>CM051240.1:162600951-164025951 GCA_027917425.1 Gastrophryne carolinensis | reverse complement strand
TATGCTGTGTGTGTGTCAGGTCCGCTTGTATGCTGTGTGTGTGTCAGGTCAGCTTGTATGCTGTGTGTGTGTCAGGTCAGCTTGTATGGTGTGTGTGTGTGTGTGTGTGTGTGTGTGTGTGTGTGTGTGTGTGTGTGTGTGTGTCAGGTCCGCTTGTATGCTGGGTGTGTGTGTGTGTCAGGTCAGCTTGTATGCTGTGTGTGTGTGTGTGTGTCAGGTCCGCTTGTATGCTGTGTGTGTGTGTGTGTCAGGTCAGCTTGTATGCTGTGTGTGTGTGTGTGTGTGTGTGTGTGTCAGGTCCGCTTGTATGCTGTGTGTGTGTGTGTGTGTGGTCAGCTTGTATGCTGTGTGTGTGGTCAGCTTGTATGCTGTGTGTGTGGTCAGCTTGTATGCTGTGTGTGTGTCAGGTCAGCTTGTATGCTGTGTGTGTGTGTCAGGCCAGCTTGTATGCTGTCTTTGTGTCAGGCCAGCTTGTATGCTGTCTGTGTGTCAGGTCAGCTTGTATGCTGTGTGTGTGTCAGGTCAGCTTGTATGCTGTGTGTGTGTGTGTGTGTGTGTGTCAGGTCCGCTTGTATGCTGTGTGTGTGTGTGTGTGTGTGTGTGCGGTCAGCTTGTATGCTGTGTGTGTCAGTTCAGCTTGTATGCTGTGTGTGTCAGTTCAGCTTGTATGCTGTGTGTGTGTCAGGTCAGATTGTATGCTGTATGGTCAGTCGGATTGTATTTTGTGTATGCCAGGTCAGCTTGTATGCTGTGTGTGTGTCGTGTCAGGTCAGATTTTATGATGGGTGTGTGGGTCAGGTCAGATTGTATGCTGTGTGTGTGTGTGCGGTCAGCTTGTATGCTGTGTGTGTCAGTTCAGCTTGTATGCTGTGTGTGTGTCAGGTCAGATTGTATGCTGTATGGGCAGTCGGATTGTATTTTGTGTATGCCAGGTCAGCTTGTATGCGGTGTGTGTGTGTCGTGTCATGTCAGATTGTATGATGGGTGTGTGGGTCAGGTCAGATTGTATGCTGTGTGTGTGTGTGTGTGTCAGGTCAGATTGCATGCTGTGTGTTCAGAATAAATCATAGGTGAATGACAGCTGCTAAGGATGGATTCTCTTGCATTGAAAATTGGGATTGGTGCTCACTGATTTGTATTTAGCAGGGGATACTCAGGGCAGACAGAAAGTACATTTATGACACCAAAGGGGTTCAGCCTTCACGACTGTGTGGGATCGATCCTGTGGGCTGGGGGAGGTAAGTACCTTTTGTAAAAAAATAAATCCCTTTTCTGTCTCTTTAATGCAGACCAAAACCCATTCCTAGCATTCAAAAGATTCTAGGGTTGGGTAAAAGTTCTTCCCAAGGGCATTCCACATACACGGGCCTCTGATGACTCCATCCATCACTCCAACTTACCCCTGACAGTCTCCTGTCAGACCCTGGGATGGCTGGGTGCATAAGAAATCCTTGTGTGTGCGCATGCCATGGAATTCCATCTCAGAAAAGGGTTCATTTCTGTACACCAGATCCGGATGTAGCAGCTGTGAGGAAAAACAGCTGAATATTGCTTTTTATTTTGTTTGCCTGGACTGTCCCTTAAACTATTGACTTCAGACTTGTTGCTGACCACAGTAGTGTGAAAGTGCAACATTTAGGGTAAAGATCCTGTTATGACCATTTATTTGTCTGTGCATTGTGTATGGGGCTAAAGAGGTTGTACAACCAGATTGTGTGCTGTGTTTATGGTCAGGATTAGAGTTATCAGACTGACAGCAGGGAGGAACTCCAAAAGAGTTAGGGGTGGGCAAACATGAAGTCTGTGCAGCTGCAGTGGAAGTTGGGATCAGCCCTTAATTTGTATTCAAAGGTGAAGGTGCATAGCCAGAGGTAATGTTTCAGGGGAGGTGGCAAATAATCTTATCAATCAGGATTGATTGCAGGGCATTAAGGAAGACCAACCCCCATTTTGCTAATCCCTATAGACTTTTCCTTGTGTAGTCCTCATGATCCCTCCCTCTCAGCGGGAGTAGGGATGCTGCAGAGTGTTGCTGGAGTGTGGCAAAGCTTCTGCAGCCTTGGGCTGGGTAGACGGAGAGTATATGGGGAGACGAGGGGGTTTCTGCCCCTAGAAAAATCTTAGCGGGGCCAACTCGTATATATGAGTTTTGTTCTACTTTAAAATGCATGGCAATGAATGCTGATTGAAGTTCATGCTGGGCAAACAGGGGTGGGGTGCATTCACCCTCAATATCATCTCAAAGGAATAGGCTCGCCTGTGCTACATGAAAGCAGCATCCTCCTTCCAGTCTGGTGTTCAGAAACATACTGGTCCCCTGGTACATTACCTTCAGGTGGTGCTCCAGTCACTGTGACTGATGTGGGGGGCAGGGCAGTTTAACCTGTGAGGTAAGTGCTTGCCCTGGGTGCATTTCTGAGTACCAGTTCCAGATAGAGCAGCTATGGGGAGAAACAGGTGTGTATTGCTTTTTTATTTTTCCCTATATCCATTCCAGGTCGTCCCAGAGTAATGACATGTGGGTATTCCGCCCCCAGGGGGCGCTCGACTGCAAGATCAAAAGCTGTCGCTCCTCCTGGCCCCCTATAAAAGCAGGTGTCTCTCTATCATATCCCAGTGTTCATCTTGCAGTCTGGCTGCTGAAGATCATTGGATACTCTCTCCTGGATTTTGGCAGCAGAGCGGGGCCTCCTAGCCCATCGGCCGCTGCGTACCCTATTACCACTGATGCCGTGGATCCACTATTGCCTCCCAGCCACTGCTGATCGGGACTATGACGGTAGGGAGAACGCCGGGGTCAGGCGTTTTGGCAGAGCTATGCTCGGGGCCGCAGACCCTGATTAATGGGTAGCCGGCCATAGGCTGAAGGTGAGCCTATGTGCTGTGGGATACTGATGGCCACTCTTGCTTGTGTCTTTTCGGTGGGCCCGTTGATTGAGGGTTGTGGTTCCTCCCGGTCCCCCCGCCCCCTCTCCCTTTTATTAAGAGGGATCACATAAAAGGGACTATATAAGAGGGATAATTCGGTTTGGGCCGTCTGTACCTTGTAACCTGCATACCAATTTTGGTCTAATCACCATAATGGAGGTATCTGGGGATAGTGAGCTAGGGGCCCCATCGGGGCGGTTGAAGCTCTGCTCCTTGTGCAGTGCAAGCCGGGCGGGCCTACCTGTCCCTAGCCCTTCATTGCCTGCGGCCTCTCCAGAACCCCCGCTGCGGCACTCAGCCTCCAGTGAGGGGGAAGCCAGCAGGGGGTCCCATGTTGATTTGGCATTTAGGGTGGCCAGTCTCAAGAGACAGATCTCGCGAACGGCTCCTAAGAAGGCCTCGAGTAAGAGACGGCACATCGAGCCCGTTTACTCGGATAATGACGATAATCTTTTTGATGGTTTGGGCTCTGTGGAGGAAGGTGAGTTGCCAGAGGATTCACGGTCCACTGCGGATTATTCTGCTGGCGAGGACAGTTTGTCTGGTTCCTTCTCGGATGAGGATGCGTGGCTCCCTGATGATACTGAGAAATTGCTTGCCTCAGTTTTTGAGACATTACACATTGTCCCTCCTAGAGCGGCTAAGAGGAAGCAGGGTGATTTGTTTAAGCCTGAAAGACAGAGGCAAGTCTTTCCAGAGCAGGCCCATTTTTCTAATATAATTTTCAAGGAATGGGAAAGGCCTAACAAGCTACCGTCGGTGCCTAAGGGCCTGGATAGGCGGTATCCCTTCCCTGAGGAGCTGGTCCGGCTATGGTCTCGTCCTCCTGAGGTGGATTCCCCTGTGTCGGGGTTGTCCAACACTACTGTTATGCCTTCACCCGATACCGCTTCCTTACGTGATCTTGCTGACATGCGCATGGATCAGCTGGTCTGTCATGACTTCACTTTTGCTGGTGCCTTGTTTCGTCCTGTGTGTACCGCGGCTATTGTCTCCCTGGCCATCAGAATGAAGGGGAGGTGCCTTGTGGATAGCGCTAAGACTCGCGGGCGGAGGAGTATAAAAACCTCAAGGCTTGCGTGTATTTCATTGCCTTTGTTGTCTCTGCCATGGACGATAGTGTCTGGCTTGGTGCCAGGATTTCGGCCCTGCTTGTTGCACTTCGCCTCTCGCTCTGGTTGCGGCAATGGTCGGCTGATGCCGCGGCCAAAAAGGTTGCTTACTAGTATCCCCTTTGTCGGGCACAGGTTGTTCAGGGAGCATCTGGACCTCCTGGTCAAGGATGGTAGACTCCCTCAGAGACGGAAGCCTGCGCGGCCCTTTCGGGGCTCATCTGCCTATCGCTCCTTTCGAGGAGGAAGAGGCTCTTCATTTTCAGGTGGTCGCAGAGATACCTTGGGTAGAGGTAGGTCCCACGGCCGGCCCAATACCGCTTGGGGAGCCAAGTCCAAGATCCCTGCCAAGTACCCTCAGGCATGAGGAGGCGCCCTCACCCATCCGGGTTGGGGGACGGCTTCTGCTATTTGCTCATATCTGGAGACTGCGAGTCTCGGATCGGTGGATTCAGGAGGTGGTGTCCTCTGGTTACAAAATAGAGCTGGCAGTCAGGCCGCCCACAAAATTTCTTCGGTCTCCGATATCCCAAAACTTATTGAAGGCACAGGGCCTGAGAATGGCCGTGCAACACCTCCTGCGGTTAGGTGTGATTTGTCCTGTACCTCGTCAGGAACAGGGTCAAGGTTTCTACTCCAATCTGTTCACGGTTCCCAAGAAGGATGGAACGTTGAGGCCTATCCTGGACCTGAAGGGTGTCAACAGGTTTGTCAGAGTCAGACATTTCTGCATTGAAACCTTACGGTCAGTGGTGAGCTTGCTTTGGCCCGGCGACTTCATGACCACGGTGGACATCAGGGATGCTTATCTGCACATCTCGATTTTCCAGGGGCATCAGAAGTTCCTGTGGTTTGCTCTGGAGGATCAGCATTACCAGTTTGTGGCACTGCCATTCGGGATATCCTCAGCCCCCCGTGTCTTCACCAAGGTGCTGGCGGGCATCATGGCTATCCTGAGGAACCAGGGCATTCGTGTGCTGCCCTATCTGGACGATTTACTGATTGCGGCTCAGTCTCTTCAGCAGGCCAAGAGCGATACCCGGACGGTGTTGTCCACTCTCGAGGCCTTCGGCTGGGTAGTCAATTACCCAAAGTCTTCTATCACTTCCTCAACAGTGAGGTCCTTCCTGGGCATGACGATAGACACCTCTCAGGTCAAGGTTTTTCTGCCACAGCAGAAGGTTTTAGGCCTCCAGACGCAGGTGCAGGCCTTGCTGTCTTGTCTGCGGCCATCGATCCGTCTGGAGATGAGACTGATGGGCCTAATGGTGTCATGCTTCGAGGCAGTGCCCTTCGCCCAATTTCACATGAGACCTCTTCAGTTGAACCTATTGACCGGCTGGGACCGGATGCAGGAGTCGCTGGAACAGGAATTTTCACTGTCCTCCCTGGCTAGGCAGTCCCTCTTGTGGTGGCTGGACTCCAGAAACCTATTGGTGGGCAAGTCCTTTCTGACTCCCCGGTGGGAGATAGTTACCACGGATGCCAGTCTAACCGGCTGGGGAGGCAGACGCAGAAGATCCAGGGTCAGTGGGTTCCACAGGAGAACCACTTACCCATAAATCTCCTGGAACTGAGAGCGATCCGGTTGGTGCTTCTTCGTTGGACTCCCCATTTAAGGGGTTGTGCGATCCAGGTCCGCTTGGACAATCAGACGGCTGTCACCTACATCAATCACCAGGGTGGGACTTGGAGCAAGCGAGTCCTCAAGGAGGTGACCCAGATTCCGACTTGGGCAGAAAAGAATGTTCCCTGCATCTCGGCGGTTTACATCCCCGGGGTAGAAAACCAGGAGGCAGATGCCCTGAGCAGGAACGCCTCACGCCTGGGGGAATGGTCTCTGAGTAACAAGACCTTTCACGCTCTGTCTCCGCTGGGGTCAGCCGGATGTGGACCTGTTTGCGTCCAGACACAATCACAAGCTTCCAAGGTTCGTCTCCCTTTCAAGAGACCCTCTGGCCTTTGCCACAGATGCTCTGGCAATTCCCTGGACGGAGTTCAGGCTCCTTTACGCATTCCCTCTGTTTCCACTCCTGGGCCGAGTGCTGCGCAAGATAGCCCAGGAAGGGGTACCAACCGTCCTGGTGGCTCCTCTCTGGCCGAGAAGGAGTTGGTTTGCGGACATAGTTCAGATGTCAGTGGATCGCTACATCATGCCCGACGACCCAGGGCTTCTCACTCAGGGGTCGCTGCGGCACCCCAATTTACAGACGCTGGCTTTGACGGCCTGGCTATTGAAACCTCGCTCCTGATGGAAAAGGGTCTGTTGGCCACGGTTGTGCATAACATGATACAGGCACGGAAGAGGTCTTCTTCCATGATATACTACAGAGTTTGGCATGCTTACATTGCTTGGTGCGAGTCCAAGAGTCTCCCTTGCCGCACATTCTTGATTTCTAAGATTCTGAATTTTTTCAACACGACTTAGATTTGGGTCTCCAGCTGAGCGCCCTCAAGGGCCAGGTCTTGGCCTTAGCCATCTTTTTCCAGAGATCCATTGCCAATCATAGGTTGATCAAGACTTTTTTCCAGGGAGTCACCCATGTACGTCCACCGCGTAAGTCGCTAATACCGGTGTGGGACTTGAATTTGGTGCCTTCTGCTCTTCAGGGTCCTCCTCTTCGAGCCATTGTGCGATGCCGCATTGACATCTTGACTCTCAAAGTGATCTTTTGGTAGCGATCACCTCGGTGCGCCGCGTGTCAGAGCTGGCCGCGCTTTGTATGAAGCCTCCTTATTTTGAGCTGCATAAGGATAAGGTGGTTTTTTGCTTTAAACCTGATTTTTTGCCTAACGTCGTTTCTTCCTTTCACCTTTAATGAGGAAGTTGTCTTGCCTTCCTTGTGTCCAGCACCGACTAATTCTAAGGAAAGGACCCTCCATGCCTTGGATGTGTTCAGAGCCATTAAGTATGACCTGGTGGCGACTGAATCCTTCAGGAAATCGGGCATCTGTTGAACAGGTTTGTAAGGCCGCCACTTGGTCTTCAGTTCATACTTTTACTTCTACAGGGTTGATGTCAGGGCCTCAGCTGACGCTGTCTTTGGCCGAAAGGTGCTTCAGGTGGTAGTGAAATGAACTACATGCTGTTCCGCACTGGGGATCCCGCCCTAATGGACCCTGTTTTTGGATGTCCCACATTTCATTACTCTGGGACGACCTGGACTGGATATAGGGAAAAATACAATTCTGTGAAACTCACCTGTAGAATTGTTTTGAGTATATCCAGTCCAGGTCGTCCTACCCCGCCCTTGTTCATTATCTTCTGTTTGCCTGTTATGGGGATTACCATTTTTATTCTTGGACTTTGTCCTTAAGGTTTTTTGTTGTAGAGATTACATGCTGAAGCTATGTGACGTAACATGGTTTCTTGGCCTCCCGGCCTGTCTCTTCTTACTGCTTTTTAACCACTGGGATATGATAGAGAGACACCTGCCTTTTATAGGGGGCACGGAGGAGCGACAGCTTTTGATCTTGCAGTCGAGCGCCCACCTGGGGGCGGAATACCCACATGTCATTACTCTGGGACGACCTGGACTGGATATACTCAAAAACAATTCTACAGGTGAGTTTCACAGAATTGTATTTTTTTTTTTAGCCAGCACTTTCTCTTTAACTGTTGACTCCAGACAATCATGCGAACCGTCTCCTACTGTATGTCTTTGTAGGAAATTCATAGAGCCGCTTTCCTTCCTATTGCATATTCCCTTCAGATAGGCCTGGTTGCAGAGGGATGCTGGAGTCCGCTTGCTCCATGGGATCGCCAGCGAGGAGAGTAAACATGAGGATCCTAGTCACACATTGGGGCATTCTAAATCAGAAACCCAAAAGGACCACCAGCCATAAAGTCTATACCGGTGGTTACTCACAAGCTCTATGTTCGTCATCAGGACTGGATGGTGGTGGCTGGCAGAATCTATCATTCCCTAGACATAGGGGTCTGAACCCACATGATGGGCAGCACCCCACTTCCACCATCTTATGTCTGCTGGTAGCATGTCATTTTACTGTTTTCACTCTTGTTATACTGAATGTAAGCTCTTTTTCACATGTTCACCCTGAAAGTTACTCTGCAGAACACAAGTGGTTGTTGCTGTATTTTCTTTTTTCCATCTGCGTATTTCATAAGAAGGTGAAGTTATGTTTATCAAGCAACCCCAAAATTATTGTCCTATATTTTTTTTTCTTTAGTCTTCCAGACAAGCATGCGGAATACCTGGGCTTTCTCCAACAGAAGAGAAGTAAGTTGTTCCTCCACCCGAACATCTATCAAACCTATTGTGTTTTTCCCTGCTTGGCTTTAGATTTTTCTAGAATAGAGGTGCAGAGTTCTGATTGAAAATTCTGAGCAGAATTATAAGATAATCCCCTGTACGTTGTGTCTCTTACTCGCTCCAGTCTTCTCACAGCTGTGCGAGCAATAGGGTTTGGTCCTTTAATGTAAAAATTGGTCTGATTGAACAGGGTTATGAAGATATATAAAGATATATAAATATATATATATATATATAAATTAGAAATATTAATAATGTGTAAGCGCATGTAGGTTATTCTTAAAGGGAAAGTCCCATGCTTATGGCATTTTTGATATTGTGTAGACATCATTTTGGCACAACAAATATTCGCTTCATAAATGCCATTGAATGTGGACTGTGGATCCTTTTAAGTGTCCATCTATCATCATCCAAACTTCAGTTTTTTTTCTTGGTGAGGAGAGCTGGAAAAATGTCTCATGGACATTGCATCTAAATATCTGCTACAACTGATGTGTCATCTAAAACCTTTATACATAGCAGCCAAGTTCCATCTGCTGGCTATATTTGTTTCTAAAAATAAAGCAAAAGGCCAAGTGGCATTTTTGAAAGTGTATATTTTTTGTGCCAAAGGATGTCCTCATGGTGCTGAGCTCATCTAGTATTTTTATTTTCTCGTCTGTTGGCAAATGTGTGTTTTATGGAAGCGGTGTTTACTATCTGAAATCTATTACTATTTCCACAAAAAGAAGGTGAAACCTTCACAGAACTCCGCACTAAAACATTTATTCCAACAATTATTATAAACATTTTTAAAACGTTCTTTTCTATCTTTCCCAACGCTGGAGTATATCAGACCGTATTGGTTCGGTCCACAATAATATTCCAAACAACTTGCACTTAACACAAGGAAACTCCGCGAAGAGGTAATGTCACTTTAAGAACATTAACCCTTTTGTTGCCAAGCCCGTAACACCTACGTGCTGGCTTGGCTGGGCCTTAAGTGCCAAGCCCGTAGGTGTTACGTGCTTGACTTTCCTCGCTTCTAGTTTAAAAAATAAAAATAAAAAATACTCACCTGACCCCTTGTTGGATCCGGCCGGGTCTCCTCTTTAATTTGGTGCCATCCGATCCCCCGTGGGGGGTCGGATGGCTCCAGGAGAGCCCCCGGAATAGGCCCCCCCCCCCGCTTCTGCAGCAGCAGCTTCTAACTGTAAAAAAAATAAAAAATAAAAATGACATTCACTTACCTGTGTGTGCGCTGGCTCCCGCTGTCCCTCCTCTTCACCTGGGGGGGCCTCCGATCCCCCCCCAGGACTTACCGATCTTAAGGAGAGAGCCTGGGAGGCTCTCTCCTCTCTTCTTCTCGATGGCGGCCGCCCCTTGGGGGCGGGGCTTATGAAGTCATCCCGGCCCCGAACGGGCTTCAGCTTTCTCAGCTTCTCAGATGCCGGTGATCGGCGCTGGGGAAGGAGGTGACAGGAGATCCTCTGATCTCCTGCCTTCTCCTTCTCTGGATGCCGATCACCGGCATCTGTCAGCTGAGCGGCGAGGGACAAGAGCTTGCAATCGAAGGTAAGTACAGTAAAAAAAAATTTTTTTTTTTCTAATAAAATACTTTTTATTATTGTGTGGTGGTTTTTTTTAACAGTTAACCCTTTGTGAGCTGGTAAGGGGTCCATGAGACCCCTTATACCAGTTCACAAGGCTGGGGGGGTGGCAAGTCACCTGCCCTAGCGGGTGACTTGCCATTAACCCCCGCACCCCCATTACCTGCCTCCCCAAAGGCCAGGGGGGGGCAGAAGAGCCCGGGCCCACATAGGCTATGTGGGCTCGTAGGCTGCAGGGTGGGGGGGCCACCAAAGCTGGCCCCCCCACTCTGTGCCTACAAGCCCCCATAGCTGGTCCCGGGCTGGTTACTTTGGGTAAGGGGGACCCCACGTCATTTTTTTTTTTTGGATTTTTAAGGGTTTTTAACCCTTAAAAATCCAAAAAAAAATGGGGTCCCCCTCCCCGGGAAGGGGGACCCTATGTCATTTTTTTTTTTAATTAACCATTTGTCATCCAGCAGCTATAAAAGGCTTCTGGGCAGGAAAGGGTGTCTACCTATACATATGTGGTATCGCTGTAACCGGGAGAAATTGGGGTTTCTCACGCAATAAGATTTTATTGACAAACTTACATTTTTTATTACAAAAAAACTCTACAAATTGTAAAAAAATATTTTTTTTTTATTTTTTTCACACATTTCACCCAAAAATATTGAGAATACACCTAAAAAATACAAACAAGACATTTCATGTTAAAGCCCAGACTCTGTTGAAAAAAACAATATATAATTTTCCTGGGAAATCCCTGGAAATCCTTTCAAAAATGACAGTTGAACATGTGTAGCGCAAAATAGTGAAACATCGTCTGGCAACAGGGAGTGGCAAATGCTGCAGGTAGGCTGGCAGCGAAAGGGTTAATTGAGTCTTATCACTAAGGCACCTTGAGTGTTGATAATCAGCAAACAATTTCTGCAATTCCCGTCCCCAAAATAAATTGAATGACGTACCAGAAATACTCATATATAATGACAATTCACTGTAGGTCCTCTTTAGCGAAAAAAGACACCTCGTCTTTATAGGCAATACTTAAGCCATCAGGCAAAACAAGGATATATGGTGAAATTTCAATTTAGATCCTCCTTAAGGGAAACTTCCTTTATAAAGTATGCGTCAGATCTCTCTTTATTACATGCATGGCGGCAGCCAGGCTCGGGTCACTCTGCCTTTTTACCTCAGGTTCTCCGTGTGACCAGAGCCCAGCCGCTTTTTTCGCTAAAGAGGACCTACAGTGAATTGTCATTTAATATGAGTATTTCAGGTATGTCATTCAATTTATTTTGGTGACGGGAATTTCACAAATCGTTTGCTGATTGTCAACACTCAAGATGCCTTAGTGATAAGACTCAATTAATGTTCCTAAAGTGACATTACCTCCCCGCGGAGTTTCCTTGTGTTAAGTGCAGGTTGTTTGGAATCTACTACTATTGACAACTGTACACCAAGATCTACAAGAAGAGAGAAGTGAGTCATGTACACACAGAACACTGCTGCTATGGTCAGTGCTAAGGTTATGGAGTGCACTCAACCTTACACATGTCCAGCAGCAGTGTTCTGTGTGTACAGGGCTCACTTCTCTCTCTTTGGTGTACAGACGCCGATAGCAACAGATTTCAAGTAGTGCTTCCATAAAACTCACATTTGCTAACATAAAAAAAATATAGGCTCAGAACACCAAAATCATAAGTTTTTTCAAAAATTCCATCAAAAGTAGGCAAACCTAAAAAAATGTCTTACCAGTTAGTAAACATCACCTTTATTTGTCAAGCAGAGGGGATGCATAGTATACAGAGGAAGGAGGAAGTCGGCATCCTGCCCCTTTGCATTAAAGAGGACCAAAACAGGACATACTCGCTCCCTCTCCCCCCAGGTTGCCCGACATTTTTACCTCCCCCCCCCCCCCCCCCCCCCCCCCGAGCCCACGGCACCTGCTCAGTTGTCACGACACTGGCATCACTCGCATCCCTACACTGTGTGTGGCCACGCCCCCTGCAATTGAATGGCTTCGCAGGGCCGAGCACAGCCGTGAGGCGCAAGAGATGCCGCTCACCGCTGAAATGTGTGGCAGTAATATGCACAGCAGGAGAAGCTGATTGGAGGAGCGGCTGAGGGAGAGATGAGTCCCATTCATGATTGCCGCTGCTGTTCAAGCCATTCTGATCCACCAGAGGCCTGAACCATAGAATCAGAGTTTATGATTATGGCACAGATTACTTTGAAAGACACTGCTCTGCTCTGTTCAAAAGCATTGACCCTCGGGCAGTGACAGTCAACTGTAAACCATGCAAGATCATAAAGGCCCAGGCTGGGGAGGAAGGCAGATATTTTTTAAATCCTGAAGTTAGGATTTATGCATGAGCCACCATTTTGTTTTTAAAATTCACCACAGCAGGGTTGCATATTAGCACTGCTTGTTGTATTGGTCTGGTTATTTTTGACTGTTGGTCCTCTTTAAGTAAATGTGTCTGTAGATTGAGACCACAAACTCCAATGAACACTGGATCCAGCCCTTATTTTCAGCAGGAATTCCAGTTTTATTCTGTACCATTATAGCCTTGTTATATATTTATTTCTAAGCTAGGGATTCCCAACCAGTGATGCACAAGATCCTATTGGGTGTACTCGGAAAGGCTGCTTAATGATCGGTACCTCCACCTAATCTGCTGCTACAAAAACTGCTACAAAAGTTGATGAAAACTACTGAATTGCATTTTTCACATTTAATGCATTTTAAAGTGTAACAAAACCTGGGATTTTAACTATACCGGGTTTCATTCCGTGCCCTAGGGGCATCATGATTTTGTGATGCCCTGCTGTATGAACCCCCCCAGTTCCCCCAATAAAACTCACCTCTTCCCGATCCAATGGCGCAGGCTCTTGTTCATTTGTCATTTAGCAAGCAGCTCTGATGTCACGCATCGGGGAGCACAAGCACCCCCATCCCCAGCAGCGCACACTCTCACCCCAGTCCATCTAAATGGCTGTGTCAGGAGTGTGCGCAAATATACTGGGGATGCAGCCGCTCATCCTCCATTGCAAAACGTCAGAGCCATTTGGTGAATGACATGGGCACTGCAAATGGCTCTGATTGGATGAGAGCCTGTGCATACACCGTTGTACTGGGAAAAGGTTAGCTGTTACAGGCAAACTGGGGGGTTTCAAACAGTGGGACATCCTGATTTGGGATGCCTTGGGAGAAGGCCAGCTGCTGGCCCTGGTTTTGTTCTGCTTTGAACGGTTTTGTGCTTAATTTATACGTTTTTAGTGATTAACAACCCATAGATACCTCACAGGTAGTACTTTAATATAGTTTAAAAATGGAAATTGGTACTTGATAAAAACTGATTGGGAACCCCTGGTCTAAACTACGTAAGGTTTGATTTATATCATGTGCATCAAATCTCTTGTTTTGTAATTTGTATTAGAGACGGCAATCTGCAAGACATCGTGAATAGAGGAAGTCTACATGAATTCCTGGTCACGTTACACGAGAGGTTTGGGCCTGTTGCCTCCTTCTGGTTTGGACGGCGGCTTGTAGTCAGTCTTGGCTCCTTAGACCTGCTAAAACAACACATTAACCCGAACAAGACATGTGCGTATGTATAATATCTGCTATATGCTTCTAATACACATGTGCCCAAATGGCTATCACAAAGGTTAGGACCCGTTTTGCTGTTATGAAGGTCTGAGTGGCAGAAATAAACAATAATAATAATGTAGGTTTGGGTAGGATTAATAGAATATTCTGACATTATATGGATTTTAGGGGCAACTTGCAGACAGCAGAGTGAATACACAAAAAAATGTGTGGCAACAAGTGTTATGACCTTGGGCAAGGGTTAAAAAAAATTTGAGGTCAGGGTGGTGTCACTTTCTTTGAAGAATTTAAAGTTGTGACCCAAAAGTAAGTTGATCATCAATATCCATTCACCTTCAGAATTTCACAGGGTGCAGAATTCAGTATTAAGGAGACCACTGATTTGTTTTGCAACTACAATATTAAAGCGGCACTTCAGTCACTAAGTAACCCCCCGCCCTGCCATGCTACCCTGGTGCTGAGGCAGGACGGGGGGATTACAAAGGGAAAAAACCTTACCTTATCCAGGAGCCCGCACTGCCATCTTGAATGACAACACAGAGCCGCATCCCTCAGCTCTGTGTGCGGTCCGGTCGGCTAATTCAAGAGAATGGGTGGTGGGAGTGCGTATGGACCCAGGGGATGCTGCTTTGTGCAAATCGTCACAGCAGCAGCGCAGCCCAAGGATAAGAAAATATGTTTTTCTTTTTTGTAAACCCCCCCCCCCCCTCCCGTCCTGCCTCAGCGCCAGGGTAGCGTGGCAGGGCGGTAGGGTTACTGAAGTTCTAAAGTTGCTTTTTACTACGTTTTTTAATTTTTTTTTTTTTTTCTTGCAGCTGATCCTTTTCAGATGATGCTGAAATCACTTTTGGGCTACCAGTCAGGTGTTATTGGAGAAGCAGCTGAGAGCCATGTACAGAAAAAGCTATATGAAAATGCAATAAACAAGTCTTTGCAAAGTAACTTCAGCGTAATAGTCAAGGTAAGATGATAGTAATATCTTGTTTTCTCCCTTCGTCCTTCAGGACGGCCACTTGAGAGAAGCCCCCCCCCCCCCCAGAGAGGAAACACAAACTGGGACAAGTTTAAAAGCCCCACCTCTTCCTCTCAGTATTTTGTGTTTTGCCTCCAAGGAAACAGCTGGGACTATGGACTTCATCCAGTTTATTGTTTTTGTTTTTTTTTTTCTACTCCCAGAAGTTCTTGGGGTAGGTTTCGCCAATCCCGGGGTTACTTATGCAGGATAGTTTTCCTGCAGTCAAAGGATTCTGCTGAACCCCCTCTTTTCCACCTGTTGCTGCTGTCAGAGGGTACTGAGGATCCTGGGGTCGCCGGGGGAAGCCTCCAGCTACTCCCACTTGGGACAGAGGTCACATTTGGACACAAAAAAGTTGGGACCTACAGAGAACACTAGGGAACACTCGCATCCAAACCCGGGCTGCAATGGTGAAGCAGGTGGTCGGGTAGGCCAGCAGAGAAGCTGCAGAAAGCATGCCTCACGAGCAACCTCACTAGTATTATTTCCGCATTTTTATGAGCCTTATTTGTTTTTGCTAGTTCAATATTGGGGGTTAACTTAGCATGATGTTACTTCTCCTTCTTTCAGCCTGGTATTTCTAATCCCAAGAAAAAGAAATAGGCCCCAGAATTAAGGGCCAGGATTCTGAACTTGCTAAGTTTTGTCTTTGGCTAAACTGTATTGACAATAAATTGGGGGATGAGGCAGCCTCTTTTATATCAGAGACTGTTGGTTCAATGAAATTGGATATGGCCTCGACCCTTGAAATTTGTAGCTCTGTTACGGTTAGCGAGGACAGTCCCTGAGGTGCCACTGGCTACTCGCGCACCGCCTCAGCCTGCTCCTTCTCCCTTTGGCAATCCCAGCAGTGACATGGGCACAGCTGAACTCTAGACTCCTCCAGTCTTTCCTGCTACAAACCTAGCATCACGGTCCAAAGTCCTTAGACTACCGGGTAAATATGCTGTGGTGGTTGAACCCATGGATCTTGCAAGAGGGCAGGCCTTAGAGACAGACCCGCCCAATTATTATAACAGACACCAGTGCCTGGGGTTGGGGTGCCCACCTAGACGCCCGATGGGTTCAGGTTCACTGGTCAAAAGATGTTCAAAACGAGATTCTCAAATTTCAGGGAGCTAAAAGCGGTAGAACAGGCCCTCTTCCATTTCCGTCATCCACTTACTGGAAGGGATATTTAGGTGCCATCAAACAATTTAACAACGGTAGCATATGTAAATCGACAGGGGGGGACCAGATCTGCAGCTTTTCAGGATCAGAACAGCTTGAGCGCGAACAAATTGTCGTATGTCCTGAAATTTCTGCAGGAAGGTTTTAAACTGGCAAGTGCTACTCAGGCATGGCTATTTCAGTTTTCCTAGATAAGGCTCTAAGAAAGTACAGCCTGATAGATTCTTCATAGCGATTACTAGAAAGAGACCAGGTTCTATCTCCAAACGTAGGATGTCATCCTCGTCCATAAGGATCTAATAAATGCTACGTTTGAGTCAATTGCTGAATGGTCAGACAAAATTTTAAGATGCGTTTTTTGCTTGCCATTACCTCAGCATGCAGGGTTAGTGACTTACAGGCCCTCTCCATTCAAGAGCCCTACCGGATAGGGCCATTCTCAAGCCTGGTCCACTGTACCTACCCAAGATGGCCACTACTTTTCTCAGGTCACAAGAAAAAGTTCTTCTCCTCATACCTTTCTTAGGCATTATTAGCTCGATCTTTTGTCTGACTCTCAACAATCTTTGCCCCGCCCCTAATTTATAGTTACCTGTTTATCCTCTCTCATGGAGGACGTCCCTAGCTACCCTCCCTTTATGGTCCTTCAATTTTCCTTGTTTATATAAGGACGACTGGGAGAAAGGGGCGGGGCTTTTAAACTTGTTCCAGTTTGTGTTTCCTCTTCAAGGGGAGGAGCCTTCTCTCACGTGGTCTTCCTGAAGGTCTCCTAGAAATACTGTTTATTTTATACTATATTATAGTATTACAAAAATACGGATTTTTATGCTTTAGCAACTCAGTATTTAGCATTGTAGCTATGTGACTACTGCGGTAGGCAAATGTTTTAAAACCCCAGGAATCACCTGTTATCTCGCCTCGCCAGGCAATCTCATGGCCTGCGGAGATGACTCCTGGTGATTTAAAATGAAAGCTCATGTAAGCAGGTTTTACATTTTATTCCAGGGTCTGTAAAACGATAAGGAAAAATGTTTGCTTGCTGAAACTTACATGTTAAATTACATTTAAATGATTGCCAGCAAGAGGCTGAATATAAAGGTTCTACCACATCCTCTTCTTCTAGTGCCTTGTCTGTTTTTTTTTTTTTTTTTTTTAGAAATTCTCGTCACTTTGCAATTGATTCAAATCAAGGCATCACTATAAAAGTTAAAGTTGAAGTCTCTAAGATTGCTGCCAGGTAGCTGTGTGTATGTTGCTGCCCATTCACTAAGCTAAGCTGTATAGACTTCTATTGATTTGGCTACTGCGGTTACACACTGCATCCCGCCCCCCATTCAGTGGAATTGGCTCTTCAGTAATAAAGTACCTCTCATGTTTTTAATCCTCCCCATGCATAAGTTTTTTTTTTTTTTTTTTAATCGATAACCCCTACTCCCAACACATTTGAATAAATGTACCAACGTTTTTTATAAACCAAATCATTAAATAGGTTGTAAAGAGCTGGGTCAGAAGGAAAGCACGGCGGGGTGAGCCCTCCCATGTAGTGCAGTTAACATTGAACCCCCTTTCATTATTTCATATCCGTAACCTTTCATTATATTTGCAAGAAAGTAAATGGGTTCATTTGACAGACAATGTGTCATTGGTTAATATTTGAATTATTTGTGCACTCATAAATTCTATGTCTTGCAGCTTTCTGAAGAATTGCTTTCCAAGTGGAGTTCATGCCCACAGGGTCAGCACGTGCCTCTGTGCCAGCACATGCTTGGGTTTGCTATGAAATCAGTCACTCAGACCGCAATGGGCAGCATCTTTGATGATGATCAGGAAGTTATTCGTTTCCGCAAAAATCATGATGTTGTAAGTATAATTATATTGGCCAAATTCAGCATTGCCAACCCCTAGTTATACAGTGCCTTAAAGTAGTCATACCCTTTGAACCTTTTCACATTTATAAAGAGGAACAACACCAGGGTTTTTCACTCTTCCGGGTGGTGTTGCTCCCTTGCAGGGCATCCCAGTTTAGGATGCCCTGCTGTGTTTACCCATGTGTCACCTTGATAAAAATAGTGAAAATAGAGTTGTTCCTCTGCATTCATAGCTTCTTAGCTGATGTGAAATCGACTAGGATTTTTTATTGGAGCATTCACCACTGGCCGCTTATCCACGTACCCGTGCCAGCTATTCATGAATTCATGAATGCCTGGCATGGGTACACATCTCAGAGGTAAATGGGGGACGCGGCCTGCGCATTCCCCATGGGATTACCAGCTGCACAAGTATAACCACATCCTGGGGGTTACGTGGGACATCCAAAATTGGGATGCTCCAGGGATGAGGACCTCGACCGTTGTGAGGGGCTGGGCGCAGACGTTTTTGGTCTTTAACTTTTAATACAGGTTTTTCTTATGTGGACCATTTTTGAGAGCCCATAATTACAAACGTGGCCACCTTGTTTAAACATCCAATAACTTCCCACAACACTATAATTCCCACTCTTTCCCTTGATTCCATGCTGAATGCATGTTCTCCTACAGTTGCCCAGGCATTAAAGAGGAACAAAAGCCGGTCCTGGCATCTAAAAGACTTGGGGCATCCCAATTTGGCCATTAATTTGTGTCTGGCATAGGTGCACACACAGGACATTTGGGATGCCCCAGTTTTTTTTTTCTATTGTACGTTTGTGCTATCCTGCAGCCTTGCACAGGGGGGCTTTCAGCCTAAGGTCTGCACTGTAGGTGACTTCTTAGGAAAATTGGTAACAATAGATTTTATTTAGGAGCATCTGTACAGGAGCTGAATAAATATACAGTACATGCCACACATGAACATTTGGAAAAAGCAAATAATTGCTACTTTTTGCTGCTCGATCAAATAAATCTCAGTAAAATACATATACAAGCTTGTTTCTGTAATATTTAACAATGTGAAAAGCCTCAAGGGGTCAAAACTGTAAGTGGCCTAAAAACCGGCATGCTTAACCTGTGGAACACCACAAATGCAGGGGGATCTTCTGTGTGGTCGGGCCGCCAGTGCTGTTCAAGCGAGTCTTTAGCACAATTTTTATTGCTCATACATTCAGACACTGGTTCCTAATGCCTTTTCTGTGCAATTTTATTGTAGATTTGGTCTGAGATTGGAAAAGGTTTCCTTGATGGTTCAATAGAGCGAAGCTCCAGTCGAAAAAAGCAGTATGAAAGTGGTGAGTTGGCATGAACGTTGTGGGTATTTTTTTTTTTTTTTACCTCCTCATACATAGAAGCTTTAGAGTTATACTAAAGGCAAGCCCGATTGTTTTCTCATTGTCTCGGGCGACATGTTGCACTGTTCTAACCTCAGTCCGTTATCTTAAAGTATTAGAGCATTAGAAAAAATTAGCATAGAAAAAATTAAGAGTGGGTGTGGCAACAGATGTGATGTAAGCACAGTGTGAGGGGGGGGGCAGGGTTTCAGAGTTGCAGAGAGAGGCAGCCAATCAGGACGCCTGGGCAGAGAGTCGGGGGTTTTTCCCGTCTTTGTCCCCTGAAGGTTGATTGATGGACCAGGTCAGCTGGGTGGGCACTGAAAGCTGAATGAGGAAGTGATTTTCTTCACTAAGGAGACAGACAGCAGAGTGCTGGGGTCACTTAATGTAAGGTAAGCTACTGATATTTATTTTTTACATTTTGACTTGCCAAACACTTTAGCCTTAGGGGGAACCTGACTCTCTTGCACTATCACACTAGTGTGTGAAGTACAAACCTAAGTGTCCTATCCCCCAAAGAGCTGCTTTCTAGTAGTCTGTCAGAAAAGAATAGTTGAGATAATTTCTAGTCTCCGGTTTCTCCAGCCATGGCTGCTGCTTCTTGTGCTAAGTAGACTAGGAATGCTCCATTCACACTGTGATAAAAGTGGAAGTTCCATGTTTCTGTCTGGCTGTTTATATATTTTTCTTACTCTTAACAGCATACAGAACAGGCTTCTTTTCTAATTGCTTTCTGAAATGTATACTAAGCTTAATAGAACAAAATAGGTGGACTAGCAGAGGAAAAGACAGAATATCCCCCCGCAGACCCAGGCTAAGGTGTGTTTCACATAGTCTGGTGCATTTCAGTAAGTCCAATGATTAAACTACCTCTCAGGGATCAAAAAGGCAGTTATGCATAAATTAAAATGTGGGGACTGGACAGAAATGGGACTTTAGCAGCTCAGCAGGTAAGCAAACAACTGTTTGCCTTTACACTTGGCTTGGACAATCCCTATAAGTTGTTGAATGTTGGAGAAGGAATGTTCATTTTTTTTTTTATATTTTCTTCTGGTTTAAGCTCTTATGGAGATGGAAGCTTCACTAAAGAAAGCTATTAAAGAACGTAGAGGGAAGAATCCTGGACGTCATGTGTTTATGGACTCGCTGCTACAAGGGAACTTGGGTGACAAACAAGTATGTAAGCTAAAGAGTGTGCACACTGCAGGTTATTTTGTTTTCCCTTCTCGCTTTCACTTTTCACTCTATAAGTCATAAAATAGAGTTTAATGAAGTTAAATAGGATGTAATGGTACAGAGCCATGCCAGCATACTCTGCTCACCCTTACGCTGTATGTTTCTTAGAGGGGACCATTTACCGGCCCTAGAGTCCATAACTTCCCAAGCATCCCTGATTTGCTTTGTAAAATCTCCTGGTTCACCATGTATACGTAATATTCTAGCAGTTCACAGAGCAGGCCTTTCTTAATGGCTGGCGCGGGCATGCATAGCCGGAAGGAGGTGGCAGTTCCCAGTGTTCAATGTTGTTCATTCATATATACAGCATAAAATACTGACTGGATGATAGCCCATACATGCACCATGGACGAGGCAAAAATTCGACGCTAAAGGAAATAAGGCCGATAATATGTTTGCGAGACTGCTGTGGGGTTCCCACACTGCCCCTAAGCCTCTTTTCCTGAGGTTGCCCTCGTAAAATCGTGGTGAAATTTGCTCACCATTTATCTTAACTATATGTGGATCAGCCCTCCTCCTTCTGCGTTCCGATTTTTTTTTTTTTTTTTTGACAAAACCCCCCTTCCCTTTCTCTCTCTGAATCGCTCATGGTTTCAATGGAGACAGAGATCTCAACCCAGGAGATGTTGAGTGGAATCAGATCTTTAAAATGTAACAAGCACTTGACCCCTGTTGGCTTCTTGGCCCTTTTTTTTACAAAAAGCTTCTGGCCCCACGCCTTGCTTCTGCTTTGTTACTTGTTGGCTGATGGAAGATGATCTAAGGAATCTCTGAGGGCAGATGTGGCAATGCCCCCCAAGAGAGGTACTAACCATTTAGTGTGGTCTAACTATAGACCTATCTCGGTAATAATAGATCTAATTAGTATATCTAAAACTTCTAGCTAAAGTCCTGGCATCCAGAATAATTTCCGGTTTGGGGGGCATCAGGGCCATAATCTTATCCAGTTAGCCAAGAGGCGAAAGCAGCATGTGGTGTTACCATCACTTGACATATGAAAAACGTTTGACATGGTTTCTTGGGCATACCTGAAATTTGCTTTGGGCAGGTGGGGTTTTGGGAGCAACTTCATTGCATGGATCTGGCATCTTTTTCTGGCTTGGAAATTTACCAAAGTAAATCTAAAGCATTGAATGTATCACTGCCCAAACTGCTCTGATCTTTTTAGGGTACTTCCAGCTCCCGTCCCTCCAGGGAAGACTTAGGATCTTTGGGAGGAAAGTCAACGATTTAATCTGGGGGGGGGGCAGGAATTAACCAAAGAATACTCTATAGATCCAGGACTCTGAGTCCCTAATATTACTAATAATGTGGCGCAGATTGCTCCCTTATAGCAAATATTTGCTGGTCCTCGTATTCTATTCTAGGCCTTCTTGGATCTTATAGAGGCTAATTCTCATGATCTGGGCACATTGCTTTGGCGTCCCCAGGGTTCTGCCACCGTTCTGCCAGTCTCCTATCTTCACTATCGCATTCTTTGTCTATCTGGGACTCTAACTGTTATTCTGGTAATTTTCTATCTAGTTATACACTCTTGAGAATATAACGGGTCACCGTCTTTTTCCAGCTGGGTTTGGAGTACCCTGGGTATTTGCATGGTGGGTCTCCCATGGATTTAGTAGAGTTTGGGACTTTTTTTAAAAAGAAGGTATTAATTTGTATCAGGAAATTAAGGAGACTTAGGAGGCCCTGACTTGTAGATAAGACATTTTGTGGGCTCCCTGACCTGTGATAACTCGTACCTCCTGGCCCTGACTGATTTTGAGAACCAGTGTCTTAAGTCTCCCCTGCAACCAGGCCTTTTATGATCTCTGTATCCTTCTCTGATCCTGTCAGCTACCTCTAGATAATTGCCATACAAAGTTAAAGGGGAAAGGGACCTGGACGAGAGTGTCACCCTGGGCGATTGGATCACTATTTCTAACACTATGGCTAAAAGCTCTATTAACATCTTAGCCCTGGAGAGTGGATATCAACTATTGTTCCAGTGGCATCTTACTCCTTACTAGAGGGTGGGCCGCTTCAATTCGGATGCATCTGCACTGTGTTTTTAGAGGCTGCCATGGAATGGGGTCCCTGATTCTTATATTTTGGGATTGTCCCAAGACCAAGCAGCTATGGATGAAGCAAAATGTAAAAAAAAAAACCCTAGAAGGCCCTGGTAGGTAGGAAATACCCAACCTTAGTCCCCATGTGTGAAAGTTGGTATCCTTTTTCTTTACCACTACAAAGCAAATCATGGCCAGACCCTAGCTTCAGTCAGGTTTGGATTTTGTGGAGGTTAAAAGTAGACGTCGATTCTTACGGATAGGCAAAAACAATTTAAGATAATTTGTCAGCCATAGATGGACTATATGGCCACACCAGGGCTAACTTGGTGTGTATGTGACTGGGAAAAGTGAAGGCTAGTGGGGGGTCACCAAGACGCACATAACTATTCTTTTATTCTAAGTATGTCTCACACCCTGCTTCGGAAGTAGTCATTACACTTGGGTTATGTCCAGCAGAGGGCGAACTTTCTGCAGAGATGACTAGAAAAAAAGAAGCCCCTCCCTGGCCCATAAATACCTGGGACCCCCCACACATCTCCCAGTTTAGTCTCTGCAGACGGCGAGCAAGCAGAAGATGACGTCTCCTCCTTGCACAGGGGGATTTCAGGTAGCCGGGATGACTCCCGGCCCTCTTTTTCTCTATTTCCGCCCGAATCCCTGTTTGTTTTACCCTGCCTCCCCAGCCTAGGCTGCTGGTCCGGGCGAGGATAGATGGCACCTTTGGTGCTTAGGAGCTAATGCTCCACCGTGAGACCCTATACTAGAGGGTAGGCGGTTAACCGGGTTGGTGACCCCGGTTTGGGATGCCCTGTCCGTTTCCCCTTTTTTCTACTACTGTAGTTGGGGATCCCTCCCTCCCTTTACTTAGTGTGATAATTGAAAACTAATTCCCTATGGTGGGGGGGGGGGCTGTTGATTCATTTTGTATATGAGTGTGCGTATGTGTGTGTTTTTGACTGTATTTTATTGTATCTTTTACTGTATTTGTCGGCCGTAGTGGAGCTGGCCGTACTGTCATGGCGTCGCTCTCTAGTGTCTGAGGGGAGCTTCTCCCTCTCCTTGCTGGGTGGAGTGGGGGCGGGGCCGAGCGCTTGGCGCGCTGGCTGTGGCCCGCCTCACTCTCTCTCTCTCTATTGCTCCAGTTAATCCTCTTTGGGGAGGGGGCGGGCTGGGCGCTCGACGCGCTTGCCCGTCCCACTCTCTCTCTCTTCCCCACTCCTTCTCCGGCGCCCGCGGGGCGCCCGGTCTAGCTTATTGGGGAGGGGGCGGGGCCGGGCGCTCTACGCGCTGGTGGTGGCCCGCCCCACTCCTTTTCTATCTCTGGCGCCCGCTGGGCGCCCGGTCTATCTTATCGGGGAGGGGGCGGGACTGGGCGCTCGACGCGCTGACGGTAGCCCGCCCCACTCTCTCACTCTCTCCGGCACCCGCTGGGCGCCCCATCTATCTTATCGGGGAGGGGGCGGGACTGGGCGCTCGACGCGCTGTGGTGGCCCGCCCCACTCCCTCTCTATCTCTGGCGCCCGGTCTATCTTATCAGGGAGGGGGCGGGGCCGGGCGCTCGACGCGCTGACGGTAGCCCGCCCCACTCTCTCACTCTCTCCGGCACCCGCTGGGCGCCCCATCTATCTTATTGGGGAGGGGGCGGGACTGGGCGCTCGACGTGCTGTGGTGGCCCGCCCCACTCCCTCTCTCTCTCTCCCTCTCTGGCGCCCTCGGGGCGCCTGGTTGTTCTTGTTGGAGAGGCGGCGGGGCCGGGCCCTCGGCGCGCTGGCCCTCTTCACTCTATCTGGCACCCTCAACGGCGCCCGGTTTCAGCCCCGGCGATGCGGTCATTGGCGCGGGGTCGGGCGCGGTGTGGGATCCGCCCTGGCCCGCCCTTCTTCCTCTTCTTCCTGGCCGTCAAATTGAGGAGGAATGCATCTACTGCACATGGCTGGCGGTGAGTGCCCTGTTGGGCTTTGCTTGCATTGTTTTTAGTATATGCATTCTATGTTACGTATTTATATATGTATATATATATATATATATATATGTATTTATATGCCACTTTCTGTTTGCCTTTTGCATGTATGAGTGCTTGTCTTGCTACCTTATTTATGGGGGTCCCCTTGTCATTGTGTCCTGGGGTCCCTTGGGCTTGCAAATCCTCCCACTACCGGACTTAAAGGGCATCCCGGGTTGCTTCTAGCGTAATTCCCGCTGGTCGTTGCGACTACCATTCCAATCACCATTTGGAGGCTCCCCTGGATCCGGGCTCTGGCTCCCGGCAATGTGTGGGTTGGGGGGTATCCCTTGTTGGGATGCTGTGCTGGTGCATACTATGTTTTCAGCAGGCCATAACACGGCAGTTGGGGGCCCGGACGCCTGGGTCAGTGCCGACGGCCTCATCGCCTACTCCACCTTAAATTATTCGTACCCCATGTGACGTGTCACAATCTGATGTATGTGCTGGATTGGCCAACATCGATAAATTGTTTTCTAGCTCTGCGGCCATGCCTGTGCACGGCCCAGCGGTTAGAGCATATGCTTATTGAACTTTATTCCCCAGCGGTGCAGGTTCAAATCCATATATATAAATATACTTTTATGGCCTCGACTAAGTGAGGACATCTGTCACTGGTAGTGCCGGTTCTTGATGTTCATGATTCCCTTGACTGGTCTGTTTATTTTCCGCTTGCGGAAGGACCTGTTTACGGAATCTGAGGATCAGCAGTTTGGGATGCTGATGCCGGGCAGGGGCTTGGGGATGCTGTGGTTATCCCCAAGTTCCTGGGCCATTTATTTGAGGTGCTGGCTATTCCTCCTCCGGTGAAGTCCCCTCCGCGGAAGGGAAAATTTTTTTCTTGAGACCTTTAAGCCTCGTCTGGGTGCCTAACTCAGCTTCATTCTAATATGTGATTATTGCGGTTTGGCGGGGTTCTAGCCGGCTTCTTGGTTTTCCTCTGGAACGGGATAGATGGTATCCCTGTACGGTGATCGAGGTGAAACGCTGGTCATCTCCTCCCTAGGTTGATGCGTCTGGTACTGGGGTTGTACAATGCACCTGTGGTGCACTCTCTAGACGCCTCCACGATTGAGGATCATGAGGACCGTCGTGGTGATCAGCTGGCTTAACAAACTTGCTGGCGTGGGTTCTGCCTTGCGGCCTGTTTGTATTTCCGTACTCTCGGAGTCCTGAGTGGCACAGGACCAGTTTATGAAGTCGCCCTCCATGCCACAGTATTTTTATGTGGTTGTCAGGTCTATGCTTTGGGGCCAGTTGCGGGGTCCCAGCTGGACCCAGCCAGCGCTGATTTGGCAGCGTTTATGCGGCGTGTATAGTTCCTGACCATGATCTTGTCTGCCTGGATGACACTATTTGTCTGTATGGCGGAGCCTCAGCTTTGCTTGTGACTGTATGACGCTCTGTCTGGTTGCGCCGGTGGCGGCTAACATTGCCTATCCTTCGGGGTATGCGGATTTTTGGAGTCATATTGGACTCTGTTGCGTAAGGAGGCAGGCTTCCGCCACGCTAGAAGCGACGTTGCTCCTTTCAGGGGGCAGGCTCCCCTTTTCCTTCCTTTCACGGTGCCAGAGCTGGCAGAGGTGCTGCCTTCTCTATCTTCAGGGGTGATTCCTCTGTTCTCGGGTTTCCTCGGACCCCCGGGCTGTGCAGGGGCCGGGGCTATTGTTTCAGCCTTGTGGTTCTCTAACGGGATGGATCCTTCAGAACCATTCTGGTTTTTGAGGCCTTTCTACAGGTTCATCAGATCCCAGAAGTTCTGCATGGCGATTCTGCGCTCAGTCATCAATTCCCTTCATCAGGGGGATTTCGTGACATTTATAGACATCAGGGTTGTTTGCCTTTATGTACCAACCTACCCCGCTCGCCTGAGATTTCTCAGGTTTGGGGTGGAAGATCGGCGTTTTCACTTGTGGCCCTCCCTTTCCGGTTGCCTTCGGTGCCAAGGGTGTTCGTCAAGGGGCTGGCGGGCATAATGGCCCTTATCGGAGCCCAGGGTGTTTACAGTGGGCTGTATCTGGATGACCTAATCATTACTGCATCTTTTCTATGCTGGGTGGCGATGGCCTCCAGGGTAGTTACGTCGCTGGAAAAGTTTGGAGGGGTGATCACTCACCCCAAGTTCTCTGGCATGGATCTGGCTTCCGGTCAGGCCAGAGGGTTCCTTCTTCACCCTAAGGTGCAGAGGTTTTTAAGACCTGATATTTGTTCCCCTGGACAATCCTCGCCTTTCTTTCTGGCCAGGGATGTATCTGGCGGGATTGATGGTGGCTTTCCTTCTCTAGACAGTCCCCTTTTGCTCAGTTCCTCAGGCGGTCGCTCTATCTCCGTCTATGGAGGACTTGGGATGGCTGTTCCCGGTGCTTGGCTCAGTCCTTTCTGCTGTCGCCCAGGGTCCGGCAATCTTTTTCAGTGGTGGCTGGAGCTTAGCGGCCTGAGGGGCAGTTCCTTTTTGGCCCCTTGTTGGGAGACGGTTACCTCGAATGCCAGCCTGTTGGGCTGGGGAGGTTTCTGGATGGATTTTCAGTTCCAGGCGCTGGGGAGTCTTCGGGAGGCTCATGCTCCCATCTCTGTTTTTGGAATTTAGAGCTATTTGTTTGATACTGTCATGCTGGTTGCATCATTGACAGGTTTTGCCGGTTCTGGTTCCTTTGGACGTTTGAACTGCGGTCGCTTTCGTCGATCACCAAGGAGGGTCTCGCAACAGGAGTGCCCTCAGGGAAGTTTCGCTGATCCTTGCATGGGCGGAGAGCGATGTTCCATGCATTTCAGCTGCGTTCTCTCTGGGAGTGGATAACACGGAGGCGGATTCCTTGAGCAGGGGATCCTCTCAATGTGGGAGTTGTTCTTTCTTCTGCAAGGTGTTCCGTTCCTTCTGTCGCAGGTGGTAGATTCTGGAGGTGGTTTTCTTTGACTCCTGTTGCTATCACTAGCTCCCAACCTTTGGTTTTTAGTCTCAGGTTCCTCTGCCTCCGGCAGTGGTCGTCATATATTTTTTTGCCTGGAGGGGTCTGGGGTTCCTGTACCTGTTCCTGCCAAGGTGGTGCGCTAGCTGGCTCCTGAGGGTGCGTCAGCAATGCTAGTGGCTCCAGGGTGGCCAAGATAGGCTTGGTTCTGCAGTTGCATACGCTGGCTTTGGCGGCGTGGCTGCTGCATCCTCCTCCATTTTCATAGAGGAAGTTCGTCTGATGCTGGGCTTCAGACCCTTGTTTGGGCTAGGAAGTGGTCTTCCTTTAACTTTTTCTACAGGACTTGCGGTCCTATGTTGATGGGTGTGAGGCTTGGGCCTTTCCTTGCAAGGTGTTTTTGGTCACCAGGTTTTTGGGCTTCCGTCGGTACGGTCTGGGGCTCCAGCTTAAGTGCTCTGCTGGGGCAGGCCTCTGTCCTGGTGGTCTTCTGCTAGGGACTTCTGTCCTCTAGCGGCCTTGCGTCTGCACTACAGATTGCCTTTTGGTGGCTAGTGCTTCTGTTCGCTGTGTTTCCATCTCTTTAGGGATGTGGTTCTTCTTCCCTGTGTCCTTGGTCTAGCTTTGACGAGGAGAGGGCCCTTCTGAGGGTCCTGTTTACGTTCTAGTTCTTGGCTCCTTCCCTTTTTTTGTAGGAAGGAAGTCTTGTTTGTGGTGCCCTCTGGCCCCTGCCGGGTTTGGCATCGTCAAGGCTACCATTTTTAATGGATATGTCTGGTCCTTGTGTGGGCTTGTTTTGCTAAGGGGAGGTTTCCCCTTTTTCAGTTTGGCGGAATAAGTGGTGCGACTGCTACTTGGTCTTCTGTTCATACCTTTTACAAGTCTTTGTAAGGTTGCTGCGCGGACCTTAGTGGATGATGTTTTTGGCCGTAAAGTTATTCAAACGGCAGGGGTTTTCATTGGTGCATTTTTGCCTATTAGGATCCCCACCCTTTTTGGGCACTGCTGTTGGATGTCCCAAGTGTAATGACTACTTCCGAAGCAGGGTGTGAGACATACTTAGAATAATACCATTTTGTGAATACTCACCTTGTAAAATGGGTATTATAAGTATGTCTCACACCCTGCTTCGCCCCGCCCTGAGTTCTATTTTGGATCCTCTTTGGTGTTACTGTTTTTTCTTGTACTTTTTATTGGTTCTTCCTGGTCCCCTTACTGCTTTTTTATACTGGGAGATGTGTGGGGGGTCCCAGGTATTTATGGGCCAGGGAGGGGCTTCTTTTTTTCTAGTCATCTCTGCAGAAAGTTCGCCCTCTGCTGGACATAACCCAAGTGTAATGACTACTTCCGAAGCAGGGTGTGAGACATACTTATAATACCCATTTTACAAGGTGAGTATTCACAAAATGGTATTTTTCTTTCTCTCTTTCTGTGTTTTTCCTTTTTGGGCTTTTTCTTCTTTTCTTATTTATCCTTATCTTTTTCCCTTATTTTTCTTATTTTCCTTATTCTTTCCCCCTCCTTTAGTTATGCTATTGGCCTATTTGGTCATGGTTCTGGAGTATGTAGAGTATATAGGCTATGTATTGCTATATAGGCTATGTATATAGGCTATTTGTATTACTTTCTCTTCCATGTGTAAAGATTTTATATGTACTGTTGTGGAAATTTTGCACAACCTGGTACCATGTATCTTCCTGTCTTTTATTGGTCAATAAAAAGCCACACAGACCAGATTAAAACAGTTAGTAATGCATTGCTACTACTATTAAAGCTGCTTTTTTAGTTAATAATACTGCTATTTTGTTGTTAATTCTAATTGTGCTGGCTGGTGATGTGGATTATAAAGACTGCACATACGTTGCAATGTATTTCCTCGTAAAACAACCTACACAATTTTTGTCTGGTGAGCCTTCCGTTACTTTTCTCTGCCCCTCAGATTTGGTCTCGGGTCTCCTTCAAAGGAAAAGAGCAGCTGGCAACTGTCAAAATGTTGAGGAATTACTTGTAGCCCGTTCTGGGTACTTACCCTCCAGATTAAGTATACTGTATAATGTCCCTGAGATATTTTGTTAGGATATAGGTCAGTTGCCTCATAGATCATGATGACAGGTCTGATTTAATAATTAGCTGCTGACTCCTAGTAAATCTCAAATGACTAAATGTGCTATTGAATACCATTGTGCTCCAAAAATATCTGGATAAGGTTATACATGGATATAACATTTATGTTTTTCAGGTCCTAGAAGACAGTATGATATTCTCTTTAGCAGGAAGTGTAATAACTGCTAATTGTAAGTTCTCCTCTTTATTGACGCATTACATTTATATTTTACATTTACACCTACATTTAATTTTATTCATGTTCTTAAAGATAGCCTGTGCTTGCCTAAACTCCACAGGTAAATCCAGCTCAGGCTAATCTACCCATAGGCTAAATCCTCTTCTGTTTTTGGCAATTCACCCCAGTCCATCCATGATGGAGGGGTGTGGCTGGATAATCGCTTAGGACTACACTTTTGGCTCCCATTGCAGAAAGTACCAGAGGTTCCTGGATTGTTTATGGGATGTCCCAAACAGGGTTCAGGCAAGTATATGTAATTTTGTAAGGTGCAACAAATGCAATAAAATATCAGAGCTGTAAAAAAATGTATATGGAAAGTTCTCCGTTCCAATAGTGATACACTTTCTCTGTGGTGCACTCGACTATTCCTTTACCATGTGCCTACCACCAACACAGGCCATCTGGCGTCTCCTCTTGACAATGCTGTATGTAGAGAATGTTAGAACCAAAAAAGAACCGCACAGCCAACTAAATACTACAGCAACAAAAAATGGTCTGGGCGGCCTCGGGGCAATTTAAGGGAGTGCACACCAAACAATAACCATCTTGATACATATTTGTCAATTGTTTTATAGGCAACAATAATTTATATTTGATATGGAAGATTCAAGTTTGGGTCCTTTTTAGAGTAAGCATTAAGGCTGGACCCATCCAGTTAATTGGGAGAGCGCCTGTTTAAACAGGAACATTTCAGGTATTGGGGAGTTAATAAAAACTCCCCAAATCTGGCTTGCTTGCCACCCTGCCCCTCCGGTTTCACATTATAGAAATTTTGACTTACCTGTCCGGCCGCATTGTGATCCGTCATCCCTTGGTCCCACACTGTCTCCGTTGGACAGCGCCATCTTACCATCCCGGTCATGCACTGGCGCGGGACATTTGAAGAGAGAACGGCTAAGCCTGCAGCCTTCACTCAGCGATGGCAGGGGGTGGAAAGGGGCCAGGAATACTGACGGATGTCGGCGTTTTAGATAACAATGACATCCAAAAGGTCTGATGTTCCTCTTTAAATAATGTACTAGAGGGTGGGAGTCTGCAAAGTATGGTTTTGAGTTGCTCTAAGACAATCAAATTTTTAATTGTATTTTTCATGATTTTAAAATGTTATTGCGATTGTGTTAATACCATAACTCCATTGTACCAGTGTATATTTAAAATGAATTGTGAACTCTTAGCAAGTCTGTATGGAAAGGAGTACGGCTATTGATTTCAAATTATACATGTGTGAACATTATGGTAAAATTGTGGAAGGGGTTATATGCTGATAATCCAGCCATAGGCATCTTGGAGCAGCGCTCTGTATGGAGCAAAAGAGGCTTGAGGAGAGCATTTGATACATCAGGGGTTAATTCCCCGTGTCTGGTTGGGAAAATGTCGCTATAAATCCTTTACTTCCTGGCTTGCGCACCATGTCAATCCTCTGGGACCTCTGGAGACCCTAAATGAGTACTGCACAGACGGCTCGGCACAGATAGGCGCTATAACATTCTCTACATACAGCCTTGGCAAGAGGGGACACCTGCTGGCCGGTGTATTGAAGGAGTCTGACATGTCCGCACATTTTAAGCGTTTGTAACTAGGGTATTATCTTTAATTGAAATAAAGTGATAACATGATACTGTAAATTGCCGATCATTGGATACATAAACCTAGATTCAAGGAATTCTGACATGCACGGCAGGTAGCGACAGTTGAGCGACTGTAGCAGTATTTTCACAGCGCCGCTAGTAGTCGCTGTGCTTGGCCATTGTTCGGTTGTTGACACTGAGTCGGTGTGCAGTAATGTTGAATACGGGGTGACGAGTCGCTATTTGACAGGTTCCGCGATGTATGGGTGCGCATGATAGCGACTGGTCAGAGCGACCGGCTCCCACCATATTCATCAAAAAATCATGTGTTAAAAGTAGTTTTTTAACCCCCAAACCACCATATTTTTGGAAACCCAAAAAAAAAATGTTTTTAAAGAATTTAGTAATATGAATACAATAATATCAGACCTGTAATATCAATTCGGCACAATTCTTTTTTTTTTTTTTTACCTTAAAAAAATTATCTAACATGGCAGAAGTGGTCACAGAATTTTTCACATTTAAAAAAAAAAAAAAAAAAAACATTAATAACAATTAATTATGAATATTTAAAGATTGTTCCATTGAAATGCATTGGAGAGCGCCAGGTAGCGAGAGGTCATACCTGTCGCTGTTCAAGGTCGGACGCTGGTGCTGTGGGCTGAGGCTGGAATAATGATGAATGAGTGGCTATCTGGCGCTATCTCAGTCGCTAAGCAGGATTGCCTTGATAAATGTGTGATTGTGGTGGGGAGCCGGCGTTCTCGTGGCGGTGCCCGTCATTACCGGCCGCTCACCAGTCGCTACCTGTCGCTATTCCTTCATAAATAAGGGCCTTAGTCTGATAAGCAAGAAGTGTTGGTGGTGGGCACACGGTAAAGGAGTTGTCGAGTGCACCACAGAGAAAGTGTATCGCAGTAATTTTTTACTCTGATATTTTAATTGCATTTGTTGGATTTTAGAAGGACATTTCTGGTTATGTTCTGTGTCGTTGACCTTTAAAGCATAATTGCATGTTGGAGTCAGGGCATTTACATGAATGCTGCATAGCCCCGCCCTATAAGTGTATTATATAATATTGGAAGGTGGATTTGGAGGTTATGATAGTTTGGATATCTAGAGAACCGTTTTTCTAGCCCTTCTGCCTGTGCTTGGAGAGGTGATGCAAACGCCTGGTTGGGTGTGTGGTTTTTTTTGTATTGTTACCCCACATTTCCCATTACTAAATCCATGGCAAAAAAACAGCACTTACCTTCTCTCTTGTTTGATCTGCTGGACATAAACCTTCCTGTTTTTAAGAACATCGCTCCCAGTGCCTTGTACGCTGTCCCGCCCCTCTAGTCCATCAATGTGCACAATGCTGTCTGAATGGCAAAGCGACCTGGAGCTGTTACGCTTGAGAGAATCCTAGAGCATAAGTAGACCTTAGTCTGGCTTCCTAAATTTTACACATCCACCTCCAGGCTGGAACACACTATGCCTCTGTAACCCCATGATTAGTGGCCTGTAAGAAAAGTCTACAAAAGTGGTTGTTTCCTGTTCAGGGGCTTTGAAGTTCCTCATCCTTTGTTTTTTGGTGCTTAGGGGACCCTCCATCTTAGTTTACTGAATTACATTGACATGTAAAGGCTGATTCGGTACCATGAGAATTCTTTTCTTCACTTTTTTGTGAGAAAAATTAATTTAGTCATGATTGTTTTTTTCCTCTGTGCAACTCAGATCCATATTTAGCTATGCAAATGTAAAAACCAGTTGCACAGCTAAATCTGGTGCTTAACTGAGGGTGCTCGCTCAGAAGCTGTAGCTTCCCGTAAGTGTTATTGAGTTAAAAAATCCGGAGTTCCTATAGTAGGTTGGTGGTAAATTGTTACCAATCCTGGTCAACTTGGTAAGTGAAATACTGGAATGCATCGGGCATCTGACACTATACTAAAGGGTTTTCCATTTTTAAATTGAAGCCGGAATGGGCAAAATATTGTGGTTTACAGGATCAGCCAATGACATTATTTTTTATCCTGTCTCTCAATCAGCTCAGCAGAGCGGGACAGGGTTGCTGGTCCCTCCCTCCTCCCACCATCCCCCCCTCTTTTTGGAAGAAAAAACATAATCTGAACCTCAATATCTCTGCCATTTCTTCTTTAATTTAAAAATGGAAAACAGTTTAGGACAGTGCCAAATGTAGCCCGACATAATATTGTAACAATTACAGTTGCCTGCAGTAGCACAGTGCAGACTATTGAAGATGTTCACAAGCTCCAAGCTGACTTGGACACTTTGAGTATCTGGGCATCCATTTGGCAAATGATGTTCAATGTGGAGAAGTGTAAAGTAATGCACTTGGGGTCTAATAACCTGAAAGCCACATATGTCCTTGGTGAGGGGGGGGGGGTAAAATTGAGTCACAAAAGGATCTGGGGGTACTGGTAGACCACAGACTAGATATTATGCATTAAACGAGACATGGAATCACAAGACAGATGTAATATTGCCTCTTTACAAGGTAGTGGTGTGCCCTCACCTGGAATATGCCATCCAGTTCTGGGCACCAGTTCATAGAAAGGAGGCACTGATTTTGGAAAGGGTGCAGAGAAGAGCCACCGAAACTGATAGGGGTAATGAAGGATCTTAGTTATGAAAAAAGATTACAGGAATTAAAATCTGTTTAGTCATGGGAGGAGATGTCTGAGGGTGAGGGCATGATGAACTTATAATTTATAAATATATAAATGGCTAATACAAAAAAATAGCTTTTTCAGCTAAAATACTCTCTAAAGACAAGGGGGCACTCACACCACCGGGGAAAAAAAAAAAGGTTCAATCTCCGGAGGCGACAATCATTTTTTACCATAAGAACTAGAAATCTGTGCATGAGCCTCCAACAGAAGCTTGTTACAGCATCAACAGCTGACACCTTCAAAAAAGTAATACTTTTTCTAGCAGAAAGTAACATTACCAGTTACTATTAGCTGTTATCAGCTAAATAAAAACAACTCTTCCCAACTCCAACCCTAGGTTGAACTTGATGGCCATATATATATTTTTTTCAACCGTACTGACAAAAAATCATATGAAAAATGGTTTTCTAAAAAACAAATCTCGTACTAGGTCCTTTTAGCATTTCTTTGTTGGGTGTAATCCTTGACTATTTGTGTGTTTGCTATCAGTTTGCTCTACTCACTTTTTTTTTTTTTATATTTAACCAAAGTAGAGAAAGGAAAACTTAATGAGAGAGGGATTATCTAGTAAACTATGTTTAGTTAGTAAACTATGTTCAGTCATACTCGGTTGTGAAAAAATGTAAATCGTGTTTTTTATGCTCAAGCATTGACTTTCTATTTCAGTGTGCATTTGGGCAATTTATTTCTTAACAACCGCTGAAGGTGTTCAGGACAAGTTGTACAAAGAGATATCTCGGGTCATAGGTAAAGGGCCTATCACAATTGAGAAATTAGAGCAGCTAAGGTTGGTATTTTTTCAAAGGTTGATATTTTTATGTCATAATTTTATTTCTGTGTGTAGGAATTGCACAATCAATAACAATTTGACAGTAATTCTGAATTTAGCACTGGCTAAATTAAGGTGTAACACACACAATAAATGCAATTTATCAAATGTTTATTGAAAAAAAAATAGGCAATCTAAAAACAATAAGACAATAGAAACAAAGGGATACACCCCCCTCCCCCATGAATGGGCAATAAAAGTATACAGGTGCTAAACTAAGCACAAATATAAGACAACCCAATCTGGGATCACTACGCTCAGCTATTGTTGTACAAGGAGTTATCAAAAAGCAGTGCTTAACAATGTGCAAAATAGTGTTGTGCTAAAGACAATAAATAAAGTGCCAAACCTAAGTAGGTATTCAATGAAGCGACTAAAATAATTTTACATACTTGTATTATACCCATCTAAGGCCCAATCTGGATAAATATTTGCATCTCTTATAGTTCTTATTGGTTATATGGCTTACCTACTTAAGAAGTGTCTTTAAAAACAAGAAAATCTGGTTGCCATAAAATATTGTAGTTATGTGTGATCAAACATATCAAACATATTGCTACAAGAGTAAATATCAGTTCTTGAGTCAAAATGACACCACTGAAAATATCTAGTTGGGTTACAAGGATTTATCTCCATGTGTCTACCGCTATAGAAATAATACGAGACTTAGCATTGTTTTCACAGTGCCCATATATAAATAAAACCATCCCACAAACTAGCATTGCCCTAATTTAAAATATCTCAAAGATGATTCTAAGATTTAATAAAGTGGGAATCCAAGGTTACAGGAGAAAGCGTGAGGAGGTAACTGCAAATTTGTGCTGCCTAATTTGAAGTCTGGTAATGACATCTGGCTGCAAACCAGGGATTTCTGGTAAAGATGATTCCAGAGGTATATCTACCTTGTGCCTTTTATTGTAATTAGTAATTACAATACTAAGTAATTAGTAATTGCCACTATAATCTAGTAGTTGCCACTATATTCGGGTGGCAATTGCTTGTGATACTTACCTCTTGACTAACCCTTATCCTTTAGAATGTAGGCTTGCACAGTCAGAGGGATCTTAGTCCTATTTTGTCATTTGTTTTTATAATCTGCGCCACAGGAGAAGTTAAACCATACCAGCATCTACTGTATAACTTGAATCTTACTGTCCCTGTTAGAACCCCGGGTTCGGCTGATGCCCGGCTGGTGGCTGGGGTCAATTACCCCATCTGCAGTACCGGTAGCCACCAGCTGGTGTCAGCAGAGCCCTGGCTGCTCTTACCCTATCTGCAGTTCCGTCAGCCACCAGCGCGTGTCAGCAGAGCCCTGGATGCTCTCTCTCCCCATCATCTGCTGCACCTGGTGTGAGGGCTATTTAAGTGGATCTGCCCTCCACCTGGTGCAGCAGGATTTTGTTTGCTTTGGTGACTTTCTTGTATCTGTATTGGAACCGGAGTCTGAATCTGTACCTCAGTTGTATCGCCTGTCCTGAGCCTTCAGGTGAGTGCGCCAGCACCTTAGGGCTTCAGTTATTCCTCCATTTAGCCTTGTTTTGTCCCTTTGGTTATTTATCTGAAATTAAGATCTTTTTGTTGGTTTCCCTTGACTTATAATAACCCCCCCCTGTTTACAGCATTTCCTTGGCATGTCTTTGCTCTGGCCCAACTTTCTGCTCCCCGGCGTTTTTTTTTTTTTTTAGAAAACTCTCCGGCCTGACAATCCCTTTTTTTTTTCTTTACAGCTATTGTCGGCAGATACTGTGTGAAACAGTCAGGACAGCCAGGCTCACCCCAATTTCTGCCCGTCTACAGGAGCTAGAAGGCAGAGTTGACCAGCATGTTATTCCTAAAGAGGTATTAGAAGTATCAGTCTTTTTTAATCTATTTGCAAATGTATTGAATTGTTGTGTACATATGCGCAACAAATGGTCTCTCAAAGACGTACATATCCCTAGAACACATATTCGCAATGGATAATTTAGGCTGACAGCAGTTAACTTACTGGAGTTGTTGGAGGAAAAAATGTTGCTGAGTAATATTACAATATAATGCATGTATGTTGTCTTTTATTGTAGACACTCGTGCTGTATGCGCTTGGTGTTGTTCTCCAAGATGGCACAACCTGGCCATCATCATACAGGTTAGTAAATGTTGGGAACGCTTTGCAGTCTTCTCTGTCTTCACGATGTAGGCTGAAAACCTTACTTTTTGTTTTTACTTCTCATTTTCTAATATCCCACCTCACCTTCATGGAAATACCTTATTTTTCGCCACTTAAGATGCACCTCCATATAAGACGCACCTAGGATTTGGAGCAGGAAAATAAATAAATAATAAATATACTGAACCAAATGTTGTGCTAAAACCTAAGGACCAAATGTTGGGCAAGGTGCAGAAGCCCCCAATTACAGACCCCTTTCCCCATATAGGCAGTGTGGCACCACTCCCCTTTCCCCATATAGGCAGTGTGGCATTCTCCCCCCTCCCATTCCCCATACAGGCAATGTGGCATTCTCCCCCCTCCCATTCCCCATACAGGCAGTGTGGCATTCTCCCCCCTCACATTCCCCATATAGGCAGTGTGGCATTCCTCCATCCTATTCACCATAAGCAGTGTGGCATTCCCCCTTATCCCATTCCCCATAGACAGTATGGCCTTCCTCCCCATCCCATGCCCTTAGTAGAAAAAAACAAGAAGATTGAGGAGAGGTGGTAAATGAAGCATGCCGTTGTGCCAACACCCCCTGCTTCTCCTCAGACGCAGGCCAGACCACGGCCACCCACTACACAGAGCAGGGTCTTTGCATGTGCCCCTCCACCGCCACTCAATCTTCTGCGACATTTGAGTGCAACATTTTTCTTTTTTTTTTTTTTACATTAGGCCCATAATATGCGCAAACTCCCCCCCCCCCCCCCCCCCCCCCCACGTTTTGGGGAATAATAATTTTTACGTTGGGGCAAAAAGTATGGTACTATTTTCAAAATTAACTTGGAGGAACAACACACCCTATTTTACACCCGCCTGGTGTGTGTATACCCCCAGGTCGCCCAAACAAGTCACCTTTTATTCGCTCCCATGGCACAGGCTTGAGCTGAAAGCTAGCGTGCTGATTGAACGGCGCACCAGTTCGGGATACCTCCAAGGAGTGGAACTCAGACAGGGTATCCGATGTTCCTCTTTAAGATCCACTTCAAGTCCTTTGTTTTCATCAGAGACTGTCTAATTAAGCATGGCTGAAAGTCACATTACCTTGAGAAAGCCAAAGTTACCCTACTGCTTGTGCCATCAGAGAACAAATATCCATTTAGAAAAAAATGGGTCTCGGTCTCTGTGTGGGAGGACATCCAGATTGATGATTCCCACTTCCATGCATAAAGTACTGCCAGCCTGAGATATTCTACCTGTTCCCCAGTCCACTGGCTAAATGTGGCCCAGTTATTCGCTGCTGTTAGGCATTAGCTTCACACCCTCAGCACCAGGAGAGTGTAGCAGGGCATGGGGAGTCTGGCAGGGAAGAGCATGTCATGGAGTATTGAGCATGCTCTGCTGTGGTCAGAGACAGTCATGAGAACACTGTGGCATGCCATGCACACACGGCTCTAAGCGACAAAATGGCTGTTAGACCACTTTTTATGCTTGGTCCTGGAGGAATAAAATTGAAAAAATTAAAATGTAGACCTGCTATGGCTTCTACTCTGCACTGCAGAAAATAGAGGTGGGACACATGGGGCAGGTATCGGAAGCAGCTTGCTGCCTTATTGATATTTGGTTAACCGTTCCTAGTGCATGTCCTCTTACAAAAAAATGCCCTTACCCCGCCTGGAATCCAGCACATTTAGAGAATCTGCTCTGTGCCCCATAGAGCAGGAATGAGCTAGGTTACCCTCCCTTTTTTTTAATTTTTTTTTTTTCTTCTTTTTGTAACCCAGCCTCAAACTGGGAGGAAGGTGTTAAATTTGACCTCTGCTTTTACCTGTAATATCTTATATTATATTACAATATTTTAGTAAACTTACTTTAGTGTCCAATGTTTTTTTTTTTTTAGATTCGACCCAGATAGATTTGAAGAGGAGTCAGCTGAGCAGAATTTTACTTTGCTGGGTTTTTCTGGAAGCCAGGAGTGTCCAGAGCTTCGGTGAGAATAAGTGATAAAAAATGTAACCCATTTCACATTTATTTCTAAATTCAAGGACAATGACCTCAACCTATACTTTGTGTAGCACACCTATGGGTGGAACATAAGTGAGTTTGGGATACGCCCCGGCCCTGAACGACGATGAGACCCCAAGATTCCCCAACACTCTGAAATAATTTTTTTGTTAGAGTAAATGCTAACACAATGTTGAATTTGCTAAGGCAAATGCACATACCATATATTCAAATATGCAGTGGCAAACCAAATGCCTAATTCCACATGTAAACAGGTAATGGCACTAAAACAATATCACGGAAACAAACATAAATGTAGAGAAAAATGTAAAATTACTCTCTGGTACCAGAAAACAAAGTCCCGACACAACATGTCCTGTTGCCAGGCGATGGCCTTCCTTAGCAGTGTTAGGTGAGAATTGAGACAACTTGTAATCCAATGAAGTGGCGAATACAATTTAACCAACTCCCAGATAGCTGAACTTTAACCATATAGAAATCTGGCATGGATCCTCAGCAAATAGTCTCTTTTAACAGCATCTTTTTTTCAAGTCGGGAGAAACCATGAATAACAAATTTCACTTGAAACGCAGTCAATATATTTCACTTCTCTATCAGCAGCACAACTGAATTGTAATATATGCAGACTCCTTTAAAGTCAGTCACCAGGGAAATAAAAAACCAAAAGGGTTCTTACCTTATTCTTAGTATACAGTACGTCCTGCTCCAGATAGATTACTTACACTTGGGTTATCCTCCGCCAGATGGCGCTGCACTGCAGAGACATGCAAAACAGGCTCCTCCCGGCCCCTCAAATACCCGGGGACCTCCCACAAATCCCCAGATTTCTCTGCAGTGCTTACTGCGAAGACATGAAAATATCACTCTGTCGCAGGTGAGCGGGGCTATTAAAGCCTGCGGCCCTGTTGGACTATTACCACCCGTCCTTGATGTGATGTGCCTCCCAGCCTGGGCTGCGCTGGTCGGGTGAAGGTAGGCAGCACCATGTTTGCTTAAGGAGCGCTGCTCCACCGCATTCCCCCACCAAAGGGTAGGCGGTATAGGCTGATGGTGAGCCTTTAATGGATGCCCCTCCCGCATTATTGTCCCATGCCCCGGTAGTGGTGGGCCCTGTACAAAGGGCCGCCATCCTCCCTCATTCTCCCCGTAGCCCTCGGGAGGAATAGAAAGGGGGGGGTGTGTGGATGTCAGTGTATTGTGATTACATGCTTATGGCCCTCTTTGTAATGTCTGCTTGGACTGGTATATGTGGTGTCAACTGCCGCGCTGACTTGTCTTTTTACACTGTAAATGCCGCCGCCGCCGCCGCGCGCGCCTTTTCCTTCATTTGGATGTTCCGCGCCGGGCGGCAGCGTTACCTCAGACACTTCTGCGTCCCCATTGGCTGCTTGTCTGTTGGACTTCGCGCTCTTCGGGGGGCGGGGCCTGGCATGGCGCGCCTCGCGTAACGGCTCGCTCTGGCCCGCCCTTCGTGGTACTCGGCGCCATATTGTCTGGCCGCGCGTGTGTGTCGCGTTCTTACTTTCCGTGGTCCGTAAGTGCCCTCGTGGGCGGCTTTATAATTCACTGTAGTGTGTTTCGGTTCTGACACCCTTCTTCTCATTGTGTCTTTCAGAGGGGGAATCCATTGGCTTCTCCCGGCCCGGTGTAATTGATAGCGGGCCTTGTAAATTTACTCCCACTCCCTAGCCATTGGGGCATCCAGGGTTGCTTATAGCGTCAATCCCTACTGGCATATTGTGCCTAATAATCACCATATGGAGGCATCTAAGGATAATGTGGCCGGGGTCCCCTTGGGACAAGACCGGCGGTGTATGGCGTGTGGACAACCTCATGCTGATGCTGACAAGGCATGGGTCTGCGTACCCTGTGCTGAGCAAGCGCTGGCTTTGCAATCTGGCCTGCCAGTGGCTGCACCTCGTCTCACTTCACCTACTCCCCCAGGCTTAAATCTCACTCCTGCTGAGTCGCACACAAGTGGGGATTCTCAGGTTGAATTGTCTCCTAGACTGCCTACGACTGAACAGATTATTGCGAGGTCCTTAGCGCATAGGGCCCTGGTAAGAAGCGGCACTTGACGCCTAATGTTACTGTTTTCCCTATGGGAACTGAGGAGTTTATGAATCTGTGTGGCTATACCCCTTCTGATGAAGGAGAGCTCTTTTCTGACTCAGGCTCATCTGATGAGAGACCGAAGGGTCATGAAGACTCTGACCCTGACCCCTGGGCCCAGGATGACACTGACAGATTATTGATCCAGATCTTTGAGGTTCTGTCTATCTCTCTCCCTGGTGAGGCTCCCAGGCAAAGAGGGGAGCGTTTCCATACAGCAAAATCACGTTTGGAATTTTTAGAGCAGGCACATTTCCATACCCTTGTGCTCAAGGATTGAGAGTGCCCCAGTAAACTTCCCGGGGTTCCAGGGGATTGGGATAGGAAGTATCCTTTTCCCCCTGAGGTGGTTAACTGTTGGTCATCCCCCCCCCCCCCCCGAGGTGGATTTCCCGATCATAGGGCTATCTAACACCCCTTTCTTGCATCCCCCTGATTATACTACCCTTCGGGATGCTGAGGACCGGCGCATTGACCCGCTGGCCTCCCACGCCTTTGCATGTGCGGGGACGGCGCTGAGCCCAGTCTGTGCCTCTGCCATTACAGCTGTGGCCGCTAGAACCCTTATCAGAAAAATGCTTGATCGTGCCCCTGATGATCTCCCTTGGGATGTGTTTAATGCACTCTCCAATTGTGATGTGTTTGTAAAATTTATCCTATTAGCATTGGATGACACCATTAGAATGTGTGCAAGAACTTCTGCCCTTGTGGTGGCTATACGTCGCTTGGTCTGGCTGCGACAGTGGGGTGCTGACAATGCTGCGAAGAAGGCCTTTACCGGGCTCCCCTTTTAAGGGGCTACGTCTGTTTGGGGCCCGCCTAGACCTGTTTGGTAAGAGAGGTAAGTTACCCCAGTGCAGACGGCTGTCTCGGGCCCTTCGGGGCCAGGGCCCCCCTTCCACCCCCCACCATGGTGTTAAACAGGAACCAGGGGTGTCCTTCGCGGGGGCTCGCGCAGCTCCCTGTCCCAGGAGCAGAAGACAACACCCTGGCTCCTCTGGGGGGGGCTATGCCCAAATCCTCTCCCAAGTCCCCTCAAGCATGATGGGGCGGCTGCGGCACCTTGCTTAAGTCTGGAGGCATCACGCCTCAGACCGGTGGATTTAGGAGGTAGTGTCCTCCGGCTACAAGATGGTGTTTGCTGTGCGCCCTCCCCTAAGATTACCTGGTCCCGGGTACTCCTGGTCCCTGCTTCTGCTCAGGTGCTGGCGCAGGCCGTGCAAGGTCTGCTGGGTTTGGGGGTCATTTGCAGATTTCCCTTAACAGACAGAGGCAAGGGACCCTACACCAACCTTTTCACAGTTCCCAAAAAAGATGGGTCAGTCTGGCCCATTCTGGATGTACAGATCTTCAGCAAATTGTCAAGTACAGGCGCTTTCCTCATGGAAACTCTGCGCTCGGCCATCTGCTCCTTGCGACCTGGGGGCTTCATGCCGTTTGTGGATATCAATGATCCTTACTTTCACATCCTTGTGTTTTCAGGACACCAAGATTCCTTAGATCCACGTTGGAAGATCAACCCTGCCAATTTGTGGCCTTGCTATCTGGCCTCTCTTCAGCTCCCAGAGTGCTCACCAAGTTGCTGGCGGGGGTGATGTCTCTGATGAGGCCAAGGGGCGTCCGCGTGCTGCACTACCTGGACGTCCTCATCACTTCCGAGCCTCTACATCTGGCAAAGTTGGATACTCAGCTGGTTGTGTCCATCCTGGAGTCATCTGGATGGGTGATCAGCCTCCCCAAGTCCTCACTGTCCCCTTCCTTGGTAACTTCATTCCTAGGAATGAATCTGGACACAGTCCAGGCAAGGATATTCCTTCCTCAGCAGAAGGTGGACAATCTGCTTGCACAAGTTCAGTTTCTCCTAGCTGTCCCCGTCCCGTCACCAGGCAGGGGATGCAGCTGGTGGGCCTGATGGTGGTGTGCTTCGAAGCGACCCCTTGTGCTCAGTGCCTCTTGGGGCTTCTGCAACTTCTCCTATTGTCTGTATGGGACAAGAACCCAGCATCCCTGGACAGGGTCTGGGTGTCTTGCCCCCTGGTGAGGAGGTCCCTCTTGTAGTGGATGGACTCAAGGAACCTATTGGGGGGCGGAACCTTCTTGCTCCTTCCTTGGAGACGGTCACCACGGATGCCAGTCTATCAGGTTGGGGGGGTTCTTCTGGAGGTCCCTGCGGTTCCAGGGGAGGTTGGGCCCTTAGGAGGCCTATTCACCTATCAATGTCTTGAAGCTGTGAGCGATCAGGTTAGTTCTGATTCGTTTGACTACTCATTTCAGGGCCTGCCTGCTCAGGGGCGCATGGTCACTCTGATGGCAGTTGCGTACATCAATCATCAGGGAGGGACCCGGAGCAAGTAGGTCCTCCAGGAAGTGTCTCTGATTCTGATCTGGGTGGAGGCCAATGTTCCTTGCATTTCAGCGGTATACATTCCGGGGGGGGTCCCTCCTGAACAGGATGTTCCAATCTCTGTATCACCGTTGGGGCCAACCTGATGTGGATCTGTTTGCGTTCCGTCACAGTCACAAGCTCTCGGCCTTTGTCTCCCTGTCCCAGGATCCTCTGCCCGTGCCCATGGATGCCTTAGTAATGTCATGGCAGGACATTCAGTTTCTGTACATTTTTCTTTCTACATTCCCCCTGCTAGGCAGGGTTCTGCGCAAGATTGCTCTGGAAGGGGTGCCAGTGGTTCTGGTGGCCTCAGGTGGCCAAGAAGAGTGTGGTTCGCAGACGTGGCGCAGATGGCAGTAGATCAGTGCTTTCTGCCTGGAGTGCCAGATCTGCTCACTTAGGACCACTTACGCCATCCCAATTACAAACTCTGGCCTTGACGGCCTGACTGCTGAAACCTTCATCTTGATGGAGAAAGGTTTGTCTACTTCGTTGGTTGAGTCCATGGTGAAGGCTAGGAAGATGACTTCTTCTTCCATCTGTTATATGGTATGGCGTACCTACATTGACTGGTTGAGTCTTGGTCTTTTCCCTGTTGGGTGTTCTCAGTTCCCAGGGATCTGGAGTTTTACTGCATGGGTTGGAGTAGGTCTCTAACTCAGTACTTTGAAGGGTCAGGTTTCTACCCTGTCTGTCTTCTTTCAGAAGTCGTTTGTTCAGCATTCCTTGATTAATACTGCTTTTTAGGGGGTTGCTCATGTGCGTTCCCCACGACAACCTATGGTCCCTGTTTTTTTTTTTTGAATTGGTCTTGCCTGCTTTGCAGGGTGCTCCCTTTTGAACCTGTGCAGGTTGCTGCCTTGGCCATTCTTACGCTCAAGGTTGTGTTTCTGGTAGCTATCACTTCTGTCAGGCGTGTGTCTGAGTTGGCGGTGCTGTCCATTCAGCCCCCCCTACTTTGAGAGGCACCAGGACAAGGTGTTGTTTCGTTCAAACCTGATTTTCTGCCTAAAGGTAGTGTCTGCCTTTCATTTGAATCAGGATATTGTTCTTCCTTCTTTGTGCCCTAACCCTAGCAATGCTAAGGAGAGAGTTTTGCACTCTTTGGATGTGGTTAGGTGTCTGAAGTACTATCTGGTGGCTACTGCACCTTTCAAGAACACTGATGCTCTTCTTGTGGTCCCTTCTGGTCCTAGGAAGGGTTTTGGCTCCTGCCAAGTCTACTATCAGCAAGTGGATTCGTCAGGCTGTGATTCAGGCCTACTCTGCTAAGGGGAGGAATCCTCCCTTCACTTTATTGCTCTTTCTTCTCGTGCTATTGGTGCCCCTTGGGCCTTCCAGCACCAGGCTTCTATTGCACTAGTGTGCAAGGCTGCTACTTGGTCTTTTGTTCATACCTTTTCAAAGTTTTCCAAAGTTGATGTTAAGGCCTCAGCTGTTGCTGTTTTCGGCCACAAGGTTTGCAGGCGGCAGTGGTTTAAACTGTCTGCTGTTACCTTTTTATTGGGGATCCCACCCTACTTTATGGACACTGCTATTGGATGTCCCAAGTGTAAGTAATCTATCTGGAGCAGGACGTACTGTATACTAAGAATAATACAATTCTGTGAAATACTCACCTGTAGAATTGGTTTAAGTATACAGTACGTCCTGCTCCACCCCACCCTGGTTTTTGCATTATTCTGGATCCCCTGTATGGTGATTGTTATCATTGTTATAGTTACCAGTTTTTGGTTGTTAAATTCTCCCAGCTTCTTTTTCACTGCTTTTCAATGCTGGGGATTTGTGGGAGGTCCCCGGGTATTTCAGGGGCCGGGAGGAGCCTGTTTTACATGTCTCTGCAGTGCAGCACCATCTGGCGGAGGATAACCCAAGTGTAAGTAATCTATCTGGAGCACGACGTGCTGTATACTTATAATACCAATTCTACAGGTGAGTATTTCACAGAATTGTATTTTTATCCTGCACCACTGGTCACAGCAGGTCTGACAATCACACGTTCACTTTATCGGGCCCCCACCACAACCTCCTGCGCTTTCCAGGGCCTGAAACTATTCTCTTGCACTTCCGTGCCAGACTACGCCCCCGCCACCAGTCACAGGGTGTGACCACGCCCCCTCCATTCACTACAATGGAGACGGGCATGTAAGGTCTCAGCCACTACCTTCATTACAATAAAAGGAGAGGGCATGGCCACACCTCTGTGGTTGATGGCGAGTCGCAATTCTGTCCCCGGGGTCTGGACGCAAGAGGCTGCAGCGGAGACCCTAATAAAGCGATCCGGTGAGTGGAGCGATGAACCTGTTGTGACAAGCGGCGCAGGACAACAGGCAAGTAGCCTTTTTAATTTTTTTTTCCCTTCTGAATCACTTTAAGCTCTAGGTTTTAAAGCGATTAATAGTAGCCCGGCTCTCATTACCTATGTTCACCGTAGTCCAACTCCTGGCTGCAGCAACTGAGTGCACTTTGAACAAAATCTGCAGATAAGCTTTAAAAGTCTAGCAGAGAAATAACATGCACTTTCCTGCAATGGCAGACTGCTGACACACACACACATCTGCAGACATTGCTTGTAATCTACTTTTTACACAACACTGTCAGCTGCAGTCATCCCAGCACAGCTTTTCAGCAGGTAAATGCTTCCTTTACCAAACCAGCATTTCCTCATCTGATCACAGGAGAGCTGATCTTTGCTGCAAGCCAGCTCCAGACCCAAATCCAGAGAGAGCCCCAGTCATCTGCCTCTTCCTGTCTCTTTACATCCTCTGAAGTGATAAGGCCGGCTTCACATCTGAGCACTTGGATGAGGTAGTGGGGGGGTTCTGATCACCCCACAATCGCGCCAGAGCGCTGACGATAGCTACCTATGGGGGCCCGTTCATACCTGCAATTGGTTATTGCGGGGGCTGTTAGGATCGCGGCGCCTAGATGTGAAGCCGGCCTAAAGGATTCTGGGATGTGTAGTTTTGATGTCCTTGCATACAGCAGCTTATTTCAGAGGTAGGGCACCATTTTACAAACCTTCTCATGTGTTCCATATATTGTATTTCCTTTTAACTGATGTGAAGTTGTTTCAGAGGGTCAGATTTGGTTACAAAAATTAATTAATTGATTAAATTGATTTGGAAGCCACTTATGGGTCCCAACGCTGTGGGTATCTGTAGCAGTCACTCTCCTATGCTGAACAGAATAATCTCCCACTCTTCCCCTTCTTAACTTGTGACCAACCAATGTGACCTACTGTAGCATTGGAGCTCTAAATAGAAAATGGGGGGTACGTATTTTAGCCTTTCTGGCTTCTATTTTGGTCCTAGGAATCAGGACTGTACACTGGGGGAGAGCAGTAACACAGCTGAAAAGACCTAAAAGAGAGGACCAAAAATAAAACTGGCAGATGTTTAAATCTGATTGGTGGATGTTTGCAGGGTAGAATCTACATATCAGGGAAGCCTGAATTGGGATGCTGTAACTACTTGTTAGTCAGAATTGCCTTCTGTGCTTTCACAGCCAATGTTGCAGCCAGTTTGTGCATGTACTTAGATTAGTCAGTAAAATGCCAAGTTATTGACCTTCCAATAAAAGGTGATCCCACATTGTAATATTAATACGGGGGGGGGGAGGGGGCAGTGTCATTGCTGGCTCTTGGGGTGTTCAGATAGAGCAGCCAAACAGGGTGCCAACATCCAAGGGGCACCAATGGGATGACTTTGTCTTGGGTGGCAGTCTCGCGCAAGTCCCCTCCCAATCAAGTGTAGGAGTGTATGTCTGCTTTTAAGCTTAAAATTGCAAAAAGTAGGGTTCGGCAACTCCCCAAGTATGAAACAGCACTTTTACTTCAAATTATTACTATTACTATATAATACTATCTATAAATATCCAATTATTACTATATGATATGAACTATCTTTTTACTATTACCAATTACAATTTATATCCGATGATAGTCCACCAAAACAAAACTGTAAGCACCCATGTGGTACTGATTCATATCCTGCTGGGTATCCAGTCATTCTGCTTTTAAGCCTGTCTTGAGGCAGAAATAAATGTTTATACTCCCCTTGTGCTTAGGCCTGCTGATCCGGTGCCTGGCTCTCCCTCTTTTTTTTTGGCAGCTTACACTACTTGGGCCATGTTTAGCCCACGGTCTCCCCAAAAAGGTAACCGCATTTCCTTTCTCCAAGATGGTTTAGTTTATACAGAAAGGAAGCAGGGCACTCCTAAGGAAATGTCATGATTTTGAGACCTAATGATGTGACCCCAGGAAAAAGGTTTATTTTTTCCAGTTAGTTGTAAATGTGGCAGTAACATTTTTCATCCATTATTTTTATCTTCCCTAGGTTTGCTTACATGGTGGCTACAGTCCTTCTCAGTGTTCTTATGCGGAAACTGAATTTGCTACCAGTGGAAGGTCAAGTCATGGAGACCAAATACGAGTTAGTGACTTCACCCAAAGAGGAGGCTTGGATCACTGTGGCAAAAAGAAGCTAATTTAGTGAGTCATTAGGTTTAGTTTCTGGTCAGCTGGAGAAAGTGAGAACAGTAGTAGAGCCTACTACCTATCCTTCCCCAGCAACTAGAGCAAAACTATTACAGCGAGGGTATTGGTTTTTATGAAGAACCATTAGAATAACATTGAAAAGGTGGTCGTTCTAAAGAAAATTTGTAAAGAATGTACTGACATGTTTCTGGAGATGATAGCCAGATTGATTTTGTAACCTCCTAATATGGTTACAGACTTAATAATCTTTTCCAGAATAGACTGTTCATAAGTTTAGAACCTGGCTGCAGGTTGTATGATCAGGTTCCTATAGGGATGCTTATCATTGCCCTGTTGACTTCAGGAGATAAATTAACCTGGACGCTCCCAAAACCAGATGTTCTTGCCACAGAAGGGTGCACTTGACAACGGGTTGTGAGTTGCCATTCTGTGCATGACACAAAATTGCTCATGGGCAGCTGTAATGGCCTATGTAGATTTTCTTCAGATATTTTATGGTACCTATGTCAAGAATTGTTTGGCAGTCCTCAATAGATTAACCCCCCCCAGTCAGCTGATATGCCAGTCTGCTCCTTTAGAACAGTGTTGCTGATTTCTTTCTCCTATTCTGTTGTGGTGCCTTCCAGATTTTCAATAATCTCAATTTCCATTCCAGACTGAGCTGCTGCAGTGTGTGAAGAAAAAGGGAGTCTGCCTCTGCCTCTCTGTTTATTTTAGTCCCCCTATTGCTAACATATTGCAACAGGATTGACTGTACACTGTACTAAATGAAACAGAGATACAGTGTTGGAATTGCTCACACATGCTGTGTTACTGGAAGGGGGTGGAGCTCAGTCCAAATTTTTTCTCTAGCAGGTGGTCAGATTACAGACCAAGCTAGGGATCTGGCCAGTGAAAGGAAGATGGGAGTCAACAACAATGGCCTTTTTATAGCAGTCACTGCCATTTTGCCACAGATAAAAAACAGATGATCTGTGCACTTGTGCTGTATCTTTGTTCCCTGTGGACCCTGTATGCCATGTGTCATGTATATATGTAATTTTATCCTAGTGAAGCATCCCATTGTCTAAAATTTCCAAACTGTAATATGCACTTGACTGTCATGCTTGTCATGTTAGACTTAGATTAGGGGTCCCCAACCTTTTTTCCAATGCGAATCAAATTCAGCACTGAAAGATGTTTGGGAGACATGTACAACATGAATATGTGGGCGTATAACAGGAAACAACTGGAAACTGTTCTAAATAGCAATGCAGTTCTCAAAAGCATCAAACTTGACAACTTAGTGTTCATGTCCTTTCTCTTGTCCTATATAAAATGCTGTCCCCACATGAGTGGATCCCCCATCCCCAAAAAGGGAAATGGCAGAATGGAAATGTTACTGGGAGGCTGGTAAACGGAGTACTCCACTGGAAATAGTGAAACAGGTAAACCAGCACATTACTTCCCCTGCCTTACTCTCTCTTCGCGATACTGGTAGGGCCCAACCCTGGGCAGAATGACACCTCCAAACCTTAGCAGTGGGCTGGACCTCTGCTAGTGTTCTGGTCTAGCAGACAACTGGCAAACCACAGAATAGGGGGTCTGCAAGCCACAGATGTCTCCCTATCTACATGTTGGGGACCCATGTTTAGTACGGTCCCTGTGTTGGCAATATGTGGACTCTACAATCTACAAATTTACAAAGTGCCTTTTTCCAGGTTATTCAGCTCTTCTCTTTCACATGACACATTTCATCCCCTTTAAATATCTGGAAAGGCAAGAGCTGCAAAGCGTATGACTTGCACATCAGCAAATGCCTGAGCAGGTGTTGGGTTATATTAGATGTACTCTCCATTGTGGCTCTCATCTAAAGCCGTTCCCTGATGTCTTCCACAGACCAAGCCCAAATACAGGAGCTGCTTGTTTCAGCATGCACACTCTCTTGGTGCTATAAATATAAAGCATGGCTTTGTTAAACTGTTCTCCGTGTGTGTGGAAAACCTAATGAAATCGAAGAGAGCACATTATGTCACTGAATTAAAACCTAAGTGATGGTTACTCTTACGTATAATGTGGGTTTATAGTGTTAAGATCAAGAGTCTAAAAGTCCTCAGAACTGGGGCACATGTTTCCCTTGAAGCATTGCAAATTGAGGTATGTGAAACCCCCCCCCCCCCCCCACACACACACTGTTCGCCCAATACTCTGCTCAATCTAGTGATCCCACAAACCATGCACAGGCCTCTGGTAGCATCCCTGGCCTGTGCACTACCTGCAGCAGATGAAATTGAATGGCTGCTCCAGGCTGAAGGGCAGCTGCAATAATGAGCCCCAGTATTCCCCTCAGAAGAGACACTTTTTTTTTTCTTTCTTTAGTGTGCCGTCTTAAAACAAAAATCCAGCTGTCCTTAAATAGATCAAAACCCAAGATTTTGTCTACTCTCCGTTTTGGTCCAGGGCATTCGGAATGGGAGATGTCCTTAGGTCTCCTAGCTGTGTATATGAATGGGCAGATGTGAAACTGAAATTGCAGGCTAGCTGTGGTGACCCTAGAGTCTTATAGACTCTTAGGCCACTTTTGGTCTAGGCTGCAAAAAACCCAAAGGGCATTTACTTGCCAAGCCATAGGCTTAAAGTGCACCTATACTCAGAGGGAAGTATATGTAGTCACCTTCTATCCCCAGCCCAGTTCCCCAAAACAGCCTGTTTTTCTTTTTTTACCTCAGCCTTTGCTCAATATTCATAACACAATGAACTGGATGCAGTCGGCCATATTGCTCCCTGGCTGAGCAATCTCATCCCAGTGATGATGCAGTCAGAGTACACACAGTTCAGCAATGGGGAGCACCTCAACCTAAGTGCCATTATGTGACAGTTTGGTTGTAACTAAATTAGCATATGGTGTGCCATTCACCATAATGCTACTTCCTGTTTTATTCCTGGTGTTCCTATGAATATTGGACAAAGACTTTAGTAATAATAGAAACACAGGCTGTTTTGGGGCTCAGGGCTGGGGATGGAATAAACTTTCTTTCGGAGTATAGATGCACATTAAGTCTTGGAAGCTGCTGTCCGCCACTTTCAGCATTGTCTGCTCTGCTGCCGATTTTGTCCCATCCCACTCTTTTGATGCTCCTCACGTGAGCACTTTAACGTCCTGTGTTCATTTTAGTGCATGGCGCTTAGAGCCGGGAGTGAAACTGGAGGACTGCAGCACACAAGTCGACCCTGTAGCCTGGCAGCTAAGTGCCATTTTGTTTTTTGCAGCCTGGACTTTTAACTGATTTGCCTGCCTGACTTGTATTTTTGGTATTTTGCTGTTGACATCTATCGATCACTAGCCATGTCTTTAGCTGGTAAACCCACAGTGCCTTCTTCCAATGTATTGCCTTTATACATGTCACTGCCATGTAAATGATTTTTTTACCTATAAACACAATGTTTAAAATAAAATGTTTACATGTATAAAATGTGCTTGCTTGTGTTTTTGTAGTCTTTGGGGAAGGGAGGGGGTGGAAGGCTGTGAGATCTCTGAAACTGCAATCTTAAATTCTGTCTCTTTGATATAGTGCGTATTATTTAGTACCCTGCTGCTAGATGCTCATTGAAAAGCTTCTCTATGCTGTTGATGATATACTGCCTCAGTCTTAAAGGTGATATATATCGCACTCTATGCCTTTTATCACAGAACACTGTCGCACATCTGTGAGCTGATAAACAATGCATTATATGCAGCGTTGTTCTTGCTTTTCCAGCCTTGCAGAGGAAGTTGCTGTGTGATTGAAAATCTTATGCTTATCCACAAAACGGAATTGGCCTTATTGTCTAAGCATCTCGGTCAGAAAAGGTCAATATATAGCAAACAACGATGATAATTCCTTGCTACTCTATTTCCTTTCACTAATTAACCTCCAGCGCTGTATGCACTTGGTGAAATACAAACTTTTATCATGGAATATACTGCATTTTCACTCCAAAAGATGCACCTGACCATTAGACACACCCAGGGTTTAGGGGAAGGAAATGGTGTGATAAAATACCCCCCATCACCCCATTGCAGGCAGTGTGCGGCATCCCCAGGTACACGCAGTGTGTGGCATCTCCCATTACAGGCAATTGCGCGTGTGAGGAGAGAGTGCAATGGAGGACCAGCGGGCAGAAAGCAGATAAACTGTGTAACTATTGCTGCCTGCCGGTCCTCCAATGCCCAGTGCTTCACATATGCACAGAGACGCACATAAAATGGCATACCTACAGGCTCCCGGGCAGCTGATTTCCTTGCTTCGCAGGCCGCGCCTGTGATTGGATACCGGACTCTCCATATACCATGCCCACCTGCATGTAGCCCACCAGTCGAAGTAAAAGGAGGAAGCCATGGGAGCTCCTGTAAATTTTTTTTTTTTGTCTTAAGTGTGCCTTATGGAGCGAAAATTACAGTATTTATATAGCCCACAGTGAGCTTGAAATTGTTCCTCGTGTCCATTTAGACGAGTCCTAATATGAAGAATTAAGTTTTCCCTGGACACTAATGCAAAAATGGAGCAGGGCTTTCTTCATAAATCCTCTGGGTCCTTGATTCTCCACCAGTCAATGAAAAAAAAAACTCCCTGCAGCTCCTCGGTTTAACATTACTTCTATTATACAAAAAAGTTAAAAAGATACTAGGCTGTTGTCATCACGAAAATCAGCCTCTACAGGATACTGACACGTTTCATCCTGGAATAACCTTTACATTATCAGAGCTCAATATCTATGCATAGTATCTGTATATTATAAAATCTGAAAAATGGTTTAAAAAAATAAACATTGAAATCTTACCTCCAGGCCCACAGCTATTGTGTATGATTTGGTTTGCCTGTAGGCTCTATCATTCCTGAGTGACTAGAGCACATCCCCTTCTATCAAAGCAAATAATGAGTGATGTGTACTTTTTGCAATGGCAGGCAGACGGCATTTCTTTGCCTCAAGGTGTAGGTCGTGGCTGAGCTGGGAACTTATGAGCATACTCATAATGTGGTCAGGGACAGCTGCGGGACCACTCCTGCTTGCCACACTCACACAAAGGGACAGAGTGGCTGTTAGACCACTTCTTTGTGTGGTCCTGAAGAAATAAATTTGAAAGGAGTGCAAAATTTGGAGCCCTGCTATGGCTTCTACCCCGCACTGCAGGAAATAGAGGAGGAGGGCAAATTGGACAGGCATCAGGTGAACTGCTTGCTGTCTTATTATTGTCATTGGGTGTACATTCCCTTTAAGTAGGGTGTTGCATTTTAGGATTAGGCCAACTGTAGGGCTAGTGTTGGTCAGGCTCTTGGGCATAGGGTTAGGTAAACAACACAGCTTTTAGAATATTAAGCAATGGTGCCCATTTATTCATAAATGCCTGGGGAGTGAAAATTTGGCATATGTTGATGCCAGAACTTTTAGCGTTCTGGCATAAAAAAAACACCCCAGCAGTCGTGGAGGAGCAGCAGAAGGCAAAGATACTACTTCTACAACATCTTTGTGTTGGTGTTTGTTTACCTTGGTGTACCTTACAGTTTTTTTTTTAAATGCACATTGTATTATAAGGATGTGGTCGCTTCTGCTGAAGGCAGGCTCAAGGTATCTGTCAGTCATTCTTAAAACCAGGCAATCCCCTCTCCTCTATACTGTACATGGGGCAGATACTGACTGTTATGCCTGCTAAAGCTTCAAGGGAAATGCAAATGTGTTCAGAATGCTAAAACTTGGCCATATTTTGAGATACTTGAGGCATGTTACCATGACAACAGGCTCTTCCTTTTTTCTCCACCCCCCTCAGTATGTGCGTGAGGGAATGAGCAAAAAGGGGGCACATTCCAAAGTGTGTTATTTAAGTAGCCGCACACATAGAGAATGGTGGGATATTTGGTAATATGCCAAATGCCGTCTCTTGAAATATCCAAGCTGCAAGGCCAATTTGGCAGCTTTTATAGTGCTAGCGAGAGAAAAATAGTGCTGCTGAGGAAATGCAGGCCTCTAGCTTATGTGAAGATTCAGCATATTAATACGTCTTGTTAAGGGCTGTCTAGGCAGCATTGAGCTAATATAACATTTCTTCCTGACTGCATTTCCACTGCAACTAGAAAGCCGCGGTTATTAAAGCTTTCCAGTATACATGCTACCCACACTTCTAACCCATATTAATGTCTCACTTCATGGCTTTACTCCCATAGCCATACTGTTTTTGTACATTTTTTTTTATCTGTATCTGTATCTATTTACAACTTTTACTCTTTATTAAACACACTCCAAACAAGCAGCAGGTGACATGATAGAGTAGTTATGATAAAGTCCAGCTCCGAGCATGTAGATAAAACTTCAGGATTATTACTTACAGATTATCCATGTGGATAAGACATTCCAACCAAATATAAAATGTACACCTACATCCATAGTGATGATGATCAGGACCACATTGAGTATGGTAGAGCTCCCTGGGCAGAAAGTAGCTGCACATCAATCACTGCCCTTGTTAACAAGTGGTGGAGGCCCCAGGGCAGGAGTCCTGCTTCACCCCTCTTTTAATCTGGCCTTGATGATATGTTTCAGAGAAATCTCCCTTCGAATCAGGTGTCTCGGGCATATGGATGCTACAGTCATTTTAAACAGTAAGTAATAAGTCTTATCTACATCCTTGGATGTGTAGCTTTATCATTTGCATTCAATAATTTCAAGTACAGCTTGTGAGGAAGGAAAAATAAATTCTTTGTTTAAAACAGTCTTGTATGGGAAATCTTGGTTGTGGTACATACCGTATTTTGCACCCCCATAAGACGCACCCAGGATTTGGAGGAGAAAAATAAGAAAAAATAGTCTGAACCAAATGGTGTGCTAAAATACCTCCATCACCCCACAACAGACCCCACATTACAGGCAGTGTGCGGCATGGCATTCCATTTAAAGTGGACCAACACCCAGGATTTTTGACTATCCTGGGTTTTGGTCCACTTCGGCGGGGCACCCCGATCGGCACACAGCGCCTCATGCCGACTTAGACACATACATAGACACACACACACACACATATATACATTACCGGAGCCCTCTGTCTTGGTCATAGCTGCTGACCACCACTGCAAGTTTAGAGCTAGCTGGTTCTGGCCACCGGGTGAGGCATGGCGCTGGCAGGATTTATAGGCCAGGCCCACCTAAAACCGGCTCGCTCTGAACTTGGTGGTGGGCAGCAGCGATGTCTCTCTAAGTCGGCGGGAGACGCTGTGTTGGAGCCAGGAAATGAAAGGAACTCTGAATGGATTCTGTTACACCTGCAAACTTTTTTTTATTATTTTGCATCAATCAAGGTCTGATTGTCCTGCTTTAAAAAAATCCCGTGCCTCACACAGCTGATTTAGCTGGTTCCAGGCCAGTGTTCCTGAACCCTCCCCAGGAGAGTCGCCAACAGGTCATGTTTGTCTGGATCTTCTGCTGCACTAATTACTTTACCTGTGCTTCTCGGTGGAGATTCACAAAACACAACCTTTTGGTGGCTCTCCAGGAGAGGGTTAGGGAACATTGCTCTAGGATGTCATTTGCCTTTTTGGATCAGAGGAGTTGTTTCTTTTTTAGGATATATATCCTCTAGAGCACGGGTTCCCTTGAGATCGTATCAGGTGGTACTAGACAAGGCTTCAGACTGACTGGTACCCCAACCTTATCTGCTGCCATCTATAGTTTACCCACACCTGATTTTTTTTTAGTACAAAACTGCTCCAAAAGGTGATTAAAACTATTTATGTGATTTTTATAATGTTTTTCATACAGTTTAAATAGCAGTTTTCGGTGAACGACAACCCATATGTACCACACAGTTGTTTCCTGATATAATTAGATAATCGAAAGTGATATTTGATGAAAAAAGGTTGAGAATCCCTGTTCTAGATTATTACATAAATCTTTTATCAGACTGTAGGAATATGAAAATAGGGGAGGGGGTTAAGTGATAGTTTTTTAAAGCTACTAATGTATTTTAACCCAATGCGTGCCATTGTTTCTTTTTGGGCTAAACTAAAATTCAATAACTGCAATCACATACGTCGTCTATACCAAGAGCCATCTCTTTTTCATTGTCATCATGCATTTTATAGCCACCTCTGGAATCAGAAAGTGTGTGTTTCAACCTGTTCTCTGGCATTCTTGGTACACCTGGATTTGGCATGGCATCCTAAATCAGGAACATGTATGCTGGTCTTTTTAACGTTAGGTCTACTTTCAGGTTGCCATTTTAGGTTGGACATGCACTATACAATCTGTATGTACAATCTTCTTGCAAACTCTGCAGGATAAGTGATAGATAATCACAACTACAATGTTTTCATATAATCCAATTAGCCCGGGGTGTGGCAGACATAATGGTACACTATGTAACCACTGGATATTTATACTATTTGTGAATTAAGGTGGGTATTCCTTAAAATGTGGCAAGCGTTTTGTCTTACGTGGGCGAATTTTCCACTGCTTTAATTCTCTGCACCTGACCTGACCATGTTTTGAGGTGGAGAATGTCATCATGTGACCTAAAATCTTTGTTAAAGTAGCATTAGAAAGAAGCTGCAAAAATTAGATTTTAAATGAGGTGTGCACCAGAAGGAAATCATTGATGTTCAGAAATATTTCAACAACATTAAACATCACTCCAGGTATATGGAACTTTCTCTGGCCAGAAGTGACATTGACAGCATTTCACCAGATCAAGCATGGTCAGGGGCAATCATAGGTTTACACAGCCCCATAGCAAGTCATAGATTGTGGGACCCCTAGGCTGACCCATTCCTGCAGGGTTCTTTGTCTCTAGCACTGCACTTTGTAATGACCATTTTTCTGACCACACCTGGACTTAGATAATTAAAACTCTTACTCATCTCATTTAAAGTGGACCAAAACCCAGGATTTTGACTATCCTGGGTTTTGGTCCACTGCCCCGGGGCACCCCGATCAGGGGTGCCCGCTATGACCTGGGGGTTTCACACAGCGGGGCATCACGATTTTGGATGCCCGTGGGGGGGAATAGATTGGTCTGGGAATTTTATTTGATTCCCAGGTGGTTTTGGTCCACTTTAATTAGCTAAGCCCAGATGTGTTCAGGAAAACAGTCAGTACTGAGTGCATGACTGGAGAACAATGACCTTGCAGGAATGGGTCAGGCTGGCATTTCTGCAGGTTGCAGCACTACAATGGCGCCTTCTACCCTGCTCCTGTTTGCAAGGTAGTACCTTGTAAGAAGAAGCAAGTGGCCCTGGCAGCACCCGGCTACTTCAAGGAATTCCATTCATTCCCAGCTACCTTGGTGCTGTACAGTAAGCAGTCCATGATTCTGGGGCTGCTCACTAGTTCTACAAGGTAATACACACAGCATGGGAGAGCCATTAACCACTGAATCACTAATGATGTCTGTAAAGAAAATAATCTCCATTGTGCCAGAGACTGTCTGAGGATAACAAGAGACTGCCAGACAGAAAATGAAAGCTGAAATCCAGCCTTGGGGTAAATCCCTGCCCTGCCACCCTTCCCTGGCGCAGGGGTTACAAAGAAACACAAACCCTCATCTCGCTTGCGGACCAGTGCCGCCATCTTGGACAGAAAGGACAAAGCTGCTTCCCGTGCTTTCTGTGCGATTCCACTTGCCCATTCCTGGGCAGGAATGGGGATTGACTGATACATATGTGGTACTGTTGTAATTGGGATGGATGGGGGTTTTAGACACAATATAATATTCTTGAAAAACCTACATTTTTATTTAATAAAAAATGCTACAAAATGTAAAAAAAAAAATGTCATGTTAAGGCCCAAACTCGAATTTCTTAGAAATGCCTGTAAAAATCACAGTTAAACTTATATACCACAAAGTACTGAAATGCAACAAAAGGTGACAAAATCTCTAGGGTTATTTAAAGGGTTATTTGATAAAATGTGTTGCATTGTAAGTAAAGCCACCAATGCTGGATCAAGCAACAAATCCTAATTGTCTAATCCAATTCCACTTAATGCTTTCCCATTCACAGTAACAGGATTTAAAAATAAGAAAGATTTTCAGAACAAGAAACAACGGAAACCATGTAATTCCTTCACAAGGCATTTGCTGTAGTGATTAACTGTTGCATCACTTCTGGCTGATAAAATCCTGTATCAACCATCATTTTTCTGTTTTGTGGAAGCTTCAGAATGTAGCAAATTAATTCAAATTAGTATGATTATAGGGTGGCTGATGGTACATAAAGTTGTTTATAGACAAGAACGTCTGGAGCTCTAACCACCAAAAATGTATTGAGGCCAAGATTTGCTATAAATTGCATTGCTTAATTTGGCTGAAAGCAGGGGCGTTCCTGGGGGGGGGGGGGGGGGGATTGTGCCCCAGGTGCAGCAGCGGGAGCGCCGAAGTGAGGCCTGAGCACAGGTGGCACAGATGGCAGTGCCTGGATGCCCCACTGTGTGAACCCCACCAATCGCCCACACTTACTTTCTGGTACTCTCAAGCCCATTCTCAGAAACAGCGATTCATGTTGTGCACTGATCCCCAACCAGGAGCAGCACCTCCTGTTTTTAGCTGCTGTTGGATCACTTTAAAGCAGACCAAAAGTCAAAAAATGCTCAACTGTATAACTCCCTAAGGAAGCACTGAGTAGTGTATCTTCTTTTGCAGTGGCACCAGCACATTGCATGCTGGGCCTTAAAGCCCTGATGGGGTGCACACACCGGAGGGAGTAGGGTTAAAGCTGCAGAGCAAAGCTGCTCTGCTCAGTGTCCCATTAGAACCTGGAAGTAGGTGACTATGCAATTCAGCTTGAGAGGGGTCCTTAAAGTTTTACACTGTGGGACATCCCAAATTTACATGCCCCAGGACACATTTACTGGACCATAAGTTTATTTAGATTTCCTCTCTGCTGGGTTTTCCTGGGATCCAGGACAAGCCTAATTTGGGATGCCTACTGTGTGAAACCCCCTAAAGTACCCTGTGTTGTTACGATTTCCAATCAACATTCTATGCTGTGTTCTATGTTCTATGCGTGGCATAGAATACTGTATGCAAAGGGAGTGGCAAGCATTCCCAGGCAATTTACACTTCAGGGCATCCCAAATTGGGAACAGGGACTGGCCCTGCAGTCTTAGAGACTATAGGACAGCGTTTGCTCTTTTTTAATGCCTATTTTTTTGCCCATTTATTTTGCTCTTATTCTCTGCATATTAATATTTAGGTCCGGGATGGAATCTGCTTGCACTCGGCTCCGCCTTTAGAGCCTGAGGAAATGTACTTACACAGGGTTTATTCATATTTAGGGTTAGTAGTGGGGGGGTTGTGCTACTATGATAACCCACCCCTTCTTGCTGACCCTAAGCCCCACAGGCTACAGCAACAGAGTGATGCTTAACTTTTTCCTACATTGCCCTGTTTTGTGCATTCACAGCTTGTTTGTCTGACTGTATGGATAGGTTAAATGAGGTGGAAAAATCCCTATGTGCGTGTGCTGGCATACAATAGCCATATATGCACCCCCCCCCCTGATAAAACAAGAAACATTTTTTTCTTGCATTGCCCTGTCTAATGGACCCAGAAACAGCTTCATGTGTTTCATGCCACAGTGTGCAGCCATTTCTTGATCCACATAAGTTTAAACAACACAAGGAAAGGGTGACTCTTCAGTTGGGCCTTACAGGTGGGTGGGAGCACAAGATGCTGCCTTGAAGTAAACCCCCTGCAGGGTCCTGGCCTACAGGAATCCCATATACATATAAACCTTACACACCTCCTCATGCCACAAACTACTATTCTTCAAGTCACTGCGTCCAATAGGAAAACCCCTCTCGGTGTTTACTGGTAGGTTCAATTAGAACCAAGGCTTGTTAGATTTTCTGGTAGCTTCTTTAACCCTTTTGTTGCCAAGCACGTAACACCTACGTGCTGGCTTGGCTGGGCCTTAAGTGCCAAGCCCGTAGGTGTTACGTGCTTGAATTTCCTCGCTTGTAGTTTAAAAAGTAAAAACAACAAATACTCACCTGACCCCTTGTTGGATCCGGCCGGGTCTCCTCTTTAATTTGGTGCCATCCGATCCCCCGTGGGGGGTCGGATGGCTCCAGGAGAGCCCCCGGAATAGGCCGCCCCCCCCCGCTTCTGCAGCAGCAGCTTCTAACTGTAAAAAAAATAAAAAATAAAAATGACATTCACTTACCTGTGTGTGCGCTGGCTCCCGCTGTCCCTCCTCTTCACCTGGGGGGCCTCCGATCCCCCCCCAGGACTTACCGATCTTCAGGAGAGAGCCTGGGAGGCTCTCTCCTCTCTTCTTCACGATGGCGGCCGCCATCATGCCTCTAAGCCCCGCCCCCTTGGGGGCGGGGCTTATGAAGTCATCCCGGCCCCGATCTCAGGCTTCAGCCTTCTCAGCTTCTCAGATGCCGGTGATCGGTGCCCTGGAAGGAGGTGGCAGGAGATCCTCTGATCTCCTGCCTTCTCCTTCTCTGGATGCCGATCACCGGCATCTGTCAGCTGAGCGGCGAGGGACAAGAGCTTGCAATCGAAGGTAAGTACAGTAAAAAAAAATTTTTTTTTTTTCTAATAAAATACTTTTTATTATTGTGTGGTGTTTTTTTTTCACATTAACTCTTTGTGAGCTGGTAAGGGGTCCATGAGACCCCTTATACCAGTTCACAAGGCTGGGGGGGTGGCAAGTCACCTGCCCTAGCGGGTGGCTTGCCATTGACCCCCGCACCCCCATTACCTGCCTCCCCAAAGGCCAGGGGGGGGCAGAAGAGCCCGGGCCCACATAGGCTATGTGGGCTCGTAGGCTGCAGGGTGGGGGGGCCACCAAAGCTGGCCCCCCCACTCTGTGCCTACAAGCCCCCATAGCTGGTCCCGGGCTGGTTACTTTGGGTAAGGGGGACCCCACGTCATTTTTTTTTTTGGATTTTGAAGGGTTTTTAACCCTTCAAAATCCAAAAAAAAATGGGGTCCCCCTCCCCGGGAAGGGGGACCCTATGTCATTTTTTTTTTTAATTAACCATTTGTCATCCAGCAGCTATAAAAGGCTTCTGGGCAGGAAAGGGTGTCTACCTATACATATGTGGTATCGCTGTAACCGGGAGAAATTGGGGTTTCTCACGCAATAAGATTTTATTGACAAACTTACATTTTTTATTACAAAAAAACTCTACAAATTGTAAAAAAATGTTTTTTTTTTATTTTTTTTCACACATTTCACCCAAAAAAATTGAGAATACACCTAAAAAATACAAACAAGACATTTCATGTTAAAGCCCAGACTCTGTTGAAAAAAACAATATATAATTTTCCTGGGAAATCCCTGGAAATCCCTTCAAAAATGACAGTTGAATATGTGTAGCGCAAAATGGTGAAACATCGTCTGGCAACAGGGAGTGGCAAATGCTGCAGGTAGGCTGGCAGCGAAAGGGTTAAACAAAGCCTCCAGACTTTACTAGCCAGCCTTCCCCATCCTGTTTGCTTCTCGTGAGCATTTTTGAGAACTGTGAAAAGATATTTACCCTACTGCCGCAACCCTACTTGTGGTGCCCTGGTGCAGCCGCAGCTATAATTGGCTGAGTCAGAGTATATGGCAGCCACAGGAACAAGGTGATTATTTTTACCCCTATTCTCCAAAACAGGAACTGGCGTGAAGGGAGGGCATTTTAAATCTTTGCCCCGGGTGCCAGAAAGCCTAACTACACATCTGCTTAAAACAGACCAAAACCCACTGAACTTGTGAAACACATTGGGCCAAAGCCGCTGACGATGCTCCCTTCTTAGGGTGTAGAACTAGAAATGGATATTTTCGCTTTTCAAATCTTCCTGGAACAATTCTCTTTTTTGCTGTCCCTCTCTGTAAGATCAGTGATTGCATAGGTGTGGCAATGACATGATTGCCACACACAACAGTGGAAATCAATGGAGGAGGCGGAACTTTATAACTAAAATAGGTGCCATTATCTGGGATGAGAGTGAAGTAGGCGCAGTAAATACATGGGGGGAGCAATTCAGGGGATGTTAGTTAAAAATGTGGGTTTTGGTCCGCTTTAAAGAAGATGAAAGAGCCTCCATAGATACAAGCTAGCTGTGAAAAGACTGTATTTTGGACTTAGCTAGTAATTACTTCTTTTGTTGTTCTAGGCCATGATATATTATTTGAAACCTATACATCAAAGTGGAGACTTGCTTTTACTCAACATGTCCATGGTTTTTGACTATGAACAAACTAAAATAGACAAAATATAATATCTGACAGGAAGCAATGCAACTGTGCAATCCAGGAAGGCAGCTAAATCTAGGATTTGTCAAAAGCCACCTGTATACAGAGATACAAGACACATAATTCCATTATTGAGAGAACCCTTAGGATTAGGAAGAGTGTACATGACAACTAAGATGTGCGGCTGGGACAAGAGTGTAGGCTCCCCAGTAGGTTAAACCTGGTCCTGTCATTCAGTAACCCAGTTCGAAAGAATAACCTCCACTTCTCATGTTTGAGAACAATAACCCCCCTCCCCCGTAGCTGATTCGTCAAGGTGTGGCATTGTGATTCTCACACAATTCCAAGGTCCCTGAAAGTCCACAGGTGCACTCACATATTCCTGCAGAGGAGGCCACTGAGGTTGTGCCTGGTACATCCCCTCTGTGAAAGTATTAGGAGCATGCTGTGCTCCAGTCATAGTAATGTCGTTGGGTCTGTGCAGGGATAAGTTTCACACTGCCGACCTCTGCAAAGAAGCTGAAAGGGGAATACAAAAAATGAATGTGTGTCTTTGAGACCAAAGTGGTGTCACCAGCATAAGAATGCTTACATTTGTAATAGTGACACATCAGATGATTACTTGCCTACAGTTATAGTACATGAAGGGTTGTCCATTAAACCAAGGTTGCATCAGCAACACATGCCTATAGACTGGTTCCTGTGATATCCACTGATATCAGTGGAATACTTACCTAGCATACAGGAAGTCAGATTAATGCACCTTCCCTAGGCCAGTTCCAGAGCACTATTCTGCCTGAAGAAAGACTGAAGGGCTTGGCAGCAATCTCCATTGAACAGAACATCCACAGGTTATTGACCATAGAGGACATAATCAAGACTTTGTGGAAATGTTTTATTTCTGATTGCAGTAAGAAGATCAAGGTAATATTTTATTTTGTTATACTAAAAATGTCTTTGATTAGGGTCTCCAGACACAACATTGCATAAGGCCCCAAATATTATTATCATATTAGGCATGTTATGTCCAAAGCCGTAGAGATCCTAAATGACTTGACATAACCTGGTCACTCCCTTTCTGCCTGTTACTCTCTAGACTTAGCCACCTTACTGTGGCATGAACATGGTCTTAGGACTGGGAGGTTAAATAAATAAATTGATTTCAGGCAGACCTCACCTATAATACCAAAGGGAACCGAGGCTGACTGACTGAATGCATGCCTTAAGGCATTGTTGCTGTGCCAGAGGCTTATTCTCACAACCAACATGAGAGCAAATATTTTTGGAGATGAAGAGCTATTTTGGCTGCAATATGGTAACTGCAATACACTTACAAATTTGTTTATTCCTACAAATCCATTGACACCACAATAGATCCAGAACAGATCATACAATACCCAGTTGAGTTTGTAAACTCCTTAGAACCAACTGGAATGCCTTATCATCACTTGGATCTAAAAGTTGGTGCTCCAATTATTCTAATGCGGACTCTAGATGCACCAAAACTGTGTGATGGAACCAGGATGTTCATTAAAACATGTCATCCCCATGTGCTGGGAGCAACCATCCTTACTGGATGTGCTGCTGGAGAAGAAGTTTTTATCCCAGGAATTCCACTGATTAACTCAGATGAAACAATACCATTTAAAAGATTACAGTTTCCTGTTAAGCTATCATTTGCGATCACAATAAATAAGGCCCAAGACCAACCACTGCAGGTGGTTGGCATAAATTTAGATTCTGCATCTTTTTCGCATGGACAGTTGTATATTGCCTGCTCCAGAGTTGGATCAAGTAAAAATCGTTATGTCTATGCACCTGGCAATAAAACTGCCAATGTTGTTTATAAACAGGCTCTGTCATTAGGTCTTATGACATGACATCTCAGTTTGGCTTCTAAGGTATTTAGGATGTTAAAGATTTTTCATTTATTTTAATGTGCGTGTACATTAAAATTTACATAAACAGTGCATATCTGTTGAGGTATATAGGCATAGATTGGCCTCCTGGGCACCCTTGGAACAAATCTAATTAACACACTGAAAATTTTCTACCCGGGCAGTGCCAGTTACATTTTCTGATATATATATATATATATATATATTTATTTATAGTGAATAAAGTATCCGGCTAATCTAGAACAAACTGCAGCTGGTAGGGGAGCTTGCGCTTCTGAACACAACTGATAACAGATGATGGTGCAGTGTTATGCTATGATAATTTTTATATTTTTGTTCCCCAAGAAATGGTAAAATCTCTTACAATCAGAATTGCATTGTATATGGGACAATTGCCAACCGGGATCCAGCATGGCTTTATTTAGAAGGGACAAGCCAAAGTGGCTGCTGAATTTAAAGTGGACCAACACCCTCCCGGATCGGCCCAGGACGCTCAGGAACCTTACCTTTGACCCCGATCCAACAGCGAATGCGCGGGCTGGCATGCCCGTTAGAGGGAAGAGCGAGATGCGGCCGCCAGCGTGCTCGGAGCCGCTGTGGTTGTACGTCGCTTAGACGCGCATACCACAGTGGCCACGAGCGTGCTGCGCATCGAGGTACCCCGGGGAAGTGGACCAAGACCCAGGATAGTCAAAATCCTGGGTGTTGGTCCACTTTAATTAGCATGGTCAAACAGCTTCCATTTTTCTGACTTTGGTCTAGGCTGTAGTCATGTGGGTATTAGGCCAGCAAAGATACCTGTTTGATTGAGATCAGAAATCACCCCCCCAGTTTGAAGGAGACAAAGACGCAGCAGTTGAAGATGGAAGGACAGATTGCTTGTGGGCAGCTGAGGGACATAAACAGTCAGGGCTTTCTTTGAACTGATCAGATCTGCCTTTTTGTTGGTAGACTAACTTGCCCAGACCACTTAAACCAGATACGTGTAGCCAGTTTTACCTTTTGTTTAATATATGCTTTGCTTTTTTTGCTGTGGTAGCCGAGCTTGAAGCTTTTGTATTGTACATTTAGATGTAGGTGTCAATGTTTTTTTTACAGATGTAGGTTTGTTCCAAACCTGGTTCATTAGTGATCTGTTCTTACTAAGTTATTAGCAGCTTAAGGTGACACTAAATTATTTCTTGCCGGTGTTATATGATTGGTTCTATCTTTTGTAAAATACATGGAGGTGACCCTTCACAGGGAAAGAGACATGAGTCACTAAACTGCCTGTGTGGGCATTTCATGTGCTATTTAGTAAAAAGGAAAAATGAAGCCTCCAGCTTACGCCTGGAGAGCGAGGAGGCGTTTTTTTGGCTCTACTTGCATTCTGTAAATTATGCTCATTGAGGTGCACATCCTTTCCTTCTCACTGATCATTATTCTGCCCGTTGGTCTACAATTTGTCACTGCTAATTACAGTCTTACAGGCTTTGAAAATTAATTTGTGCTGTGACATGCAAAACATTCTTTCGTTGTGACCTCTCAAATCCTAGTGAGCGCCTTTTATCCTTTTTCTTTTGTTTTTGTTTGTAATTTGCACAGCAGCATATCAAATAGATTGGGCTGACTGTAATCTTATTGAATCGGGTGTTTGCAATTTACAATGACGCACCGCTTATTCACTGGAAACCTATTAGCTCACTTATCATCCAACTATTAATAAAATCACCACAAAGGATTGAAAGGTTAAATGTTGAAGTGAGCACTGTGGGATAGGACAAATATGTGTCTAGCTGGAAAAAGTTGCTTAAAATACTTAAAATGTGTAATCTAATAAAGGAGGGAGAACTGCAAACTGAGTTGTGGATGAGGGCAACACAGACATATCCATTCTCTAATACTAATGATCAGTTATTATAAATATTCACATAAATGTGTTGGGTGACGAGGGCTTAGTTATACACTATGGGCTATGCTGCAGAATAGAAATCATAAGATGAAACTGTAAACCTCAAATTTGCAGCCATTTCTTCTTCAATTTAAAAATGGTAAACCGTTTAGGACTGTGTCAAACGTAGCCCGACACAATGGTGTAACAATTACCTTTGCGTGTAGCATGTCTTTAACACTGGAGGAGCTAGGGGTCCTCCGCCACGCTTGTAAACCTTATTCTCTTGTACTATTTCATGTTGCTGTATTATCTTATTATCATTGAGTTTCTGTGATAATATGCAGTCTATCACTGAGTGATTTGCATGGGGCCTTCATGCATTATGCAGTCCTATGTAGCAGGGTGCATAGTTCTGTAATGATTTTATGCTTACCATTATGCTGTACAGACAATGTAACCCAGATGTTCACTGATGATCTGACACTGTAATAATTTGCCTCTTTAATACAGAGCTTGTTGACAACAAACTTGTGGTGTTTCGGTCTCTCAATTGATTATTTCCTGGTAAATGATGAATAGCATGAGCCATCAGCAAGGCCCTCATTCATGCCAGGATGGAGGAATGCTATTTTTATTACTTAATATTAAAGAGGGAGGGAAGATGAATAAATGTGGGCTTTACTGTTGAATAATTTTGTACCTACAAATTAATATGTATATATATATTACATTTCAAGAGGGAGGTCTTTACAACAGCAAAGCACTATATGAAATGCATCATAGTAGGACAACTTCTAGGACAAGTTTAATCACTTGACAGAGGGTGATAATGCAGGAAAAGGTAATTGTTACTCTATTGCATCGGGCTACATTTGGCACTGTCCTAAACTGTTTTCTGTTTTTAAATTGAAGAAGAAATGGCTGAGATATTTTATAGGTTCAGCTTATGATTTATCTTAAAAAAAATGGACGTGGCCCTTGGATCTGTGATGCTGCATAATACTCAGCAATGTGGTGATTCTAGAGGTGCAGAAGGAGGAGGAGGGAGGGGCGGGAAGATGGAGGGACCAGCAATCCTGTCCTGCTCTTCTGAGCTGATCGGGGGGGGGGGGGGGGGGGGGGTGGGATGAAAAAGAGAATTTCATTGTCTGAATCTGTCTCTGCCATTTCTGCTTCAATGTAAAGAAACTTATTCAAGACAAGTAAAAAATTCAAGAGTAGGAAGAAAGGAAAAAAACATAAGGCAAGGAGAGAAATATGGTGTTTAAAGAGGGAAGGAAAATGGAGGAGTAAATGAAGTTTCACCGCCAGTTGAGTGCTGGGGAACCCTATTGTATGAACTAAAAAAAAATGTTCACTCCAGCCCACTGCCGAGAACTCATGCTTTCGGGCGAGTGCCCCAAATTCGCCGGTGAAATGCTGCTCATAGCATAGCAGATGTTTTTATGGCAGAGTTGAGTGCTGGGGAACCCTGTTGTATGAACTAAAAAAAAGCCACCCATGAATGATTTTGCCGCTCACCATGTTATGGGGGGGGGGGGTATTCTGCCACTCAGCTTGTTATGGGGGGTATTTTGCCACTCAACCTGTGATGGGTGGGGTTTTGCACACTGCCTGTTATGAGAGGCGTGGATAGTGGGCCGGACACACTGCAGAAGGGCTGGTGTGACCAGAAAAGTCCTGGGCCGCCCCTACACAAGACTGTATCAACACTTGTATATAAGAAACCCACGGATCACGTTAACTTTCTGCATGCTAATATCTTTCGCCCTGCTTCCCTAATTAAGGCACTTCCATACAGCCATTTCATATGCATTCGTTGGATTACTTCCACAGGCAAACAATTCGACAATAGATCAGCAGATCTCATAACGAACCTCACACAGGTTACAAGCTGACAGATTTGCAAGCTGCACAAGCCAAAGCACATGCCATTGAAAGACAATTTTTACTCAAGCCTATCTAATCAGATACAATCAACATACAAAAGAGCAAGTAAAACACATGACTCTTTAGTCAAAGCCGACTTCACTAGCCCTGCTAAACCTAACTGCACAAACTGGCTCACTGATCTACAAAAACAAATGGCATGTTCCCCTGTGGACACTGCTCCCAATGTAGCTTTACTTATAAGACCACGACTTTAACCCACTGAATGACAAGTAGACAATACACCTTTTGGGACTTTGCTCCACACGAAATGTAGTATATCTTCTAAAATGCCCCTGCGGGAAGGGTTATGTGGGATAGACCACAAGAGAAATTAGACATCGGATTAACACCGCTCTGACATTAGACATGGCCGTTCAGAATCATCTGTTGCCAGGCTCTTCATGGAACAAGGCCACCATATAAGTCAATTAAGGTTTACTGTAATAGAAGTAGTGAAGAAATTAGCAAGGGTTAGTGATAGTAATAGAAAACAACTGCATCGTGAACTCTTTTGGATTTTTCAGCTACAGACCAAGAGTCATTTTGGTCTCAGTAAAGAGACTGACTATTTAGTCTATTACTAATAAATATGTGTCTGTCTCTTGAATATTCTCTGCAGTATTATTGACTATGGTGTTCCATCCAACAACAGTTCTATGCCTTCGTAGGGCATTGCACATGGATAGGTCAGTAGCCACATCCCATTTCTTGCCTTTAATTCATAGGCTTACCTTTATCTTAGCTTAAATATGAGCATTGTGCAATGTATACAGTGGTTAGCCTGTCCTTTTGACAGACTGCCACCTTCCTTTTTATGTATCCATTTTTTTCACATTATTCTCATATTTTTTCAGTTTGCTCATGTATCTTGTTTACAGCAAGAAATACCCTATGCAGCATACTCCAGCTGCATCCTGGGTACCCCACTACTCCTTCAGCAGCACAGTTATTGAAGCTTAATCAGCAATACAGCATGATAAGCAATTCTTCCTATAGCTCATTTGCCACTCCATCCACCTATATACCTCTGTTTTTTTGCAGCAGTTCCAACAAACAGATCGCTTTTCATGATCACTTCTGTTCCCCGCCGTGGCGGCCACCATCTTGTTGGCTAGAATACCAACAAGGACTGCACTCTACTTTGTTTCTGTGCAAGATGATGTCACTTCCTGCTAACGTGATGCCCTGTCTGCAGGACATCCGTTGCCTATGGCAAGGCAGCCATGTTTTTGGTTTCCTTCACAACAATATGTAACTTCCAGCTGATGTCTACACCTCACCACAGGACTTCAAACTCTTTTTGTGCAGCGGCCCTCTTTTTGGCTACACACACTGTACTTCCTGATGCCGATCTTTACTGTGACCATACTGTGTCTGTCCTCTACCTAGTGGCACCTGCCTGACCCTGTGTGCTATTCCAGCGCTGGATGGCAATATTGTCTTTTCACCCTGGGCTGGCCAGGATCTGTCTTGTGCTTGGTTGTCTATAGCACATAGCGCTTTGCTATACTCCATCAACCATGTTCTTATTACAAGACGATTTTTCATCTTATGGTGTACAGTCACAGCCTGATTTCTTATATTGTCCATGCTGTGTGTCTACACAGAAATGTAATCTGGGCATTGTTAAGCACAGCCTATGGCGCTGATTGGATGGGAGCCCGCGCATGTGCTGTGTGATTGGGGAAAGGTATGTTTTTGGGGTAGATTTCATGTAGTGGGGCCAAAAATCCAAGGACCAGGATAGTGAAAATCCCAGGTTTTGTTCCCCCTCAAGAAGCAGAAGCAACCCTGTTTAATCAGGGTCTGAAGGTTTCAGCCAATTATACTGTGGCCTTATGTCAAGCAGTAGGAGACAGCAGCTGAAAAGGTCTGATGTAAAAATGGTGCAAAGGGAACCTCCTTTAAAGTGGACCAAAACCCACAGAGATAGGCCCGGGAATCTATAAGATTCGAGGGCCGCTTGATTCCCTGCTCCAGGGGCATCCAGAACCGCTGTGTGAAACCCCCCAGGTCACCCAGAAACTCACCTTTTTTTCCGGTCCAACAATGCACGTGCGAGCAGCGGCCGCATCCGCACTATCCATTTAGCAGGGATACTGAAATGAAATGCAAAAATTGCTTTCATATGAAAACAACACATTTGACCACTGAACAACAGTCCAGTTCTTTCTATCCTTGGCCCAGGTAAGACGCTTCTGGTGTTGTCTATTGGTCATGAGTGGCTTGACACTTGGAATGCGATGCATGTAGTCCATGCCCTGGATATGTCTATGTTTGCTGGCTCTTTAAGCACTGACTCCAGCAGCAGTCCACTCCTTGTAAATCTCCCCTTTTCTTATCAATCCTATCAAGCATGTGGTTATCTCAGTTGCTTGTGCACCTTTTCCTTCCACTGAACCTGCCATTAATATTCTTTGATACAGCACTCTGTCTTTAGCGATGACCTTTTGTGGCTTACCCTTCTTGTGGAGAGTGTCAATCACTGCCTTCTGGACATCTGTTAGGTCAGCAGACTTCCCCATGATTGTGTCACCTACTGAACCAGACTAAGGGATCTTTTTAAACTCCTAGGAAGCCTTTGCAGCTGCTTAGGGTTAATTATTCTAATTTTCTGAGATAATGAATTTTGAGTTTTCCTGGCTGTGAGCCATAATCAACATTAACATAAATAAACACTTGAAAAGTTCACTCTGTTTGTATTGACTCAATATAATATATGAGTTTTTTGATGATATTCTAATCTTTTGCAATGCACCTGTATGTGTTTGAAAGCGTTCCTATTTCAGAAATGTCAGTATGGATAGATGTCATTGGATGTGTATGTGTACATTCATTCTCTAGAAGTCCAGTAAGACCATCTTCCCTGGAAAATGTACATACATTCAAATTGAATGCTGGGTACTGAGGGACTGGGGCGATCTCTCTATTGAAGTGATCAAGTACTACTCTACAGAGCAGCTGCCCGAGGTGGTGACAGCAACAAACCTGGCCAGAAGCTGGACAAGCATCCGTGCCCACTAGAGAAAGGGTGAAGGCATTCCTTCATGCTTGAGAGCACTTGCAATCCAATATATTTAGGCAGGCAAGCTTGACCTGTTGGCTGAAACCCGTGTTTTCAGCCTACACCTTTTTTCTGGAGTTTTCCAGCAGTGTACAAAAGAAAAAAAAACATTAAAGTGAACCTATCGTCAGTAAGGCTTATGCACCACGAATACCATGCAAATGCATTGGGCCCCAACCTGCAAGGGGGCTCCTAGAGGCAGGGCCAGATCAGTGGCAACTTTTTGTTTACAAAAAATAAATAACACACACAGCGGGTGGGCTGCGACAAGCACAGGGTGCCGGTTAGCACAATGCAGAGTGTGCAGCAGTTTGCAAGCCACACTTATGTGAGACACACTAAGCTCCATTCAGTTATGCAAGATGCAACATTACAGCAGCTAGAAAACTGAAAAGTACAGAGCGGGCTAACTTCTAGCTAGGGCCGTGCCCGGACCGGCCAGTCACAAATGGCTGGCCCTGGTATGCATCTAGATATGGGTATAGTGAGGCTGAGACCTGCGCATGCACTATTGGAACGAAGTTAGGAGAGTGGGTGTGGTGAGTTAATGGGGTTTCACACAGTGGGCATCCTAGTTTTGGATGCCACAGGGAGGGGAAACTGGACGACCATATGGGCAATTCCTGGACAACTCCCTATGCCATTTATGGAAATTTCCTCTGCCAGGATGCCCCTCTGTGTCAAACCCTTTGGGTTTGCTCGCGCTCCCACAGCGCATGTGCAGGCTGTGGCTACATACCCAACAAGATGCATTAATATTGTACTTCCCTATGTGTCTTGGATTAGAGCCCTCAGACACAACTTTGCATGGGGCCCCCAGAAATTATAAACCCGCCTCTGGGCTCATGATGGCAGTTAGAAGGCTTTTATGTTCCTTTTAAAATGACAGGCTTATGTAAGCAAGATACTGCTCCTGCAAAAAAAGCTACTGTACCACTGGTTGCTCTCCATTCATCCTCACATTGCCTCGGCCTAGGCTGTTATTAAAGCCTCTACCTGAGAAAGACCAGTGGATAGTGGAATAAAATAGCAGCTTTACATGCTTAAAGGCATTGTCCAGGCCCAAAAAAAATACAATTCTGTGAGTACTCACCTGTAGAATTGATTTTATAGTATACAGCACGTCCTGTTCCAGTAAATTCCTTACACTTGGGTTATTCCGCCACAAGGTGGTGCAGTGCACTGCAGAAGGACTTGTGGCCACTCCCGGCCCCATAAATAGCCATGTACCTCCCACCAATTTCCAGTGTTGACAAGCAGTTATACAAGAAGCTGGTAGAATCAAAAAATGGATAAGAACCCAAAATGAACTGTTAAACAATCACCATACTGCGGTAACCAAGAAAAATGATAACAAGGGAGGGGTGGAATAGGACGTGCTGTATACTATAAAATCAATTCTACAGGTGAGTACTCACAGAATTGTATTTTTCCAAGTATACAGCACGTCCTGTTCCAGTAATTTCCTTACACTTGGGACATCCAAAAGCAGTGTCCGTAAGGTAAACCACTGCCGCCTGAAGAACCTTGCGGCCAAAAGCAGCATCAGCTGAGGCCCTAACATCAACCTTGTAAAACTTAGAAAAAGTATGAACAGAAGACCAAGTAGCGGCCTTACAAACTTGTTCAACAGAAGCCTGGTGCTGGAAGGCCCAGGAGGCACCAATAGCACAAGTGGAATGAGCAGTAAGGCGGAAGGGAGGTTCCTTCCCCTTAGCAGAATAGGCTTGCACCACCGCCTGACGGATCCACTTGCTGATAGTGGATTTAGCCGGAGGCAAACCCTTCCTAGGTCCAGTAGAAAGAACAAATAGAGCATCAGTCTTCCTGAATCATTCAGTAGCACCCAAATAAAACTTCAGAACCCTGACCACATCCAAGGAATGCAGATTCCGCTCCTTGGAACTAGCAGGATTAGGACACAATGAAGGCAAAACAATGTCTTGATTGAGATGAAATGCAGACACGACCTTAGGCAGGAAATCTGGCTTATACCGAAACACCACCTTGTCCTGGTGTCGCTCAAAGTAAGGAGGTTTAATGGAAAGCACCGCCAACTCAGAAACACGCCCAATAGAAGTGATAGCCACCAAAAAGGCTACCTTAAGAGTCAAAATAGACAAAGCAGCCTCATGTAGAGGCTCAAAAGGAGGACCCTGCAAGGCAGATAAAACCAAATTCAAATCCCAGACTGGTAACATAGGCTTACGTGGCGGCCGCATGTGAGTGACCCCCTGGAAAAAAGTCTTAACCAAACGGTGGTTGGCAAAAGATCTTTGGAAGAAAATAGCCAAGGCCGAAACATGTCCCTTGAGAGTACTAAGTTAAAGGCCCAAATCCAAACCATGCTGCAAGATTTCCAGGATCCTGGCAATAGAAAACACCCGACAGGGAAGAGACTTAGACTCACACCAGGCAATGTAAGCATGCCATACCCTATAGTAGATAAAGGACGAGGACTTCTTCCTAGCCCGAATCATGGTAGTAACAACAGAGGCAGGCAGCCCCTTTTCCATCAAGATGGAGGTCTCAGTAGCCAGGCCGTTAAAGCCAGCGTTTGTAAATTGGGATGGCGTAGCTGCCCCTGAGTGAGCAGGTTTGGAACCTTGGGCAGGACATAATGATCTACTGCCAACTGCACGATGTCTGCGAACCACACCCTTCTTGGCCAACAGGGCCAACCTGTCAGACTGGCATCTGTGGTGACAGTCTCCCAGCAAGGGAACAGAAAGGTTCTGCCCACCAAGAGGTTCCTTGAGTCCAGCCACCACGAGAGGGACTGTCTGGCCAGAGGGGACAGAACAAATACCTGATCCAGGGACACAGGGTCCCGATCCCGCATTGATAAAAGGTGCAGCTGCAGAGGTCTCATGTGAAACTGAGCATAGGGTACCGCCTCGAAGCAAGACACCATCAGGCCCACCAATTGCATCCCCTGCCGGATGGAGGAATGAGGACAAGAAAGAAGAAACTGGGCCTGAGCTTGAAGACTCTCCACCTTCTGTTGAGGGAGAAAAACCTTGACCTGAGATGTATCCAGAGTCATGCCCAGAAAAGACCTCACCAGTGACGGGGACAGAAAAGACTTGGGACGGTTGATCACACAGCCGAAGGACTCTAGTGTGGACACCACCATCTGAGTATCCAGTTCTGCCTGATGGAAGGACTGAGACGAGATCAGAATGTCGTCCAAATAAGGAAGAATGCAAATGCCCTGAGATCTCAACTGAGCCATCACACCCGCCAGCACCTTGGTGAAAACCCTGGAAGCCGAGGTGATACCGAAAGGTAAGGCCACAAATTGGTAGTGCTGATCCCCCAGAGCGAACCTGAGAAATGTCTGATGACCTGGGAAGATTGGTACATGAAGGTAAGCGTCCTTGATGTCTACAGATGTCATGAAGTCGCCCGGGCGCAGAGTATTGACTGCTGAGCGTAGGGAAAATGCTTGAATCTGACAAACTTGTTGAGGCGCTTTAAATCCAGGATGGGCCTGAGGGACCCATCCTTTTTGGGAACAGTAAAAAGATTGGAGTAAAAGCCTCTGCCCCTTTCCCTGAGAGACACAGGGCAGATGACCCCCAACTCCAGAAGGTTTCAGACCCCAAGCCGCAAGCCCTGAGCTGACGGGGTTTTGAGCCATCCGGGATCTGATAAATCTTGGGGGCGGCCAGGCTGCAAACTCTATCTTGTATCCGGAGGACACCACCTCCTGAATCCATCTGTCTGCTACACGTAGTCTCCAGACGTGAGCAAAGAGCCGAAGCCGCCCCCCCCCCACCCGGATGTGTGAGGGCGCCTCCTCATGCCTGAGGGGGCTTAGGGGAGGATTTGGGCTTGGGACCCCATGAGAGCCTGGGACGGCCTCGTCCTCTACTCCTGCCCCAATAGTCTCGATGTACCCCAGCAAAGGAAACTCCTCGACCAGCCCTGGAAGCGCGGAAGGAGGGGAGAGAAGCACCGGTCCCCCGAAAGGGCCGTGACGGCCTCCTGCGTTGAGGCAGCCTACCACCCCTGGCAAATAGGTCCAAGCGTTCACCAAAGAGCCACAGCCCCTTAAAGGGAAAACCAGTGAGGGCCTTTTTAGCAGCATTATCAGCCACCCAGACAGAGCGTCGTATAGCCACCAAAAGGGCAGAAGTCCTACCACACATTCTAATGGCATCATCCATGGCAGAAAAAATGTATGCAACAAATTCATAGCAAAGTAGGAGAGATCTATAATCCTCACCTCCCGCGTCATCAGAGGCCCCATCTATGAGACACTTAAGCAGCCCTTTAATAGCAATAGCCGTTATGGCAGAGGCACAAACCAGGCGCAGTGCAGTCCCCACACAGGTAAAGGCATGACAGGACAGCTGGTCCAAGCACCGATCCTCACCATCTCGCAGGGTAGTAGTGTCTGATGAATGCATGACTGATGTGTTAGACAACCCTAGGACGGGCGCGTCCACCTCGGGAGGACATGACCAACGCTTAATCACATCAGTGGGAAAAGGATACCTCCTGTCCCAGTCCCTGTCCCTGTCTTGGGCACCCCAGGTAGCTTACTAGGGCGTTCCCACTCTTTGAGCACCAGAAGTGATTCAGCTCAGGGAACTCCAAGCGTGGTTTAACAGAATGGAAAAGCTCACCCTGCTGCTGCGGAGCCACGGCAGGAGGGGGAAATACAAATCACTTCAAAAATGTGAGACAATAACCTATCAGTGTCATCTGAGGACCATGGGTCTTCTCTAAAGGGAGACCCGGTACCACCATATAACTTAGACTGTTCCTCAAGAGGATTCTGAATCAGAGAATAATTCCCCCTCCTCGAGGGGGTAAAGTCCCTCATTCTCCACAGGAAAGAGGGAAGCAGCAGGAGATAAATGCCACTTCTTAGCAGAAGCCTTACGCGGGGCTGACCCAGCAATATGCTTTTCAATGCTGGCCACCCGTGAAGCCAAGTCATATTGAGACTCCCCACCAAAGCCCACTAGGGAAGGTGGGAGAATGGTAAGGGCAGGAGAACCACAGGTGACCCGCCTGCAAGACACAGTAAGTACAAAATAAACATCCCCAGCGCATACATAGTAAAGCAATATAAAACCGCCGTAAGGGACTCACAGACCAAGCGGACAGATCACTCAGAGACCAGACTGCGTCGCAGCACCGCAAGGACGAGGCCACAAAATGGCGCCGGCAGCAGTACCTAGAGGGGCGGACCGCGAGAGTATGTCGCAAAATGCGTCAAACCGCGGTTCCCGCCCCCCCCCGAAGAGCGCGAAACTGTGATCACGTGGGACGCTGGTGCCATGACAGTAACCTAAAAAATACATAGCGCCAACCACCGCAGAGCGCCGTACAACGGTCCGCACACACACCAAAAAAGAACACAATACACACAAATCACAGACCCCCCCGGGCGCCCCCTGCCAGCCAAGCGGGCCACAACAAAGGGGTCGCGCACAACCTTCTATAGGGGAGGGGAGACGGGTGAAGGGAACAAGGACCCAAGGTTTGAGGCTGGGGCATCCCACTGAGGCTCACCATAGAAAGCCTGTCGCCGGCTACCCTTTGGTACAGGGTCTTGCGGCCCGGAGCAAAGCTCCTTCACCACCTGACCCTAGTGCTGTCCTACCTTCACCCGAACCGTCAGCCGAGGCTGGGAGGCAGTGGGTCCAGAACGGGTGGAAAAAGGCCTGCAGGGCCCTAGGTTTAAAAAGCCCCACTCCCTGCGCAATAGAGAGCCATCTTCTATCTTCGCAGTCCAGACTGCAGAGAAACACTGGAAATTGGTGGGAGGTACCTGGCTATTTATGGGTCCGGGAGTGGCCACAAGTCTTTCTGCAGTCCACTGCGCCACCTTGTGGCGGAATAATCCAAGTGTAGGGAATTTACTAGAACAGGACGTGCTGTATACTTGAAAAAAACTGAGCTTTACCCACCTTTGTCCAGCAGAGCTCTACCACCCGGACCCGCTGTTATTAAACTTACCAAGAGCTGAGAACAAGCGTCCCATCAATCTGAATCTAGTTTATACCCCCCAGCATGCCCACTTCATTTATTGCAATAGAGGGGTGGTTCTGAGGCAGGGTCATGCGGGTCCATATCGCATGCCGCCTCAATTGCAATAAATGGAGTGCTGAGGGCAGTAAACTAGACTCAACCATGGCCACCATCTTGGACTGGAGAAGACAGACGGTTATCTTGTTCTCTTCCCTCAGTAAGTTTACCAACAGTGGTTCTGGGCAATGGAGCTGTATTGTATAGCGGTTTTGTCTTTGCCTGGACAATCATCAACTTAGTTCATGTGCGGTTATGTGCAAAACTACCAATCGTCTGTATAAACCAAACTAAACATCTGCATTGTTCTTTATTTGTGCATTGACCATAATCCTTATAATTACATTCTATAGTCAGTTTCAGCATATTCCACTCAATTCATTTCACATGCTTATCCTGGCATATAAACATAGAACATATCCATAGGTCAGTAAAATGATTATTGTTCTTAATATGAGCTGGCTGTATACAGGCCATTCCAACTCAGTATCCAGGACCAGGAAGCGCAGTTCCTCAATTTACAAACTGAGGTTTTGGGAGGCATGTCAGTGGCACAGAAGTGGCTGTAAGCTAAGTATAGGACAAGCAATTAGTCTCATGCCCAATGGCACTAGCTGATCTGGGGTCTGTGGAAAAGTGAACTTTTCTTTCAAACATAAGCATATACCCATCCTAAGATCAGGGGTGTAACTTGAGGGGGTGCCACTGCACCAGGGCCCAGAATGTCAGGGGGGGCTCAATGATTGCTGCTGTTCCACTTTTTGGGCTCACAGACAGAAAAAAGTTATGATAGGGCCCCATTTAATGTTTGCACCAGGGCCCCATCATATTTAGTTACGCCACAGCCTAGGATACAGAGAAAATATTCACATAAGAGCAGACTAGATGGACTATTGGGGCTATATGTGTTTCTATGTGTGACATCAAATGTCCTAATTTATGTCATGTTTTCCCCCTCTGCTTCATCTCCAGCATTCCTACAGACATCCTATAACAAATAAACAGTTCTCCAAAGTCTTCCTGCACACAGGGGCAATAAATCCTTATCTAGGAACAGAAAACACCACTGATAAGGAAAGGTTGGGGGGAGAAGAGATTTACAATAATTTGTCCACACAGCACCCACCCAGGGAGGGGGATGGCATCTGTCTTTCCAGCCCCTTGGAATTTAGGATAAATCAGGGGAAGAAATGGTTTTGAGGGTCAGATACAGAGGGTCCGATCTTCAATCGTGGGGTGTCTGATCCATTGCTCCTTCTAACCCTCGGAAAACTGAAGACTTTGTATCCATTTAAGAGGTATAGTATTTTCAGTGTTTACTCCCCTTTTATTTTATAACTGTTTTTCTGCACATTTGTTTATTGTCTTTTTTTTGTTTATTATTTGAATTTTTGTCTTTTTATTAAAATTTTAAAATTTCCATTTTTGCACGGGCCGACCTTTTTGGCAATTAGAAAACCTCTAACCTGGTTTCCTTGAAGCCCTAAAAACGACCCTGGTTTCTGAAGATTGTATGACCGCTCGTAACTGTGTATTAACCCATAGACTGTAAGATCGATTGTAACTAATCCATTGTATGATTGGGAAAGTGTAACTAATCCTATAGTGTTACCAGATTGAATGACTCACAATTAACTTGGAGTGCTGCATGGTGACTGTGTGTGACCCAGCAGATTGCAAGCTGATTGTATCTGATCGTTCGACAGCAGAACTGATCAGACTCTCAGGATAAGTGTGGGACGGAATCAGTGTGGATTGCCTGTGCCCTGCTTGTATGTGGAGAGGGGTCTGCAGGTGTGTGGTGACTGTCTCGATTACTCGGCAGCAGAGTTTGATCGGATGGTGATTGAGGAGGGTTCCACTGGCCCGATTTAATCGTTTAAAGTGTAGTTGCGGTGGTGGTGGCAGCGTGTTGTAATTGGTGTGTGGGGTGTTTTTGGTGTGATTGCTCTCTGTGCTGGAAGCAACCCACACACACGTAGCAGATCGCTCGATCAAATAGACGTTTGAGCGATCGATTCCGTGACACTATGCATCTGCCTAGGTTTTGTGAAAGGATACCCAAAGTGCACATTAAATACCAAAATATACATTTATACCTTGCTTTACTTCTCTTGGCTCATAAAACAAGACAAAACCCACCTGCGGCTTCCATGGAATCTAAAAGCTTTCCCCTGGGGCATCCTGATTTGAGATACCCTTCTGTGTGAAACCTCCCAGGGTGCTGGTAATTACTTACCTTTCCCCAATCCAACATTGCAAATGCGGGCTCTCGTCCAATGAGAGCTATCTGTTGTGGCTATGTCATTCGGCAAAAAAAACTCATTGTTTTCAATCGGGAGTGCAAGCTGTTGCATCCCCTGCACCTTTGGGCTGTGGGTGCACTCCTGCTCCAGCCAATCAGATAGGTTGGGGCAGGAGCGCATGATTCGCTGAGGATGTGGAGGATGTGGCAGCTTGCTCTTCCCACTGAATGCGAGCCATTTGCCAATTGACATAGGCACGGCAGAAGGTTCTCACTGGATGAGAGTTCTCACATGCACCTTTGGACCGGGGAAAGCAATTGCAGGCTTTGTCGGGGGTTCACTCAGTGGAGCATCACAATTTAGAATTCCCTGGGGAAAGGCACAAAACCCAGGAAAGTCAAATTCCTGGGTTTTGTTACACTTTAAGGAGCGCAACAAAAATCACTGCAGCAGGTTGCAGTCAAGTCAAGCATTGTTCTGAAATTATGCTTTTTGTGTGATCTCGGAGATTGATGTTGCCCAACAGTGAATGTCCTTTCGCTCAGCTGATGTTATTGTAAACCAAATGAAAATTCAGGGGACAGCTAAGATGATAATGTAATAAATCAGCAAAATAAGTATTGTTCTTTATTGCTCCTGCAGTAACTGCAGAAAGACTACATTGGCCCGACAAAAGGCGGCATCCTCGCATGGCGGTTAGGACCACTTTGATAAATGACAAAAAGGCTGTCGGAAAATTAGCTCTGTTCCCTAGAACAAAAAAGCTGAAGTGGCAATTCATATTTGTATCACAGCTGCTGCAAACTGTATATTTAAGAATTAAGGACAAAAACGAGCAGCTCTGTCAAATTAAATGATGTTTCTAATGCAAAACCTGTCCTGGAACTTTGATTAAAATTTAAAAAGTGGTGTGTATTAATTCAGATATTGACTGCAGGTTCTGATAAGTGAAAGTATGAAAAATAATCAATCAGTAGGTTTTATTATTCTAGTAGTAAAACCACAAATCCTGAGTGTCTGGTTTTATCAGGATTGGAACGCACAGCTTGAGAAATGAAGAAGTGATTGAAATAAGTGGGAGGATGAGAGGGAACGTGGGGCTGTTAAAAGAGATACTACTTGATACTACTTACATTACAGGGTGCTTTATATATATAAGGGTAGTACAGATGCAAATACCTGAGGTAACTAATAGAAAAGAACACTTTTAAACTACTGCTTTTAAATGTGTAAAAAAAGAAATAAAGTGTTAGAAACATGATGGAGAACAGGCTGTCTGTTATACTAATGTAACAGACAATAGAAGAGGTAAACTAAGATGAACTACATTTTGGAACCACTTGCTTTATAATTCTGCGGGGGGCTATCGTCTGAAATTTGCATAGGTTGATTGAGTGGCAAAAAGAGCCCCTTTAAGTCCTTGTCAAATGAAGGTGGGATGGGGTGCAAACAAATATTAGGAGTCACCTCAAACCTCACTTCAGGTATCCAGGCCCCCTAGGCTAGCAAGTCTTTGCCATTAGACATTCGTGGACCTGTATCTAGGGAAGCAATGAAATCCAGTTTCATAGTTAGAAGGGGGTGGCAATCAGCTTCTATTTTTATGGTGGACTGATTTTAAATTTCTGGCAGTAAAAAAAGCAGTCCTGAACCCATTTCCTAGATAATGTGTGTGGGGCCGCATTGTGACAGTCTAGTGGGCATCCAGATTACTGGTATCCGCTCTCGCATAGACCTCCGTAAGCCCTGCAAAATGCAACCCCGCGATTGACCACTGGTGGTCATGTGGGCTGGGGTCGTTTTCACTCTCCTGACCACCCGTCCAGTCAGACCCACATCACCACCTATCGCAGGGCTGCATTTTGCCGGAGGATTAAGGTTCACTTAGAGATTTTGGAGGGTTGCAGTGGTCTATGTGCAGGGGGTCTCCAGGAATCTGGATGCCCCCCAAGACACAATGTGGCCCCACATTTATTATGTAGAAAATAAAGAGGTGTCAAAATTTTAAAAAAGCCTAAGGGATCAGGAACCCTAAATTCAGCCTTGCTCCTATGTCTTTTTTTGTATTTTATCCTTTAAAAAGGGACCCTATGTGGACCCGAAACATTGGACTGTTTCACAATAAAAAATAAAATTCACAAGATGGCCAGCTGAGGTTAAATTTAATGTACAGTATTTTTCGCTCCACAAGATGCACCATCAGGAGGAAAAAAAATCTGAATTAAATGGTGTGCCAAAATACCCCCCCCACCAAAAACCTAATAACAGGCAGTGGCAGAATTCCCATCCCCCATCCACTATAACAATCAGTGTGGCAGAATCCCCCCAATAACCAATAACAGGCAGTGTGGCAGAATCCCCCAATCCACAAGCAGTGTGGCAGAATTCCCCCAGTCTTATAATGGGCACTGTGACAGAATCCCCACCAATCCCCTATAACAAACAGCGTGGCCCGCCAGCCCTATCACCACAACGAGGCAGGTTACAAAACCTGACAGATGCCTGGTCAATATTGTTTTTTTGCTGAAATGGATGATTTGTTGAATTAAAGGGCTAATCTAGACAAATGGGTTTGTATAGCCTACTATGGGGTCAAAGAAGTGCATTAGAAAGTTTTCTCACAAGTCATTGGGATTCAAATAATAAAACATTCCAAGACCCTTCGGTATAGGGTCCCTGGAGTTTTTAATGGTATGAATGGCAAGTTACCAACTACTTCTAAGTGCTTGGAGAGCCATATTTATTCCATATACGGGTATTAATGGGTATTAAGAAATGGATGACCTAATATTTTGCTTGTCAAGACATAAGATGATTCTACATAAGAGGGTTGATTCAGAGAGACAAAAAAAAACACTCTGTTTTTTTTGTTTTTTTTTCCCGCTCTCGTATGAGTGTACGAGTGATTCTATGCATGCATCGCAAGCCTTCAGTAAAGTCTTCGTCCGTTCGTATGCCAACGAGAATGTCATTTTCCAGCTTTCGATTTCCGTTTGTTACTCATGTTACAATGTAGGCTTTCATTTTTGCCCTTTTTCCATCGTCTCCTCCCATGAATCATTTACGTTTCCTGTTAGATTCTGATTTCCTTTTACAATAAATAATAGTCCAGACGAAAATCCTTACGACCTTACGCCTGTGCACTACAAACTTAACTCATTAATGTGCTAAATTCTGCTTCAATGCTTAGGTAAATCACTTTGCGGTCTCATTCTTCTTGCATTTCCCACCCCTAAAACTTACCTAAATCACTTCGCGGTCAGTATATTCTTGCATTTTCCACCCCTAAAACTTACCTAAATCACTTTGTGGTCTCATTCTTCTTGCATTTCCCACCCCTAAAACTTACCTAAATCACTTGGCGGTCAGTATATTCATGCTTTTCCCACCCCTAAAACTTACCTAAATCACTTTGTGGTCTCATTCTTCTTGCATTTTCCACCCCTAAAACTTACCTAAATCACTTCGCGGTCATGCGAATCTTCATATCTGAATTTTCCTTTTTTCATTCATTTTGTGGTAACCAACCATTAATGAACGTATTTCTAAAAGTAAATCACACAGAAACAGCTTTTTTTTTTAATTCGAACTGGCTTTTTCTTGCCTTTTTTTTTATGTTTTTTTTTTTAAATGGGACAACTTTAAAATATTTTTTTTGGGGAGAAAACTGTAAATATAAAAATAGTAAAATTTTTATAAAATTTATACAAAAGTTTAAAAATATATACAATGCAATAGCAGGACTCAAAACATTAGTCTTCATCTGTGGTCCCCAACGAGTCGCCCAGCTCCTGCATCTTGGCCACCAACTGAAGGACCCTGTCACTCATTTGTGCCACTCTGGCACGTGTGGTCCCTGTATAAAAAAGAAAAATACATTATTTGTTGGCAAATACATGTTTAACAGCTGTGGATGGAATGTTTATTATGTTGCAAGCTAACTCCTGAGGCCATATGTCATTATGCTAAGGGATTAATCAAAGGAAGAGGCCATATGTCATTATGCTAAGGGATTAATCAAAGGAAGAGGCCATATGTCCTTATGCTAAGGGATTAATCAAAGGAAGAGGCCATATGTCATTATGCTAAGGGATTAATAAAAGAAAGAGGCCATATGTCATTATGCTAATGCTATTGACTATGGATTTAGGTATCTTGGTGATCATGTCAATTCCAACATACTCCAAATAATTACATTACAACTTACTTCGTTGGTGGCCGAGCTCTGCTTCGGGACCACCCTCCATTCTGGGACCTGCCACTACTGGGAAGTTGAGGCTGTAGAGACATGTCAAATAGGGTCACTTTTAATGTCTGAGTCCACAATAAGCAAATGACAATTTGAATGTGTGTGTGACATCACCCACCTTCTCCATGTGCCTCCTGGGCCTGATCTGCTGCAGTCTCTGCTCCCGATTGTTCACCCGCTACAGAATCATCTAGAAAAAGAGATTAAGGGAATCCGCTTTGCTTTTAATAGCATGTATGTGTGTGCGGTTACATTAAGAGACACATACCAGAGGCTAATGGCTCCGTCGCTTGGGGCGACTCCCTGCCCACGCCGTAACGCCCCTCCTCTGTGGATAGGTCCAGGGGCTGGTCTGAGGAGGGGTAGGAACGTGGCCCTGGAGATCCACCACCTTCACTTTCTGCTGAAGATTCATGCAGCACTGGTCGGCCTGTGCGCCTCTGGGTGCGTCGGATTCGGTACTCCATTTCCAGCACTAGAAAAGAAAAGCATTTATAAATAAAGGCCTACCTTCTGTATTAGTTATCTTAGGGCGAGCGCTGCACGCCCGTCTCACAACATTTCACCTACCTCCATGGCTGCATGCAGCCGTCATCCATCTTCCCTCAGGGCTGCTTCCAGCTGCCGCCCTTCCCCCAATGCTTCCTCCTTGCATGGTCAGGTGCGCACACGTCTCCCTCCACTAGAGGGCGAGCGCACAGTATCCCTGAGATTTAAAGGGCCTGTACAGCACTGATTGGTGTTTTGTCATCCAATCCTGCATCATCTTCCCCTATTTAAACAGGCACTTCCTTCCTTCAGTGCCGGATCTTGGTCTCTCCATGCTTGTTGAAAGTCAGACATTCTTGGATTGCTCACCCGTGTACCGACCTCTGCCTGTCCCCGACTCTGAACCTTTGCTGCCTGCCCCGACCTCGGCTACTCACCTTTACCGCGAACCTGTGCTGCCAGCCCCGATCTCTGCCTGTACTTACTATGCCTTTTTGCCTGCCACTTGTGTACCTCACTGAACCTCGGCTGACTGTGGGACTGGGCCGCTGTTAGGGGGTAGCGACCTGGGGGTCACTCGCCGCACAAGACCAACCTGCCTTGCGGTGGGCTCTGGTGAATACCGGTGGCCTCTTAGACTCCGCTCCCCTGACACGGTACCCGCCATCGGTTCCACCGTTAAAGCGGATCCACACCCGAGTCCGCTCCACCCGGTCCGTGACAAGTTACATCTAGCATGCAATTGCTATGTACTTACTTGGGAAATGGAGCCCGAAAAAGCGCCGCACCCGGGGCATGTGTAGTCACTTCAGGTCCGACCAATGCTGCATGATCTGTGTATGGGTGAAGGTGGTGTCCGTCTCCTTCTGGATCCGGGAAACTATCTCCAGGGTGACTGTCAGAACCAACTCACCTGCACCCCGGTCCCGCGCTGTCTCCGGGCGGCCGGCCGCAGCACCTCCTGTTCGGCGGCCGCGCCGATGTATATGCCCTCCGGCGGCGCTGCACACAGCGCGCCCGCCGGAGGGTGAATTAAAGGGCCAATGTGGCCAAGGTGTGGGGGCAGAAACGCCCCCAGTACTGGGTCAAGGGCCAATGAGCCCAAGGGGGGTTTTGGGCGATACGCCCTTGTTCTTTTTTGAACCAATGTCTGTAGTAAGCACCAATCGCACACCCAGCTCCCCCATCTCCAATCATATCCGGTTCCTATAAAGGTTCACCCCGTCAGTTACTCAGTGCCTGTGATAGCGCCTTGTACCTAGTTTGCCTTGTATTATACTCTGTTTGATCTTCGTTGCCGACCCTTGCCTGAAACCGACTATTCTCTATCTGATCTCCGTTGCCGACCCTTGCTTCAAAACCAACCAATCTCTATCTGATCTCCGTTGCTGACCCTTGCCTGAAACCGACCATTCTCTGTTTGATCTCCGTTGCCGACCCTTGCCTGAAACCGACCATCCTCTGCCAGATCTCCATTGCCGACCCCTGCTTCGTACCCCCACCTCGAGCTGCCTCATCCTTCTGTACCGCTGCGATCTCTGATTACCCGGTGTCGACCTCTGGCCTGTCTTTGAACTTCATGCTAAACTCGCTCTAACCTTAGACTCGCTCTGATTCCCCTCCTAGCTATTGGTTCTTCAGACCTCCTAACGGTAAACTTCCATCCTTTGAGCCATTGAAGTCCTGGGGGCAACCGATCCCGGGCAGGCGTGTACTGCGTCCCGGCAAAGGGGGGTGGCAGCCGCTCAGACCATTTTATAACTAACCTGGGAGGTGCACGTTAGCAGGGCAATTAGTACACACAAGTCTTAAAGGAGCCACAGCACTCAACCCTGTTAGCTTGCAGGCCAGCCTATAATCTGTCTCTAAACTTGGTTAAAAACAGAGGACTCGGTCACACACATCTGCAGAAAAATGCTTAAGCTGCACCACTACGCCAAAGTGCCTCTGTGGGGTGCAGTCCTAACTCTAATCTCTGGGAGCCCATCTGGGACATACAATGCATTAGATAAATTGGGAGCAGGCTTACCTGAGGTTGCCCTAAACCTCTCAAGTGCAAGCCATGGGGCTCCTACAGGTGAAGCTGGCTGCGGAGATTGGGGGCTGAGAGCTTACCTGGAGGGCTGGAGTTACCTGAGCGTGACATTAGAGTACCCTGAGCGTGACAGCGACATTCCTCTTCTCAAACGAGTTGGGCAGGTAGTCTACAAAACACAAAATAAAAATAGTTGTTAGATCAAACTTCATACAAATATCTGTCACGATCTGACATTCCAAGACACATTTCTAGCCTCAAACTATCCTATATGCAAGTGACTTGGTTCGCACATGTGCGCGCTAACTTCTGTTTGGCACAGGGTTTTCAAAACTTTTCTAAACTACCGTTTCTGCCTGCGCTTCCTTAAGGCTTAGGCATGCATTTAGATGGCAAATCAAAGTCCTTACAATACACTTACAAGCATAATCAGCTCTTGTTGTTGGCGGGTGAAGATCGTCGGCGCCATCTTGTTTCTTGTCCGCAGCAGATAAGTAATGCCCCAGCGGTTTCCGGGTTCAACACGGCCAGACAAACGACCGTGCGCACGCGTACGTGTACACGTAAGTGTCATACCCAGGCATTAGTATTTAAAGGGTCCTGGACACACAGCTCATTCTCTTTGAGATTTTCAGCATGCCACCGAAAAAAAGCCATCGATAAGGCCACACCAGCCAAGGAGGCCACCAGCAAAAGGCCCCAGCGGCATGAGGAGCCTTCTTCCTCACGTCTGACCACTCGGTCACAACTACCTTCTCCCAAGGTGCAGGAAACGTGCAGCCAAAGTGGGCAACCCAAGGCGACATTGGCCACCAAGGCAGCAACACCTAAACCAACCACCAAAGCCAAGGAGGGAGCAGCTAAGAAGCCAACAACATCAAAGCAGGCAGGTACGATGGGGACAAAGGCCACTAAGAAGCAGAGGGTGAGAAGCCCCAGCCCCCAAAGAGCACCCTCCCCTCCTCCCCGCCCTACCACATCCCTTCATAAACCGCACTCCACTGGCAAGGCCAGCGTGCCAGAAGCCCCAGCCCAGCCAGCACTGCCTCTCCAGCTCCACGTGGCCAAACCTCCCATGGGCATAGAAGCACAAGTGGCAAGGCCACAAAGAGCCACAGGGCCCAAAGCCCAGCCAGCACTGCCTCTCCTGATCCACGTGCCAGTACCTTGCATGGGCAAAGAAGCATAAGTGGCAAGGCCACAAAGAGGCACAGGGCCCGAAGCCCCACCCCCCCCAAGCACACCCTCTCCTCCTCGGCCACATTTGCCACCGGCACAGGTGGCAACCACCGACACATATGCCACATCCACATCAAACTCTCGCATTGGCAAGTGGGCTCACACTCCATTATGACGAGCTATATGGGCGACATTGAAAATCTACAAGCAAAATAAGAAAGACACAAATCTTGGAGGAGACCAATAGACAGGTTAATGCAGCGGGGGAGGAGCTTAAAGATGTGGAGCAGATACAGCGCAAAATATCTGACCTGAAGTATGCGGCACGGAAGAAACAGAATAAACGGCGCAATTACAGGTACATATTTGGGTTGTGCATTTTGCTGCTTGTTGTATTGACCACAATGCCCTAAATTTGGCAACCTCTATTTTTCAGCTTACAAACTGGCGGATGCTTCCCCACAAAATTACAGTATACACGAGCTGAGGAGATGGTGCTGGGGTTGATACACCCCGTCACATTAGAGGGCCTCTCTGGCAGACGGGACACGGACATCCCTACCATTCCTGCAGGTTAGTAATGTTAGTTTGGATGTGAAATGTTTTAAACGTGTGAAATGAGGCTCACAGGCAGATATCAACACATGCCCCTAGAGAGTGGCTTTGAGGGGAGGTTTCAGTTTTAGCTGGGTGTTTAATGTCTGCGAAATGGTTGTTTTAAAGGTTTGCAGCCCATACAGGACCTTGGACAGTATTTATGGTCACTATTAAAGTCTTTATCTTAGCAAAGCACTGCCTGTTATGTGAATCTAGTCAATCATAGACAACACTTCCTTCTTTGTCTTTATACCACTTGGGTTTTAGCTGTGCTTTGGTCTGAAATACTTGATCTGGGGTCAGGGAAAGGTCTACATAGGAAGAATGCCCACCAGCATATTCTGAAGACAAATCCTAATGGCCCTTTAGGGATGTGTTAAGCCTCATAACATGCAGTACATGCATATTTGGACTACTTAAGGTGACCAATGTGTATGTACAGGGTGAGGCATACATATAACAGATACTGCACTACATTCATAGTGAAGGACACCTTGTCCCGCTGTTGGAGTTTGCATTCCTGCTTGGCCACGTGTTTTTTAAAGCATATGTAGTAATCCAGATCCTCAATGTTTTTTTGTGTGTTTACGTGCCTTTTTATTTTAAACACAGCCCAGCATCAAGCCTCTGCAAGTGTGGAAGCCTCATCCAGTTTGACCAAGTCGTCTACCCTGCTGCCTAAGACCCAGGAACAGATATATAGGGTAAGTGGACTTTGATGAAACTGCTGATGCATGTGAATGCACATGACTAATTTGCATAACAAATATATTTAGGGCCCAAACTGAACCTTTTTTTGCACATGTCCCAACAGACCCACACACTGATGGATGAAATCCAGGAGATGGAGGAGGAGGAGGATGCCAGCTTGATGGGACCTTCAGAACTGACCCCCCTGGAACCTAATCTGCCACTGCCCCAGCATGCTACTGCACCAAATCCTCTGCAGCAGAGTGAAGCTGCCAGGCCATCATGGGCAGCAGGCTGAGACTGAGCCTACAGTCCCCAGTGGTAGCTCTGCTGCAGAGGATTTGCCGAGCACATCTGCGACTCTTGCTCGCCCTAGAGGTCCAGCATCTGCAGGTGCTCAAACCCGGGGAATTGTTAGACGTAGTCATCAACGTCGACCAGTTTCCCAGGGGAGGCGCGTGCTGATCCTGGAGTCAGTGTGGTGCCATGACAGCCGTTACTTTTGGCAGGTGACTCAAAGAACCACAGAGCAGGTTACTGCACAATTAAAGACATTAAATAATACATTCACCACCATGCTGACTGAATTTAGGACGAGCAACAGCCACATGGCCACCTTAAATAATAATTTCACTGCCATGCTCGAGGAAGATAGAACAAGCAATAGACACATTTCGGAACAGTGGCAGATTATAAATGCCACACATGCCCAGGTGTTGGGACACCTCCAAGGCCCACCACCAGGGTTTTATGGCCAACATCCATATTAACAGCTATTTGACCTGTATCTGCTCCACATCTTTTCTCTACATCCCCACTGTATTGACCTGTCTAGTGAGCGCTACCAAGATTGCCTTTTTTATGGCTTTGCTTGTATGATTTTGAATGTCGCCCATATAGCTCATTAGAGTGCTGACATACCCCACTAGCCAATGCCTGAGCTAAAGCTTCACTGAAGCTGCCACTCAAGCTGGAACGCTGCAGGCTTGGGCCTAATGAAATTGTGGCTGGCTCATCCTGTTTGTTGGCAAGATTGGGGGACATTCTTGGCTGGGAAACTACTACCTTGGCAAAGATTGTACTGGACTGGCATTCGGATTGGGGGTTATTGTTTGGGTGGCCCACTAACTTACAGGCGTGGATGTGGCATATGTATGGCTGCTTTCCACCTGTGCCTGTGGCAAATGTGGCCAAGCAGGAGAGGGTGTGTATGTGGCCCTAAGTATTACTGGCCAAATATTCGCCTGCAAATGGTTGCTCCCTATGTATGTTTATGTTATTGGTTGTTGAAACTTCGGCCTGGAGTGCGTTACTTTACAACTCCTGAATGTGGCCAATTGCTAGGTGCCATGAGTCTGCACCAATGTATATTTCTGTTGTACTATGTATGTACATGAAGTCTGCGAGTGCCCTTCAACTCCAAATTTTCATATTTCAATAAAATATATTGAATGTGACTTTAGCTGTTGACTAAGTTGCTGCATTAATGTTTGGGTTATTTTGAGATTACTGAAGGTTTTTCAAAACAAACATGCGAAAATAAAATGCATGAGGCTCAGATCATGTGTCAATGTTTTAGTAATTACTGCATTACTAATTTTTTGAAACAAATTAAAAAAGCCTTCACAAAGGCAAATCAAAGTCAGAAGAAACAATTAAATTCAGCAAACAAACTAATCAAAAAAAAATTATGCAAAATGGGTGGTGATCAAGTTGGCCCGCACGGCTTGGCCAGAGGCACTAGGTGTGCCAGGGTAGTTCTCAGCTGGGTCCTAGCTGGGTGGAGAGGGGGGCAGATCCCCATACCGGGGGGACACTCTGCATGATGGCAAAGTTATGGAGGACACAGCAGGCCAGTATGATGTCTATGACCTTGTTGGAGTCATACTGGAGTGCCCCCCCAGTATGGTCCAAACACCGGAAGCGTGTTTTTAACAGGCCAAAGGCCCTCTCCACAACAGCCCGGTTCTTGCGGTGCTCCCAATTGTAGGCCTCCTGGGCTGCATTCTGTGGCCGAAGGACGGGCGTCATCAGCCAGGGAAGTAGCGGATAGCCAGAATCCCCTGAAAGAATAAGAAAAAACTTACATCAATTACACATTCCAAACAAAATTTTATTACAAGCGGTCGTTCACCCTGACTAAGAGCCTATCTTGTATGTTAGCCACACCCTGTACATACAGATTGCTCACCTAAAAAAACATCCTACCACCATCTACTGCATGTTATGAGCCTTTAAACATCAAAGATGGCGGCTCAGGGCAAATCAGGCAGCCTGCAAACAGGAAGTGGCTTATGACTGTGCTGCTCAGCATTCTGGGATGTCTTACATTTCAGGACCCCAGATCTGCTTTGTCTGAGCAAAGCACAGCTCTAACCCGCCCCCTGCACTTTATCCCGCTCTCCTCTCCTCAGTAAGTGTCATGCATCTGAGCAAAGATGGCGCCGACCCTATCATAAAGTCAAGAACAGAATTGCAGCTGAGTGGGGGAAAGAATAATAAGTAAGTTACTAGAAATATATTATTTGGAAATGCTGGGGAATCAGTTTTTAAGGGTTTGTGCTTTGCTAAAGATCATGGTTAAGGTCCGGTTTAACATGTCATCAAGGGGTTAAAACAGCCATAGGTTAAGACATGGCTCATCAACTATATTCATTGGCATACAGTGAAAATGGAATGACGTAATTTGCGGAAACTTACCAAGGAGCCATCCACCGGAGAATTCTCAAGACTCAAACCGACGGTATAATCCTGATCTCCGCAAGATGTACGCGTCATGGGATGAGCCTGGATACCCGGCGAGCACGCTAAGGAACCGCATGTCCGGGGCCACCACTGCTTGCACATTCAGTGAGTGGCCCATTTTTTGCGGTTCCTGGGAAAAAAAAGAAAATAATACAATGTTAGCAAGGCAAGGTAAACTACTCAAACGCTAACTCCTAACACCCTCCAAAAAAACATGTTGGACAATACAAATAACACTAAGTACATAAGTAGTTTAAACCCAAAAAGTATATGTATGTTGGAGAAAATATTCACATTCGAATGACTAATTAAGGTCCACATTAAAATGTTTGGCTATGGTCTACATTAAAAACATTGCTGAAGGTATACACAGTCAAATGGGGCACCGGGACACTTTACAAGGGGGGATTAAGCTATACACGGTCAAATGGGGCACAGGGACACTTTACAAGGAGGGATTACGGTATACACTGCAAGCTGTTTCACAGGGACACTTTACAAGGAGGGATTACGGTATACACTGTAAGATGTTTCACAGGGACAATTTACAAGGAGGGATTATGGTATACACTGTAAGCTGTTTCACAGGGACAATTTACAAGGAGGGATTACGGTATACACTATAAGCTATTTCACAGGGATACTTTACAAGGAGGGATTACGGTATACACTGTAAGCTGTATCACAGGGACACTTTACAAGGAGGGATTAATAGATAGTTACATTACAGTTTGTCTAAACTATATAACAAAATGACCGACTGAACTTACCTATAGATGTACTCGTCGGCTGCTGGAGGGACCAATGCAACGTGGGTGCAATCAATCGCACCCATGATGTTGGGCATGTTGGCGATATTATAAAAAGCCAACTTAAGCACGTTCCAGGCTACCATGTCGTCCAGAAATGAAATATATTTCGGACTAATGGTAGCCATGCCATCCAGAAACTTGGCTGGGACATCCCCACGGAGAGGGCACCCAACCTTTGGAATGAGCCGTTGGCAAAAAATTGCAGGCAGCCAAGCATCTTGGTCATACCTGAAATTGCTTGCTCCTTCCTTGTGGTGCGGGCTAACCATGGCCGCAGCTCACTATACAACTTATGGAGAGAAGCGCGATTAAGTCGGGTCAGCTCAAACAACTCAACGTCATGCATGCGATAGATATGCATGCATCGCCGGTGCAATCTGGCCCTGCTGACACATGCAATGCCCTGGAGCTGAAGGCGCTCATATTCCTCCACAAAGCCACAAAACATGGTCAAAAGCAAGGTAGACGAGTGCAAAATGGTCCCGTAAGTGGATCGCAAATGAAACCGTTTTATAGGGTGGTGGTCCCTCGGCAATCAGCTCTCTGATTGAGACGCAAGCCCATCCCAATAATGTAAGTTATCTGAACGAACGCAAAATATCAGATTTTGATGGGAAAATAATCCGAACTGACGCAAATGATCCGATTTAGTTCCGTCCATTGAAAGCGCATATACGCATTAGCGGGAACGAACATACGAATGGAAAAACGAACGTAAAAACCAAAAAAAATTACGAACACACACAAAAACTTACACCGACAGTTACGAAAGTCCAGACGAATCGAGCCTATTATGAAGCCTGTTGTGAGACATATATACCCTTTCTAGGGCCCAATGTTCTGGCTACAACCACATGGGTGAAAGGAGGCTGTGGAAAATTGCACCGGATATTTGGAAACACTTATAAAATGTCAGATACAGGGGCAGATAGTGTGAAAGGAAAAAATTGCAAGCTGCTTTTGAAATCTGTACCTGGTCTGGGGTGCTGCACAGTAAAAAAAAAAAAAAACATAAGGAAAAGGGCACAAGAAAATACTTCAGTTAATTTGGCCCCAGGGTTGTAAGCAATAACTAGCACTATTGGACCCGATCCAGGAAACAACTACTAAATGGTAGCAAAACCCACACAAATGTTATAAATATATAAATATCATGCTTTAATTCAAAGTCAAATATCTATACATAACCACATGCTACATATGTGAATATGCCAGCTGGCTCTCTGAATTTGATGCTAAAAAGATGGGATAAGTAGTAAATAATAGGGTATATGTAACCTCTTAAAATAAATAAAGTGCCCAGTGCTAATGTGTCCAATGCCAAAACAGGAATGGCAGTAGACAAACAAATCCACTACCAAGTATAGCTACTACATTATATCAATAAACATGTGATACAAAAAGTTACAAGTAAGAGAAAAAGAGATGAGCAAAGTCAGAGATACTAAGCTAGCAATGTCGTCCCTTCAAGTCTAGGAGCCGATCGAGAAAGAAGTGAGTGTTAGACCGCGGGACCTTTGGGAAGCAGCTGCCGGGGAGAAGAGGCAAGTATTGTATAGTATTGTATGGTAGTATTGTTTTTTTTCTGCTTTTACAGACCACTTAAAGTGGGCCAAAACCCAGGATTTTGACTATCCCAAGTATTGGTCCATGACCCTAGGGCACCCCAATGTGGGATGCCTCGCTGTGTGAAACCCCCCAGGTTGCTCACTCCAACTCACCTTTCCCTCGTCTAGACTCCTCTAAGGACAGCCTAGCCGAGTGCAGCCAAGCGTGTTGCATCCCTGTTACCCTCTGACAGGGAGCGTGCCCTCGCTGGCTATTCCCAAATGTTTGGTGCAGGTGTGCGCCCTGCTAACGGTATAGCAGGGAGTGGCCACCGCTTGTGCCATTTGATCGGGGCAGAATGTGAGTTTACTGGGGGGTTTCACACAGCAGGGAATCCCAATCTGGATGCCCAAGGGAAGGGAATCAAGGTCAGGCCTGGTTTTGGTTCACTTTAAAGATGTATCGGCCTATATATATGAAAACAGGGTCAGTTTAACAGCCCAAATTAGCCAGTGGTATAACTGTTAGTTACAAAACACCTGGCCCTAGGACAAACCTGACCTCCAGAGTACTGGAGTAGCCCGCTGTACCAGACCAGATACCAGGGGAGTCCCTACTGGGGTCTGAATGCAGCTGGGGATATTTCCCTCATAGTTTCCACATACGCACTAGTTGTGCGATATACTTTTAAAAACCTGCTACTTTCCCTCCAAAAATTTTGAATTTAGAGGCGACATGACACGACATGAGAGATGACACATCCTCAACGCCATTTCTGGTTTGGGCAGTGAAGCCAGAAACCGAAAATAAGTGTCTCCTTCCCGGTGTGAGACGCAGAGGGAAAGTAGATATCTGGTGGCAGCAGGCGGCAGACTGAATTAGCAGAATTAGCTTCTATGTGGGGTACCCACAAAGACTTTGTCACTCAGTCTCAATGGTCTCTTGCTTCTGCACCCATTCCCACCCCAGTTATGGGAGTACCCAGGCCAGGCAAACAGATACCAAGAAACGTTGGACCCAGTCTTGACCCCAAAGAATGTATACGTTGGTTAACAAACGTTCAGACAGGCCTAAGCCACAGTCCTGACAAAGAAATTCCAGTGGACCTGCCTGGAGAGAAAATACCCGGAATCAGTTTGTACTCCAGACACTAGAAAAGGGGTATCAATTAGAATTTCTATCCCCCATCATCCTTTTTGGCAACCAAGTTACCAAAGGACCCGAACAAAAGAAAAGCTTTTCCGTTAGCCCCGCAGGAACTTCTACAAAAGCATGTGATAAAATCAATCCCTCCAACCTCAGTGGAAGAGGAATTTAACTCTCACGTGATTCTGGTCCAGAAGCTGTCAGGAAAGTACCAGATGATTTTGAATCTGAAAAGATTAAACAAAGTCATACGATACAAGAGATTCAGAATGGAATCAATTTATTCAGTGACAAATGTTTTGATAGAGAAGGCCTGGGTGGTGAACCTAGACTTAGAGGATGCTTACCTACATATCCCTATTTTAGCAGCACACCGGAAATACTTAAAATTTGCGGTGCAGCTGAATCAGAAAGTACTATACTTCCAGTACAGAGCACTGCCCTTTGGCCTATCCTCATCGCCAAGGATTCTGGCGGAACCGATGGCCTACGTCAGACAACAGGGAATCATTGTGATACCCTATCTGGACGAGTTGCTTCTATTAAACAAGTCAGGGGGTGTTGGCAGACCTTATTAAGCAAAAAGGGTTGTTCGATTAGAGTGACTGAAACTCTTCTTGCCAGCCGTAAGTTAAGGAACTACTAACTACTAGGAAGAAGATCTATGGAAAGGTATGGAAACGCTTTTTTTTCTTTTTGTGAAGTGAACCAGGTGAAGAAAAATGTGCTAGAATTCCTGCAGGAAGGGTTTGAAAAGGGCCTGGCTGTGAGTACATTAAAGACTCAGACTTCTGCATTATCAGTATTTCTGGAGCAGAAATTGAGACAAAATGAACTTATCACTTTTTCAAGTCGGTAATGCGCAAAAGGCCGGCACCATTTACAGGTTTTCCTACATGGGACTTGCTGATTGTGTTAAAAAGTTAATGGAACCCCCATTTGAACCTCTGGAAGAGGTCTCAGAGAAATGGTTATCTTTGAAGTGTTGTTTAAGCTGGTTATTACTTAGGAGAGTAAGCGAATTATCCATTAAAGAACCTTATTGTGCAGTACTTCCAGCCAAAGTCATACTTAGACCCAATCCATTATTTCTACCAAAAATTGCGACTTCAGCTAACAGGTTGCAAGAGATAGTTCTTATGACATTGCCAAATGGAGAAGGCAAGGAAGAAGATCTCTCGCTACTGATCATTTACTTAGAAAGATCTAAAAAATAGCAAATAGCAGAACAAATTTTGGTAAATTTTAGTAGAAAAAGAAAGGTTCAGCAGTGTCAAAATCCACTATAGCTAGATGGATAAAACAGACTATCGCTCAAGCTTACTCTACTAGGGGGGTGTCTCCCCCAGTAGTCTCGGCCCATTCTACAAGAGCTATAGCTACATCATAGGCAGAAAGGATATGAGATATGCAAAGCAGCAATGTGGTCATCGCCCCACACCTTCCTCAGACATTATAGAACTTGATTTACTATCTGCAAATCACCAGGCCTTCGGTATATGAGTACTACTTGCAGCTTCCCCACCCCTAGGGTATAATTACTTGCCCAATCCTCTCCATGTGGTCGTTCAAGCTGAAGGATGACTTGGAAAAACCACCGTTAGACTTACCAGTAACGGATTTTTCAGGAATCCTTCAGCTTGACCACTTATTATCCACCCATAGTCCAAGGGTGGTTAGGGTATTACTTTTCTATTACTGAGAAGGGGTGGGGCTTTTAGCCTCTGTTCAAGTTTGTGTTTCCTCCCGGGTGGTGGAGCATAATCTCTCCATGTGGTGGTTCAAGCTGAATGGTGCCAGCCTTTTTCAGGAATCCTTCAGCTTGGAATGGAACAAGGATCAGGAGTGATGGAACAAGGATCAAGAGTCATTAGGGTGAGCATGCGTGAGTAGCAGACTGCCGCTCCAGCCGCCCGATCCACACGCCGCTTCTGACCTCTCCCGCTCTCCGGCTCCCCTGACCTCTCCCGCTCCCTGCCAGGTGCTTTGCCGCCCGGCCACAACTGCTGATGCGGTAACGGCGGCTGTACGGACCTCCGGGCGGATTTCTGTCTCCCCCTCTGTAACATCCCCGCTGTGCCGCTTACTGAAGCCGGCTACCAAGGCTCCACCGCACTGCACTCCTCGCTTCGACGCTCCGGCAGCCCGTCGAGCCGCTCGGGATACCGCGCTCAGCCAGACATATAGAGCTGTCGTTAGAACCATTGAGCCCCCGGCTCCACCGCTCCTTCTACATCGCCGCTTCAGCTGCTCATCGCCGCCTTGGCACACAACACAGTGTGCGGCCCTACCGAACTGATTTCGGAGCTACAGAGATCTGGGCTCCACCGCTCCCCTTTATATGCCATTTCAGCCGCCCGAAATGCCGCACACAGACTGGCGTTTTGGCTATTAGAGCGAACAAGCTCCTGGCCTCATCGTACCTCCATTTCGGCCCGCCCAGCTGCCCGCCACTGCTCTACCTCACTTCTGTGATCTCCCCGCCAAGCATCGTACGTCTTCTGTCACAGCGGATACAGTCCCCGTGGTGCCGCCTACAGACCCGCTGAACGAGCGGTCGGGTTCCTGGCCCCAATGCTCCCGTCACTCCAGCATCTCAGGCGCTCGCCTCGACAGTGAGACACCGCGCGCAGCCAAGCGCGCTGTGCCGGCATCGAGCGCTCGAGGTCCCGGCCCCAGTATCTCCTTCATTACGGGGCTCCGAGTGGGTCCGCGCTGTCATTGTAGCTACTGTACTCCGGACCTTATGGTCTCCTCCACCTATGGGCCCCAGCCTCCCACCGTCCCTGGAATCCATGCGCTGCACAGCTGATTGACCTGTCGACAGAGCTATCACGCTCCCGGCCCCTTCGCTTTCTCCGCCTCGCCAGCAGGTGCCCTGCAGTGCAGCGACATTAGAGGTAGGTCAGGGCCTCGTCTGCCCCGACAACCCCCTGAACAGCCGCAGACCCGCACACCCCTTAGCACAACGCAGGCGACTGCGAGTCGGCTCCAGCCAACTGGACACCCGGAACCAGTTCCCCTGTCTCTGCGGAATCGCAACTGGCTTTATCCTTGACGTCCCAGTTGCCCTTAATATAGGAACAGAAAACAATCTCTCTTGGCCCACTCTCCCTTGAGCACTCCCCAATAAGAAAAGGAAGGAAAAGGAAGATCGAGAGAGGAGAAAAGGGAAAGGGAGGGGAGGAGAGGGAAAGAGAAAAAAAAAGGCACAGAAATAAAAATATATATATATAGAGGAGGAAAAGAAAGAAGAGCGGGAACAAGAAGGAAAAGAACGAGAAGAGGAAAGTCAAAGGAAGGAAGGAAAAAGCTCCCTCTTTGGTGGTCTGCCCCAAAAGCTGCCTTAAATAACCTCCACCCATAAAAGGAACCACTTGTTAGGGGTTGCGTGTTTGTTTGTTTTTTCTCTTTCCTTTTCTCTTTCAGCAAACTATCGGCCTCTACTGAACCTCAGCTGGACCCATCTGTCAGTCGTCTGGACCGCCCGTCGTTTGACCAGACCAATCTAAACCCAAAAACAACACTGGTGTCAACCAACTCTACAACGCAACAAGCACTCAACCATCTAACGACCGCTCCAGCTGAAACACAGTTCGTATCACAATACTCAATCGATTTAAAGTGTCTAAATATTGGATGCCTTACATTTATGCAGTTAGTACATTGATCCTGAGTCACTTAAAAAGATGTCGCAGAACACTAAAAGGAATCTATTTAAGCACACCCCGATAGCCACCTATAGTCAAGGCCCCAATACTAGATCCAGAGGAGATAGCCCATCAAATACAATTGATCGCAGGGATATACCTCAGGACATACCTGGCACACCAAGGCAAACAAACCAAACAATCAATCCAAACATCTCCATTTTCTCAGCGGTTATACGGACCCCAGGAGAAATAGGCACCCATAGAGACTTTATCTATAGGGCACCTGAATTAATATCACAAGCCGACAAAGAATTAAATACAGAAACAGTGAACTTAAAAACAACCCAAAAGTATCCAACCCAGGGAAGACCAAAAAAACTTACATGACTTGGCTGAAGCTTCCGGACCCGACCCTACTTAAAATATTACTACCCCAATAAATAAAGGAGGGAAAGAAGAAACAATACTAGCACTGGAAAAATCATATAGATATATAGATCAAGGGACTTCCAACCCTTTAGGGAAACAGTGGATAACCACCTAATAGACTTCAAAAATAATTTACTGCAATCAATTCATGGAAACAGTTAAGATAACCGTAAAATCTGAACTTCAGGAACTTAAGGAGGCCATTTACTCAATCACACAGAGAATAGAAAATATAGAAGCAGGCTTAGTCACAGTAGCAAGAGAACGGAAACACACTCACTCCACCCTACATAGCCACCAAAAAAACCTAAATGACATAGCCATAAAACTTGACGATATAGAAAACATATCACATAGAAACAACCTAAAAATAAAAGGAATTATGTCTCAGTTTCCAAACGAGAAATAAAGAACACGGTAGAAAAGATTTTTCAACATTTACTACAAACAGATCATACTGTCAAAATTGACAGGTGCCACCGCCAAGGTAGAGGTAAAACAACCCCAGCTGGACAGTCACAAGATGTTATCTGCTTCATCCCGGATTACGCTGTCAAGGATGAAATTTTGTACAAAGCCAGACAAGTCAGGGAACACAAAATGAATGGCATGACAGTGAATATATTCCAAGACTACTCACAACGAACACTAAATAAAAGATACCACCTCAAACCACTACTATCAGCATTGAGACAGAAAAATCTAAAATTCCGATGGATAGGCCCCTTAAACCTCCAGATTCAAAAAGGTAACAGACAACTTCTTCTAAGGGACGGCGATAATCTAAGGAAACTTATAGCACTCCTAGAAATTGAAGTTCCTCCAATTAAGGAATGGGAGGACACGGGCGACGATGACAGGACTTTATTGCCATCAAATCTTTTGGTAGAATCCTGGTCTTTTAACTCATAAAGGAAACCTCAACTGGCAAAAGGAAGTAGGAAGGAGGAGGTAGAGGAAAAGGATAAAGGGGGAAGAAAGCAAAGAAATAATAAACACATATATAAATAAATAAAGGGAGAGATGAGAGGCAGGGAGGAGGAGGGGGAGAGGGAAGGAGTGAGAAAGGGAAAAAAATATATATATATATATATAATAAAAAAAACAAATAAATAATCAAATATCAAAAAGGAAGAAAAAAAATAAGAAAGGGAAAACAGAGGAGGAGGAAAAGAAAAGAAAAAAAAAATTCACATATTTGAGCGTGTGGTGATCAGGGTGGCGGTAGTAGTTTGGGTTGACCAGAATTACAAGGTCGAATTGGGAAGGAGAGAAAACCAGATCTCTCTGAAGCCCAAACAAGAGCGGGCGAAGGGAAGGGGAGGGGGGAGGAGGGGAAAATCGGTTAATTCTACCTACGTGCATACTTTTAAACGCCTAAATAAAAACACATTCAGAAACAGTCTCAAAGTACCTCAATCACATGAAACCATAAGTATTGGAAAACATTCGTCCCCAAAATCTCATCATATGAAAAATACTGGAAAACGTTCATCTCCAAAACTACTCCAGAAACAAGGTTCCCCCGCCAGAAAACCTTTGTGATAGCAAAAATCTAATAATAGCAACTTACAACATCCACGGGGCGAATTCACCTTATAAAAGGAATAGAATATTGCAAGATCTCAAATATTATAAAACTGATATAGCTTTTCTCCAGGAAACTCACTTTAAACAACACAAAAGCCCGCCGCAAGCTTTTAACGAATTTGGGATTGTTATTAGTAATCAATACACTAAAAAATCTAGGGGAGTTGCCATTCTAATTAGTAAAAAGATAACGTTCAAGAAATTTACAGAATATAAAGATAAGGAAGCACGCCTACTAATATGGATAGGCCGTTTAAACGGTGAAATCTGCACACTGGTCAACTCTTACGCCCCAAACAGTCGTCAAAAGGACTAAATTAAAAAACCATTAAAAAAATAGACGAGATAAAAAAAGGCACTATTATCTGGGGCGGTGACCTAAACCTGGTCACTGATGCCTCTCTAGACACAACAGGGAAATCCGAAAGCAGACAAATTTCACTTAATGATCCCGCATTCTGACTGGACTTTAGAAAACTACATCTAATAGACAGCTGGCGCACCATAAATACTAGAGAAAAGAACTTTACCTGCTATAACTCAAAACATACTCCAGAATAGACTATATTTTCATACAACAACACACAATCTCCAGGATACAAAAATGCGAGATTGGAAGAATGACCTGTAGCGACCACGCCCCTGTTATTTTAACCATTTCATGGGGAAAAACAAAACAAAGGAAAAACCATTGGTCCTTAGATACAGAGATTTTACAGCAAAAACCAATAGCAGAAAAGCTTAAAAACTCTTTACAAGAATACTTCATATTTAATGAAACGCCCGATGTGAACCTCAACACTATTTGGGAATGCCACAAATGTTTTTTTAGAGGAATAGCCCAAGCTGCAGAAATAAACATCAGGAAAGAACACAAAGCAGAAACTTTATCTATTATAGAACAAATTGCCAAACTAGAACAGATACACAAACAAAAACAGGGAGGACACATAAAAAACTAACTAAATTAAGACATGAACTAAAAACAATAACCGACTCCACCACCAAAGGCAATATAAAGAAGAAACGAGAACAGAAACTAAGACTGGGCACAGGAGGGAAAGCGCTAGCAACATACCTAAATGACAGAAGAGCTACTAACTTCATAGAAGAGATAATAACCAAGGATGGCGAAAGGAAATATAAAACCGAGGATATTGTAAACTAATTCGTATCATTTTATAAAAAAATATATAACATAAAAAAGGCAGACCAAGACCACACAGAATATTTAGAGGAAGCTAACAAGACCAAAATCAACAATAACTTAGACAATCCATTCACCCTAAAAGAATTAACTGAGGTCATCTCCAAGAAAATAAATCACCCGGGGAAGATGGCTTACTGGCCGAGTATTATAAGACCTTTGAAAAGCAATTAGCACCATTTATGCTTAAATGGTTGAACAATATAGATCACCGGCACCCCCCTAGCTCAACAATGAACACAGCCATCAAAAAGGTTATTCCAAAACCAGGGAAAGATGCGAGTCATTATAACGATTACCAACCCATATCTTTAATCAATTGTGACCTGAAAATGTATGCCTCCTTAATAGCAAACAGATTAATTAAAGTAATACCCAATATCATATCAAGCTTCCAGGCCGGTTTTATCTCGAAAAGAGGCATAAACCAAAACATTTCTCTAGCGGTCTCTGCAACTAATCATATAAAAAAAAAAAAAAAAACTAAAGCCATCATGGTAGCCCTAGACGCCCAGAAAGCCTTCGATCGTGTGTCCTGGTCCTACCTAGAAGCCACATTACACCAAACAGGACTGGGTCCAGTAATTATAGATAAAATTATGGCCCCATACACCAACCAAAGAGATAAAATAGAAATAAACGGAGCCCTATCAGAAGCCTTCAAATTAGCTAATGGAACTCGCCAAGGCTGCCCATTATCCCCACTACTTTTTAACCTGCACCTAGATCCTTTATTAACCCAGATAGAATCAGATCAGCAACTTAAAGGAATTAAGATAGGAACTATCGAAATTAAACATCTAACATATGCAGACGACATTCTACTGGTTTTAAGAGACCCTACAGTAGACTCAATCACCAGAATAATGGAAATCTTTGATCAATTCAAGACACATTCCAATTTTTCACTAAACACAGAAAAATCCGTAATACTCCCCCTTGGACTGAATGAAACGGAAATAATCATGAGAGAGCACGGATTCCCCATAAGCCCAACCCACATAACTTACCTTGGCATCAACCTAACGACTGATCCGGATAAACTCTACTGGGCCAATTTCCCACCATTACTGCAAACACTGAAGGACTATATAGCTAAATGGCCAAAACTCCCCCTAAACGTTCTGGCACACATCGCCTCGATCAAAATGTACTTCCTACCGCAATTTATCTTTAAAATTTTGAATATCCCTATCCGCATAACAAAGACCTTCATAGAAACTATAGACAAACTGCTGGCTAACTTCTACTGGAATAATCAGAGACGTAGAGTAGCATACAGCTCACTAATAAAAACGATACCCCATGGGGGTTGGGGGGCACCAAACTTTGGATGCTATATTATGGCCTCCCACTTACAACGCCTTGTTAAATGGACTTGCACAGATAAAGAAGCACCATGGGTAAAAACTGGACTATACCCACTTAACCCCTACAAAATCCTAGCACTAGAGCCTCATTCAATCCACCCTTTCAAACTGCAAACTAAACACCCAATCGTTTTTTCCGTACTAGAAACTTTGAGGAAACTAACGGGGAAAAATGAGTACTTCCCATTCCCAGACTTAATGAAACCCCTTAACAACACTAACATTGGAAAATGGGAAGCGAAAGATTTATAGATAGAAGAACACACTGAACCCAGAGTCTATCACCTATGGAAAACTACCTAAACCAGTACAAAGCCTACGATATTAGAGCAGATGAAAAACAAAAAATACATAAAAGCCTTGCAAGCCGAGTACCTTCTAAAAAACCTCACCTTACCTGAAATATCTTTAATTCCTACTGAATTTAAACAAATTTTCCTACAAAAAGAACAAATTGGTAGACCACTTTCATATTATTCCCTCCTAAACCTACCAAATAAAATAAAGGAAACCAGACACATAAAAAAATGGGAAAATGACTCGGGATCAGAGATCAGACAAAATGAAAATATAGTCAGTTCTATTAACAACATTAAATCTCCAGCTTTAAAAATATTTAGTTACTGGCATAGATACTGGCATAGATATTACTATACCTCTGATTACAACCAACGTTTTAGGAAATTCGATTGCTGGTGGTGTAAAGAACACCAGGCGACGGTTAGGCACCTATGGTGGGATTGCAAACGCATAAAACCACTCTGGAACATTACAAAACAAACTATACAAATAATGAAAAAAAGCAGAAATAGCCGTTACAGCCAAGGAGGCCCTACTCACTACTCCATATGTCGGCAGTAGCCAACGTAACATTGATTCAACATAGAAGAAAGACTGATCTCACTAATCACATGGATCACAAGAAAGAGCATAGTAATTAGATGGGGTGAACCCGTTTACCTAGATCTCACACAATGGAAAAATCATATGACCCTACAAATAAAGAATGAAATTAGTCTAGCAACTGACCCGAAGTACAGACAGGCTCTATCAGAAGGATTGGAAATTATCCAGGAAGTGAAAGTCTAATACAGCTAAATTTAACAAGGTACATATACACGACACATCCCTCACAATTAGAAAAAAAAAACATAGGTTGTTAGCAAGGTCTAAACTTGGTTAACATATGCACGTAGACATCTGAGTAATAATTTTTTTTAAAAAAGGGGGTGGGGTGGGAGAGGGGGCCCGGGCATAGTTTGAATCATGAGAGAAACATATAAAAAAACAGCCGTAGTAGTTAAGATATAAATGAACCAATTTGTATTCACCATAGATAAGACCTATCACTATATATATTAACATACATTTTACAAACTATGATGCAAACCAAGCTCTAAACATCATAAAAGATCATTATGATGATGAAACATCCTAGTGATGTAGAGCAATCTGACTGCTGACTGTTGAAAGAAAAAAAAAAGGAATCCTTCAGCTTGACCGCTTATTATCCACCCATAGTCCAAGGGTGGTTATGGTATTACTTTTCTATTACTGAGGAGGGGAGGAAGGGGTGGGGCTTTTAACCTCTGTTCAAGTTTGTGTTTCCTCCCAGGTGGTGGAGCATAATCTCTCCACGGTGGTTATTCAGTCTGGGAGTTACACACCTGAGGCTGCAGCACAGGCTGTAGGGATAACCCAAAGCTAAAAATGTATATTGTCCCGCCCAGCATATGTATTGCTTTAAACAAAAGTATTTCTATATGTATGCAGAGTGCGCCATAATGATGACATCAATTGATTACCTTAGTCAGCCATAAGGTTAAACACCTGAGGCTAGAGTACTTGGGGATAGCACACAGTTAGGTACTGCCATTGTCTGCCATGTCTACCCTAGTTTGCCCACCTTATTGAGCTATAAAGGTTAGACACATGAGGCTACAGCACAAGGGGATATCACACAGTTAAATACTGCCATTGTCTATCCCTGCATATGTATTGTTTTCAACATAAGCACTTCTAAAGCTATATAGTGCATTATAATTATGATTGCCCACCTTATACAGCCATAATCGTTAAAGTGCACCAAAACCCAGGATTTTGACTATCCTGGGTTTTGGTCCTTGCCCCCGGGGCACCTCCGATCTGTGTGAAACCCCCTCTTCCCGGTCTTACAGCACATGTGCGCCGCTCATCCAATCAGTGCAATCGGATCCACTGATGTCCCTTCGTCTAAGGTGAGTGGCTCTGAGCTTGCTGATATCCGCATCCCCAGCTACCCTCCAACAGGGAGCGTGCCCGTGCCGGCCATTCACAAATGCCTGTGGTGGGCACATGTCCTGCTGGAGGGATAGCTTGCGCATGCGCCATTGGACCAGAAAAGAGAGTAAGTGTATGGGCGACCTGGGGGGTTTCACACAACGGAAAAAAGAAAGTTAACCCTCTGCTTATACTATTGAAAAACCTAGCTAACACTTGTTAAGAACATGGACTGTTAGTTAACATAGCTTGCAATGAATGTAAAAGCGAGGTAGCCGCGTCAAGGCCGTCCGATTTGTACCCCGTCCCTAACATTACTAAGTTTAAAAGTTTGTGCAGACATTGCTACTTCTTTACTTGTGTGTGCACAAGCAATGCAATACATGAATCAGCCTGTCTAAAGACATTGCAATAACTTAGCTTGCTTGCACACACACAATGAAAAATGCTTTACTTGCCTGTACAGTGTTACAGTTCAAAAAGGGGGTATTTCAGTTAGAGGCCAAATGGACTCCCTGTTACATTGGGAGAGCTACAATCCAGCAGATCTGGCCACTGACCTGCAAATGCAACAGCAAAAAGAAAGATAGGATGTGCTCATCCAGTCAATATATTGCAGTCAAGAGGTGCTAGAGGGGTGTGACCACACACTAAGCAAAAAAGTTAACCCTCTGCACACTCAAACTATTGAAAAACCTAGCTAACACTTGTTAAGAACATGGACTGTTAGTTAACATAGATTGCAAAGTTTTTACTAAGTTTAAAAGTTTGTGCAGACATTACCTCGCTGAATGTAAAAGCGAGGTAATGTCTGCACAAACTTTTAAACTTAGTAATGTTAGGGACGGGGTACAAATTGGACGGCCTTGACGCGGCTACCTCGCTTTTACATTCATTGCAATCTATGTTAACTAAGAGTCCATGTTCTTAACAAGTGTTAGAGAGCAGAGGGTTAACTTTCTTTTTTGCTTAGTGTGTTGTCACACTCCTCTAGCACCTCTTGACTGCTATATATTGACTGGATGAGCACATCCTATCTTTCTTTTTGGGGTTTCACACAACGGGACATCCCGATATTGGATGCCCCAGGGAATCTCGCCGTAGGTTTTGGTCCACTTTAAAAACCTGAGGCTACAGCATAAGTGGATAACACAGTTAAATACTGCCATTGTCTATCCCTGAATATGTATTGTTTCCAACATAAGTGCTTCTAAATGTATATAGTGCATTATGATTCCAATTTATGCAGCCATAAAGGCCAAATTTTATTGCTCCAGGACCATGCAAAAAAAGGGGTCCTGCAACCACTTTGATGCTTGGTGTTCTGTTTGAGTGAGCACAGCTAACCAAAGTGGTCCTACAGCTGTCTTTGGCCACAGCATAGCATGTTTAAGACCCTTAAAGATGCACCATGACATGCCCTTCCCAGATCAGCCACAGACCCAGAAACTAAAGCAAAGAAATAGTTTTCACCTAGAATACATGGGGTATTTGCATCCAATCAGAGATTTTCAGCTGCTTTGAAATGGCTTATTTACTGTTCCTAAGGGGAAATAAGGTGGGAGAAAGATAGTGTTTGCTTGGACAGAGTGGACATTTAAACACCTTACTTGCCCTTTAAATCTAAACTTAAATTACAATATAAACCCAACCGTAAATCACTCCCCGGCAACAACCAGCGGTGGACTGTCCATGGGACCAACAGGGGGGGGAGGGAATTCCTGCACTGCTTTGGGCACACAGCCCACCTCCCCCTTACCCCCCCCACAGCCAATTTTCTGCCCCTGCAATGCTATATCCACCCCTGCCACGTTATCTGCCCCTTCAATACTACCTTTTTAATACCATTGCATCATGAGTGGCCATATCTGCCTATGATCTGTCCTAGTGTAGCCCTCACGCACCGGGTGTCCGGTGAGGACGACAGGGAGCAGGTTCTTCTGGGCTCAGGATGCTCTGCGTGTGTCTCAGTAAGTAAGGGATTGCTGCTTGAAAGGATGAGCACTAGTCCAGGAGATGAAAGCAGAGTTCCTCTTTAATCCACAGGCAAACAGCAAACATGGCACAGGTACAATACATCCATCCAGTTACATCTCCGGGTGCTGTCCATAATCACAGGTACAATTAGAAAGGCATTGCTCCCCAAGGAGGATTCTCCCCCTCGCCCCTTGCTGGCTCTCTCCCCTTCTCTCTGTCAGAGTCTGTATTTACTCCTGCTCCTTTACAATTCAAGAATGGTAACAACAAGTGGTTTTAGCACTGGGGCTTCCCTATATCACTTCTCACCACCTTCCAGAACCTTCCCTCACATGTTCGGCCACATCCCCGACATCTGATAGGCTGCTCTCTAAACCCTCTAACCAATACCCTTCTAGTTATAACTATGTTTCCACACAGCATCCTGTTATGACTAAATAACCCTCTATTCCCTACCTTCTAGAACAATCCCCATTCAAGTCTATGACCCAATGCTTGTCTATGGCCTAATCCCACTATTGCCACCTTGTGTCTAAATAAGGGTCATACACTGTCCATGCACTTCCATGCTTGGAAACCACAAAAGGGCTGAATGTCTTATTTCTCTATATGTATGGGTTCTTATTAACTAACTGACACGGTCCTATTTATACCCAGGCCCCTACACTAGCGCTGCTATGCCCTCAACTATGGGTGCACCTGGGATGCCACAAATAAGTAACAAATGCATAGCTGAGGGCTGCTGTATAAATGATATAATACAACAGTGACAGAGAGTCTATAAGTGTTGTTTTCCTGTTGTGGAAAAAAGACAATCTATATATAGACAATCTATATTTTCCACTGATCCTGTCAAGGACCAACTTTGCAGTATCACTGCAAGTATCAAGAGCTTCGACAGTACACAGAGCTAAAATATATTCCCAGGTGCTCAATATTTTGCACTATATTGGCGCTGTATGAACTAGGGCAACCAGAGTGCCAGTCCGGGTGCCTGGGGATTGCAGGTAAACTTTTTCCCCGATCCCATGGCAACACTGGCGGCTGCCACCATTGGATTTGTGTGCCTGTGCCAGTCATATCTGAATTGCTGGGGGGGCAGGGCATGCAGCTGGAGGAAGCAGCCAGTGGGATGTACACCATAGACTTCAAAACACATTTTATGCCATTCATTCATATGCACGCCATAAGAATGCTTACTGAAGGAGGACAAAGCATATGCTGTGGGAATGTCTGATCCAGGTATTTTAATTAAGGTTCTCTCTAAAACCTGATGTAGTGTTATCCCATGAAAAGAAAAAAACATTATGGTCATGTATATTTATTTTTTATTTACATACTTACATACTTTAATTCTATAAAGCATGGTGTCATTCTATAATAACACCCAATAAAAAGGCATTAAATTGAATTGTAATTAAATAATGACTTACTAATTCCCAGCTGACAGATTCCTTTTTACAGGCAAAGCACTGACAATAATAAACCACAGTACAGACAATAAATACATTGTTTACTGCAATCAATGCCATTTACATATGCTTTTTACTTGATGCTGTTGGAAGAGAGGTAATAAACCACAATACTTCCCATTAATATGAACCACAGTAATTAAATCCTGTAATGAGCCTAGTGGTTGTGAAGTCAGTTGGGTTTATTATTGTTTGTTTGCCTCAAATTTTTTATAACCAATGCTCTGGCTGGATCAAAAATGGTAAATATTACCTTGTAATCCACAAATCGTTTCCAAATCCAGAGCCCCTATAAGAATCATTTAGGTGGCTTTGGGCCCCATGCAAAAGCAATGTTGGGCCCCCTGACCCATCACACCAGTAACCTATATGTGATAGCTGGGTCCCTAGTCTGTATTGGGCCCCTGGCCACAAAGGCAACCAGACGGGTCTTAGTATTCAGATGTTACAGGAAACTGAAGTTCAAACAAAGGGCCCAGCCATTAGAATACACAATACAGACTGTATAGAATCTGCCCCACCCCCATAATCTTTATGTGATAGGTGGGCTCCTAGTTTGAACTGGGCCCCTGGAAAGCTAGTTCAAACTAGGGACAAGCCATTGCATATTGGTCTATGCAGACTATATTGTGGTTGGGCTCCTAGCCCAAGCTTCAGTTTTCTTTGTAGTCGGCCTCAATGCAACCATACCAGCCTGAGCTTTGTTAAAAAGTAACCCTTGATAGTGCGCATAGTCATTTCAAATTTCATTTGAAAACATCATAAAGCATATTTTTTAGACTGGGGGGGTCTCCTGGGCAGGAAACAGGGGCTACCGATACATATTTGGTTCTGCTGTAATTAGGGGAAATAGTGCCTTTGACACACAATATGGTTTTCTTAAAAAAAAAAAATATATTAAAAAAGCAACTAAGTTTTAATAATCACATTTTTTTTTCAAATTAATTTGTACACACAATTATTATGAAAGCATGTAAATAATTACAAACAAGACATTTCATATTAAAACCCAAACTCTGTTGAAAAAAAACATTTTTCCTGGAAATCCCTGCAAATATCATAGTTAAACATACATAGTGCAAAATGGTGAAAATGGTTAAAAAGGGTTAAAAAAAACCTATGCATTTGGGTATTGTTCTGTTCAGGGAATTTTCTGCTTTCAGATGTCTTGTTTGCATATTGATATTTATTTATATGTTTTAGAGAAACACTGTGCAACTAGTGAATTCCTTGACAGTTTGCATCCAGAAAACTGGGCCAATGACAACAAGCCTGGTATGCCTAGAAGGCTTGAGGTGTGTGCTTCCAGAGAATATAGAGTTTAAGGGGCGGTTTCATTTATGTAGGGTTGTAATTCTTGAAAAACAGCAAGGTGCGCATAGTAGCTGTATTTTATTTGCAAATTTCCTAAAGCACTGTTTCAGTTTGACGTATCTCCTGGGCAGGAAAGGTTGTCTACTGATGCATATGTGGTATCATTGTGACAGGAAGGAATGGGGCTTTTACATGCAATATGATTTTTTTGAAAAACATAAAAGCTTTCCTCATATTTCACCTCATATTTCATTGGGCCGGGCTTCAGTGCCAACTGGTGAGAGGGGGTTCCCCCCCCCTCTTTTGCATCCAACAGGGGACCGAGAAGTCGCAGCAACCTGGGTTGCTAGGGGTATCACCATGCTTAAACAATGCCCCCACATAGGCCACTCTTCTGCGCCATTGGGTTACTGGTGCAAAGAGCATAAATAGTTACACCTAGGTGTCATTCCCCCTTCTTCCTTTCTTCTTCCTAATATCCTCCTTTCTTTTAACCCGGAGGACCAATCTCTCCTACCACATACTTAGTTTCTTCCTGCCTCCCCCCTAGCTGGTACAGAACTAATGACTACAATAACAGAGTTCATAATCGGCTCCTTTAACGGAGTTTAACATATCATAAAAAAGGTATAAAATCCTATATGACATTCATATATAACATGTAAATTGCTCTCCTCCAAGAGACACACTTCAAGTCAGAGCATATCCCCAAAACCATAATTAATACTTTCCCGTTTGGAACCACTGCCCGAACCCGGAAGATAAAACTAAGGGTGTATCGACGGCCCTCCACAAATCTTTGCCTCATGAAATCCTAGAGGCTGAAGTTGACCCCCAGGGACATTTTCTATTCCTCAAATAAAGCTTTTTACCAGAACCTTCAACATAGCTAACCTGTACAATCCCAACACCGACCAGGTCAATTTTTGCGTAAAGGTAATCCGCTTACTTGAGGTGATTTTAATACCCCATTTTACCCCACTCTTGACACTTCCTCTGGGAGGTCGGCAGTGTCATTGAGCAAAGATAATAGACTAAAGAAATCCCTAATTAATCTCCAACTGGTGGATACCTGGAGAGTGCTCCATGGCTAAGATAGATTTCTATCTATCTATGGGTTGACTTTCGGCTCTGACTTTTAGCTTTGGATTATGACCCACTTTGGCTCTGACCCTCTGGCTCTCGATTGGCTGAGACAAAAGACTCAACCTCATTGGCATAATTCAGTGTCTTCAGATAGGGGAGCCCACAGTCAGTAGCGTTACTGGCAGCGTTCTGGCGTAAGTGTTACTGGCAGCATTCTCAGCTGAGGGACATCATTACTGCTGCTCTGTTTAGCCAAAGCTGCTGATGATCTCACCTGTTACAGTGGAAGCATTCTGGAATTTGTAGTAAGAATGCTGACTAAAAACTTTAGTCAGCAAGCGCTATGATATGTAAGATGATTGGCATTGTATGTCTTATGTCTACATTTTATTGCACCTTAGCTCATGTTCTGAAGCATTTTTTGCACATGTTCTGACTGAAACCAATGCACTATTTTGAGCACTTGCACTTTATATTGGATAAATGTATATTGATTAATTTAGATGTATTTGTATTGGAATATTGATAGTACATATCAGGCGGACAGCGTCCCCCTGTGGTAGATTACGCTATTGGCAGTGGATGTTTTTAATAGCTACATTAATTAATAAATATGATTCATTAAATCAAGATTGTGGGGAGTGCAATTGTTAGTCCCTTGGACTGTATTTTAAGGGGTTTTTAGAGGTAACTCCTTCTTCCGTACTTGGGTATCTATAGAGGTCCTATAGGGCAGTGCACCCCAATAAGGGTTACTGTATGTTGGTGCCACCCCTTTTCTTCTTTCCAGACATACTCTTGCAGGAAGGGAAAGGGACAGGGCTGGCTATACAACTACACATGGAGCATGGTCATGGAAAAATGGAAATGAAAGAGGGTCAAATTTTGGATAACTGCTACACATCTACAGCATGTTGTTGATGCTTTAGCTTGTGATGGATTGGATTGATTTGACATAATAGAATGACTGTAAAAAAGGAATGGATGTATGAAACACTTGGATTCAATAGGAATGTGTCATGGGTCAGTGCTATCAGATATGGACTGGAGACGTATTACTATTGCTAAAACAGTAGATGGAATAAATAGAACTATGTTTCCGGCTAGCTTCTTCTAGCTTCATCCAACTGAAAAGTTAGGTCCAAATGCTACAGAAATAATTAGGAATTTTTATTTTCAGTGGATTTTACATGACAGATGCAGGAAAAAAGTGAAATAATTGTTCATCAGCGGGGAATAAAAAAATAGTTTTTCAGACATGTTATAGGGAAGCCAGATTGATATGTTCTTAAAAAAATGCATCCAATTAGCTGATCTGCTCAAGTACAGTCTATCTATGCTATGATAGCACTGCTACCCTTCAGAAGCAAATACAGGTATGTATTGTTGTAAATATTTCCCTAACACAAGGGCTGTAACTTTGTATTATCTGAATAAAATATTTGACAAAATAATTTCCCTCACTATCAGCTTCGGGGCAGTTTTTTTTAAAAACTTACATTAGCAACCCAGGGCCCAAAAATGAGTGGAGATTCTCATTATTCTCTTGGCATTTAAAGGATGGATCCAATGGCATAACTAATAATGTCCGGGCCCTGGTGCAGACATTAAATGGGGCCCCATCCTAGCACATATAGTAACCTTTTTCCTGGTGTTTTTAACTAAACTGGATGCAATTAGACTAATAAAGACTGAAACAGCAGAGACAAATGGTGTTTCATTTCTGTACACAATGCCATGTAGGCAGATATCTGATAGATAAGAGCAAAAATAATGGCATCAATGATGGGCTCCTCTGATCTCATGGCCCTGGTGGTTGTTACCTTTGCACCCCCTGTGGTTACGCCCCTGGATGGATCAATTAGCATAAAAAAGGAAAAAAACATATTAGGCCTTTCTGATAACACAGATAGACATAATATAATGTTTTGGATATTTGCAAAATTCTGCCATATTTATATAAAATATATATTAGCAACAGCTATATGACGGCAGAAGAAGAACAAGATTGTAAGTAAAGTTACTGCTGCATTTAACTAAAGAAAATTAATACATAGAAAAAGCAGGGGTAGCTTCCGTTAGGGTATTCATCTGGTCTGGTGACAATGGAGTATGCTTGCCATGGATTACTTCATATATTTCCATACTTCAAAATAAAGTTGTTTGACACACACAATTCTAGATATCCGTTCCTTGCTCATAAGAACATTTTTGTTTTTATGGGTAACATTTAGGGTTAATTTAGGGGTAACCTTTAAGTTTAGGACTCTTTGCTTGTATTGGGTATGAAATATTCAAGGGCAGTTATAGCCCCTCATTTCTGTTCAATCCCTGTCTTTAATTTAAAAATGTATCCAGTCAGGAAATACTGTAGCTCAAGTTTCCTGACTAGCTCTAGACTTCAGACTTAGAGGCCGATTCAGTAATAGCGCCAGGTAGCGACAGATGAGCGACTGAAGTATGGCGCTATGAGCGCCGCTAGCGTACGCCGCGGGCGGCAGCGATTCGCTATAGCAGGCCTCCTCAGTCGCTACCTGGCGTTGTTGGGAACAATGCCTACTTTGGTGAATATGATGTTTCAGATCAGCTTTGTAGGCGCTGTCATTTTGACACACGCTATTCAACACAGCGCTTGCGCGTTGCTTTGCTGTTGGCTTGAAATCAATGTTAGTACCTTCAGAAGTAAACACATTGCAACATGTTTCTTTGTAGAATTTGTATTTATTTTTTTAATGTTTTGGTGGAAAGGGAAAAATTAGAAATCCACTGGATTGTTATCTTGGTGCCTAAAAAAGAATAAAAAGTGCAGTTAGTATTTATATTTAATTTAGCTTTTTCGCAGTTATTGAATTTTTTTTTTTAACAGTTTTGGCCAACTTGCACAACAACCCTAATTGTTATGTTGGTCAACTCCCCCCCCCCCTTATAGTGGTTTTGGTCATCTTACACCCCCCTTATAGTGGTTTTGGTCATCTTACACCCCCCTTATATTGGTTTTGGTCATCTTACACCCCCCTTATAGTGGTTTGGGTCAACTCCCCCCCCCCCTTTTATTTGTTTTGGTCATCTTACACAGCCCTTATAGTGGTTTGGGTAATCTTACACCCCCCTTATAGTGGTTTGGGTCATCTTACACCCCCCTTATAGTGGTTTGGGTCATCTTACACCCCCCTTATAGTGGTTTGGGTCATCTTACACCCCCCTTATAGTGGTTTGAGTCAACCCCCCCCCTTTTATTTGTTTTGGTCATCTTACACAGCCCTTATAGTGGTTTGGGTCATCTTACACCCCCCTTATAGTGGTTTGGGTCATCTTACACCCCCCTTATAGTGGTTTTGGTCATCTTACACCCCCCTTTATAGTGGTTTGGGTCATCTTACACCCCCCTTATAGTGGTTTGGGTCAACCTCCCCCTCCCCCTTTTATTTGTTTTGGTCATCTTAAACAGCCCTTATAGTGGTTTGGGTAATCTTACACCCCCCTTATAGTGGTTTGGGTCATCTTACACCCCCCTTATAGTGGTTTGGGTCATCTTACACCCCCCTTATAGTGGTTTGGGTCATCTTACACCCCCCTTATAGTGGTTTGAGTCAACCCCCCCCCCCTTTTATTTGTTTTGGTCATCTTACACAGCCCTTATAGTGGTTTGGGTCATCTTACACCCCCCTTATAGTGGTTTGGGTCATCTTACACCCCCCTTATAGTGGTTTTGGTCATCTTACACCCCCCTTTATAGTGGTTTGGGTCATCTTACACCCCCCTTATAGTGGTTTGGGTCAACCTCCCCCTCCCCCTTTTATTTGTTTTGGTCATCTTAAACAGCCCTTATAGTGGTTTGGGTCATCTTACACACCCCTTATAGTAGTTTGTGACAAATTATGATTGTAGCCAACAAATAGTTCCCCTGTAGTGCAGTACTTGGATTAGAGTGAAGGGTAGTTAGCTTACCGCAAAAAACGAAGTGATCATGCTTTCCCTTAGCTCAAAGCCAGTCTGGGTGTCCTCACTCGTTTCTGCGGGCAAGTTGGGGACCAGTGCTGTTTCTTCAGGGGGTTGGATTCTGTGGCATATGCAGAGATTGTGGAGCACACAGCATGCAAGGATTATCTTGGAGACCTTTTGTGGACTGTACAACATCTCTCCTCCTGGGCGTGCCAAACACAGAAAGCGCGCTTTCAGCAGTCCAATGGTTCGTTCCACAATGCTTCTGGTTTTGCGATGTGCTGCATTGTAGCGTTCTTGGGCAGAGGTCTGTGGGTTTCTGACCGGAGTCATCACCCACGTTCTCTGCCCATATCCCTTGTCCGCTGTGGAAAAAACACAAGGAGAGAGACAGCAATTAGTACTAGTACATGTTTTTGGTTTCATTTGTAAAAATATAGCTTACTAGGCCACATATTTGATGCAAAATACTTTGACATGGTTAATTATTTACCCAGTAGCCATCCAGCTGGCATTTTGTTGTTCTCAAACTTCCTGCACAGGACTGACCGCTGCAGGACGTAAGAGTCGTGGCATGAGCCGGGGAAGCCAGATCTCACGGCCCGCAGCTTCATGTCATGGTCACAGACGACCATGACATTCATGGAGTGGAACTGCTTTCTGTTCCTATAATGCAGCTCCTGTGCACGGGGAGGGCGGAAAGGGATATGTGTACCATCAACGCACCCTAGCACATTCGGGATCCCTCCCATGCGATAGAAAGCATGTTTTATTTGGGCAACCTCATCCTCATCCTCAGGAAACTGGATGTAAATAGGGATCAGGTCACAAATAGCCAGTACTACCTGGAAAAATATGCGGCTCATTGTAGCCTGGCTGATCCCGCTGAGGAGGGCAGAGGTTGACTGGAAGGTCCCTCGTGCCAAAATATTTAGACTGGCACATAGGCGTACTATGCCTGGAATGGATCTGGTGCGTTTGGTGGATGGCTCGATTTTGTGCTTAATCTGATCATATAGGGACTGTAGTGCAGCACGATTCAGACGGAAGCGGCTCCTGATCTGCTCGTTAAATCCCACACTGAAAGGCGTATTCCAAAGGATCGGGGTGCCCTAAGCCTCACAGCACCCTCCTCCCTGGCCTCCTGCTCTTCCAGCATTCTCACACATCCCTGCACCCATAACCCATACATCACCCTCTTATCCATCTCACACTCAACAGATATTCAAAAGAAGCAAAACAAAAACAAAATCCACAAACACACCACACACACAAGCAAGCACACTACTCACACACTCACTACAATGCAGCTCACCACAAAACCAGAAGTATAGTGGTCTGACCCACCAGACTGCTGAAAGTCAGCTTTCTAAGTTAGGCACAACCAAGAGGGGAGTTGCTGCACAGCCCACAAAAGGCCCCAAAATCAAGCCTCACTTGCTGTATGCTCCACAATATTTGCATATGCCAACAAAATCAATCTCCTAAAGAAACAGCACTGATGTCAGAAATCACCCAACAAGCCACAGAGAGTGAGGACCAAACCCAGCCAGATACTAAAATGAGCTAAGGGACCAAAGCACCACACCACCACACCACAGCCTTTGCCACAGTGTAACAATACCAGAAGGTTTGCAAATCCAGCCATTTATACTTCACTTAGAAAAAGGACAGGTCCTCTTTGACGCCTTTTGCGTTGCTCTGCTATTTCCTGTCTCCAATTAGCTTACCCAGGTGTGCGTGAAACGGAGTGCGCACGCGCACGCTAGTAGCGCTACTAGCGTACGTGAGCCTAAACTTGCGTGCATTAACGGACATGGCTGAAAATTCTGTGGTGGACCAATGAAAGGTAAGCTGCTCTTTATTTAAATAGCCGTTTGTATAGCCACATGTCACAAGTGTTTAATATACATGAGTACATTGTTGTCTTTGGTTGTGTGTTGTTTGGTTAATGAGCTCTGTAATTAGTTAATTGACTACCACACATGGTTCAATCACTGCAGTGGAGCTGTGGCTACAAGCACCTGGCCAGTATGTGTGAATCAATTAAGTGGACCTGTTTGTGATTGGCTGTTAGAGCACATAAAACCTGCCCAAACCAAAAAGACGGTGATACCATTCTGTAGTCTGCATGCGTGCTTGTTGGTTGTGTATTGGTGTGTGTGCAGCTACAGGATGGAGCCAAATTCTGGGCATCTGCCGGCCACAGCTGGCTCAAGTAGGAGTGTGGTGGGTGCTGTGCGCAGACCTCCCTTAAGGAAAAGGGCCCAGCCTGAAGGTGATGCAGCACCCCAGGCTAAGCGCCCAGTTGCCAAGAGGGAGCCAGAATTTAATTTGGCGGAGAATAATACTCTTGTGCGTCTTACACTTGCAAAATGGGAGCTGATATTTGGCTCCCAAAGCAAGTCGATAGGCAAACAAGAAAGGAGCAAATTGTGGGATGCCATTGGTGTTGAGCTTACTAGCAGTGCTCAACACCCACGTAGTGGCCCATCCTGCAGGAAACGCTTCTACACTTTGAGAAGGGCCCTTATGCAAAAGATGAATCATGATCTTGAGGTCGAGAGTGGGACCATCCAGGGTCCAAAGAGTACCTACAGGCCATATGAGGAGATGCTGAAGGCCAAAATTCCACTCGTTCGGCTGCAGGGTGTGGATGCTGGGGATGACACCACAGGTTGGACTGAAGGTACATATTTTCTGCATATTTTTTGCTGGTAATGTTAATGTATGTGATTTGCTTTGTCTCTTTCTGGCCAACTAACAGTAGGACATGTGAAGTAGTACATTATACCTCATAAATGTTTTACTTTCCTGTCTGTTGCTTTCTGCATAGGTGCACATGGTGATGTCCATGAGTCGGGGGAGGAGGACACCCCAACTCCTGCCCTTCAAACAACCTCCAGCCTAACCCAGTCTGCCATTGAAGGTATTTATCACTAATTTAGGGGCTGGTTGTTTTGGCCCAAAATGGGTGTTGGAGCACCTCAAACAATAGATTTGACCACTGTTGAGGATTAATAATATGGGCCTGCGGACTATTTACACGTCCACTTTAACCCTCTCTGCAACTAACTAACAAGGCCCTAACATGTGTAGCTATGTTGGAAGCCAGAGATGTGTGGCCATATATCTGCATATACATGTGGAAGCCACACTGGCCGTGATTAGGGAATATTAGTGATTGAGCTGCTCACACACACCTTAATGCATGGGTTATTTTGTGGTGCACATTACCAATGGCTAAATGTTTTCTTTGCTTTTGCCTAGCTGCACCGCCATTGGCACCAGCATCTCCTCAGGAGCCAAGGTACTCTTTGGATGCCGGTAAGTGCATGTGTCAACCTTGCTTTAGCCACTTGAACACAAGTGCATGTTTTTCATTCCTCTTTTTTCTTTGTAGGCCAAGTGACTGGTTCATCTTTGGACACCACTTCCGATGTTGCAGGTCAACAGGACCCTGTTGGTGTGTATTGCCAAAAAAAATGTATCCTTTATGCTGTTTATGTTACACTGGTTCTATTTGGTTAGTCTAATAATCTACATGTTTGCTATGTCAACTTGAAGATGCCTATTTGGAGTGGATTTGCCATCCCCAGGCTCATTATTATAGTTTTTAGAGTGATTGCAATGCATTTTTTGGGTCTATTTAAAGACAAACATTCACCCGAGTAGTGTTAGGAATATTTAGAGACATTAATTGTGTATTTTAGTTGGCCGGAATATCGGAAGTGGCTGTCCGGAAAGGGCCCTTCACGTTGAGGCTGCCAGAGATGAGGGTAAGTTTGTTTGGCTTGATTATCTAGTACGGATTTTTGCAAAACTTTTGTTGTAATTTAGTAGGCCAACTTGTGTTTAAACATGTATTTTCAAGGGCAAAGCTCGAGTGAGGGCCCAACTCCAGACATCTGGGAGATTGCGGGTATGTGTAATTTGAGCAATGTGTCTGTTATTTTTTGGCCCAATTATTGGCTCATCTTCCTCTTACATACATGTTAGCAATCTGAGTTTACAAGATACCTTTTGGCTAGTGTGTAATCTGGCACTTTGTGGAGGTATGGCCTCGATAGTCTATCCATCTTACATTTGATTTTGGTCCACTGACCTACTAACATGACTTTCCTGTTTAGCATATGCCAACTTGCCCAATCTCTCAGATGTGGATTTGCCCCTCTCTGGCAGCCAGACCCCGGACCTACTTCGGGCGGACGACACGGAGGTAACATGGCTGATTTAGAGGAACAATAACCACATTGACATGTTGGTGGGTAGTCCAGGAACCAACATGTCACATTTTATTTCTTTGTTATTTTGGCAGGAGGCCGGACCAGAACCCCAAGCTGGGACCTCTTCACAAGTGCCATGTGGCCAAGCTACAAAGGCTCAAGCAAGGGTAAGTTGGATTGTTACACTTTGGGGAAATGATTTGGAGGGGCATAGCTGCATTGTTTCAGCTTCACTAAAATCTTTTCTTTTGTTTTTTTAGCCTGAACCCAGAGCAAGAGGAGGTGTGGCACCGACCAGTGCGGAGTTTTATGAACTAGGGGTCCGGATGCTGGAGGGCTACAGTCGCCAACAGCCGCGTGATGGAAATAATGAGCGCATTGCGGCGTTGGAAAATCAGGTGCTGATGTGTCGGCAACAAATTGAGGACCTGCAGCGCCAGCTCCAGGATGTGAGACAAGGCCACCAACAGCAAACCAACCGGGAACTGGATCGGCTGTCACATCTGATGGAGCAATCTTTACAGCGCCAGGAACAAAGTTTGTTGTTGACGCAACAGCTCATACAACAGCAATCTATTTTTTTACTGCACTGTTGGCCCCCAACACCACCCCTAGCAATGACTCACAACCTCCCAGGCCCCCAAGCCAAGAATATTAATTTGATTTGTGTTGTGTTGAATTTGTTTAAAATACATTTGAGTACCCCACCTCTAAATTGTGTTTTTCCTAAGACATAGCTAAGAACACAGTCAGGGATGAGTCTCTAGATCTAGATATGTACATGTAGCCAAAAATGTATGCCACACATTGGTGACCATATCTTACTATGGTTTACACATTAAATGGCTACAAAGATACACCAACATTTTACAAATAATGGGTTTGGAGACACTTAAACTATGCTTGACAAGGCACAACACACTGTAATTACAAAAATACAAAATATTTATTTTGCAAGGCGGGCAACAGGCCCAACATTTGGCCGCACAGCGGCTCAAAACATCCCCCCCACCCTAACGACGCCTCTTCAATGCCAGCAGCATAAGGCGAAGACGCCGGATTGCCCGCCACAGTCTGCGATGCTGGTTTGCACAAGCTGTAGAGAGTAGAAAAAAACCATATTCAAAAGATAGAATGTGACCTCAACAGACACAGATGTAGCAATGTAATGTAAGTGGCTAAAATTAGCTGACGCTCACATTCACATTGTTGGCCACTGTGCCCTTAGGTGTTACCATTATATGAGTACTAGTGGCTGCCTTAAATGTGGCCACAACATCCCAAGCATACATTTACTCTTAACTCTTGGGAATAAAATAAGGTATAAGTCCCAGTGTGGACATTTATTTGTTTAGTTACAGCCAAACATCAGGGCCTAAGTCCTAACGAGTAAACTTGTTGGGCTAAGAATCTTAGAGGTCACCACCTTAGCAGGCCAATTTTGTTGGCTAGAAACCACAATTTGCCACTATGTGGCGAAAACAAGAATGTGAGCCAACAATCAAGCATGCAGACATACATGTAGGATTGTTGGACAAACACATGTAACCTAGATGTGTGTTGATTAAACACATAGGTACATTGTAAATGTCTCCAGAATTTACTATAAGACATAGGGGTCATAAGTCTTTAGGCATATGAAGTGGGATGTACTCACCATCGCAGCTGTGGCTGGGGCCCATGCTGCTGGCCGTTCCGGGAGCTGGGGTGGGGAGGATGGTCACCGGCTGTCAGGAGAAAGCAAAAGAGAAAAGCAAAATTAGTGGGCCAATGACACATGACTATTTGACAGCCATCTGGTTATGGAGTCTGCCAAAACAAATGCTTGCATGGTTACACACATGTTGTCCGACATTAGCATATTTCCTGGTCCATGAGTTCATGTAAATTATTTATGGTTGCAACATGGACACATAAAGATAATGTGCCAATAACCTTGACAGTGCAATGGTAAGGACTAATTTGCAGTTGATTGTAGAATCTTACTAGTGTGCAACATGTGTTAGCCGGAACAACTTACAAAAATAACACATTTGCTAGCCCCCATCATGGTGTGGGCTGAAACATAGGGGTGGTTGCCAGTTGGATTGCACTGTAGTGGGGTTTGTGATGTTAATGTACATTAGAAAACCAGCTTGGCCTATGGACCAGGAAACATGTGTATGTTAAAAGTGGCCCAAGACCCAGGATTTAAACTATCCTGTGTTTTGGGCCACTTTGGCAGGGCACAACAATTGGAGAGAGAGCCCGTCCGCCGCCGCTGCCTTCCACGCCGTCACTCCTCCAGTGCATGCGCACGCGCAGGCCATTCTGAAACGGAGAGCGCAGGCGCACACACATCTAGAGGGGCACGCAGGAGGCTTCTGCCACCCCCAATGAGGTAAGGAGTTTGTGGGCTTTTGGGGGGGGGCCCGCGGTGAGGGAGGTGATTGGGCAGGGAAGCTTATAGATTCCAAGCCCAACTCGGCCAGACTCAGAGGAGGAGTTGGGGAGGCGCAGCACACGTCGGGTAGGCATGATGGTGGAAACGCAAAGGAGGAAACCGGAAGTGGATATGACGAAAGCGACAGCAAAAAAAAAAAAAACGCTCCGCACACTAGGAAGAAGCTAATATCCGCTACGTGCAAGCTAAGTGGCGGGAATAGGATTTTTACGCATTACAACAAGCTATTGGCCAAGACGCCAGTAATTATTAGCTTGATTTAGCTGGGAAACGCAAAGGAGCAAACCGGAAGTGGATATGACGGAAGCGAAAAAAATCCACGCTCCGCGCACTAGGAACCAGCTAATGTCCGCTACGTGCAAGCTAAGTGGCGGGAATAGGATATTTACGCATTACAACAAGCTATTGGCCAATACGCCATTAATTATTAGCTTGATTTAGCTGGGTGTTCTATATCCTGTAATGCATAGGTCAGAGCAAAAACAGAGCTGGTTGCTTACAAATAACAATCTGATTCATTAATAAAATAATAACACAATAAAACTATCCAACTACATGATAATGTGGCACACAGGAGAATGCATAACGGGTTGTTATGAGCTTGTACGCCTGAACAAATCCAGCAGAATGTGGACATGCACGCTCAGAACTACAGTGTATTCATTAAGAACGACTGGGGTTGCTGCAAGTGAATTCAGGGAAAATGGCAGAAAGGCACATGTATGAACAGCACAGCGCAGCACACATAGCTAATCACAACAGCGACTGCACAAACTCTGACCACCACAGATTCAACAAGGACAGGGCTGCCCAATAGCTTGGGCGCTGACAATTTCAATGTGCGAACGTGAGCGCCAAACATGACTGACTAAAAAGTAGCTTTACAAGCCATGTGTGTTGTGAAAGCAAGCTAATTTGAGGCTAATGTGTTTTGTGGGAGGAGATGCATTTCACTCACAACATTCCAGTGTAAAAATTACATCTTTCATCAAAAAATCAATAAAAACAAGACAGATTAATCAAACATATCCTAAACAACATGTGTTTAATTTTTGGCAAAAGACAAGAACACAAAAACCACTTAAAAAAATCATTGCAGTTTCTGCCATTGAAATGTATGGGAGAGCGCCAGGTAGCGAGAGGTCATACCTGTCACTGTGATGGGATTAGCAGCGGCGCTGTTCGTTGCAGTCGGCTACATGATGAATCCCGCGCTAGCTGATGCTTTCGCCGGCGCTAGCCTCATTTAGCGTGATAAATGCGTGATTGTGTTCGCAGCCTGGCGTTCTGTAGTCGGTAGCCGCCGTTAGCTGGCGATAGCTGGCGCTAGTGAGACACTACCTGGCGCTATCACTTGATGAATAAGGGCCTAGGAGTCCTTTTATCATCTGCTTAGAGCAGAGTTATTTCAATGTGTGCTGATCAATTGACTGTGTGAAGGAGGGCACAAATCCATTGGGGTGTTCCCTGTGCTCCTTATTCTTTAAGCTACCCATACCCATCAAGGGCTTAGGTTTGGCACCCCAATTGCCTGGATTTACAGGTCTAAGCCAGAATTGAGAGATTACACTTTAGAAAATACTGATGATCCATGGAGGGATCCGCTTCTCTGGAGGTAAGATTTGTACATTTTTCCCAGCCTACAAATCCTCTTTTAAGTTATATATATATATATATATATATATATATATATATATATACTCATCAAGGGTGGAACAGGCCTAGCTTTGGCACCCCAAATGCCTGGATTTCCAGATGTAAGCCAGAATACAGAGGCTACACAGAGTATACTGTTGATTAGGGTATGAATGTGTTACAGTGGCAGAGGATCTCTTACTTCGCCATCTCCTGGTCAGTGCAGCACCTCTGTAGGAGGTACCGCCTCCATCACCTCCGGCGCTGCTTGGCTTGCAGCATCCTGTGTTGATGGACAACATAGGAGATGCTTGGCCCGGTGAGCCACTTAATCGGAAGGTGAGCTTTTTAAAAGCCTCCTCCAATCTGTAGCATGCTGCTGACCGTATTGCCAGTGTGCATGCTACTCCGCTCCTTTACAAGGTTCCTAAATCCTGGCAAGCCTTTGTTCTACCACCCTGTAGCAAAGCCTGCCTGTTTATTTTAACCCTTGCCTGCCTATTGCCAACCAAGCCTGTCTGATCTCCCCATTTGTTGCTGACCCAGCCTGTCTGACCATGTCCAATCACATCTGATCCGCCAGTCTATTGCCGACTATGCTTGCTTGACCATGCTACTCAAGCTCTTTGGTCAATGTTGACATCTGTACTGGCTGCCATCCCAGGTCAATCCCTTCTCCACTACCACCACCTCTCGATATCCATGGTTTCAGAAGGCAGCCGTTTAGTGGCCATGCATAGGCTGCTCCAGCACTACCCCAAAAACTGCCTACAGCTGCCACACTACATCAGCTGTTCATGGTATGTGACCACCAGGATTTGCTTTAGTGATCTGTTACAGAATGTAACTGAAGTTCTGATAGTATAAAATGTACCTCTTTGTATACAACATGTAAATAAAATATTGCTCTCAAAATATGCACTGTATCTTCTTAACCATCATGGCAGTTATTGGGGGGGAATACTTGCATCATACTCTTAAGTAGTTGTTTTTGACAAGTAACATTGCTTGCTCCATGTAATATTCAGTAAGAGCGTTGCTTTCATTACCCAAGTGATGTCTTCTTCCTTTCTGGTTAGATGTGGAATGATGAATCACTCTGCATGAGACTGACAGCTGGGCTGTATATTAGGAATCTGGAAAGCCAAATGCTCTCTCCTCAGTGTGGGAGGCTGCCGAGCAGCAGCTTCTCCATGTCTTTCTTGAGAGAGATGCAAGGAGGAAGCACAGCTTTACAGTCCTCTCATGGGCTTGCCATTCAGTCCTCTAGTAAACAAGCAGTTACAGTTTTTCACTAGAAGCTCCATTAAAGGTTAATGAAAGATGAAATGGGCAGTGAAGTTGAAAGTTGAAAATGTGTTGGCTTTTCTCGCTTTTTCTAAAAATAAAATGCCATAAATTATTCATTTGAAACTTTCCTTCTCTTGTCAGAGCATCAAAGTGCTTGTTTTTTTTACTTGAATTTTGAGCGTACTTTTCATAAATACACATCAGTAAAATGGTATATATTATTGTTCTTTTGAGATCCGTGGTTCAGTTCCTAGCTGAAATTGCATGGTGTTTGCAGGTCTAAATATCAGCTCAGAATTTTACTGTCCCTAGCAGCTGGGCCCCAATTTGATTCCCAGACAGTCAATAATGGACCTCTGCAGCTGGGGCTCTTAGCAGGGGTGTGTGTTGGCAATCTTCCAGATATTGAGATAGGGCCCCCGCCCCACACCCATTGTGGTAAGGCTATAGTATTGTAAAGGCGTCCTGGTTGGTGGGTAATGTGGGCACTAGCAAGAAAGGGAATGGGGGAGACTGGAAGTGGAGGGTGGTATTAGGATATGAATAGGTGAATCCCAGCACATGCTCTGGGAGAGATGGGCTGTATGCTGGGTGCTACAACCAGTCCAATTGGCCTAAAAGCAATGCAGCCCACCAGGAATTCTCCCTGTGCTCTCTACTGCCAGCCCCCCCCCCCCCCCAGTAGGCTTTCATTCACTGCAGCTGAGTGTAGGAGAATATTAATATGAAGGTAACCTGAAACAGTGAGTCTGTGAAGTTTCTGATTCATGCGACTGACTTTCAAGTGTAAGCTTTTTTTTTTTTTTTTTTTTTTTTTTAATTCTTTATTTATAGGTTTTGCATATAAACAGACAGAAACATAAACACAAAAAAAATTGTGAGAAAATCACAAATTACAAAACATTACATTTTACAATAGGGGAAAAGAACCAAGGGGGAAGGGTGGGGTCTGGGGGTAGGGGAAAGGGCTAGGGTAGGGGCGCAGTAGCAGCTTGATGATCCAATGGCGCTCTGACCTGTACACGATCAACATGGCAGTGCGACTGGGTCCATGGGGAAGGGTTCCCGGCCAAGGTCACAGATAGCCCCATCCAACCCAGGGTCCGTCCTCGCCCCCCACAGCAAGTCCCCACGGGAACCATCCGGGGCTAAGGATAAATCCACTGCCAGGGGGAGGAGGGGGGGGCCAGGGCAGGCGTCCCCGATCGTCTGATGCCGCAGATATATAGGTTGCGTTCATCAACCAGTTGGCTCTGCAAACAACTGTTTGAACTCTTCAGACTCCTGAAATATTAACCAGGGCATCCACGTGCGCCTGTACTGCTCATCTCTATCATGGATCGCGAGTGTGAGATCCTCCATCTCCGAGATATTTAACACTTCGCCGACCCAATCCTTCACGGTGGGGGCTTTCTTTTGTTTCCAAAACCTTGGAATCACTAACTTAGCCGCATTCAACAAATGGACCTGCAGCGATTTTTTATATTTGCTTACAGGCCAACTGGTCGAATGCAGCAAGATCTGAGCGGGGTCCGTGAGGGTCGGCCCCCCCGTGAGTCGAGCGACAATGGCCAGCACTCCCCCCCAGTATGCCCTTATCTTGGAGCAGGACCATAGGATGTGTAGCAGGGTACCCCGTTCGGTCCCGCACCTCCAGCAGCCCGGGTCCACCGCGGGGGAAATTCTATTGAGCCTGTCAGGCGTGTAGTACCATCGGGTCAGGATCTTGTAGTTAGATTCCTGCACCCTGGTAGCAATCGAGGATCTATGAGCAAGTGATGCAATCTTTTCTCTCTGGTCCGCCTCTAATGCCATCCCCAGGTCTGTCTCCCATTCCCTCCAAAACGTCTGGGGGCTGTCGTCCTCTCTCACCATTAGCGAGTACAGTCTGGAGGTCAGGTGGTCGTTCTGTGCTATTCCCAGGCAGATGTTTTCAAATTCAGTGTGAGTCCTGCAACTGTCCCTCCTCAATCCTTGCCCAGACACAAAGGACTGCAAGCGAACCAAAGTCCATGGGTCAAGGCCTACGTTCCCCCATCTGGATCTCAAGTCTGACAGCGGTACCCACCCTCCCTCCGACAATAGGTCCCCAGCTCTCAGCTGGCGCAACTTACCCCATTCCCTGAGGTCTGATTTCGATGACCCGGGCGCCAACAGTGGGTTAGTTATTATGGGAACCATAGGGGAAGGCCATGGGGAGATCGCCGAATAGGATCTGTAGATCCCGAAGACCCTCAACGACGCCGCAACGGTCGGGTGCCTCTTCATGTCCCTGGGTAGATCCCCCCTGCCCCACATCAAGACGTCCGGTGGGGTAGTGTCCACCGTGCGCTCCAGCTGCACCCATCTCTTGGTGTCCTGACATGTAGCCCACTCACAGGCTCTCTGGAGGTGTGAGGCCGCCCAGTAGAGCTTAATGTCAGGCAGGGACATACCCCCCTGATTCCTGGGTCTATGGAGTGTGCGCCTCCCCAGCCTCGCCCGCCTATTGTTCCAGACGAACCTCATAAGGGACCTACTAAGGTCAGTGAAGAAACTCACAGGGATCCGAACCGGTAAGGCCTGGAACAGGTACAACAGTCTGGGCAGAATCGTCATTTTTATTATATTTACCCTTCCCATCCAAGAAAAGGTGGGGAGATCCCACCTCTCCAGGTCGCTCCTAATTCTTTTAGCCATTGGGAGGAAGTTCAGGGTCACAATGTTGCACAGGGAGCTTGGCAGCTGGGTTCCCAGGTACTTTAGGGAGGCCCTCGCCCACTTAAAGGGGAATGACTGCCGCAGGGTCCTGGCGAGGTCCCCTTGGAGTGAGACATTCAAGGCCTCTGATTTATCAAAGTTGATCTTTAAATATGAAAGTCTCCCATATGACTCAAATTCCTTCATCAGGACTGGGAGGGTCACGGAGGGGTTTGTAACAAAGAAGAGCAGGTCATCCGCGTAGGCAGCAACCTTATGGGTGCCCTCGCGGGTGACCAGTCCCCGGATGTCAACGTTGTCTCTGATTCTACACAAGAAGGGCTCAAGCGAAAGGGCAAAAAGAAGGGGCGAGAGGGGGCAACCCTGTCGGGTGCCATTTCTAATCCACACCGGGTCCGAGAGATGGCCATTAATCCTCACTCTCGCTGAGGGGGTGGTGTACAATGCCTCAATAAGCGATCTCATGTTATTACCTAGTCCGATGTACCTAAGGGATTCTCTGAGAAACGGCCAACTGACCCTATCAAAGGCCTTTTCGGCATCGGTGGAGAGGAGCATCAAAGGGGTCCTAGATGTCTTGGCCGTATGAATGACATTAATGGCCCGGATGACATTGTCCCTGGCCTCTCTGTGAGGCACGAACCCAGTCTGATCCAGGTGTACCAAACGGGGGACTAGTGGTGACAACCTATTAGCCAGGACCTTGGCGTACAACTTCATATCCGCATTAAGCAGAGAAATGGGTCTGTAGCTTTTACAGGACAACGGGTCCTTCCCCGGTTTGTGTATGACAGTGATATGGGCTTCTAATTCTCTACTGGAAAATGCTCCCGGGTTATCCTTATCTAGTAGCGTGTTCCAGGCCCTCACCAGCCGCGGTCCCAGCAGGTCCCCCAGGGTCTTATAGTACCTAGCCGTGAAACCATCAGGTCCTGGCGCTTTACCCATCGGGGAGAATTTAATAGCCTCCGCTAATTCACCCGTTGTAATTGGGGCTTCAACTAGGGTCGCAGCCTCTTCTGAAACCTTCGGCATATTAGAACTCGCCAGGTATTGCCTGATTCTCTCGACATGTGTCAACCCTGACGTGTCGCAAGGTAGGCCATAAAGTCCTGAATAATATTCCCTGAATGTGCCCGCAATGGACTCTGAAGTATTCTGTTTCCGTTGGGCGTCGTCAAGGATCCCGGGGATGAAAGTCTGGGCCTGTTGTTGCTTAAGGGCTCTAGCTAGGAGGGCGCTGTTTTTGTTGCCAAATTCGTAATACCTCCGCTTACATTTTCGTATCATATGTTTGGCCTTTTGCCTTAACAGGGCGTTAAGGGCCGCCCTTGCTTGTGTTAGCTCGCCGAGCACGCTTGCTGCCTCTGATTTTTTGTGAGAGAGTTCCAGAGCATTGACCTTCTCTGTCAGTCTCGCCAACATAGCTGTATTCTCTTTCTTTAATCTCGAGGCGTGGCTAATCAGAATGCCCCGAATAACGCTTTTGTGCGCCTCCCATAGAGTCAAGGGAGAGACCTCCCCGTTGTCATTTTCGTTAAAGTATGCGGCGATACCATCTCTGACCGCCTGTAATACCACCGGGTTATGTAGCAGGGATTCATTCAGCCGCCATGTGAAAGGGGAAAGAGGTCTATTCACCAGCTCCAGGTCTAGATAGACAGGAGCGTGGTCCGAGAATGAGGTGAGACAGATACCATCATCTGAGACCCGCTCCAGTAAGCTATGTGAGACCCAGAGGTAATCAATCCGGGAGTACGTCCCGTGCACCTTTGAATAGAATGAATAGTCCCTAGCCGAGGGGTTTCTAATCCGCCACGCGTCCACCAGCTGCAGACTCTGCAATCTCACCTTCAGGGATCTTAGGGCAGGCTGAGTAATCACTGATTTGCCCGTTGAGGTGTCTATGAGAGGGTCAATTGGTAGGTTAAAATCTCCACCCAGGATCAACTCACCCTCAGCAAATCTCTCGACCTTGTCCAATGTCTGCTTGAGGAACTGAACCTGGCCCTGGTTGGGCGCATATACCGAGATCAAAGTGCAGCGCTTCTGGCCAATAAGGCATTTGACCATGACAACCCTCCCTGCACTGTCTGCCCAGGAGTCTATCAGGGAGAAAGGGGTGTCCCTTGCTACCAAAATCGCTGCACCCCTCTTTTTGCCCTCGGCAGTACAGCTGGTGAACGCGTGTGGAAAGAACCTACTGTTTAGCCTGGGAGAGGCACCTTTTTTAAAGTGCGTCTCCTGGATAAAGACTATCTTTGCCCTATAGCGCCTCAACTCCTGCCACAATATCGACCTTTTTTCTGGAGTATTAAGGCCCTTCACGTTCAGGGATAGGACCCTCAGCGACCCCATATTGTGCTTAGGTTCAATGATGGCGGCCAGGTAGATCCGTTGGAGTAAGGCTGCTGTTAGTACCCCTGGGGGGGAGGGGCGTCAGGGGGTGGGGTAAGGGGTAGCGGATGAAGCTAGGGTGTGCACAAGGGGGGAGAATTAAACAAACTTGAAACAAAGAACTAGACTAACCAGTAGTCAACCGGCAGGTCACGATATACGTGTTCCGGAATTGGTGCTTTTTAGCGGAGGAAATGGAATTTCGCTCTATCTCCCCAAATATGGGGTGGACAGGCAATCCGCTTCTCGCTTCCCCTCTATGGGGACCGAGGTCGCCACTAGAGGGGTGCACCTGGTAAATAGGGGGTGAAGAGGACAGGGGCCGTGGTCTGCGGGGCATGAGCTGCACTATGTTATGTTTTCTTTTCATGGTGCACTCAAAGGCATGTAAGTAGTGTAGGGGAATTCAGATGAATGGATGGCTGGGTGTCTCATTAGGCGCCACACGGCCACCTGGGTGCGGCATATGATCAGCAGTGCGATTCAGTGAGACAGCCGTCTTGTACCCGCGACAGCGGCCAAGACCCAAAGGGGATGGCGAAGGGACCCACGGGTTCAGCACCGCGAGTGGGTCCCCTGTCAGCGGGGAGGCGGTCTGCCCAGCAACCCGCCCGAAGGTCCGACAGGGCCAAGGCCAGCCAGCCGTCCGTGTACACAAGTCAAAAAACAGATGAACAAGGCAATTGAATTTAAATAACAACATATCATTGTGCCAGTAGGAGAGCCAGGGGCTACATGCCCCATGCGGCCGGTGTCGCGGCCGCTCTCGCCAGGCACAATAGAACATACAGCAACCAAGTGAGGTCGGGTAAGATAAGGCGCAACTGCACGGGGGAGCCAGCCGGCGACCCGCAAAGGCCGGTCCCCGGCTGGAACGCCCGAACAGAAACATCCCATTCAATGTAAGCAAGACACGGTTTTCTAGCAACGGCGAGGTCTTACCAAAGCGCAGCCCGTCTCGCCCACCTCAGTCGCCCATCCCCAAACTTTTCGTCACAGGGCGATGGGACTTACCGGTGCGGGGAGGGACCGGGCAAAAGCGCCTCCGGGTCAGCGGCCTCGCCTGTTTCTTCTCCCAGCTCCACGGGGGGCCCCAGCCGCTCTCCCCGGCAGTCGTCCGCCGTAAACTGGTAGATCTGGAGCAGTCCAATCAGGGACCTCCACCGGGGCCGTCTCCAAGAAGTGGAACAAGTCCGGGAGTTGACTCGGGGATTTCAGCACAAAGAGATTGCCATTTTTCCGTACTATTAGCTGAAAAGGGTGTCCCCAACGGTAGGTGGCTCTCTGTTGCTGGATAGATTCCAGCAGCGGCTTCAGAAGCTTCCTCATTAGCAAAGTCCTGCGTGACAAGTCCTGGAGAATAATCACCTGGGCACCCTGGAACATGATGGGGCCCTTCTCCCAAGCTCGGCGGGTGATCTCTTCTTTAATTTTGAAGAAGTGGACCCTGCAGATAATGTCTCTGGGCCTGTCTCTCTCCATCTGGCGGGGGCCCAGCGCGCGATGCACTCGATCGAGCTCAATACGGTTGGTGTTAGGGAGCTCTAAGAGTTCATTGAAAATCGACGTTACTGTAGCTTCAAGGTCTCGGGGTTCCACTGATTCGGGCACTCCCCTCAAGCGAAGGTTGTTCCTCCGATTCCGGTTCTCAATGTCGTCATGTGCAAGGAGGAGGTCGGAAATGTGCCGTCTGCTTTCGGTTTGCTGCTGTTCCAAAGTCGCCACTCGCGTTTCCAGTGACCCCTGCGATCTCTCCACTCCGTCCACTCTGAGCGTGATGTCCGTCACCGCCCCCTGGAGGGTCGCCAGCTCCCTTTTGATAGCTCCCTCCATCTTGGAGACGTATCCATCGAAGTCACCTTTAGTGGGAAGTCCTCTCAGGGCCTCATTGATGTTGATTCTAACCGCCTCTGCAACCACATGCGATAACAAATCGAGCGGGACTGCTGGACATGAGCTGTGACCTGGCGTCAAGGATGTAGGGCTGTGCGGAGCTCCTCTTCCGCCATAAGGGTGGAGCCCGGCAGCGGGGCCGTCTTGTTCTGCGTGGTGGACCGCAGGGTGGAGGGGGCCGTCCAAGCTCCCCCTGGTCAGTGGTTCCTGCCTCGGCCATCCCAGCTGCGGCTGCCGAGCCTCGCCCCAAAGTCCTTGCTCATATGGCCCGATATGTGGGTCAGACCCAGGGTGTACTCTCTCGGACGATGTGGGGCTCCCAGGGGGTGTCAGGGCGGCCGGACCATCACGTGGCCCAGGGGAGAAGGTCAGTGAGCTTGGCGGGGACCGTGACGTATCCCCACATGGCGGGGGCCGATGCGTTGGCGAGACCGGGGTGTGTTCAACCAATCCCAGGGATCCCGCGCTTAGCACAGGCATCTGTGCACTGGGGACCTCACCATGCTGCTGTAACACCTTATTCATGTTGTGGGCTGCTCGCTGCTGTGGGTCACATTTGGGTGTCTTTGTGAGGTTGGGGACCGGGGGGGGGGAGGGGGTCTAGGAGACATATATTGATCCTGGTGTCGCCAGGTGTTCCCCCGGTGACTCCCATTAGGCAGTCCGCCTCACAGTGCACTAGCGCTCTCACTGTCTGACAGCTGCCACTGGCTGCAGCCGACCCGTGCGCTCTGCTCCCCTCCTCCGGCGCCGTCAGCGGGCTCTCACCTCCCGCAGCCAGCACGCGTTCACCCCGTCCTCTCTCTGACAGTGGTGGGGGGGGGCTCCCTCCGCTCTCCCCACGGCCGTGCCCGCTGCAAACATCCTCCGGCGATGACATGTCTGTTCCTCCTCTATGGTGCTGCGGGTCCCCGCAGCGCCGCGGACCTTCAGGGCCAGACATCACAGGGTAAGCGCGGGCATCCGTATCTTCCTGCTCTCTCGCGCCTTCCGCCGCCATCTTGCTGGCCGCCTCCTGGGGCAGGCCGACCTCCCGGGGACAGAAAAAGGAGGGGATGGAGCGGTCCCGGGGCTTGCTGGTCGCTCCCCTACCTCTCCCCTTCCTGGGCATTTGAATGTCGGGCTCCTCTGAAGTGCCTGAGTGCCGTTTTCTGTTAAATCAGTGCGGAGCTCCCCTCGTCCACGTCCCTACGGCACCATGTCAAGCCACGCCCCCAAGTGTAAGCTTTTAACTATGAATATGTAAAATGATCCACTGCATGTCATGCTTATTTTTAACAAAATGGGTGTTTATCAAGTCAAGCCAAAATCATTGAAAAAATATGGTCCAAACATTTTTCCATCTATTAAAATAGTCATAATCAAGGGTTGATTTTCCAAGAGTCAGATGAGTTCCGAGAGCTAATGAATAAATAGCCACTCAGGAGGAGTAACGGCTAATCTAGGGGCCCCTGCGACCTGAGAAATTGAAACGTGGGAGAAAAGCCGAAACCACAAAGTGCCTTGATGAAAGGTCAGAGGAATGGGGACCCCCCCCCGCCAACTCAATGTACACCTTAATTTACCCCTTCTTCCCCCCTATAGCCCTTTTCCCCTACCCATCGCTAATTACCTTTTCCACCCCAGATGTCTGACTAGATCCGAGGATGATAGGATGGGTATCAATGAAGAGAAAAGCGCAGGCACATAGACATGGATGCTGGAGTTGTCTAACAACAGAGTAATTGTGGCCTTAAGACATGTGCCACTCCACGATTATAGACACAGGGAAAGTCTAGATCATTTGACAAACAGGAGGAGTGAAACGAGTTGCAGAGCTGGAGATTTAGGCCCTTATTCATCAAGCGATAGCGCCAGGTAGTGTCTGACGAGCGCCAGGTAGCGGCAGCTAACGGCGACTACCAACTCAAGTACGCCCGGCGGCGGTCACAATGACGCATTTATCAAGCAAAATGAGGCTAGCGCCGGCGAGAGCGACGGCTAGCACGGCATTCATCATGAAGCCGCCTGGACCGAACAGCGCCGCTGCAAATTCCCTCACAGCGCCAGGTATGAGCTGTCGCTCCCTGGCGATGTCCAATGCATTTCAATGGAGCAATCTATAATTATTCATAATTAATTGGTATTAATTTTTTTTTTTTTTTATTTATGTCAAAAAATCGGAGAACACTTCTGCAATGTTAGGATTTATTTTTAAGTAAAAAAATAAAAATAAAAAAAATATGTGCAGAATTGATCTAACAGGTCTGAGATTAATGTATTCATATTACAAAATGATTCTAAAAACATGTATAATGTTAAATTCAAAAATATGGTTGTTTAGGGGTTAAAAACTAGTTAATACACATCGCCGTTCTGGGGTTTAAACAAGGAATGGACAGCGACAGCACATTCGGAGCGTGATTTGTTGATGAATATGAAGCTAGCCGTTCGCTCTGGCCATTCGTTGTCAGGCACTCACATACAACGCTGGACCTGTGAAACAGCGACCCCCCCAGCCCGTATTCAACATTACCGCACACCGACTGAGTCGCTGTCATCAAGCTAATGCCGGCCAAGCACAGCGAATACTGGCTGGCGCTGAAAAAATCACGCTACAGTCGCTCATCTGTCGCTACCTGGCGCTATTAATGAATCGGCCTCTTAGTTAGATATCCAACGAGAAGTGTTGCATTAGATATGTTATTATACCCTATATATTGCAAATGACTACATGTGATCTAAGTGTACATACATCCTTATACCCTAATGTTGTTTTGTCACTTTGTATTTCATCCTGTCAGGGCCGGATTATGAGAGGGGTGCAAGGGGCTCGAGCCTCCCGCTGGCAGCTCAATGCAGCTCAATGAAGAGAGCGATTTTCAGCTGGACCACATGGGCGACTACACTACCCCCACCCAGAATGGCAAACCAGGAGTTCCCGAACAGCAAGCACCTACACAAGGGACTCAAGCTGGCGTTCCAGATTGTGGGTGCCAGACAACAACCAATAAGTTACTTGGCTAGACTATTATTTTAAAGGAAAAGAAAAATAAATACTGTATCTGGGGCCTCCACCAGATTTTGTGCCCAGGGGCCTCTACCACACTTAATCCGGACCTGCATCCTGTATTATGCAAAACTAAATGAAGAATAATAATAAAAAAAAAAGTCATAAGCACTATTGTCATTTCATGGGAAAGTAGTCAGTTGTCCCAGCATTCAAAAGATAAAAGTCAACCCCAAATGTAAAAAATAGCACCTTAATTCAGAATTAGTAGGGGCATATCTACAGGGGATGCAAAGCAGGGGCCACCAAAGGGCCCATAATGATGTACTCACATGGCATCATCAGGGCTGTTTCTACTGCTCTGGGAGCCAAGGTAGTTTTGTGTGTGTGTGTGTGTGTGTGTGTGTGTGTGTGTGTGTGTGTGTGTGTGTGTGTGGGGGGGGGGGGGGGGAGTTATCACATCCATCCAGATTTCCACCAGAAGGGTGAAGACTGTTAGTGGTTAGTTAGCTGCTTCTAAGGAAAAGTATGGGGTAGCATCAGTGCCATAGGGTGAGTGGGGAGATTTATTCTTCTTCTCACACTGAGAGCTATTTTGTCTAGGAACTGCCCTAGCCAGGGGCGGACTGGGGTTAAAAAACGGCCCCGGGACTTTTTTGGACCCACCGGCCCTGCTGTACTGTGCCGGCCTGATATAGTAAGTTACATGACATGCAGACAGGGCCGCTTCTAGCTGGCCTAGCATTGGGGATCCTAACATACAAAAAAATGGATTGCAGGGCAACTCCCACTGGCTGTTCCCCTCTGTCTGTGCTTGCCCACGGCGGCCATTCAGTTAGGCCTGAAGTGGGAGTGTGCATCAGCTGTGGGATCACTGAAAAGATGTGGATGTCGCATCAGTGTGGGTCAAAAATCTAACTGGAGTTTTGGTCTACTTGCAATGATTGTTGCTCAACACTGCCATGGGAACCTAAAAGCGGGTGAGTATGTGCCTTTTCTTACAGAACTCAGAAGACAGAGGATTCCAAAGCGACTGCTCACATGTGTTGCATCCACACTGGGGTATCAAAATAAGCTAAACTTAGTGCAGGTTTTAGCAATGAAGGGGCCCTGAATCCAAGGTCTCACCAGGGGTTTCTCTGGTAACCCTATGGACCAGTCTGAGCATGACACAGATGAAAGGTCTAGTGAAAGGGACAGGCTGGGGATAAGTGCGGATGGAGGGAATAGTGAAAGGGGCAGGCTGGGGATAAGTGCGGATGGAGGGAATAGTGAAAGGGGCAGGCTGGGGATAAGTGCTGATGGAGGGAATAGTGGCAGGGACAGGCTCGGCATAAGTGCGGATGGAGGGAATAGTGACAGGGGCAGGCTGGGCATAAGTGCGGATGGAGGGAACAGTGAAAGGGGCAGGCTTGGCATAAGTGCGGATGGAGGGAATAGTGAAAGGGGCAGGCTGGGCATAAGTGCGGATGGAGGGAATAGTGAAAGGGGCAGGCTGGGCATAAGTGCGGATGGAGGGAATAGTGAAAGGGGCAGGCTGGGGATAAGTGCGGATGGAGGGAATAGTGAAAGGGGCAGGCTGGGCATAAGTGTGGATGGAGGGAATAGTGAAAGGGGCAGGCTTGGCATAAGTGCGGATGGAGAGAATAGTGAAAGGGGCAGGCTGGGGATAAGTGCGGATGGAGGGAATAGTGAAAGGGGCAGGCTGGGCATAAGTGCGGATGGAGGGAATAGTGAAAGGGGCAGGCTGGGGATAAGTGTGGATGGAGGGAATAGTGAAAGGGGCAGGCTGGGGATAAGTGTGGATGAAGGGAATAGTGAAAAGGGCAGGCTGGAGATAAGTGTGGATGGAGGGAATAGTGAAAGGGGCAGGCTGGAGATAAGTGTGGATGGAGGGAATAGTGAGAGGGACAGGCTGGGGATAAGTGTGGATGGAGGGAATAGTGAAAGGGGCAGGCTGGGGATAAGTGCGGATGGAGGGAATAGTGAAAGGGGCAGGCTGGGGATAAGTGTGGATGGAGGGAATAGTGAAAGGGGCAGGCTGGGGATAAGTGTGGATGGAGGGAATAGTGAAAGGGGCAGGCTGGGGATAAGTGTGGATGGAGGGAATAGTGAAAGGGGCAGGCTGGGGATAAGTGTGGATGGAGGGAATAGTGACAGGGACAGGCTGGGGATAAGTGTGGATGGAGGGAATAGTGAAAGGGGCAGGCTGGGGATAAGTGTGGATGGAGGGAATAGTGACAGGGACAGGCTGGGGATAAGTGTGGATGGAGAGATGGGTGAGTGACAGGGGCAGCTTATGAACGTACAGAATGAAGATATAACGTTACATCAAAAGCCTGGAGAAAACACATATACAATGATTTTTAAGTCTGCAGCAGCATTAAAAGCAGACTTCAATCACTGACAATATGGTGCAGCCAGCGTCTGACCCGCCTCACTGAGCAGAGGAATCTGACACATGTCAGGCAGGCAGGAGATGCAGCGAGCCAAGGCATCACCACCATAGAGCCGGTAAGCTTCTTGCCTGTGGCCCCTCCTGTCACAGTGCAGCGTGCCCAGGTGCCTCAATGGTGGATGTGGTGGACAGGGCCCATCATATAAATCAGAAAGACCTTCTTGTGGAACATATGCGCAAATCCCTCCTCTCACCTCTGAAGGCGGCCTTGATCAGGTCCTCCGCGCATTTCAGCTTCCCAGGGGCACAGAGAAGAGTCCCCGCCCACTCTAGAGGGCGCCCGTCCTCTGCACTGCACAGCCAATTCATTCATTGGCTGTGACACTTGTCAGTAGGCCCTATGAGTGCCCATCATGCAGCTCTATGTTGCCGGCCAGATGTCATGCGCTGCAGCGCAGTGCATCGGGCGGCCCTGGTAGCTCCCTGTTGCCCAGGCAGCTCGATAGAATATACAGCCAGGGCCGCAGCAGCCCAACATCACCAACTATGGGGCCAGGGGTGAGGCGGCCTACCGGGATTTGTCCCGGTACGCCCTATGGCCAGTCCGCCCCTGGCTCTGGCCATTATGGACTGAGGAGTAATACCAAGAGGCCGATTCATCAATAGCGCCAGGTAGCGACAGATGAGCGACTGAAGTATGGCGCTATGAGCGCCGCTAGCGTCAGCCGCGGGCGTTAGCGATTCGCTATAGCAGGCCTCCTCAGTCGCTACCTGGCGTTGTTGCGAACAACGCCTACATTGCTGAATATGATGTTGGCCCTCAGCTTTGTTGGCGCTGTCAGTCAGTGTGACCACGCTATTCTACACAGCGCCTGTTAGCTTTGCTGTGTCCTGCCCATCCAGTACCTTCTGAATAAAACACATTGCCACATTTGTTTTGAAATGTAAAAATTTTTTTATTTTGTGTGTAAAAGGAAATTAAATTCTACCAGATCTTCGAATATAAATGGAAAAAAAAACATAATTAAACACATAGCCACAATTTTTTTTTTTTTATTTGTTACCTAAAAAGGAAATACAATTAAATCACCAATGAGAAAGAAAAGGAAAATAAAAACAGGACAGAGAAAGAAAAGGAAAAAAAAAACAGAACAGAGAAAGAAAAGGAAAATAAAAACAGAACAGAGAAAGAAAAGGAAAATAAAAACAGAACAGAGAAAGAAAAGGAAAATAAAAACAGGACAGAGAAAGAAAAGGAAAATAAAAACAGGACAGAGAAAGAAAAGGAAAATAAAAACAGAACAGAGAAAGAAAAGGAAAATAAAAACAGAACAGAGAAAGAAAAGGAAAATAAAAACAGAACAGAGAAAGAAAAGGAAAATAAAAACAGAACAGAGAAAGAAAAGGAAAATAAAAACAGGACAGAGAAAGAAAAGGAAAATAAAAACAGAACAGAGAAAGAAAAGGAAAATAAAAACAGAACAGAGAAAGAAAAGGAAAATGAAAATAGGAATTATAATGAAAAGGAAACTTACAACAGAATTAAACACATAGCCACATGTATATATCTATATTTTTTTTAATTTTTTCTATAACAAAAAATTAATAATAAAACATAAATGAAATAGAAAATGAAAAGTCCAGCAGAAATGCAAAAGAAAAGTAAAGTCCAGGAAAGGGTTGTGAAAGGAATGTAGAGATCATGGTGCATCTCTTTGTGCCTGAAAAATTAAGAAAAGTGCAGTTAGTATATATCTTTATAGTTGTTTTGTGTTTTCTTTTAAAAAAATGCATAACTTGATAACCAACATTGGCGTCTTACACCCCCCCTTAGAGTGGTTTGGGTCATCTTACACCCCCCTTAGAGTGGTTTGGGTCATCTTACACCCCCCTTAGAGTGGTTTGGGTCATCTTACACCCCCCTTAGAGTGGTTTGGGTCATCTTAAACCCCCCTTAGAGTGGTTTGGGTCATCTTAAACCCCCCTTAGAGTGGTTTGGGTCATCTTACACCCCCCCTTAGAGTGGTTTGGGTCATCTTACACCCCCCTTAGAGTGGTTTGGGTCATCTTACACCCCCCCTTAGAGTGGTTTGGGTCATCTTACACCCCCCTTAGAGTGGTTTGGGTCATCTTAAACCCCCCTTAGAGTGGTTTGGGTCATCTTAAACCCCCCTTAGAGTGGTTTGGGTCATCTTACACCCCCCCTTAGAGTGGTTTGGGTCATCTTAAACCCCCCTTAGAGTGGTTTTGGTCATCTTAAACCCCCCTTAGAGTGGTTTGGGTCATCTTAAACCCCCCTTAGAGTGGTTTGGGTCATCTTACACCCCCCCTTAGAGTGGTTTGGGTCATCTTAAACCCCCCTTAGAGTGGTTTGGGTCATCTTACACCCCCCCTTAGAGTGGTTTGGGTCATCTTAAACCCCCCTTAGAGTGGTTTGGGTCATCTTACACCCCCCCTTAGAGTGGTTTGGGTCATCTTACACCCCCCTTAGAGTGGTTTGGGTCATCTTACACCCCCCCTTAGAGTGGTTTGGGTCATCTTACACCCCCCTTAGAGTGGTTTGGGTCATCTTAAACCCCCCTTAGAGTGGTTTGGGTCATCTTAAACCCCCCTTAGAGTGGTTTGGGTCATCTTACACCCCCCCTTAGAGTGGTTTTGGTCATCTTAAACCCCCCTTAGAGTGGTTTTGGTCATCTTAAACCCCCCTTAGAGTGGTTTGGGTCATCTTAAACCCCCCTTAGAGTGGTTTGGGTCATCTTAACCCCCCCTTAGTGCGTTTGTTTGCTCTTTTGGATGGGAGGTCAAAGACATTTAAACAGGAGTGCAGTACTTGCATTAGAGTGAAGGGTAGTTAGCTTACCGCAAAATAAGAAGTGATCAGCCTTTCCCTTAGCTCATCGCCAGTCTGGGTGTCCTCACTTCTATCTGCGGGCAGGTTGGGGATTTCTGGCACCAGTGCTGTCTCCTCGGGGGCTTGGATTCGGTGACATATACAGATATTGTGTAACACACAGCAGGCAAGGATGATTTTGGAAACCTTCTGTGGGCTGTAGAGCATCTCTCCTCCTGGCCGTGCCAAACAGAGAAAGCGTGCTTTCAGCAGGCCGATGGTTCTTTCCACAATGCTTCTGGTCTTGCGATGCGCTGCATTGTAGCGTTCATGGGCAGAGGTCCGTGGGTTCCTGACCGGAGTCATGACCCACGTTCTCTGCCCATATCCCTTGTCCGCTGTAGAAAAAACACAAGGAGAGAGACAGCAATTAGTACTAGTACATGTTTTTGGGTGGTAGTTTGTTTAAAATTGCCTTACTAGGCCACATATTAGCAAAATACATAGACATGGTTAATTTATTACCCAGTAGCCAGCCAGCTGGCATTTCGTTGTTATCAAACTTCCGGCACAGGACTGTCCGCTGCAAGACGTAAGAATCGTGGCATGAGCCGGGGAACCCCGATCTCACCGCCCGCAGCTTCATCTCATGGTCACAGACCACCATGATATTAAATGAATGGAACTGCTTCCTGTTTCTGTAGGACAGCTCCTGTGCACGGGGAGGGCGGAAAGGGATATGTGTACCATCAACGCACCCTAGCACATTCGGGATCCCTCCCATCAGATAGAAAGCATGTTTTATTTTGGCAACCTCTTCCTCATCCTCAGGAAACTTGATGTAAATTGGGATTAAATCACAAATTGCCAGAACTACCTGGATTAGGATGCGGCTCATAGTAGCCTGGCTTATCCCGCTGAGGAGGGCTGAGGTTGCCTGGAAGGTCCCTCGTGCCAACACATTAAGAGTGGCACACAGGCGTACTATGCCTGGAATGGAGTGAGTGCGTTTGGTGGATGGCTCGATTTTGGTCTTAATCTGATCATATAGGGACTGTAGTGCAGCACGATTCAGACGGAAGCGGCTCCTGATCTGCTCGTCACTTAAGTCCCATACTGAAAGGCGGATTGCAAAGGAGCGGGGTGCCCTAAGCCTCACAACACCCCGCTCCCTTTCCTCCTGCTCTTTCAGCATACACATACATCCATCCACCCAGACACCATACATCACCCTCTTATCCATCACACACACTAAAGATATATACAAAAACAAAAATAAACAACAAAAAACACTAACACACAACACACACACAAACAATCACACTACACACACACCCGCTACAATGCAGCTCACCACAAAACCAGAACTATAGTGGTCCAAACCACCAGCCTGCTGAAAACCAGCTTTCTAAGTTAAGCACAACCAAGAGGGGAGTTGCTGCACAGCCCACAAAAGGCCCCAAAATCAAGCCTCACTTGCTGTATGCTACACAATATTTGCAGATGCCACCCAAACCAAGCTCCTAAAGAAACAGCACTGATGTCAGAAATCACCCAACAAGCCACAGAGAGTGAGGACAGAAACCAGACAGAGGCTCAAATGAGCTAAGGGAAGCGAGCACAGCACCACACCACAGCCTTTGCCACAGTGTAAGAATAGCAGAACCTAGTTCATTCCTTCCTTTTATACTTCATTTTCAAAAGTGACAGGTCCGCTTTGCCGCCTTTTGCGTCGCTCTGCTATTTCCGGGCGCCAATTAGCCGACCCAGGTGTGCGTAAAACAGAGTGCGCACGCGCACGCTAGTAGCGCTACTAGCGTACTTGAGCCGTAACGTGCGTGCATTAACGGACATGGGCCAAAAATCAGGTGGGGACCAATGAAAGTGAAGCTGTTGTTTTTTTATATAGCCGTTAGGCTAAGCACATGTCACAAGGGTTGCAGATACATCAGTCCATTGTTGGATTTGGGTGTGTGTTGTTTGTTTAATGAGGTCTGTAATGAGTTAATTGGCTAACACACATGCTTCTGTCAGTGCAGTGGAGGTGTGCCTAGAAGGAACTGGGCTGTATGTGTGAATCAATTAAGTGGGCTGCTTTTGGATTGGCTGTTAGAGCACATAAAACCTGCCCAAGCCTAAGAGATTGCGATGCCATTCTGTAGTGTGCATGCGTGCTTGTGGGGTGTTGATTTGTGTGTGTGTGCAGCTACAGGATGGAGCCAAATACAGGACATCTGCCGGCCACAGCAGGCCCGAGTAGGAGTTTGGTGGGTGCTGTGCGCAGACCTCCCTTACGGAAAAGGGCACAGCCTGAAGGTGGGGCAGCACCCCAGGCTAAGCGCCCAGGTGCCAAGAGGGAGCCTGAATTTAATTTGGCTGAGAATAATCATCTTGTGCGCCTGACACTTGCGAAATGGGAGCTGCTATTTGGCTCCCAAAGCAAGTCCATAGGCAAACAAGAAAGAAGCAAACTGTGGGATGCCATTGGTGTGGAGCTTAGTAGCACAGCTCAACACCCACGTAGTGGCCCATCCTGCAGGAAACGCTTCTACACTTTGCGAGGGGCCCTTATGAAAAAGATGAATCACGATCTTGATGTGGACAGTGGGTTCATCCAGGCTCCAAAGAGTACCTACAGGCCGTATGAGGAGATGCTGAAGGCCAAAATCCCACTGGCTCGGCTGCAGGGTGTGGATCCTGGGGATGACACCACCGGTTGGGCTGAAGGTACATATTTTCTGGCTTTTACAATAACCTAATGTTAATGTCTGTGATTAGCATTTTTACATTCTGACCAACTAACTGTAGGACCTGTGAAGTATTACATTATAGCTAAAACATTTGTAACTTTTCTGTCTGTTGCTTTATGCATAGGTGCACATGCTGCTGTCCGGGATGTGGCTCCGGACACCCAAGCTCCTGCCCTTCCAGCAACCTCAAGGCTACCCCAGTCTGCCATTGAAGGTATTTAGCCATTATTTTTTTGCTGGTTTTTTTCTAAACAAATGGGTGTGGGAGCAGCTAAAGCAATAAAGGTTGGCCCTGTTGACTATTAATAATATGTGCGTGCGCCCTAATTGCACGCCCACTGTAACACTCACAGGCAGTAAATAACAAGGCCCTAACATGTGTAGATATGTAGGATGCCAGAGATGTGTAGCCATATATCGGCATATCAATGTGTGAGCCACACTTGGCTTGATTAGTCAATATTAGTGAAAGAGCTGCTCACACACCTTAATGCATGTTGTATTTTGCTACGCACATTAGCTATGGCTCAATGTTGGTTTTATTTTGGCCTAGCTCCCATGCCCTTGGCCCCAGCATCTCCTCCGGATCCCACCTACTCTTTGGATGTCGGTAAGTGCATGTGTTCACCTTTCTTGATCCACTTTGACTCAAGTGCATGTGTCTCATTTGTCTTTTTTCTTGGTAGGCCAAGTGACTGGTTCATCTTTGGACCCCACTTCCGATGTTGCCGGTCAACAGGACCCTGTTGGTGTGTAGAGCAATACATAATGTATCCTTTCTGCTGTTTAGGTTACACTGGTTCAATTTTGTTAGTCTACTAAGCTACATGTTTGCTTGGTAAACTTGAAGATGCCTCTTGGGAGTGCTGGTTGCCTCCCCAGGGTCAGTCTCTTAGTTATTTTAGTGATAGCAATGTATATTTGCGGACATATTTTTAGCCAAACATTCCCTGTAGTAGTTTGCTGATTATTTAGACACATTTTTAATTTGTTTTAGTTGACCCGAATATCGGAAGTGGCTGTCCAGAAAGGGCCCCTCAAGTTCCAGCTGCCAGAGATGAGGGTAAGTGTTTTTGCCTTGCTCTAGTCTGTATTTTGGCTCTAATGTTGTGCCACTTGCTTCTGGCAACTTGTGTGTCCACATCTATTTTCAAGGTCCAAGCTCGAGTGAGGACCCCACTCCAGACATCTGGGATATTGCGGGTATGTTTAATTTAAGCAATGTTTATGATGAGATTTGCAGAAATTAGTGCGTCTTAGTCCTGTAACATACATGTTAACAATCTGATTTTAACCGAGAACTTTGTTCTAGTGTGTATTTTTAAACTTTTTAGAGGTATGGCCTCGATAGCCTAACCAGGTTACATTAGAGTTTGGCCCACAGACCTACTAACCTGATTTTCCTGTTTAGCATATGCCAACTTGCCCGACATCCCTGATGTTGATTTGCGACTCTCTGGCAGCGATACCTCGAGCCTACCTGGGCCGGAGGACACGCAGGTAACATGGCTGATGTAGACGACCTCGAAACCCATTGGCATATTCGTGGGTAGTGGAAGAAGCAACATGTAACATTTCCTTTCATTGTTGTTTTGGCAGGAGGCGGAACCAGAACCCCAAGCTGGGACCTCTTCCCAAGTCCCATGTGGCCAAGCTTCAGAGGCTCAGACAAGGGTAAGTTGTCTAGTGAGTGTTTATGGTAACTTTTGGGAGGGGCATAACTGCATTTGTTCCGTTTCACTAAAATGTGGTTTACTATTTGTTTAGCCTCCAACCACAGCAAGAGGAGGTGTGGCACCAACCAGTGCCGATTTCTACCAACTAGGGGTCCGGATGCTGGAGGACTACAGTCGCCAACAGCCGCGTGATGGAACTAATGAGCGCATTGCGGCGTTGGAAAATCAGGTGCTGATGTGTCAGCAACAAAATGAGGGCCTGCAGCGCCAGGTGGACCAGTTAAGGCAAAACCTACAACAGAACCAGGACCTTGGTCGCCTTGCCAATGTTATCGAGCAATCTGTACAGCGCCAGGAAGAAGCAATACAGCGCCAGGCAGAGGCAATACAGCGGCAGGACCAAACTTTGTTGTTGCTACAACAGCTCATACAACAGCAGTCTATATTTTTTACTGCACTGTTGTCCCCCAACACCGCCCCTAGCAATGACTCCCAACCTCCCCGGCCACCCAGCCAAGAATATTAATTTGTAAACCTTTTTCTTATGATTTATGTAAATATATTTTTGAAAACCACCTCTAATTTGTGTTTATCCATACATGTGAAAGCTAAATACACAGTCATGGATGATTTGCTCAATCATCTCTAATATTATGCCACCATTTATGTGCCACATTAGTTAACATTGCTTACTATGGTGTAAACATGTACTGGCTACAAATGGCTGCCTAATTTTAGACATAATGGTTTTTTTTAATCAAAACCTATGCTGGTCAAGGAACAACACAGTTATTGGTAAAAAAAATTTTAATCCAATAAATTGGCCAAACACGGCCAACATAGCCCAACAAAGCCAGGAAAATTGAACATGGCAGCCATCCCCCCCACCCTAACGTCTCCGACGCCTCTTCATGGCCAGCAGCATCCCTTTCATCTGGCGGAAGGCCCGCCACAGTCTGCGATGCTGGCGTATACAAGCTGTAGAGATGTGAATAAAAAAAATATATTAGAATTTGATTGGGAACTCAACATACACAGATGTAGCAATGTAATGTCAGTGTTTCTAACTTGCTAACACTCACATTAACATTGGTGAACAATGTGCCCCTAACATTTTAAATTAAAGTTTTAATATTGGCTGGAAAACATGTTAGGACCACATACCTTTACTCTTAAAGTGGACCAACACCCACAATATAGTTTGTCATGGGTTTTGGGCCACTTTGTTGTTGCTCACAGATCTGTTTTTCCCCTGATGTGTGTATACACACAGTAATCCATAGCCACTCACCTCTCCATGCTCCAACGTGATTGGCACAAAAAACGCACGCTAACGTCTATGCAGGGAACAGGAATGTACACTCCTCTTCCGCCGCCTCTTCACGCATGTCACTCTCTGGCTGCTCATGGGGACCTGGCGGCCATTCACAGCGGCCCAGGGGGGAAAAATGCACGTCTGGAGTGGTGCGCGGGAGCCAGCGGAAGATAAGTTCCGATAATTAGGGGTTTGCTTGGTGGGTTGGACCCGCGGTACCTGCACTTATCGTATGTTCCGCGGGGTGTTAGTTGTTAGTTGGCAAATTAAATGTTTAATGCACATTAAACACCCTTGGTGTTGGGCCAGGTTAACTCTTGCAAATGTAATAATGTTTAGGGCCAAGTAAGGACATTTATGTCTTTAGTCCCAGCCAAACATCAGTGCCTAAGGATGATGGAAGTTTGCCCTATAATGTTATGGGTAAACACCTAATCAGCCCCATTTGGTAGTCTATACGCCACAAATAGTCCGTATGTGTCCGTAACAAGAATGTGAGGCAACTATCAAGGATGGTGACTGGCATGTTTGATTATTGTCCAAACACATTTAACCTAGATGTGTGTGTAAATCACACATTGGTAAATTTTAAATTTCTACTTATGTAACTAGAAGAGAAATGTTTCAAAAGTATTTACCCATATGAATTTGGATGTACTCACCATCGCAGCTGTGGCGGTGGCCCATGCTGCTGGCCGTCCCTGGAGCTGGTGTGGGGAGGAGGTATTCTGCCTCCGTCTGCGTAGCGACATCTGTCCATAAAAAAACAAAATACAAAACAACATTTAGTGGAGCTATGACACCCGAAGTTTGGACATCAATCTGGTTATGGAGTCTTACCTCCCAAAAAAACAAAAATGTTTACATACATGTTAAACGATATTTGCTATATTCCTGGTCCATTAGTTAATGTGAAGTGTTTATGGTTGCCACATGTATCCATTATGAAAATCTTGCACTAACCTTTACATTGCAATGTAAATGACTCATTACCAATTTAATGGCTAATGTTACCAGTGTGCAACATGTGTTTGCCCTAACTACTTCACGTAAATTAACTATTGCTAGCACACATCATGGTGTGGCCAGAAACATAGGGGTGGTTGCCAGTTGGCTAGCACTGTAGTGTGGTTTGTGATGTTAATGTACATTAGCAAACCAGCTGAGACAATGGACCAGGAAACGTGTCTGTTAAAAGTGGTCCAAGAACCAGGATTGTGAATATTCATTGTTTTAGTCTACTTTGGCAGAGCAACACAATTTTAGACCGCCACCGCCCCTGCCTTCCGCACATCACTCCTCCAGTGTGTGCGCACGCGCATGCCAGTATGAAACAGAGCGCAGGCGCACACACATCTCGAGTGCCACACAGGAGGCAGGGACAATGGCTTCTGCCACCCCCAAAGAGGGAAGTAGTTTGTGGTGTTTGGTTGGGGGGTGGCCCTGGGTGAGGGATGTGATTGGGCAGGGAAGGCGCCAGAATCCAAGCAATATCATCAATGTTTGTGGGTCCACTTTAAGGAATGACATAAATTCAAAAATGAGCTGGCTAAAAACATACACTTACCACGACTATGCCCGAGGAGGATTTGACGCCAAAAATCCATGGAGGTGCCGCCTATATGATGCCCTGCAAATTACAGAGGAATGGCAAGGGCTAAGCACAAATGGTCAGATGAAACCTGTCACAGACTAACAATTAAAACATGTAAACTCACCAGGGGATGAAGCGCCACTTGAAGCCCAGGGAGGGCTCTGAGGAGGAGGCGGGGAGCCTCGGCTCCTCACACTCTGCTCAGAAGATCCACCAGGCAAAGGGCCACCCTCCTCCCTCTCACTCCCTGCTTGAGAGTGGCCCCTTGCCTGGTGAGAGTCCTCAGACTCAGAGTGTGAGGAGCTGAGGCTTGATCCAGCCTGCCCCCCAGCAGCACACTCCTCTGGGGCGTCATCCCCTTCCTCCCCTGGGTCCTCTAAATAGGACCCGCGGGAGGGACCCTCCCCCGATGACTCCCCCGAGTCCGCCTGCCTGGTTCGGGGGAGGAATCCCTTCCCACGTTTCCCCAGGGGAGGACGCTTATCTGTGTGGAGGGGGTGAAAACAAATAATTAATATAAAGCGCAAAAAAGGACACAGCTTAGCAGATGATTCTGCACAAAGGCAAAAAAGAACATAAGCTTTAACTTACCTGATGCGTAGGCATCATATAGGCGGTACACGCCTTCTGGGTCCCGGCGCTTAAAATCTGACTATTTTTGTTGAATTGCCCGGATGGTCAGGTCGGTCTTGAAGCGCCGGGACACAGTGGCCTTCACCTCCATGGCAAGGCGTTTTTTCGCTCCTCGGGCATAGTCGTATTCGGCCAGGCAGAAGTCCTAGGAAAAAAAAAAAAAAAAAATTAAAAAAACTTAAATACATGACCTCAGAACAATGTCATAAACAGTTATACAGAGACAAGATCAAAGTGGACCCACACCCAGGATTTACATTATTCTGGGTTTGGGTGCACTTTTTTGGGCCACAACTATTGTGGGTGGCCCACTGTCTGCAACCCCCTTTGAAGGGCCCAAATACACCGCTGAGGACACTCCCACGTCACTCCGCAAGCCAAACACAGCGCTCCACGCCGGTGTGGTAAGCGCATCCAAGGGCCTTGGGAGGTGCATACCAGCTCAGCTGTGTCTGCACGGCAAAGTACGCATGTGGCGTTTGACTCTAACAGGGAGTGCGCCTGCACACCAAATGAAAATATGTATGGCGCAGGGGTACACCCTGCTAGAGGTAAGCGCAATAGGCATCCGCAACTCACGCATGCACAGATGGGACGGGGCAGAGGTAATTTTTAGGGCCCTCCAGGGGGGGGGGGGGCCATCCAAGCAGGACATCCACAATGGGGATGCCCCATGTGGAGTGTTAAATTTTGGCCTAAAAACAATTAAAAATTCTGCCCCTATCCACCCTGTGTGTTTATAAATTTTTAAGCTAAAAAGACATAACTAAAATACTCACTTTCACAACCTGGCCATTTACCCGGCTATCCACCCGGGTGCGCCTTTGTTTTTGGGGCCCAGGAGGGGAATGGGTGGGAGGGGTGGTATTTGGGGAAGGTGAGGTAGGTGGGGGATGTGGGGGAGGGGTGGTGGGTCCGGAATCTGAGGAGGAGCTGGGGAGGCGCATTACTCGCCGTTTGGGAGCCATATTGGAAACGCTAAGGAGGAAACAGGAACCGGAAATGACGCTAGCGACATGAGACAAATAAAAAACAAAACAAAACAAAAATACGCACCGCGCCCCAGCAACAAGCTATTCTCAGCTATGTGCAAGCTAAGTGGCGGAAAAACTAAAATGACGCTTGAAAACAAGCTAGTGGCATAAGCGCAAGACAGTTTTACCTTAAGGTGGCGTTGAAACGCAAAGGAGGATCCAGGAACCGGATATGACGCAAGCAACTGTGCTGCAAAACAAAAAAAAAAAAACATGCGTGCAGCAGGGACAAGCTAATATCAGCTATGTGCAAGCTAAGTGGCGGAAACACATTAAAATGACGCTGAAAAACAAGCTATTGGCATAAGCGCAAGACAGTTTTACCTTAAGGTGGCGTTGAAACGCAAAGGAGGATCCCGGAACCGGATATGACGCAAGCAACTGTGCTTCAAAATTCCCAAAAAAACATGCGCGCAGCAGGGACAAGCTAATATCAGCTATGTGCAAGCTAAGTGGCGGAAAAACATTAAAATGACGCTGAAAAACAAGCTATTGGCATAAGCGCAAGACAGTTTTACCTTAAGGTGGCGTTGAAACGCAAAGGAGGATCCCGGAACCGGATATGACGCAAGCAACTGTGCTTCAAAATTCCCCAAAAAACATGCGCGCAGCAGGGACAAGCTAATATCAGCTATGTGCAAGCTAAGTGGCGGAAAAACATTAAAATGACGCTGAAAAACAAGCTAGGGGCAAAGGCGCAACGAACTATTAGCTTGATTTAGCTGGGGATTCTACATACTGTAATGCATAGGTCCTTCTAAAGCATACACCGTTGTGCTTAAATATACAGAGATTATTGCTTCACAAAGTCATCACACAATCTAACTAGACAACTACCTGAAAATGTGGCACACATGAGAATGCATAACGGGTTGTTATGAGCTGGTACGACTGAATGTTAATCCTGCAATATGGGGCCAGGCACGCTCACAACTACAGTGTATTCATTAACAACGACTGGGGTCGCGGGAAGTGAATTCCTTGCAAATGGCAGAAGGGCACATGTATGAACAGCACAGCGCCGCACAACGCAGCGCACCGAGGCACAGCGACGCTCGCGCCGCCACATAGCGAATTCAAACAGCGACTGCACAAACACTGACCAACACAGATTCATCAAGGACAGGGCTGCCGAATAGCTTGGGCGCTGACAATTTCTAAGAGCGAACGTGACCGCCCAACCTGACAGGCTACAAAATAGCTTTACAAGCCCCGTTTGTGTGGGAAACCAGCGCTTTTGAGGCCAATGAGTTTGGGTGGAGGAGATGCAATTCCCATGTCACTCACAACATTACATTGTGAAAAATCAAAAAAAAAAAAAAATAACCAGCTAGATTCATAAAACATATCAATATAAACATGTGTGGAATTTTGTCCCAAAGCAAAAAACCCCAAAACCACTAAAAACAATCATTGCAGCGTCTGCCATTGAAATGTATGGGAGAGCGGCAGGTAGCGCCAGGTAATACGTGTCGCTGTGAAGGAATTTGCAGCGGCGCTGTTCGGTCCAGCCGGCTTCATGATGAATGCCGCGCTAGCCGTCGCTCTCGCCGGCGCTAGCCTCATTTTGCTTGATAAATGCGTCATTGTGACCGCCGCCGGGCGTACTGGAGTCGGTAGTCGCCGTTAGCTGCCGCTACCTGGCGCTCGTCAGACACTACCTGGCGCTATCGCTTGATGAATAAGGGCCCAATTGTCTCCACTGTTTCAGTCTTTGGTAGTCTAGTTGGATCTAATTCAGGTAAAACAACAGGAAAAAATGTTACTGTATGAGCTATGATGAGCCCCCTTTTAATGTCCACACCTATCACATTTAGTTTGAAAAGCATACCGACTAACACTGTATATGCCTTTTCCCCGCCTTCTTTGTGTTTTAGAAAAGCAATCAGTATAGCTACATAAAAAACACCAAAATCAGGACTAAAAACAAGATGCCACATGTATTATTTTTTAAAATAGCTTTAAAATGAATTAAAGCTTATCAGTTGATTATAATAATAAATGATGGTCCATTTGACACTGGCTGACCCACAGTATGCATCTGGTGCAGCAACCAGGTCTTTTGTTGGTTGCATTTGCATATCTTAAAGTGGTCGCTTTGAGGTCTTAAAGTGGCCATGGGGTCACTTTGAGGTCTTTTATTAGTATTATGACTGGTATATGTATCATTGAGTGTATATATTATTATTTCACTATACTGACTATCTATATCAAGGGTACTCAACTACTTCATGTAAAGGTCCATTTAAGGAATTCGGTGGGAGGTGAAGGTCCGGACAGAGGGGGGAATGATGGATAGTAAGAAATCACACACACTGGGGGAGGGCCTATAGATTCCCCAGGCAAAACTAAAAAAAAAGCTGCTTGCCCCCATCCCAAAACCCTAAAGGTCACTGGGAAAAAACAGGAGCTTTTTATTTGGCCCCACAGTATTACAAATTGAGGTCAGGGCGGGGTCCGGAAATCTGGTGCTGAGGTCCGCATTCGGACCCCGGTCCGCCAGTTGAGTATCGCTGATCTATATAGTTTTATATGAATTTGGGTGAGGGGATACCCTTCTTTTTCATTTTCTTTTTAATTGTCTCTGTGTTCTTGTGGTTATTTTTTTCATGTATTGTGTTTTAAAATAAATGTTTGTTGGTCCTCAGGCCTGGGACCTATGGTTTAATGCTTTGTTTTATCCCATTGGTCTGCACATGTGTATTACTAGGTTGTGTGCTGCCATAACTTTGCCTAGTGCTGTGCTTATCTGTTAATTTTGTATGTTTTCAATTCAGCTGTGTTCTAAAAGAAACAGTTTCCAAACATTGCGCAGATGTAGGATGTGAGTCTGAGCGCTCCGTATCTGCTCAGTGAAGAAGCATGCTTACTGACCCGTAAGTCCTGAGCAAAACCCTTGGTGGTGAAGGGGTAATAAGAGATGCCTGCGGGGCAGCTGTGTAATATCAAGCCGGCCCAAGGAGAAAAAAAAGGAGGTGGACAGGAAGGCAACAGCCCTAAGCCCAAAACAAAGCCTGGCGTGACAGATTACACTGGCACAACAGCAGAGAATCACTGGAGATTTGAGGAATTTCGTGGCCTTCAGGTGGCGGGGTCGGAGATCAGGCGGTTAGGGTGGCTGTCTCAAGACAAGGAGGAGAAACGGCTATGGCCTCCATGTCAGTGGAGATTGGCAGCGAGCGGGACCCTCAAATGCAGCATGTGGCATGAGTCTCAAAGTCGGGACAAAGAGAGCTTGCGGCAGTTTGCTTCCACAAACAGCAGTGGCAGCCGGAGCCCCCATGATAAGAGCAGGAGGCCACATGAGAATAATTACTGAGGGCAGCAGAGGAAGAGTCCTCTCAGAGAGAGGAGCAAAAAGGAGAGCCCCAAACCTCCACGTAGATGAGGGAAACTGGGGGAAACGCTGCTGCTTTGCCTCCCCAATATTCCCAGGGGCCCGATTTTGCTGGCGTAAGCTGGGAGCATAGACCGGGCCCAGTGGGCCTCAAAGTTGGAAAAACAGAGGGGGGTACTGCTTCTGCTGAAAATGTGTTGACCCCCCCCCCTCAAGAGCCCACTAGATCAATGGACTTAAACTCCATTTTCAGCAGGGTGGTTGATATCAACTTGTCAGCTCTGTTGGATAACAAGCTGGAGAAAGTGAATGCCTCCATAATTGAATTAAAAAACTATATAGAGTGTGGGGCCCAGAGTGTGGGGCCAGGACTGGACCTAGTTGAGTACAAGATGGACTCTGTGATTGGTAATTTAAATGTTCAATCAAAAAAAAATGTGAAGCACTACAAACAAATCTAGAAGAGGCCTTTTTAAAAATTGATGATTTGGAGAATTGGCTAAGGCAGGAAATTTCCAGATTAGAGGAGTTCCAGAAACAATTAAAGATCTTAAAGAACTTTACAAAAGAACCTATATTATCACTTTCTCCAGACTTATATGAAAGACATTTAGAGATAGACCGAGTTCATAGAGCACTAGCAGCACCAGTTAAAGTTAGGCCGACATAGAAGTTAGAGCGACGAGGTTCAAATATTTGCTTATATAGCCCCATACATTCTACAAAGAAGGAGGTCCTTAAGACTGATTCTGAGAGAGCTACAACAAATTACAGGGATTAAATATAAGTGGGTTTATCTATTTAAACATTTGGTCTTCTACAAATATCAACTTTATTCCTGTGTGTCCACATCTGTGGGGAAATACCTGCTTTTAAAACAAGATATTTGCTAGAAAGGACAAAAAAAAGATCAGTTAGCGTGACCTAGACCGATCTCGCCAATCTGGCAAAAATCACCTAGAGAATAACCCTCCAAGGTTATTTTGTAAAGGGAGCGATAATGCAGGCTTCATGGGTATTTTTTGAGTGGGTTGAGCGGGGCATATACTATGGTTTAATCTACAGGATAATATTGTTGTACAAATCGATAAAGTATAGTATAGGTAATTATATAAATATCTGTTATGGTAGAGCTTTTTTATCCTTCCTTTTTTTCCTTCCTCTATTTTCATTTTAGGAATAAAGGGGTATATTATATGGGATTGATACATTTGGAGGGAACACCTATTTGTCATAGGATAAAATACACAAAGGGAAATGGGAGTTGATAAGATAAGTTTAGTGATGGATTAATAGACAAAATAAAAAAGTAATAAAAAAATAATAAAGGGGAATAATATCCTAATGCCATATGGGATAAGATCGTATTATGGGGAATGGGATCACTTTGAGAGATGTAGGTGTACATGCTTCACATTTATAAAGAAAAGGATTAAACCCTCTTTTTTTTATTCACGATCAAGATAACAGAGGCTGATTCACTACTAGCGGTATCGGCATGTGAGCGTCTGTATAGCAGTGCTTAGAGCGACCGCTAGTAAACACTGTAAGCAGGTATCGGGCGCTGTAACAGAGCGTCTCGGTTGCTGTAGTAACCTGGCCGGCATTGATGAATGTGATGTGTGTTGGGCGCTCCAACAACAGTACAGCGATGCAGCGAGCGAGAGGTAGCGCCAGCTCAGTGCGTCCGGCACTCGGCGCTCCATACCATATTTAACAAAAAAAAACTACACACACACAGCGGCGGCACTCTAGCATAGAACGCCAGATGCTGTGTGATCAAAGTCTGTTTTTGATCAAATATACACCAGTAACAAAAGCAAAAAAACATAGAATTACATTGTTTTAACACTGGGACAATAAAACTTTAGTGCCAGACCATGTAGATAAAATTCTGCATAAAAATATAAAAAGTCCAAAATATATGCTGAGCCACCTGGATTAATACATGTGACGCTACATGGCGTGGTTAAAGGCACTCACCAGATTCGCTTTCTTAAATGTGGTTTTGCGTACAGCGCTCTCTGTGTTCACCAGACGCTGCCTGCTGCTACGAGGCACTACCTGGCGCTATCCGTTCATAAATAACTCTCATTGTATCATGGGAAATAGGGCAGTGTTTTACTGAAAGTGTCTATGGTATTTGTGGTATCGCTCTCATTTTTATTTCTTTCTCTTTCTTTTCTTTTTTTCTTATTTTCTTTTTTTTTCTTTACCCATGACGTGGTCGCCCCCTTTTTTTTCTTTTTTCTCCTTTCCTCTCTCACCTTTCTCCCATGAGACAGGTACTTTCCCTGTTGTTGTGTCTTTTTTCTCTCTTCTTCTTTCTTTCCCCTTTCTGTAGTTTTTTCTTTTATTTGTTTTCCTTCTTTTTTCTTTTTCTGATTTAAAGTGGACCAACACCCAGGATTTTGACTATCCTGGGTTTTGGTCCACTTCGGCGGGGCACCCCGATCGGGGCACCCTGTGTGAAAACTCACCTCTCAACGCTCCCACGTGAACGCCGCAGCCAATCCCCGCCAACGTCCAGGCGGGGGACAGGAACGTCCAAGCCGCTTCCGCCGCCGCCGCCTCCCGCGCGTCACTCTCGGCGCGCGCACGTCTGGAGGGGCGCGCGGGAGGCGGCGGAAGCGGCGGCGGATCAGGTAAGATGTTTTTGGGGTTTCTGGGGGGTTTCACCCCGCGGGACATCCCGATCTCGGATGTCCCGCGGGGTGGGAGGTGATCGGCCCGGGAATCTTATAGATTTCCAGGCCGATCACCCCTGGGTGTTGGTCCACTTTAAAGAACATTAGAACTTTATAATAAAATATATTATAAGAAAGTTATGAATGATGTCTTGTAGCACTCTGGCTTACTAAAATTTGCATATGTCTATATAGAGGGCCTTTCTTTCTGTACGGCAGATCATGCACCCCTAAAGTTCCCCAACCTCAGTCTTGGACAATATCTGGGACTGACATTGAGGACTTCCAGAGATTTTTAGAAGGGGGGGGGGGGAACTCTCTCTCTCTGCCTGGCCTCACTGTCTCCTTCATCATAATCTTCTTTGGCTTTCGACTTTAAAGCTCATTGGGGATATCCGAGCAATGGCACCTACCTGATGGTAAAGGGCAAAATAGGGTAAGCAATTGTGGGAAACTCATACAGGTAGCCACTAAAATTAAAAATGAAACAAATACAAAGGTAAATGAAAAGTCTAGCAAATTGGAGGAGCTGGTAAAAGCACATAAGCGACAACCTGATGGAAGCCTTTTGTCACAGATCGAAACGTTGTGCGTGGCATTGAAAAAGCTTGGGATTCGGTGAGGAGAGTGATAGTGACAGCGGCAGGGGAGGACGTACCCGCAGACCCCGGAGTGTGCCTGCTACATTTGGGGGGACCCTGCACTGAAAACCTATAAAAATACCCTGGTTTGCCATCTATTAAACGCCGCCAAAGCTTGCATCCCGGTGCTATGGAATAAGACCTCCCCCCCTAAACTGGCCAGTTGGGTCTTGAGGGTCAATGAGGCCATGCGCTTCGACGACCTCATGTCGGATAAAGAGGGTGGTTTTGAACAGTTTACCAAGACATGGTATAATTGGATGGTAATCCTCGATTCGGACAAATGTAAAAAAATACTTGAAGAAGCTTGATTGCCGTACTTCCCCACCTCCCACCTTTTTTCTCCTCCTCTTCCCCCCCCCCCCCCCCCCCCAAACTGTTCTTGCTTTTTCGTCGTTCTTTATCCCTTCTTTACTTGTCTGCTTTGTGTCATCACATACTAGATCAATGTAATGGTTCACTGAACAGATGACTCAGTAGTTGTAATATGTTGGTCTTCTTTATTGAAATTGTATACACAATTTTTCTTGTCAATATATGTAAAACTTCTAAATAAAGAATTTAAAAAGAAAAAGCTGCTCGCTAGAAAAGAAAAACAATCTTAGATGGAGCAAGGCTAGATGCTATCTAGTGAAAGACAAACCAAGCAAAATGATTTCCAGACAATTGTCAGATCAACAAAAAAATGTTTTTTGTTTCCCAAAATAAAAAAGAAAGAGTGAATGATAACACAACACCCAAAAATAAATAGATAAATTAGTGGCATCGAGTTACACTACTACATCATGCTGAAAGAAACAGAACATTCCCTTTGACCTTTTAAAGTGGAAAATAAATTGGCCAATGGTTAACAAAAAATTAGCAAGTATACTACTAAATAAACAATATGGGGAAGTTTGGAAACCCTGGATGGAGTATTCAAAGAGAAACATGGGATATGAGGAGGTGTGGGTGGGGACTAGAGAGAGAGAGCTATATGTGTTTATATGTTTATCCCCCTCTTTTTTGGTGTTTTAGTTAGAACTTGTACTGTGTTGTGTTATTGTTGTATTCTTGAGATTTTGTTAAGTAAAGAGAATATGAATAGACAGTATTGTAATTGTACGCTGTTAAGGTTTGAGTAATGTAAGGCTTGGTTTGTATATGAATATTCAATAAAAATTATCGAAAGATAAAATAAACCATTTCCTCTAGCAATAATGTGTTTAAATTAGCAACCGTACACCAATGTGGCGTGTTTAGTGTACAGAGCAGAGACCTGACTCTGGCTTGATATAATCATCTGCTTGGTTGAGGCTGGGACAATGCTCCACACTTGTGAGCTCACAGGTTTAACCCCTTCTGCTCTAATTCAGTCTCTTCAGATAAGGGGATCATAATCTTGTATTTCAGTAGCTAAAGGGTTACTTGCAGTGTTCTCAACAGGGGAGACGTCCCAGTCATTAATTCTGCCTGATTTTTCCAGGCCCTGCTTTGTGTGGGAGGGGAGCGGCCTGCTGAGCTCAGCTTCGACAGTGAAAGGCTGCCTGGATTTGTAGGCAGTGCATATATTAAAGGGTTTTACTCAGGGCCAGAAAAGCCACCCCCACTTTTGCAACAAATACTCACTGTAATATAAGAAACTTGGAAACAGATGTTGGTAAGTAAATCACAGGTATGGGGGCACAATCATAACACAAATGTTATTTTCACATTTAAAAGAAGAAAACAAGGCAGAACACCACAAAGCTTACATTGTATTGCTGTGTGCGTCTTGCACCTCCCATACAGCCCTAATGGTGGCCTTGAGTCAGTGATTGGGGCCCACTGTAGGATCCTCTGGTTCAACACTGCGCAGACATCCCTATTTGGGATGGCTGTCTGGGCTATGGCAATGCAGCTGCACTGGTTATTTAAATGTGGTTCCACTTCCAAAGGTGTGAACCAAGCTTATTAGTGAACTCCTTATAAGAGGCCGATTCATTAACAGCGCCAGGTAGCGACAGATGAGCGCCAGTAGCGTGATTTTCACAGCGCCAGCTAGTATTCGCTGTGCTTGGCCGGGGTTTGCTTGTTGACAGCGACTCAGTCGGTGTGCGGTAATGTTGAATACGGGGTTAGGGGTCGCTGTTTCACAGGTTCCGCGTTGTATGGGTGCGCCTGACAGCGAATGGCCAGAGCGAACGGCTTGTTGCAAATTCATTAACAAATCACGCTCAAAAATTTCTCGCGCTGTGAATTCCTTGTTTAAACCCCAGAGCGCTGGTGGCGATGTGTGTAAAGTAGTTTTTAACCCCCAAACAACCATTTTTTTTTAATGTAAAAATTATACAAGTTTTTCTAAACATTTTGTAATATGAATACATTAATATCAGACCTGTAATATCAATTCTGCACATTTTTTTTTTTTTTTTTTTACTAACATTGCAGAAGTGGTCACAGAATTTTTGACATTAAAAAAAAAAAAAAAAACATTAATAGCAATTAATTATGATTATTTAAAGATTGCTCCATTGAAATGCATTGGACTACGCCAGGGAGCGCCAGGTCATACCTGTCGCTGTGATGGGATTAGCAGCGGCGCTGTTCGTTGCAGTCGGCTACATGATGAATCCCGCGCTAGCTGACGCTCTCGCCGGCGCTAGCCTCATTTAGCGTGATAAATGCGTCATTGTGACCGCCGCCGGGCGTACTTGATTCGGTAGCCGCCGTTAGCTGGCGGTACCTGGCGCTCGTCAGACACTACCTGGCGCTAGCCCTTGATAAATAAGGCCGTTAGTAATAATGAATCGTTAGAAATTAAGCTCTCCCCCTTCACACACACACTGCATTTAACCCATTGCACCCTCTTCCCCCTTCATGAGCCTACTTTGCATTCAAACCATTGTGCCCCCCACCCCCCTACACACATTTAATTCTCCTTATACTCACAGAAAGCAACCTAATTCGACAAAAGGGGGTGCAAGCACTAAGATTGCCTAGGAAAGCAGGAACACATAAAATGCAGCCCTGCCGTCAGGCATTATAAAGTCTGTATTAGATACAGAGCTCCATGTGTTTCAGATAGTGACTCACTTATCAGACATTTGACAGCAGATTGACAATTTTTCTGCACGCTGTATCTTTCTATCTCTACAGTAAATCAAGCTCAGAATAACACCTTTAGGCTTCATAATAAAGAATCTCTGAGTACCTGAGCAATAATTTATTTTCTAAACCATCCACTGTATTATTGTAGTAGTACAAGCTGGATTGAGTCCACAGATAATGAAAATGTAATCTGTAGGGACAATTGAGTATTACAGCTGTACAACATAACTGCAGAATAATGTTGCTAGCCTAAGGATAAAGAACTGTACACATGCATTTATTCGGCTAATCTAATTAGATTTAATACTGTTAAAGGGGATATGAAGTGTAACATATTATAGGTATATTTATTATATATGGTATATAGTTATATAATCACAAATATATATCCCCAAAGCTAATGTATTCTTAATTACAACAAAATAAGCGTGGGGCCTGACATGATTAGCTACATCCTACCAAGTCTGCTAGACTAGTCAACATAAAACACAAGGCTCCTGCTCCTCCTCCTGATAACAATAGGTTAGGTTGCAAAGTAATTCGTTTAGACATATTGTAGGTGCAACTCAAAGCCCCTGAATAAGAATAAAATCCTTCCTGAGGAATGTCAACTTAATAGTAATATAGAGGGGGCTGAAGGGCATAAAGGCTGGTTAACCGGAAGTGCCAGGGGCCGGCAGGCTTGGCCTCTGAGCCCTGAGTTACCAGCCCTTATGTCTAGTGCTTGGGGTGGTTTTTCGGGGGCACACTTAAAAAAGAAATTAGAATAAAAAGAAAAACTTTGCCGGCTGTCATTTTTCATTTATAAAAATCATGGTGGCTATAGTAGCATGATATTATCCATGAAATTAAGCATGTCAGCTAGTGAAGCCATCATTCCTCGCCAGCTGTTAGCCGGGAAAGATCTGCCCGCAAGCAAAAACCCAGTCTGGCCAAAAAGTCTGTCAAACAGTCCCTGAATCAAATGAGTTTAAACTTTTGGAGTGAATTTTCGTGTGACATCTTGCACCAAACGAAAATTCTCTCCCAAAAAAATCTTGAAAAAAAATGGTCTGCTGAGTCAACTGCCAAGCTTGTGTTATTTTTTATTTAGGTGGAAATAAAAATCCAGGGGTGACAGGTTTGAGTGTATTAAGGGAGATAGAACCTATCCCCCCTGATTCATTTTCCTTCAGTTAAAAGAAAGAAACAACCATGGCTGGATATTTCTTGATGCTGGGTGTATAAGTGACCCCTCCTCCTGCCGTCCAGCATATTTATATGGATTATTATAATTGGGCCATTTTTTTTTTTTTGTAATAGTGCTCCATTAAGTAGACTGCTTCGGCTGATTTGACTGAAGAGAGCCATAAAAAACTGGCAAAATATACCATATAATATACCAAACATCAAAGACAACAACTCCCATGATTCTTTGATACTTTACTCACACCATTGAAAACTATTCTACAGGCTGAAACAATCAGAACCCGAAGACGTCACATGATGAAACGTTGGAAACTTTCTCCTCTACCCTGGCAAGGGACTTTGGAACCAAAAAAAACCCTGAACTTTTTCAGTTTTGTTCATTTATTTATTTTATTAGAGTAAATGTTTGTTTACTTAAACCACCACAATATATAGATTAAAGCTCACATGGCTTCGTCTGGACCCAAAGCAGGTGGCGCACTTTTCCGACAGCATACCTAAGGAGCATTGCACACACCTGCATTCAGGAGCAGTTAACCCTCAGAGGCCCAGGGTAGGTTTTTAAACCCTGTGCCTTTATATTTTATTCAAAGTGGGCATCTTCACAAGGCTGAAAAGGTAGAATAATTTCCCACAAGCACCCCGGTAAAGTAAATGTACCAGAGGTTTAAGTTCTCTAGGACAGACCCCTTTTTAGAGCGACTAAAGAGCATACATCCCTTTTGCCTTCTTCCATCACTTACTATTTGTTACAATTTCTTTTTGAGCCAGCCCCTCAGAACAAGTCACGGCTTTTTCTCACTGACCCTAGCGCTACCCAAAACCAAACTTTTTTCCAATCTCTACAGGTATGTTTTTTTTCGTTCCTTTGTCTGCTTTATTTTATGCAATGTAGTAAATTATTTTGAGAGTTCAATCTTTCCTTTCAACTAGTGGTCCCTAAGGTAATAATGTATTTGAGCATTTCCTTGTCCTTTTTATCACACAAGTTACGGCCCCCACCTTACACAATCACATTTACACAAACTGCTCAGAGTGAGTGGTTGTTTGGTGAAATCAGAACTTTGTGACAAAGAAAAGAATCCTGTCTTCAGCGTGGGCAGCAACGGGGTAGACAAGGCCGTCGGGTTGGCCTGCTTGTGGATCATGGGAATGAAGAGATGCATCTCCTCTGTGCTCCATAAGTGCGTGAAATGATGCAAGCTAAGGGGGAGACACCAACAGCAACAAATGGCAAACTCCCCAGAAGAACGGCTTAGTACCGACCCACCCTTCACTTATGTTGGTGTAGACGTCTTCAGCCCCTGATCGGTTGTTACACGGAAGACACTGGATGGAGGGGCAAATAGTAAGCTTCGGGCCGTATTGTTTACATGCCTTAGTACCAAAGTACCTTAGCACTAGAGGGGTACACATTGAAGTCATAGAATCAGTGGATTCTTCTTCCTTCATCACGCTCTTTGAAGATTCTTCTCCATCCAAGGACCTGCTAAACATCTGTGGTCTGACTGTGGAACTAACTTTGTCGGGGCATTCAAAGAACTTCAGCTGAACAGTTTCTTGAATAACAATGAATGTACTTTGGTATTTAACCGCCCGCACGCCTCTCACATGGGAGGGTCCGCCATAAGCAATGCAATGCCTTTAGTTCCAGTATCCTCAGATCCTAATTCTTCAATTATGCTCACTCTAGCCACACTCCTTACTCAGAAGGTGGGGACCATTGCTGTGCCTCAAGCTGTCTTTGATTGCAGCAACATTTACCAGCACCAGTGGAAGCAGGTGCAACATCTATACAATGTGTTTCGGTGTTGCTGGAAGATTGGGTATTTACACATGCTTCAAAGTCGTCACAAGTGGCAGACATCCAGACCTAACTTTCAAGACAGTGACCTCGTTCTTCTCAGTGACAAAGAAGCCTACCAGAATTAATGGCCGATGACGGGAAGACTTGCAAGGTCAAATAAAGCTTCTGGAACTTATCTACATGACTTATGACCAGCAAAGTAAGCTATCTGCCAAGCCTTATGGAGTAAGAGCACATCCGTCACATGCACACACACAGACAAAGTGAAGCTATATACAGGATTCACATAGCTGCCATCTGGTGAGTCACAATACAAGAGGCTGGACAAGATGGCAATCTGGTTAGCGATCACCTTAAAGGTGAATATAGCTATTTTTTTCTGTCTGTAGAATGACTTTAAAGTGGACTGAAACCGAGATGGACACAGCGGGGCATCCAAAATCAGGATGCCCTGCTGTGTGAAACCCCCCAGGTCTTAAGGGGGCGGTAACGTGCTTTTCATTTACGGCACAAACCTGTCTGTGTTCTGAATCAGCCATAAATCCCTTCACAGTACAATGTCCAAGACATTGCACTATTTAACACTATTTGACAGAAGTTTTTACTCCATCTTTCTTGAAACCTGTGGCCTGCTTATTAATTCAGGACATAGTTCAATAGTAGTATTCCTTTAATTAGATTCACCTAGCAAACTAATTATCATAGGTGTTTGATCCAAAAAGCCCTCATACACAATACATTCTATCAGTTTAATTGGAGAACAAGCTTTAAAATTACATATATATGCCGTTAAAAGTGGACCAAAACCCATGACCCGGTGATCCCGGGAATGATGGCCCGCTGTGTGAAACCCCCCAGGTCGCCTAGAAACTTCCCTTCTTTGCCAGTCCAACAGCGCATGCGCGAGCAGCGGCCGCATCCCCGCTATCCCTTTAGCAGGGTGCATGCCTGTGTCAAGCATATGTGAATGGCCGATGTGGGCACGCTCCCTGTTAGAGGGTAGTGGGGGGTTGAGGTCGCCAGAGACAAACTCTTAGACAAAGTGACGAGAGTGGATCCGAGCGTGCTGATTGGGCGATAGGCCGTGCATGTGCCATAGTACCGGGGAAGGGTAAGTCAGATTGGACGACCTGGGGGGTCTCACACAGTGGGGCATCCCTGATCGAGGTGCCCCGGGGGGCAAGGACCAAAATGTAATGAGGGATGCCCCTAACTGGCTGCAATGAGGGATGTCCTTCACTGGCTGTAATGAGGGATTTTCCTCACTGGCTGTAATGAGGGGTGCTCCTCACTGCCTGTAATGAGGGATGCCCCTCACTGACTGTAATGAGGAATGCCCCTAACTGGCTTCAATGAGGGATGTCCCTCACTGGCTGTAATGAGAGATGCTCCTAACTGGCAGTAATGGGGGGTGACTTTAACTGGTTGTAATGTTGGAGGGATGCCCCTCATTGGTTGTATTGGAGAGATGCCCCTCACTGGTTGTATTGGAGCCCCTTGCCAGTGGATCCGAGCGTGCTGATTGGGCGATAGGCCATGCATGTGCCATAGTACCGGGGAAGGGTAAGTCAGATTGGACGACCTGGGGGGTCTCACACAGTGGGGCATCCCTGATCGAGGTGCCCCGGGGGGCAAGGACCAAAATCCAGAATAGTCAAAATCCTGGGCTTTGGTCCACTTTAAATCCAATTAGCATATTCATTTGGAAAGCAATGTATAAACATAAGTTACAGAGAATTATTTAGATGGCAGAAGATTGCCACCCATGCAATATTCATTTACCTGAAGAATAAAATCTAGGTAGAAAACTTAAACACACTCTTCGCACCATGGCTACACCTTCATCCAACTGCTTGGTACAGGATGCTGCTTTAGAATTAAAACCTCCAGGCCCTGCAACAGCCTATACAAATCTATGTGCAGCACAGTGAGAGAGCCATACTCACTGCCTCCTGCTCCATCGATGCTGGTCCCACAGTTTGTCACAGGCCTCCGTCTTCTGGTCCAGCACCTGCTGCAGACAGCTTTCTCCGATCATTCCACTGGAGTCCTTCATGCCTTCATTTCTCTTGTTGTCCTGGCTGTTACCAGACGCCTACCCCCAAACTGGGACAATCCTGATTTCGGGCAGTTGGTCCTGGAACGCTGCGCCATCACCGCTCTCCGTTGCCCGTTACTGACTGGAAGGTGAGCTCTCGGCTGCACATTCACGGCCCGTAGCGGCGGGCGTCTGAGAGGCTGCTGCAGCTGGGTATCTGGGAGGCAGGTTGTTTTTTTTATCTTTAAGCTCATTGGTGGTTCGGTGGGTGGAACTCCAAGAAAAAGCGTGTCCGTGCCGTTGGTGGGTGGGACTCCAGGGAGGAGCCTGGCTATGCAGATGATCGTGCAGGAGGGGGAAATTGCCTGCATTGCAGTGAGTATGTCTGTGTGTGTCTGTGCGTGTTTTTGTGTGTCACCCCTAACTGACTGTAATGAGGGATGCCCCTAACTGGCTGCAATGAGGGATGTCCTTCACTGGCTGTAATGAGGGATTTTCCTCACTGGCTGTAATGAGGGGTGCTCCTCACTGCCTGTAATGAGGGATGCCCCTCACTGACTGTAATGAGGAATGCCCCTAACTGGCTTCAATGAGGGATGTCCCTCACTGGCTGTAATGAGAGATGCTCCTAACTGGCAGTAATGGGGGGTGACTTTAACTGGTTGTAATGTTGGAGGGATGCCCCTCATTGGTTGTATTGGAGAGATGCCCCTCACTGGTTGTATTGGAGCCCCTTGCCTGTATTATTATTACTTATTTAATTCTTAGGTGGTGTTTCCCTTTAAGGGTGTGGCTGGGGGCGTGACTGGGCCATGGTTTAAATGTTAATAAAATGTCTTCTCATGTTCCTCTTTACAGCTCTTTACAGCTTTCAAAAGTTGGGAGGTATGTCTTAGGTCTTCAACTGCTGCAGCTGTGCATTCAAAAGGTCTGGTGCAGGTACATGCTGAGGAGTGGGGGTGCAGCCCCAGTGGCATGCTCTGCATGAGCTGACTGGCAAAGCAAAAGCTGAATGGAATGCATGCTGGTGATTGGCCAGCAACCCATGCGTCCAGTGTGGGAACAAAGGAAAGCTGAGTTTACAGGCGATCCAGGGGGATACACACAGCGGGGCATCCCACTGTGCACCATTTTAACACTATGATAGGGAAGGGGCTTTTAAAACAGGCAGTCTAAACTGGCCCTTTAAGAATATTACTGCTACATATTGCAGATTATGTGCTCTGCTGAAGTAATGGACTTTAAATCCAATCGCTCTGTATGGCCAATTGCAAGCAAGGTTTGGATACATGAGCCCTGATGTCATATATGTTTTGGGAACTCTTGAGCTTGCTCTGTTTTTACCCTTTGGAACATCTCCCTTAGCTGACAGAAAACACAACTCGATCCTGCATCAAATTGTGCCATTGTCTGGATTTTTACTTTATTTATTAACTTTTCTCATTTCAAGTTTTAGAAACTAATACAAATTAACACAAGCAAGACCTGAAACTGAATAACCAAAAGAAAACAAATAAACACCTACTAAGGGTGCCAATCCTCCCACAAAATTTGCTGCACAATCGACTAATAATAGGAACACAAGTTATTGAAAAGTAGCTACACAAAAAAAACATACATTTAAAACATTAAAACACAATGAGGGATGAATAATCCCATATCATGATGAATAACCATCTAGTCTTATAATTTTGGTCAAGTATAAGTAATGACACCCAACTAAGAAAGAATTATAGGCAAAGTATACTATGGGGTTTATTCATGAAGGGATAGCGGCAGGTAGTGCCTCATAGCGGCAGGCAGCTTCTGGTGAACGATGGGCGCTGTACGTAATACCACATTTATGAATGCGATTCTGGTGAGCGACTCTAACAGCGCCCTGTAGCGTACGATTGATCATAACAGGTGGCTCAGCTTAAAATTTTGGCACTCTAACTTCCAGAGCACCAGGTATTACCTGTCGCTCACTCATACATTTCAATGGATGTTCCTTTTCTTTTGTTTAAACAGTTTGTTTGTGCTTTTTTCCTGAAATAATTGTCTCCTGGCCTAGAAAAAGTCATGTTTGAAAACTTTCTTGATTTTTTATATTTTTATGCAGCATTGTCATTACAGGTCTGGCATTAAAGTATTAATGTCACAGTGTTACAACAATGTCATTCCATGTGTTTTCGCTTTGTTACTGGTGTATATGTGTTCAAAAACAGACTTTAATGACACAGCGTCTGGCGCTCTATGCCATAGCGACCAGATCCAGAGTGCCTACGCTGTGTTTTTTTGTTGAATATGGTGTTGCTGAGAGTTGGTCGCACTGAGCTGGAGCTACCCCCCTGCAACGCTGTACTGGTGTTAGAACATCCAACATACATCTCATTCATCAATGCCGGCCAGGTTACTACAGCGACTGAGGTGCTCTGTTACAGCGCATGATAGCCGATCACAGCGTCTACTAGCGGTCGCTCTTAGTGTCTCCGTACAGATGCTCATCTGCTGATAGCTGGCGCTAGTAATGAATCAGCCTGCCCGTTGCACACATGTAGTGCAACGTGCTATATGTTTAAAAAAAAACGAACCACAAAAGTGACTATACTGTGTAATATAAAATGTAAAATGCCTGATATGTCAGAAATTTAGACTACGTCCAATTGCAACTGTAGCTTCTCAAAAAACAGAATAAAAGTGCCTTGTGCTTTAAATGGTAACACAGTAATGATGCTTAGCTAGACCACAGCATATTCCCATCTTCCAACTCCACACACTCCATGGTATAGATGGACCATTTTTCTTTGTTAGTTGGGTGTCATTACTTATACCTGCAGAGTGCAGACCAATAATATGAGGCTACATGCTTATTCATCATGATACATGATTATTCAGCAGATAGACTGTCCTTCACCATTTTAATGTTTTAAATGAATGTGTTTGTGTAGCACCCTTTGTAGATGCTCATTGGTTTTGTTGGATCAGTAAATTCCACATCCGCTAGCATGTCCTGGGATCCTGTGCAACCTATTTTTCTTTTGTGCATTGTATTGAATAACCAAAAGAGCATACAAAAACAGATTCTTGACACTAATGCCAGAATATTCTTAACTGTAGAATATATTTTCAGAAAACCTTTATTATGCATACCATACACTATACGAACTACAACAATTTTATACAGTAATATATATATTGCACTGCTTGCATATTTAAGTATACAAAAAATCTAATTTGTGATGCCCCAGAGAGTATATGAGTCCACACACCTTGGATGCCAGGAGATAACCTAACCTTCTTCTGTGTTGAAATGCAGCAATGGTAGTGCAGGGAACTGAGCACCAGTTACCACAGAGTTGCAAATGGAACAGTCACCTCTGGATATCATAGTGTTAGATGGCTTGTTGCAGATCACTCTCTCTCTAGCTGCTGGCTACACACTTCCTGCCCTGCAAGTTTGGGTTTGCAGCCCCTGACTGGAGGTATCAAAGCCTGTATATAGGAGAGACTGCCTGTATGCAGAGAAGACCTGAGCACACGGCTTGCTGCCATGAGCTGTGCTGCTGGAACTTGCATATTCAGCCTCAAATTAGACCCTAAATCAAGTCTCAGACTGCTACATTATTTACCTGTGTGTCCAGCTGCCAGTGCCTTGTGGGGGATCTTCTGTTGCTGCTCCTGAAGTTCTTCATTGCCCTCTGCCTGTTAACCAACGTGTGTCTTGCAGAGAATCTTCAACTGTTGCTGCATATCTCCTTATCGCCTTCTGCATGTCAAGAGTGAATCATCTTGAGTCAACATTTGGGCCCCTGCAGCTTGCATCCTGTGTCGACTTTCTCCTGAAAGTATTTAGCTATTGACTACCTATATACCCTAGTATATGTGAACAAACCAACTAAAGAAACAGCTGGGCCTTTCAATGTGTTGGTATACTGTGTATGGCCAATTCATACTTGCAAGTTAACCTTTTTTACATAAAGTTCCTTGTACTGTTATACTTGACTGCCTCATTGAATGAATCAGTATAAGATCAGTATATCTCCTGACTCCTGAGTATATACTGTATATACAATGCAGGGCAACCCAAATCCGAATGTCCCTAAATACTAAAATGCTATTTAGACTTTTGGTAAACTTTCATATATATAAGTATGTTATAACTAATATAGTTATAAAATATAGTATTTTAACTCATATATATATAGTGTAATAAGTGATTACTTCTGATGCAGTAACTTCTTGATTTGCCAGAAGAGCAAAAACACAGACAGACATGCTAATCGCTGAATTAAATTTTAATTTAAATATTCAACTTACAAAATATCAAAGAAACTAAATCAATAGTCAGTCAGCCTCTTCAGTGACATCAGATAAAAAAAGAAATAGCCAACATCAAATGGAATTTGTTATACAGTTGTTAACACTGATAGAGCAAGGTGTAAAAAAAAAAAGTTCTAGTTCTAGTCTAGTCTAGTCTGTTCTAGTGACATCTCAGCAGGGGCGGACCAGTAAAAAAAAACAGCCTGGGATTTAACTGGCCCTTGGCAGCCCATGAGCTGCTAAATCCTGCCACCCCATTAACCTTTCCAGACAGTCAACTAATTCATTTGTCAGCAGAGGCTATAGCATTGTAAGGTCAGATCATGGCCAGGGGTGGATATGGCCATTCCTAAAGTGAGTGGCCACTCTCTTGAAAAAACAAAAGAGATACTCCCCTTTTGTTCAGCAGCTGATCAGTCCGATAATGACACTTTCCAGTGCCCCAGATTACATTAACGTTGAAGACATTGTGCAGGATAAAATAAAAAAAGCTGTATGCTCGCCTGTTGTCTCTGTTGAGTAGGAGGAAGTTGCACTTGTGCTGTTGGAGCAGCGCTAAAGTAAACATATGGGAATCTCAGGGGTTTGACACAGAGGGGCATTTCCAATCAGAATGTCCCCATGGGAGGACATAAACATGGTTGCGGTCCACTTTAAGGTGAAAATGGACAGACAGTGCCCACCCTTCTTCGACCCATTTTTCCTATATGGCCTATTATAGGCTGACATTGGCTACTGCCAGCAGATTAAATACCTCATAAAGGCCATATAGGAATTGGGAAAAATAGGTGGGTGAAGGGATGGTGCTGTCCGCCATTTTCAGCAGTCCCCCCATTATAAGCCACCTATAATAGGGTATTCAGACTGCTGCCAGTGGCAGACAGCACCACCTTTCCCAATTTCTATATGGCCTATAGTGCAATGCAGCATTGCAGCTAAATTCTTTCTGGAGCACAACTTTAAAGTGGACCAAAATGCAGAATTTTCATTATTGGTCCCTGTCCTGGGGACATATGGATTTGGGATGCCCTGCAAAGTGTAACCCCCTAGGTCATCAAGAAAATGTACCTAACCACCTTTCCAACAATGCACATGCGTGTGTGCAGCCAGTTAGACTCGAATTCTGTAAGGACCTAATAGAGCCAAATGCGCCGACAGCCGCATACCCGCTAGCCTCTAGCTGGGAGTGGGCCTGTGCTGCCCAATCACAAATGCCTGGTGCAGGCATGTGCATGGCAAAAGATTTAGTGGAGTATGGCCACGGTCCGCTGTTGGGTTGGTGGATAGGTATGCTTCTGTGCTGAAATCAGGATGCCCCAGGGGGAAGGAATCAGGTGCTTTTGGTGCACTTCAAGGTGAGAGGGTGTGAGCGCCTGGAAGCCGATCGTGGTGCTGGATTCAGGGTAGAAGGAGCGAGAATAAGGTAAGGATTACAGGCATCCTGGGGGGCATTCTGGATGCCCCCCCCAGACTGTTGTTTAGCTATGATGCCGGTGGCCACCGACAACTATGCTGTGGAGGGATTTGGTCCGCTTTAAAATATCTGCATCAGGAGATCTGACTCTCAGAGGTTATGTAGACACATATTGGGTTGGAGATTCAAGTGGTTACTTGTTTAAAGTGGAACAAAACCCACTTACCCGGTTTCCAATGGCGCATGTGCAAGCCACTCCCGTATCCCCGCTATCCCTCTAGCAGGGTGTGTGCCCAGCAGAAAACAGGTGTCAGTTGCGATATCTTCTCATGCAAGTCAAGAAGTAATTTGGTTGAAATAACTTATGGAAGATATCCGTAAACCACTCAGCCAACCGTTATCTTTGAAGACAACCAATGATGTTTTAAACTTGCCAACAGTGAGAAGATCAGTGCAAGGACTAATCACCACCTGATTTAGTGGCACATGGGATACTTGGGTTTGTTTGAAAAATTTGAGAAATTGAGGGAAGGAAAACAGCTGACCTCATGCCCAACCACCTGGTGTTGACTGTGCGAGGGTGATATTGCATGCCCCATTTAAAGTTGCACTTGCTGGATTTTTTTCTTTGTTTATTGTGAATCTGACAAGATGATAGCTGATGACAGGACAAAACTATAGCTACTATAAAGTGCCAAGCTTGAGTTCAAAACCACAATGGGACTAACAGGATAAGTAGTTGTTAAACCGGACCTTCAGCGTGATTTAATGAAAAGCCCAAACTCTTAAAAAACGGTTCCCCAGCATCTAAAATTAATATATTTTAAGTTTTTAGTCACTAACTTATTATTCTTTCCCCCACTGGGCTGCAACTCTGTTCAGGAATTTAGGATACGGGCGCCGCCATCTTGACTCACACACTTGAAGCATCACACTTACTGAGGAGAGGAGAGTGGGATAAGGTACAGGGGGATGGGTTATAGCTGTGCTTTGCTCAGACAGAGCAGAGCTGGGGTCAGGTAAAGCTCAGCAGTCCCAGAATGCAGAGCAGCACAGTCAGAAGGCACTTCCTGTTTGCAGGCTGCCTGATAAGATGGCAGCTTCCATAAGCCGCCATCTTGGATGTTTAAAGGCTCATAACATGCAGTAGATGCAGGTAGGATGACTTTTAATGCGGACAATCTGTATGTACAGGGTGTGGGAAAAATATAAGATAGACTCTTATTCAGAGTGAAGGTCCGCTTTAAGTGAGGGTGTTGGAATAGCATTGATGCAACAACTACATCATGTTTATGACTGTCTTCGTGTTATGCTATTGATAAAATCAGCTTAAAAGAAAAAACAGGAAGTCTTAGGAAAACCATGGGCTCGATTCCACAAAGTTTGTAACGAGAAATTTGTCTGTTTATTGAGAAAAAAATACTACTATTTGAGTTTTTTCAAATTGTTGTGATTCAACAAAGAAATTTGTGTAGAAATTTTCTACACTATTTTTTTTCACTTGTCTTTTCTCATGAAGTAAAAAAAAAAAGTCTAAAGTGAAAAGAATACAACTGACTTTCAATATAAAAATGCCGACACCCCAGGCAGAGCACCAAACCTTGGCCAAAGGCTAAAGGATCTAGTGAGTTGCTAGGACCAGACTGGTGAACTAGCCTGGTAATTTAAAGAGAGATTGACTGATTTGTTTTCATTTTTATTGAAACAGTAAAAATAAATAAATAAAAAAATAAAAAAATTACTCCAGTAGGTTTGCAGGAATACTTTTTAGTCATCCAGCCACCTTTCCCTTGATCTATTACTAAATACATAACTAGCATTACATGGATGAATGTGATCCTTCAAAACAAAGTGACTAGTTTCACTAATGCATTAAAAAACAATTGTCAGGGGGCGTGGCTTGACATGGCCGAGTAGAGACGTGTAGGGAAGGAGCTCCGCACCATTGATCAGATAAGGTGAGACGATCGGACGGCGACCGCAGCTGGAATGTCGAGTCGGGGAAAGCTGCAGGGAGCACCCAGGAAGCCCAAGCCCCGCACGATCCCGGCCGTGTTCCGCCCTAGAGACCCCGCAAAGAGAGAGCCGGCGGGGCCGAAGATGGCGGCCGCAGAAGAGGAGAAGCGACCACGTGACCGCGAGGTGGCGGTGCGGCGAGAGGGGACCCGGCCCTGCTCACCTCTGCCGGAGACAAACGCGCCCGTCTGTGGAGGAAGACCCGGGGAGGAGGGGGGCGCCCGCCCCGCCGCTGGAGCTGAGCTGCGGAGGTGTCAGAGCCTGCTCGTGGTGGCGGAAGTCCACTGCGAACCGCATGGAAGGAGGAGAACAACCGGCGGGCCCCAGGTTAGTGAGGACCCCCGCCCCCCCCCCCACGGGCCCCCACAGCAAAGATCTGATCGGTCCACACTGTGCAGCCCTGACCTTCAGGGAAGCTGGCAGGAGGGGGAGTGGGAGTACAGTGTCCTTACATGAAATGTCTGCCATGCAGGAGCTGCAGCAAAGCTGCGGGGAATACGCGCAGGGGGGCCCAATGAGCCCAGACTCCCCACCACGCAGTACGCTAGGGGGTACCCCAACGCTAAGCCCACTGACGCGAGGCTATTCCTCCCCCCAATTAAGAGCAGAGGACATGCTGTCAGGCGCCAGCTCCCTGACGGGCACCCCGTCGCCGTCGCCGCTCAGCCCACAGCCAACTTGGCAATCCAGGCCTGGAACCTCAGACGGCCCTGAAGAGGGGGAAACCGCCGGGGGGGGGCACCCCATTCTCATATGGTCCCTGGGACGTCACTGCGGGCTCTCCGAGACCTGGCTCCCACACTGGGGACGTGCAGCAAGCCCCCCAGTCAATGTCATTGATGGCCACAGCTCCGCTGGGGTTGAGACCACCAAAGTATTCTGCCCTGAGCCCGCCCCGGCACACATCGCCGAGCGCTGAACATTCGCTACAGTATAGCACAACAGCAGCCGTTCCAATGGATCTACTATCGCGCACCATAGCGGAGGCGGTTAAAGTCAATATAGAAGAGGCCCTGCGGGGGCTCCCCACACGTGGAGATTTTGATGGATATGTTTCCAGGATGGAGGGCACCATCAAGAGAGAACTGGCTGCACTACAGGGCTCGGTGGCTGAAGTCACGGAAATAATGGATGGGGCAGAGGCTTCGCATAGGATCCTTGAGACCCGTGTGGCGGAACTAGAACAGCAACAAGTTTGGAACAAGTGCGTCCTAGCTGACCTATCCCTGGCCCACGACGATGTAGAGAACAGGAGTCATAGGAACAACTTCGGGGGGGTCCCTGAGTCAATAGAGCCACAAAACCTCCTAGAAGCGGTTACGTCTATCTTCAATGAGCTCCTGGATCTCCCCAGTACAAATCACATCGAAATGGATCGTGTGCACAGAGCCTTGGGCCCCCATCCGCAAGACCCGAACAGGCCCAGGGATATCATTTGTAGAATACATGTCTTCAAGATTAAAGAAGACATACTTCGTCGTGCTTGGGAGAAAGGCCCGATCAGATACAAAGGTGCTCAAGTGATCATATTACAGGACCTCTCGTGCAGGACATTACAGATGCGGAAGCTATTAAAACCTCTGTTGGATACCATCCAGAGACAGGGGGCGTCTTATAGATGGGGGCACCCTTTCCAGTTGCTGGTGCGGAGAGGAGGAAATGTGTTCACTCTCAGGTCCCCCGTACAGCTACCGGACCTGTTTCATTTTTTGGAGGCAGAGAACGTGGATATCCCGGATTGGACAGTGCCCGACTTGGCTATATACAACGGCCAGCTGCCGCAACGCCCGGGGGGGAGTCCCCAGAGGTGACAGAAGAGGAGTGGGGGTCCGCAGAGGTGAAACCTCGGCGCTTTGGGTCCTGCGTGGCGTCTCCCGCTGCCACCTGCCCTAGCCACTGAACAATAAAAATTGCCGCCTACGTGGAGTCTGACTTGTTGGCGGGGGGTGTGGTGGGGGTGCTGCGGGGGGCTTGGCGCGGGGGGGTGTGGTGTCTGGGGAGTGGGGCCCACCTCCTATATTTGGTGGGCGTGACGCTTTCGCCGGGCGCCAACCTGACTTTCGGGTCCGTGTTTGGGCCCCCCCCCCCGTTTTCCATATTTTTTCCTATTTTGCATATCGTTGTTGTTGGTGTTACCTTTCTTCCTGCAAATGTTAGCATTCTATGCCTAGAGTTTATTTAGACCTGTTTGACGGGGGCTCTTATTCGCTTGGATTGTGCCGCAGAGCGAGGGCTAATCTTGGACCCTCGGGTCCCCATGCAATGGCACCGCAACAGATGGCAGCTTACCGCCGAGATGCGCCTCGCTGGGCAGCTACAATCTAGGTGCACCTCCTAATCCCTTGAACGAGTGCCTAGTCTTCCTCCCCCCCTCAACATTTGGTGCACCCCTCTGGGGAAGCTTTGGGCCTCCTCCAGACAGGAGTAGAGTTAGCGCTAGGCTCGTTAGCCGGTGGTGGTGGGTTCTCCTACGGAGCCCCATCCCACTAAGTGCTTATCTCAAAAAAAGGCACCGCTTCCGAACTACGCCACTAGGCGAGTTACCGGCGGACTGCTTGTCAGTTCCCTGGTTCTTTGTGTTGTACCCTCTGAACCCCCCTCCCACAGATTCCTAGTATTATACCCCACATCTCCCCCCGTACACCCCCTCCCTCCCATCTTTCCCGGTTGGCGTGTGGGACCGGACCTGGGACAAATAGAAGCTGCCGCGCAGCTTCAGGGGCTTCTCCCCCTCCACTCCGTGAGTCAATATCACCATGTGCCCCATAAAAGTAGTGTCCTTGAATGCCAAGGGTCTCAATATTCCGGAAAAAAGAACAATTCTAGGGCAAGAACTGAATAGATGCAAAGCAAAGATAGTTTTTCTACAGGAGACGCATTTTAAAAGGAATGCGGACCCTAAACTCTGTAATAGGAAGTTCCCCTAGGCATTCACCAGCTGCGCGGCAGACACCAAAAAGAAAGGGGTAGCAATATTGTTGGCGAGAGATCTTCCTTTTATATTAAAGGAGTCCTGGAAAGACGAATCAGGAAGGGTGATACTGATCAAAGGGCAGATCAACCAAAGAATGTACACACTTGCCTCTATATAAGCGCCCAATCAAGGTCAGATACAATTCTTAAAGAACACGCTTGACAGGATAGAAAAATTCAAGGAAGGAGAGATAATACTGGGGGGAGACTTTAATTTAACCATTGAGCCCTTGCTAGACTCTTCGGCGGGTAGATCAGCAATCTCCCACCTAGCTCTGCGATCTCTGAAGAAAAAATTACATAGTCTGCAGCTGGTGGATGCATGGCACACAAGAAACCAGGGGACAAGGGATTACTCATTCTACTCCAATGTGCATGGGACGTATTCCCGATTGGACTATATATGGGTTTCACATGGGCTTCTGGGACAGGCCACAGGAGACCATGCCCCGGTATTCCTTGACCTAGATTTAATGGACAGACCCCCATCCCCCTCTACGTGGAGGCTAAACGAAGCACTTCTCCAAAATGCAGTGGTGGCACAGGCCATAAAAGAGGGCCTAGAGAATCAATGACAATGGGGAAGTCTCCCCACTGACGTTGTGGGAGGCGCATAAGGGGGTGATAAGGGGAATCTTGATCAGTCATGGAGCAAGGCTTAAAAAAGAAAGGGTATCCCAAATCGAGAAACTTGCGGAGAAGGTTAGGCTTCTCGAGCTATCTCACAAACAATCTGGGGCGGCGAGGGTGCTCGGGGAGTTGACCCAAGTGAGGGAGGCCCTCAACGCTCTACTGAGACAGAAGGCCAAACACGTAATTCGGAGATGGAAACGTTCATATTATGAACACAGCAACAAGAGTAGCGCGCTTTTGACTAGGGCACTTAGACAACAGCAAGCCCAGAATTTCATTGCTGAGGTACGGGACAACACCCAACAGACGCAACACACCACAGAAAAGATAGCGGACACGTTCAGACAGTACTACTCGGGTCTGTACAACCTGGGGGGGGGCCCGGCGGCGCGGCTGCGCCCAGGCAAGCTTGAGGAATATATAGGGAGCTTAGGCATGCCGACGGTTACAGAGGAAACCGTGACTTTACTAGAAGATCCAATCGGGGTAGAAGAACTGCTAGAAGCGATTAGGCAAACCCCTTCAGGAAAGGCCCCGGGCCCAGACGGATACACCGTCAAGTACTATAAGACCTTTGCCTCGATTTTGGGCCCTCGAATGATCAAGGCGTGGGACTCTATAACAGACCCGGACACGCTGGGCTCATTCTCTGGCAGAGATCTAGAGGCGCACATTTCCGTCTTGCATAAACCGGGAAAGGATCCCTTGCCATGTAAGAGCTACCGTCCCATCTCCCTCCTCAATGCGGACCTGAAACTCTATGCTAAAATCTTGGCCAACAGATTGGCCCCAGTGGTGGCTCAGGTGGTCCACTTGGACCAAACGGGGTTCGTGCTGGGGATGGAGGCTAGGGACAATGTGGTGCGGGCACTTGGGCACTTAGTGTTGTGTATACAGCACAGAGCTCTGATGTACCTATGATGCTTCTATCCATGGACGCGGAAAAGGCCTTTGACAGGGTGAGCTGGCCTTTCCTGGGGGGGACACTTAGACACATAGGCCTAGGGGACAACATGAGAAAGCTTATCGGTGCCCTATACACAATTCCCTCTGCCAGGGGTAAGGTTAATGCCCACCTCTCTGCTCTGGTCCATATCTGCAACGGTACACGCCAGGGCTGTCCCTTGTCGTCCCTGTTGTTCGCCCTGTCCCTGGAACCATTCCTCTGTACAATAAGGGATAACATTGACATAGGGGGATTGAAAATCAGTGGTGACACCCATAAGGTCGTGGCCTACGCCGATGACCTCCTCTTCTTTATTTCGAACCCCACGATCTCGGTGCCTGTACTGATGAAGGAGTTCGAGGTCTTTGGCAGACTGTCCTTCTTTAAAATTAACTTTGAAAAATCAGAAGCTTTAAATATATCTCTCCCGGGTGACGTGGCCAGGAACCTTCAGCAAACATTTTCATTCAAATGGGCAAAGTCATCGATAGCATACCTAGGTACTCAACTACCGAACCAGTTATCGAGGACCCTAGAGCTGAACTTCCTTTCCCTATCTCGGAGGATAAAATCGGACTTAGATAGATGGGACTCCCCCACCTTTTCGTCGATGGGCAGGGTAAATATAATCAAAATGTCTGTCCTGCCAAAACTCCTATTCCTATTCCAGGTACTTCCGATAAATATCCCTGCACACTTCAGGAAAATGGATAAGATTCTAATGGGGTTTGTCTGGCAGAAAAAGAAAGCCAGACTCAGGTGCCAGTTACTATCCAGACCCAAACACCTAGGGGCATGGCGTTACCGGATGTGCAATCCTACTGGGTGGCAACCCATCTGCAGAGAATATGTGAATGGCACACATGCAGAAATACGAAGAGGTGGGTCCAACTCGACCTTTCCCTGGCGCAGGCCCCATTAGACGTAACAGTATGGAACAGGGACATATGTAGGTCTGGATTGAGATCCCACCCAACAGTAGCAGCTAGGCTAGAGGTCTTTCGGCGCCATAGAAAACATCCGGAAATTTTCCCCTGGCCCACCCCATTGATTGCACTAATAGATAATCCTCCGCTCCTACGGGACTGCTCCAGGGTGGCCCTCAGGGAGTGGGGGACGGTGAGTCAATTGAGGGCCTGCGATCTAATAACGGAAAGGGGTTGGGTTGATATAGGAGACCTAAGGGGTAGGCTTGAGAACGGGACCCTCGACCCCTGAACACTTCTCTGATTCCAGTCAGCTTTGTCCCGGCTGGGCTACAGAAAAGAAAACATCCGGGGACACACTGAGTTTGAGAGGATCTGCTTAGAGAAGCAGCCATATCCTCATTTGATATCTAGGCTATACTCGCTCCTCATGGGCGGGCAGGAGACCCCTCCTTCGTTCTGGAGTGACTGGGAACTTGACCTGGGCAGACCCATAGGGGATAAAGAGAGGACGAGAGGACTAAAATAGCGACTTTGGCGCACAAATCCTTAGTGGCCTCGAGGATCCAAGAAGCTAACTACAAATTGTTGACACGTTGGCACTACACCCCTGATAGACTGGGAAAGATGTTCGGCACAGTGGACCCAAGCTGTTGGAGATGCGGCGAGAGGTGAGGAACATTGTTCCACATTCTCTAGACGTGTCCCAAGATTCAGGAATACTGGGGGGCCGTCCTGTCCATTGTCACACAGCTTACGGGGGCTCAGGTACAGGGAGACCCAGCTCAGATTCTCCTCCACTCAACAAAAGTACCAACGGGTAAGTATAAAAAAACCTTGCTGATCCACCTCTAAAATGCCGCTAAGCAAACGCTCCCTAGATTCTGGAAGCAAAAAAAGACCCCCTCTGTCAATGACTGGATAAGGGAGGTGTTAAATGTTAAGGAAATGGAGGATCTAACACTTTCCTTACATGACAGGGATGAGCAATACAGATCCACATGGTTGTCCTGGCTGTTATACGAGGAATCAGCAGAGTTCAGAACCCTATTTGAGTGATAGAACAGGGGGTCTCGATCGGGCTGCCAGCTCCTCCTGTTTCGCTTGAGTTTGATGGAATTGGACTGAGCCTGTGTTTTGCCTATTAGGGAGGAAGCGGTATGGCCCCTGCCGGGTTTCGTGTCCCACACGCCTCACCCTATTCTACTTTTATCCGTATACCGTATTCATAATACCACCAGTCCTTTCCTTCCCCTCTCCCCCCTTTCACCCCCTAACCCTCTTAAGTCCTAGTGTTCTGCCCCCCTTGGGTTGGACAACCGGAGGCACCTGGCGCTGGAGAGCCCAAACCCCCCATGGAAATGGCAAGTTAGACTATATAAGCCTGTTGCGTGGCGAGCACCGCCAATCTTGAGGTGGCCAGAAATACACAACACCTAGTAGTGGAATCCAAGACCCGGCCATACAGGTGCCCTGCCCCCATGCAGGGGTCCTAATCGGGCCCCTCTCACCTTGCACGGGTTACTGGGAGACAGATGCTGATCCATAGTTGTGATTTTCTACATGCTTGTAATAGGTGCTCCTGGATGCCTTCCCCCCTCCCTTATGTTTCGTGCTGTATGTTTAAATGTATGTAACGTTGTAAACTGCAAAATCCTTAAATAAAGAATTTCCAAAAAAAAAGAAAACAATTGTCGCCTGAGATATATTACATGGGGAGTCACCTGATCATTCTGAAGCTGTGTGAAATGTAGAAAACAAATGTACCATTTGGGGTAAAGACTCCAATTTTCCAACCAAAACTATTTTTTTCTGTGTTTGTTGAATCAAGGCAATGTCTACAACCAGCTGGCTGCCAATCCAAATCCCCACCCCCCAAAATGGCGACATATATGCCTCTAAAAATTTTTTGTTTCCTTATTGCTTACACTACAGCATACCTTGCCCATTGCTTAAATTGAACCAAAACCCAATGAACTTGTGAAGTAAATTTGGCCAAAGCCCCTGCCCATCTCCCTTCTTAGGGTGTAGAACTGGAAATGGATATTTTTGCTTTTCGAATCGTCATAGAACACTTTTATTTTTGCTGTTTCACTCTGTGAGATGGCATGGGATCAGTGATTGCATACGTTTGGCAATGACATGCCATTGCCACACACAACAGTGGCAATGGATGGAGGAGGCAGAGCTTTACAGCCAAAACAGGAGGCATTATCTGGAATTAGAATGACGCAAGGGCAGTAAAAATAGGCAAAAGGTACTATTAATGTGGGGAGCAATGCAGGGGATGCTGAAATGTAGCCCCAATATTAATCATATAAATATAGGTTAACAGGCAAATAAAAAAGTTGGAAAATGAATGCTTGCAAAAATGACCTATGAAAAGTCTGAAAACAACATGCAACAGAAATGCACACACAGTTAAGAATGCTTACAAGAAAATTTGAGCACACTTTCCAATAGTTTTCGCTAGCTGCAAGCCTTTTTACGATCGCATTTTTGAACAAATTCGAGCGCACATATTTAATTCAACCCCTTTGCTGAATCGCACGAAAAAGTTAAAAATTCACGTATGCGATCCCAATTTTCCGAACAAAACATTTTTTTCTACCTTTGTTGAATCAAGCCCCATGTTATTATATGCATAGTGTGTTTAACCTGCTAACAGAAAGGAGCTGTTTCCTTTGCTTCATGTTGAGAAATCTTGCTGATGTATCCTGATCATGTTTATGTTCTTGACTGTTGCTGAATAAACAATCGTTGTTCCTGCACCCTGGAAGAGTGTTGTGTACAATCTGCTGCCAACATAATCAAGCCCGGGGAGCCATTGGGGGGGGGGGGGGAGTTGGGTGCTCTTCAGTCATGTCCCAGCCGGGAATGCATGGGCTGTTGGCCAATCACCAGCATGTATTCCTTTCTGCTGTAGCTTTGCTGCTCAGAGCGACAAACAAAGCTGAATGCGGGTGTGATACCAAGCGGGACACCAGCCTTCTGTAAGCAGACAACCTCCAATCTCCACCGCCGCTTCTGCCTATAGTCAAGCCCCAGTTCGCCGGGACGCTAGGAACGCCTCACCAGACACGGTTGCCCGCAGGTCTTAATAGGCACAAAGGATATCTGCTAACGGTGAAGGTAGATGAACAGCAAGGGTATCCCAAATCAGAGGTCATACACAGGAAGATAGTCCGGAAGGTGCGTCAGAGTACAGGGATAAGACAGGTGCGTAGTCAGGGGTAGCCAAAGGGTCAAGCCAGCAGGTCAGAGATAGCAGGGTATCCAAAAGGGGCAGGCAGGTTTGAGGTCAGACAAAGCAGAGGTCGGGGATGATCGATCAAGCCAGGTCGGAAACAGATTATCACTAATGAAATCACACCCTAATCACAAGAGACTACCACGGGCACTGAGTACTGGGCTGACTCCATATTTATTGGGGAACTGACCAATGGCACCCTGGTGGAGATGTGTATGTGCTGATTGGTGCAATGTGATTGGTGTAACTACAACACTGAGTGATTGGACAATATCCCCTGATTCCATCAGGTGTGGAGGACACTGTGCCACTGGGGCAGCGCAGCGCCTCCTAGTGGCGAAACCGTTAGACCGCGGGGGGCGCGTCTGAGTGCGCACCTACACCGCTGGAGAGGGATGGGTGAGGCTGTCAGAGTGACGTGCCGCACTCCTCGTCATCCAGGAGCGGCGGCCGCACTCAGCAGCAGGAGCGCCGTGCCAAGCCACCCAGCAGATGCTCGCCGCGGGCTCCTAGACACAGGTAAGTTTCTTACAGCGGGCATGCACTGCTGGCTGCACTCCCCGTGTCAGCCATTAAAGTGTTCCAACACCCAAGCGGATCGGCCCGGGAATCTATAAGATTCCTGGGCCGATCCCATCCCTCCCCACGAGGCATCCAAATTCAGGACGATTCACGATCCAACGGTGCATGCGCGGACCGCATCTCGCGCTTCTCTCTAGAGAATTGCCGGCCATTTGCCGGCTGTGGTTGGACACCGCTTGTACGTGCATACCACAGCGGCTTTGAGCGCGCTGATTGGACGAGCGCCCACACATGCGCCGTAGGAGCGGGGTGAAAATCCTGGGTGTTGGTCCACTTTAAAGAGGAACATCGGAGGAGGTAAAAGTGGACCAAAACCCATGGTGATTGGCCCGGGAATCGATCGATTCCCTCCCCCCACGGCATCCAATATCGGGATGCCGCATGCCTTAGAAAAGGGGACGTCAGTGGATTTGAGCGCACTGATTGGATCAGCGGCCGTGCATGCACCGTAGGACCAGGAAGAGATGAGTTTGTTTCAGCGAACGGGGGGGGGGGGGGGCAAGGTCCAAAATGTCTCATATAGAGGTTTAGCAGGATGTGGCTGTGACCTGTGCCATGGGAACATCCAATAAAGTGAGTTTATGGGCGATTCCAGGGGTCTTAGAGACTGTAGGCCAGTGGTTGATCCCGTTTCATCGCTGGCTTCCACCCCCCCCCACAGTCCGCATTTAACCTCTTGCACCCTCTCCTCTCACACACACATTTTGAATTTTTTTTTATATTGGACACATCAAAAAGGGGTGCAAATACTAAAAGTGCACAGGGCAGCCGGAACAGAGCAACCAGTCTATTGGTGCCAAAGCAGAGTGGGAATTCTCCCTGTATGTAAACTTACCTGGTCCAAGCTCCAGCATCATACACAATAGACAGTGTCCCTCTGGGATGCCTGTCACTCTGGGGCTTACATTCAGAGCCCATGCACGGAAACATTCTGACAAACTGTATTGTTTTTGTGTGTGCACTTGGTATACCAAGTCTGCTTTGGGTGATGAAAACCCTCAAATGGGCCCCTGGGACTCCCGAAAGTGCGCTTCATTTGGAAGGACTGTCCCTCTTTTGAATCAATGTCCCCCATTGTTCTCATGTGTCCCTCTTTGAAGTTTAAGATGACAAGCTGCATCAATAAATGATTAATTTGCTAATTTCAAGTATATTGTTGTTGCAACCTATGTCCTATCTATTCCTTAAAAAGTGTGTGTGGCCTAATTTAGAAATGGTCCCTTTTCCCACCCTTAAAAAGTTGGAAGGTATGCCCTGGGATTAAAGGTCCACCAGGGGATTTCCTGGTGATCCTGTGGGCCAGTTTGAGCCCTAACAACAGGATGGATTCAAACCGGACCTTCAGCATATTTTAATGAAAAGCCCAAACCCTTAAAGCGGTCCTTCACTCTGAATAAGAGTTTATCTTATATGTTTCCCACACCCTGTACATACAGATTGCTCACATTAAAAATCATCCTACCTGCATCTACTGCATGTTATGAGCCTTTAAACATCCAAGATGGCGGCTTATGGAAGCCGCCATTTTATCAGGCAGTCTGCAAACAGGAAGTGCCTCCTGACTGTGCTGCTCTGCATTCTGGGACTGCTGACCGTTACCTGACCCCAGCTCTGCTCTGTCTCAGCAAAGCACAGCTATAACCCGCCCCCCTGTACCTTATCCCACTCTCCTCTCCTCAGTAAGTGTGATGCTTCTGAGTCAAGATGGCGGCGCCCGTATCCTAAATTCCTGAACAGAGTTGCAGCCCAGTGGGGGAAAGAATAATAAGTTAGTGACTAAAAACGTAAAATATATTAATTTTAGATGCTGGGTAACCGTTTTTTAAGAGTTTGGGCTTTTCATTAAATCACGCTGAAGGTCCGGTTTAACATATTATGCCCAGCATCTAAAATTAATATATTTTAAATATTATTCTTGCCCCTGCTGGACTGCAACTTTGTTCAGGACTCTAGGAAATGGACTCTGCCATCTTGCCTCAGAAGCATCACATACTGAGGAGAGGAGAGAGGGGGGAAACTGCAGGTGGGCGGGTTATAGCTGTGCTTTGCTCAGACAGAGCAGAGCTGGGGGCCAGGAAAAGGACACAAATCCCAGAACGCAAAGCGACACAGTCTGAGAACACTTCCTGTTTGCAGGCAGCCTGAGACTCCATGTGCCGCCATTTTGGATATTTAAACACCCAGTAAATGCAGGTAGGATGGTTTTTAATGTGGGCAATCTGTATGTACAAGGTGGGGGTAACATATAAGATGTGCTCTCACTTAGGGTGAAGACCCGGTTTAACTACATCCAGGGAAACGTTTACACTACAAAACACAGCAATATTTTCCCATCCCTTTCCTAGAGCCAATCTACGTAAGAGCGGAGGCTCTGGCCACCAGACCAAGCTCTCTCAATGTCGACCTCTCTGTTGCTAGGAAACGCTACGATGCGGAGATTGAGGCAAACCACGGACTAAAGCGCGTTCCACGATTAAGCCCCGCCCACCCGTAAGACCGTGAGCCTGGAGTCGCGTGCTCTTCAGAACACGCCCCTGGCTTGTGTGGGTGCGCGCGCACGTGCCTCTGGGTTTTGTTCACACGGCTGCGCGCTCCCGCGCCCGCTATCCCTTGCTCTCCCTCCGCAGTGTAGCGGGGCTCCCGAGGAGAATGTGCTGAGGAAAAACATGGCGGAGCTGCAGATGCTGCTGGAGGAGGAGATCCCCGGTGATTGCACTAATAGATAATCCTCCGCTCCTACGGGACTGCTCCAGGGTGGCCCTCAGGGAGTGGGGGACGGTGAGTCAATTGAGGGCCTGCGATCTAATAACGGAAAGGGGTTGGGTTGATATAGGAGACCTAAGGGGTAGGCTTGAGAACGGGACCCTCGACCCCTGAACACTTCTCTGATTCCAGTCAGCTTTGTCCCGGCTGGGCTACAGAAAAGAAAACATCCGGGGACACACTGAGTTTGAGAGGATCTGCTTAGAGAAGCAGCCATATCCTCATTTGATATCTAGGCTATACTCGCTCCTCATGGGCGGGCAGGAGACCCCTCCTTCGTTCTGGAGTGACTGGGAACTTGACCTGGGCAGACCCATAGGGGATAAAGAGAGGACGAGAGGACTAAAATAGCGACTTTGGCGCACAAATCCTTAGTGGCCTCGAGGATCCAAGAAGCTAACTACAAATTGTTGACACGTTGGCACTACACCCCTGATAGACTGGGAAAGATGTTCGGCACAGTGGACCCAAGCTGTTGGAGATGCGGCGAGAGGTGAGGAACATTGTTCCACATTCTCTAGACGTGTCCCAAGATTCAGGAATACTGGGGGGCCGTCCTGTCCATTGTCACACAGCTTACGGGGGCTCAGGTACAGGGAGACCCAGCTCAGATTCTCCTCCACTCAACAAAAGTACCAACGGGTAAGTATAAAAAAACCTTGCTGATCCACCTCTAAAATGCCGCTAAGCAAACGCTCCCTAGATTCTGGAAGCAAAAAAAGACCCCCTCTGTCAATGACTGGATAAGGGAGGTGTTAAATGTTAAGGAAATGGAGGATCTAACACTTTCCTTACATGACAGGGATGAGCAATACAGATCCACATGGTTGTCCTGGCTGTTATACGAGGAATCAGCAGAGTTCAGAACCCTATTTGAGTGATAGAACAGGGGGTCTCGATCGGGCTGCCAGCTCCTCCTGTTTCGCTTGAGTTTGATGGAATTGGACTGAGCCTGTGTTTTGCCTATTAGGGAGGAAGCGGTATGGCCCCTGCCGGGTTTCGTGTCCCACACGCCTCACCCTATTCTACTTTTATCCGTATACCGTATTCATAATACCACCAGTCCTTTCCTTCCCCTCTCCCCCCTTTCACCCCCTAACCCTCTTAAGTCCTAGTGTTCTGCCCCCCTTGGGTTGGACAACCGGAGGCACCTGGCGCTGGAGAGCCCAAACCCCCCATGGAAATGGCAAGTTAGACTATATAAGCCTGTTGCGTGGCGAGCACCGCCAATCTTGAGGTGGCCAGAAATACACAACACCTAGTAGTGGAATCCAAGACCCGGCCATACAGGTGCCCTGCCCCCATGCAGGGGTCCTAATCGGGCCCCTCTCACCTTGCACGGGTTACTGGGAGACAGATGCTGATCCATAGTTGTGATTTTCTACATGCTTGTAATAGGTGCTCCTGGATGCCTTCCCCCCTCCCTTATGTTTCGTGCTGTATGTTTAAATGTATGTAACGTTGTAAACTGCAAAATCCTTAAATAAAGAATTTCCAAAAAAAAAGAAAACAATTGTCGCCTGAGATATATTACATGGGGAGTCACCTGATCATTCTGAAGCTGTGTGAAATGTAGAAAACAAATGTACCATTTGGGGTAAAGACTCCAATTTTCCAACCAAAACTATTTTTTTCTGTGTTTGTTGAATCAAGCCAATGTCTACAACCAGCTGGCTGCCAATCCAAATCCCCACCCCCCAAAATGGCGACATATATGCCTCTAAAAATTTTTTGTTTCCTTATTGCTTACACTACAGCATACCTTGCCCATTGCTTAAATTGAACCAAAACCCAATGAACTTGTGAAGTAAATTTGGCCAAAGCCCCTGCCCATCTCCCTTCTTAGGGTGTAGAACTGGAAATGGATATTTTTGCTTTTCGAATCGTCATAGAACACTTTTATTTTTGCTGTTTCACTCTGTGAGATGGCATGGGATCAGTGATTGCATACGTTTGGCAATGACATGCCATTGCCACACACAACAGTGGCAATGGATGGAGGAGGCAGAGCTTTACAGCCAAAACAGGAGGCATTATCTGGAATTAGAATGACGCAAGGGCAGTAAAAATAGGCAAAAGGTACTATTAATGTGGGGAGCAATGCAGGGGATGCTGAAATGTAGCCCCAATATTAATCATATAAATATAGGTTAACAGGCAAATAAAAAAGTTGGAAAATGAATGCTTGCAAAAATGACCTATGAAAAGTCTGAAAACAACATGCAACAGAAATGCACACACAGTTAAGAATGCTTACAAGAAAATTTGAGCACACTTTCCAATAGTTTTCGCTAGCTGCAAGCCTTTTTACGATCGCATTTTTGAACAAATTCGAGCGCACATATTTAATTCAACCCCTTTGCTGAATCGCACGAAAAAGTTAAAAATTCACGTATGCGATCCCAATTTTCCGAACAAAACATTTTTTTCTACCTTTGTTGAATCAAGCCCCATGTTATTATATGCATAGTGTGTTTAACCTGCTAACAGAAAGGAGCTGTTTCCTTTGCTTCATGTTGAGAAATCTTGCTGATGTATCCTGATCATGTTTATGTTCTTGACTGTTGCTGAATAAACAATCGTTGTTCCTGCACCCTGGAAGAGTGTTGTGTACAATCTGCTGCCAACATAATCAAGCCCGGGGAGCCATTGGGGGGGGGGGGGGGGTTGGGTGCTCTTCAGTCATGTCCCAGCCGGGAATGCATGGGCTGTTGGCCAATCACCAGCATGTATTCCTTTCTGCTGTAGCTTTGCTGCTCAGAGCGACAAACAAAGCTGAATGCGGGTGTGATGGCAAGCGGGACACCAGCCTTCTGTAAGCAGACAACCTCCAATCTCCACCGCCGCTTCTGCCTATAGTCAAGCCCCAGTTCGCCGGGACGCCTCACCAGACACGGTTGCCCCCAGGTCTTAATAGGCACAAAGGATATCTGCTTACAGTGAAGGTAGATGAACAGCAAGGGTATCCCAAATCAGAGGTCATACACAGGAAGATAGTCCAGAGGGTGCGTCAGAGTACAGGGATAAGACAGGTGCGTAGTCAGGGGTAGCCAAAGGGTCAAGCCAGCAGGTCAGAGATAGCAGGGTATCCAAAAGGGGCAGGCAGGTTTGAGGTCAGACAAAGCAGAGGTCGATTCAGGCAGCGGACGGGGATGATCGATCAAGCCAGGTCGGAAACAGATTATCACTAATGAAATCACACCCTAATCACAAGAGACTACCACGGGCACTGAGTACTGGGCTGACTCCATATTTATTGGGGAACTGACCAATGGCACCCTGGTGGAGATGTGTATGTGCTGACTGGTGCAATGTGATTGGTGTAACTACAACACTGAGTGATTGGACAATATCCCCTGATTCCATCAGGTGTGGAGGACACTGTGCCGCTGGGGCAGCGCAGCGCCTCCTAGTGGCGAAACCGTTAGACCGTGGGGGGCGCGTCTGAGTGCGCACCTACACCACTGGAGAGGGACGGGGGAGGCTGTCAGAGTGACGTGCCGCACTCCTCGTCATCCAGGAGCGGCGGCCGCACTCAGCAGCAGGAGCGCCGTGCCAAGCCACCCAGCAGATGCTCGCCGCGGGCTCCTAGACACAGGTAAGTTTCTTACAGCGGGCATGCACTGCTGGCTGCACTCCCCGTGTCAGCCATTAAAGTGTTCCAACACCCAAGCGGATAGGCCCGGGAATCTATAAGATTCCTGGGCCGATCCCATCCCTCCCCACGGGGCATCCAAATTCAGGACGATTCACGATCCAACGGTGCATGCGCGGACCGCATCTCACGCTTCTCTCTAGCAGGGCGCGTGCCGGCCATTTGCCGGCTGTGGTTGGACACCGCTTGTACGTGCATACCACAGCGGCTTTGATCGCGCTGATTGGACGAGCGCCCACGCATGCGCCGTAGGAGCGGGGTGAAAATCCTGGGTGTTGGTCTACTTTAAAGAGAAACATCGGAGGAGGTAAAAGTGGACCAAAACCCATGGTGATTGGCCCGGGAATCGATCGATTCCCTCCCCCCAGGGCATCCAATATCGGGATGCCGCACGCCTTAGAAAAGGGGACGTCAGTGGATTTGAGCGCACTGATTGGATCAGCGGCCGTGCATGCACCGTAGGACCAGGAAGAGATGAGTTTGTTTCAGCGAACTGGGGGGGGGGGGGGGCAAGGTCCAAAATGTCTCATATAGAGGTTTAGCAGGATGTGGCTGTGACCTGTGCCATGGGAACATCCAATAAAGTGAGTTTATGGGCGATTCCAGGGGTCTTAGAGACTGCAGGCCAGTGGTTGATCCCGTTTCATCGCTGGCTTCCACCCCCCCCCCCCACAGTCCGCATTTAACCTCTTGCACCCTCTCCTCTCACACACACATTTTGAATTTTTTTTTATATTGGACACATCAAAAAGGGGTGCAAATACTAAAAGTGTACAGGGCAGCCGGAACAGAGCAACCAGTCTATTGGTGCCAAAGCAAAGTGGGAATTCTCCCTGTATGTAAACTTACCTGGTCCAAGCTCCAGCATCATACACAATAGACAGTGTCCCTCTGGGATGCCTGTCACTCTGGGGCTTACATTCAGAGCCCATGCACGGAAACATTCTGACAAACTGTATTGTTTTTGTGTGTGCACTTGGTATACCAAGTCTGCTTTGGGTGATGAAAACCCTCAAATGGGCCCCTGGGACTCCCGAAAGTGCGCTTCATTTGGAAGGACTGTCCCTCTTTTGAATCAATGTCCCCCATTGTTCTCATGTGTCCCTCTTTGAAGTTTAAGATGACAAGCTGCATCAATAAATGATAAATTTGCTTATTTCAAGTATATTGTTGTTGCAACCTATGTCCTATCTATCCCTTAAAAAGTGTGTGTGGCCTAATTTAGAAATGGTCCCTTTTCCCACCCTTAAAAAGTTGGAAGGTATGCCCTGGGATTAAAGGTCCACCAGGGGATTTCCTGGTGATCCTGTGGGCCAGTTTGAGCCCTAACAACAGGATGGATTCAAACCGGACCTTCGGCATATTTTAATGAAAAGCCCAAACCCTTAACATATTATGCCCAGCATCTAAAATTAATATATTTTACATATTATTCTTGCCCCTGCTGGGCTGCAACTTTGTTCAGGACTCTAGGAAATGAACTCTGCCATCTTGCCTCAGAAGCATCACATACTGAGAGGAGAGAGGGGGGAAACTGCAGGTGGGCGGGTTATAGCTGTGCTTTGCTCAGACAGAGCAGAGCTGGGGGCCAGGAAAAGGACACAAATCCCAGAACGCAAAGCGACACAGTCTGAGAACACTTCCTGTTTGCAGGCAGCCTGAGACTCCATGTGCCGCCATTTTGGATATTTAAACACCCAGTAAATGTAGGTAGGATGATTTTTAATGTGGGCAATCTGTATGTACAAGGTGGGGGTAACATATAAGATGTGCTCTCATTTAGGGTGAAGACCCGGTTTAACTACATCCAGGGAAACGTGAACACTACAAAACACAGCAATATTTTCCCATCCCTTTCCTAGAGCCAATCTACGTAAGAGCGAAGGCTCTGGCCACCAGACCAAGCTCTCTCAATGTCGACCTCTCTGTTGCTAGGAAACGCTACGATGCGGAGATTGAGGCAAACCACGGACTAAAGCGCGTTCCACGATTAAGCCCCGCCCACCCGTAAGACCGTGAGCCTGGAGTCGCGTGCTCTTCAGAACACGCCCCTGGCTTGTGTGGGTGCGCGCGCACGTGCCTCTGGGTTTTGTTCACACGGCTGCGCGCTCCCGCGCCCGCTATCCCTTGCTCTCCCTCCGCAGTGTAGCGGGGCTCCCGAGGAGAATGTGCTGAGGAAAAACATGGCGGAGCTGCAGATGCTGCTGGAGGAGGAGATCCCCGGTGGCCGGCGGGCCTTGCTGGACAGCTATACCAATTTAGAACGGGTGGCTGACTACTGCGAGAACAACTACATCCAGGTGTGTGGCGGAGGAATGGCGTGTGTGTGTATTTATGTGTATAATATATATATATATATATATATATATATATATATATATATATATATATATATATATATATAGTGTGTGGGCTACACAGGACCACCCGCGGGAGAGCTGCTGATATGGGTGTCAGGTATCCGCTGCTGCTCTGACCTTTACCTCAGCCTGGTGCCCGCTGTGCAGCCGCCTCTTGCCTGCCTGCCTGCCCGCCATTCATGTGCTGCCCAGTGCCGGCCATCCTCCCTATAGGCTTCTCCGCCATCACCCCATGTGAGCAGCCATTCATCACTACACCTGTAGATACCCAACACCCCTCCTCCTCCTCCTCACATGCCGGATGGGGGATGCTGGCCTCGCATCACTGGCACCACATATATGCTTGGCATGCATTCGATTTGGACGATTAATAATCTGTTGCCCACATCTGGCATGTGGATCAGTTGGCATTGCATTGGCTGATGTGTTCTGTGATGCAGCTAACCTCATTACACGGCCTGCTCTTCATAGATCTCTGTAGACCTGTGAGATGTGTTTGATTCATAAATCTGGATGAGCCTTTACCTATTTATTGCAGAACTATCTTGCACCTCTTCTAGATCCTATCCTAATACTGTAATATTTGGCAAGACCCAAACTGTATCATTCACTGTTAGTATAAAGCTATCCATTCACAGTGCAGGTGTTTTATAACGGATTGGTAGCTAAGTCAGAGTGGAATTTAACAAAATATGCGTTGCACGTTTTGTTTGCACTATTTGTTTAGAAAAAAAACAGTAAATGCACAGTCATACGACAAGTTTGCTTACAGTTATATCCACAATGAGCACTACTAGAAGTGGATCCTCAACCTCCAAAAAGGTTAAGATCCCCCCCCCCAAGGTGTGCTACCTCATTTGCAATGAGATCAAGCTTGCTCTCATTGCATATGCAAGGGCCTCTGTTGGCATCAATGCACTGTGCGCGCTGCCAACAGTGCTGACAGCCAGGAATACCAGTGGGTGCTGTAAGTGCTTGAGTGCCCGAGAAAGTGGGGGCTTTTGCTCCACAGAAGGCTGGACCCTACATCACTTGGACCCTTTCGTGACTCGTGAGGTGGCCACAGTGGCATCCGGTACAGGTGTGCGTGGCTGGTTCGAGCCGTCTGGGCTCCTTTGTGGTGTGGGACTGCAGGCAAAGATAATTGTTACACTATTGAGTCAGGCTATATTTGGCACTTCCGTTTTTGACGTGAGGAGGAAATGGCTGAGATATCAAGGTTTACAGTTTCACCTCATGATTTCTCTCCTGAAAAAGTGGCTGTGGCCCTTGGATCTGTGATGCTGCATGATGAATCTTGAGGTGGTGGAGGAGGGAGGGATCAGCAATCCTGTCCCACTCTGCTGAGCTGGGAGACAGGATGAAAACAACAATGTCATTGGCTGAACCTGTAAACTCTTGATATCTGGGCCATTTCTGCCTAAATTTAAAAACAGAAATCTGTTTAGGACCGTGCAAAATGTAGCTTGACGCAATGGTGTATCCATTACCTTTGCCTACAGTATCGCTTGTCCTTCCTCTGTTGTTGTGGGATGTTCCCATTTTAGATGTTTTTAAGTGTGTGTATATCGGAAAAGTGTTGCATGTGAACAAACATTTTTTGGGGATTATAGTAGTGCTCCCTAGGGTGTTTTTTTTTGTCCATTAAAGCGGACCTTCACTCTGAATAAGAGTCTATCTTATATGTTTCCCACACCCTGTACATACAGATTGCTCACATTAAAAATCATCCTACCTGCATCTACTGCATGTTATGAGCCTTTAAACATCCAAGATGGCGGCTTATGGAACATCAGGCAGCCTGCAAACAGGAAGTGCCTTCTGACTGTACTGCTCTGCATTCTGGGACTGCTGACTTTTCTTGACCCCAGCTCTGCTCTGCCTGAGCAAAGCACAGCTATAACCAGCCCCCCTGTACTTTATCCCACTCTCCTCTCCTCCAGTATGTGTGATGCTTCTGAGACAAGATGGTGGCGCCCATATCCTAAAGTCCTTAACAGAGTTGCAGCCCAGTGGGGGAAAGAATAATAAGTGACTAAAAATATAAAATATATTAATTTTATATATATAAATATATATTTAATATATAAATATAATATATATTTATATATTATTATTTTTTTTTATTTATATATTAATTTTAGATGCTGGGGAATTGTTTTTTAAAGTGGACCAACACCCAGGATTTTGGTCCACTTCGGCGGGGCACCCCGATCGGGGGTGCCCCGCTGTGTGAAACCCCCCAGAAACCCCAATGAACTCACCTCTCCCCGCTCCCACGTGACTGCCCGGTCCAATCCCCGCCAACGTCCAGGCGGGGAACAGGAACGTCCAAGCGGCTTCCGCCGCCGCCGCCTCCCTCGCGTCACTTTCGGCGCGCGCCTGTGCCGGCCATTCACAGATGGCCGGCGCGGGGACGTGCACGCATAGAGGGGTGCGAGGGAGGCGGCGGTGGCGGAAGATAAGGTAGGTGATTTGGGGTGTTTGGGGGGGTTTTACCCCGCGGGACATCCCGATCTCGGATGTCCCGCGGGGTGGGAGGTGATCGGCCCGGGAATCGTATAGATTTCCGGGCCGATCACCTCTCGGTGTTGGTCCACTTTAAGGGTTTGGGCTTTTCAATAAATCATGGTGAAAGTCCAGTTTAAGGTACGATGTAAGTGTTCGAGTGATCTAATCAGGGCTACAGCAAATAGGGGTTTCACATAGTGGGGCATCCTGAATCAGGATAACCCCTAGGGGCCCAAAAGACTTCAGGAAGCAGGTTTTTTGTTCTGCTTTACATATCCGTGCCAGACAGGCAGAGAAATGTGTCGGCTTACCAGCAGCTTGCAGCACAACACTCTGGGAGTCTAGGAAGTGTTCCACTGTTTGAAAAAAATGGGAAAGCTGGCACACTTCTTCTTATGTCCAACTTATTGACCCCAGCTAGTCGCTGAGCCACACATTGGGTGTTCATGAGCCACTTCTGGCTCCCAAGCAACAGGTTGGGAACACAAGTGCAGTGCAGGTATGCTGCTTTATGTCTACATTACATTTACATTTATGTTGCCTTGGACTTTTTTTTGGTTGTGATAGCATTGTGTTGCATTAAAAAAAAGCCGTGTTCTACTTTTCTCAACATGCTGCATTTGTGAACTGACCTATTAAATATGTGTAAACTGACCTATTAAAAATAATGTCCAGTGATTTCCATTGGACAGGCCAAGTGGACAGGTGTGAACAGAGACTTACAGCTGGGGTGAAACCTGGGCCTATGATGGTACATGCAGTATGGGTGCTCACCTTCAGTGCTGCTTTTCCCTTCTGTGCTATATGCAGTGGGGCCGGTCTCTACTGTCATGATGCTTAGCCAGTAGCTCTGCTTGATGATCACAAGGGCCACTTATACAAGGAAATCTCTTTGCTTTCCATAAAAGTAAACCTACATTTTGACTGTCAAAATATCAGTAAATATAATCGTAGAGAAAGCCAGCATGTCTTGGGGTTATGTTTAAGCCATTGTATTATACAATACCAATAACCTAGCCAACATTTCAAGCCCTGTATTGCCACAAAATGTTTGCTGGATCATCCTATTTCTGTAATGCAATGGCATGAACATAATCCCACATAGCGCTGGATTTCTTCACAGTGGATACTGCAGCTTCACCTCCTTGCTACTTGGACTATATAGATAATTTATGTTTTTACAGTTTCTGGTAACTGGCCTCAGCAGAACATGTGCCACCTGGAGACAGGGTAGCAGCTGTCAGAGCTGAGATTATCCAAATTTCTCACCTTCTGAGGCAGGCTGACTTTCAGACTGTGGATAGAGAAATATAAAATCTACTAAGATGGTGTTTGTTCAAAAAAAAAAGCCAAGAATGTTTTTTCCTAGATTCTCCCACTACTTTTACTAGTCATTTATGACATTATAATTCACTTTAATTGTAATTAGGTATTCCAAGAGGAATAGAGGTAGTCCAAGCATTTTGGAACACCCCTCCCCTGTACTAAGCCCAATTTGGGCAATAACATTAAAAGGCACTCACGGGAGGGGGGGGGGTTAATTACCCAATCCATGCAGCAGTGTGACTGCACTGGTCTGTCACTCAAGCCTGTGGCTGCAATGCTTAGTCCTGGGGTGGATTGCAGCGATCAGGTGAGTTGTTGAATTATTTTAATGCTAAATCAGGCTTAGCACAAGGGGGGGGGGGTTACAAAAAGCTTGGACTTCTCTTAAATAAATTATATGCGTCAACAGAAATATGGCTTGGGTGTAAAGCGGACCCACACCCATTTCTTGCCTAATGGGTGTGGGTCCACATTTTGACATGCTCGGGGGGGGGGGGCATCCAGATTGCTGGAGCCCTCCCCCACAGCACCTGCAATTATTATTTTTTTTTTTTTTCTGTAAACCACTCGCAAGCTGTGCGACTGCTTCCACAAATATGACTGTGCCCATCATGATTGCACTAGATTAATTTCAAATCCGCATGTTCAGTCTAGGCGTGTTGTGCCAGTGGAATTAGCATTTTAATATTTCTAGTGAAGGATACTTGTGTATTGGAATATTTCAGTTCCATATAAAAAGGGCATAAAGTGGACCAAAACCGAGGATTTTTCTTGCCCCGGGGCACCCCGATCGGGTCGCCCGAACAAAGTCACCTCTGTTCCTACGAAGCATGCGTTGCCGCTTGTCCAATCAGTGCGCTCGGATTGGAGTGCACTGATTGGATAAGCGGCCACACATGCGTCGTATGAACGGGAAGAGGTGAATTGGCTGTCGCATCCCTCGCTACCCTCCAACATGGAGCGTGCCTGTGCGGGTAATTCACAAATGCCTGGTGTGGGCAGGTGCCATGCAACAGCGAGAATGCAGCTGCTGCTTGCGCATGCACCGGAAACTAAGGTGAGTTTTTGGGCGACCTGAGGGGTTTCACACAACGGGGCACCCCTGATCGAGGTGCCCCATGGGGAACGAGTATGCCTGCCCTGGAGTCTCATAGACTCCAGGATGGGTTTTGATCCTCTTTAAAGCGGGTCAAAACCCATGAGTCTGCCCCTAGGCATCCTACACCAGATGCCCCGCTGTGGGTTTTGTTTCAGTCCCTCAGGGTGTAGCGAATTGGTATGCCCTGCTATGTGAAACCTCCCAGAACGCCGCTATTTATTCACCTCTTCCCTTTTCTAATACCACATGCTCTTGTCCAATGAGGGCTATATGCTGTGACTGTCATTTGCCAAACACACTTCTCCTTTGTGAATATAGATGCATCGGGGGAAGGCCAGTGGCCGGCCCTGGAACCAAAAAGATTCAGCGGGCAGTGGATTTTGTTTCTCTTTAATCCAACTGCTCCTGCTGATTGTGAACCTAGAATTTAGCAGACACCTTTTCTTCCTAGAGCTCTGTATCATGACAGTTCACAAGGTTTACAAAGAAAAAAAAAAAAAACTTTACCCTATTCTTCGGGCCAGCACTGCTGCTCCGATCCCTGTGTCTCCACCACCGAGAATGACACAAAGCCGCATCCTGTCCGTCCAGCAATTCTGATAGGAGAGTTTTAAAGGGAGATTTCACATAGCGGGGCATCCCAAATTGAGATACCTCCAGGACAGTGAAAATCCTTTTAAAATGCTTTAAAGCAGAACAAAACCCAAAGAATGTCTCGCTAAGTGAAACCCCACTTGGGGCACCACAAAACTCTCTTTCTTTCTTGCTCCCCCACATATGTAAACACAGACAGACGCATCCCCAACATCTCTGGGTTGTACGTGAGTTCCTGTCTCCAACAATTCATATAAGCTGGGGGTTGTTGCACTTGCGATTGCAACAAACCAAGCCGTTTGCCAAAAATTGCATATACATGGCAAACTGCTCAGATTGGACAAGAGCCAATGCATGTGCCAAAAGCCCAGGGAAAGAGTTTTTATGGGCATTCTGGGGAGGGGGGGGGGGGGTCACACAGTGAGGCATACCAAAGCAGGGTGACCCTGGGGCACAGTGGGGCAAAAGCTGAGATTTTTGTTTTTTATTTCTGATGTTCTGATACCATGTCTAACTTTAACCTGGAATCCATTAACTCTCCCCTAGGGAGGAAGTCTGGTACATCTGCCTGCCAATGTTTTAAATCTTTGCTTGAGTAAACAATGATTTGTCTGCATTCCAAGCTTAAAGGGGGAACTCAGTTTCAGAAATGGGTGAGTGAATGGGTCATCTCATCAGCGTCCATAGTGGCAGCAGTGATCTGTGTGTGCAGGGCTCACTTCTCTCTTCTTGTAGATTGGTGTACAGTTGCCAATAGCAACAGATTGCAGGTAGTAGAAACTGCTTCAATAAAACACACATTTGCTAACATAAGAAAAAATAAAAATACTAGATATGCATTGGTGCCTTGAACCATCTGTTATGGGGTGTATTTCACCTGAGGTTCACAGGCAGCCAGGACAGTCCCACATAGCCTGACAGTGCACTAGTTGTGCGCTGTCCCCTTAAATCCCGGCCTTTTTGGCAGCGGGTGTGCATGCCTAGTGAACCTCCCTTAGACTCACCTGAACCTCCGGCAGGCAAATTTCCAGTTTTTATCTTCAATCTACCCCCCCCCCATTTTTTCTGACAGCTGTGGGGAAGAAGGTGTGGAGTCGCACGACTGCGGACCCAGCGGCAGTCTGTCACTTCCGGTTGTGGCCCTTTCACGTGGGGTTCCCAGAATTACAGGCAGCACTTACTCCCAGTTAGCCTCACAAGCTGTAGAGACTCAGAATGGAGTGGTCGGCTCTGTCGAGGAGTAGGAGGAAGCCTCGGTGGGCAGCAGTGTTGGCGGTGGTGATCGGGCAGCCCCCAGCAGCGGCAGGTCTCCTAGCCCAGCAAGGATAGACAATCCCGGCAAAAGGGTCCAGGTGGCTTGTAGTCTTCACAACTCGTGCAAAATGCCCCAGGTGAAGCCGGTAATGTACAAATCCTGATTTAATGTTGACATTTTTTCATGTTGCAAAAAAAGGGGGGTCGGTATACATAAGTGTTATGCCATTTTTAGCCCAACTCACCCAAGCTTAAAGTGGACCAACACCCACGGGTGATCGGCCCGGGAATCTATAAGATTCCCGGGCCGATCACCCCCCACCCCGCGGGACATCTGAGATCGGGATGTCCCGCGGGGTGAAACCCCCCCCAAACACCCCAACTCACCTACCTTATCTGCCACCGCCGCCTCCCTCGCGCCCCTGTAGGCGTGCGCGCCTCCGCGCCGGCCGTCTGCGAATGGCCGGCGCGGGCGCGCGCGCGTCAAAAGTGACGCGAGGGAGGCGGCGGCGGCCGCCGCCGCTTAGACGTTCCAGATCTTCCCTTGTACGTCGGCGCTGGGAGCGGGGAGAGGTGAGTTTTTCGGGGGGTTAGGGGGGGTTTCACACAGCGGGGCACCCCGATCGGGGGTGCCCCACCGAAGTGGACCAAGACCCAGGATAGTCAAAATCCTGGGTGTTGGTCCACTTTAAGGATAAGGACAAAGACCCCCCAAAAGTAAAGCTTAAGGATCCTAATCCCATTAGATGCAGTGAATCCTGCAGGTTTATACTTCTAGATACCTGGCAGACGCATATATGTCAGGCATACTTACAGCTTAAAGTGGACCAACACCCAGGATTTTGACTATCCTGGGTTTTGGTCCACTTTGGCGGGGCACCCCGATCGGGGGTGCCCAGCTGTGTGAAACCCCCCAGAAACCCCCAAAAACTCACCTCTCCCCACTCCCACGTGAACGCCGCAGCCAATCCCCGCCAACGTCCAGGCGGGGGACAGGAACGTCCAAGCCGCTTCCGCCGCCGCCGCCTCCCGCGCGTCACTCTCGGCACGCGCGCGCCCCCGCTGGCCATTCACAGAGGGCCGGCGCGGGCGCGCGCACGTCTGGAGGGGCGCGCGGAAGCGGCGGCGGATCAGGTAAGATCTTTTTGGGGTTTCTGGGGGGTTTCACCCCGCGGGACATCCCGGTCTCGGATGTTCCGCGGGGTGGGAGGTGATCGGCCCGGGAATCTTATAGATTTCCGGGCCGATCACCCCTGGGTGTTGGTCCACTTTAAAATTGGAGAGGAGACTTCAGCTATGTACAGGGAGATTCTAGCCATGAGGAATGAAATTGCCTTAAATCAGGCCTTCACCCTAATATCTTATGTGTTTCCACTACGCTGTACATAGAGACTGCCTGCAATAAAAATCATCCTACCTGTACCTATTGCATTTTCTGAGACTTTAAACATCCAAAATGGCAGTCCATGGAGGTGCAGGCTGCCTGCAAACAGGAAGTGCCTTCTGACTGTGCCGATCTTTATTCTGGGATTGCTGTCCTTTTCCTGACCCCCAGCTCTGCTCTGTTTGTGCAAAGCGCCAAGATGGCGGCTCCCGTATCCTAGAATGCTGAACTGAGTTGCAGGCCAGTGAAGGAAAGAATAGAAAGTAAGTGACTAATAACATTAAATATATTAATTTTAGATGCTGGGGAATAGTTTAAGGGTTTGGGCTTTTCATTAAATGATGCTGAAGGTCCTCTTTAAAGTTTGAGGTTCATAATTCTCCTGGGTCACAACCAGGGGCATCCACTGCTGACACATGAATCCGTCAGTCAGGGCAGGTAAATCGGGAAATGAGAGCTCTAGTTTCTCTTGCTACATCTATTCCGGCCACTCATACTCTCGATTCGGGGCCTCTTCAGATTGAAACAGGATCTGAATTAATAGAACAGAGTGAAGGTGAACTCTCTTCAGAGGATTCTTTCATTGAGGGCATACAGATTAAAAAGGGCAAATGGGCATCTGGTTCCTCGGGGCATCTGCCAGAGGAATTGGCAGGGTTATTAGATGTTCTCTATTAGGGGTGTCAAAAAAAAAATCTATTCAGTCAGTTATCATGATATTTCATACAACGATACTAGAATCTTTTTTTTTTTTTTTATTTATTCTCTAGTATCGATTCTGACCCTCCCCTCACAGTAAAATAAAAGTAAAAAAAAAACACTCATCTGATCCCTCGTTCGATACGGCCAGCTCTCTTCTTCACCTGGGGGGCCTCTGCCCCCCCGGGGCTTTTTGGTCTTAAGGAAAGAGCCTGACAGGCCCTCTCCCCCTGCCTTTCCTTTGGGGGCGGATGACATCACCTCCATGGGCATCATCCTGGCTTGCGGCGGCTAAGCTGTCAGATGCCGGTGATCCTTGGGCAGATGAGGACGTGGCAGGAGATCCTCTGCTCCTCCTGCCCCCCTCTGGCTGGCAATCACCGCATCTGTCATCGGATTGGTGAGGGACACAGGAGCTGACAATCGGAGGTGAGTAGAGGGAAAATTTTTTTTTTTGCTATTAACCCTTTAAGTGCCAGCCCACCTGGAGATTTTGTCACGCTCTGTTGCCAGAGCATTTTTCACAATTTTGAGCTACTCATGTTTAACTGTAATTTTTGAAGGGATTTTCTGGGACTTCCCATAAAAATTACATATTGTTTTTTTCAGCAGAATCTGGGCTTTAACATCATATCTCTTGTTTATCAATTTTGTAGTTTTATCCTAATTATTTTGGGCAAAATATGTGAAAGAAAATAAAAAATACACACGTTTTTACATTTTGCAGTGTTTTTTTTTTAATCGAAGATAAAGGTTTTTCAATAAAAACATATTGAGGGTAAAAGCCCCATTTCTCCCGGTTACAACGGTACCACACATGTATTAGTAGACACCCTTTCCTGCCCAGGAGACCCCAGAAACTGCAAAGAGCGCTAGAGGAGATTTTCAGATAAAATACAAATACTTTGCGCTCCTCGCAGTTTTTCAAAAAATACAACCCTTTACATTTGAAATACCCCCCACAAACTATATATTTTTGGAAAGTGCACAATTCAAGGTTTCTAAGCATACTAGGCTTGTTGGCGTGGGTGCATTGGTTTGAACTCTATTCATTGGCAGAATCTCTGGTTCCAAAGGATTTCGCTAAAAAAATAAGCAAAAAGCAGATTGAAAAACATTTTTTCCTATAAAAACAATAAGCAAGCAAGAACTAACGCAGTAAATCTGAAAGCACAATGGCTGCTGAACAAAACAATACCCCACATGCATAGGTACTTTGAAGTGTAGAGTTGCCAAACACCCCAAAGTCAAGCATGCGATTGAGGGTAATTTTACTTGAAAAAATCAGCGGCGCACACAAAGTGCGCACCTTGCAGTTTCTCCAAATTTACAATCCTTTACATTTGAAATATCCCCCACAAACTATATATTTTTGGAAAGTACATACCTCAAGGTTTCTAAGCCTACTGGGCTTGTTGGCGTCTGTGACTTCCTTCGGACTCTATTGATTGGCAGAATCTCTGGTTCCAAAGGATTTCGCTAAAAAAATAAGCAAAAAGCAGATTGAAAAAACATTTTTTCCTATAAAAACAATAAGCAAGCAAGAACTAACGCAGTAAATCTGAAAGCACAACGGCTGCTGAACAAAACAATACCCCACATGCATAGGTACTTTGAAGGGTACAGTTACCAATCACCCAAAACTAACACATGCGCTATGGAAAAACAAAACAATTTCTTACCTGTTCTAAGAAGTGCAAGTAGGATACTGTAGCTGTGTCATCAGATTATAGGATACTGTAGCTGTGTCATCAGATTATAAGATCAGTGCAGTGATCAATGACCAATATCAGGAATCAAGAACCTGAAATTGGTCACATTTTATCATCACTTGCCACAAGTAACCAGCTGCTCCTGCTCCACCATTTCCCTTCGGATTAGCAACAGCGAAAAGAAACTAAAAGAAAATAAAATATAATGGCAACACAAAATACCTAAGAAACCTAATCCTAAAAGGGGCCTACCTACCAAAAAAAAAAATGCATTGCTCAATAATTTAGTTGAGTATGGTATACCTCAAAACAATCTTCGAGGCATAACCCGGGTTGGCTGGGACAGGTCGGGCAATAATACCGCACATCTCTTCTAATGCCACGCTTCCTACAAACCCTACAAGCTCTCTGGGGATACCGCTTTCTACCAATTTCGGGAAGCAACTTTATAAAGTGCTTCCCTACTAATCTGGCCTGGTTGTCATTGCTAGGCAGATCTGGTTCTTCCGCAGTATCCCCAAACAACAAAGCAGGGAGTAACTGCTGCTGGTATTTTATGTACGATAAATTGGAGCCTGGCACTGCTGCCTTGAAGGCAACAAAGCTGTTGTAGGTTGCCATTTGGACCAAATGGATAGCAACTTTAGTGTACCAGGCTCGAGTTTTTCGGGTGGCGTTGTAATAAGTTAATATTTGGTCCGTTTTATCAACGCCACCCATGAATTTATTATAATCGGTTATGCAACGTGGCTTTTGGGAAGGGGCTCGGGGACCACGTTGCCTTACATTCACAACTGACTCATCGTGGAGTGTTGTCAGAAGGAATACATTTTTTTTGCCCATGTATTTCATGGCCAGGACCTCATCGCTTCTTAGAGCATAAGACTCCCCCCTTTTTAATTTTTTTTCAAGTAGTGGCCTGGGCAATCCTTTGCGTTTAGGGTTGATGGTGCCGCAGGCCGGGGTATCCAACGAATAAAGGGCGCGAAATAAGGGGATGCTGGTATAGAAGTTGTCCATATATGTGGTAACCTCTACCCAACAATGGAGTCATAAGGTCCCAAACGATCTTTCCACTTATTGACAAATCAAGGGGACAACCAGGGGGGTCCAGATAGGTGTCCTTTCCTTCATAGATTCGAAAATATTTGATGTAGCCGGTCACACTATCGCATAATTGGTAAAATTTAATCCCGTAGCGGGCACGCTTGCTAGGGATATATTGCCGAAAAACAATGCGCCCTTTGAAAAGCAGTAGTGACTTGTCAATTGATAATTTTTGGCCGGGGGTGTACACTACTGCGAAGCGATCTGACAGGCTGTTGAGCAGGGGCCGTAATTTATGCAGCCTGTCGTGACCGGGCTCACCACGGGGAATAGCAGTGGAATTGTCGTTAAAATGCAGAAACCGCAGTAAAATTTGGTAGCGGTTTCTGGACATTACGGCCGGAAATAATGGAGTTGCCAATATGGTTTGGGTATCCCAGTAGGAGGAAATACTAAATTTTTTTAGGATACCCATTGCTAGAGTGAGCCCCCAAAATGTCTTTATCTCACTCAAATTTGTGGGATGCCATGCCTGAGCTCGGGCGTGCCTCTGCAGGGGGTTTTGCGCTAAGACCTGCTCGGCATAGAGATTGGTATAGAAGACCATATCCAGTAGGATGGCTTCTGTGAGGAACAATTTGAAAAAGTCAATGACACCAAAATTTGTGGTGTCTACATTGACCCCGGGGACCGAATCAAAAGGGGGAATTTCGGGGGAAATATTATTAGGAGGCCTCCACGCAGACGCTCCTTCACCAGCTGCAGCACTCTATGCCTCATCCTGCACTACACTCGCCTGAAGCGTGGCCTCACTTTGTGCGGTACTATCCCTTCTACGGTGGCTACTACTGGTAGCACTGCGCGGCTGTGTTTCCTCAGTAGAGTATACACTGTCTGACTCGCTATCTGATGGGAAGAACTCAGACCCTGACTCACTAAAATCTTCCGAGTCAGACGCCATCAGGTAAGCCGCAGCTTCCTGTGCAGTGTACCGCTTACCAGCCATACCCCAATGCAAAAAAAAATCTAAAAAAAATTAAACTAAAGGCTAAAACTAAAGGCTAAAACTAAAGGCTAAAACTAAAGGCTAAAACTAAAGGCTAAAACTAAAGGCTAAAACTAAAGGCTAAAACTAAAGGCTAAAACTAAAGGCTAAAACTAAAGGCTAAAACTAAAGGCTAAAACTAAAGGCTAAAACTAAAGATAAATTACAAAAAAATACAATACAATAAAACAAAGCAAAAAAACAGACAAAAAATTAAACAAAAAAATACAATACAATAAAACAAAGCAAAAAAACAGACAAAAATAGAAATAACAGTGTATAGTTACAACCCGATGAGAAGTGGTGGAGTCAGGAGCAGCAGGTCACGGGATCCCAGCTAGGCTCCCAAAAGGAGGAAGGGGCCAAGGTCCCAAAAGGAGGAAGGGGCCAAGGTCCCAAAAGGAGGAAGGGGCCCAGGTCCCAAAAGGAGGAAGGGGCCAAGGTCCCAAAAGGAGGAAGGGGCCAAGGTCCCAAAAGAGCACGGTCCAAACAAAAAGCAGTAGCGATCTTCAAATCTCAGCGAACCACCTAAGGGAAAAAGTTAAGATTAGGGAGTGTGGGTGAACTGAATGCCTGATAATAACTACCTGATCCCCCAATCTAACGACACATGCATGGGCAATAGCCACACTATGCTATAGCTAGAGCGGTGGTAAGGTAAGTTTTACTGGGGATTCACTCTACTAGCGCACTGGATTGGACGAGCGGCTGCACCTGCGCAGTAGAAGCGGGGTGAGGTGATTTGATCTGGGCATTCGGGGGGGTTTCACAGTGACCTCCCCCTGACCCTGCCTCCATTAGGATATTGGGGTGCACCCCACCCCTTTCTCTTACCGTCTCGTTGGCGGCTGTGACCGGCATCAGGAAGCCCCGGGGCCCCCAGTTCTTCTCCACCATCAGCCGGTCCCTTCCCCGGTGCTGCAGGCGGCCGCCGCCATAAGCCGCATAACAAGCCAGAGCCAGCCCGGCCCCGGCCGCACCCGCCACCAGCACCCGAGATGTGCCGCCACCGGGCACCGGCGCCCAGTCACAGCCCGGAGCAGCCTACGGAGCGCAGCCATCACCACTGACACCCAGGGGCGGACTGACACCACTCAGGGCCCCCGGACCAAAAAAACCAAGGGCCCTCAGCGAGACCCCACCCCTTGTCCCACCTCTGCCCCGTCCCTGTTCTGGGGATGAGTGTGGATGGAGGCATGAGTGTGGATGGAGGCATGAGTGTGGATGGAGGCATGAGTGTGGATGGAGGCATGAGTGTGGATGGAGGCATGAGTGTGGATGGAGGCATGAGTGTGGATGGAGGCATGAGTGTGGATGGAGGCATGAGTGTGGATGGAGGCATGAGTGTGGATGGAGGCATGAGTGTGGATGGAGGCATGAGTGTGGATGGAGGCATGAGTGTGGATGGAGGCATGAGTGTGGATGGAGGCATGAGTGTGGATGGAGGCGTGACAGGGGCACAGGCTGGGGATGAGTGTGGATGGAGGGATGAGTGTGGATGGAGGGATGAGTGTGGATGGAGGGATGAGTGTGGATGGAGGGATGAGTGTGGATGGAGGGATGAGTGTGGATGGAGGGATGAGTGTGGATGGAGGGATGAGTGTGGATGGAGGGATGACAGGGGCAGGCTGGGGATGAGTGTGGATGGAGGCATGAGTGTGGATGGAGGCATGAGTGTGGATGGAGGGGTGACAGGGGCAGGCTGGGGATAGGTGCAGATGGAGGGATGGGTGGCAGGGGCAGGCTGGCGATAGGTGCGGATGGATGGATGGGTGGCAGGGGCAGGCTGGAGATAGGTGCGGATGGATGGATGGGTGGCAGGGTGGGGATAGGTGCGCAAATGAGTCTAGTCAGGCCCCCTCTAACAGCGCGCAGCCCGCGAGGAACTTTTACAGCCAGCTGATCGGGGGGGGATCGGATCGGGGGTTGGGGATGCTGGCGGATCGGCGACCGTGACCCCCGAACCCCCCGCCCCCCCCCGATCAGCTGGCTGTCGTCGGTCTTTCTGGGTTCCTGGGTGTGCGAGGGCGGACAACGGCCGATTGGACCGGCCTGTCAGTCCGCCCCTGCTGACACCGATCAGGGTACAGCCACCCCCCCAACCCCCCCAACAAAAAATCACTGACCCCACACCCCCACCCACACACACACACCTACCTCGAGCCGGCGAACAAAGAGAAGACCGCAAGTTGTTTTTAAAGTGGTGGCGCCGGCTGATGACAACAGCCGTGCGCCCCTCTTCGGATTGGTCCACCGACGATCTGGTGACTGGGGTGAGGTCAGGGTCACCTCCAGATGACCCCCCCATGACCCTTCTACACTGTGGAGGCGGGATCCAGGCTGTTTTCGTCCGTTGATCGTCAGGAGGTGAGTTACAGTGCAGCCCGTAGCACCTACGTGCTTGGCACTTAACGCCCAGCCAAGCCAGCACGTAGGTGTTACGGGCTTGGCAATAAAAGGGTTAAGACATTGTGTGGTGTTTTTTTTTTTTTTTTTTTTTTTTTTTGTTTTTTTTTTTTTTTTACTGTTAACCCTTTGTGAACTGGTAAGGGATCTATGTGACCCCTATACCAGACTTGCCATTAACCCCGAGCCCCCCATTACCTGCCTTTCCAAAGTCTATGCCGGCTTGTAGCCTGCAGGGCCAGGGGCCACCAAAGCTGGCTCCTGCTCCCTGTACTACAAACCCCCATAGCTGGTACGGGCTGGTTATGCTGGGTAAGGGGGACCTCACGCCATTTTTTAGGGGGATTTTTAAGGGTTTTTAACCCTTACAATTTTTTAAAAAAGGGTCCTATTTTTTTTTAATTAAAATGAAAAATAATCGCAATATAACGTCTTTGAGACAGAATCGGGATGTGTCGTCATACGTGTATCGCGGTACGTATCGTATAGCCATATTCTTGCCAATTCACACCCCTAATATCCATGATGCATGGGGAATTTAAATGCGAGAAAAAACGCTGTCTGTGCAGGATACCATGTATAAGAAATATTTGGAAAATAGTTCCAAATCATTCTCCTTTCATTCAGCACTTCATCCAGTCTCATAGATGCCAGGGTGGGTTTTGGTCCCCTTTAAACAGGTCAGAAGAGTCCCTTCTATTAGATCTAAAGAGGACTCTTTCTACTAAAAACTTTGGTCTGGGTAGTGAATCTAGAAACACACAGTCGTCTTTGTAAATTCCTAGGGTACGACTTAGACAGTATCCATCAAAGGATTCTGCTTCCGCAGGAAAAGATACTGAGAATCATAACAATGACTCAAAAACGTATCAATTCCTCTCTGGTTTCCATACGAGAAATTATGACCCTGCTCGATATCCTGACATGAGTAATTCCTGCAGTCCCTTGGGCTCAGCTCTATATGAGAACCTTGCAGAGGTTCCTCCTTTTCCTGTTGGCACAAGTGCCCAGACTCGCTGGGTCAGGAAGTCCAAATAGAGACCAAGATCCTAGAGGGTCTCCAATGGTGGACAGATCCAGTGAGACTAAGAGAAGGACAGTGGAATCAAAGAGATCCGGTAGTTATCACAACAGATGCCAGCAGCTGAAGTTGGGTGACTGGGACACTGGGACAGTCAACATGTCCAGAGGAAGTGGCCACCATCATAGCAAGCAGATCCTCCAACTTCAGGGAGCTTCTAGCAGTCAAGCTGGCGCTGAATCACTTTCTGTCTGACATCTCAGGCAGAGATGTCCAGATCCGCTCTGGCAATGCTTCCACAGCAGCTTAAACCATCAGGCTGAGACCAGGTCCTCGACACTGATAAGCCTCTCAAACTCGATTCTTTTTCCTTTACAGGAAAAGGTCCTGTCTATATCTGCAGTTCATTTAAAGGGTACCCTGAACACTCTTGCAGATTTTCCAAGCCGAGTCAGGGTCCAACAGACCGAGTGGCATCTGAACCTTCTTGGTGTCTACCTTGAGATAAATTTCTTTTCCTCTGCCAACAATACAAAATGCGAAACTCTCTGGCAAAGGGGGTGGTGCATTAGCAGCATCCTTGGATTTTTCACCTAGCTTATGCCTTCCCTCCTTTCAGAATACTGCTAAAAGTGATCCGGAAGATGGCGCAAGAAGAAGTTAACGTTGTCTTCATAGCTTCGTTTTGGCCGAGAAGAGCCTGGGTCGCAGAGCTGAAAAGGATGGTGAAGAGGAGTCCTTGGCAGCTACCAAATACTCAGAATTTGATTCATCTGCATCCAGAGCCAGCAAAGCTTCAACTGACATCATGGATTTTTGAAAGGGCCATCCTAGTAATGAAGGACTGTTCGGGTAGAGTGAAACTCTTTTGGACAGTAGAAAATTGACCACTAGATGCATCTATGCAATGGTTTGGAAATGCTTTTCTTCATTTTGTGAAGCTAACAAGCTGAAGAATGATATAACCGCAGTCCTAGAATTCCTGCAGGAAGGATATGAGAAGGGGCTAGCAGTAAGTACACTAAAGGCTCAAACTTCAGCCTTTTATCAGTCTTTCTAGACGGTCAGTTGAGACGGCATTTAACCAATCAAAGCTTTAAATATAATATCCGTAAAAGACCAGCGCCTTTTTAAAGTGGACCAACACCCTCCCGCATCGGCCCGGGAATCTATAAGATTCCGGGGCCGATCCCTCCCCGCGGGGCATCCAAAATCGGGATGCCCCGCTGTGTGAAACCCCCCAGGATGCCCAGGAACCTTACCTTGATCCCAATCCAACAGCACATGCGTGGGCCGCAGCCACATCTCGTGCTTCTCTCTAGCAGGGCGCGTGCCCGCGCCGGCCATTCACAAAGGGTTCCCTCCCTGTTAGAGGGAAGCGCGAGATGCGGCCGCCAGTGTGCTAGGAGCCACTGTGGTTGTACGTCGCTTGGACGCGCACAGTGGTTCCGAGCGCGCTGCTTGGATGAGCGGCCGCGCATGCGCCGTAGGAGCGGGGTGAGGTTTTTACGAGTGATCGAGGGGGTTTCACATAGCAGGGCACCCCGATCGGGGAAGTGGACCAAGACTCAGGATAGTCAAAATCCTCATCAGTTGTATTGAAAGTGTTACTGGAACCTCCTCCATTTCAGTCATTGGAGGAAGTACCAGAAAAGTGGTTATCTCTGCAATTTTGTTTTCTGTTGGCCCAAAAAAATGCTAAAAATTGCTAAATTTACTAACAGGTCCCAAGATATAGAGCTCCTGACATCTCCAGCCAGGGCAGGGAAGATCTCACACTTAAAGATATGAGAAGATCATTGATTATTTACTTAGAAAGATCCAGAGAATGGCGGATAGCGGAACAACTTTTGGTAAACTTCAGCGGCAAAAGAAAAGGCCTAACAGCCTTAAAATCTATTGCCAGATGTATAAAACAAAGTATTGTACCAGCTACCGTATACATCCAGAGGTTGCTGGCACCTTTGAAAAAGTGAGCTTGTCTAACGGAACGCGCGGGGGATTAGGACGCCAGCAGGGGCGGACTGGCCATAGGGCATACCGGGCAAAATCCCGGTAGGCCGGCACCTGGGAAGGCCGCGGCCGCTTAGCGTTGGGGAGGACAGGTGGTGGCTGGTGAGCGGCGGATGCGTGGGACGGAGGATCGGGTGGTAACTGGCCGGTGAGCGGGGATGCAGTTGAGTGACAGAGGGTGGTGGCCAGTAAGCGCGCATTTCAGAAGGGCATGTGGAAGAAGCTCCGTAGTGTGGCAGTACCGCTACTACTACCAATGTACTTTACTTTAAAAGCAGCAGCTTTTTACTGCACTGTCGCACGTCTTTCTAAGTGAAGGTTTTCCCCTGTCAAAGTTTGTCACCTTCCCATTGGCTGATGAATCTCTCTGCTCAGCCACACTGTGGGGAGGCTCCAGGACTCAGTAGCTCCACCTCCTACCCCCGGAGTCTTGGGCAGCATGGCTGGCAGGTGAGCAAACTAATCTTTAAAAAACTTTTACTACTTAAGCACATGTTTTTATCTGGGGAGGATGACTAAGAGCAACATAGCCTGAAACGTTTCACACTACAGTCCCAGCCAGAGGACTTTTGTATTGTTGTCTTTCCCTGTTTTCTATCACTATGGGCTGATTTTTATTGGGTCACAAGCTACACCTTGAGGGGAAAAAGAAATGGTTTACTTTCCTGCCATTTTCTGCATTAAACAGCTTGCCAGTTGTACATCACTGTTCCCTGCCTTCACACAAGATGAGCTGCTACTTTGGACCCCATAATGAAGGCAACCGTGGTCTAGGGGAATATGGAGGGCCCCACCACCAGTGCTGTTGGTGGGGCTCAGAAAAGTCCCCAGCATGGAGCAGGGCATAGATGGGGGTGCAGCATGGAGCAGGGCATAGATAGGGGTGCAGCATGGAGCAGGGCAGAGATGGGGGTGCAGCTTGGAGCAGGGCGGAGATGGGGGTGCAGCTTGGAGCAGGGCGGAGATGGGGGTGCAGCTTGGAGCAGGGCGGAGATGGGGGTGCAGCTTGGAGCAGGGAGGAGATGGGGGTGCAGCATGGAGCAGGGCGGAGATGGGGGTGCAGCATGGAGCAGGGCAGAGATGGGGGTGCAGCTTGGAGCAGGGCAGAGATGGGGGTGCAGCTTGGAGCAGGGCGGAGATGGGGGTGCAGCATGGAGCAGGGCAGAGATGGGGGTGCAGCATGGAGCAGGGCAGAGATGGGGGTGCAGCATGGAGCAGGGCAGAGATGGGGGTGCAGCATGGAGCAGGGCAGAGATGGGGGTGCAGCATGGAGCAGGGCAGAGATGGGGGTGCAGCATGGAGCAGGGCAGAGATGGGGGTGCAGCATGGAGCAGGGCAGAGATGGGGGTGCAGCATGGAGCAGGGCAGAGATGGGGGTGCAGCATGGAGCAGGGCAGAGATGGGGGTGCAGCATGGAGCAGGGCAGAGATGGGGGTGCAGCATGGAGCAGGGCAGAGATGGGGGTGCAGCATGGAGCAGGGCAGAGATGGGGGTGCAGCATGGAGCAGGGCAGAGATGGGGGTGCAGCATGGAGCAGGGCAGAGATGGGGGTGCAGCATGGAGCAGGGCAGAGATGGGGGTGCAGCATGGAGCAGGGCAGAGATGGGGTGCAGCATGGAGCAGGGCAGAGATGGGGGTGCAAGTGCATTTTCTGGTGGAGCAGTAATGGCAAAGAAGAGCAGCGGTTGCAGTAGAGGCAATGAAGACTGCTGGGCAGCAGAGTCCGGAGGACCTAGCAACAGCAGGGTTGGTTGAGGATTTAATTACGCCTTACTATAGTATATATATATGATGTGACATTAAGATATTATACTGGGCGAGGAACGGTACAGCAGGGCCGGTGTGCCCCAAAAAGTCCCGGGCCGTTTTTTAACCCCAGTCCGCCCCTGGACGCCAGGGTCTGGCTGCTAAGCAAAACATCATGCCTTCGGTAGAAGTCTTACTAGCAGCTTCCCACCCCTAAGATATAATTACTTTGCTAATCCTCTGCGGGTCGTCATGAAGAGTGAAGGGAGAAAATACCAGTTAGATTTGCCGGTAACTGTTTTTCTATAAATCCTTCATGACGAACTCTTAGTTACCTCCCTATGGTTTACTTTGTTACTTGACTAAGACTGCGGTTGGGAGGAAGGGTAGCGTTTTAACCTCTGTTCAGTTTGTTTCCTCCCAGGGGTGGAGCCTTCATCTCTCGGTGGGTCATCATGAAGGTTTCTTAGAAAAACTGTTACCTGTAAGTTTCTAATAGGGATTTTATCTTATTTTACTAATAGGTGGATGCAAATGACATTCAGTATCCTTTTCAAGCCACCAACCATCATCAAATTTTACTGAACAAACCTCCCAATGATAATTGTTTTTTCTCAAAACATCCTTCGGGCAGCATACGCATGAGACCTCCGGGCTCCTCCCCTCAACTGGAACACATGACCACCGGCATAAAGTCTTGGCTCCTCCCTCCCTTCACCAGTTGTTTCCGTGTTCCTCCAGAGGAAGGAACGTGACCACTAGCTCCTGGACCGATGGTTCAGGTAAGTATATTCCGGTACTATGGGCCTGAGCAAGGGGTCCATTTCTCGGTCCCGAAGGCGATCCTTCTGCCTGGGGCCCGGGATACCCTATGGGGTCATTGGCCAGATCCCATTCTTTGATTATATCAAAGGGGGGTAAGTGATATTTTGCCCTCTTGCTGAGGATGAATTATAGGAAGAGACCAGGGTTACCGGGAGCCCAAACTTAAAATGTTTTACCATTTTGAGACAATGTTTTTGTAGATTTAATGCACCCCTCTGCACTCGCTGAAGGGAGAGTTTGTGGTTGCATTTGCTATCAGCATTATGGGGCAGGTGTGCTGAACTAATGGAAAGCACCCCTCCCCCCTCTTCCCTCTCAGAGTGAGTAGAAACACATGCTGCTAGTTAACTCTCATTAAGCTTCAACTTGCCAGGACTCGCAGGTAGCCATTAATGAGATTGAATTTTTTCTTTTTTAAATATTTCAGGTCTCTTCCTCCCAGACTGCTGATGTCACATCCCAGCACCTGTGGAATTTCCTGCCTTTCTTTCAAACACGTGTGTTTCTTCTTTAATAGCACAGTGTTTTGGATATATATATATATATATATATATATATATATATATATATATATATATATATATTATGGCCTCCCCTTCTATTTTTTGTTATGAAGGGTTAATATTTTAATATAGGATTTAGCTCCTACCCTATTGTAACAGGCTCAGGAAGCAAATCCATGGGTGCCTCATTACCAGAAGCCTGGCAGACCATAAGGATGACATTTATTTCGATCCTACTGAAGTTTCCTCCACAAATATGTCTCATGTGAACCAGGATTCATCCTGTATTTCCGTCGGCTGCCGATTCTGGAAGGAGGGGGCCCAGTTTTGTCCGGTAAGTCACTTTTATTTATTAATAGTGTCTATGGGCATGTTTAATTAAGTTTGGATATAAGTATCGCCCTTGTTTTGCTTATGTATCTTAGTCTTTGACCACAGACTAAAGCTCATTTGAAGTATACCTAAAGCCGATTCTTCCAGACCTTTTTCATATAAGAAAAGTAGAAATGGTACTACGCCTTGTGCATTACTGGTTGTAACCCCTCTGCCAATATTGTCCAGGCGGGGTTAGATAATGTTGTTACTATCCTTGTAGGTCAGATTAGACCTAATGTCCTCCTCACCTTGGGATCTCAAGGTTGTAGGGAGTTCGGGCAACCAGGTTGGTCTTACAGACTTTCAAAACCTGTTCTGATCCCATCTATTATCTGGTCTGGGGGGGGGGTGTTGAGGAGACCAGTATAATTGCCTTTTAACTTAGGAAGGTTCTATTCCCTCGGGGACATTTACCTTTCCTTTCTTAGGTTGTTTCAAACCTTGGGATAAAGGATTCAGGACCAATGTGTAATTAGCTTGGGCTTTATCCTGATTTGGAATTTGACTTTTTTCTTATGCCAGAAGTATTTTCTTAACCTTAACAACACCCTTGCGGCTGCTCTCATCTGCTCGGATTGTAGCAGTATAGGACTCGGTCAATATTTGGGTCCTGTCCAGGGGTATTTTTATTATATGCATATTTTTATAGCGCCATCTAATTCCATAGCGCTTTACAAAGGAAGAATTCAGACAAGGTATAACATAGTACAGAGAACTATACAATATGGATGCCACAGTTTAAAACCAGGTGTGTGAGCACAGGAGACAATAGGAAAGGGTATGGTTATATCCTTTCTTCAGTTTTGGCGGTTAGTGACAAATGTCATGAGATTTTGGGCAAAGAAATATGATTGTATCATATTCAGTTCACAGCATTCTCTGAGAACCTGGACCAGGGTCTTTAGGTCAGAGTGAGCCTCGTGCAATATTCCTTTTAGAATTTTTTGTTTTGGGTAGATTTGTGAATACACTGATAAATATAGGTATTTTTTCTCCTGATCTGGCCCGCCTGTTGAAGAGAGTAATCATTAGAACTCCTTCTTTAAGCTGTTCCTTTCATTTGGGGACGCGGCTTAAGATTCCGGGGGGTACCTTCCTTCTCTACCTTATCTGTGGGAAAGAAGGATTTTTTTAAAGGGGTCCTCTCGGTCTGGAATCTATTTGCCCAAACCCACTGAGCTATGATGGGGTTGGTGCCTGGATACTTTGGGTTGCCCTCTCCATTCCAGGGGCATGAATGAGGGTTTCACATAGAGGTTACTTGTATCCTCAGTCGGACTCTTGGTTTCTCCTATACAAGTGGTGGAGGAAAGATAAGTTATTCTGAAGTTGCTAGCGTTGGAATCCAGGCGGTTAATATCCTAGTTTCCTTCTCCAGCAGAAATCTTCCTGGTGGTGGAGGCGTTGGAGGGAGTTTTTATTCTCCTTATAGAATATCTGTCTCCATGTACCATCAGATATTAGAAAGGTGTTTTTTTTTTTTTAGACATTATTTTAGGAGGAAGCTTGTTTCTACAAGGTTTTTTTCTTCAAGACCTTAACAGATCTGGGAGATGTCTGTCAGTTTCCAAGGAGCATGGGGCTCTGTCTTGTGTCATATTCTAACAACCCTAGGGAACCTTTTAACCCTAGGGAACCTTTTAACCCTAGGGGACCTTTTAACCCTAGGGGACCTTTTAACCCTAGGGGACCTTTTAACCCTAGGGGACCTTTTAACCCTAGGGGACCTTTTAACCCTAGGGGACCTTTAACCTCAAGGAACCCTTTAACCCTAGGGAACCTTTTAACCCTTTAACCCTAGGGAACCTTTTAACCATAAGGAACCTTTAAACCCTAGGGAACCTTTAAACCCTAGGGAACCTTTAAACCCTAGGGAACCTTTAAACCCTAGGGAACCTTTAAACCCTAGGGAACCTTTTTAACCCTAAGGGAACCTTTTTAACCCTAAGGGAACCTTTTTAACCCTTTTAACCCTAAGGGAACCTTTTTAACCCTTTTAACCCTAAGGGAACCTTTTTAACCTTTTTAACCCTAAGGGAACCTTTTTAACCCTAAGGGAACCTTTTTAACCCTAAGGGAACCTTTAACTCTAGGGAGCCTTTAATCCCAGCTGGCCTTTGTCTCCAGTTGGCCTTTGTCTCCAGTTGGCCTTTAGCCCTAGTTGGCCTTTAGCCCTAGTTGGCCGTTAGCCCTAGTTGGCCGTTAGCCCTAGTTGGCCGTTAGCCCTAGTTGGCCGTTAGCCCTAGTTGGCCGTTAGCCCTAGTTGGCCGTTAGCCCTAGTTGGCCGTTAGCCCTAGTTGGCCGTTAGCCCTAGCCCTAGGTGGCCGTTAGCCCTAGGTGGCCGTTAGCCCTAGGTGGCCGTTAGCCCTAGGTGGCCGTTAGCCCTAGTTGGCCGTTAGCCCTAGTTGGCCGTTAGCCCTAGTTGGCCGTTAACCCTTGGGGGGGCTGGGGGCTGTTTTGGGCCCTGGGGGCTGTGTCTAGTTCTAGGCTGCTCATAGACACAATAGATATCTCTAGTCTGGAGTTCTCCCTAACTCTGGGCTAGTTCTTTTACCCATACATGGAACCTTGCTATTTTTTTCTCAGATGCTGAGAATTTTTTTTCTACCAGTACTAAGCAAGCCTCCTTGTTATACATGTTTTGGGCTAAACAGGCGAACTATTGTAGCCTCTTGGTCCTCAGCGAGATGTTTTTTTCTGCTGAACTCTCTTGATAGATCTGCTGTCCTAGTGTGGCAGTAGTTTCTTTCTTTCCATTCTTTCCCACCCAACGAGGTAATGCTCGCTTATCTCTCATGCGTATGCTGCCCGAAGGATGTTTTGAGAAAAACTAAGTTAGTTACCTAGTAACTTTTTTTTTCTAAACATCCGTAAGGGCAGCATACGCCGATCCCTCCCTAGTGTATATATTTGAGGGGTATTGTTTTATTATGTTATGGTGTGGAGTCGTAGGTCTTGTCTCCTCTTTTCTTTCAGATCTCTACAACAACTGGTGAAGGGAGGGAGGAGCCAAGACTTTATGCCGGTGGTCATGTGTTCCAGTTGAGGGGAGGAGCCCGGAGGTCTCATGCGTATGCTGCCCTTACGGATGTTTAGAAAAAAGTTACCAGGTAACTAACTTAGTTTTTTCCCAAATTAATCAAAACTCCAAATTATAATGCACAAATAAGTTTTAATACATTTAAGTAGCTTTTGCAACAAATTACAATTTTCATTTAAAAACCTCTTAACAGGCCAAGTTACATGTTAACCTAGACCACCTTCTTTGACATTGAACTTATGAGTTTTTGGAGAGTTTCTGCTTTGAGTTTATCTACAGGATGTCAGAATAGCCTTCCAGAGCTGTGGTTTTGGTGTGAATTGCCTCCCATCTTTTGCTTGAAGATACTCCAAAGATTCTCAATACGGTTTAGGATGGTGGCTACACCATGAGTTTCTCTCCTTTTGATGCACATAGCAGCCAATGGCTACAGCATGAAATGGTGCAAGATGGGAGCATGAGGAATAAAATCAATATACTTTGCCATGGTCATTTTCACACATTTGGGGACCCTATAGGAGTCTACCAGCTCATGATTCCAGCTCAAAACATGACGTCGCCATCTCCTTGCTGAAGTTGAAGCCTTATTGTGACGTGGCCATCAATACTACAACCATCTGGACCATCCAGGGTTGCACAGCACTCATCAGTAAACATCAGTAAATGAGTCTTCATGTATGTCTGGGCCCACTGCAACCGCTTCTGCTTGTGAGCACTGGTTAAGCGGTGGTTAAACAGTAGGTTTATGCACAACTGTAAGCCTCTGGAGGATCCTACACCTTGATGTTTGTAGCACTCCAGAGGCACCAGCAGCTTCAAATAGTTTGCTGCTGCCTTTGTCTGCACAAACTCATTTGTGCTCTGAATTGGCCACAAATTTCTCTTCACATGATAACATTTAAGATAACATTCAAGTTTTTTGCTTAAAATCTGTGGCATGCTTAAAAATGTGCCTCCTCCATGACCATCTGCCGTGATTGTTATTCGACTAACAGCTGCATCCCCTTCAGCCTCAGGACCGTGTGCTCCCACTACAGCTATTCACATAGGTCAGTGAGAGCAGTTTGCCAAATTACACAGTCACAGCAGACGATGCTTGCACCGTTGGAACGAGCAAAAAACCTTTGCCCTGAGTAAAAACTACTGACTACAAATCCCAGAATGCTTCCAATGTAACAGGTGAACTCATCAGAAGCTTTGACCAAATCACACAGTAATGACCACCCCAGTGCAAATGCTGCCAGTAACCCTTTAGCTACTGAAACACAAGACTGAGATCCCCTTTTCTGCAGAGTTTGAATTATAGCAGATGGGGTTAAACCTGTCATCTCTGCCTTAGTCAATAAGATGATTAGCAAGCCAGAGTCGAGAAGTTTTTTTATATGTACACTTGTAAATTGCGCATGTAAACACATTGTTGCTAGACTGTTTTCTTTTATAACAGAGTTGCAAACAAATTAGAAAGAAATAACAGATAAGCTCAATACATTGAGGGCATAATTTCTGCACACAATAATGGAAGCTATTAAAGAGTCCATCGAAAGTAGTATAATCCTTAAAGGTCCCCATCTAGGCACATATTTCCTCCTACCTTTTCCCTGTGAGAACAGTGTAAAATACCATATTTTTCGCCCTATAAGATGCACTCTTTTTTTTTTTCCCCCAAAGTGGGGGGGGGGGGGGAAATGTCAGGGTGTCTCTTTACGTATGTAATGTAGAAAAAAAACGTACATTCCCCATTTCCAACAACGCAGCAGCCATTTTCCACTGACATAATGTATATTTATATATAAATTATCGTCATCCTCTGCTTTCGATGCTGGCCGCCACTTCTGCTGCCTCAAGTTTCCACAGAGTCGGTTTCAACAACTGGGTGGAGCATGGCCTATGACTTGTGCCTTACAAGGCCGTTTCAACGGCCATGTATTCTGGCAATGTACATGGCCACGGCCCATCCAGAAGCTGAGCAGCTGCTCACTTCTGCTGCCGGGATGGGCCTTGTATACCAGAGGGGTCACCTGATGTCCTCTCACTTGACCGTATAAAAGGACCCTCTTTGTGGTGAGAAAATGGCAGAGCCCGCACGTGAGGCAGAGGATTGCCGTTCTCTGCCCCATTGAAGACCCAGGATCGGAGAACCCCAGTGCTGGATCCTGGACGGAGGTGAGATTTTTTTTTTTTTTTTTGCTGTAGACTGGGGAAAATGGCAGCTACCTAGAATCTACATAATGGCAGTTAGCGGTTAGAAAAGCAGTTTCCATGTGCATGGCATTTAAGGGGCTAAATCTAATGGTGGAAATCTGTAAGTGATTCCCCTTCAAAAAGGTAACACATTGTCCGATCACTGTATTTCCCTAACTTCTGACTCCACCAGTGTCGGTGAAGCGGCTGCCAGCTGCTGCTACATGTGTAACGGACATATAACAAACCTCTGCCAGGAGGGTTCTGGAAAACTCTTCTGTGTGTGTGTGGGTGGGCGGAGCCAGCCATGAGAGAGAAGCTTGTGAGGTAATTCCAGCAGGTTATAAAAGGCGCAGCACAGCTCTGAGGGAGCAGAGTCCGTGAGGTGGGTCAAAGAGAGCACTTCTGTGTCTGTATGTGTTTCTGAGCCCACATAAATTATAGGGCCACAGTGAAGTTTTTGGTTGAAACTAACTCTCTCCTTATTTACCTCACTGCTGGACTGTGTGAGGGGTGTAAAGACTTATTTTTTTGTGTGTTATTCACTGTGTGAAGCCTCCCGCGGAGCGCAAAGAAAGGGACTCAGCGCGGTTGGAGGACGCCCTTAATTTTAATTTTATTTAGGAGAGTTTTGAGGCTGTGACCGTTGAAGAAAGAAATATCCAGAAAATATTTAAAGAAACAGCACCATTTTAGTCAGAAATAACAGGACATTTTCCACCAAGATCGTTTGGTCTAAGGATAAGTGAACTTTTCTCAGTTCTCCTCACTATTTAAAGCATAGTTACAAATTTAGAGCATCATCTATCTGAAGTTTATTATATAGAGTTAATCTTACATTTAAAATAGATTGTGTATGTATTGATAGATTGTTTGAATTACACAGAGCATACAGTGTGTCTTAAAGTGGACCAACACCCAGGATTTTGACTATCCTGGGTTTTGGTCCACTTCGGCGGGGCACCCCGATCGGGGGTGCCCCGCTGTGTGAAACCCCCCAGAAACCCCAAAAAACTCACCTCTCAACGCTCCCACGTGAGCGCCGCAGCCAATCCCCGCCAACGTCCAGGCGGGGATCAGGAACGTCCAGGCCGCTTCCGCCGCCGCCGCCTCCCGCGCGTCACTCTCGGCGCGCGCGCGCCCCCGCCGGCCATTCACAGAGGGCCGGCGCGGGCGCGCGCACGTCTGGAGGGGTGCGCGGGAGGCGGCGGCGGTGGAAGCGGCGGCGGATCAGGTAAGGTGTTTTTGGGGTTTCTGGGGGGTTTCACCCCGCGGGACATCCCGATCTCGGATGTCCCGCGGGGTGGGGGGTGATCGGCCCGGGAATCTTATAGATTTCCGGGCCGATCACCCCTGGGTGTTGGTCCACTTTAAAGTTATCCAAATAGCCATATATGATAAAGTGACCTAGACACAAGTTTATCCTTTGTTTAAGATATTCATCCTTCCCCCCCCCCCCCATATTCTTCAAGTAGAAATTATACTAGATTCTTCTACAGTCATTTATTGCCTTAAACCAGTGGCTATATACACCAACTATTGTTTTCAATGTATTCAACCGTTAAATTCTAAATTGGTTCTTATCTGGTGTGGTGTGTTTTATTCCATTATTTAAACAACCCCACCCTACACATGCATGAATCACATATATAAATGCATATATAAATGGATGGGTTTCCTGTTACTGTGCATTGTCAGTTATGTCTGTTGAATCCAGGAGGCAGCATGGCTGAGATGCTGGGAAAATGGCCGCTACCACTAGAAAATCGGTGAATAGGCGTTTTCGGCTTTGAGTGGATGCAGGAGCAAATGTAATTGCTGACAATGCTTCAGTATCATGCATGCAGATAGAGCAAGTGAGTTTTGGGAAGTTTTCTTTTCCAACTGTGCCAGGCTGTTGGTCAGGTTTAAGCCTACCTGTTTTTGTGGGTTTTGGTCCACTTTAAAGAAACTAGATATTAATGTTCAGCAGACCTCCTGTGGCTCTGTTTGTTGGTCACTTGGCTTCCCTAACCAATCCAATCTCAATGTAGCTGTGCACAATTTTTATTCTTGCTGTCGGACTATCAGCAAAAATCTACTGGTTTACTTTTAAGGCACTTCTTTCCCTGGGTGCAACTGAACTTGTGTCGCTCTTCTTTACTTAAACCGGACCTTCAGCATACTTTAATGAAAAGCACAAACCCTTAAACTATTCCCCAGCATCTAAAATTAATATATTTTACATTTTTAGTCGCTTACTTATTCTTTCCCTTGCTGGGCTGCAACTCTGTTCAGGACTCTAGGATACGGGCGCCGCCATCTTGCCTCAGAAGCATCACATACTAAGGAGGGGGGGGGGGCAAAAGTGCTGGGGGCGGAGTTATAGCTGTGCTTTGCAGACAGAGCAGACCTGGGATCAGAAAAAGGACCGCAATCCCAGAATGCAGAGTGGCACTGTCAGAAGGCGCGTCCTGTTTGCAGGCACCCTGAGACGCCATGTGCTGCCATCTTGGAGGCTCAGAAAATGCTGTAGATGCAGGTAGGATGATTTTTAATGTGGGCAATATGTATGCACAGGGTGGGGGAAACATATAAGATATGCTCTTATTTAGGGTGAAAATCCGGTTTGAAGTGCCACGTTTCTGGCACTGCGCCATGTGCATGCATTTTACCAACTTTTAGAGGCAGTCGACCAGTGCAACTGGTGGACTGAACTCTGCCCCTGTTGTTACAGTCATTAATATAGTTTTAGGCTCAACAAACCTTTGAGGTTTGTAAATATTGAAAAGCCAGACACTAACCCATGTTCTCTTAGGACAAAAAGCAAATATAGGATTTGTCAGATAATTGGGAATACTCGGGAGTTCTGGATATACTATGGGGTGTACTTTTTCACCTGGCTCTAAATCAGCCTCAAGGTAGACCATGGCCTTGATTCATTAACAGTTAAAAAAATTCTCATGGTAGCAAAAAATTAAATTCCTGAGAAAAAAGCCTGAGTTTTTTACTTTTAGTGATTCACCAAATAGGAGGACAGTGAAAGTCAATGGCACTTTTTACTCCTGAGAAAAGTATTGAACTTTTTACTCCATTTTACTCTGTAGTAAAAAGTGGCATTGCCTTTCATTGTCTTCCTCTCGGGCAAGTCACTAAAAGTGAAATTCTCAGGCTTTTTGGAACTCTTTAGTGAATCGATCTCAATGAAAGTCAATGACAGTTTTCTCTCCTAAAAAAGGAGTGAGACTTCTCACCTGCCTCTGAATCAACCCCATAGTTTGAAAGGTGTCTCTGTATTTACTTCTGTTGGAGACTATGTAGAGAGACACTTGCTCTCTGAATGTTGCCAAGTTTATCGGTGTGAAGCCAGGCTACATAAATGCTGTAGAGAAGCATTTAGGTGTAGGGCCTCACTTATTTAAATTGGATTTGATGGGCACTTCAAATATGCTTGTCCTATGCTAGTGGACCCTTGAGGATGTTCACAATTTAATGCATAGTAAAAGAATTGAGTCATTGAGTCAGAGGATGGTTATATTTCAGCAAAGACAGTTGTAACGCTGACCTAACCCAGTGTTGGGAGCTGTGCAACAGTTATTAGAAGTTACTGGACTTTTAGTCATCATGTTTTTATGTAAGGCTTCATATGAATCCCTTGACCCTTTTGCTTGAAAAACGTTGATGAACTAAAAACAAGATTAAAGTGATTCTGCAGGCAAAGGTAATTACACCATTGCGTCAGACTACATATACCACTGTCCTAAACTGTTTTCTGTTTTTAAATTGAAGCAGAAATGGCCGATATATCATTTACAGGTTCAGCCAACTTTCTCTTTCTCATCCTGTCCCCCAATCTGCTCAGCAGAGTGGTACAGCATTGTTGGTACTTCCCTTCTCCCGCCCCTCCCTCTGCCTCTTCCAGATTCATCACAGATTATGCAGCATCACAGATCCAAGGGCCTCTTTTTTCAGAAGAGTAATCATGAGGTGATATTCTAAACATCAATATCGACCATTTCTTATTCAATTTAAAAACAAAAACAGTTTAGGACAATGCCAAATGTAGCCAGACACAATGGTGTAACATTTACCTTTGCCTGCAGTAGCACTTTAATGAGTTTTTACCTTGTTTTTATTTTAAAGACCATTTTCAGGCAAAATAAAAAGCTATGGTGTGTGTGTGTTAGCTCACCGTGAATGATGTTGGGGGCATCGCCACGGCTAAGCGAGACAGGAAGAGAAGTCAGGCAAAAGAGCGGTGCTGCCCGAGGTGCCTGCATCCAGCCTGGCGCTGCTAACCCCGGACTGGGAGCAGTGGTCTGTGTGGGGGAAAAGGTGAGTATAGCTTTATTTTTTTATTCTAAGTATACAGCACATCCTGTTCCAGAAGATATTCCTTACACTTGGGGTATTCATCCAGCTGGACTGTAGAGACAGGAAAGTGGCTCCTCCTGGCCCCATATATACCAGGGACCTCCCACAAAATCCCCAGTTCTTCTCTGCAGTCCTGGCTGCGACTACTCGCAGGTGAGCGGGGCTATTGGCCTGCGGCCCTGTAGGACTATTCCCACCCGTTTCCTTTTATTGCCTTCCAGCTCAGGCTGCGCTGGTTCGGGTGAAGGTAGGCAGCACCGCTGTCAGGTGCTAAGGAGCGCTGCTCCAACTGCAGTCCCCCACTAAAGGGTAGGCGGTATAGGCCCATGGTGAGCCTTATGGGATGCCCCTCCCGCACTTTGTGCCCCTTGTCCCCACAGTTGGCTCCCTTTAGGCTGGCCGTCGCTTCCCCTTCGCTCTCCCTTGTAGTTCTCGGGAGGGGGGGGTGCATGTCTTTACTATATGTTGTATGCTGTGTTTCGATCCCTTATGAATTGATTGCACTGGTTTCTTTGCCGCCGCACGCTTGTACTACGCTTTGCGGTCGGCGGCAACATCGCCTCAGGCGCTGCTGCGCCATCATTGGCTGGCCTTGTCAGGTCGGTGTGTTTTCGCGCTCTTCGGGGGGGCGGGCCTTGCGGCTGACGCGTTCTGCATCACTATCTCCGCAGCCCGCCCCTCGAGGTATATGCGGGCGCCATTTTAGTTCTCTGCTGCGTGTGCCTGGCATCTCCCTAACGCGGTCCGTAAGTGCCCCTGCGGGCTGATTTATTTATATATTTCTCTGTATTGCATATTGCTTATGAGATCTTTTGCTTATGTCTTGCAGGCGGGTCAAACTTTGTGGTTTCTCCCGGTCCTATCCCCTCTATTTAGTGTTAACTCTTATTGGAGGGCTATTATATTTTATTACTCCCACTTCCCTAGCGGGCTATTGGGGCATCCCGGGTTGCTATTATTAGCGTCAATCCCTATTGGCCTGTTGTGCCGTGATAATCACCATATGGAGGCTTCTCAGGATAATGTGCTCGGGGTTCCTTTGAGACAAGCCCGGCTGTGTGTGGCGTGTGGAGTATCCCCTATAAGTGATGTCAGGATGTGTGTACCCTGCGCCCAGCAGGTACTTGCGCTGCAGTCTGGGTTACCTGCGGCTGGGCCTAGTGCTGCGCCCCCTCTACCCCCCCCCCCACGCTTACATCTGACTCCCAGTGAGGTGCATACCAGTGGGGAGTCTCAACCTGATTTGGCTACCCGGGTAGCCAGCATTGAAAGGCATATTGCTGGGTCCGGTCCGCATAAGGCTCCTGCTAAGCGGCGGCATCTGGCACCCGGTGTTACTCTCTTTCCTGTGAACGCTGAGGAGTTTTTTGATATTACTGGATATACCCCCCTGGAAGAAGGGGAATTATTCACTGATTCAGAATCATCTGAGGATCAGCCTAGGGGTTATGGTGAGTCTGGGTCTGACCCATGGGCTTCAGATGATACTGACAGACTTTTGGCTCACATTTTTGAAGTTCTCTGTATCTCTCCTCCTGCGTGGCCCGCGGCAGCAGGGGGAGCTGTTTCATACTGTTAAGCCACATTTGGAGTTTCCTGAACAAACTCACTTTAATAATCATAATAATAATGATTATCAAGGAGTGGGAACAGCCTAGCCAGCTTCCCGGGGTACCAAAGAGTTGGGATAAGAGGTATCCCTTTCCTGCTGAAATGGTTAAACATTGGTCATGTCCTCCAGAGGTGGATGCTCCAGTTCTGGGGTTGTCTTAACACATCTGTCATACATTCCCCTGACTCTACTACACTGAGGGATGGAGAGGACAGGCGCATGGATCAGCTGGCTTGCCATGCTTTTGCCTGTGTTGGGACCGCGCTCCATCCAGTCTGTGCCTCTTCTATCACGGCTGTTGCTATTAAAAGCCTGCTCAGGGGTCTCTTAGATGGGGGCCCCTGATGATGCTGGTAGTGAAGAGTATAGAGCTCTTCTGCGTTGTGAGGAATTTGTTGCATATGTTCTCTCTGCCCTGGATGATACCATTAAAATGTGTGGCAGGGCATCTGCCTTGTTGGTGGCGATATGCCGCTCGGTCTGGCTGTGCCAGTGGGCAGCTGACAATGCTGCCAAAAAGGCTCTCACTGGGTTTCCCTTCAAGGGGCTGCGCTTCTTCGGGGAACGTTTGGACTTGTTTTCTAAAGGTGGCAAGTTACCTCAGCGTAGAAGGCAGCCCCGGCCCTTTCGGGGTTCAGGTGCCTTTTCTCCTTCCTTCAGGGGCTCCAGAATTGGACGAGGAGCTTCCTTTGCTGGAGCCCGTGGAGACTCTTGGGGCAGGGGCAGAGGACGTGGCTGCCCTGGCCCCTCCTGGGGTCCCAAGCCTAAGTCCTCCCCCAAGCTCCCTCAGGCATGAAGGGGCACCCTCACTCATCCTGGTGGGGGGACGGCTTTGGCTCTTGGCTCACGTCTGGAGGCGTCATGTCTCAGACCGGTGGATTCAGGAGGTAGTGTCCTCCGGTTACAAGATAGTTTGCAGCCTGGCCGCCCCCAAGATTCATCAAATCTCGGTTAGCTGAAAACCCCTTGTCAGCTCATTGTCTCTCCCTGGCTGTCCAAGGCCTTCTAGACCTAGGTGTCATCTGCCGGGTGCCCTTGAAGGAAAGGGGCAAAGGCTATTATTCCAATCTTTTCATTGTGCCCCAAAAGGATGGGTCCATCAGACCTATCCTGGATTTAAAGCTTCTCAACAAGTTTGTCAGATTCAGACACTTTCGCATGGAGACTCTGTGCTCAGCTGTTACTTTCCTACGCCCAGGGGACTTCATGACCTCTGTAGACATCAAGGATGCTTACCTTCGCGTACCTATCTTTCCAGGTCATCAGAGATTCCTCAGGTTCGCTCTGGAGGATCAGCGCTACCAATTTGTGGTCTTGCCCTTCGGCCTCACCTCGGCCCCCAGGGTATTCACCAAGGTGCTGGCAGGAGTGATGGCCCTGCTGAGATCTCAGGGCATTCGCATTCTTCCCTACCTGGACTACATGCTTATCGCTTCTCAGTCCTTCCATCAGGCAGAGCTGGACACTCAGCGGGTGGTGTCCACACTGGAATCATTCGGCTGGATGATCAATCACCCCAAATCTTCCCTGTCTCCTTCCATGGTGAAGTCTTTTCTGGGCATGATTCTGGATTCAGCTCAGGTCAAGATCTTTCTTCCTCAGCAGAAGGTGGGAGAGTCTTCAAGAGAAAGCTCAGCTCCCGCTGTCTTGTCCTCATCCATCCATCAGGCAGGGAATGCAGCTGGTGGGCCTGATGGTGTCCTGCTTCGAGGCGGTTCCATATGCTCAGTTCCACATGAGGCCTCTTCAGCTTCATCTCTTGTCAGTATGGGATCGGTGTTTGTCTTGTCCCCTCAGGTCAGGAGGTCTCTGGTGTGGTGGCTGGACTCAAGGAACCTGCTGGGGGGCAGGTCCTTTCTGGCCCCCTGCTGGGAGACTGTCACCACGGATGCCAGTCTGACAGGTTGGGGGGGCTTTTGGAATTCCCTGAAATTCCAGGGTCAGTGGGGCCCTCAGGACATTCTGGAATTGACGGCAATCAGGTTGGTTCTTGCCCCGTCTGGTTGGTTCTCGGACAACCAGACGGCGGTTGTCTACATCAATCATCAGGGAGGGACCCGGAGCAAGAGGGCCCTCAAGGAAGTGTCCCTGATACTGTCCTGGACGGAGGAAAATGTTCCCTGCATCTCAGCTGTGTACATCCTGGGGGTGGAGAATCTGGCAGAGCATCTGAGGCAGGCAGACTACCTCAGCAGGGGGATCTCTCGTCTGGGAGAATGGTCCCTCAGCAGCAGGGTGTTTCGCTCCCTGTGCCACCGCTGGGGTCAGCCAGATGTGGATCTGTTTGCATCCCGTCACAATCACAAGCTTCCAGTCTTTGTCTCTCTGTCCCAGGATCCTCTGGCCTTGGCCATGGATGCCCTGGCAATGTCTTGGACAAGGTTCCAGCTCCTGTATGTGTTTCCCCCGTTTCCACTACTGGGCAGGGTGCTGCGCAAGATAGTTCAGGAAGGGGTGGCAACCATCCTGGTGGCACCCTGTTTGCCAAGAAGAGTGTGGTTCGCAGACATTGTGCAGTTGGCAGTAGATCAGTACGCCCTGCCACGGGTTCCAGATCTGCTCACTCAGGGACACCTACGCCACCCCAATTTACAAACGCAGGCTTTGACGGCCTGGCTGTTGAAACCTCCATCTTGATGGAAAAAGGGCTGGCTGCCTGCCTCGGTGGTGAATACCATGATCAGGACTAGGAAGAGGGCTTCTTCCATCTACTACAGGGTTTGGCATACTTACATTGACTGGTGCGAGTCCCACTCGCTTCCCTGTCATGTGTTTCCTATTCCTAGGATTCTGGAGTTTCTCCAACATGGTTTGGATATGGGTCTTCAGCTCAGTACTCTGAATGGCCATGTGTCTGCTTTGGCAATTTGTTTCCAAAGATCCTTTGCTCAGCATCCCCTGGTCAAGACTTTTTTCCAGGGAGTTACTCACGTGCGTCCCCCACGTAAGCCTATGTTACCAGTCTGGGACTTGAACTTGGTCTTATCTGCCCTGCAGGGGTCTCCCTTTGAGCCCTTGCAAGGGGCTCCTTTGCCCATTCTCACGATTAAGGTGGTCTTTTTGGTGGCTATCACTTCTGTTAGGCGTGTTTCTGAGTTGGGGGCGCTTTCCATTAAAGTGTACCAACACTCAGGGGGGATCGGCCCGGAAATCTATAAGATTCCCGGACCGATCAGATCCCTCCCCGCGGGGCATCCGAAATCGGGATGTCCCACGGGGAGGAACCCCCCAGGAGGCCCACAAACCTTACCTCAGCCCCGTTCCATCTGCGCATGCGCGAGCTGCGGCCGCGTCTCGCGCTTCCCTCTAGCAGGGCGCGCACCCGCGCCGGCCGTTTGTGAATGGCCGGTACAGGCGCACTCCCTGTTAGAGGGAAGCGCGAGACGCGGCCTCCAGCGCTCAGAGCCAGCTGAGCTGGTATGCGCGTCCAGGCAGCCTTGGACGCGCATGCCACAGCGGCTCTGAGCGCTGTGATTGGCTGGCGCGGTCACGTGGGAGCGGGGAGAGGTGAGTTTTTTTGGGCTTTCTGGGGGGTTTCAGACAGCGGGGCACCCCCGATCGGGGTGCCCCACCGAAGTGGACCAAAACCCAGGATAGTCAAAATCCTGGGTGTTGGTCCACTTTAAGCCTCCCTTATTTTGAGAGACACCAGGACTAGATGGTGTTTCATTTTATGCCAGATTTTCTGCCTAAGGTTGTTCCTGCCTTTCATCTCAATCAGGACATTGTTTTGCCTTCTCTGTGTCCTAATCCCAGTAACCCTAAGGAAAGGGTCTTGCATTCTTTGGACGTAGTCAGAACTTTGAATTTCTATTTGGTGGCTACTGAATCCTTCAGGAAGACTGATGCTCTTTTTGTGCTTCTGTCTGGACCTAAGAAAGGTCTGGCTCCAGCTAAGTCCACTATCAGCAAGTGGATCCGTCAGGCTGTGATACAGCCTACTCTGCTAAGGGGGAGGAGCCTCCCTTCCGCCTTACTGCTCATTCTACTCGTGCTATTGGTGCCTCTTGAGCTTTTCAACACTAAGCTTCTGTTGAACAAGTTTGCATGACCGCTACTTGGTCTTCTGTTCATACTTTTTTCAAAGTTTTACAAGGCTGATGTTAGGGCCTCAGCTGATGCTGCTTTTGGCCGCAAGGTTCTGCAGGCGGCAGTGGTTTAAACTGTCTGCTGTTACTTTTGGGGATCCCACCCTACCTTACGGACACTGCTATTGGATGTCCCAAGTGTAAGGAATATCTTCTGGAACAGGACGTGCTGTATACTTAGAATAATACAATTCTGTGTTTACTCACCTGTAGAACTGGTATTATATGTATACAGCACGTCCGGTTCCACCCCACCCTTGTTATTATCTTTAGTTACCTCGTTATGGTGATTGTTCTTATGTTCAAATTTTCATATAATGGTTATAGTTTTCCCGGTCTCATTTTAACTGCTTTTCAATACTGGGGATTTTGTGGGAGGTCCCTGGTAAATATGGGGCCGGGAGGAGCCACTTTTCTGTCTGTGCAGTCCAGCGCCATCTACTGGATGAATATCCCAAGTGTAAGGAATATCTTCTGGAACAGGACGTGCTGTATACATATAATACCAATTCTACAGGTGAGTAATCACAGAATTGTATTTTTTATTTGCCTGAAAATGTTCTTTAAGCCTTGTCTTCATTACTTACACAATTGCCAGCCACAAATTACATGGAACTAAAGAATGACAAGGCTTAAATAGTCTACTAAATAGGTCCATTGTATTGCACTTTCAGTGACCCAGGGCTGGATAAAAACCCCTTTTGTTCCCTATCAATGGAAGTGGCTGAATGCTGATTTCAAATACCTCTACAAGAGAAATTCCATTTAGTTTTAATTATTTAGCCTGAAAACATGACTTGAAAAGTGTCCCTGTCTGTTAAAATGTATTTCTATCACTAAATTTCACCCCCTGGAAAGAAAAGCAGCACAAATATCAACATCCTACATGTCTGTTGCTTTCTTTAGCTTTGCAAACCCTGGTTTCCTTAACTTGCACTACTCCCCCCCCCCCCCCCCCCCCTTCCCCAAGCAAAATCTGGCTCTGCAATTGGCCGCTGGAATTGTGGCTGAGACTCAGGACCACATTACTGTCACATGTCACCAATCCTGGGCTGGATTTTGCCAGGTGGAGGGTGATGCAGAAACATGAAACTAGGGGTTTGCAGGTCCACTCCAGCAATCTGGAAGCCCCCGTGAGCTTAGCAGTTTGCTGACCAACACCCATGTTCTTTCAAATGGATGTTGGATTATAAACAACCATAACCAATATTTCCTGGAACCAATATGCAATATGGTCATTATGTAAACAATTATTATAAAAAAAAATCAATAGAAATATTAATGATTAATACATTAAAGGATCAGTATCGCGAACATTTGCATTCAAAAAGATAAATAATTAAATAGCCACACAATAGCTTCTAACACGTGTATAAATAATGTGGCGATAGAAAAGAAAAAACATGTATGCCTTACTTTTAAATTGTAAAATGAAAATGGCTCAGTCCATTTGCTGAATGGGGGGATCTGCTGTTTTTTATTCAGTGAGGTGATTGAGAGCTGCCACATTTAGGCCACTGATCTCCTAGCAACAGGCGCAGTAAACTTGCTCCAGCTTTCTTCCCAGGGCAGCACTGTACACGGCAGTAACAGCTCTGTGTGTGTGTGAGGTGCTGCTTCTGTGATGAGACCAGCAGGTGACATATATAACATTCCTATTAAATAAATGACTAAAAAAAATCTACTTTGACTGCACAATCATAATAAATATATATATATATATATATATATATATATATATATATGGTATTAAAAAGGTGGACCAAAATCCACCCTAGATTATGAGACTCCAGGGCAGGCATACTTGCTCCAGATTTGAGATGCCCCGCTGTGTCAAATCCCCCAGGTCACCTGAAAACTCGCCTTCTTTCCCTGTCCAACAGCGCATGCGAGAGCAGCGGCTGCATCCTCGCTATACTCGCGGAGGAAGGGGAGTTATTTGAGGATTCGGATAATTCTGATGATCAGCAAATTATTGGCGCTGATTCCGATCGGGGGTCAGGGAGTTCCTCGGATACTCCTAATGTCCTGACTCAGATGTTTGAGGTTCTGGCTATCTCGCCTCCGGCGGCTGTTCCTCAACAACAAGGGGAGTTTTATGAGGAATCCAGGCCGCGTTTGGAATTTCCTAATCAAAAGCATTTTGATAATATTATTTCTAAGGAATGGGAGAGGCCGGCTCGGCTCCCAGGCATTCCTCAGAGTTGGGATAAAAGATATCCTTTCCCCGTGGATACGGTTAAGCGCTGGGCGTCCCCCCCCCCCCCCCCCGAGGTGGACGCCCCAATTTTGGGGTTATCCAACTCAGCCGTTTTGAATAACCCTGATTGTTCCTCTCTTGATGGTGAGGATAAACGCATTGACCAGATGGCTTGTCATGGTTTTGCCAGTATTGGGGCAGCCATACGGCCTGTTTGTGCCTCATCGCTGTTGGTGGTGGCTACCAGAAAGTTGGTCAGGGACTTGTTATCCTCTTCCGGTTTGGATCCGGACAGTGACGAATTTCTTGGACTAAAACGATGTGAGGTGTTTTTGTCCTTCATGTTAGCCGCTTTGGATGATTCCTTGATGATGAGTAGTAGAGCCTCTGCTCTAATGGTGACTATCAGGCGTTCAATTTGGTTGCGCCAGTGGGCGGCTGATTTTGGGTCAAAAAAGTCACTGACATCTCTTCCCTTCGTTGGGTTACGGCTTTTTGGAGACAAATTGGACTCTGTAGCCAAAGGTGGTAAACTACCTCAACGCAAGAAGCAACGACGCCCCTTTCGAGGAGCGGCTTCCTTCACTCCTTCCTTTCGGGGATCCAGAGTGGGAAGAGGATTTGCCTTTCCTTCTACAAGAGGAGATTCCTGGAATAGGGGCAGGGGTCGTGCCCGTTCAGGATACAATTGGGGCTCCAAACCCAAACCCGCGGCCAAGCCCGCTCAACAATGAGGGGGCGCCCTCACCCGTCCGGGTGGGGGGACGGCTGCGACACTTCTCCCAGGTCTGGATTCGGGAGGTCTCGGACAAGTGGATCCGGGAAGTGGTGTCTTCCGGCTGCAAGCTGGAGTTCGAGTCCCGCCCCCCTCCCGCGTTTCTTCAGGTCTCGGGTGTCCCCGGACGCACTGGACGCACTGGCCGGGCGGCGGTGTCGAGTCTTCTGGAAATGCCCAGTGCCCCCATTAGACCGGGGTCGGGGTTTTTAATCAAATCTGTTCACGGTCCCCAAGAAGGATGGCTCCGTCCGGCCCATCCTGGACCTAAAGATTCTCAACAGGTTTGTCAGGCTGCGAAAATTTCGCATGGAAACGTTGCGTTCTGCTATCCACTCTCTTCGTCAGGGGGACTTCATGACGTCCATAGACATCCAGGACGCTTACCTCCATGTTCCCATTTTTCCCGCGCACCAGAGGTTTCTAAGGTTCGCGGTGGAGGATCGGCACTTTCAGTTTGTAGCTCTTCCCTTCGGTCTCACCACAGCTCCAAGGGTTTTCACCAAGGTGCTTGCTGGGGTGATGGCTCTCCTCAGAGAGCTGGGAAATCGCATAGTGCCATATCTGGACGATCTCCTCATCATGGCATCGTCATTCAGCCAAGCGGAATTGGACACCAGGACGGTAATATCCACTCTGGAGAGGTTCGGCTGGGTGATCAACTACCCCAAGTCCTCCCTCTACCCGTCCAGGATAGTATCCTTTCTGGGAATGTCTCTGGATACAGATCAGGCCAGAGTGTTCCTTCCTCAGTCCAAGGTTCTTTTGATTCAGGAGTTGATTCGGTTGCTCATGTCCATTCCTCGGCCGTCCATCCGGCTAGGGATGAGACTGGTGGGGTTGATGGTGGCCTCCTTCGAGGCAGTCCCTTTTGCTCAGTTTCACACAAGGACGCTACAGCTCCATCTGTTGTCGGTCTGGGACAGGTCTCCTCAGTCGCTGGATCAATTCTTTCTGATGTCTCCCCGAGTTCGCCGCTCGCTTCGGTGGTGGCTGAACTCAGCCAACCTGCTGAGGGGCAGATCCTTTCAGACTCCTCATTGGGAGGTGGTCACCACGGATGCCAGCCTCTCAGGATGGGGGGGGCTTCTGGAAGGATCTGCAATTTTAGGGTTTGTGGGGACCCCTGGAAGCCCACTAGCCTATCAATGTTCTGGAATTGAGAGCCATCAGGATGGTTCTTTGTCATTTGACTCATCAACTGCGGGACTTGCCGGTTCAGGTCCGGTCGGACAATCGGACGGCGGTTGCCTACATCAATCACCAGGGAGGGACTCGCAGCAGGAGTGCCCTCAGGGAAGTGTCTCTGATTCTGGACTGGGCGGAGAGCCACGTCCCGTGCATCTCGGCGGTCTACATCCCGGGAGTGGAGAACACGGAGGCGGACTCTCTGAGCAGGTTGTCAGCCCGCAAAGGGGAGTGATCTCTCAATCCCAAGGTTTTTCACACAATCTGTCGCAGGTGGGGGTCACCGGTGGTGGACCTCTTTGCCTCCCGTCACAATCACAAACTTCCGTCATTCGTGTCTCTGGCGAAGGACCCTCTGGCTCTGGCAACGGATGCCATGTCTCTGAACTGGAGGGATCTGGGTTTTCTGTACCTGTTTCCTCCGTTTCCCATGGTGGCCAGAGTAGTGTGCAAGCTGGCTCTGGAGGGAGCGTCAGCAATTCTGGTGGCCCCAAGGTGGCCAAGACAGGTCTGGTTCGCAGACGTGGTAAGGTTAGCAGAAGATCAGTTCGCTCTGCCCCTGCTGCCAGATCTACTCACACAGGGTCATCTTCGTTACCCCAATTTACCTGAAACCTCCATCTTGAAAGAGGAAGGTCTTTCTGATGCTGTGATTCGGACTCTTATTAGCGCTAGGAAGAGGTCTTCTTCATCCATGTACTATAGGACTTGGAGGTCTTATATTGATTGGTGTGAGACTAGGGCCTTCCCTTGTAGGGAATTCTCTATTTCTAGAATTTTGGAGTTCCTGCAACATGGTTTGGATCTGGGACTCCAGCTCAGTACTCTGAAGGGGCAGGTGTCTGCCCTGGCGGTGTTTTTCCAAAGATCTTTTGCGCTTCATCCGTTGGTTAAGACTTTTTTACAGGGGGTTACGCATGTGCGGCCTCCTAGGAAGCCTCTGATTCCGGTTTGGGATTTGAATTTGGTTCTTTCTGCTCTTCAGGGTCCCCCTTTTGAGCCTTTGCATAATATTGCCTTGTCTTCCCTTACACAGAAGGTGGACGGATTTCCTTCCTAAGGTTGTTTCTTCCTTTCATCTAAATCAGGATATTGTTCTGCCCTCTCTGTGTCCTAATCCCAGCAATGACAAGGAGAGGGCCCTGCATTCCTTGGATGTGGTTCGCGTTGTGAAGTACTATTTGGTGGTAACGTCTTCCTTTCGCAAGACTGACGCTTTCTTTGTGGTGCCATCTGGGCCCAAGAAGGGTTTGGCGCCTGCAAAATCTTCCATCAGTAAGTGGATTCGTCAGGCCATCGTTGGGGCCTATTCTGCTAAGGGGAGGAATCCTCCTTTTCGTGTTACAGCTCATTCTACTCGTGCGGTTGGGGCTTCCTGGGCTTTTCAGCACCAGGCCTCTGTTGAGCAAGTTTGTAAGGCTGCTACCTGGTCTTCTATTCACACCTTTTCCAAGTTTTACAAGGTTGATGTTCGGGCCTCAGCGGATGCTGTTTTTGGCCGCAAAGTTCTGCAGGCTGCAGTGGTTTAAGTTGTGTTTTATGCCTTGTTTTGGATCCCCACCCCTTATGGACACTGCTATTGGATGTCCCACAGGTTATGAATATCTTGAAGCGGGGTGTGTGACATACTTAGAATAATACCATTTTGTGAATACTCACCTTGTAAAATGGGTATTATAAGTATGTCACACACCCCGCTTCAACCCGCCCTTTGTATTCTAGATCCTTCATATTGGGAACCTTGCGTTGTTATGACTTATATTTGGCTCTTCCTGGTCCCTTACCTTACTGCTTTCTTTATACTGGGTAATGAGTGGGAGGTCCCAGGTACTTATGGACCGGGAGGGGCTTTCTTTCCTCCAATCATCTTTGCAGATTGCCCTCTACAGGTCAGTATTACCCACAGGTTATGAATATCTTGAAGCGGGGTGCGTGACATACTTATAATACCCATTTTACAAGGTGAGTATTCACAAAATGGTATTTTTTCGATATCTCTGCAGTCTAGCGCCATCTGGCGGAGTAATTCCCATGTGTAAGTAATCTGTTTGGAGCAGGACGTACTGTATACTCATAATACCAATTCTACAGGTGAGTAATCACAGAATTGTATTTTTATTGTGTGTGTGATATATATATTACATATATACATTTTTATTTTTACTGGAGTTCAACATGAAATGCCTTTGTAATGTGTAAATTTCATTCTTATTTTCAGTCTGCAGATAAGCAAAGAGCTCTAGAAGAAACCAAAGCCTATACAACACAGTCCTTAGCTAGTGTGGCTTATCTCATCAACACCTTAGCCAACAATGTTCTTCAGATGCTCGATATTCAGGCTTCTCAGCTTCGAAGGATGGAATCTTCTATCAACCATATATCACAGGTAAGTTTAATAATGTATCTCTTATCAAGAGGTAAACCTAAATCAGCTGGTAAACATGCATCAGCTGCTTCCCAGCTATTAACCTGAACCCTTGTTGGGGGGCTTGTTAGGCTTTATCCCCACCTATGTTAATGCCCAATCAATTGACCACATCCTTATATTGTCTAAAAGATTTTACATGATTTATTAATTATAATAAAAACAGAATCTTCTCAAATCAATGCAATACATGATTCTATTATACACGATTTCAATATTTCTTTAAAAAACATGAGTTTCTCTACTTAGCCTTCCATCATTATATGGTTAAATTTTGATTGCTTCCTCCTTTAGAGCGACTGGGTAAACATGTTTCGTCTTCCGGCTTTCTCAATACCCTCTGTTTAAATGAGATGACAAGATTTCATATACAATCCATCATCATGACTCATCTGTACATATATCATAAAAGGCTGTTTTTGGTACCTTTTTTGTATTATCATTTGCTTAATATGGGTGGTACATTCATTGATATGCATCTCATGCACTTCAATGCAGTTTAGTACCCCTTTAGGAAACTGCAGGTTGGCCAAAATGTCCCGGTTTCTTTTTTCTCTTGGGCGATATCTGTTAATAATCACAATGATCGTGCTCTAATAGCTTTCATTTCTCTGTTTGCATACAAAGACCTATTTCCTGGGTTATCACACACCCCAAGGTATCTTGAGGGGGTTCTCCCTTCCTATATAATGGACCGCTGTGGCTCCTTTGGCTGGAAATGTGTGGGAATATTTTTTATCTGCTCCCTGCTGGATACATAAATATAACTTAGTGCTGTGTTTATTCTTATCTTTCTTTAGGCTTATATGGGCTAATTAGCCTCTCACCTGATATGTTGTATCCCACACTCACACACTTTGGCGCCATTTTCCCAGTGTCTCTAACATTATACATATGTCTCTCCATTTTGTTGGAGTCCAAATCGGAACTTCACCATTTTATGGGGGTCTATCTTTCTATGGCAGTTTTTTTTTTCAACTAAGGCTTTGATAATCCTATGCCTTCAGCACTATTTTGTAGGAGTCTAAAGTGGAACTCCACCGTATAGATTTACATTTCTCTGGAACTTATAGATATTTTTCACCTTTCAATACATTATATAATTTACAATGCATATATTTGCCAGATATTATCTCTGCAGTTTAAGACTTTAAATACGTGTTTTTCTCATTGCTTTTATTTATTCTGGGCTTTGTCCCCATAACCTTCCCTTCCCCGGAGCGGTCCCTAATAATTTAGCTATTTATTCTAAGTATACAGCACGTCCTGTTCCAGGAGATATTCTTTACACTTGGGTTATACATCCGGGCCTTGCGGCTGACGCGTTCTGCATCACTGTCTCCGCGGCCCGCCCCTCGAGGTATATGCGTGTGTCTGGCGTCTCCCTATTGCAGTCCGTAAGTGCCCCTGCGGGCTGATTTATTTTGTATTTCTCTGTATTGCATATTGCTTATGGGATCTTTTTGCTTATGTCTTGCAGGCGGGTCAAACTTTTGTGGTTTCTCCCGGTCCTATCCCCTCTATTTAGTGTTAACTCCCTATTGGAGGGCTATTGTATATTCTAAGTATGTCACACACCCTGCTTCAAGACATTCATTACACTTGGGTATACTGACCTGTAGATGGCGATCTTGCAGAGATGATATCAAAAAAAAGGTAAGACCCTCCCGGCCCATAAATACCTGGGACCTCCCACTCATTACCCAGTCTTTCATCTCTGCATGGCGAGCAAGTCAGAAGATGTCTCCTCCTTGCAGGTAGCCGGGATGACTCCCGGCCTTCTTTCTTCTATTCCTGCCCGGATCCCCTTTGGTTTATATTCCCTGCCTCCCAGCCTAGGCTGCTGGTCCGGGCAAAGGTAGTTGGCACCCCTGGTGCTTGACCGCATAACAAGGGGTAGGCGGCTATCCGGGTTGGTGATCCTGGTTTGGGATGCCCCGTCCCTTGGCCCTACCCTGACATGGATTCCCCCTCTTCCGGATACCCTTAGAGGGGGGGGGTTGTGGGCCAGGTCCCTTATGGATTTCCCTTCATTATTGGTGTGTGTGTGTGTGTCAGTATGCTTCAGTGTGTGTGTGTCTTATACATTTGCTGGCGCCGGCGTGCTGCTATTGGCGGCGGTTAGCCCATGAGGTCCTTCTTCTCCTCGGGGCGGGGCCGGCGCTCGTGCGCGCCCACGGCCCGCCCCCGTGCTGCGGGCGCGTTTGTAATGTCCCGGCTTCTGGCCGGGAGAGACGGGGAGGGGCGGGGCCGGGAGAGACGCGTGCACCGCGCCAGCCCGCCCTCCCTCCTCCTACTGCACATTGCGGTCTTCATTGTGCCTGGACGTGCGGTTCTGTAGGTCTGGTGAGTGGCCTGATGGCCATCAGCTTCATCTGTCTTTTAACCCTTTATACTGGCATGGTCTGAGCGTGTGCTTGTTTTTGTGTTCCAGGTGGACCATTGAGCATATTAAAGGGGGATTCTCCCGGTCCAGGGTCCCTGGTTTAAAATTTAGCTGGCTTAAAATCCTCCCACTCGGGACTTAAAGGGGCATCCCGGGTTGTATTATTGCGTAATTCCCAAAAAGAGCATTGTACACATATATATGTGATGGGGTACTGGGCTTGTGCCCCCCTCGGGGCAATCCAGGCTGTGTTTGGGGTGTGGGGTATCCCTTTTGGGGGATGATGTATTTCTATGTGTACCTTGTGCGCAGCGGTCTATTACGCGGCAGACCGGATCTCAGGCGTCTAGTTCTGCTCCGCCAGTCTCCTTCCCGTCTGCCCCTCGCTTGACACGGGCTTGTGATGTGGTCATTAGCGGGAAGTCGCAATCTGAGGTGTGTCAGATTGGCCAATCTTGAAAAATTGTTTTCCAGTGCCGTCGCAAAAAAGGCCACGGCAAAGAGAAAACATTTGTATAAGGCTGCGCAGGCCTTTGGTAGGGAGGATTTTGACTCCCTGGATTGGTCTGGTTGTTCCCTGCGTGAGGAAGGGGAGCTGTATGAGGAGTCTGATGACTCCGACGATCAGCAGTTTGTGGGCGCTGATACAGCAGGGCCAGGGGGATTCCTCGGATACCCCTAGGGTCCTGGCTCATATGTTTGAGGTCCTGGCTATTTCTCCCCCCAAGGCAGCTCCTCCGCTGAAGGGGGAGTTCTTTGAAGTGACCAAGCCGCGCTTGGAATTTCCTTATCAAAAGCATTTTGATGGTATCATTCGCAAGGAATGGGAGAGGCCGACGCGGCTTCCGGGTGTCCCACCGGGTTGGGACAAGAAATATCCCTTTCTGGCGGATGCAGTGAAGCACTGGTCGTCTCCCTCCGAGGTGGATGCTCCTGTTTTGGGGTTGTCCAGCTCCTCAGTCCTCCATTCTCCGGAGTGCACTACTCTCAAGGATGGTGAGGATAAACGCATTGACCAGATGGCTTGTCATGGTTTTGCCAGTGTTGGATCGGCCTTGCGGCCAGTTTGTGCTTCTGCGCTTGTATTGGTAGCTGCCAGGTTGGTTGTTAGAGGATTATTGACCTCTTCCGGGCTTGACCCGGCTAGTGAGGAATTTGCCGAACTTAAGCGCTGTGAGTTATATTTGTCCTTTGTGCTGTCCGCCCTGGATGACACATTGGTGATGTGTAGCAGAGCTACGGCCCTGCTTGTGGCTATCCGCAGGTCGGTTTGGTTACGTCAGTGGGCGGCTGATTTTGTGTCCAAAAAGTCGCTCACGGCCCTTCCCTTTGTGGGATTACGGCTCTTTGGAGAAAAATTGGATTCAGTGGCAAAGGGAGGTAGGTTACGTCAGCGTAAGAAGCAGCGTCGCCCTTTTTGGGAGGCGGCTTCCTTCTCTCAGTCCTTTCGTGGGGCTAGAGTTGGCAGGGGCTCGGCCCTTCCCTTTGTCCAGAGGTGATTCCTGGCCTAGGGGTCGGACCTGTCCAGGACACAGTTGGGGCTCCAAGCCTAGAGCCGCTGCCAAGTCGGCTCAGCAATGAGGGGGCGCCCTCACCCTTGCGGGTGGGGGGGGCGGTTAAAACTCTTCTCACAGGTCTGGGTCCAAGAGGACTTGGACAGGTGGATTCAGGAAGTGGTGTCTTCCGGTTACAAGCTGGAGTTCGAGTTCCGGCCCCCTCCCAGATTCTTCAGGTCTCGGGTGCCGTCAGATCCTCTGGCCGCCCAGGGGCTTCGGGCGGCAGTAGCAAGTCTCGCGGACATGGCTGTCATCTGTCCGGTGCCCCTCTCAGACCGGGGCCTGGGCTTCTATTCCAATTTGTTCACGGTGCCCAAGAAGGACGGTTCCGTTCGTCCTATTCTGGATCTGAAGTTGCTCAACAGGTTTGTCCATCCCCGGAAGTTCTGTATGGAAACTCTGCGCTCAGCCATCCATTCACTTCGTCAGGGGGACTTCATGACGTCCATAGACATCAAGGATGCTTAACTGCATATTCCAATATTTCTGGCACACCAGAGATTCCTCAGGTTTGTCGTGGACAATCGACATTTTCAGTTTGTGGCTCTTCCGTTTGGCCTTACCTCGGTTCCAAGGGTTTTTACCAAGGTGTTGGCAGGAGTGATGGCCATCCTCAGAGCCAGGGGTATCCGCATCGTGCCCTATCTGAACGATCTTCTCATCATGGCGTCTTCCCTAAGTCAGGCGCAGCTGGATACCAGGACTGTGGTGTCCACTCTGGAGAGTTTCGGTTGGGTGATCAACTATCCCAAGTCCTGCCTCACTCCCTCCAGGGTGGTGGAGTTTCTGGGAATGTCGCTGGATACTTCTCAGGCCAGGGTGTTTCTCCCCCGAGCCAAGGTTCTTCGGATTCAGGAATTGACTCAGCGTCTATCCATCCCCCGCCCGTCCATCCGGCTGGGGATGCGACTGGTGGGATTGATGGTGGCGTCATTCGAGGCGGTTCCCTTTGCCCAGTTTCACACAAGGACACTCCATCTCTTGGCGGCCTGGGACGGGTCCCCGCTGTCATTGGATCAGTTTTTTCTGATGTCCCCCCGGGTGCGGCATTCCCTTCGGTGGTGGCTGAAACCAAGCAATCTGACGAGGGGCAGACCCTTTCTGACCCCTCGTTGGGAGACGGTCACCACGGATGCCAGCCTGTCAGGTTGGGGGGGATTTTGGAAGGATCTTCAGTTTCAGAGCCTGTGGGGGCCTCTGGAGGCTCACGATCCCATCAATGTTCTGGAGTTGAGAGCCATCAGGTTGGTTCTGGCTCACTTGACTCATCGGTTGCGGGGCCTAGCGGTTCAAGTTCGGTCGGACAATCGGACGGTGGTCGCCTACATCAATCACCAGGGAGGGACTCGCAGCAGGCGTGCCCTCAGGGAAGTGTCTTTGATTCTGGATTGGGCAGAGAGCAATGTCCCATGCATTTCGGCGGTGTACATTCCGGGAGTGGAGAACACGGAGGCGGACTCCCTGAGCAGGGGGTCGTCTCGCCGGGGGGTATGGTCGCTTTGCCACCGGTGGGCGACTCCAGAGGTGGACCTCTTTGCCTCTCGTCACAATCACAAGCTTCCGGCATTTGTGTCTTTCGCGGGATCCGCACGCTCTGGATGCCATGTCTCTGAACTGGAGGGATATGGGGTTTCTGTACCTGTTCCCTCCGTTTTCCATGGTGGGCAGAATGGTGCGCAAGCTGGCCCTAGAGGGCGCGTCAGCAATCCTGGTGGCTCCAAGGTGGCCAAGACAGGATTGGTTCGCAGACATGGTAAGGTTGGCAGAGGATCAGTTAGACCTGCCCCTTCTGCCAGATCTGCTCACTCAGGGTCCACTACTCTACCCCAATTTACCAACGCTGGCTTTGACGGCGTGCTTGCTGAAACCTCAATCTTGAGGGAGGAAGGTCTTTCTGATGCTGTCATTCAGACTCTGGTTAGGGGCTAGAAAGCAGTCTTCCTCTGCCATCTATTATAGGACTTGGAGGTCTTATATTGATTGGTGTGAGGTAAGGGCCTTGCCTTGCAGGGCGTTTTCTGTCCCTAGGGTCTTGGAATTTCTGCAACATGGTCTGGACCAAGGTTTGCAGCTTAGTACGCTGAAAGGGCAGATTTCTGACTCTTTCAAAAGTCTTTTGCTCTTCATCCTCTGGTTAAGACTTTTTTCCAGGGGGTTACGCATGTGCTGCCTCCTAGGAAGCCTTTGCTCCCAGTGTGGGATTTCAATTGGTTTTGTCTGCCTTGCAGGGTCCTCCGTTTGAACCTTTGCAGGATATTGCACTTTCTACGCTTACTCAGAAGGTTGTTTTTCTGGTTGCCATCACTTCTGTTCGGCGTGTTTCGGAGTTGGCAGCCTTGTCTATTTCGGCTCCTTACTTTGAGAGGCATCAGGACAAGGTTGTTTTCCGCTTCAAGACAGATTTCCTTCCTAAGGTGGCCTTAGGAAGGAATGCTTTTCATTTGAATCAGGATATTGTTCTTCCCTCCTTGTGTCCTAAGCCCAGACAAGGAGAGGGTTTTGCATTCTTTGGATGTTGCTTCGCTGTGTGAAGTACTATTTGGTGGCTACTTCTCCTTTTCGTAGGACTGACGCCCTTTTTGTGGTGCCCTCTGGGCCTAGGAAGGGTTTGGCTCCTGCTAAGTCTTCCATTAGTAAATGGATTCGCCAGACCATTGTTGGGGCCTATTCTGCCAAGGGGAAGGTTCCCCCTTTTCTTGTTACTGCTCGTTCTACTTGTGCTGTTGGGGCGTCCTGGGCCTTCCAGCACCAGGCTTCTGTTGAGCAGGTTTGTAAGGCTGCTACTTGGTCTTCGGTTCACACTTTTTCCAAGTTTTACAAGGTTGATGTTCGGGCCTCAGCGGATGCTGTTTTTGGCCGCAAGGTTCTGCAAGCTGCAGTGGTTTAAGTTTGTGCCTTGTTTTTTTGGATCCCCGCCCTTTATGGACACTGCTATTGGATGTCCCAAGTGTAATGAATGTCTTGAAGCGGGGTGTGTGACATACTTAGAATAATACCATTTTGTGAATACTCACCTGTAAAATGGGTATTATAAGTACTGTATGTCACACACCCCCCTTCACAAGCCCGGCTGTGTGTGGCATGTGGGGTATCCCCTATAAGTGACGATGTCAGGGTGTGTGTACACTGTGCTGAGCAGACGCTTGCACTACAGTCTGGGTTACCGGTGGCTAGGCCTGCGCCCCCTCGGGCTTCGCCTACCCCCCCATGCTTACATCTAACTCCCAGTAAGGTCATACCAGTGGGGAGTCTCAACCTGATTTGGCTGCTCAGGTGGCCAGCATTGAGAGACATATTGCTGGATCTGGCCCACGTAAGGCTTCTGCTAAGAAGCGGCATTTATCACCTGGTGTTTCCCTCTTTCCTATGGAGGCAGAGGAATTTTTTGACGTTACCGGTTATACCCCCCCTAGAAGGGGGGGAATTGTTTTCTGATTCAGAATCATCTGAGGAGCATTCTAGAGTGTATGGTGCCAATTCTGGGCATGACCCATGGGCTTCAGATGGGACTGACAGGCTTTTAGCTCACATTTTTGATGCACTCTGTATCTCTCCTCCTGCCGTGGCTCCGCGGCAGCAGGGGGAGCTGTTTCATACTGTTAAACCATGCTTGGAGTTTCCTGAACAAGCTCATTTTAATAATCTGGTGCTCAAGGAGTGGGAACAGCCTAGCCGGCTCCCCAGGGTGCCAAAGGGTTGGGATAAGCGGTATCCCTTTCCTGCTGAAATGGTTAAACGGTGGTCATGTCCTCCCGAGGTGGATGCACCAGTTCTGGGGTTGTCCAACACATCCGTCATGCATTCCCCTGACTGTACTACACTGAGGGATGGGGAGGACAGGCGCCTGGATCAGCTGGCTTGCCATGCCTTTGCCTGTGTGGGGACCGCGCTCCGTCCGGTCTGTGCCTCTGCCATTACGGCTGTTGCTATTAAAAGCCTGCTCAGGGGTCTCTTAGATGGGGCTCCTGATGATGCAGGTAGTGAAGAGTATAGAGCTCTTCTGCGTTGTAAAGAATTTGTGGCATATGTTCTCTCTGCCTTGGATGATACCATTAGAATGTGTGGCAGGGCTTCTGCCTTGTTGGTGGCGATACGCCGCTCGGTCTGGCAGCTGACAACGCTGCTGAAAAGGCTCTCACTGGGTTTCCCTTCAAGGGGCTGCGCCTCTTTGGTGAACGTCTGGACTTGTTTGCTAAGGGAGGAAAGTTACCTCAGCGTAGAAGGCAGCTCCGGTCCTTTCGGGGTTCAGGTGCCTTTTCTCCTTCCTTCAGGGGCTCCAGAATTGGACGGGGAGCTTCCTTTGCTGGAGCCCGTGGAGATTTTTGGGGTAGGGGCAGAGGACGTGGCCGCCCTGGCCCCCTCTGGGGTCCCAAGACTAAGGTCTACCCCAAGCCCCCTCAGGCATGAAGGGGCGCCCTCACCCATCCGGGTGGGGGGACGGCTTCGGCTCTTGGCTCATGTCTGAAGGCTTCACGTCTCAGACCGGTGGATTAAGGAGGTAGTGTCCTCCAGTTACAAGATAGTTTGCAGCCTGGCCGCCCCCAAGATTCATCAAATCTCGGTTAGCTAGAAATCTCCTTTCAGCTCAGGGTCTGTCCCTGGCTTTCCAAGGCCTTCTGGAACTGGGTGTCATCTGCTGGGTGCCCTTGAGGGAAAGGGGCAAAGGCTATTATTCCAATCTTTTCATTGTTCCCAAAAAAGATGGGTCCATCAGACCCATCCTAGATTTGAAGCACCTCAACAAATTTGTCAGATTCAGACACTTTCCCATGGAGACTCTGCTCTCAGCTGGCCTTTCCTACGCCCAGGGGACTTCATGACCTCTGTAGACATCAAGGATGCTTACCTTCATGTTCCTGTCTTTGCAGGTCATCAGAGATTCCTCAGGTTCGCTCTGGAGGATCAGCACTACCAGTTTGTGGCCTTGCCCTTCGGTCTCACCTTGGCTCCCAGGGTATTCCCCAAGGTGCTGACAGGAGTGGTGGCTCTGCTGAGATCTCAGGGCATTTGCATTCTTTCTTACTTGGATGACATGCTTATCGCTGCTCAGTCCTTCCATCAGGCAGAGCTGGACACTCAGCGGGTGGTGTCCACAATGGAGTCATTCGGCTGGGTGATCAACCAACCCAAATCTTCCCTGTCTCCTTCTATGATGAAGTCCCTTCTGGGCATGATTCTGGATTCATCTTAGGTCAAGATCTTTCTTCCTCAGCAGAAGGTGGAGAATCTTCAAAAGAAAGCTCAGCTCCTTCTGTCTTGTCCTCATCCATCCATCAGGCAGGGAATGTAGCTGGTGGGCCTGATGGTATCCTGCTTCGAGGCAGTTCCACATGCTCAGTTTCACATGAGGCCTCTTCAGCTTCACCTCTTGTTAGTATGGGATCGGGACCCTGTGTTCTTGGATCAAGTGTTTGTCCTGTCCCCTCTGGTCAGGCGGTCTCTATCGTGGTGACTGGACTCAAGGAACCTGCTGGGGGGCATATTCTTTCTGGCCCCCTGCTGGGAGACTGTCACCACGGATGCCAGTCTGACAGTTTGGGGGGCTTTTGGAAGTCCCTGAAATTCCAGGGCTGTTCAGGTCAGCTCGGACAACCAGACGGCGGTTGCCTACATCAATCATCAGGGAGGGACCCGGAGCAAGAGGGCCCTCAAGGAAGTGTCCCTGATGCTATCCTGGGCAGAGGAGAATGTTCCCTGCATCTCAGCTGTGTACATCCCGGGGGTGGAGAATCTGGAGGCAGACTCTCTGAGCAGGGGGACCTCTCGTCTGGGAGAATGGTCCCTCAGCAGCAGGGTGTTTCGCAACCTGTGCCACCGCTGGGGTTAGCCGGATGTGGATCTGTTTGCGTCCCGTTACAATCACAAGCTTCCAGTCTTTGTCTCTCTGTCCCAGGATCCTCTGGCCTTGTCCATGGATGCCCTGGCAATGTCTTGGACGAGGTTTCAGCTCCTGTATGTGTTTCCCCCATTTTCCCTGTGCAGGGTGTTGCGCAAGATAGCTCAGGAAAGGGTGCCAGCCATACTGGTGGCCCCCTGTTGGCCAAGAAGAGTGTGGTTCGCAGACATCGTGCAGCTGGCAGTAGATCAGTACGCCCTGCCTGGGTTCCAGATCTGCTCACTCAGGGGCACCTACGCCACCCCAATTTACAAATGCTGGCTTTGACTGCCTGGCTGTTGAAACCTCCATCTTGATGGAAAAAGGGCTGCCTGCCTCGGTTGTAAATACCATGATCAGGGCTAGGAAAAGGTCCTCTTCTTCCATCTACTACAGGGTTTGGCGTACTTACATTGACTGGTGCGAGTCTAACTCGCTTCCCTGTCGTGTGTTTTCTATTCCTAGGATTCTGGAGTTTCTCCAACATGGTTTGGATCAGGGTCTTCAGCTCAGTATTCTGAAAGGTCATGTTTCTGCCTTGGCCATTTTTTTCCAAAGATCCTTTGCTCAGCATCCTCTGGTCAAGACCTTCTTCCAGGGGGTTACTCACGTGCGTCCCCCACGTAAGCCTATATTACCAGTCTGGGACTTGAACTTGGTCTTATCTGCCCTGCAGGGGTCTCCGTTTGAGCCCTTGCAAGGGGCCCCTTTGTCCATTCTTACGCTTAAGGTGGTCTTTTTGGTGGCTATCACTTCTGTGAGGCGTGTTTCTGAGTTGGCGGCGCTTTCCATCAAGCCTCCTTATTTTGAGAGACACCAGGACAAGGTGGTGTTTTGTTTTAAGCCAGATTTTCTGCCTAAGGTTGCTTCTACCTTTCATCTCAATCAGGACATTGTTTTGCCTTCTCTGTGTCCTAATCCTAGTAACCCTAAAGAGAGGGTTTTACATTCTTTGGACGTAGTCCGAACTTTGAAGTTCTATTTGGTGGCTACTGAATCCTTCAGGAAGACTGATGCTCTTTTTGTGCTTCTGTCTGGACCTAAGAAAGGTCTGGCTCCAGCTAAGTCCACTATCAGCAAGTGGATACGTCGGGCTGTGATACAGGCCTACTCTGCTAAGGGGAAGGAGCCTCCCTTCCGCCTTACTGCTCATTCTACTCATGCTATTGGTGCCTCTTGGGCTTTTCAGCACCAAGCTTCTGTTGAACAAGTTTGCCAGGCCGCTACTTGGTCTTCTGTTCATACTTTTTCAAAGTTTTACAAGGTTGATGTTAGGGCCGCAAAGTTCTGCAGGCGGCAGTGGTTTAAACTGTCTGCTGTTACTTTTGGGGATCCCACCCTACCTTACGGACACTGCTATTGGATGTCCCAAGTGTAAGGAATATCTTCTGGAACAGGACGTGCTGTATACATATAATACCAATTCTACAGGTGAGTAATCACAGAATTGTATTATTCTCTTGAACTCTCCTCAAGCTTTCTAGGCTTACCAGGCTTGTTGTGGGCATAGTTTTCTTGAATTAATCCCTTGATCAAACAAAAAATTGCTGAATCAAAACCAAATTTTCCTTAAAAAAACAAAAGACTATATGAAAGCAAAAAACACCAGTTGGATCTGAAAAAGCAAAGTTCTCAGAAGAGAACAATACCCAGCATGCATAGCTACTTTCAAGGGTGGGGTTGCCAAACACCCCAAATTAAAGCATGCTCTTAAAGTGGACCAACACCCATGGGTGATCGGACCGGGAATCTATAAGATTCCCTGGCCGATCAGCTCCCTCCCCACGGGGCATCCGAAATCGGGATGCCCCGCTGTGTGAACCCCCCCCCCGGACGCCCACAAACCTTACCTTCTCCCGTTCCAACGGCACATGCACAGGCCGCCGGGGGTCCCTCGGCTTGTCCGTCGGCGGCGGCCGCCTCGGGTTGTCCGGCGGCCTCCTCGGCTTGTAGACAAAGTGCGCACCTTGCACTTATTCTCAGTGTGCCACACACCCTTTAATTCTTACGATCGGGCGGCGACGTTGCAGAGAGAAGTCTTGAAAACGAGCCCCCTTCCGGCCTATATATACCTGGGACCTCCCACTTAACACCAGTGTTTTCTCTCTGCATGAGGCGACAAGACAGAAGAAAGAAGTCTCCTGCTTGCAGGTAGCCGGGGTCTTACCCCGGCACCCCCTTTGGATCTATTTCTGTCCAGTTTTGATTGTTTACCTAGATGGTTAATGGAAGCCTCCCAGCCTAGGCTGCTCACTGGGCAACGGTAGATGGCACTATAGGTGCCTAGGAGTTTATCTCCTCCGCTCAACCCCACACGTGGGGCAATGCGGCTATCCGACATGGTGATCCGGATTTGGGATGCCCCTGTCCCGTGGTTCCCCTTTGGCCATTTCTCTCCCGTTATGGTCCCTTCTCCCTTCACTATGGGGGGGGGGGGGTTTGGGGGGTTCTTATACTGCGTGCATGTGTGTTTTAACGTTAGTGCTGATTAAAGAGTGCTGGCAGGCTCAGCGCAGCGGGTAGCGCTCATGCGGCCTGGACTGCTAGGGCTGTGATATGTGTGGCATGTTTCCCCCCCCCCCCACTGACTCCGAGGGCGTCGGGGGGGCCCTCTCTGCATGCGGCACCGCCATTTGGCGGGCCGCACTGTTCGAATTGGAGGGGGCGGGGCTTCGGCCCACGTTCGATGATGCGATGGTGGGGGCGTGGCTTGAGCTGATTGTCTCGCAGCTCGGCCCCGCCGCACTTCCTCCTTCTAATCAAGGAGTCAGGTGCGGGGGACTCGGCTGCAGGTTGCTGTCTGGCTGCTGCTGCTCTTTGTACAGGTAAACGGTCCCCATTTCCCCCCACAGATCCTGGGATCCCCTCACTGCAGTGGCTCTCCCGGTTCTGTTATACCTGGCTAGCCTTAGTACTCTAAATTGGGTTTTGTCCTAAGGTTTAAAAAAAAAAAAAAAAAAATTAATCCTCCCTTTCCCGGGACATTAATTATAAAGGGGCATCCCGGGTGGCTTAGTGCGTAAAACCCTGGGTTGTTGCGAATACCATAAATTCACCATATGGAGGCTTCCGACAATACCGGAAATGGCTCTTCGGGGCCATCCACGCTGTGTGGGGGCTGTGGGGTTCCGCTCCCAGGCGATGTCATATTATGCATTCCATGTGCAAAGCAGAACATTGCGTGCCAGTCTGTCGCTCCGGCTTCTGGCTCCTCGCAACTTCCGTCATCTCCTACCCCCCCTCCCTTATTCCGGTCCCCATGTGACATTGTCAAGGGTGGGGATTTGCAAGCCGAGGTGTGTGCACGATTGGCCAACCTCGAGAAAATAATTTCCGCCAAAGTAGCTCAGAAGGCTACAGCGAAGCGGAAACACCTTTCTCCAGCAGCACCTGCTTTGGAGGATGAGACGTGTGAAATAGTGGATTGGTCCGATTGTCCCCCTGATGAGGAGGGGGAACTCCTTGAGGAGGCGGATGAGCCTGCAGATCAGCTAGGGATTGACGCTGCTGGCGATCAGGCTATGGGGGTGTCCTTTGACACCCCTTCCATTCTGGCTCAAATGTTTGAAATTTTGAATTTGGATCCGCCTGAGGCGGTCGCCCTGCCAAAGGGTGAGTTATTTGATGTTCCCCAGCCGCGTTTGGTTTTTCCCAGGCAACAACACTTTGTGAGGGTTGTCCTTAAGGAATGGGAACAACCCACGCGAGTGGCTGGAATTCCTCCTAGTTGGGATAAAAGCTATCCCTTTCCGGAGGATTTGGTGAAGCTTTGGTCAGTTCCCCCTGACGTAGATACCCCTGTGTTAGGGCTGTCTAGCACGGCTGTGGTACAATCTTCTGAGACCACTGCCATTAAGGATAGTGAGGATCGTCGGATTGATCAATTTGCTCGCCATGGTTTTATCAGTGCCAGATCGACACTGCGGCCAGTGTGTGCTTCGGCGCTTCTTCTGTTGGCAGTTAGGTCCATGATTAGGGATCTGTACGCAGGTCTTGATCCCGCTTGTGATGAGTTTTGTACTCTTAAATGGTGTGAGTCGTTTATTTCCTTTGTCTTGACCGCTCAGGACGATGCTCTGTCAATGAGTAGCAGAACAGCGGCTCTGCTGGTGGCAATTCGTCGGTCAGTGTGGCTGCGCCAGTGGACGGCGGACTTTGTCTCTAAAAAGGTGCTTACAGCGATCCCTTTTTTGGGTTTGCGCCTGTTTGGTGATAAAATAGATTCAGTGGCAAAAGGTGGTAAATTACTTCAACGCAAGAGGCCTCGTCGCCCCTTTCGGGGTGCGAGTGCCTTTAATCCTTCCTTTCGGGGAGTCAGAGCGGGTAGGGGGGCTTCCTTTCCCGCTACCAGAGGTACAGGTTGGACCCGGGGGAGGGGCCGTGGCCGTCCCAGTCAGTCCTGGGGCGCCAAGCCCAAACCTGCTGGTAAGCCTGCTCAGCAATGAGGGGCTGCCCTCACCCGTGCGGGTGGGGGGACGATTGCGACACTTTTCCCGGGTCTGGGACCAGGAGGTTCCGGACAGATGGATCCAGGAGGTGGTGTCGTCTGGTTGCAAACTGGAGTTCGAGTCTCGCCCTCCTTCACGGTTCTTTCGGTCTCGGGTGCCCACCGATCCTTTGGCCGCACAGGGGCTCCTGGCGTCGGTAAGGAATCTTTTGGAAATGGCGGTCATCCGGCCGGTGCCGCGCTTAGAGGTGGGCCTCGGTTTCTACTCCAATCTTTTCGCAGTCCCCAAAAAGGACGGGTCGGTTCGTCCCGTCCTGGACCTGAAATTGCTCATCAGGTTCATCCGTTTCCGGAAGTTTCGCATGAAAACTTTGCGTTCGGCCATCGGTTCTCTTCAGCAGGGGGACTTCATGACGTCCATAGACATCAAGGATGCTTACCTTCATGTTCCCATATGCCGAGCTCATCAGCGTTTTCTTCGGTTCGTGATGAACGACCAGCATTTTCAATACGTGGCACTTCCGTTTGGCCTGACCTCGGCCCCAAGGGTGTTCACCAAGGTGCTGGTGAACATCTTCATCTGTTGGCGTCCTGGGACCGGTGACCACGGTCGTTGGATCGGCCCTTCCAGTTGTCCTCCCGGGTCCGGCAGTCCCTCCAGTGGTGGTTGGTCTCGACCAATCTCTCGAGGGGCAGGTCTTTCCTGACTCCTCTTTGGGAAATTGTCACCACGGACGACAGGATGGGGGGGATTCTGGAAGGATCTTCAGTTCCAGGGGCAGTGGGGACCTCAAGAGGCCCACTTACCCATCAATATTCTGGAACTGAGAGCCATCCGTCTGGTTCTGGCTCTTCTGACTCAACATGTTCTGGGCCTTCCGGTCCAGGTCCGTTCAGACAATCGAACAGCGGTTGCTTACATCAATCATCAGGGAGGGACTCGCAGTCTGGGTACTCTGAGAGGTATCCCTTATCCTGACCTGGGCGGAGGCCCATGTTCCTTGTCTCTCGGCGGTTTACATCCCAGGGGTGGAGAACCAGGAAGCAGACCTGTTGAGCAGGGGCTCTTCCCGTCTGGGAGAATGGGCTCTCCATCCTCTGGTTTTTCGGTCACTGTGTCTCCGATGGCGGTCACCGGAGGTGGACCTGTTTGCCTCTCGTCACAATTGCAGGCTCCCGAACTTCGTGTCGCTCTCCCAGAATCCTCGGCTGTGTTACCCCAATTTACCAACGCTGGGTTTGGCGGCTTGGCTGCTGAAACCTCCATCTTGAAGGAGGAGGGTCTTTCTGACTCAGTCGTTGAGACTCTGATCAGTGCCCGGAAGAGGTCTTCTTCGATCATCTACTATAGGACTTGGAAAGCCTATATCGCTTGGTGTGAGATCAGATCTTTGCCTTGTAGGGCCTTTTCGGTTTCCAGGATTCTGGAGTTTTTGCAATCAGGGCTGGACTCTGGTCTTCAGCTGAGTACTTTGAAAGGGCAAGTTTCTGCCTTATCTATCTTTTTCAGAAGCGTTTTGCGCTTCATCCTTTAGTTAAAACGTTTTTCCAGGGGGTTACGCATGTGCGGCCTCCCAGGAAACCATTACTCCCTGTTTGGGACTTGAATTTGGTTCTTTCCGCTCTTCAGGCTCCTCCCTTTGAGCCTTTGCAAGATATTGCTTTGTCTACCCTGACTCAGAAGATTGTCTTTTTGGTAGCTATCACTTCGGTTCGGCGTGTCTCGGAGTTGTCGGCCTTGTCTATTCAGGCACCCTACTTTGAGAGTCATCAGGATAAAGTGGTTTTTCGATTCAAACCGGACTTTCTTCCTAAGGTTGTTTCTGCTTTTCATTTGAATCAGGATATTGTTCTTCCCTCCTTGTGTCCTAAGCCTAAGAATGACAAGGAGAGGGTTTTGCATTGTTTGGATGTAGTACGCTGTGTTAAGTACTATTTGATTGTTACTTCTCCTTTTCGTAAAACTGATGCCTTTTTTGTTGTGCCCTGTGGACCTAGGAAGGGTTTGGCGCCGCCCAAATCTTCCATTACCAAATGGATACGTCAGGCCGTTATTGCGGCCTATTCTGCTAAGGGGAAAGTCCCCCCTTTCCGTATCACTGCTCATTCTACTCGCGCCGTTGGAGCGTCTTGGGCTTTTCAGCACCAAGCTTCTGTTGAACAAGTTTGTAAGGCTGCTACTTGGTCTTCTGTTCATACTTTTTCTAAGTTTTACAAGGTTCATGTGTGGGCCTCAGCGGATGCTGTTTTTGGCCGCAAAGTTCTGCAGACCGCAGTCATTTAAGTTATGCTTCATTTTGCCTTTGGATACCCATCCCTTGTGGACACTGCTTTTGGATGTCCCGATCGTAAGAATTAAAGGGGAAGCGGGGTGTGTGGCACACTGAGAATAATACCATTTTGTGAGTACTCACCTGAAAAATGGATATTGTCAGTGTGCCACACACCCCGCTTCACCCGCCCTTTTCGGTTTCCCGGTTCCTTTATATGGTGAAGCTTTTTCTTTGTTTTGAGGTTACCATTGGATTTCCTGGTACCTTGTCTTTCTGCTTTTTAAATCACTGGTGTTAAGTGGGAGGTCCCAGGTATATATAGGCCGGAAGGGGGCTCGTTTTCAAGACTTCTCTCTGCAAAGTCGCCACCTGGCGGTGGAGTAACCCGATCGTAAGAATTAAAGAATCTGAAAGTGCAAGAACAATACCCAACATGCATAGGTAGTTTTTAACCCTTTTAACTGCCAGCCTACTTGAGATTTTGTCAACCTTTGTTGATAGTGCAAAATGATGGAAAATGACCTATATTTTCTAAAAAATGAGCGTGGGGTCCCACTCTTCGCTTACTGGTACAACCGGCCGGGGCACCAGCTATTGGGGGCTTGTACATTTGTTCAAACACTTACCTCGCCGGCAATCCAGTGGTGCCGATTGATCAGAGCATTGGGCATCGCCTTCTTTACTGTGCCTGATGCCACCGGAGCATCCACCCATTATATTTAAAAAAAGAAATACATTTTTCCAAAACTACAAGGTCCTTACAAGGTGGTATAGGTGTCTGGCAGACATAGCCTCGTACTCCTCTGGTGGCTCAGATGGGTGTTGGAGATGCGGGGCGCCCCAGGGAGGAGTCCTCCACATTTGGTGGGAATGTCCCCCGGTCAAGAAGCTCTGGGACATCTTCAAGATACACACGGAGGTGGAGGGCTCTGTCGTGCCAAACAGCCCGAAGGTTGCCTTGCTTACTCTGATCCTGGGCTCCATAGCCAGAGCTAAGAAGGGAGTCCTCAAGTTCTTTCTGACGGCTGTAAAGTCAATATTCCAAGTATGCATCACACCCTGCTCCAGAATTATTCATTACGTCTGGGTTATAGTCCACAAGAGGGCGCTTTACTGCAGAGATGGCAAAAAAGAGGCCCCTCCCAGTCCATATATACCCGGAACCTCCCACTCATTTCCCAGTTTAGTCTCTGCAGTCGGCATCGACAGTCAAGATGATGGCTCTCTCTCTCCTTGCAGGTAAGCCGGGCTGCACAGCCCCCGGCCCTTCTGTCCTATTCCCACCCGGGCCATTTTGAATGCCTCCCAGCTATGACTGCATGGTCCGGGTGATGGTAGGCAGCACCTATTAGAGGTGTTTTATTACCGGAGCTAGGCTCCACCACAAATCCTCCACCAAAGGGTAGGCGGTTTCAGGTTGGTGATCCTGACTTGGGATGCCCCGTCCGTTCCCAGCCCTCATTACATGTGAAACAAATGTAACCATGGGCTTATTCCCCCTGCTTCCCGGTTAGTCGGGGGGGGGGGGCAGTCGGTGTGTATATATATATATATATATATATATATATATATATATATATATATTTATATTATTTTTACGTATGTGTGCTGTTTTATACACTGTGTGTGTGTTTGTGTGTTTCTTGCCTGGCGCTGGCAACGGCCAGCGCTTCTCCCTCTCTCTAATCTGGTTCACATGGCCATTGATCGGCCCGCGCGCGTTCTATTGCGGCGGCGGGCCGATGACGTCATGGCCGGCTCCTGCCCCATTGGCCGGGGAGCTCGGCATGTATGAGTTTCCCTGCGTTGGGAGGGGGTGGGGCCTAGCGCTCTGCGCCCCCCTCTCTCTCTGTCTTCCTCCGGTCCAGCGCCATCTTGCTGGTGCGGTGTCCCAGGAGTTGGTGAGTGCCCCTTGCGGGCTGATTAGATATGTAGTATAGTGCATGTATAGATATATACAAATTGTTTAATGTTGGTGCACTTCCAGGATTGTTTGCCATGTGCACGTGCTGTGTGGCCGTGGCTGCCTCATGGATATATTATATTTATATACAGTCCTGTCTGTTTAGAGCTATGTGCTATGGCCGTTCAACTTAACGACAGCACTTACCGAGGAGCGCAGCCTAGTCATCCTATATTAAGGATCAATGGCCGCAGTTCTTAGAACCCTGCACAGAGCGTTTTCCTTAAGGAATTGCCTACCTTAATTATTAACACAGCTTTACCCAGGACTAGGTCACCTTAGGATTTTCTGGGCTTAGGGCTATAACCACACCTTTTTGTTTTATAGAAAATATATATACGATTTTATTGAATAAATGTAAATTTAAAACAATTTGTTATATTGCAATAACATTATTCACATTCATATGCCTAATCGCATCTTTATAATACCAAATCTCTGTCTGTTACAAGACCTTGTGTGAATCAATATTTCATCATTTCTTAAAAAGGGCAGATGTGTCATGTTTCGCCTGATATGGCTTCCTCAATGCCCTACACATGTAACAAACAAACAAGCAATTATCATCGTTAATAAATACATATATTCATCTTGACGTATATATTGTATAGTAGAAGGTAGGAAATGTTGAAAGACAATAGAATACCTTATTCAATGATTTCTCATATACAGTTGATTATTTACATACAGCTTAGAAATTCCCCAGGGAGACTTGGTGGTGTGCGCATTTTCCTGTTTGTCAAACTTCTAAAAACAAGTATTAGAGTCCAATTATATTCAAAATTATCCAAAGGCAATATAAAACTAGTTTATTGCCAAATACCTGATTTAAAGTGGACCAACACCCAGGATTTTCACTATCCTGAGTGTTGGTCCTCTTCCTGCTGTGTGAAACCCCCCAGAAAGCCCCTAAAATCTTACCTTATCAGCGACGGACAAGCAGCGGATTAGCCGCCGCTTCTCGCGTGTCCCACTTACAGGGCCCGCGCCGGCCATTCACAAATGGCTGGCGCGGGTGCGCGCCCTGCTAGAGGGACGCATGGTAGGCGGCTGCGGCTTATCCGTCGCTGATAAGGTACGTTTTTAGGGGCTTTTTGGGGGGGTTTCACACAGCGGGGCATCCCGATTTCGGATGCCCCGCGGGGAGGGAGCTGATCAGGGGTGGGTGTTGGTCTACACTAAGTGTTTTCCCCTTTAAGGATTGCCTATATGGTCCAGGGATTCCTTTTAGTTAACTCCAGTTATACTCGCAGTAATCTATATAAAGGGGGACAGAAATATGTATGTCTTTCGATTAATCTTTCCCACTATATTGAAATGGGATTTGGGGAGGAACGTGTCAATATAAACGCCTTACCTCAGGTATTGTAACTGTCAGTCGCAGTGGCGGATAAGAACCTTAAATCCGTGTTGAAAAGGTATAGTTATGAGGTATAGTTATTTGTTATATGTCAGGGCCGCGTTGTTCCCGCTTGGTTTCCCCGCACTCCCGGACGTCTCCGCTGTATGTCTTTTAGGCACATGGAATGCTTACCCGCCACCGCGCCAGCGGCGCTCTTTATGCGCTCCAGAAACCTGGAGTGCATATGCCCACACGTCCGGCTTCCGCCGGAAGTGACGCGACGCGTCGCTGGTCCGGCTCTAAGGTCTATGGAAACGGTGCCATTTTGTTGAAGACCCGCCATCTTGCTGGGGATTTTTCTCCCAGCAGAGACGAAATCACCACAAAGTCGACAATCCGCCATTTTTCTGGAGACCTATTACTAATAACAATGCAGCATTATATGGAGATCACTTAGAAGGGAGGCAATACTATTACAATACATGAGAGCCTTCCCAATTTCTAAATTTAGCGTAATAATTATATTATTTACATAAATTTATGTTTAATAGAGCCAGAACTGCCATCGGACAGAATAAATATATATAAAGAAAAGGTCATTCTAGATATCATCTTAATCATCTGAGACCTAATATTGTTAGATGGGACAGCACTCCAACTTTTCTCATATTTAAGCAGCACTCCACCATTTCTCATTGGGTTTACATGTCACCTCATAAATTGCATGCTGTCTCCTAAAATCCTTAAGGCATTCGAAGAGCATTTCGTTAGCGAAAGGCTCCCAGCCTATAGATCCACCTCGTCTCAAGTTGGAGGGTCATTTTTTTAATGTCCCCTCCACGGATTGTGGGGTGTATCCGGTCCAGTCCCTGCACCTGAAGGAAACTTGGGTCCTTATTATGGTGCCTGAGAAAGTGACGACTTATTGGTGTTATTCTTAGTATACGTCCTGCTCCAGATATAGTACTTACACTTGGGTTATCCTCCGCCAGATGGCGCTGCACTGCAGAGACATGCAAAACAGGCTCCTCCCGGCCCCCAAATACCCGGGGACCTCCCACAAATACCCAGATTTCTCTGCAGTGCTGACTGCGAAGACATGAAGTATCACTCTCTCGCAGGTGAGCGGGGCTATTAAAGCCTGCGGCCCTGTTGGACTATTCCCACCCGTCCTCGTTGTGTTGTGCCTCCCAGCCTGGGCTGCGCTGGTCGGGTGAAGGTAGGCAGCACCACGCGTGCTTATGGAGCGCTGCTCCTCCACCGTCCCCCACCAAAGGGTAGGCGGTGTAGGCTGATGGTGAGCCTCTATGGGATGCCCCTCCCGCATTACTGCCCCTTGCCCCGAGTATTGGTGGGTCCTGTACCAAGGGCCGCCATCCTCCCTCGTCCCCACCCTTTCTATGTATTTTACTTGCAGACTGCCGCCGCCGCACGCGCTTCTTTCCTTAGTCGAAGGCTCCGTGCCGGGCGACGTTACCTCAGACACCTACGTGTCCTCATTGGCTGTTCTTCGCTCTCTTCGGGAGGGCGGGGTCTGTTTTGGCGTGCTCCGCGTCATGGACCGCTGGCCCGCCCTTCGAGGTACGCGGCGCCATTTTGTCTGGGACGCTCCTGCTTACTGTGGTACTGTAAGTGCCCTCGCGGGCGGCTTATTCTCATTATAGTTTTCTTGGTTCTGACACCATTTTCTTCTCTTTGTGTCTTTCAGACCGGTGAACACCATTGGCTTCTCCCGGCCCGGTGTAAATTTATAGCGGGCCTTGTTAAGTTCTTCCACTTCCCTAGCGGGTCTTTGGGGCATCCAGGGTTGCTTATAGTGTAAATCCCTACTGGCATATTGTGCCGTAAATAATCACCATATGGAGGCATCTCAGAATTATGTGACCGGGCTCCCTCTGGGACAAGACCGGCTGTGTATAGCGTGTGGAAAACCCCATGCTGATGCTGACAGGGCACAGGTCTGTGTACCCTGTGCCGAGCAAGCCCTGGCCCTGCAATCAGGCTGCCAGTGGCTGCACCTCGCTTCATTTCACCTATTTCCCCATGCTTAAATCTCACTCCTGCTGAGTCGCATACAAAGGGGGAGTTGCAGCCTGTTGCGTCTTCCAGACTTCCCACGGCTGAACAGATCATTGCGAGGTTGTCAGAGCGCAAGGGCCCTGGTAAGAAGCGGCACTTGACGCCTCCTGTTTCTGTTTTTCCTATGGGAACTGAGGAGTTTTCTACTCCGCGTGACTATTCCCCTTCTGATGGAGAGCTATTCTCTGACTCGGGCTCATCTGATGAGAAGCCGAGGAGTCATGACGATTCTGGATCTGAATACTGGGCCCAGTATGACACTGGCGATTTGTTGATTAAGGTCTTTGAGGCTCTGTCTATCTCTCTCCCTGGTGAAGCTTCCAAGCCGAGAGGGGAGCATTTCCATACAGCAACAGCACGTTTGGAATTCCTAGAACAGGCTCACTTCCATGCTCTTGTCCTCAAGGAATGGGAATGTCCCAGTAAACTCTCAGGGGTCCCAGGGGACTGGCATAGGAAATACCCCTTTCCCCCTGAGGTGGTTAATTGCTGGTCATCCCCCCCCCCCCCGTGGTGGATGCCCCTATCATAGGGGTTCCTAACCCCCCTTTTATTACAGCCCCTGCTCATAATACCCTTTGGGATGCTGAGGACCGGCGCATTGAGCTGCTGGCCTCCCACGCCTTCTCCTGTGCAGGGACGGCGTTGCGCCCGGTCTGTGCCGCGGCTATTACTGCGGTGGCCGCTAGAACCCTCATCAGAAAGATGCTTGATCATCAGCCTGATAATCTCCACTGGGAGGTGTTTAATGCATTCTCCAGCTGTGATCTGGTTTTAAAATTTATCCTATTAGCGTTGGACGACACCATTAGAATGTGTGCAAGAACTTCTGCCCTTGCGGTGGCTATACGTCGCTTGGTTTGGCTGCGACAGTGGGGTGCTGACGATGCTACTAAAAAGACTCTTACTGGGCTTCCCTTTAGAGGGCTACGCTTGTTTGGGGCCCGTCTAGACCTGTTTGGTAAAAGCCACCCCAACGCAGGCGCCCGTCTAGGCCCCCTCGGGGCAGGGGCACCCCTATTTCCCCCTTCCTTAGTGTTAAACAAGAACCAGGGGTGTCCTTCGTGGGGGCTCACGCAGACTCCGGCCCCGGGAGCAGCAGACAACGCTCTGGCCCCTCCGGCGGGGCTAAGCCTAAATCTTCCACCAATCCTCCTCAAGTGTGATGGGGCGCCCTCGCCCGTCTGGGTGAGGGGATGGCTGCGGCACTTTGCTCATACCTTTTCAAAGTTTTACAAGGTTGATGTTAGGGCCTCAGCTCATGCTGTCTTGGCCGCATGGTTATGCAGGTGCCAATGGTTTTAAACTGTCGGCTGTCTTTTTTGTTGGGGATCCCACCCTACTTTATGGACACTGCTAGTGGATGTCCCAAGTGTAAGTACTATATCTGGAGCAGGACGTACTGTATACTAAGAATAATACAATTCTGTGAAATACTCACCTGTAGAATTGATATTATTTGTATACAGTACGTCCTGCTCCACCCCACCCTGGTTTTTGCATTATTCTGGATCCCCTGTATGGTGATTGTTACCATTGTTATAGTTACCAGTTTCGGTGGTTAATTCTCCCGGCTTCTTGTTCACTGCTTTTCAATGCTGGGGATTTGTGGGAGGTCCCCGGGTATTTGAGGGGCCGGGAGGAGCCTGTTTTGCATGTCTCTGCAGTGCAGCGCCATCTGGCGGAGGATAACCCAAGTGTAAGTACTATATCTGGAGCAGGACGTACTGTATACAAATAGTATCAATTCTAGAGGTGAGTATTTCACAGAATTGTATTTTATCTTACAACACTCTTTACCTCGATTTTGTTCATAATGACTATGTACAAGGGTATCTTTTAGGTTCTTTGACCTTCTATAAATTTTGTCTTCAACAAAATGGCACCGTTTCCATAGACCTCAGAGCCGGACCGGCGGCGCGTCGCGTCGCTTCCGGCGGAAGCCAGACGTGTGAGCATATGCGCTCCAGGTTTCTGGAGCGCATAAAGAGCGTCGCTGGCGCAGTTGCGGGTAAGCATTCCATGTGCCTAAAAGACATACAGCGGAGACGTCTGGGAGTGCGGGGAAGCCAAGCAGGAACAACGCGGCCCTGACATATAACAAATAACTATACCTTATAACTATACCTTTTCAACACGCATTTAAGGTTTTTATCTGCCACTGTGACTGCCTAAGACAGTTACAATACCTGAGGTAAGGCGTTTGTATTGACATGTTCCTACCCAAATCCCATTTCAATGTAGTGGGAAAGATCAATCGAAAGACATACATATATTTCTGTCCCCCGTTATATAGATTACTTTGAGTATACCTGGAGTTAACTAAAAGGAATCCCTGAATAGGGACCCTATAGGCAATCCTTAAAGGGGACAACACTTAAATCAGGTATTTGGCAATAAACTAGTTTTATATTGCCTTTGGATAATTTTGAATATAATTGGACTCTAATACTTGTTTTTATACGTTTGACAAACAGGAAAATGCGCACACCACCAAGTCTCCCTGGGGAATTTCTAAGCGGTATGTAAATAATCAACTGTTTATGAGAAATCATTGAATAAGGTATTCTATTGTCTTTCAACATTTCCTACCTTCTACTATACAATATATACGTCAAGATGAATATATGTATTTATTAACGATGATAATTGTTTGTTTGTTACATGTGTAGGGCATTGAGGAAGCCGTATCAGGCGAAACATGACACGTCTGCCCTTTTTAAGAAATGATGAAATATTGATTCACACAAGGTCTTGTAACAGACAGAGATTTGGTATTATAAAGATGCGATTAGGCGTATGAATGTGAATAATGTTATTGCAATATAACAAATTGTTTTACATTTAAATTTATTCAATAAAATCGTATATATTTTCTATAAAACAAAAAGGTGTGGTTATAGCCCTAAGCCCAGAAAATCCTAAGGGGACCTAGCCCTGGGTAAAGCTGTGTTTGTGATAAAGTGCTGGGCTATGTACCAACCAATTTAATTATGATTCAGGGGTCTCATTGTGGTTGCTATTAGGGAACATATTTTGTAGTTCCTAAGTAGGTTTTACCTTAAGTATAGACGGTCACAGCAGGTCTTTTTTATATTCAGGCTGTTTTGTATGCGGGTGATTGCAAGTCTGATTGTGGTTTTCCCTATTAGTATTCCAGGTGGGACAACCCAATTTAGGGGTTTCTCCCAGTCCTGTGGCCCTATCTCTCAAATTTTGGGGGCATAAATTACCTTATTTAAATCCTCCCACTAACGGACATTTAAGGGGCATCCCGGGTAGCTCATCAGCGTAATTCCCATTGGTCATTGCGACTACCAAAAATCACCATATGGAGGCTTCCCAGGTTACCATGCTCGGGGTCCCTTCGGGGACAGCCCGGCTGTGTGTGGTTGTGGGGCATCCCTTGTGGGCGATTATGGGCTGTGTACACGTGCGCAGCAATCTGGGCCCCATGCGGCTGGATCAGCTCTGCTGGTCTCGTCCCCCACACCCTCGCGCCTGGTTATGACCGCTAGTGACATTAACACTAGCGGGGAGTCACAATCCGATGTTTGCGCTAGTCTGGCCGACATCGAGATATTATTGCTAGCTCTGCAGCCCGGTAGGCTACAGGTATTAGACGGCACATGGCGCCCGCTGCGCCGGCCTTTACGTTTAACTGCATGATTTTTTGTCTGTACCCCCCTCGTGGAAGGGGAATTATTCAGATTCTGATCCCTTGATGATCAGCCTACCATGGCACTGATGCCGCCTCAGAGCCGTGGGATGCTTACAACACCTATAGTCTTATTACTCATGGATTTGAAATACTTGCCTTTCCCCTCCTGCAGTGGCTCCTTAGCAGCAGGGGGAACTGTTTGGTATGGCAAACCGCGGTTGGTATTGGCAAAACATATGCTTTTTTATTATCTGGTTCTCTGGGAATGAGAATGGCCTTGCCGCTTCCCGGTATACCTACGGGGTGGGATAGGAGGTATCCTTTCCCCGCGGATTGGTCTGGTCAATTCTCCCTGAGGTGGACGCCCCCATCTTGGGGTTGTCTATTACGTCTGTGGCGCATTCCCTCGTTTCCACTACCTGATGGATTGTGAGGACTGATGTATTGAGTAACGGGACTCACATGTCTCCTATGTCCTCTTTGCCTTAGATGACACATTCGGCAGTATAGCAGGACCTCGGCTTGGTGGTCTATTCCAGTCGCTGGGTCTGGTGGCGCCAGTGGGCAGCTGATAATGCTGTTAGGAAGGCGTTCAAGGGGCTTCCCTCTATGGGTTGCGCCTGTTGTTGGTGATGGTTGGTTTTCTTGCCAAGGGTGGTAAGTTTCCCCAACGTAATAAGCAGCCACGACCCTTCGGGGGTCAGGGTCCTTCGCTCCCTCCTTTCATGGGCCTGGGTCATGCAGGGGGGTACCCTTTGCGGGACAAAGGAGAGATTCTGGGGCAAGGGCAGTTGCCGTGCCCGGTCTGGATCCTTATGGGGTGCCTAGACCAAATCCACTGCTCCACTGCTGGCCCGCTCAGCATTGAGGGGGCGCCTGGTGGGGGGCGGATGCTGCTCTTCACTCCTCTTCCCAGATTCCTATCACGGTTTCCTACGGGACCTTGGACAGCTCAGGGCCTGTTGCTGGCTGTGCAAAGCCTTCTGGCCATGGGGGTCGTCTGTCTGGTCTCCCCGGGAGATAGAGGTCAGTATTAACAATCTCTTTAGTGTCCAAAAGGGTTGGTCCCGTCAGACCCATCCGAGAACTAATCTTTTCAACAAGTTCATCAGAACCTGACGTTGTCGCATGGAAACTCTGCGCTCCGTCTTCAGTTCCCTGCTCCCGGGGAACTTTATGACTTCAATAGACATCCTGGATGCTTATCTTCACGGGCTGTTTTTTTTCCAGGGCACTAGCGGTTCCTCAGGTTTGCAGTAGAGGGACGACAATAGCATTTGTGGCACTCCCTTTCGGGCTCACCTTTGCCCACAGCGGTTACTCAAGGTGTTGGCAAGCGTGATGGCCCTTCTCAGAGGGCGTAGTTATTCGCATTCTTCTTTATCTGGACGACTTTTTCATTAAGTCTCCTTCACTCCAACAGGCGGAGCTGGACACCTGGACGGTGGTGGCGACACTGGAGTGATTCGGGTGGGTGATCAATTACCACAAGTCCTCACCCTCCCCATCCCGGGTGATCGCCTTCCTGGGCATGACTATGGATACCACTCGCCAGGGTTTTTCCTTCAGCAGAAAGTGGTCGCTTTTCAAGCGCCGATTCAGGTCCTGCTGTCCAACCCTCATCCATCCATCCGGTAAGGGATGCAGCTGGTGGAACATATGGTGGCCTGCTTCTAGGCAGTGCCCTATGCTCAATTTCACATGAGGCTTCTTCAGATCCATTTTCTTTCAGCCTGGGAAAGAAATTGTCCCCTGTCTCTGGTTCAGGCCTTTGATTTAAATAGTTACCCTCTGATCCGGCAGTCCCCCATCGGGTGACTGGACTTGAGAATCTCCTGGGGGCAGATCATTCTTTACACGGTGCTGGGATACGGTCACTACGGATGCCAGTCTGTCAGACTGGGGGGGGGGGGGTACTAGGTGAGCCCACCAATTCTATGGGCTGTGGGGCCCTCAGGAGGCACACGCTCCTATTAATGGTCTGGAGTTGAGGGCGGTTCGGTTGGCGCTAGCACAGCTGACGCCTCACCTCCAGGGCCTGCCGGTTCAGATTCGCTCCAACTACAGGACTGCGGTCGCTTGCTTCAATTATCAGGGAGGGACTCAGAGCAAGAGGGTCCTCCGGGAGGTGTCATTGGTCCTATCCTGGGTCGAGGACATATTCCGTGCATCTCGGCGGTTACATTCCGGGGGCGGAAAACCTGGAAGCGGATTCCCTGAGCGGGGGGGCTTCTTGATGGGGAGAATGGTCCCTTAACAGTGAGATCTTCCTATCTCTCTGTCACAGGTGGGGGATGCCGGATGTTGATCTGTTTGCTTCTCGTCACAACCGCAAGCTTCCTGCATTTGTTTCACTGTTCCAGGATCCTCTGGCTCCGGTGGTTGATGCCATGTCTCTATCCTGGCCGGGGCTCGGTCTCCTGTACCTCTTCCCTCCGTTCCCCTTCTGGACTAAGTCTTACGTCAGCTGATTCAAGAAAGATTGCCGGCTGTTCTGGTGGCCCCAGGTGGCCAAGACAGGTGTGGTTCGCAGACGCCGTGCAGCTGACGGTCGATCAGTACCCTCAGCCCTGGTTCCGGATCTTCTCACTCAAGGACGGCTCTGTTCTCCAATTACAAACGCTGGTTTTTGACGGCATGGCTGCTCTAGCCTTCATCCTAATGGAGAGGGTCTGTCTGATGCGGGTGTTTAGACTCTGGTCAGAGCTAGGAAGAAATCTTCTTCTAGCAGCTACTGCAGAACCTGGTGGTGTTGTGAGGCTAGTGCCTTCCCCTGTTGGGTGTTACCTTTTCCTCGGATACATGGTCCTGATTTGGACTTTCAGCTCAGCAATTTGAATAGGCATGTTTCCGCCTTGGATGTTCTCTTCCAGAGGTCCTTGCTCTTCATCCCTTGTTTCCGGTTTTGGATTTGAGTTTGGTATTGTCTGCCCTTCGGGGTCATCCAGTAGAATTTGTGCGTGAGGCTGCACTGTTTAGTCTCACCTTGAAAGTTGCCTCCTTGGTGGCTATCGCTTCTGTCTGGCGTGTTTCTGAGTTGGCGGCTCTGGCATTCAGGCCTCCTACTTTTAGAGACACCAGGACAGGGTGGTTTCCCGATTTAAACCGGACTTCTTGCATAGAGTTGTCTCTACTTTTCACTTCAATCAGGACATTGTGCTTCTTTTCTTATGTCCTATTCCTGGTGATGACAAGGACGGGGCCTTGCTTCTCTGAACGTTGTCAGAAACTTGAAATACTACCTGGTGGCTTAAGTGCCTTTGTCAGGAAGACCGACGCCTTGTTTGGGGTACCCTTTGCTCTAAAGAAGGGTTGGCGGCAGTCAAGTCTACCATTAGCGAATGGATTCGTCAGGCCATTGTTAGGGCCTATTCTGCTAGTGGAAAGGTTCCCCCTTTTTTCCCGAGTTACTGTTCGTTCTACCCGTGCTGTTGAGGCCTTTCGGGCTTCGGTTGAACGAGTTTGTTAGACTGCTACTTGGTCTTCTGTTCATACCTTTTCCAAGGTTTATGATCGGGCCTTCAGCAGATGCTGTTTTTTGGCCGCAAGGCTCTGCAGGTTGCAGTTTTTTTGAACTGCGCATTGTGGCCTTGTTTTGGGATCCCCACCCGTTGTTGGACACTGCTACTGGTCGTCCTAGACGTAATGAATCATTCTGGAGCAGGGTGTGATGCATACTTGGAATAATACCATTCTGTGAATACTCACCTGTAGAATGGATATTATAAGTATGCATCACACCCTGCTCCATCCCACCCTGAGTTTATTCTTGGATCCTCTATATGATGAATGTTTCTTTGTTAATTTTGTTTTTGGCTTCTCCTGTTCCCTTACTGCTTACTTATACTGGCAAATGAGTGGGAGGTCCCGGGTATATATGGACTGGGAGGGGCCTCTTTCTTGCCATCTCTGCAGTAAAGCGCCCTCTTGTGGACTATAACCCAGACGTAATGAATCATTCTGGAGCAGGGTGTGATGCATACTTATAATATCCATTCTACAGGTGAGTATTCAAAGAATGGTATTTTTTCTTCCAATCCATTCCAGGCCGTCCTTATTTAATACGATAGGGTAATTCCCTGCCCGAAGGAGCGTGACTGCAAGACAAAAGCTTGGCTCCGCCTCCCGGCCTATATCCTTCCGGCTGACTTGCTAGATTCCAGTTTCATTCCTGCAGTTGGGATGACTGCATGGCTCTCTAGACTCCTCTTCCATTTACTTTTTTTGTTTCTCAGATTATACCTTTGAAGCGGGGGCAAGACCCTGTCTGTCTTCCTAGGTCCCTTTATGCTGCTCTGATCTGCTCGGATTGACCCATTAGGCCTCCTCAGGTTTCGGCTTGGCAAAGTTCTGTAAAACTGTATCTAGATCAGGATGGTAAGGTAAGCGCAGGGTCCAGTGTGCGCTTTGTAGTGCTTTGGCACTCTGGCTGAAGGCTTTCATGGAAAAGTATAAGCAGCCACAGGTTTTTGTCTGGTGAGCCTGATTGGGGGGTGACCAAGGGAATGATATTCTAAGTATGTCTCACACCCTGCTTCGGAAATAGTCATTACACTTGGGTTATGTCCAGTAGAGGGCGAACTTCTGCAGAGATGAATAGAAAAAAAGGAAGTCCCTCCCGGCCCATAAATACCTGGGACCTCCCACACATCTCCCAGTAATCGTCTCTGCAGATGGCGAGCAAGTCAGAAGATGAAGTCTCCTCCTTGCAGGTAAGCCGGATTCACACCCGGCCTGGACATTCTGCCTGGACCTAGTTATGATTAAGTCCCCTAATGCCTCCCAGCCTTGGCTGTAGGTCCGGGTGACAGTAGGATTCACCTTAACAGGTGTACTGATAGGAGCCACGCTCCTCCGTGACGCCCCATTACAAGGGGTAGGCGGCTACCAGGTTGGTGACCTTGGTTTGGGATGCCCTGTCCGTTTCCCCATGTTCTACTATATATAGTAAAATAACCTATAATAAATTTATACACCCACTTGTGCAAAAATGCGAGGACCAGCCGGGAACGACAAAGAACAAATGTGATCCAAATAATAAAAAATACCTTAAAAATGAACACGACTGCCAGCCCACTGCCCCAGCGTCTACGCGTTGCGTGACGTCACCAGCGTCACTTCCTCAGGACAGGACACGCGTTATTTTACTATAGGTTAGGATATTAGTTGGTGGCATTAGGAGAACAATTATAGGAGGTTAATGCACTATAGCACTTTGATATAAGATCAGCTGGGTCACTTTACCTGTTTGCTTTTTAACTAAGATTATCAGACACCAGCCCTCTGCCCTCTGTTAGAAGATTCTGCCCTTCCCTACATGTACTCTTGTTTGTGTCTATGTTTTTTAAAGAGTCTTCCATGTATGCAATCATGTTTATATAGTTATTAATAAACATTTTGATATTCTTGTACATATTTGGTTTTGGTGCCACATTTGTAAGGGGGAGTTTTGAAGGAGTGGGACCTTCAATTTTTTTTCATATTTGGTTTTCAATACCCCTGTGTGCACATTACCCTATTTACTTCTATAAGTATTAGGTCAGTGCAGTCTTGTTTTCCTTTGTACTATGATATATATATATATATATGTATGTTTTGCCACATTCTTTACTTTCTGCATGTATGAGTGCTTGTCTTGGTGTACCTTACTTACAGGGGCCCCCATTCTGTTGTGTCCTGGGGTCCCTTGGGTTTACAAATCCTCCCACCAACGGACGTTAAGGGGCATCCCGGGTAGCTTACTGGCGTAATTCCCACTGGTCATTGCAACTACCATAAAAAAATCACCATATGGAGGCTTCCCAAGATACTGGGCTCGGGCTCCCTTCCGGGCAACCCCGGCAGTGTGTGGTTTGTGGGGCATCCCTTGTGGGGGATAATGTGTTTATTTGTATTCCATGTGCACAGCTGGCCATTACGCAGCAGTCGGGGTCCCAGGCGCCTGGGTCCGTGCCGCCGGCCTCATCACCTTCCCCACCCCGCCTTATCCGTACCCCAGGTGACCCTGTTATTAGCGGGGAGTCGTAAGCTGATGTTTGTGCTAGGCTGGCCAACATGGAAAAGTTGATTTCTAGCTCTGCGGCCAGAAAGGCCCCAGCTAAGAGAAGGCATCTGTCGCCGGTCGCGCCGGTACTGGATTTTGATGACTATTATTCCCTTGACTGGTCTGATTATTCCCCACTCGAGGAGGGGGAATTGTTTGAGGAATCTGATGCTGAGGATCAGCCGTTTTTTGATACCGATGCTGGGCAGGCGCTGGGGGATGCCGTGGACACCCCCAAGATCCTGGCCCATCTATTTGAGGTACTGGATATTTCTCCGCCAGCGGAGACCCTCCCGCAGAAGGGGGAATTTTTTGGGGACTTCTAAGCCCCGCTTGGAGTTCCCAAATCAGAATCATTTTGATTGCATGATTCTTTAGGAATGGGAGAGGCCTAGCCGGCTTCCCGGTGTTCCTCAGGGATGGGATAGGAAGTATAACATTCTGGACTTGGTTCTGACCAATGGGGATCTGGTGTCCGAGGTCAGGGTTGAAGAAATGCTTATGGTTCAGAATAAAAACAGACATTGTGCAATCACACACCAGAACCAAAGTGCTAGACTTTAGGAAGACAGACTTCAAGGAAATGGCGGAGTATGTAGAAAGAAAATTAGGTGAGTGGAACAGAGTAGCAGAAGTGAGTGCCCAGTGGTCACTATTAAAAATGGCCATCTTAAAGGCAACTAAGCAATATGTGAAACAAACTAGCAAGAATAAAAGGATGAAGAAACCATTATGGTTTACTAGGGAAGTCAGCACTATCATAAAAGATAAGAAGTCTGCCCATAAGAAGTATAAAGTAAGTGGCAGTGTAGCTGACAGAGAGGCGTATAAAATTAAACAGAGGGAAGCAAAACTGATTATAAGGACTGCTAAAGGGCAAAAGGAGGAAGAAATGGCCAAATCTATGAAGAGGGGAGATAAAACCTTTTTCCGATATATTGGTGACAGAAGAAAAACAATGCAGTCTCAAAAATTAGAAATAGGGAAAATAAATATATTGACGGAGATAAGGCTGTGGCTGACCATCTGAATAGCTACTTTTGTTCTGTATTTTCAGATAGTAGCAGGCATGGCCATAGCACAGCATCCCGCTGGGAGGGCACAGCTCCGGAGTTTCTGGAGGCTGATGTCCTATCCGAGCTGGCACATCCAAAGGCAAGTAAGACGATGGGTCCAGATGGAATCCACCCCAGAGTTCTAAGGGAACTTAGGTTTGTGATTGCAGCCCCTCTGACTGATTTACTTAACCAGTTACACTAGTCGAATCGGACCCCCAGGGAGGCCCCTATGGGGCAACAAAAAGCGGCCGCACTCCCAAAAATACCAAAAGATAATTATAAGTAAAAAATACTATTCAATTGTAGATACTTGTAATAGTACAAACTAATACATACATATACAACAATGACATTTAAAATACATGAAGACAACAATAAAAAGAGAAAGGATCGGCGTAAAAGGTCAGATCAAATAAACCGGCTCTACTCTAACAAGTGTAATTGATATACACATATGCACGTGTATCATGGGGGAACATAATTGTAAGCCACCCCTATGTTACATAAATATATATGGTCCCAGACCAATTGGATATGTACTGTCCCTAATGATTGTAAGTGAATCAATGAATCTACAAACGCAAGAAGCCTAATACCACCTACTGTGCAAATAACAAAGTGTCAGCACGTGTTGGGTCGTGCGGTGGTCAGGAGAGGAGCTCTTGAAATATCGGTGACACTTTTATTATTCTATATGTTGTAGTATCTGTCCCTTTTTGACATTCACTCGTTCACTTACCTTAATATAGCATTGGTTTCCCCACTTCTCTGTGTATATATATGCGGTTTGTATTTTTTAACCCTTTAAGTGCCAGCCTACCTGGAGTTTTTGTCACTCCCTGTTGCCAGACCATTTTGCACTATTTTGCGCTCCCCATGTTCAAATGTGATTTTTGAATGGATTTCCAGGGATTTCCCAGGAAAATGATATATTGTTTTTTTCAGCAGAGTCTGGGCTTTAACATGAAATGTCTTGTTTGTCATTTTTTAGGTGTATTCTCAATATTTTTGGGTGAAATATGTGCAAAAAAAATATATATATATTTTTTACAATTTGTATTTTTTTTTGTAATAAAAGTTTGTCAATAAAATCTTATTGCGTGTGAAATCCCAATTTCTCCCGGTTACAGCGGTACCACATATGTATAGGTAGACACCCTTTCCTGCCCAGGAGACTCCCCCAAACTGAAACAGCGCTTTAGGGGATTTTCAGATAAAGTACAACTATGCTACGCAATATGCGCACCTTGCAGTTTTTCCAGAAAAACAACCTTTTACGCCGATCCTTTCTCTTTTTATTGTTGTCTTCATGTATTTTAAATGTCATTGTTGTATATGTATGTATTAGTTTGTACTATTACAAGTATCTACAATTGAATAGTATTTTTTACTTATAATTATCTTTTGGTATTTTTGGGAGTGCGGCCGCTTTTTGTTGCCCCATAGGGACCTCCCTGGGGGTCCGATTCGACTAGTGTAACTGTTTATCCCTATTTTTCAGGTAGGGGGCCATTGGTCTTAGCACCCCACATTTATTTATTCATTTATTTATACATGTGTATATACACTTAGTGGTGCGGAGTATCTTGCTGATTTACTTAACCATTCCCTTTCAACTGGTGAGGTTCCAGATGATTGGAGAATGGCCAATGTCGTACCAATCCATAAAAAGGGGAGTAGAGAAGAAGCCAGTAATTACAGGCCAGTTAGTTTAACATCTATAGTGGTCAAATTAATGGAAACATTCTTAAAAAAACAGATAATTTCCCATCTAAAAATTAATGACCTATTGGACCCAAAACAGCACGGCTTTACTGAGGGCAGATCATGTCAGACCAATCTTATTGATTTCTTTGACAATGTCACTAAAGTGTTAGATGAAGGTGGTGCTGTGGATATCGCCTATCTGGATTTTAGCAAAGCCTTTGACACTGTACCACATAAGGAGCTCATAGATCACGGTGAAGCGCTGGTCGTCCCCTCCCGAGGTCGATGCATCCGTTCTGGGATTGTCCAACACCTCCGTTGTACATTCTCCAGACGCCGCCACTCTTAAAGGTGGTGAGGTCAAACGCTTTGATCAGATGGCATGCCATGCCTTTGCCAGTGTGGGTTCAGTCTTGCGGCCTGTTTGTGCCTCGGCGCTCATGACTGTGGCTACCAGGTCTGGGGTTAGGGACCTGTTGAGTGGTTCCCAGCTTAACCCGGCCAGTGATGAATTCACAGCCCTTAAATGTGTAAATTATTTGTGACCTTCGTTTTATCTGCTATGAATGACGCGATTATTATGTGTAGTGGAACCTTGGCATTGCTGGTGGTTATTCGCCGATAGGTCTGGCTACGCCAGTGGGCGGCTGACATTGCGGCTAGGATATCACTCACAGCGCTACCCTTCCTGGGTATGAGGCTGTTCGGAGATAAATTGGATTCAGTGGCGAAAGGTGGAAAGTTACCTCAGCGTAAGAAGCAGCGTCGCCCCTTTCGGGTGGGCAGGCTCCTTCAATCCTTCCTTTCGCGGTGCCATAGCAGGCAGAGGTTTTGCCTACTCTCATTTCAGAGGTGATTCCTGGAACAGAGGCAGAGGACGCGCTCGTCAAGGCATTAACTGGGGTTCCAGGCCCAAGCCTGCTGCCAAAACAGCTCAGCAATGAGGGGACGCTCTCACCATTGCTGGTGGGGGGATGGCTGCGGCACTTCTTCCTGGTCTGGGCCCAGGAGGCCATAGACAAATGAATCTTGGAAGTGGTCTCTTCCGGGTACAAGCTGGAGTTCGAGTGCCGGCCTCCTCCCAGTTTCTTCGTTTCTCGGGTCCCCTCGGTCCCCCAGGCTGCGCCGGGGTTCCTGTTGGCAGTGCAAAATCTTCTGGACATGGAGGTCATATGCCCGGTGCTTTTCTCAGGGAGAGGCCAGGGCTATTATTCCATCCTCCTCACGGTTCCCAAAAAGGATGGAGCCATCGGACCCATTCTGGATTTGTAGCTTCTCCACAGGTTCATCTGAACCAAGAAGTTACGCCGGGAGTCTCTGCGTTCAGTCATCAATTTCCTTCATCAGGGGGATTTCGTGACATCTATGGACTTCAAGGATGTTTACCTTCATGTACCATTCTACCCAGCACACCAGAGAGTTATCAGGTTGTGGTGGGGGTTCAGTGTTTTCAGTTGTGGCCCTCCCTTTCGGGTTGACTTTGGTACCAAGAGTGTTCACCGAGGTGCTGGCGGGCATAATGGCCCTTCTCAGAGCCCAGGGCATTCGCATTGTGCTGTATCTGGACGACCTACTTATTACAGCTTCTTCACTATGTCAGGCGGATGGGTGATCAACCGCCCCAAGTCTTCTCTCTCCCCATCAAGGTAGATCTCATTCCTGGGCATGAATCTGGATACCAGTCAGGCCAGAGTGTTCCTACCTCACCCAAAGGTGCAGAGGGTTCAAGATCTGATACGTGTTCTCCTGGCCAATCCTCGCTCCTCTATCCGGCTACGGACGAAATTGGTAGGATTGCTGGTGGCTTCCTTCGAGGCAGTCCCCTTTCCTCAGTTCCACATGAGGTCTTTCCAACTCCATCTATTGCTGATCTGGGACTGATGTCCCCGGTCCTTGGATCAGTCCTTTCTGATGTCTCCCAGGGTACTGGGACTCGGCAGTCCCTTCAGTGGGGCCTGGAACCAAGCGATCTGATGAGGGGCAGATCCTTTCTGGCCCTTGTTGGGAGACGGTTACCACGGATGCCAGCCTGTTGGGCTGGGGAGGTCTCTGGACGGATTTTCAGTTCCACGGGCGGTGCGGTCCTCAGGAGGTTCACACCCCCATCAATGTCTTGGAGCCCAGAGCTGTTCGGTTGGTTCTGTCATGCTTGACGCATCACTTACAGGGCTTACCGGTTCAGTTAGATCAGACAATTGAACTGCGGTCGCTTACATCAGTCGCCAAGGAGGGACTCGCAGCAGGAGTGCCCTCAGGGAAGTTTTTCTGATTCTCGCATGGGCGGAGAGCAATGTTCCATGCATCTCAGCGGTATTCCGGGAGTGGAAAACACGGAGGCGGACTCCCCGAGCAGGGGATCCTCTCCGAGGGGAATGATATCTCAACCACAAGGTATTCCGGTCCCTCTGTCGCAAGTGGGGGACTCCGGAGGTGGATCTCTTTGCCTCACGTCGCAATCACAAACTTCCAACGTTTGTGTCTCTGTCTCAGGATCCTCTGGCTCTGGCAGTGCACGCCATGTCTCTTGCCTGGAGGGATTGGGGGTTTTCTGTACCAGTTTTTTTCCCCTTCTCCATGGTGGGCAAGGTGGTGCGCAAGCTCTCTCTAGTTGGTGGGCCAGCAATTCTGGTGGCCCCAGGGTGGCCAAGACAGGTTGGTTCGTACCACAATTTACAAACGCTGGCTTTGACGGTGTGGCTGCTGAAATCTCCTCCATCCTAATAGAAGATGGTTTGTCTGATGCTGTGATTCAGACGCTTGTTAGGGCTGGGAAGTGATCTTCCTCTAACATCTTCTACAGGATGTGGAGGTCTTATATTGATTGGTGTGAGGCTAGGGCCTTGCCTTGCAGGGTGTTTTCGATCCCTAGGATTTTGGACTTTCTTCAACACGGTCTGGGCCTGGGGCTCCAGCTTAGTACCTTGAAAGGGCAGGTCTGCCCTGGTGGTTTTCTTCTAAGGTCCTTTGTTCTTCGTCCTTTGGTTAACGTTTTTTTCCAGGGGGAAGCCCCTCGAAAGCCTTGTGCCTGTCTGGGTTTTGAACTTTGCATTTTCTTTGCTTACGCCAAAGATTGCCCTTTTGGTGGCTATTACCTCTGTTCGATGTGTTTCTGGGTTGGCGGCTCTGTATATTCAGGCCTCTTACTTTGAGAGACACCAGGACAAGGTGGTCTTCCGCTCTAAGCTGGATTTCCTACCTAAAGTGGTCTCTGCCTTCCATCTCATTCAGGATGTGGTTCTTTCTTCCTTGTGTCCTAAGCCTAGCAATGACAAGGAGAGGGCCTTGCACTCTTTTTGGATGATTGATTGTTGTGTGAAGTCTACCAGTAGTAGATGGATATGTCTGGTTTCAGATTACTGCTCTTTCTACTCGTACTGTTGGGGCTTCCTGGGCTTTTTAGCACCAGGCTTCTGTTGTACAAGTTTGTACGGCTGCTACTTGGTCTGCTGTTCAGGCCTTTTCCAAGTTTTTATAAGGTTGATGTGCGGGCCTTAGCGGCTGCTGTTTTTGGCCGCAAAGTTCTACAAGCGGCAGGGGTTTCATTTGTGCACTTTTGCCTGTTGGGATCCCCACCCTTTTTGGACACTGCTATTGGATGTCCCAAGTGTAATGACTATTTCCGAAGCAGGGTGTGAGACATACTTAGAATAATACCATTTTGTGATTACTCACCTGTAAAATGGGTATTATAAGTATGTCTCACACCCTGCTTCGCCCCACCCTGAGTTGTATTTTGGATCCTCTGTTTGGTGATATTGTTTTTCTCATGGATTTATTTGCTCTTCCTGGTTACCTTACTGCTTTCTTATACTGGGAGATGTGTGGGAGGTCCCAGGTATTTATGGGCCGGGAGGGGCTTCCTTTTTTTCTATTCATCTCTGCAGAAGTTCGCCCTCTACTGGACATAACCCAAGTGTAATGACTATATTCTTGGTGTGCCACACACCCCGCTTCACTTCTTAAATATTCATCCATTATTGGGTTAATCCACCGCAGGTGACATAGTGCAGAGAGGAAGTCTTGTAACGAGCCCCCTTCCGGCCTATATATACCTGGTACCTCCCTTCAATCACCAGTATTTTTTCTCTCTGCTTGCTGACATGTCAGAAGATGGAAGTCTCCTGCTTACAGGTAGGCCGGGGTATTCTTACCCCGCCACCCCCCTTTTGGTCTATTTCTGCCCGGTTTGAGTTTGTATACCTTTATGGTGAAATGGAAGCCTCCCAGCCTAGGCTGCTCACCGGGCAAATGGTAGATGGCACTTTAAGTGCCTAGGAGCTTATCTCCTACCGCTCGACCTCATGCCTGGGGCAATGCGGCTAACCGGCATGGTGATCCGGAAATGGGATGCCCCTGTCCCGAGGGTCCCCGTAGTCCCTTTCTCTCCCGTTACGGTCCCTTCTCCCTTCACTATGGGGGGGGGTGTGAGGGTGTGCTTTTAGTATGTGTGTTTCACATGTATCACTGCATGTTAACATATGTGTCATGTTTATACATTAACTGTAGCATGTGTATATTTTGGGTCTGCTTTAAGGGCAGGTTGCGCTGGGTAAAGGCTGGCCACTTCTCTGGCAGTTTGTTGCTTTGTGGCCCCCTACCCCCTCTCTCCTCTCCTCGCCTGGCATTCATTTAGCATTGTACAGCACCATGCGTTTTTTTCCCTCCCCCCTCCGCCGCCTGGGCGCACGTGCTGTGGCCCAGCTGTAAGTGTTTCCAGCTGATCGGCGTAGGGGGGGGGCGGGTCCCGCTGACGCGGCGCCGGGGCGCGGCGCCGTCGTCATGCGGCGCCGTCGTCATGCGGCGCCGTCGTCATGCGGCGCCGTCGTCATGCGGCGCCGACGTCATGCGGCGCCGACGTCATGCGGCGCCGACGTCATGCGGCGCCGACGTCATGCGGCGTCATGCGGCGTCATACGGTGTCTGCGGCGGGCCCAGCGTCCTTGCTTCCTTTAAAACACAGGAAGTCACGTGGGCGCACGGCCGCACTTTGTCTTCATGTCTGCTCATGACTGCTGGCTGCAGGTTTACCGGCTGATTGCTGTCCAGGTAAGCGGCCCCTCCCGTTGGGGCCGTTAAATGGGGAATACTTTTTAACAATACAGTGAGAAGTCACTGTTATTAAGGGGGCGTCATTTAAGGGCACTTGGTGCCATACTTATGTTATACACATGTGAAGGATCTGATGGTTGTTTCTTTGCCTTGCAGATCCTGGGATCCCTGCTTATGCTGGCCCTCCGGCTCTATGTGCCTGGCTAATTATTGGGATTGCTTTGAATGTTTATATACATAGACTATATATAAATATATATATATATATATATATATATATATAGTTTCTATTAAAGGGGACCTAAACTTAAAAAAAAAAAAAAAAAAAAAATTATATAAAAATCCTCCCTTCCGGGACATTACTAATAAAGGGGGCATCCCGGGTCGGCTTATGCCTTTAAAAGTCCCATTATTGCGAATACCATAAATCACCATATGGAGGCTTCCGTAAATTCCGGAAACGGTTCTGCTGAGCCGTTTGGGGGGTGCGTAGGTTGTGGGGTTCCACTCCCAGCTGGTGATATCTTTATTTGCATCCCTTGTGCAAAACAGACTATTGCGCGCCAGTCCGTTGCTTCGGCTGCGGGGCCATCGCATCCTTCATCATCTCCTACCTCTCCCTCCCTATTCCGGACCCCGCATGACACTGTCAAAAGTGGGGATTCGCATTCCGAGGCGGCAGCACAGCCCTGCCCCCGGAAAATGATGCCCGTTAAAGCAGCGTTGAAGGCCGCTGCAAAACGAAGGCACCTGACTCCGGTACCTTCGGCTCCACAGGACCAGTTTTGTGAACCTGTGGAATGGTCCGATGGATCCCCGGACGAGGATGAACTCCCGTCGGAGTCAGATGAGCCGACAGGTCAGCGTGTGGCTGATGAGATCGGCGATTGGTCAGAGGGGGTTGTTTTTGACACCCCCTCCATTCTGGCTCAAATGTTTAAAATTTTGAGTTTAGATACGCCTGAGGCGGCCGCCCCGCCAAAGGGTCAGTTGTTTAAAGAGCCTCAGCCGAGTTTGGTTTTTCCCAGACAGCACCACTTTGAGAGGGTGGTTCTTAAGGAATGGGAACATCCCACACGGTTATCTGGAATTCCTTCCAGTTGGGAAAGGCGCTATCCTTTTCCACCAGAATTGGTGAAGCTTTGGTCTGTCCCTCCGGACGTCTATACCCCTGTACTAGGACTCTCCAGCTCGGCTATGGTACAATCTGCTGAGACCACTGTCCCTAAAGATGGGGAAGATCGTCGGATTGACCAATACGCTCGACATGGTTTTATCTATTCCGGGTCAGCGTTGCGCCCGGTATGTGCTTCAGCCCTTCTTCTATTGGCAATTAAGTCCCTAATTCAGGGGCTATATGAGGATCTTGATCCCGCTTGCAAACAGTTCACTGCACTTAAGCAGTGTGAATCTTTTGTGGCTTATGTCCTGGCCGCTCAGGACGATGCGCTGACTATGAGTAGCAAGGCGGCAGCTATGCTGGTGGCTATTCGCAGGTCAGTATGGCTACGTCAGTGGTCAGCAGACACGGCTTCCAAAAAGGTACTCACAGCTCTCCCCTTTTTGGGGTTGCGTCTGTTTGGGGTGAAAATTGATTCAGTCGCAAAAGGTGGTAAGATGCCACAACGCAAAAGGCCTCGTGGTCCCTTCAGGGGGACAAGTTCCGGTAGGCCTTCCTTTCAAATGTTCAGAGCGGGCAAAGGTACGTCCTTTCCCGCTACCAGTGGCGCAGGTTGGACTCGGGGGAGGGGCCGTGGCCGGCCCACTCAGTCCTGGGGCACCAAGCCCAAACCTGCTGATAAGCTCACTCAGCAATGAGGGGCTGCCCTCACCCGTGTGGGTGGGGGGACTTTTGCGACACTTCTACCATTGGAACCATGTGGTTCCAGGAAGATGGATCCAGGGGGTAGTGTCGCCCGGTTACAACCTGGAATTCGAGTCTCACCCTCCCTCACGGCCCATTCATGGGTCGGTTCATCCCGGCCTGAACTCTCATCAAGACGGAGTGTGTCTTTCTTTTGCCCAAATTCACACAAGAACGCTTCAGCTATTTCTGCTAGCGTGTTGGGACCAGCAACCTCTGTTGTTGGATCAGTCCTTCCAGTTGTCCTCCCGTGTACGGCAGTCCCTCCTGTGGTGATTGGTCTCAACCAATCTTGTATAGGGCAGGTCTTTCCTGACCCCCCTTTGGAAAGGTGTCACCACGGACACCAGTCTGTCGGGATGGGACAGATTCTGCAAGGAGCTGCGGTTTCAGGGGCAGTGGAGGCCCCACTTACCCATCAGTATTCTGAATCCGAGAACCCTTTGTCAGGTGTTTGCTCTCCTGACTCAGTACGTTCTGGGCCTTCGGGTCCAGATGTGTTCAGACAATTGATTAGCGGTTGCTTACGTTGGTCTTCAGGGAAGGACGCGCAGTCTGAGTACTCTCAGAGAAATGTCCCTGATCCGGACATGGGCAGTGTTCCATGTTCCCTGTCTCTCGGCGGTTTACATTCCAGAGGTGATGGAACAGGTAGCGGACCGGTTGAGCAAGTGCTCTCCCCGTCTGGAAGAATAAGCTCTCCATCCTCGGGTGGTTCACTTATTGTGTCTCCAATGGGAGACTCCGGAGGTGGACCTGTTGGCCCCTCATCACTATCACAGGCTCCCGAGCTTCGTGTCACTCTCCCGGGATCCTCTGGCTCTGACAGTGGACGTCAGGTCCCTGAACTGAGGAGCTCTGGGATTTCTATACCTGTTTCCTCCGTTGCCCTTGCTGGGCAGGGTTCTTCAGAAGTTGGCTCTGGAAAAGGTGTACGCCGTTCTCATGGCCCCAAGGTGGCCAAGACGAGTAAGGTTCGCAGACATCGTTTGGCTGGCAGTGGACCAGTTTGTTCTGCCTCTTCGGCCCGATCTGCTCACTCAGGGTCAATTGTGTTACCCCAATTTACCAGCGCTGGGTTTGATGGCCTGGCTGCTGAAACCTCCATCCTGAAGGAGGAGGGTCTTTCTGATTCAGTCATTAAGACTCTGATCAGTGCCCAGAAGAGGTCTTCTTCCATCATCTACTATAGGACTTGGAAAGCCTATATCACTTGGTGTGAGATAAGATCTTTTTCTTGTAGGGTCCTTTCGGTCCCCAGGATTCTGGAGTTTTTACAATCAGGGCTGGACTCTGGTCTCCAGCTAAGTACGTTGAAAGGGCAGGTCTCTGCCTTATCTGTCTTTTTTCAGAAGCGTGTTGCGCTTAAACCTTTAGTTAAAACTTTTTTCCAGGGGGTTACGCATGTGCGGCCTCCCAGGAAACCATTACTTCCTGTTTGGGATTTGAATTTTTCTTTCGGCTCTTCTGCCTCCTCCTTTTGAGCCTTTGCAAGATGTTGCTTTGTCTACCCTGACTCAGAAGATTGTCTTCTTGGTAGCGATCACTTCTGTCCGGCGTGTCTCAGAATTGGCGGCCTTAACTATCCAGGCGCCTTACTTCGAGAGGCATCAGGATAAAGTGGTCTTTCGGTTCAAGCCAGACTTTCTTCCTAAGGTTGTTTCTGCTTTTCATTTGAACCAAGATATTGTTCTTCCCTCCTTGTGTCCTAATCCTAAGAATGACAAAGAGAGGGTTTTGCATTGTTTGGATGTAGTACGCTGTGTTAAGTACTACTTGATTATCACGTCTCCTTTCCGTAGGACGGATTCCTTTTTTGTTGTGCCCTATGGGCCTAAGAAGGGTTTGGCACCAGCCAAATCTGCCATTAGCAAGTGGATACGTCAGGCCGTTACTGCGGCCTATTCTGCTAAGGGAAGAGTTCCCCCTTTTTGTATTACTGCTCATTCCACTCGCGCTGTTGGGGCGTCTTGGGCTTGTCAGCACCAAGCTTCTGTTGAACAGGTTTGTAAGGCCGCCACTTGGTCTTCTGTTCACACTTTTTCTAAGTTTTACAAAGTTGATGTGCGGGCCTCAGCGGATGCTGTTTTTGGCCGCAAAGTTCTGCAGACTGCAGTCATTTAAGTTATGCTTCACCTGGCCTTGAGATGCCCTTCCCTTGTGGACACTGCTTTTGGATGTCCCAATAATGGATGAATATTTAAGAAGTGAAGCGGGGTGTGTGGCACACCAAGAATAATACCATTTTGTGAGTACTCACCTGAAAAATGGATATTGTTGGTGTGCCACACACCCCGCTTCACACCCGCCCTTTTCGGTATTACCGAAGCATTTATATGGTGAAGCCCTTTTTTATTTATATCAAAATTGATTTTGGAGGTTATCGGTGGAATACTGGTACCTTGTCTTTCTGCTTTTTAAATATACTGGTGATTGAAGGGAGGTACCAGGTATATATAGGCCGGAAGGGGGCTCGTTACAAGACTTCCTCTCTGCACTACGTCACCTGCGGTGGATTAACCCAATAATGGATGAATATTTAAGAAGTGAAGCGGGGTGTGTGGCACACCAACAATATCCATTTTTCAGGTGAGTACTCACAAAATGGTATTTTCCGAAGCAGGGTGTGAGACATACTTATAATACCCATTTTACAGGTGAATAATCACAAAATTGTATTTTTCCCTCTTATTGGGTTTTATTGCTCTTTCCCATGTTCTCTGGTTGAAAAATTCAAAAATTGCGCCTTTTTTAGTGGGCGGAGCTAAAGTTGCAACGAGGAAATAGTCCGTCGCCATGGAAAGATTTTCGGCTTGGCAAAGTACCGAGTACCGGGCGCAGAGCGCTTCCTCCGTCCGCCTCTGTGGAAAGATTTTAGGCTTGACGAAGTACCGAGTTCGGGCGCAGAGCGCTTCCTCCGTCCGCCTCTGTGGAAAGATTTTCGGCTTGGCGAAGTTCCGAGTACCGGGTGCAGAGCGCTTTGTCCGTCCGCCTCTGTGGAAAGATTTTCGGCTTGGCGAAGTACCGAGTACCGGGTGCAGAGCGCTTCGTCCGTCCCCCTCTGTGGAAAGATTTTCGGCTTGGCGAAGTACCGAGTACCAGGCGCAGAGCGCTTCCTCCGTCCGCCTCTGTGGAAAGATTTTCGGCTTGGCGAAGTTCCGAGTACCGGGGGCAGAGCGCTTTCTCCGTCCGCCTCTGTGGAAGGATTTTCGGCTTAGCGTAGCAGCTAGCTCCGCTGAGATCTCCGGTTCTTTTCAGCGGTACTACGAGTTTTCTCTAGCCGGGGACGCTGGAAGATTTTCGGCTTAGCGAAGTCACCAGCTCCGCTGAAGTGGCCGGTTCTCCTCCGCGACGGGGCACGGATTTCTCGCCGACCAAGCTCGAACATTTTTGGCTAGGCAAGGTGCCTAGCATTGCCAGAGATCGCAAAAGGGCTTCTCTAAGCTGCTGCACTGCTACCCTCAAGTGATCCTCTGAGTATATTGAAGAGGATATTGTAGATGTCATACGCCCCTTCTGAGTCTGTAAACTGTCGGCAGCCCTCAAGTGGTCCTAAACCTATAGAGTCATCATGGAGTATTGACTACTAAAAAGGTTTTAAAGAAAATAATTTTTCCTCTGATTGAAGAGGATATTGTGGCTGCCATAGTCTCCTTCTGAGTCTTTAACTCTGTCGGCAGCCCTCAAGTGGTCCTAAATCTATAGTCATCATGGAGTATTGACTACTAAAAAGGTTTTAAAGAAAATATTTTTTCCTCTGATTTGAAGAGGATATTGTGGCTGCCATAGTCTCCTTCTGAGTCTTTAACTCTGTCGGCAGCCCCCAAGTGGTCCTAAATCTATAGTCATCATGGAGTATTGACTACTAAAAAGGTTTTAAAGAAAATATTTTTTCCTCTGATTTGAAGAGGATATTATGGCTGCCATAGTCTCCTTCTGAGTCTTTAATCTCTGTCAGCAGCCCTCAAGTGGTCCTAAACCTTTTAGAGTGTCATAAGGGAGTATGGGCTACTGAAAAAAAAAAAAAAGAAATTTTAAAAGAAAAATGTTTTTTTCTCCTGATTGGAAGAGGATATTGTCGGCCATAGTCTCCCAGAAAGTTATCTGTTGGAGAGTCCTCTACACATGGGGTGTCCGGTTAAGCAGAAGTTGGATGGTTGATTTTCTCCATTTCTGGAGGATGTTGCAGAGCATTTGTATTATTATAATCTGATCAATAGGAAATGGCAGAAGTCAGGGTGTCTTCCGACCATTCCTAAAGTACTAGATACTACGGTATGTATCTCTTTCCTCCAGTTCAGATTGAATTATGTTTTTACCCTCCTGTGGCGGACGCTCTGGTGCCAGGTCTCTTTAAGTTTTTACCATCCTCTGATAGTGCTTCTCCAAAGTATCCAGCAGATAAATGCGTGGATCAGGTGGCATGTCATGCTTATCTATTATGAGGTTGACCTTGGGGCCAGCCGGTGTTACATTCATAGAATTTTGGGAGCATCTGGTCTCTCTGACTCTTGGGTCATTCTTGGAAGCCATGCTCCCAGTTGTTCAAGATCAGTTTGACTTCAACAGGCCTGGCTATGGAGGATTTGATGTGGTTAAGTGCCAGAGGCCTAGCTCTGGGTGTCTCCTTAAGGCGTGCTTTATGGCTTAAGCAATGGCCAGCTGACATAGCCTCTAAAAGGAATATGACAGGACTCCTTTTTACGGGGGGCGTCTGTTGGGAATGCTTGGTTGACATGGTAAAGCATGCTACTAGTGGTAAATGATCTAATCTGCTACAAAAGCCGAAGTCTAATACTGCTTTCACAGGGCCTCTAATACTCGGGGGTTCCGGCTAGAGGTTTGGCATCTTAGTCTTATTCCAAAAAAAATAAAAAAGAAATAAATACTCTTCGGTATCCCAAGGTTCCAAATTAAGGCAACAGGTGTCTGGCAGAACAAAGCCAGATCCCCTTCGAAGCCGGCTCAGGCAGGAAGGGATGCCGCCGCCCTTGAGGGGTGGGGAGCTTCTGCATTTGGCTCATTTTTGCAGGCTTCATGTAACATATATTTGGATACAGGAAGGGTATCCTCAGAGGTTACAAAATCATTTTAGGAACCAGACCCCATCAGAGATCTCTGGTCAGGGGTATCCCGAATTCAGCAGAAAGCAGAAGCATTGAGATCTGCCATTCTCACCTTTTTAGGCCAGGGTACAGGGTCTCTTGTCTTGTCCTCATTCGACGATTCATCAAGGAATATGTCTGTTGGGTCTGATGGCATCTTGCTTTGAGTCAGTATATTTTGCACTGTTTCACACAAGACACCTGCCGATGGAATCGCTCACAATCTGGGATTGGGACCCACACACTCTGGATCACTCTTTTTACATGACACAGTCAGCAAGGTGGTCTCTAGCCTGGTCCTCAGCCTCTTCAGATTGGCAAATTCTTTCTTCCAGTACAGTGGAAGATCATCACCACGGATGTCAGTCTATATGGTTGGGGGAGTGTCATGGAGTCACAAACGATTCAGTGACAATGGAGTCTGAAGGAGAGCAGGCTCTCCATAAATATCCTGGAACTGAGAGTGATTCTGTTGTATTTCAGACATTGGACATACCATCTGAGGGGGCATCCCGTCCGGATTCAAACAGACAATCGGACGGCGGTGGTACATATCGGCCTCCATGAGGGCACCAGAAGCAGTAAATTCCTGATGAAGTGAGCTGGGTTTTTAGTTTGGGCCGAGAAACTGGTTCCATGTATTTTGGTGGTACACATACCAGGAGTGGACAACTTGCAGGCCGTTCATCTCAGCAGAACGGTCCTGCATCAGAGGGAATGCTCTCTTAGCCAAAGGATTTTTTAATCCCTATGCATGTGCTGGGGGATCCCAGACGTAGTTCTTGCATCAGGGCACAGTCGGAAGATCTGAAGTTTGTCCCGTTCCAAGGATCCTCTAACAATAGCAACAGATGCCCTGACTCTTTAGTGGTCAGCATTCAAGCTTCTTTATGCATTTCCCTCCGATTTCACTCCCGGGTCGTGTACTAAAAAAAGTTTAGCTCACAAGGAAGTCCCAACCATTCTGGTGACTCCTCTGTGGCCAAGAAGAAGCTGGTTCTCAGACAACTTTTGGAGGCGACGATCCAGATCTTCTTACAAGGGCCTCTAAGGCATCCCAATTCACAGTTCTGGCTTGGACTGCCTGGCTATTGAATCCTTTATCTTGGCAGAAGGGTTTTTTTTCTGCCAGAGTTATCCAGACTATGATTCAGGCCAGGAAGGAATCTTTATCAAATGATCTATTATTGAGTGTTGCAAGCAATTATCGGTGAATCCAGGGGTTCGCTTGTAGTGTTGTTCTGTTTACAGAATATATCGTGTTTTTTTGCAGATGTCTTGATGAAGGTCTTCAATTGAGGACAAATATCTGCTATCTATCTTCTTTCAGAAACTCATAGCTGAGAATGTTTTTATCAGAACTTGTTTTACAAGGAGTCGCTCAGGTGCGGCCTCCTCATAATCCACTTATGCGGCTTGGGGCCTGAACTTGTTTTCATAGTTTGTCCATAGTTTGGACTTCTTATGTCATACCTGAGGGTCCACAGAAAGGTCTTCCACCAGCTAACTCTGCCATCAGTTGAGGGATTAGACAGACAGTGGTAAGAGTCTATTCTGCCAAGGGGAAGGAGCCCCTTGTTTGGGGTCACAGCTCTTTTCACTAGGGCATTGGTGCTTCCTGGGCTTTTCAGCATCAGGCCTCGGTGGAACAGGTTTGTAAAGCTGCCACCTGGCCTTCGGTTCATACATTTACCAAATTTTTACAAGGTAAGTGTTAGGGCCTCAGCTGACTCTGTATTTGGTCGAAAAGTTCTTTAGGCGGTAGTGAAAGGAACTGCCTGCTGTTCCGCGTTGGGGATCCCGCCCATATTTGGCACTGCTTTTGGATATCCCAATCGTATTGAATAAGGACGGCCCGGAATGGATTGCAAGAAAAAACACAATTCTGTGATTACTCACCTGTAGAATTGATATTATGAGTATACAGTACATCCTGCTCCAGATAACAATCATTACACTTGGGTATTACTCCGCCAGATGGCGCTGGACTGCAGAGACCGCGAAATTGGCTCCTCCCGGCCCCTCAAATACCCGAGACCTCCCACAAATCCCCAGAATTTCTCTGCAGTCTGGACTGCGAAGGACAAGAAGATGGCTCTCTCTTCTCACAGGTAAGCGGGGCTATTAGCCTGCAGTCCTGTAGGACTATTCCCACCCGTTCCATTTTTAATGTGCCTCCCAGCCTTGGCTGCACTGGTCCGGGTGATGGTAGGCAGCACCGCTGTCAGGTGCTTAGAAGCGCTGCTCCACCGCAAGCCCCCACCAAAGGGTAGGCGGTATAGGCATATGGTGAGCCTCTATGGGATGCCCCTCACGCCCTATTGCCCCTTGCCCCTGTCTATCGGTGGGCCCTATGTTAAGTGGCCGCTGCCCTCCCTCGCTTTCCCTTGTAGCTCTGGGGGGGGGGGGGGGGTTGGGGTGTGGGTGTGTGTGTGTGTGTGTATATGCCTTGGTGCTTCACTGTATTATGTGCTTCTGGTTGGTGTCAGTCTCCGCGCTGACATGGTTGCGTTTTTGAATATGCCGCCGCGCGCACTTCCACTGTGCTCCACGGTTGGCGGCAGCATTACCTCAGGCGCTGGTGCGCTGTTGTTGGGTGCTTGTCACGTGTGCTGCTTCGCGCTCTTCGGGGGGGGGGGCGGGCCCGCGGATGGCACGTTCCGCGTCACTGTCTCTGCGACTCGCCCCTTGAGGTATACCCGGCGCCATTTTTCTCTGGATTCGGCTGCTGCGTGGCTGGCATCTACCTACCACGGTCCGTGAGTGCCCTCGCGGACGGCTTTATTTACCCTATGTCATTATACATGTCACTTATGGGGTTCTCTTCGCTTATGTCTTTCAGACAGGTCGAACTCTATTGATTTCTCCCGGCCCTACTCCCTCTATTTAGTTATTAAACTTGTGAGGCCTAGTGTGTAAATTACTCCCACTTCCCTAGTGGGGTTTTGGGGCATCCCGGGTTGCTTTTTTAGCGTGAATCCCTATCAGCCTATCGTGCCGCTATAATCACCATATGTAGGCGTCTCAGGCAGGGCTGTGGAGTCGGAGGAAATTTTGGGTACCTGGAGTCGGAGTCGGCAAACAATGCACCGACTCCTACTAAATTTTGATTTAGCAAGTTTAAATGTCCCAATTCACAAAAAGTTATGTTCTCTATTGTAAGAATAAAGACCAATGCATGCAGTGCCTCACATAACCGCAAAACGAACACGTTAAGTGACCGTGAAGAAGCACAATTAGAAGCGGCAATACTTATACTTTGCATAGTGTTGTGTTCTGCTGTTACAGGGAACCCATGGGTAACCTAGCCTCTCACTGATAAGGGATTAAGTAAATGTTTTTTGCAGGACTAGAGACACTTGTATAAGTGAAGGGAATGGAGGATCAATAGTTCAAGACTGAAGCTGTACCATTGGAAAAACTGCTCTCATTCAGAAAAAGGCTATAAAAACTTGTAAACTTCGATTGTTAGCTTAAACTTTAACCCTTTAAACGCCAGCCACGTAAAATTTACGTGGCTGCCTCTCCTGCAGTTAACTGCCAGCCACGTAAATTTTACGTGCCTGACTTTCCCCACTAATAGTAAAAAAAGTTTTTAAAAAAGGCACTTACCTGACCCCTCGTTTGATTCAGCCGGGTCTCCTCTTCAAAATGGTGGTCTCCGATCGTTCACCGGACCTCCTCTGGCTGCAGGGGAGGGCCCGGAATAGGGTGCCCCCCCCCCCATTTCAGCTGCCTCCGGCTTTTCCTGTAAAATAAAAAAAAAAAAAAAATGACATTTACTTACCTCTGTGTGCGCTGGCTCCCGCCGACCCTCCTCTTCACCTGGGGGGCCTCCGATCCCCCCCCAGGTCATTCCGATCTTCAGGAGAGAGCCTGGAAGGCTCTCTCCCCTCTCCTGTTCCGATGGCGGCCGCCATCTTGACGCTAAGCCCCGCCCCTTTTGGGGGCGGGGCTAATGACGTCAGTCCGTGCCGTCGTCCCCGCTAAGCCCCGCCCCTTTGGGGGCGGGGCTATGACGTCATTCCCAGCCCCGATCACCGGCTACAGCTCTGTTAGCTGTCAGATGCCGGTGATCGGTGCCCTGGAAGGAGGTGACAGGAGATCCTCTGATCTCCTGTCTCCTCCTTCTCTGGATGCCGATCACCGGCATCTGACAGCAGATCAGCGAGGGACACAGGAGCTGACGATCGAAGGTGAGTAAAGAGTAAATTTTTTTTTTTTTTAATAAATAAAAATTTTGTGTCCGTGTTTTTTTTTTTTCTGTTAACCCTTTGTGAACTGGTAAGGGGTCCATGAGACCCCTGTACCAGTTCACAAGGCTGGGGTCTGGCAAGTCACCTGCCCTAGCGGGTGACTTGCCATTAACCCCTGCACCCCCAATTACCTGCCTCCCCAAAGCCCAGGGGGGGGCAGAAGAGCCCGGGCCCACATAGACTATGTGGGCTCGTAGGCTGCAGGGTGGGGGGGGGCCACAAAAGCTGGCCCCCCCACTCTGTGCCTACAAGCCCCCATAGCTGGTCCCGGGCTGGTTATGACGGGTAGGGGGGACCCTACGTCATTTTTTTTTTTAATTTTAAGGGTTAGGGTTAGGGTTAGGGTTAGCCTAACCCTAACCCTAACCCTTAAAATTAAAAAAAAAAATGAGGTCCCCCACCCTGTGAGGGGGGACCCTATGTCATTTTTTTTTTTAATTTTAAGGGTTAGGGTTAGGGTTAGGCTAACCCTTAAAATTCCCCAAAAAAATGAGGGTCCCTACGTGATTTTTAAAAAAATGTTTAACGGTTAGGGTTAGCCTAACCCTAACCCTTAAAATTCCCCCCAAAAATGGGGTCCCCCCCCCTACTTTTTTTTTTTTTTTTTTTTTTTTTTTTTTTTAAGTGGACCAACACCCAGGCTGATCGGCCCGGATCAGATCCCTCCCTGCGGGGCATCCGAAATCGGGATGCCCCACTGTGTGAAACCCCCAGGACGCCCCAATCGCCTTACCTTATCCCTGTTCCAACGGTGCATGCGCGGGCCGCATCTCGCGCTTCTCTCTATCAGGGCGCGCACACGTTCCGGTCGTTTGTGAATCGCCGATGCGGGCACGCTCCCTGTTAGAGGGAAGCGCGAGATGCGGCTGCCAGCGCGCTCAGAGCCGCTGTGGTTGTCCGTCCCTTGTCCTTGCATACCACAGCGGCTCTGAGCGCTCTGATTGGACGAGCGCTCGCGCATGCGCCGTAGGAGCGGGCTGAGGTGAGTTTTTTATACCTTTCTCGGGGGTTTTACGCAGCGGGGCACCCCCGCGGAAGTGGATCAAAACCCAGGATAGTGAAAATCCTGGGTGTTGGTCCACTTTACGGTTCTTGAATTCCCCCCAAAAATGGGGTCCCCCCACCCCCTGGGATTAAAAAGAAAAAATTAAAAAAAATTAAAATTTTAAAGAATTAAAATTAAAAAGAAAATGACATAGGGACCCCCTCCCAGGGGGGCCCACTATTTTTTTAATTTTTGGGGTTAGGCTTAGCCAAAAATTCTCAAAAAAAATTGGGCCCCCCCCCCCGGAAGGGGGTCCCTATGTAATTTTAAATTAACCCCTTATGTTTATAGTGTGGATAGTAGTATTTTATTTGTAAATGTTATAAAATGCTCTTTTCAGTTTGGGGGGTCTCCTGGGCAAGAATGAGGGGCTATTGATACATATGTGGTACCGTTGTAATCGGGAGAAATGGGGCTATCACATGCAATATGGTTTTTATTACTAAAAAATGTTTTATTTAAAATAAAGGAGACAATTGTGTATATATATATATATATATATATATATATATATATATATTATTTTATTTATTTTTTTGTTTTTTTTTACGCAAAAATATTTAAAAAACAGTAGAAAAATTACAAACAAGACATTTAATGTTAAAGCCTAAATTCTGCTGCAAAAAAATATATATATATTTTCCAAGAAATTCCGACAAAAATCACGGTTAAACATGCCGCAAAATGGGGAAAAATGACCAACTGAGGGCGACAAAAGTTCAAGTAGGCTGGCAATTAAAAGGGTTAATAGTACCTATGCATGTTGGGTATTGTTCTGCTCGGGGGACCTTGCGCTTTCAGATTTAGCTTGTTTTTTCTTATTTGCATATTGATATTTTAGGAAAAGGTGTTTTTTATTCTGCTTTTTTATAATTTTTTTGGTGAAACCCTGTGCAACCTAAGAATTCTTCAAGGGATTACTTCCAGAAAGATGAGCCCACGACAACAAGCTGGGTACGCTTAGAAAGCTTAAAATGTGTACTTTCAGGGAATATATGGTTTATGGGGGATATTCTAAATGTAAAGGGTTGTTTTGGTAGAAAAAGCACAAGGTGCGCACTTTGTATGCAGAGCTGAAATTTTGAAGTAAAATTACCGTTACGCACATGCTTTACTTTGGTGTGTTTGGCAACTCTTCCCTTGACAGTAGCTATGCATGCTGGGTATTGTTCTGTTCGGGGCATGTTGCTTTTTCAGATTTTCAGCTTTTTTCTTGTTTGCATATAGGTTTTTTTAGGAAAATGTGGTTTTGATTCTGCTTTTTTATACTTTTTTAGAGAAACCCTGTGCAACCAAAGAATATATTGAGGGATTACTTCCAGAAAACTGCACCCATGTCAACAAGCCTGGTACGCCTAGAAAGCCTGAGGTGTGTACTTCCAGAGAATATATAGTTTGTTGGGGGTATTTCAAATGTAAAGGGTTGTTTTTCTTGAAAAACTGCAAGGTGCGCTTAGCACGTAGCATAGTTGTATTTTATCTGAAAATCTCCTAAAGAGTTGTTTCAGTTTGGGGGAGTCTCCTGGGCAGGAAAGGGTGTCTACCTATACATATGTGGTATCACTGTAACCGGGAGAAATTGGGGTTTCACGTGCAATAAGATTTTATTGACAAACTTACATTTTTTATTACAAAAAACACTACAAATTGTAAAAAATTGTTTTTTGGGGGTTTTTTTGCACATATTTCATCCAAAAATATTGAGAATACACCTAAAAAATGACAAACAAGACATTTCATGTTAAAGCTTAGACTCTGCTGAAAAAAACAATATATCACTTTTCTGGGAAATCCCTGGAAATCCCTTCAAAAATCACAGTTGAACAAGGGGAGCGCAAAATAGTGCAAAATGGTCTGGCAACAAAGGGTGACAAAATCTCAAGGTAGGCTGGCGGTTAAAGGGTTAAACATGACTATGGGATTCTACTAAGGAAATCATGTTTTATATTTAATAAAGGCCCCTTTCTGGATCCTCCCACTGCCCTATCTTCAGCAGAAGATCAGCACACAGAAAGGAGAAGGCAGCTTCTGCCCAACTACCTCTCTGCTAGAAGTAATGACATCATGTTTGTTGCCTTTCTTTCCTTCAAGGAATGTATAAAATACATTCACATATTAATACAGAGGAGTCTGAGTCGGGGAGTCGGAAGTACAAAAAACTGAGGAGTCGGAGTTGGAACATTTATCTACCGACTCCACAGCCCTGGTCTCGGGATAATGTGCTCGGTGTTCCTTCGGCTTGTGGGTGGTTTACCAGTAGCTGGACCTGCGCTTACTCCCCCAAGCTTGATTTTGACTCCCATTGAGTTGCATACCAGTGGGGATTCTCAGCCTGATGTGTCTGCTAGACTGGCTAGTGTTGAGAAGTTGCTTGCTAATACCATGGCGCGTAAGGCTTCTGCTAAAACGCGGCACTTGACGCCTGATGTCACTCTCTTCTCTATGGAGGCTGAAGAGTTCTTTGAACTGTCCGGTTATTCCCCCCTTGGAAGAAGGGGAGTTGTTCTCTGACTCGGAGTCATCTGATGAGAGACCCAGGGGTCATGATGATTCTGGCTCTGACCCCTGGGCCTCAGATGATACTGATAGGCTGTTGGCTCAGATTTTTGAGGTACTGTCTATCTCTCCCCTGGTTGCGGCCGCTAGGCAGCAGAGGGAATTGTTTCATACTGCTAAGCCACGTTTAGAGTTTCCTGAGCAAGGCCATTTTAATAATCTTGTGCTTAAGGAATGGGAGCGTCCTAGCAGGCTCCCCGGAGTCCCTAAGAGTTGGGATAAGAGGTATCCCTTTCCTGCTGATGTGGTGAAGCATTGGTCATGCCCCGGTCCTAGGGTTATCTAACACATCTGTCATGCATTCCCCTGACTCTACTATGCGGCGGGATAGTGAGGACCGGGGTATTGATCAGCTGGCGTCCCATGCCTTTGCCTGTGTGGGGACGGCGCTGCGCCTGGTTTGTGCCTCTGCCATTACAGCGGTGGCTATTAGGACCATGCTTAGAAGTGTCCTAGATGGTGCTCCTGATGATGTGTCTAGTGAGGAGTTTAATGCACTCTCTCGTTGTGAGGTTTTTGTGACTTATGTCCTCTCTGCCTTGGATGATACCATTAGGATGTGTGGCAGAGCCTCTGCCCTAGTGGTGGCTATACGCCGCTCGGTTTGGCTGCGCCAGTGGGCAGCTGACAGCGCTGCCAAGAAGGCTTTCACTGAGTTTCCCTTCAAAGGACTATGCCTGTTTGGGGACCGCCTGGACCTGTTTGCTAAGGGAGGCAGGTTACCCCAGCGCAGGAGGCAGGCTTGGCCCTTTCGGGGCAAGGCTCCTTTTCTTCCCCCTACCATTGATCCAGACGGGAGGGGGGGGTCTCATTTACTGGGGCCCGAGGAGATTTCTGGGGTAGGGGCAGAGGACGTGGACGCCCTGGTTCATCCTGGGGCTCCAACCCAATTCTTCTCCCAAGCCCCCTCAAGCATGAAGGGGCACCCTCACCCATCCGGGTGGGGGGACGGCTTCAGCATTTTGCTCACGTCTGGAGGCTTCATGTCTCAGACCGGTGGATTCAGGAGGTAGTGTCCTCCGGTTACAAGATAGTTTGCTGCCTGGCCACCCCCCAAGATTCATCAGATCCCGGATCTCTCAGGACCCCAGGTCAGCTCAGGCTCTAATTCTGGCGCGCAAAGCCTTCTGGAGCTAGGGGTCATCTGTCAGGTCCCCTTACGAGAAAGGGGCAAGGGGTTCTATTCCAACCTTTTCACCGTGCCCAAAAGAGATGGGTCAGTCAGGCCCATCCTGGCCTTGAAGATCCTCAACAAATTTGTCAGGTGCAGGCGCTTTCGCATGGAAACTCTGCGCTCTGCCATCAGTTCCCTGCATCCAGGGGACTTCATGACCTCTGTGGACATCAAGGATGCTTACCTTCATATTCCTGTTTTTCCAGGTCATCAAAGATTCCTCAGGTTCGCTCTGGAGGATCAGCACCAATTTGTGGCATTGCCCTTCGGTCTCTACCCTGGCTTTTATCTTACAGAGGTCCCAACATTCTCTGATCCGGACTTTTTTCCAGGGGGTTACTCATGTGCGTCCCCCATGTAAGCCTATGTTGCCTGTTTGGGATTTGAACTTGGTCTTGTCTGCCTTGCAGGGTGCTCCCTTTGAACCTGTGCAGGAGGCTGCCTGGCCATTCTTACTCTCAAGGTTGTCTTTTTGGTAGCTATCACTTCTGTTAGGCGTGCTTCTGAGTTGGTGGCGCTTTCCATCCAGCCCCTCTACTTTGAGAGACACCAGGACAAGGTGGTTTTTCGCTTCAAGCCAGATTTTCTGCCCAAGGTCGTGTCTGCCTTTCATCTGAATCAGGACATTGTTCTTCCTTCCTTGTGCCCTAATCATAGTAACGCTAAGGAGAGGGTCTTGCATTCCTTGGATGTGGTTAGGTGCCTGAAGTACTATCTGGTGGCTACTGCACCTTTCAGAAAAACTGATGCTCTTCTTGTGGTCCCTTCTGGTCCTAGGAAGGGTTTGGCTCCTGCCAAATCTACTATCAGCAAATGGATCCGTCAGGCTGTGATTCAAGCCTATTCTACTAAGGGGAAGAATCCTCCCTTCCGCCTTACTGCTCATTCCACTCGTGCTATTGGTGCCTCATGGGCTTTTCAGCACCAGGCTTCTGCAGGCTTCTGTTGAACAAGTTTGCAAGGCCGCTACTTGGTCTTCTGTTCATACCTTTTCAAAGTTTTACAAGGTTGATGCTGATGCTGCTTTTGGCCACAAGGTTCTGCAGGCGGCAGTGGTCTGACCTGTCCGTTGTTACCTTTGGGGATCCCACCCTACTTTATGGACACTGCTGTTGGATGTCCCAAGAGTAATGAATCTTATTTGGAGCAGGACGTACTGTATACTAAGAATAATACAATTCTGTGATTACTCACCTGTAGAATTGTTATGAGTATACAGTACTTCCTGCTCCACCCCACCCTTGGTTTGCATTATCCTTGGATCCCGTGTATGGTGATTGTTATCATTGTTTTATAGTTACTGGTTGGTTCTGTTATCATTCTCCCGGCTTCTCGTTAACTGCTTTTCAATGCTGGGGATTTGTGGGAGGTCCTGGGTATTTGAGGGGCCGGGAGGAGCCAATTTCGCGGTCTCTGCAGTCCAGCGCCATCTGGCGGAGTAATACCCAAGAGTAATGAATCTTATCTGGAGCAGGATGTACTGTATACTCATAATAACAATTCTACAGCTGAGTAATCACAGAATTTAGGAAATCTCGGGCTTGATTATACCCTGTGTATGTGTACCCATTCTCTGTTTGTTTTTTCCTCATATGAAAACTTTAATAAAAAAGATTAAACAAAAAAAAATGTTTCCTCACATATTTCAACCAAAAATATGCAAAAGCAGATACACCATATTAAAGCCCAGACTCTGCTGACCAAAACCAATATATAATAAATCTATAATCTTTGGAAATTCCTGTAAAAATCAGTTTGAACATAGTGCAAAATGTTTAAAAATGATCTGGCAGAGGCCCCCCACCAAGTAAAGGAGCTATTTCTATTTCTTGCGCTACTCTGAGGAAAATAATTGATTGGGACGGGCAGAAAACGGGAATGATAAAGTGGGTCCGGCATTTCCCTAATCTAACTTGTGTCCAGATTTTAAAATCCTATAATTATTCATGGTCTACTTTATCAGCATCAACGTACAGAGAGATGCTCCTTAGACAATTTCATTATAATTATGTTTCCCCGTTCCGATCCTTTCGCATGGGCTTATCTGAATCCCCGCATTGTTTGAAATGCAATGCCGAATCAGCGGATCTCTTTCATAATCTATGGGAATGCCCCGTAATCGGGAAGTTCTGGAGACGGGTAGCCAATATGCATCTCAGAACTTGGTACCCTTTGCGTCCCCCTCACCGGAGTGGGCTATTTTCGGGGAGCTAATGTTGGAGGGAGTGAGGATCTCACGAGGGACTAGAAGGCTGCTATTAATTATATCTGCTGTAGCACGCAAAACTATTTTACAGGCCTGGATTTATCCTGACCCGCCCCAGTTTAAGGTCGTTTTGGAAAAGTTACAGCAGTTCTTTAAATTTGATTGGGTGGACGCGACGTCCCATAAGGAAACTAAAGTGGAATTCTTTTTTGCCACTTGGGAGAGCTTTATTAATCTGTTGACGCCAGAAGTTCGAGCTAAACTACGCAGTACCTTTAGAGACACTGAATGGTACCTTAGGAGAATGATCGAAGGTGACCCACCAGTTGCACTAGGTTAAGGGGTATGATTCTTCTCATGGTCTTTCTGCTTTATCAGTATCGGAATTTTATGTATTACTCAGGTGGTAATTTGTTGATATTCTATGCTTTGGTCTTGGTGGGATGATGGGTGGAGGGGGTTGGTAAAGTCCATATTAATCTGTACATTTGACCAGTATAACTGTAATAATCAGTGTTTGCTCGCTATTCTGTTCACTGTTTATGATCTGTATGATTGTGATTTGCCTATCCTCCATAAAAAAATGTTTAAAAAAAAAAAAATGATCTGGCAGGAGAGGGTGACAAAATCTTTAGGTAGGTTTGCAGCGAAAGGGTTAAGAAGGCCATAAGCTTTTAACACTAGCAAGGCTGCTTTTAGGAATTTATTTTATTATTATTATTAGATTTAATGTGTTAGAATAATTACCCCAGAAGGCTGCCCTTTGTCCCCATAACATTGTGAAAGTTCGGCTTATTTTTCTATTTTATTCTTAACAAATCCTTGCTCCCTCTGTGTTTATCTGTGTACAACACATTGTTTATTTGGGGGGGGGACGAGGACAACGGCCAACAGGAAATGGCGATTTTTCTTCCAATCCATTCCATACACTCCTCCCAGCCCATAAGTAGCAACTGCCCCTAATCAGATCAGTTTTCTTTCTTGCAGTGGCAAGATGACTGACTGAAGATTCAGGTAGCTCTCAAGGTTTTGGCAGCAAGCGGGGGGGACTGAACCCTGTCGGCTCTCTGCAGAGCCTTATTCCCACGGATCCCTCAAGACCCAAGTTTATGCCTCCACAGCGTTGGCTGTTTTGGGGTCCGTGAAGGTAAGGTGGAAGCGCCGGGGTCTTGGGGCACTTACAGAGTGTATATGCTTTGGGCTGCAGGCTTTTTTGAAAAGTAAGTCAGCCGCAGGTTTTTCTCTGGTGTACCTGCTGAGGAATGTTTTTTATTTTTTACCCAACCCTTCCTTCTTCCAGTTAGGTAGGTTTTTTATCATAAAAAAAATAAAATAAAAAAAATTAAAAAAAATAAAAAATAGAAAAGAAAAAAAAATTTTTTATGTATGCCTTTAAGGGATGTGGCTGACGTCACGCAAGGGGCAGAGTTTAACCCGGAACCACAAGGCCGTGTATTCAGTTGTCTCTCTCCCCTGGCGAGGAAATCACATATTGCTAGGTATATATATATATATATATATATATATATATATATATATATATATCGGCCAGATAGCAGTGCGATTGCGGCGGCGGCCAGTTGGGCCAAGGTGCTGGCCTAGAAATGCCTTGTGATTAGGATGGCTTTCGGGGCTTCCGCTGCTTTATTCATATTGCTGCCTCAGGGCAAGCTGATTTTGCCGTTGTTTGCACTAAGCTATGCTATATATATATATTATGTGTTTGATCATGTCTCTTGTATAGCGGTAAAGAGAAGAGCAGTGGTGGTGAGTGTACATCGCCATTATCAATTTTTATATAAATTTTTTTGATTAATTGCATTATCAATTTCATATTTCAGTTAGTTATAATATTTATATTTATATTGTTATTATACATTTTTATATATTTGTATATGTTGTATATATATGTGTATATATGTATATGTACATATGTATATATGTATGATATATATATATATATATATATATATATATATATATATATATATATATATATTTTTACTATCTGTATGAATATACTTTATTATTATAATGATTGTCAGTTTTATCTTTTTATCCGTTAAAAAAAAAAAAAAAAAAAAAAAATATACCATGAGGGAGGCATCAGGGGATAGTGATTCGGGCATCCCATTTGAACAGGGCGGGCTCTGCCCCTTATGTAAGCAGGATCCCCTGGGTAGTTTCAGCATGGTTTGTTCCGCTTGCGCCATGAGAATTGGTTAGACCATAATAGAGCGGCGGCTCAGGTCTTTAGTCCAGTTATTACTGGTGTGAGCGCAACGGCTCACCCATCCCTTCCTTCCCCTGGAGAGGGGGAGGGCAGCGAGGCGCAGTCAGATGTGGTGCACAGGTTGGTTAACCTGGAGGGACAGTTATCCTTGGTTATTCCAAAGAAGGCCACCTATAAGAGGAGGCATTGGAACCTGTTGCGGAGGAAAGAGATTTATTTGCCTCTTTTGGAGAGTGGGAGCAAGAGGAGTATATAGATGGGGGGCCGAAAGAGAAGAGGACCCCCTCCTCGCAGGCGAAACGCAGTGTCTGCTCTTTTCGGTTTTGAAACTTTGAATATCACTCTCTCCCATATTGTATCTTGTACTCAGAATATCCACTGTCAAATCTGTAAAACTGCGTTTGAAATAGTGTATGTGCTGTATGTTCTACCCTGTCTGTAGTTACTGCTTTGTGGAGCGCTACGGAGGATGATGGCGCTATATAAATGAATAATAATAATAATATCACCCCTCCTGAGGTGGCAAGAAGAGGGAAGGATGATCTGTTTAAGCCAGTAAGGCAAAGGCAGGTGTTCCCGGAGCAGCCGCACTTTTCTAAAATTGCGTTAAATAAATGGGAAAATCCTAACAAATTACCGGCTGTTCCTAGGATACTAGGCTCTAGGTATCCCTTTCCGGCGGACATGATTAAGCTTTGGTCTTACCCACCTGAGGTGGATTCTCCAGTAGCAGGCTTGTCTAATACTTCCATCATGCCGTCTGCTACTATGGAATCTTTAAGAGATCCCACGAAGAGACGAATGGATCAATTGGCCCGCCATGCTTTTGCTATGAAAGGATCCTTTCTACGTCCTGTTTGTGCCATGGTCATTGTGTCCCTGGCTTCAAGCCACGCCTGTTTTCTTTCTTGGAAGAAGATGAAGAAAAGTTTAGCCAGGGCTAAGTCTCACAGGCTTATTCAAGAGTCCAAAGATTTTAAGGATTGTTTGGACTTTAACTCGTTCGCTATCACTGCGATGGATGATGCAGTCAGGTTAGCTGCTAGAACTTCTGCTCTGCTTGTGGCCTTGCGCCGTTCCTTATGGCTAAGACAATGGATGGCGGTTGCCACCACTAAGAAAGCTCTTATAGGTCTACCTTTTTTAGGGAGCAGATTTTTTGGAGAAAAACTGGACGGTATGGTGAAGGATGGCAAACTGCCTCAGAGGAAGAGGACGACTCGGCCTTTTCAGAGGACTTCATCATATCTACTCTTTTGGACTGGCAGAGGGGCCTTTCGTCCTTGCTCCCGTAGAGTTTTTTGAGGTAGAGGCAGAGCGCATAATAGGGCAGGAGGGGCAGAATTGGGCCTAATCCTCCAGCCAAGCCCACTCCAGCATGAGGGGGCGCCTCACCCGAGCGGGTGGGGGGACAGCTTTTGCATTTTGCTCATATCTGGAGGCGCCGCGTAAGGGATCTGTGGATCCAAGAGGTAGTGTCCTCAGGTTACAAAATCGAGTTTGCAGCCAGACCGCCCGCAAGGTTCCTTCGGCCAGGGGCATCCCGGAACCAGTCAAAGTTAGATGCCCTGAAGTCCGCTGTTCGGCACCTCCTTCAAAAAGGGGTGATTTGTCGAGTACCCCTTCAGGAAGAAGGTTAGGGGTTTTATTCCAACCTTTTTACAATCCCCAAAAAGGACGGGTCGATTCGTCCCATTTTAGATCTGAAGGATCTCAACAGATATATCAGCGTGAAGCATTTCCGCATGGAGACGTTGAGGTCAGCTTTAACAGTAGTTCGACCCGGGGATCTTATGACTACCATAGGCATAAGGGACGCGTATCTGCATGTGCCAATTTTTTCGGGACATCAAAGATTCCTGAGGTTTGCCCTGGAAGACAAGCATTTCCAGTTTGTGGCACTCCCATTCGGGATATCCTCGGCTCCAAGAGTATTCACCAAGGTTTTGGCAGGTCTCATGGCAATTTTCAGGAGCCAGGGGATTTGTATTGTCCCTTATTTGGACGATCTTCTAATATCAGCCGGATCGCAGCAGCAGATCCTGAAGGACATGCAGACGGTCCGATCGACTCTGGAGGAATTCGGCTGGGTGATCAATTACCCGAAGTCTCATATCACTCCGGCGCCAGTAAGGAACTTCTTAGGTATGATTCTGGACACTGTCCAAGTCAAAGTGTATCTACCAGGACAGAAGGCGCGACTAATCCAGATCAGATAGAGTGCTTGCCGGCAGCCGACCATTCGGCTGGGTATGAGGTTGTTAGGCCTGATGGTAGCCTGCTTCGAGGCGGTACCTTTTGCCCAGTTTCACATGAGGCCCCTTCAATGGAATCTGTTGGCAAGCTGGGATCGAGCCCCACAGTCGCTGGATCCAGTCTTTGTACAAACGCCCTCGGCAACACATTCTCTTCTGTGGTGGATGGACCCTCTTCACCTGTCTGTAGGCAGATCCTTCTTGACCCCACAGTGGCAGATCGTTGCCATGGATGCCAGTCTCACAGGATGGGGCGGCGTTTGGCAATCTCAGAAAGTCCAGGGTCAGTGGGGGCCGAAAGAGAATCCGCTTCCCATAATTGTATTGAAATTAAGAGCCATTGGGTTAGTGCTTCAGTATCTGACCCCCTGCTTGAAGGGGCAGGCAGTCCAGCTCCAGGCGGACAACCGGACGGCGGTAGCCTATATCAATCATCAGGGGGGTACCCGGAGCAAGGGTGCCCTACTGGAGGTAAGCCGGATTCTGATCTGGAAAGTGTTCCCTGCATCTTTACATCCCGGGGATAGAAAACCAGGAGGCCGACGCTCTGAGCAGGAAGGTCCTGTGCCGGGGGGAATGGTCCCTCAGTCGGAAGGTTTTCCAAGCCCTTTGTCGGCGCTGGGGGCGCCCGAATGTGGATCTCTTTGCGTCCAGACACAATCACAAGCGGCCAAAATTCATGTCTGTCAAGGGACCCTCTGGCCATAGCCACGGACGCCCTCTGTCACTTGGACAAGGTTCAAGCTTCTGTACATTTTTCCCCCGTTTCCGCTTCTGAGTCGAGTGCTAAGAAGGATAATTCAGGAAGGAGTACCCACCATTCTAGTAGCTCCTCATTGGCCAAGAAGAAGTTGGTTCTCGGACATAACAAGGATGGCGGTAGACCAATGGCGTCTACCGGTCGAGCCAGATCTTCTCACTCAGGGGGCGCTTCGGCACCCGAATTTACAGATGCTGGCTTTGACGGCTTGGCTATTGAGACCGCGGTCCTAGCAGAGAGAGGATTATCAGCTAAGGTCATTCATACCATGATCCAGGCCCGGAAGAAGTCGTCTTCCATGATTTATTTTCCAGAGGTCTGTCGCTTGTAATAGACTCATTAAAACTTTTTTTCAGGGAGTCACTCATGTCCGTCCACCGCGCAAGTCTATATTACTGGTGTGGGACTTGAATTTGGTGTTGACGGCTCTACAAGGGCGCTCCCTTTAAACCTATGATTGACTCTCCAATGAGCATTTTGACACTTAAAGTAATTTTTTTTAGTGGCAATTACTTCTGTGCAGCGTATTTCGGAGTTAGCCGCCTTATGTATGAAGTCTCCTTATTTTGAGTTACATAGAGACAAGGTAGTTTTTCGTTTTAAGCCTGATTTTTTGCCTAAGGTTGTCTCTCCCTTTCACCTTAATCAGGAGGTAATTCTACCCTCCTTATGCCCAGTTCCGGCTAATACTAAGGAAAGGGCACTTCATTCTCTAGACGTGGTTAGAGCCATCAGGTATTATTTGGCAGCTACAGATGCCTTCCGCAAGACGGATTTTCTCTTTGTCATTTCAGAAGGACCAAAAAAGAAAAAAAAGGGGGTTTTCCGCCAGCTAAAGCCACTGTCAGTAAGTGGATTAGGCAGGCAGTAGCTAGAGCTTATTCGGCCAAGGGGAAGGAACCCCCTTTTCAGGTCACGGCCCATTCCACTAGGGCCATTGGTGCTTCTTGGGCTTTTCAACATCAGGCTTCGGTGGAACAGGTTTGCAAAGCTGCCACCTGGTCTTCGGTGTATACATTCACCAAGTTTTACAAGGTAGATGTTAGAGCCTCAGCTGACGCTGTTGTGGGTCGGAAGATTCTACAGGCAGTAGTGAAGGGAACTTCCTGCCGTTCTGCGTTAGAGGATCCCGCCCATAGATGACACTGCTTTTGGAGATCCCAAGAGTAAGGAGTGTATGGAATGGATTGGAAGAAAAAACGCAATTCTGTGAGGTACTCACCTGTAGAATTGTTATTCTAAGCATACAGCACGTCCTGCTCCATCTATAATACTTACACATGGGTAATCCTCCGCCAGAGGGCGCTGTTCACTGCAGACATGCAAAAACAGGCTCCTCCCTTGTGTGCTTAACGGAGCCATGCTCCACCGCAATCCCCCACCATAGGGTAGGCGGTTAGGCTGATGGTGAGCCTCTAGTGGATGCCCCTCCCGCATTGTTGCCCATGCCCCTCACAGAGTTAGTCCCTGGACGCAGGTCCGCTTCTCCCCCTCGCTTCCTCCCGTAGCTCGGGGGAAAAGAGGGGGGGGGGGTATGTGTGGCAGTCCTAGTGCAATTTAACACGTTTAAGGCCTTTGATCTTTTATTGTACTTGGGTGTCAGTGTTGCGCTCCTTGCTCCACATAAGTTTATGGTTGTGAGCCTGTTTGTCCTTTCATTAACGTTAGTGTACTGCCCAGACGGCAGCATCATTTTCTAGCGTGACAGCAACATTATGTATGTGCGTTCTATCCACTACTGTCTTTCTCTTTTCGTTGGTTAGAGCTTCGCGCTCTTTGGGGGAGGCGGGGACTCGGCATGACGCGCTCCGCGTCACAGCCAGATCAGGCCCGCCCCTCGAGGTTCGCTTGGCGCCATTTTGACAATCTTCGCGCGCGTGGTGCGATCCGCCTCCTCCCTTGGTCATGTAACTGCCCCCCGGGGCGGTATTTGTTTCTATGTGTTTTATTCGGCTGCGCATGGCACTGACACCCCCCCTCTTGTCCCATTATGTCTTTCAGACGCCAGGACTTCGGTGGCTTCTCCCGGCCTGACATATATTACAGCGGGTCCACATAACAAATTCTCCCCATTCCTAGCGGGTCTTGGGGCATCCAGGGTTGCCTATTGCTTAAATCCCTGCGGGCATACTGCTCAGATAATCACCATATGGAGGCATCTCAGAATTATGTACCCGGGGTCCCTCTGGGACATGACCGGCTTTGTGTGGTGTGTGGTCAGCCCCAGCTGATGCTGACAGAGCACGGGTCTGCGGACCGTGTGCTGAACAGGCACTGACCCTGCAATCAGGTTTGCCAGTGGCTGCACCTCCCTTCAATACACCCGTCTCCCCGGACCTAAACCTCACTCACTGATGAGTCTCACTCGAGCGGGGATGACCAGCAAGCCGTGCCGCGCATGCTGCCTATGGCGGAGCGTATGGGCCCTGGAAAGAAGCGGTCCCTGACGCCTCCTGGCTCTCCGGTTCCTAACGATACCGATGACTGCTGATATGCAGGACCTTGATCCTTCTGAGGAAGGTGAGCTATTATCAGATTCGGGCTTCTCGGATGAGATGCTCGGGAGCCGTGATGATTCTGGGCTCGGTTCTTGGGGCCTGTGTGACACAGATGAACTTCTTATTAAGATCTTTGAGGTTTTGTCAATCTCTCCTCCTGGAGAGGCTCCCAAGCCTAAGAAGGAGAGTTTCCACATAGCGCCGCCGCGCTTGGAGTTCCTGGAACAGGATCATTTCCAGAATCTTATATCCCAAGAATGGGAATCGCCTTGTAAACTTAAAGGGGTCCCAGGGGTCTGGGATTGGAAGTACCCTTTCCCTCCTGATGTGGTTAACTTTTGGTCAGCACCTCTTGTGGTGGATGCACCGATTATAGGGGTTACTAACCCCCCCTTCATGACGGCTCCTTATTACCGTACCCTTCGGTATGCTGAGGACTGGCGCATTGACAGACTGGCTTCCCACGCCTTTTCGTGTGCAGAGACTGCTCTGCGCCCGGTCTGTGCCGCGGCCATCACTGCGGTGGCCGCCAGGACTCTTGTTAGAAAAGTAGTTGACCACCGACCTGAGGACCTCCCCTGGGGGGTGTTTAATGCGCTATCAGACTGTGATGTGTTTGTGAGGTTCATCCTCTCAGCGCTGAATGACACCATTAAGATGTGTGCTAGAACCTCTGCCCTTGTGGTAGCTATTCGCCGCCTGGTCTGGCTGCGACAGTGGGGTGCTGACGATGCTACGAAAAAGGCTCTCACTGGCCTTCCCTTTAGAGGACGGCGACTATTTGGGGCCCATTTGGACCTTGTTGGAAAAAAGGGTAAGGCACCCCTACGCAGAAGGCCGTCCCGGCCTCCCCGGGGCAGGGCCACCCTTCCACCTCCCTACGTTAGTGTCAAACGCGAACCTGAGGTGTGCTTCCAACTGTTCGGTGTGGATTTCCTCCATGGGGTGGGCAGGCAACGCCCCGAGCCCTCTGGCAGGACTAAGTCCAAATCTGCCAAGACCTCCCAAGCATGAAGGGACGCCCTCACCCTTCTGGGCGAGGGTACTGCTGCAGCAACTGTCTCCTATCTAGGAATGTACCTTCTCCTTCTGGTGGTTCCAGGATAAGTGGCTAGACCGTTGCTTGTCTCTGTTCATACCCTTTCAATGGTTTTGTTATGAGATTGAAGTTAGAGCCTTTGCTCATGTCCTACTTGGTAGCAAAGTTTTGCAGGCGACAGCGCCTTTACTGTCTGCTGTGCCTTTTTTGGGGGATCCCACCCTACCTTATGGACACTGCTATTGGATGTCCCATGTGTAAGTATTATAGATGGAGTAGGACGTGCTGTATGCTTAGAATAATACAATTCTGTGAAGTACTCACCTGTAGAATTGGTATTATACGCATACAGCACGTCCTGCTCCACCCCACCCTGGTTTTACATTTTTCTGGATCCCCTGTATGGTGATTATCATTACTATTGTTACCAGTTGGTGGTTGGTTTCTCCCGGCTTCTTTTCTCACTGCTTTTCAATACTGGGGATTTGTGGGAGGTCCCTGGGTATATGAAGGGCCGGGAGGAGCCTGTTTTTGCATGTCTGCAGTGAACAGTGCCCTCTGGCGGAGGATTACCCATGTGTAAGTATTATAGATGGAGCAGGACGTGCTGTATGCGTATAATACCAATTCTACAGGTGAGTACTTCACAGAATTGTATTTTTTCTGGGAATCCATTTCCTACACTCTGGCCCACCCGTTCTGGGTCATGGTATCTTCCGATGTTTTTCTGAGGTGTTAATCCATTTTTTGATTATTAATTCATAGTTTTGAAAAAAAAAGTAATAGGACTTAATTTTGAGAGCATTTTTTGGCTGAGTTTGATGTGTAGTAACATGGACTCTTTTTAGGGCCTCCCGGCCTGTCTCTAAATTATTTTACTGCTTTTTAAGTAAACTGATCTGATTAGGGGCAGCTGCTACTTATGGGCTGGGAGGGCCACGCCTGTTTTCTTTCTTGCAGTCACGTGATCAGCAAGGAGGAGGAAACCCAAAAGTAAGGAGTGTATGGAATGGATTCCCAGAATAAACAATTCTACAGGTGAGTACCTCACAGAATTGCGTTTTTGCATAGCAGATAGTATTACTAAGGGACAGCCAGGCCAGAAACGCATCACGCATGGAGGGTCTAGCCCTTGCACTCTGTTGTTCTGCCTTTTGACATGTAAGTGAACTTTTTTTATTACATGGATCAAAAAACGCTACTCCTGAATACTGTGCCGGATTACGTTTGCTGTTTGGATGCAGACCGAAAGTTCTTGCACGCGTGTGCCCTTTTAGGGGTAGAGCTGTACTTATTTGAATGTTTTGGACGACCGATAATACACAAGGTGGCAAACAGAGGGGTTTTGATCATTGAAAGTTAAAGTGGACCAACACCCAGGATTTTGACTATCCTGGGTTTTGGTCCACTTCGGCGGGGCACCCCGATCGGGGGTGCCCCGCTGTGTGAAACCCCCCAGAAACCCCAAAAAACTCACCTCTCAACGCTCCCACGTGAACGCCGCAGCCAATCCCCGCCAACGTCCAGGCGGGGATCAGGAACGTCCAAGCCGCTGCCACCGCCGCCTCCCGCGCGTCACTCTCGGCGCGCGCGCGCGCCCCCGCCGGCCATTCACAGAGGGCCGGCGCGGGCGCGCGCACGTCTGGAGGGGTGCGCGGGAGGCGGCGGAAGCGGCGGCGGATCAGGTAAGAGGTTTTTGGGGTTCTGGGGGGTTTCACCCCGCAGGACATCCCGATCTCGGATGTCCCGCGGGGTGGGAGGTGATCGGCCCGGGAATCTTATAGATTTCCGGGCCGATCACCCCTGGGTGTTGGTCCTCTTTAAGAAACACTGTTTCAGGTAAGTAGGATGAATTCTTCTGTATTAATACCACCTGAAGCACGCACATCCTGTACCTGTTTTATGCTTAGACAATTGTATGACATACCTCTTTGTGCTTACATAGACGTTTTTGATTTAGCATTGACCTAAACGACTTTCCATGTATTGTTTTTTTTACCGCTTTCCTGAAAGTTTTCTATTGAAAATAATCATTGTCCTTTCCAGACAGTGGATATTCACAAAGAAAAAGTAGCAAGAAGAGAGATTGGAATTTTGACAACTAACAAAAACACATCTAGGACACACAAGATAATTGCCCCAGCCAATATGGAGAGGCCAGTCCGTTACATTCGCAAACCTATTGACTACACAATCCTTGATGACACTGGACATGGAGTAAAGGTATGTTTGCAATTGCATTGTATAATGATCACTATATATAAACAGGTGCTTTACCAGCTTTTACATTTATTTGTGTGGTGAACAAAATTGGGGATAGTCAAAATACCCGTTTTTTCAAAACTAATTTTGGTCTCCCCAGGAGGCTAAGGCATTTCATAAGGCGTGTGTGACCATATACAGATAAATGTAAGTGAGCAGTACATTCTGCTGTAGTCTCCTAATTTTTCTAATATTCCACTCCAGGGAGTCACCGAATCAGATATGAATGGGTAACTCTCGACTGAAGGGCTGAACTGCAAGATAATAGGTGTGGTTCCTTCCTTCCTGATGGCCGCATCCCCTGCTACCCATTCACAAATGCCTTGCGTGGTCACGCACCCTGCTAGAGGGAGAGCGGGGATGCGGCAGCTGCTCGTCCATGCACCCTTGGACAGTGAATCCCGATTCTGGATGTCCCGGGGGGAGGGAATCAATCGGCGCAGGAATCTTTATAGATTCCTGGGCCAATCTCTGTGGGTTTTGGTCCACATTAGGTAAGGTTTTAAAATTGGCACCTACCGGCGCCCCATCCTATTGTATTGTGCGGGGAGGGGCATGACTGATGGCGGGGGGGCGTCGGTGCATCAGCAAAATCGGAAGAGACACGTGATTAACTGGGCAGCGAGGGAGCTAGATTGAGCGATCAGACGTGACCTGCAGCTTAGGAGCGATGGGTTGCATGGGAGAAAACGTGAGTGTAGGTTTTTTAAATTAATCTTTTGCTTGAAATTGGACATTAAAGGCGTATAAGAATCGGAACCTCTTAGTTCCCGTGGAGTCTTTGGATTCAGATGATGAAGATATTTGTACTGCCATAGTATTTCTGAAAGATTATTCAGAGGGGGAGCTCTCCTCTAGCTTGGAGAAGGGAAATTTGGACTGCGATTCTTCAGCGGAACAGGGGTCCACTATGCTCATGGAGCAAGTGGGTAGTCTGACTTCTTCTATTCTAGAGGTATTGGATATGCTAGCTCCTAGAGCCCCTAAGAGGAAGAGGGGGGTCCATACGGACCCGAAAAACAGAACTTCACTTTACAAAGCTTAGCCAGAAGGAATGAGAAAAGCCTGATAAGCTCCCCACCATTCCTAGAGTCCTGAATTCTAAGTATCCTTTTCCCACGGACTTGATTAAATTATGGTCGTTTACCCCCCACCCCAAGGTAGATGTTACTGTTTTGGGACTTTCTAGAAACACTTATTATTCCTACCTCAGACAGAGCTTCCTTGAGAGATCCAGTGGATATGCACCTTGATAAGGTATCCAGGCATGCTTTTTCTGGCCTGTGCTGCGGCCATGGCAGCTAAAAGGTGGTTGAAGCAATTGCATTCTCAATTACAGGCTGGTCAGTCACGTAATTTATGCGCTCAATTTATAGAAAGCTTGAAGGTCTACAAGTATGTAATCTCTGCTATGGATGATATTGTTAAACTGAATGCTAGGGGTTTAGCCCTGCTGGTATTTCAGAGGCGTTCACTATGACTAAAATAGTGGTCTGCTGATGCAACTTCCAAGAAGACCAACGGGACTTCCTTTTATGGGAGGTTATCTTTTTGGTGAACATCTGGATAATATTGTGAAAAGAACCATGGGGTCTACTAGACTCCCACAAAGAAAGAAGTCTAATCCATCCTTTCGTAGATCTCTCCGACTTTGGGGATTTCGCATAGAATCATTGAGTTCCACAAAGGCTGCGCTACAGCAGGGAGTTTGTATGACCACAGTGGATATAATGCATATCCCAATCTCCCCAGACCATCGGAGGTTTCTGCGTTTTGCAGTAGATGGCCTTCATTTCAGTTTGTGGCTCTGCATTTTGGCCTATCCTTGGCTCCGAGGGTTTTTCTGAAGGTTCTGTCAGGCCTTATGGCTCTTCTAAGGAACCAGGGGATATGAATTACCTCATATTTAGACAATCCTCTGATCAGAGTTCCAGTTTTTCAAGAGGTCTTGAGGGACACAGAGGCCATCTTGTCGACTCTGGAAAACTTTGGCTGGATATTCAACTATCCAAAATCGCACGTTATTCCCTCAAGAGTAATCTCTTTTCCGGGAATGACTTTAGATACATCACAAGCCAAAGTTTTTTTTTTCCCAGAAGGCTTTCACTTCGGGCCAGGGTAGTGGCTCTCTTGGCCTGCCCTCATCCAATGATCCGTCAAGAAATGCGTCTGATAGGCTTGATGATGTCTTGCTTCAAGGCAGTGCCATTTGCACAATTCCCCACAGTCGAAGTTGCTGTCAATTTGGGATCGAACTCTGGAGTCCCTGGATCGCCCTTTTTGCATGATAGACACAGTAAGGCGTGTTTTAGCCTGGTGGCTGAATCTCCATCCTCTTCAGGTGGGCATCCAGATGGGTAAGGGACAATGGGGCCAAAGGTAGAGCAGACTACCTATCAATATTCTGGAGCTGAGGGTGATTCTGCTTTCGCTCACACATTGGACCTCTGATCTGAGGGGTCAAGATTCCCGTAAAGATTTGAGCAGACAACATGATGCTGATGGCCTATATCGACACCAGAGGGGCACCAGCTGGATCTTGCTCTGGGACGAGAAGAACTTGGCAATTCACATACCATGCAAGCTGATCATCTGAGCAGAGCAACTTTGGCCCCGAAAGCCTCTCTTGCCTTCTTGGGATCTAAATCTAGTTTTATTGGCCCTTCAGGGCCCTCCATTTGAGCCTTTAATGGATGCATCACTGTTTTTCTTGACACTTAAGTGATGGCCATCAGAAAAATTACCTTATGTCCGGCGGGTTTCTGAACTAGCAGCTTTAGCGGTCAAGTCTCCTTACTTGCTACATGCTACATAAGGACAAGGTGGTTTTCCATTTTAAACAGGACTTTCTTCCCAAGGCGCTCTCCTCTTTCTTAAGAGGTGGTTTTACCTTTCTTGTGTCTCGCACCTACTAGCCATACCTCCTTCTTGGAGGTAGTGAGAGCTCTTAAATATATCTTCGCTCCTCACACTTTCCGTAGGACTGATGCTTTGTTCATCATTTTGGAGGGGCCAAAGAATAGTCTAGTGCCGGCTAAGTCTACCATCAGCCAATGGATAAGACAGGCAGTGATGAAAGCTTATGTTTCCAAGGGGAAGGATCCTTCTTTTCGGGTTACTGTCTATTCTAACCGGGCTACTGGAATATCCTGGGTATGTCAGCACAAGGCTTCAATGGAACAGGTATGCAAAGCTCCTGTCTGGTGTTCAGTTCATACGTTTACCAGATTCTATAAGGTGGATTTAAGAGCCTCAGCGGACACCACTTTTGGGGTCCTACAAGTGGTGGTGAACTCAGCCTAGAGGAATAAGGTTGAAATTTGAGATTCCCATCCTAAAAGAAGGGCACTGCTTTATGATGTCCCATTCATATCTGATTTGGTGACACCCTGGAGTGGGATATGAGAGAAAATGCAATTCTGTGATTCTCGCCTGTAAAATTGGTCGTCTTCCACTCCAGAGTGTCACACACGCCCTGTCGGCTAGGCTACTATACACATTCCTCAGATGTTTTAGTTTATACTTGTATATATTGTATGTGTTTTGTGTGTTGGCAATAATAAAAAAAGGGAAAAAAAGGATAATATTTCAGGAAGAGAAGACATTACATGTCTTTTTTCCAGCTAAATGTGGGGTCACTTGAAGATTCCTTCCTCCTCCCGGGCGGCTGTTCCTACTGCTTTTCAATTACTGGATTGTGAATGGCAGCCCAGAGGCATATGTAGGCAGGGAGGAACCACACCTTTTATCTTGCAGTCCTGCCATTGGATTATGAGTTAACCCATTCATATCTTATTTGGTGACTCCTGTTTTAAAGTGTCACCTAGTATTAAGTAGATTAAATAATTGATCAGAAGAAGCCATGCATGTAATCCAAGGGCACGGGTTGAGATTGGGATTCACAATATTGCATGTCAGTGTGTAACAATCTAACGCTATTTTTTATTGTGCACTTCAACTTGAATTGTTCTTATGATTTACAGTGGATATACAAAGTCTACACACCCTTGTTATAATATTAGTTTGTACACATGAGATGTCCTCACTGACAGATTTGGAGTGCTTTTGCAAAGATGAGTGGGCACAGATTACAAACTTTTAGATGTGTGTTGATAGCCCCTTTACCCAAAAATACTAAATTCTGTCATTAATTCAAAGGCTTATTCATTATTATTAAAGGGTGTTAATTTAAGGGTGAGCATATTTATATAACACATTTGGGGAATTTTTTTTTTTGTATTGCCCCATCTAAATGTTTTCAGTTCGATTTTCTTTTATTCTTGGACATTACAAAAACCTCCTATTTTAATGTCCCTGTCCTGGCATTTAAAAAATAAAAAACTTTTTTTGTCCCCTGCAGCTCCTCCATGCTGCGGCGCCTTCTTCTTACCAATGAGGGATATTGAGTAATTCCCTTCATCCAGCGCAGGGCAGACATATGGCAGCATCCATAGGGCTGGTTTCAAACCCACCTTTGCACACCCCCTCCACTTAAATGAATGCACTTGTCATTCGGGGCTGCCTGGGATCATGGAGTAGATGATCAGACCCGGTGAGCCGGGTTTTGCACTGCGGGGAAGCTTTATCCAGAATGGCTCAAAATCTCTGTTTCTCCTTAAAGAGGAACAACACCTTGAAATTTCACTTTGTGAAAAAATGCGGTGGTATCCCAAATTGGGATACCCAGCAGTGCGTATCCGCCCAGGTCGCCCAGTTTACTTGCCTTCCTTTTGTTCCCGCAGCCTGTTCAGCCAATCGGTGTGTTTGCTTCCCCTCGCCTCCCTTTGGCTTTGGTGGCAGCTATGCCTTTTGGACCGCTGAGCATGACCGCTGTGAGCCGAAGGTGCCGCTGGCCGCATCTTCCGCTCACCACCTAGCTGTGGTGGGCCTGCTCTGCCCATTCAGAAACGGTGGGGGCACATCTAGAGGTTAGCGGGGTTGTGGCCATGCCGCAGATACGAGGCGAGGGCTCCGGGAGAAGGTGGGTATAAAGAGGTATCTGGGGTTTTTACACAGCAGGGCATCCTGAATTGGAGCGGGAGTGGATCTCGGATTGGCCTGCAGTCTTTCAGACTCCACTCTGAAGTTCCTCTTTAACAGGAAGTGTAGACTTTTTATATTTACTGTAGGTATTTTGTTGTAGATGCAGTAACAAAGCTCTTTTTTGAAAATTGTCTTATAATGATAAAGTATAAAACATAATTAAATATTACAAATCTGTATAAACATACTAGATGGCAGAAGGAGGGGTTCATTGAACACCATGTGTTTACAAAAACTGGTACCAAACTTTTATCTACTTGAAAGAAAAACCTGAAGGGGACAGTTTTTTTTCAATTTACGGTTTCAATTTTAATGGTAGCCACCAAGCCATGGCCTATGTGACCTCAAACTCAGTGCTCAAGGGGGGTTTCCGCTCACAAAAGGAGAGATTGGAATGGGAGTGTAAATGCATCCAAATCTTTAAATCGATGGACTGTGCGCTAAACAGGGACAATAATTTTATGTGTCATTATGACATGTCTTGAATAGACAAGACTCATCACAAGGTCTGATATTAAATAGACTGTCTGGCCTGGTGTGAGAGCAATAAAAAATCCACGCACTTTCTCTCCCCCTCTCATTCTTATCAGCCCACCATTTGTTATAATCCCTCTGATTCTTATCCCACAGTGTACGATTTTACGACTTTTTCATGTGTCAGTGTAAAAACAATTGTCACTCCTTTGTAGTTTTTTGTAAAAATGTGTGCCTAAGTTACAGATCTGTATTATGCCTGAAGAAGAAGCTTGAACAGCTTCGAAAGCTTGCATTTTCAATCCTATTGAGTTAGCCAATAAATGGTATTACCTTAACCCTGGATTTCCTGCTTACATCGATGGCTAACACGGTACAACAACTTACTGACCATTTTAATGGTAGAACTGCTCAACTGTAATGGCCAATCCAATGTCTTGGAAAGGGTAGCACTAAACAAACTACTATCTACCCAAAGCATTGCTTGGTGGGCAGAAGCATCTATTCACATCAGAAGCTTTGCTTTAGCAAGCCCCTATTCCAACCCTGGCTGGTAATAAGTAACTCTTACCATCCACCCTGTTTATACAGATTTTTTATATTAATTTTACACATTTTTGTAATCAACCAGTGTTAATTGTATTAGTTTGACTCTAGACTAACCTTTTAATTGCCTTTCCTTTTCTTGTGTGCTTCATTTGTATGTAAAGTGGTTGCTTAGATTTAAGGTAAGACTTTGCAGGTATAATTGACTATTTAATATATATATGTATATATGCAAATGAATGTTGCACATGTACTGCTAATTACATTTGACACTACTTTAAGTACAGTTGTCTACAATATGCGTGATTGATTTTGTTAAAAAATGCAGCATTTGCTTGTTTTTTTGCCAGCTCAGTTTCATTTTTACTCTTTTGTGTGGCTCTTGGGACATGGCTTAAACGGAAATTGAATGAAGCACTGACCTCATTCAGGCTAATAAATGTGTTTTTTTTTCCTTTTCCTGTAAAAGTGTTAACAATGTGATGCCTTTTTAGCCATGAAATATTTTCGTTTCCTAGAGTATTTTCTTCCTGGATTCCTTACACTTTACTGGAGTAAGCAACACTGCCACTAATTCTAGAGATTTTCACAGGGCATATGCATAGTCTGACCAACATTTAAAAATGCAAAAGTAAAGTTTTATTATAAGACAGTATTGGTATATATATTTATATTTTTAGATTGTGTAATTAATCCATTTAGTTGAAAAAAAAAAGGTAAAGTCCAGGGCAAGTTACACCCTGCTAATCCTTTGTTTTAGGTACAAATATGAAGTATTAAATATTTAAAATATGACACTGGTGCAATGTGCTTCGTTTGCAGGGAGATTATGGTCGCCCCACTATCGCTTGTTAAAGTGGACCAACACCCACCGCTGATCGGCCCGGGAATCTATAAGATTCCCGGGCTGATCAGCTCCCTGGCTGCGGGGCACCCCGATGGGGGGGGCCCCCACTGTGTGAAACCCCCCAGGACGCCCGCAAATCCTACCTGTTCCTCGTTCCAACGGCGTATGCGCGGGCCGTCGCCTCTCGCGCATCCCTCTAGCAGGGCACGCACCCGCGCCGGCCATTTGTGAATGGCCGGCGCGCTTCCTGTAAGAGGGACGCGCGAGAGGCGGCGGGGCGGATTCCCTGCTGTGTGAACCCCCAGGTCGCCCAGTATGACTCTCCTTTCCCTGGTCCTATTGTACATGCACGGCCTCTCGTCCTATCAGCATGCTTAGATCTGCTCATGTAAACTCATCTAGGTTCGTCTGAGTCTCTGCTCCAGCCGAGTGTAGCTGAATTCACTGGCGGGCATATTCCCGCTACCCTCTTAACAGGGAGTGTGCCCTCGGCATCCATTCACAAATGCCTGATGCGGTCACGCACCTTGCTAAGGTACAGCAGGCTGCGGCCACTGTTCACACATGTCCTGTTGGATAGGGGGAGAAGTTAAGTTTACTGGGCAACCTGGGGCTTTTCACACAGCTGGGCATGTCAGGGAAGGAAATCAAGCGACCCTGAATTCCTATAGATTCCAGAGCGGTGGGCTGCAGGTTTGGTCCTCTTTAATTGTGCAGGACTCTTCACATTTGAAATGCTTGATGTTGTCTTGTTCAAGGAACCATGCCAGGTTAAGCCTAATTAGATTAGATGGCCTTGGGAATACTGGCGCTATGCTTTGCTGTAGGCACCAGTTAAGTAATGCACATACATCTAAAGACATTCTGTTTTGAAGCATAGCAGACGAGTGTTCTATTGCTTTTAGGATTCACACCTTTTGGGGTTCTGCATTAGGTCACTGGGTGACCAAATGACTCTTAGTGTATGTACCCTTCGAGGAGTAGACTAGTTAGCAGGGCTTGTATTCTTAGTATACAGTATGTCCTGCTCCAAATCTAATACTTACACTTGGGATATAATCCGCCAGATGGCGCTGGACTGCAGAGACATCGAATATAGGCTCCTCCCGGCCCCTCAAATACCCAAGGACCTCCCACCAATCCCGAGAATTTCTCTGCAGTCTGGCTGCGAAGGACGAGAAATGGCTCTCTACTCGCAGGTGAGCGGGGCTATTAGCCCGCGGCCCTGTAGGACTATTCCCACCCGTTCCACTAGTAATATGCCTCCCAGACTTGGCTGCGCTGGTCGGGTGAAGGTAGGCAGCACCACTGTTAGGTGCTTAGGAGCGCTGCTCCACCGCAATCCCCCACCAAAGGGTAGGCGGTTCAGGCTTATGGTGAGCCTCTATGGGATGCCCCTTCCGCACTAGTGCCCCCTTGCCCCTGCCCATCGGTGGGCCCTGTTTAAGTGGCCGCTGTCCTCCCTCATCCTCCTTGTAGCCTTCGGGGGAAAAGAGGGGGGGGTGTAAATATGTATGCTATACATTCTGTGTTTTACACTTATTCTTAGTATACAGTACGTCCTGCTCCAGATATAATACTTACACTTGGGTTATCCTCCGCCAGATGGCGCTGCACTGCAGAGACATGGAAAAACAGGCTCCTCCCGACCCTCCAAATACCCAGGGACCTCCCACAAATCCCCAGATTTCTCTGCAGTGCTGACTGCGAAGACATGAAGTGTCACTCTCTCGCAGGTGAGCGGGGCTATTAAAGCCTGCGGCCCTGTTGGACTACTCCCACCCGTCCTCTTAATGATGTGCCTCCCAGCCTGGGCTGCGCTGGTCGGGTGAAGGTAGGCAGCACCACGCGTGCTCATGGAGCCATGCTCCACCGGAGTCCCCCACCAAAGGGTAGGCGGTTTAGGCTGATGGTGAGCCTCTAGTGGATGCCCCTCCCGCATTATTGCCCCATACCCCGTGTAGCGGTGGACCCTGTTCAAAGGGTCGCCATCCTCCCTCGTTCCCCCCGTAGCTCGGGGGGAAAGAAAGGGGGGGGGGTGTGGTGGTCTTAGTGTATTGAGTTACACGTTATGGCCTTGGTATTGTCCTTGACTTATATACCTGGTGTCAGAGCCACGCCGTTTCCCTTTTATTGTCTATTGGCCGCCGATAGACGCTGCGGCGTCTTCATTGGCAAACGTTGTTGGGCACAACCTGGCTTGGCGCGCTCCGCCCTTCGAGGTTCGCTTGGCGCCATTTAGATGCTCGTCGCGCGCGTGGTAACTGTCCTCCTCCCCCGGTCTGTAAGTGCCCTCGCAGACGATTTTCATCATTCTTGCTTACTGCGCATGGCTCTGACATCCCTATTCCCATTATGTCTTTCAGACGGTCGAATCCAGTGGCTTCTCCCGGCCCGGTGTAATTGCCAGTTGGACCTAGTATAATTACTCCCACTTCCCTGCGGGTCTTTGGGGGCATTCAGGGTAGCTTATAGCGTCAATCCCTACTGGCCTATTGTGCCTATTAATCACCATATGGAGGCATCCCAGGATATTGGGAACGGGGTTCCCTCGGGACAAGCCCGGCTGTGTGTAGCTTGTGGGGTCTCACCTATCAGCGGTGACAATGCACGGGTCTGCGTCCCTTGTGCACAGCAGTGGTACTTCCCGCCCCTCCTGTGGCTGGGCCTGCACCTCGCCTCACTTCACCTACCCCCCCCCCCCAAGCCTGAGTCTAACCCCCAATACAAGCGGGGATTCTCATCCTGATGTGGCTACTAGACTGGCCAGTGTTGAGAAATTGCTTGCTAGTACTCTAGCGCGCAAGGCCACCGCAAAAAAGCGGCACATTGTCCCTGACTCTGCTCCTTTCCCTACGGAGTCTGATGAGTTTTCGCATCTATATGACCATGCCCCTTCGGACGAAGGGGAGCTGCTCTCTGACTCAGCGTCATCTGATGAGAAGTCTAGGGATCATGACGATTCTGGTTCTGATCACTGGACCCCTGATGATACTGATAAACTACTGCTTCAGATTTTTGAGGTTTTGTCCATCTCTCCCCCTGTTGCGGCTCCCAGGCAAAGGGGTGAGCTATTTCATACTGCTAAGGTTCGATTGGAATTTCCTGAGCAAACTCATTTCAATAACCTCGTGCTTAAGGAGTGGGAGCATCCCAGTAGACTTCCTGGGATCCCTAAGAGTCTGGACAGGAAGTATCCATTTCCTGCTGATATGGTCAAGTGCTGGTCATCGCCCCCCAAGGTCGATGCTCCTATTCTAGGGCTGTCTTAACACCTCTATTATGCACTCCCCCGACACTACTACGCTGCGGGATTCTGAGGACCGGCGCATTGACCAATTGACGTGCCATTCCTTTGCGTTTGGAGGGGCGGCGCTGCGCCCGGTCTGTGCTTTGGCCATTACTGCTGTGGCGCTCAGGGCCATGGTCAGGAATGCACTTGACGGCCCAGACGAATTGCCTACTGATACTATTAATGCACTGTCTAACTGTGATGTATTTGTGAACTTTATCCTATCTGCATCGGATGATGCTATTAGGCTGTGCGCCAGATCTTCCGCCTTGGCGGTGGCTATACGCCGCGCGGTATGGCTGCGCCAGTGGGCGGCCGACAATGCTGCTAAGAAAGCCCTTACTGGGCTCCCATTTAAGGGACTACGCCTGTTTGGGGACCGCCTAGACCTCTTTGCTAAAGGAGGTAAGTTAACACAGCGCAGGCGGCAGCCTTGGCCCTTTCGCAGACAGGGCCCCCTACAGAGGCGCTAAGCAGGGAAAAGGGGTGTCCTTCGTGGGGGCTCGCGCAGACTCCTGGCATCGGGGCAGGGGGCGACGTCCTGGCTCCTCCTGGGGGACCAAACCCAAAGCCCCTCCCAAGACCCCTCAGGCATGATGGGGCACCCTCGCCCGCCAGGGTGGGGGGACGGCTACAGCACTTCGCGCACGTCTGGAGGCGCCAAGTCTCAGACCGGTGGATTCAGGAGGTAGTTACCTCTGGCTACAAGATAGAGTTTGCTGCGCGGCCCCCCTCAAGATTCATCAGGACCCGGTATCAGCTCAGGTCCTGATGCAGACAGTGCAAGGACTTCTGGATCTGGGAGTTATTTGCAAGGTTGAGAGAATTGGGAGAAGGGTTTTACTCCAACCTTTTCACAGTACCCAAAAGAGATGTGTAAGTCAGGCCCATTCTGGATTTAAAGATCCTCAACAAATTTGTCAAGAACAAGCGTTTTTGCATGGAAACTCTGTGCTCGGCTGTTGGCTCTCTGCGCCCAAGGGATTTTATGACGTCTGTGGACATCAAAGATGCTTACCTTCACATCCCTGTGTTCCCGGGACATGAAAGGTTTCTCAGATTCGCGTTGAAAGATCAACATTACCAATTTGTGGCTCTACCTTTTGGCCTCACTTCAGCTCCCAGAGTGTTCACCAAGGTACTGGCGGGGGTGATGTCTTTGATTAGGTCAGGGGGCATTCGAGTGCTGCCCTACCTGGACGACATCCTCATCGCCTCATGGCCTCTACAGCAGGCAGAGCTGGACACTCAGCTGGTGGTGTCCACCTTGGAGTCCTTCGGCTGGGTGGTAAATCATCCCAAGTCCTCTCTGTCCCCTTCGCCGGTGACCCCATTCCTGGGGATGATTCTGGATACGGTTCAGTCACGAATATTCCTTCCCCAACAGAAGGTGGAAGCTCTGACTGCGCAGGTGCAGTCCCTGCTTTAGTGCCCCCAGCTCTCCCTCAGACAGGGAATGCAGCTGGTAGGCCTGATGGTGGCGAGCTTCGAGGCGGTGCCCTTTGCTCAGTTCCATTCAAGGCCTCTGCAGCTCCACCTCCTATCAGTATGGGACAAGGACCCCGCGTCCTTGGACGGGGTTTGTGTGCTTCCCCCATTGGTCAGAAGGTCCCTCTCATGGTGGCTAGACCACAAGAACTTGCTAAAGGGCAGGTCCTTTCTAGCCCCCTCCTGGGAGACTGTCACCACAGATGCCAGTCTGTCAGGTTGGGGGGGATTCTGGAAGTCCCTGAGGTTCCAGGGGAGGTGGGGCCCTCAGGAGGCCCATTTACCCATCAACATTCTGGAACTACGGGCGGTCAGGTTGGTTCTGGAGCAGTTGACAGATCACCTGCAGGGACTGTCTGTTCTGGTGCGCTCAGACAACAGGACGGCGGTTGCCTACATCAACCATCAGGGAGGGACCCGGAGCAAGGGTGCCCTCCAGGAAGTGTTGCGGATTCTGACATGGGCGGAGGCCAATGTTCAATGCATTTCGGCTGTTTATATCCCGGGGGTAGAGAATCTTCTAGCAGACTCTCTGAGCAGGGGGACTTCCCGTCAGGGGGAGTGGTCCCTCTGCAACAGGGTATTCCAGTCCCTGTGTTTCCGGTGGGGCCTACCGGATGTGGATCTGCTTTGCATCCCGTCACAATCACAAGCTCCCGGCCTTTGTCTCCCTGTCTCAGGATCCTCTGGCCTTGGCCACGGACGCTCTGTCAATGTCATGGAAGAAATTTCGGCTCCTGTATGTCTTTCCCCCGTTCCCCCTGCTGGGCAGGGTTCTGCGCAAGATTGCCCTGGAAAGGGTGCCAGTGATTCTGGTGGCCCCAAGGTGGCCAAGAAGAGTGTGGTTCGCAGACGTGGTACAAATGGCAGTAGACCAGTACGTCCTGCCAGAGGCGCCAGATCTGCTCCCACAGGGCTCCTTACGCCATCCCAATTTACAAACTCTTGCTTTGACGGCCTGGCTGCTGAAACCTCCATCTTGATGGAGAAAGGCTTGTCTGCCTCAGTGGTGGATACCATGGTACAGGCTAGGAAGAAAACTTCTTCTGCCATCTATTATAGGGTATGGCGTTCCTACATTGACTGGTGCGAATCTAGGTCTCTTCCCTGCAGGGAGTTCTTAATCCCTAGGATTCTGGAATTTTTACAACATGGATTTGAGTTGGGTTTGAAACTCAGTACTCTGAAGGGTCAGGTTTCTGCCCTGTCTGTCTTTTTTCAGAAGTCTTTTGCTCAGCATCCCTTGGTTAAGACCTTCTTTCAGGGGGTCACTCACGTGCATCCCCCACGTAAGCCTACGGTCCCTGTTTGGGACTTGAACCTGGTTTTGTCTGCCTTGCAGGGTGCCCCCTTTGAGCCTATTCAGGATGCTGCTCTGGCTGTACTTACCCTCAAAGTTGTTTTTCTGGTGGCTATTACTTCGGTCAGGCGCATGTCTGAGCTGGCGGCTCTGTCTATTCAGCCTCCATACTACGAGAGACACCAGGACAGGGTGGTGTTCCGCTTTAAACCAGACTTTCTGCCAAAGGTGATGTCTGCTTTTCATTTGAATCAGGATATTGTTCTTCCTTCATTGTGTCCTAATCCTAGCAACGCTAAGGAAAGGGTTTTGCATTCATTGGATGTGGTCAGGTGCCTGAAGTATTACCTGGTAGTCACTGCGGCTTTCAGGAAGACTGATGCTCTTTTTGTGGTCCCTTCTGGTCCTAGGAAGGGTTTGGCTCCTGCCAAGTCTACTATTAGCAAATGGATTCGTCAGGCTGTGATTCAGGCCTACTCTGCTAAAGGGAAGAGTCCCCCCTTCCGTCTTACTGCTTATTCTACTCGTGCTATTGGTGCCTCTTGGGCCTTCCAGCACCAGGCTTCTGTCGAACAAGTTTGCAAGGCCGCTGCTTGGTCTTCTGTTCATACCTTTTCAAAGTTTTACAAGGTTGATGTTAGGGCCTCAGCTGATGCTGTTTTTGGCCGCAAGGTTTTGCAGGCGGCAGTGGTTTAAACTGCCTGTTGTCACCTTTTGTTGGGGGATCCCACCCTACTTTATGGACACTGCTATTGGATGTCCCAAGTGTAAGTATTATATCTGGGGCAGGACGTACTGTATACTAAGAATAATACAATTCTGTGAAATACTCAGCTGTAGAATTGATATTATTTGTATACAGTACATCCTCCTGCTCCACCCCACCCTGGTTTTTGCATTATTCTGGATCCCCTGTATGGGTGTTATCATTGTTACCATTACCAGTTGTTCTGGGTGGTTTAATTCTCCCGGCTTCTTGTTCACTGCTTTTCAATGCTGGGGATTTGTGGGAGGTCCCTGGGTATTTGAAGGGCCGGGAGGAGCCTGTTTTTCCATGTCTCTGCAGTGCAGCGCCATCTGGCGGAGGATAACCCAAGTGTAAGTATTATATCTGGAGTAGGACGTACTGTATACAAATATCAATTCTACATGTGAGTATTTCACAGAATTGTATTTTTTCCCATTCTGTTTAGTCTTGTGTCAGCCGCCGCGCTGGCTTGTCTTTACTGTCTTTTTAAAATTGCCGCCGCCGCGCTTGCCGGTGGCATTACCTCAGGCGCTGGTGCGCCATCATTGGCTGCTTGTACGTTCTGGCTTCGCGCTCTTCGGGGGGGGGGGGGGGGTCCCGTCTATGGCGCGCTCTGTGTCATCGCTGATACCTCGAGGTATACCGACGCCTTCTTTATCCTGCTTGGTTGGCCCATGCGCAACGGACCCCTACCTACCGCGGTCCGTAAGTGCCCTCGCGGGCGGCTTTATGTCTTTCACTTTTGTTACTGTGTGCTTACAGGTCTTGTCTGCTTATGTCTTTCAGGCGGGGCGAACCCTTTTGGCTTCTCCCGGCCCTGTATTAGTATTTAACTTGTAGGCTTTGTAAAAATAATACTCCCACTTCCCTAGCAGGTTATTGGGGCATCCGGGGTTGCTATATAGCGTTATTCCCTATCGGCGTATAATGCCGCTATAATCACCATATGGAGGCATCCCAGGATAATGTGACTGGGGTCCCTTGGGGACAAGACCGGCTGTGTGTAGTGTGTGGGCAGCCTCATGCTGATGCTGACAAAGCGTGGGTCTGTGTACCCTGTGCTGAGCAGGTGCTTGCATTGCAATCTGGCCTGCCAGTGGCTGCACCTCGTTTCACTTCACCTACTCCCCCAAGCCTAAACCTCACTCCTGCTGAGTTGCATACTAGTGGGGATTCTCAGCCTGATGTGTCTTCTAGACTGGCTACTGTTGAGCAGTTAAGTCCTTAGCGCGTAAGGCCCCTGCTTAGAAGCGGCACTTGACTCCTAATGTCACTGTTTTCCCTATGGGAACTGAGGAGTTTATGAATCTGTGTGGTTATACCCCGTCTGATGAAGGGGAGCGCTTTTCTGATTCAGGGGTCATGACGATTCTGGCTCTGACCCCTGGGCCCCGGATGACACTGACAGATTATTGACCCAGATTTGACCCAGAGGTTCTGTCTATCTCTCTCCCTGTTGCGGCTCCCAGGCAAAGGCGGGAGCTTTTCCATACGGCAAAATCACGTTTGGAATTTCCCGAGCAGGCACATTTCCATAACCTTGTGCTCAAGGAATGGGAGCGCCCCAGTAAACTTCCCGGGGTTCCAAAAAGTTGTGATAGGAAGTATCCCTTTCCGGCTGAGGTGGTTAAATGTTGGTCATCCCCCCCCCCCCCCCGAGGTGGATCCCCGATCCTAGGGATATCTAACACCTCTGTCATGTATTCCCCTGACTGTACTACCCTGCGGGATGCTGAGGACCGGCGCATTGACCAGCTGGCATCCCACACCTTAGCATGTGCAGGGACGGCGCTGCGCCCGGTCTGTGCCTCTGCCATTACTGCTGTGGCCACTAGGACCCTTATCAGAAATATGCTTGATAGTGCCCCTGATGATTTGCCTTGTGAGGTGTTTAATGCACTCTCCAGTTGTGATGTTTTTGTAAATTTTGTCCTCTCGGCATTGGATGACACCATCAGAATGTGTGCCAGAACTTCTGCCCTTGCGGTTTGGCTGCGCCAGTGGGCTGCTGACAACGCTGCCAAGAAGGCCCTCACTGGGTTTCCCTTTAAAGGACTGCGCCTGTTTGGGGACCGCCTGGACCTTTTTGCTAAGGGAGGCAGGTTACCCCAGTGCAGGCGGCAATCTCGGCCCTTTCGGGGTCAGGGTTCCTTCTCCTCCCCTTACCGTGGTGCAAGACAGGGAAGGGGGGTTTTCTTTTCCTGGGGTCTGGGGAGATTTCTGGGGTAGAGGCAGAGGACGTGGACGTCCTGGCTCCTCCTGGGGTCCCAAAGCAAAATCCTCTCCCAAGCCCCCTCAGGAATGATGGGGCGAACTCACCCATCCGGGTGGGGAGACGGCTGCAGCACTTTGCTCACGCCTGGAGGCTTCATGTCTCAGACCGGTGGATTGAGGAGGTAGTGTCCTCCGGTTACAAGTTGGAGTTTGCTGCCGATCCCCCTCCAAGATTCATCAGATCCCGGATTCCTCAGGACCCTGTGTCAGCTCAGGAGCTAGTGCAAGCAGTGCAAGGCCTCCTGGAGCTGGGGGTCATCTGCCAGGTCCCCTTAAGAGAAAAAGGCAAGGGCTTTCATTCCAACCTATTCACAGTATCCAAAAAAGATGGTTCAGTCAGGCCCATCCTGGACTTGAAGATCCTCAAAAAGTTTGTCAGGGGCAGGCGCTTTCGCATGGAAACTCTGCGCTCTGCCATCAGTTCCCTGCGCCAAGGGGATTTCATGACTTCTGTGGATATCAAAGATGCTTATCTTCATATTCCTGTGTTCCCAGGTCATCAAAGGTTCCTCAGGTTCGCTCTGATGGATCAACACTACCAGTTTGTGGCCTTGCCCTTCGGCCTCACTTCAGCTCCCAGGGTGTTCACCAAGGTGCTGGCTGGCGTGATGTCTCTGCTCAGATGTCGGCATGCTTCCCTATCTGGACGACATTCTCATCACTTCCCAGTCTCTACATCAGGCAGAGTTGGATACTCAGCTGGTGGTGTCCACTCTGGAGTCATTTGGATGGGTGATCAACCACCCCAAGTCCTCACTGTCCCCTTCCTTGGTAACTCCATTCCTAGGAATGAATCTGGATACAGTTCAGGCAAGGATCTTCCTTCCTCAACAGAAGGTGGACAGTCTGATTGCACAGGCTCAGTCCCCCCTAGCTTGTCCCCATCCCTCCATCAGGCAGGGGATGCAGCTGGTGGGCCTGATGGTGGCATGCTTCGAAGCGGTCCCTTATGCGCAGTTCCACTTGAGGCCCCTGCAACTTCACCTATTGTCAGTATGGGACAAGGACCCAGCGTCCTTGGACAGGGTCTGTGTGCTCTCCCCCCTGGTCAGGAGGTCCCTCTCGTGGTGGATGGACTCAAGGAACCTGTTGGGGGGCAGATCCTTTCTTGCCCCTTCCTGAGAGATGGTCACCATGGTTGCCAGTCTGTCAGGTTGGGGGGGTTTATGGAAGTCCCTGTGGTTCCAGGGGAGGTGGGGCCCTTAGGGGGCCCACACACCGATCAATGTCTTGGAACTGCGGGCGATCAGGCTAGTTCTGGCTCACTTGACTCACCTTCGGGGCCTGCCTGTTCAGGTGCACTCGGACAACAAGACGGCAGTTGCCTACATCAGTCATCAGGGAGGGACCCGGAGCAAAGGGGCCCTCCAGGAAGCGTCTTTGATCCTGACTTGGGCGGAGGCCAATGTCCCCTGCATATCAGCTGTGTACATCCCAGGGGTGGAAAATCGCCTGGCGGACTCTCTGAGCAGGGGGACCCCTCGCCAGGGAGAATGGTCCCTATGCAGCAGGGTGTTTCAATCTCTGTGTCACCATTGGGGCCAACCAGATGTGGATCTGTTTGCGTCCCGCCACAATCACAAGCTCCCAGCTTTTGTCTCTCTGTCCCAGGATCCTCTGGCCTTGACCTCGGATGAGCTAGCAATGTTATGGCAGGACTTTCAGTTCCTGTATGTCTTCCCTCCAATCCCCCTGCTGGGCAGGGTTCTGCGCAAGATTGCTCTGGAAAGGGTGCCAGCAATTCTGGTGGCCCCCAGGTGACCAAGAAGAGTGTGGTTGGCAGACGTGGTACAGCTGGCAGTAGATCAGTACGCTCTGCCCTTGGTTCCAGATCTGCTCACTCAGGGCTCACTACGCCATCCCAATTTACAAACTGGCTTTGACGGCTTGGCTGCTGAAACCTCCATCTTGATGGAGAAGGGGCTGTCTTCCTCTGTTGTGGATACTTTGATTAAAACTAGGAAGAGGTCTTCCTCTTCTTCTATTTATTACAGGGTTTGGCGTGCCCACATTGACTGGTGTGAGTCTGTCTCTTCCCTGTCGTGTGTTCTCTATTCCCAGGATTCTGGAGTTCCTGCAGCATGGGTTGGAGATGGGCTCCAACTCAGTACTCTGAAGGGTCAGGTTTCTGCCCTGGCTATTTTCTTCCAGAAGTCCTTTGCTCAGCACCCTCAGGACTTTTTTTCCAGGGGGTCACTCATGTGCGCCTCCCACGTAAGCCTATGGTGCCTGTTTGGGATCTGAACTTGGTTCTGTCAGCCTTGCAGGGTGCTCCCTTTGAACCTGTGCAGGATGCTGCCTTGGCCATTCTTACGCTCAAGGTTGTATTTCTGGTGGCTATCACTTCTGTTAGGCGTGTGTCTGAGTTGGCGGCGCTTTCCATTCAGCCCCCCTACTATGAGAGTCACCAGGACAAGGTGGTGTTTTGTTTCAAACCTGACTTTCTGCCTAAGGTAGTGTCTCTTTCATTTGAATCAGGATATTGTTCTTCCTTCTTTGTGCCCTTATCCTAGCAATGCTAAGGAAAGGGTTTTGCACTCTTTGGATGTGGTTAGGTGTCTGAAGTACTATCTGGTGGCTACTGCACCTTTCAGGAAAACTGATGCTCCTTTTGTGGTCCCTTCTGGTCCTAGGAAGGGTTTGGCTCCTGCCAAGTCTACTATCAGCAAGTGGATTTGTCAGGCTGTAATTCAGGCCTACTCTGCTAAGGGGAAGAATCCTCCCTTCCGCCTTACTGCTCATTCCACTCGTGCTATTGGTGCCTCTTGGGCTTTTCAGCACCAGGCTTCTGTTGAACAAGTTTGCAAGGCAGCTACTTGGTCTTCTGTTCATACCTTTTCTAAATTTTACAAGGTTGATGTTAGGGCCTCAGCCGATGCTGCTTTTGGCCGAAAGGTTCTGCAGGCGGCAGTGGTTTAAACTGCCTGCTGCTGATTTTTATTGGGGATCCCACCCTACTTTATGGACACTGCTATTGGATGTCCCAAGTGTAAGTATTAGATTTGGAGCAGGACGTACTGTATACTAAGAATAATACCATTCTGTGATTACTCACCTGTACAATTGGTATTATGAGTATACAGTACGTCCTGCTCCAACCCACCCTTGGTTGCATTATCTTGGATCCCCTGTATGGTGCTTGTTATCCTTGTTATAGTTGATAGTTGGGATTGTTTAATTCTCCCGGCTTCTCATTACCTGTTTTTCAATGCTGGGGATTTGTGGGAGGTCCCTGGGTATTTGAGGGGCCGGGAGGAGCCTATTTTCGATGTCTCTGCAGTCCAGCGCCATCTGGCGGAGTATATCCCAAGTGTAAGTATTAGATTTGGAGCAGGACGTACTGTATACTCATAATACCAATTCTACAGGTGAGTAATCACAGAATTGTATTTATTCTAAGCATACATCACGTCCTGTTCCAGAATAGTAATAACGTGTGGGTAATCCTTCCCCCTCAGGCGCCGTGCACTGCAGGCATGTAGAAAACAAGCTCCTCCCGGCCCTACATATACCGAAGGACCTCCCACAAATCCCCAGATTTCTCTGCAGTGCTGAACTGCGAAGACAGGCGAGCGGGGCTTTACAGCCCAAGGTCCTGCGGGACTATTTCCACCCGTCCTCTTCAGAAGAATATGCCTCCCAGCCTGGGCTGCGCGGGTCGGGTGAAGGTAGGCAGCACCTGGTGTGCTAAACGGAGCCATGCTCCACCGCAATCCCCCTCCATAGGGTAGGCGGTCAGGCCGATGGTGAGCCTCTAGTGGATGCCCCTCCCGCAATCTTGCCCGTGCCCCTCACAGACTTAGTCCATGGACGCTGTCCGCTTCTCCCTCGCTTCCTCCCGTAACTCGGGGGGGGGAAAAGAAGGGGGGGGGGTATGTGTGGCAGCCCTAGTGTTAAGTATCACGTTAAGACCTTTGGTTTTTAATTTTATCGGTGTCAGTGTCGCGCCTTTGCTATACAGTGCGAGCTGTTTGTCTTTCATTAACATCTGCCTAGACGGCAGCATCATTTCCAGCGTGTCAGCATCTTATACATACGTCTTATATCCAACTGTTCTACTTATTTCTGTTGGTTAGAGCTTCGCGCTCTTTGGGGGAGGCGGAGACTCGGCATGACGCGCTCCGCGTCACAGCCTGGCCTGGCCCACCCCTCGAGGTTCGCTTGGCGCCATTTTGACTATCTTCGTGCGCGCGCGTGGTGCGGTTCGCCTCCTCCCTTGGTCATGTAAGTGCCCTCCGGGGCGGCATGGTTCTATGTCCATCTGGCTGCGCATGGCACGGACTCCACCCCTCTTGTCCCATTATGTCTTTCAGACGCCAAGACTTCGGTGGCTTCTCCCGGCCTAGCATATATTACAGCGGGTCCACATTACAAATTCTCCCACATTACTAGCGGCCTTGGGGCATCCAGGGTTGCCTATTGCATAAATCCCTGCGGGCATACTGCTTGATAATCACCATATGGAGGCATTTCAGAATTATGTAACCGGGGTCCCTCCGGGACATGACCGGCTGTGTGCAGTGTGTGGTCAGCCCCACGCTGAGGCTGACAGGGCACGGGTCTGCGGACAATGTGCAGAACAGGCAGGTTTGCCAATGGCGGCACCTCCCTTCATATTCTAAGCAGACAGCACGTCCTGCTCCAGACATAGTCCTTACACGTGGGTATACCTCCGCCTTCAGCGCCGTGCACTGCAGAACATGAAGAAAACAAGCTCCTCCTGGCCCTACATATACCGGAGGACCTCCCACAAATCCCCCTAGTTTTCTCTGCAGTGCTGGAACTGCGAAGACATGAAGTATCACGGTCTCGCAGGCGAGCGGGGCTTGACAGCCCGAGGCCCTGCGGGACTATTTCCACCCGTCCTCATTGTGAGTGAATGCCTCCCAGCCTGGGCTGCACGGGTCGGGTGAAGGTAGACTCCACGGCGCGTACTTCAGTTTTTATTCGATAGACGCTTGCGTCCTATCACTGTTTTCACCCTGTCAGATCTCTCTGAGGTGATGTCTCCCTGACAATAACTGTTGCTTCTGATAGGCTGCGCGCCTTCGAGCTTCGCGCTCTCCGGGGGGGGCGTGGTGCGGTTTGGCGCGCTCCGCGTCATCGTCCGCTCTGGCCCGCCCTTCGAGGTTCGCTTGGCGCCATTTCCTTCTCACATGCGTGTGGTGAAGACGGTCCTCCCCTCGCTGTTCTATAAGTGCCCTCATGGGCGATCCCTTTCCTAACTTGACTACTTCGCGCTTGGCTCTGACGTCCCTTTTCCCCTTGTGTCTTTCAGACCGCGGACTTCGGTGGCTTCTCCCGGCCCGTTGTAGAGTCCGGCCCAGAACCTTTAATCAAATCACTCCCACTTCCCAGCGGGTGTTTGGGGCATCCAGGGTTGCTTTACAGCGTCAATCCCTACTGGCATATTAAATATAATAATCACCATATGGAGGCATCTCAGGATATCATGAACGGGGTTCCTTCGGGACAAGCCCGTCTGTGTGTAGCTTGCGGGGTCTTACCTAGCAGTGGTGACAATGCACGGGTCTGCATCCCTTGTGCCCAGCAGGCGCTAGCTGGCCTACCCACCTCTTCTGAGGCTGGGCCCGCGCCTCGCCTTGTTTCTCCTACTCCCCCAAGCCTGAGTCTAACCCCCAATCCTAGCGGGGACTCCCATGCTTACTTTGCCGCTAGACTGGCTAGCGTGGAAAGTTTAGTCGCTGGCTCCTTGGCGCGCAAGGCTACCGCTAAAAAGCGGCACCTGAATCCTGAAGCCACTATTCTTCCTGTAGACTCGGATGATTTACATTTGTCCTACGCACACTCCCCGTCAGAGGAAGGGGAACTGTTTTCTGACTCGGGGTCCTACGACGATGAGTCCAGGAGTAAGGATGAATCTGGTTCTGACCTTTTGTCCCAGGATGACGTTGATAGATTGCTAGCCCAGATCTTTGACGTGTTATCCCTCTCTCCCCCGCCTGCGGCTCCTCGGCAAAGAGGTGACCTGTTCCATACCGCTAAGGTGTGGTTGGAATTCCCTGAACAAACTCATTTTAATAATCTAGTCTTAAAGGAGTGGGAACATCCCAGCAAACTCCAGGGGGTTCCTAAGACTGTGGATAAGAAGTATCCATTCCCTGCTGCCCTGATCAAGTGTTGGACTTCGCCGCCCGAATTCGATGCCCCGATCCTGGGTCTGTCCAATACCTCGATTATGCACTCTCCTGACACTACTACGCTGCGGGATCTGGAGGATCGACGGGTTGATCAGTTGGCATGTCATGCCTACCTGTGAGACTTTTATCAATTATATACTGTCTGCATCGGACGACGCTAGATCCTCTGCTCTGGTGGTAGCCATACGCCGAGCGGTCTGGTTACGCCAGTGGGCAGCTGACAAAAAGGTTAGATATCTTTGCTAAAGGGGGCAAGCTGCCCCAGCGCAGGCATCAAAGTCGGCCCTTTCATGGCCCAAGCTCCCACTCGACCCCCTACCGTGGGGCTAAACAGGGAAGAGGGGTGTCCTTCGCCGGAGCTCACACAGATTCCTGGAACAAGAACAGAGGACGCCGCCCCAGCTCTTCCTTGGGGCCAAAGCCCCTCCCAAGACCCCCCAGGCATGAAGGGGCGCCCTCGCCGGGTGGGGGGACGTCTACAGCATTTTCAGCATGTCTGGAGACGCCACGTCCCAGACCGGTGGATTCAGGAGGTAGTGTCCTCCGGTTACAAGATAGTTTGCTATACTGCCCCCTTCCAGGTTCGTCGGGTCCTGAATCCCACAGGATCCTGCCTCAGCTCAAGTCTTGACGCTAGCGGTGCAGGACCTTCTAGACCTCGGGGTCATTTGCAAGGTCCCCTTAAAAGACAGGGGCGTGGGGTTTTATTCCAACCTGTTCACGGTGCCCAAAAAGGACGGGTCAGTCAGACCCATTCTGGACTTAAAAATCTTAGACAAATTTGTCAAACAGGCATTTTCGTATGGAAACTCTGCGCTCGGCCATTGCCTCGCTGCGCCCAGGGGACTTCATGACATCTGTTGACATCAAGGACGCTTACCTGCACGTTCCGGTGTTCCCGGGGCATCAAAGGTTCCTCAGATTTGCGCTGCTCGATCAGCATTACCAGTTTGTGGCTCTGCCATTCAGACTTACGTCAGCCCCCAGGGTATTCACCAAGGTGCTGGCGGGAGTAATGTCTCTGAGACTAAAAGGCATACGAGTGTTGCCCTACCTGGACGATATACTTATCTCATCCCAGTCTCTGCAGCAGGCAGAGCTGGACACGCGGTTGGTGGTGACCACCCTGGAGTCCTTCGGCTGGGTGATCAATTACCCAAAGTCCTCTCTGTTCCCCTCCTCAGTGACACCGTTTCTGGGGATGATTCTGGATTCAGTTCAGTCAAGGATATTCCTTCCTCCACAGAAGGTGGAAGCTCTGACAACGCAGGTGAGGTCCCTGCTCTCGAGCCCTCATCCCTCTATCAGGCAGGGAATGCAGGTGGTGGGCTCGATGGTGGCAAGCTTCGAGGCAGTGCCATTTGCCCAATTCCATTTGAGAACTCTGCAGCTTCACCTTCTGTCAGTTTGGAACAAGGACCCAGCGTCCTTGGACGAGATCTGGGTGCTTCCCCCCTCGGTCAGACAATCCCTGGCGTGGTGGCTGGACCACGGGAACTTGACAAGGGGCAGATCCTTCCTGGCTCCATCCTGGGAGACGGTCACAATGGATGCCAATCTCTCGGGCTGGGGGGGATTCTGGAAGTCCCTGCGTTTCCAGGGGAGGTGGGGTCCTCAGGAGGCTCTTCTACCCATCAATGTCCTGGAACTCAGGGTGGTCAGGTTGGTGCTGGAACAATTGACACAGCACCTGAAGGGTCTGGCGATTCAGGTACGCTCAGACAACAGGATGCCGGTGGCCTACATCAATCATCAGGGAGGAACCCGGAGCAAGGGTGCTCTCCAGGAGGTGTCTCTGATTCTAACATGGGCAGAGACCAATGTTCAATGCATCTCGGCTGTTTACATTCCGGGGGCGGAAAATCTGCTAGCAGATGCCCTGAGCAGGGGGTCGTCCCGTCAGGGGGAGTGGTCCCTCTCCAACTCGGTATTTCAATCCCTGTGTCACCGTTGGGGTGTCCCAGACGTGGATCTGTTTGCGTCCCGTCACAATCACAAGCTACCGAGCTTTGTATCTCGGTCTCCTCTGGCTCTGGCCACGGATGCTCTGGCAATGTCTTGGAAGGAGTTCCGGCTCTTGCATGCATTTCCACCACTTCCCCTTCTGGGCAGAGTGCTACGCAAGATCGCTCTGGAAGGGGTACCCACTACTCTGGTGGCCCCAAGCTGGCCAAGAAGAGTGTGGTTCGCAGACGTGGTTCAAATGGCAGTAGATCAGTACGATCTACCAAGGATTCCAGACCTCCTAACTCAGGGGTCTCTACGCCATCCCAATTTACTAACTCTGGCTTTGACGGCTTGGCTATTGAGACCACCATTTTAAAGGAAAAAGGTTTGTCCGCTTCCGTAGTGGCTACCATGGTCCAAGCCAGGAAGAAGACCTCTTCTGCCATATATTATAGGGTGTGGCGTGCCTACATTGACTGGTGCGAATCCAGGTCTCTTCCCTGCCGGGAATTCTTAGTCTCCAGGGTGCTGGAGTTTTTACAACATGGTCTAGACTTAGGTCTGAAGCTTAGTACCTTGAAGGGCCAGGTTTCGGCCCTGTCTATCTTCTTTCAGAAGACCTTTGCCCAGCACTCTCTTATCAAGACTTTCTTTCAGGGGGTCACTCATATGCGCCCCCCTCGGAAACCTATGGTTCCTGTTTGGGATCTGAATTTGGTTTTGTCGGCCCTACAGGGTCCTCCTTTTGAGCCTATTCATGAAGCAGCTCTTGCTGTTCTCACGCTCAAGGTGGTCTTTCTGGTAGCCATTACCTCGGTTAGACGTGTGTCTGAGTTGGCTGCCTTGTCTATTCAGCCTCCCTACTTTGAGAGACACCGGGATAAGGTGGTGTTTCGCTTCAAGCCAGACTTCCTGCCTAAGGTTGTGTCTGCTTTTCATTTGAATCAAGATATTGTTGTTCCTTCCTTGCGCCCTAATCCTAATAACCCTAAAGAGAGGGTTTTACATTCCCTGGATGTGGTTAAGTGTGTCAAGTCTTACCTGGTTACCACTCAGGCATTTAGAAAGACGGATGCTCTCTTCGTTGTGCCTCACGGGCCTAGGAAAGGTTTGGCTCCCGCCAAGTCTACCATCAGTAAATGGATTCGTCAGGCTGTGGTTCAAGCCTATACTACTAAGGGGAAGACTCCCCCCTTTCGTCTTACTGCTCATTCTACTAGAGCTGTTGGGGCTTCTTGGGCTTTTCAGCACCAGGCCTCTGTGGAGCAAGTTTGCAAGGCCGCTACTTGGTCTTCTGTTCATACCTTTACAAAGTTTTACAAGGTTGATGTTAAGGCCTCAGCTGACGCTGCGTTTGGCTGCAAGGTTCTGCAGGCCGTAGTAGTTTAAACGGCTTGCTGTTGCCTTCTGTTGGGGATCCCACCCTTCTTTACGGACACTGCTATTGGATGTCCCACATGTAAGGACTATGTCTGGAGCAGGACGTGCTGTCTGCTTAGAATAATACAACTCTGTGAAGTACTCACCTGTAGAGTTGGTATTATATGCAGACAGCACGTCCTGCTCCACCCCACCCTGGTTTCACTTTGTTCTGGATCCCCTGTTTGGCGATTGTTATACTTGATATTTTGTTTTGCCAGTTTTGGGTGGTTGTTTCTCCTGGCCTCTCCTTCTCACTGCTTTTCAATGCTGGGGATTTGTGGGATATATGTAGGGCCGGGAGGAGCTTGTTTTCTTCATGTTCTGCAGTGCACGGCACTGAAGGCGGAGGTATACCCACATGTAAGGACTATGTCTGGAGCAGGACGTGCTGTCTGCATATAATACCAACTCTACAGGTGAGTACTTCACAGAGTTGTATTTACTCCCGTCTCCCCGGACCTAAATATCACTCATGACGAGTCCCACTCGAGCGGGGATGACCTGCAATCCGTGCCGCGCGTGTTGCCTACGGCGGAGCAGGTGCTTTCTGGATTGGTGGAGCAGGTGCTTTCTGGATTGGCGGAGCGTATGGGCCCTGGTAAAATGCGGTCCCTGAGGCCTCCTGGCTCCCCGGTTCCTAACGATACCTATGCTGATATGCAGGACCTTGACCCTTCTGAGGAAGGTGAGCTATTCTCAGATTCGGGCTCCTTGAATGGGATGCCGGGGGCTGTGATGTTCTTGGGGCCTGTGTGACACAGATTAAATTCTTATTAAGATTTTGGAGGTTTTGTCAATCTCCCCCCCTGGGGAGACCCCCAAGCCTAAAAAGGAGACTTTCCATACAGCGCCGCCGCGCTTGGAGCTCCTAGAACAGGAACATTTCCAGAATCTTATATCCCAAGAATGGGAATCGCCTTGTAAGCTATGACCACATAATTTGTGGTCAGCACCTCTGGTGGTGGACGCACCGGTTATAGGGGTCACAAACCCCCCTTTCATGACGGCTCCTTTTTACCGTACCCTTCGGGATGCTGAGGACCGGCGCATTGACAGACTGGCTTCCCACGCCTTCTCGTGTGCTGGGACGGCTCTGCGCCCGGTCTGTGCCGCGGCCATCACTGCGGTGGCCGCCAGGACTCTTGTCAGAAAAGTACTAGATCACCGCCCTGAGGACCTCCCTTGGGGGGTGTTTAATGCCACTAAATATCACTCATGACGAGTCCCACTCGAGCGGGGATGACCTGCAATCCGTGCCGCGTGTGTTGCCTACGGCGGAGCAGGTGCTTTCTGGATTGGCGGAGCAGGTGCTTTCTGGATTGGCGGAGCGTATGGGCCCTGGTAAAATGCGGTCCCTGAGGCCTCCTGGCTCCCTGGTTCCTAACGATACCTATGCTGATATGCAGGACCTTGACCCTTCTGAGGAAGGTGAGCTATTCTCAGATTCGGGCTCCTTGAATGGGATGCCGGGGGCTGTGATGATTCTGAGCCCGGTTCTTGGGGCCTGTGTGACACAGATTAAATTCTTATTAAGATTTTGGAGGTTTTGTCAATCTCCCCCCCTGGGGAGACCCCCAAGCCTAAGAAGGAGACTTTCCATACAGCGCCGCCGCGCTTGGAGTTCCTAGAACAGGAACATTTCCAGAATCTTATATCCCAAGAATGGGAATCGCCTTGTAAGCTATGACCACATAATTTGTGGTCAGCACCTCTGGTGGTGGACGCACCGGTTATAGGGGTCACAAACCCCCCTTTCATGACGGCTCCTTTTTACCGTACCCTTCGGGATGCTGAGGACCGGCGCATTGACAGACTGGCTTCCCACGCCTTCTCGTGTGCTGGGACGGCTCTGCGCCCGGTCTGTGCCGCGGCCATCACTGCGGTGGCCGCCAGGACTCTTGTCAGAAAAGTACTAGAGCACCGCCCTGAGGACCTCCCTTGGGGGGTGTTTAATGCGCTATCAGACTGTGATGCGTTTATGAAGGTTATTCTATCTGCCCTGGACGTCACCATTAAGATGTGTGCTAGAACCTCTGCCCTTGTGGTAGCTATTCGCCGCCTGGTCTGGCTGCGACAGTGGGGTGCTGACGAGGCTACAAAAAAGGCTCTCACTTGCCTTCCTTTCAGAGGACGGCGGTTATTTGGGGCCCGTTTGGACATTTTTGGTAAAAAGGGTAAAGCACCCTTGCCCAGAAGGCCGCTCCGGCCTCCCCGGGGCAGGGTCACCCCTCCACCTCCCTACGTTAGTGTCAAACGCGAACCTGAGGTGTGCTTCCAACTGTTCGGTGTGGATTTCCACCATGAGGTGGGCAGGCAGCGCCCTGGGCCCTCTGGCAGGACGAAGTCCAAATCTGCCAAGACCTCCCAAGCATGAAGGGATGCCCTCCCCCTTCTGGTGGTTCCAGGAGGTAGTTCCCCTGGACACAGGATAGCTTTTGCTGGGCGGTCCCTCTCAGTGGTTGTCAGGTTGCTTCTAGCCCCTGCTTTCCCCTCAGGAAAAGGTTCAGGCCGTACTGGGCCTACAGAGCTTGGGCTTACTTACAGGTTGCCCTTAACAGTATGGGGCTATGGCCTCTATATTAACCCTCCTCCCTTCCTCAATAGTATGAGGCAGTCTGGGCCACGCTGGCCTATGGGTAGGCCTGGCAATTCTACTCTCACAGGTAGTCCCTATAGGTCACCTCTGTCTTGGGACACGGGCCCCCTGTGCAAGGGGGGCTTCCGGCCTCCTGTGAAGTACTAGATCTTCTTAGTTCCCCTTGTGTCTGCTGGACACCAAGACCGTTACTAGACGGTGTTGCAGGACCAACCCTGCGGTTTGAGGCATTATTTGGGGCTTCTCCTTCGTTCCCAGGCTACTCGCCATGGCACGAATGGGGGTGATGTCTCTGACATGCCTGGGGGGGCGTCTGCGTTAGGACCTACCGGGTCGTCTTCCTTACTCCCCAGTCTCTACGTCAGGCCGAGTGGATTGGTCGGCCAGCGGTGTCCCCTGGGAGTTACTGGATGGTTGCTCAGTCACTTCAATCCCTCATGGTCCCTTATCCGCTATCCCCATTCCTGGGATTCGGTTCAGGCTTGAGCCTTCTTCTCTGGCAACAAGGGGACTCCTGGTTACGGGGGTTCTGTTCCTCTTTACTGGCATCTTACTTTCACCAGGCGAGATGGCAGCTGGTGGGCCCGTTTGTGGCATATCAGATGATGTCCCTTATATACCGAGCCCTTGGGCTCTTCGGCACAGTAGGTTATTGAGCTTACATGGGGTTCCAGCACCCTGGGGCTTGGTCTGTGCTCATTCCCCCTTGGTAAGGTGTTTCCTCTTGAGCTGATCATATTCAAGGGCCCCGTCAGGGGGCACCCCCTTCCTTACTTGCATTTTCCAGTGAATGGTCACCTTGGGTACCAAGTCTCGCAGGTTGGCGGGGGAGGGGAATTTCTTCCACAATCCCCCGTGGTTCCTAGGTAGGGTCCCCTAGAGGGTCCAGCTTACCTGCTGGTTCTATTGAAACGGTGTGCCTTCCGTTGACTCTGTATGGCTGGACTTCTCCTCTTTTAGGATCTGTCTGTCTACTGGGGACTCCTGGTCTGTTGGATGACAATGGCCTGTTCTATTATTGGTCTGGAGTTTGAAGCAGGATGCTCCCTCTGGAGGGTCCCTGATCCTGCCTTGGGCGGGGGTCTACGTCCCCTGCTTCTCAGCGGTATTCGCTCCAATGGATGCTCTTTAGCGGCAGGTTATGCTATCCTGGTGCCGCCCTGGGAGCCTACTAGCGTGGCTCTGTTGGGTCTCCCTTGTAACACAGGGGCTATGCCCTTGTTTTTACTGTCCCAGAATATCCTGACTCTGGTATTGGGGGCTGAGTACTCTCAGGCATAGACTTGCTATTTTATATGCCTTCTCTTCATCACCCTACTTGTGGGGTTCTGCGCACGGTCGGCCTGATAGAGAGACCCATGAGATGGATGGCCTGGGTGGCCTTGTGAGCTGTGGTTCGCAGTTGCCTCTGCAGAAGTCTGCTGACCTGTTCGCTCTCTTGGGAGTGCGGTTCTGCCCTTGTCAGGCCCCTTCCTTTGTCGTCCCAATATAAGGTGTCTTGTCTGGGGATTGACAGCTGATTCATTCACCCCTTGGAGACGGGCCTTATCTTCTGGGTGACTCAGCATAAGGGGGGGCTGGGAGCAAGCTTCCCCTGCTTCCCCTCCCTCCGTCTATTGGGGTTTTGTGGTAACCCATATTGATTGGCATGAGTCTTGGTCTCTTCCCTGTTAGACGTTCTCGGTCCCCAAGGTTTTTAGAGTCATTATAGCATAAGTTTGGGGTTGGCTCCCCATCTGGGGACTCTGAAGTTGCAGGTTCTGTCCTGGCTGTTTTCCTGCAGGAGTCTGGTTCTGTCTCCCTTGTGGGGAATTCTTTTGGGGATTGTTTAGTTGCAGCTCCCAAGTAGTTACATGGTCCCTCTGGGGATCAATTTTCATTTGTTTACCCTGCGGATTTTTCCTGGGGACTTTTGCTGGATGCTGTCTGAGCTCCCTTATAGTCCAGGTCGCTTCTCTGGGGGACTCCGTCAGACGTGTGCCTGAGACGGTGGATCTGGTTACTTAACCTTGGCTTGATATATATATATATATATATATGTCCACAGGCACCCCATGCCGTGGGGGTGTTCTTTCTTACGCCGGGCCTCCAGTCCAAGTGGTCTGTATGATCATTGTTTTAGTTCTGTAGTCTAACTATGGACTTTATCCTTAATAATACTAATATGAGGGGCTACATTCCCTCTACAGGTGTTGCAATTTTTCCCCATGAAGTTTTCCATGGCCCTTAGGGGGACTGATGCTCTTGGAGTCTGCAGAGCGCCTCCTTGTGTATGTGCCTGATATCTCCTTCCAGCGCCACTGCGCCCTTTGGATTAATCCTTCCTGGATGTCTCCTGATCCTGAGTAAAGCCCTGGCTTCGTGTTAGTTAGGGGTCAGTATTTCTGCCTTGGTCGGGTGACCTGTTCTATTTCCCTTAGGGGGTGTTACAAGTTTTCCACGAGGCTTCTTTTGCCTGTGGGCTGGTTGGGTCGTCACACTGGCCTATATTCCTCTTTAGGGGAAAGAATCTCCCCTTTTTCAGTTTATTCCATTATGTTGGTGCTTGGGTACCATTGGCCCTTCAGCACCAGGGTTTTTTTCTGTTGAATAAGTTGCTAGACTTATGGCTTGTCTCTGTTCATACCTTCAAGGTCTTGTTATGAGATTTACGTTAGAGCCTCTGCTCATGTCATGCCTGTTGCAAGTTTTACAGCGCCTTTACTGTCCGCTGTGCCTTGTTTTTTTCCTGGGGATCCCACCCTGCTTAAGGACACTGCTATTGGATGTCCCACACGCACACGTTATTACTATTCTGGAGCAGGACGTGCTGTATGCTTAGAATAATACAACTCTGTGTAGTACTCACCTGTAGAGTTGATATTATATGCATACAGCACGTCCTGCTCCACCCCACCCTGATTCACTTGTTCTGGATCCCCTGTATGGTGATTGTTATCAATTGATATTATTACCAGTTTTCTGTGTGGTTTGTTCCTCCCGGCTTCTCTTCTCACTGCTTTTCAATGCTGGGGATTTGTGGGAGGTCCTTCGGTATATGTAGGGCCGGGAGGAGCTTGTTTTCTACATGTCTGCAGTGCACGGCGCCTGAGGTGGAAGGATTACCCACACGTTATTACTATTCTGCAGCAGGATGTGCTGTATGCATATAATATCAACTCTACAGGTGAGTACTTCACAGAGTTGTATTTTTTGCCCTGGTTGTCCTGCTGACATTGTGCTGTTTGTTTGAGGTTTGTTTCTCCCTTTTATTACGCTGCTTTGGGACATCCCAGATATATCTACTTGGTTAGAATAAAATAGAGCTGTATTCACTGCAGGGTGGATTTGATTTAAATCTAACTGATTTAAATCACTAGTCAGTAAGGCTTGATTTAAATCAGTGATTTAAATCAAAGTTTCTACCTAAACTAGTTCTTGCTATTTTAACATGCAAGTAGATGAAGATTTTTAGAATCACTTTTTATATTACTTTTTTCTCCCCAGTTTAATGGGTTAATCATTCATATTTGGACACCACTGTTCTGTTGTACTTAGGAAGGAGAAAAATAATCCTGACCTTAATAACAATTTAAATAGATTTATTCAACTGAAACAATAACAACATTACAGCATAAGTTATTTGCTTAAACAAACATCCATGTTTTGTTAACTAATTTGGCTAAACAAAATATATATATATTTTAAGAAACTTAGACTGTCAGCCCAGCCGACACATGAAAAACTTAAATACTACTGTCCCTGCGACAGTGTCCTCTGTAGCTCACTAGTCATAGGTTTGTAGAATAATAGGATTAAGGTCTTTTTCTCAACTCTGTTCATGTTGTAACATTTTTGCTGTGAAGAAGAGGCTGGGACCTCTGCGGAGTCCAATTCAGTTTTGAGAACTGCGTAAGTAAAGCGAGCGTCTGTGATAATATAGGAGAGAAACTGCCCACTAATCCTACAGAAACCTCTGGAAGAGCATAGCATTGTGAATGTTACACATATACAGCCTTTATTCTACTGAGTTAAACAACTCAGCTTTATCTCATGATGGAAGAACCTTTGAATGGTAAAATATTTTCCTCAAAAAGCAGTTTATTGAAAAAAAATCCGATTTAAATAAAAAAAATCCGATTTAAATCAAAAAAATCCGAATTTTTTTTATTTTTTTAGATTTTTTTAAAAAAAACATTGATTTTTATCCACCCTGATTCACTGGGTGTACTTGGCAATTTACAACATTTCAATTCCATACAATGCAGGGCATAGAAGGGACGAGGGACAATGCAGAGGGGCAGAGAGATATACACGGAGGTGGGCATGATGCAGCAGGCATGAATACATCCTTTATCTCATTTCTAGCATCAGGTCTAGTATCTGATAGGGCATGCTCATCAGGACAGTGCTGGACCGGTGTCAGAGATAATTTTTCTAGTGCATGACAAGACACTCTTGTCGTATGCGTTGCATAGGGTGGAGTAGAGGCGATCCAGTGATCTTCTCAGCTGTTCTGATGATCCTTTGGAGACTGGCTTGTTTTTGCCCTTGTTTGTGCCCTTGAACCAGAAGAAGATGGAGAATCCCAGGACGGAGTCCATGACTGCATTAAAGAATGTGACCAGGATCAGGTCAGCCTTTTTTTCAGTAGCCGCAGAAAGAAGAGTCGCTCCTATGACTTCTTCAGACCAGAACTTTGTGTCCTTGGCCCTTTTGTATTTCCACCCCATTGATGAATAGTGGAGCAGTGATAGGCGGGGAGCACCGGAAGTCTATGATTAGCTCCACTATTTTTGCCGAGTTGATCACTAGGCCATTATCTGAGCACCACTCTTCCAGTTTGGTGACACAATACCGGTATGCTTACTCCTCCACCTTCCAATTCCTAATCAGACCTATGATGGTAGTGTCATCCACGAATTGGTGTATATGGAGGGGGGTATAGGAGAATTGGAGAAAGGACACCGCCCTGTGGTCAACATTCGTGACCCTGGACCTGGGGATGAATGGGCCAAGCTAATCCTCTTAGCTGTATCTTCGGCAGGCTTAACCCTCCTTCTCAAGGCCTGACAACAGGCCATGTTTTATGGGTCACCAAATTAGACTCACAGTAAATAGTGTTCAGAACTTTAGAGCCAGTTGCCATGTTTCCCTGAAAAAAAGACATGATCTTCTATTTATTTTTGTTACATAAGTTCTTTCAGGGCTTATTTTCAGGGGAGGTTCTGGTTGGTGACAGTCTGGAAAAATGTTATATTTGCTGTTGATGCCCATCATGGGCTTGGGGAGGTGTATATGCCACTGCAGAGTGTGTAGTGTGAGGTGCACCATATACTTGCTTCTGTATGTGGCTTTCCGGCATCTGCGTGGGTTTCACAATATGATCCAGGCTGTCATGTGATGACAAATTGGTGTAGCCGGCTGCTGGCGCTTAGAGGTACCTTCAGCCCCGACTGTCCTGGTTGCCTTGGCAATTGCCTTATTTGCCCCTGTAACTAGGGTTTATTTTTGGGGTAAGGGTTATATTCAAAGCATCCTTTAAAAATGCTGAAAAATCATGCTAGGGCTTACTTTCAGGGAAGCAGGGTATGTGGAGCTTCGCAAACATGATCTGTTGGCAGGCCTTGAGAAGGAGGGTTGGTGAAAACAGTGTTCTACTGGATACTTTTCTTAGGGTCTCGTAGAAAATACACATGGAGGCTGCAGGTGTCTTTTAGGTAATCTCATGTCTAGGAAGTTTTGGGAAGAGCTCTGGTGGGCGTGGCTTTAAACTCAAATGTATCTGGTTAGACAGCTGCATACCAAGAAAGAGATTTAAAGTGAGGACCAGAATCCAGCTTGTTCCTATTTGTATTAGCTGTTTGCATTGACTTGTCTGATTTTTTATTAGTTATACAGAAATATCTTAAAGTATATGCAGCTCCCTGGCTTGTCTCTCTTATGTGGATGAGCTGGCAAAGTATTAGCTGAGTGCCACTGCAAATGCCAGTAAGGCAGAACCTAACAAAAGTGCAAAGCACGTCTAGCACAGTGAGCAGCAATTACTGCTTGAAAAAAGGGGGAACACCCTGAAACGCTTAACATCTTCTATGCCCAAATGGGAGCACCAGAAATTTATGCTACGAAGTAAAGGTTACTTTTAAATAATTTTTCTTCAGACCTCACTTTCTAAATGGTTGCTCACTGTCCTAGACCTTTTATGTGTAGACTTATATTGCTATGTTTGCCTCAGGTGCTGCTTTAACAATTTTTTTTTTTTACTGCTCCAGTTTTTACCCTTCAAGTGAAGTTTCAATGCAGTGATGTCTTTCCTTCTGCTCAGGTCAGTACCCAGAATATGAAGATGGGTGGATTGCCACGTACCACCCCTCCTACCCAGAAGCCACCCAGCCCACCAGTGGCCGGCAAAGGAACTCTTGGGTAATTATTTTGCTTGAGAAGTGCCAAGTACAATGATGACGACTAATTCATTATGCCTTCAGGTGCATGCGGATAGACCCCTCTGAATTCTATGCTACCATGTAATTTAGTTAATTAACCTTTTTGCTTTTCTCAAAGGAGAGTTTTAAATGTTCCATTTCACCACCTTGTCCCACAAATGTTGTTTTAAAGCCTTGTTTTATGCATGTCACTTTTTCATTCTAGTAACCGTTCTATGTTTGTACTGGGGAAGGCTGTTTATACTGCTTTATAACTGGAACACGCATCCTTTTACAGCCTGTCACAAATAATGATTTAGATTTCTCTTTTAAACCAAAGAACATTCTTTTTAGTAACAGTACTTTTGTCACTTTGATACATTTTTCTAGTCAAATGATTTGGAAAATGTTTGTAAAATTGATTTTTCTTAATGTAATGAGCACTGTATTGAAAGTTTTGATACAAGTACTGTTTCAGGCGACGTCTAAGGTGTTTTGTCTACATATCACTTTTACTTTTACTGTGTGAAGATCCCCTTTTGTTTTCTGAAATGTTAAACCCAATTGTTGCCTGAGTTCTCAACCAATGCTCTGCAATTCTTATAGCAGTGAAGGGGTTGAAACTTAAATCTAAAGATAGCTATGCCTACATTCCTTTTTATGGAGGTACCCAAACTTTTGAAAAAAAGAAAAGTTGCACACAAAACCCTACACAAAACCTAAATGCGGGCCTGGCAAAACAGTTATTTCCTAATGTCCCTTATTTTCGGGGTATAATTTGGAAGTTTATTTTCTACTTTTTGTTTTCTTCTTGAAGGCGACACTCACCCTATCGCACACTGGAGCCCGTGCGCCCCCCTGTCGTTCCAAATGACTATGTTCCCAGCCCCACACGTAACACGGCTCCCTCACAGCAACAGAGCCCTGTTAGAACAGCTTCAGTGAACCAGAGGACCCGCACATACAGGTATATGTAAGATATATAAGCAGTTGTGCCAAATGGTGGCTGCTGTATTCCTGTAAACTCACCACAATATTTTAAATTGCTTAACTCTGTCTTCTTAAGGAAATAAAGGCCCAAGTTATTATTTTGCTTTCTTATATATGGATGTACTCCTGGTTTTGTGTTTATGTAATTTCATACAACACAGTTTCAGAAAAAGCAGCTTGCCCTCCAATCTTGTTCTGGCCTGGCATGCTATAACTGTAGATACTTCAGTCCAGTTCTTTACCCAGCTAGTCTAATTAAACAGATTTTTTTATATATAAAGTGGGTAAAATAAAATACCTGCCTCTAAATATATGTCAAAATAGTCCACCACCCCACAATGGGGACCATTATGACGCCTTTCAGGCACCTGAAATATGCCCACCGCCACGGCGGTTCCCATTGTGGTAGAGGGGGATGCACTCTTCACTAATAATTAGAGGGAGCTGTCTCATTTTACCCATGGTTTTCATTAAGAGTTAAGTGTTTAGACTCAGCTGGACAAAAACTATGTATCTTCATGTAATATTATGCAGTGGATTCAATTTTGTCATGATACTTTTCGGGTGGGGCCAGCCAAGCCATTCATTTAATTATTTCAAGTTTATAGTGGTCACCATAATTTTTATTGGTGTTTTGTAAATATAAGGGCTTCTTCTTCAATTTTTTACACATTTAATTTCCAAGCTTCTTCACTACTACAGAGCATCAGCACTACTTGTGCTTGAAAAGCTGTTTGTGACTTTATTTATATATATATTTTTTTGCAATTTTGTGTGACTAATTTCATTTTTAACCCTTTACCTGGAATGCCATGCAAACCTTTTACATTGGGCTTGATCTTTTTGTTTGTCTTGTTCCAAATGCATGTACAACCAATCCCTTGAGAAATGTTCTCTGGTTAGCTACATATTAATGTCTTTATAGAGTAATGCCAGAAATATGATTTTCAGAACTAAAGCTTTCCACACCATCTTTAACTTGAATCGACAATACATAACTCTTGCTAAATTCAGTTACCTGGCTGTCAAATACGTAGTCAGGTTAAATTCTATTGGCCATTTTTAAAATAGGTGGTGATCAATATACAATGATTATCACGTTGTATAAATATTTTATGTATCATGTTGTACTTTTGCTCTGAATGGATTGCAGTTTGGATAGGTTGTGGTACTTTCAATGTTCTGTGGATAAAGAGGCTTGTGAGGAAAGCAGTAGGCCAGCTGTCAAACCTGTGTATGAGGTAACTGCAGGCAAAAACTAAAAACGTGGGCACTCTCAACTACTCCTCCACTCATGGTAAAGTGTTGTTCTAATGTAACTTATAGAATGCCTATCTGTCTTTCTTAGCTCAGGACTCCTCTAGTCTGACTATGGTCTGCAATAAACGGGGCACATATAGTGACTTGCGAAAATATCCACCCTCCTTGGCGATTTTCATTTTTTGCTACCTCACAACCTGGAATTAAAATGGATTTTAAGGCTGGCTTCATTCACATCAGCGCGGCTGCGGGGGGCACTCGCCGTTTAGAGGAATCGCTGCTGGCAGGGTGCTTTTGGGGAGCACCCTGATGTTAAAGCACTCAGAAATTACTATCAGCTTTTCGCATGCGATTTTGGGGCACTCACCCGAAAGCGTGAGCTCCCACAATCGTGCTTGTGTGAAACCAGCCTTACAAGTTAGCCATAATTTTGTTTAAAGAATATGCCTGGAACTTTTTATTATTGTGAAGCGAACAACAAATAGGTGTCATGCTAAAGATCTGGTGAAGTAAGTTTACCTTTGGTTATGCTTTCGAGTGTGAACAGACGCTTACATCTGAGTGCGCTTTTTAAATTGAACATACAACAAAATTGTTATTTTTACCATAAAATCACCTAACCGTGTAATCAGGCAATTAATCTGGAGAGGTACATCATCTTTCCAATGGCGTAATTTTTCATGTAAGATAGCTCACTGAGATGTAAACTTCAATTCACATCTGAAAGCACACCTGCATTTGCTTCACCAGATCGTTAGCATGACTTGGACCAAAAGAAAACTTCAGTGTGCATAACTATTCACCCCCCCAAATCAGTATTTGTAAAGCCACCTTTTGCAGCATTTACAGCTGCAATTCACTTTGGATAAGTCCCTGCGGGCTTGCCACTGGAATTTCCTTTTAGGGCAAAACTGTTCCAGCTCCTTCATGTTCGCTGGTTTCTGCTGGTAAACAGCAATTTTCAATTCCTACCATAAATTCTCATTTGGATTAAGGTCTGGGCTTTCACTAGTTCATTCCAATACATATACATGCTTAGTGTGCTTTTGGAAGGTGAACCACTGTCCCTGTCTCAAATCCCTGACGGATCAAAACCGGTTTTGCTCAAGAATATCCCTCTATTTGGTGCCATCTATCTTCCCCCTCAACTCGGACGATATTCCAAGTGTGACATACACTCCCCTTCAATACTTCTTGACAGTTGGGTTATTCTCCAGTAGAGGGCGAATTTCTGCAGAGATGAATGCAATAAAAGAAGCCCCTCCCGGTCCATAACTACCTGGGACCTCCTACCAATTCCCCAGTTTTCTTCTCTGCAGGAAGCGAGCAAGACAGAAGATGAAGACTTCTCTTACTTGCAGGTAAGCCGGGCTCGCGCCCGGCCATTTTTGTCCCTATTGCTGCCAGGACCCTCCTAAATTGTCCCTGTATTGAGCCTCCCAGCTTAGGCTGCGGGTCCTGGTAAAGGTAGGAGCACCCTATGGGTGCAGCAGGAGCACCGCTCCACCGTGAGGCCTCACTATGGGGTAGGCGGTTATCCATGTTTTGGTGAACCTGGTGTGGGATGCCCCATCCCGCTAGGCTTAGGGCCGGATTCTGGCAGGGTTCCCCCCTTCTGGGTCCCTTACTCTCCTCCGGGGGGGGGGGGGGGGGCTGGCTGTCTGGCCTTTATACTGGTTATGTGTGTGTGATTTTACTCATCCTGTGTGTGTGTGTGTAATTAACGCTTGGCCCGCACGCACGCTCTCGTGCGGCGGTGGGCTGGTTCTCTCATGGTCGGTTCCGCGGCCATATTGGCCGGGGAGCGCGACCCTCTTGCTTCTCTCAGTGAAGGGAGGTGGGGCCTGGCGCTCTCCCGTGTCGGAAGACCGCGCCGGTGTCTGCCCGCCCCCCTTGGCTTCGTCGGCCGGCTTCCAGCCCTATCGGCTGGAAGCGCAGCTTGGTGTGTGTATCCCGCGTCGGAAGGGGGCGGGGCCATGTGCTGGCGTTCTCCGCGCTGGTCCGCCTCCTTCACCCTTTGCACAGGGAGGACGCCATCATCATTACTGCGGCCCGTGAGTGCCCCATACGGGGCTCCTTTATGCTGGGTATATTGGTATATGCACATAAATATTGTACATGCTGCTGGGCGTTATTGGTGCCCGTGGGCGATATATATATATATATATATATATATATATATATATATATATATATATATATCCCCTAGATGGGGATGTGTGTCTATACATAGTATATGCCTTTTTATTTGCACTGTATGGCTGCTCGTATATATTTCTGTTGTGTGACTGTAAGATCAAATGCTATGGCATTTTTTACACTGCTCTGCTCTTATGTGGCTTATTTTGTGTGTTACAGGTGTCCCTGTATATGTGCATTTTAAGGGGTCCCAAAGTTGTCCACCTAAAAATCCTCCCACCGGGACTTTAAGTGGCATCCCGGGTTGCTTATGCGTAATCCCCTACGGTCTTGCGACTGACCACAAAATTTCACCATATGGAGGCTTTGCAGGATACCAGGCCCGGGATCCCTTCGGGACAATCCGGGCCATGTGTGGGGTGCGGGGTATCCCTTACGGGGGAGAATGTGCTGATCTGTATACCATGTGCACAAAAGGCCATAACGCGGCAGTCGGGTACCCAGCCTTCTGGGTCGGCTCCTCCCGCTTCGCCTTCCCCTCCCCACCTGATCCGTACCCCAAGTGACATTGGTACTAGTGGGGAGTCGCTTTCTCATGTTTGGGCTCGGTTGGCTAGCATAGAGAAAATTATTGCTAGCACGGTGGGCAAGAAGCCCCAGGCTAAAAAGAGACAGTTGTCGTCGGCCCAGTCTTTGTGGGACACTGACGACGAGTCCGCTGAATTGTCCGATTATTCCCCGTTAGAGGAGGGGATATTGTATCAGGATTCAGAGGCTGACTATGGTCAGCCTGGGAATTCCAATGTCGGGCAGGCGCTGAGGGATGCCGTTGATACGGCCACTGTTTTGTCACATTTATTGGAGGTGTTGGATATTGATCCACCTGAGGCGCCCCTTCTTCTTAAGAATGGGGAATTTTTGGGGACCTACTAGCCCCGTCTGGAATTCCCTACCCAAGATCATTTTGATGCGCTGATACTTAGGGAATGGGAGAGGCCCAGTCGGCTTCCTGGTGTGCCTCAGGGATGGCATAAGAAGTATCCTTTTCCCATGGAGGCGGTCAAGTGCTGGTCTTCTCCTCCCGAGGTCGACGCGCTTGTTTTAGGTTTGACCAACTCTTCTGTACTGAACACCCCTGACGCCTCCTCCCTTAAGGATGGCGAGGACAAGCGCCTTGATCAGATGGCATGCCACGCATTTGCCAACGTGGGCTCGGCCCTGCGGCCGGTTAGTGCATCTGTCCTGGTGTCGCTTGCTACCAGGTCTCTTATCAGGGACTGGCTGAATAACGCTCAGCTGGATCCAGCTGGCGCTGAGTTCGCTATACTTAAGAAGTGCGAATTGTTCATGGATTTTGTCATGGCCGCGATGGAAGACTCCATTGTCGTGTGTAGTAGGACGTCAGCCTTACTGGTGGCCATGCGCAGACTGGTCTGGCTCCGTCAGTGGACAGCGGACGTTGGAGCCAAGAAGTCACTCACAGCTCTCCCCTTCTTGGGTGCGCGGCTGTTTGGAGATAAATTGGATGCTGTTGCTCAAGACGGTAAGTTACCTCAGCGGAGGAAGCAGCGCCGTCCCTTTCGGGGGGCGGGCTCGTTCACTCCTTCCTTTCGAGGGGCCAGAGTGTCTAGGGGTCTGGCCTTCTCAGGGGTCAGGGGCTCGTCCTGGAACAGAGGCAGAGGTCGGGCACGTCCCGCGGCTGCCATTAAACTGGCTCAGCAATGAAGGGGCGCCCTCACCCGCAAGGGTGGGGGGACGGCTGCGGCTCTTCTTCCGGGTCTGGGCCCGGGAGGTCACAGACAATTGGATCTTCGGAAGTGGTCTCCGGGTAGAAACTGGAGTTCGAGTACTGGCCTCCCCCAAGATTCTTAAGGTCTCGGGTGCCCTCGGACCCTCAGGCTGCACAGGGGCTCCTGTTGGCAGTGAAAAGCCTTCTGGACATGGGGGTTATATGCCCGGTGCCTCCGTTGGAAAGAGGCAGGGCTTACTGCTCTAACCTTTTCATGGTTCCCAAAAAGGAGGGTTCGGTGAGAGCCATTCTAGATCTCAAGGTTCTCAACAGGTTTATCAGAGCCAAAAAGTTCCGCATGGAGACTCTGCGCTCGGCTATCAATTCCCTTCGCCAAGGGGATTTTATGACATCCATAGACATCAAGGATGCGTATCTGCATGTTCCGATTTTTCAGGCACATCAGAGATTCCTCCAGTTTGCGGTGGGGGATCAACATTATCAATTCGTAGCTCTTCCCGTCGGTCTGACCTCGGCACCGAGGGTATTCACCAAGGTTTTGGCGGGCGTAATGGCTCTGCTCAGATCTCAGGGCATTCGCACTGTGCCTTATCTGGACGACCTGTTGATTTCAGCTTCTTCCCTTCAGCAGGCAGAACTGGACACCCACCAGGTGGTGTCGACCCTGGAGAGGTTCGGGTGGGTGATCAACCGCACCAAGTCTTCTCTCTCCCCGTCTCGAGTGATTTCATTTCTGGGCATGAATCTGGATACCAGTCGGGCCAGAGTGTTTCTGCCCCAGACCCAGGTGCAGGGGAATCAGGACCTGATCCGTCTTCTTCTGGCCATTCCTTGCCCCTCTATCCGACAGGGGATGAAACTGGTGGGTCTGATGGTGTCCTCCTTCGAGGCGGTGCCGTTTGCACAATTTCACATGAGATCTCTTCAACTTCTCCTATTGACGTATTGGGACAGGAGCCCACAGTCATTGGATCAACCTTTCAAGCTGTCTCCCAGGGTTCGGCAGTCATTTCGGTGGTGGCTGGACTCGAGCAATCTGGTGAAGGGCAGATCCTTTCTGGTCCCTTGTTGGGAGACCGTTGCCACGGATGCCAGCCTGTCGGGCTGGGGAGGTTATTGGAAGAGTCATCGGTTCAGCGGGGTGTGGGGTCCCCAGGAGGCTCACACCCCCATCAATGTATTGGAGCTCAGAGCCATTCGTCTGGTTCTGGCTCGGTTGACCCCACAGCTAAGGGGTCTTCCGGTTCAGGTGCGTTCGAACAACGGCAGTGGCCTACATTAATCACCAAGGAGGGACTCGCAGCAGGAGTGCCCTCAGGGAAGTCTCTCTGATCCTGCGCTGGGAGGAGAGCAATGTTCCTTGCCTTTCGGCAGTCTACATTCTGGGGGTGGAGAATACGGAGGCGGATTCCCTGAGCAGGGGGTCCTCTCGCCACGGAGAGTGGTCTCTCAACCCCGAGGTCTTTCTGGATCTTTGCCGCAAGTGGGGGACTCCGGAGGTGGATCTCTTTGCCTCGAGGCACAATCACAAACTTCCGGCATTTGTGTCTTTCTCAGGATCCCCTGGCTTTGGCAGTGGATGCCTTGTCTCTGTCTTGGAACGACTTGGGTTTTCTGTACCTGTTTCCACCTGTCTCCATGCTGGGCAGGGTAATTCGCAAACTGGTTCTAGAAGGGGCACCAGCGATTCTGGTGGCTCCAAGGTGGCCAAGAAGGGTTTGCTGCCGGCTTCCCTTGCTGCCGGACCTGCTATCCCAGGGTTATCTACTTTACCCCAATTTACAAACGCTGGCTTTGACGGCCTGGCTGCTGAAACCTTCCTCTTGAAAGACCCTGATTAGGGTTAGGAAGCGGTCCTCTTCTGGCATTTACTATAGGATTTGGAGGTCCTATATTGATTGGTGTGAGGCTAGGGCCTTGCCTTGTAGGGTTTTTTTCTGTATCCAGGATTTTGGAGTTTCTTCAGCATAATCTGGATCTTGGGTTCCAGCTTAGTACTTTGAAAGGACAGGTTTCTGCTCTGTCGGTTTTCTTCCAGAGGTCTTTTGCTTTTCACCCGCTGGTTAAGACCTTTATTATAAGTATGTCACACCGCTTCAGATAGTCATTACACTTGGGTTATACTGTCCTGTAGAGGGCAATCTTGCAGAGATGTAAAGAAAAAGTGAGCCCCCCCAGCCCATAAATACTTCGGACCTCCCACTCATTCCCCAGTCTTTTATCTCTGCAGATGGCGAGCAAGTCAGAAGATGGATGTCTCCTCCTTGCAGGTAGCCGGTAATCTTATTGATTTACCTTGCCTCCCAGCCTAGGCTGCTCGTCCGGGCAAGGGTAGATGGCACCCTAGGTGCTTAGGGGCTACGCTCCACCGTGAGACCCCATAACAAGGGGTAGACGGATAGCCGGGTTGGTGACCCCATTTTGGGATGCCCTGTCCCTTGGCCTTCCACCCTAGCGTGGTTTTTCCCCCTCTCCCGGATACCCCTGGGGGGGGGGGCCTTTTCACTTGTAGACGTTAGTGTTTGGATCAATATTCTTTCCCCCCCATCTTGACTCAATTGTAGTATGTGTGGTGTGTGGGCACTTGTTCACTGGGTGCGTGTGTGTTTCACTGTGCTTTTATTGTGCGTAGCTGGCGCCGGCCTCTGGTTAGCTATGGTGGCGGGGGAGCTTCTTCCCCTCAGGTGCGATCACCTACGGCCCGCCCCCGGGCTGCTGGCGCCGCTGTTAGTTCCTGGCTACTGGCTGGAAGCGATGGGGGCCGGGCGCGATGCGCGAACCGCGCCGGCCCGGCCTCCTTCCTTCCTCCTGCTTTTTTCACACTCCGCCGGGCGCGTGTGTGTCTGTCGGCTGACTGGTGGTCGGTGAGTGGCCTTCTGGGCTCCATTTGCCTTGTTAAATCCATGCCCTCTGTGTGATTGTCGGCAATGCTTGTTTTTGACATGTTGAACATTTTGCTAATACTCTGCCTCCCTAGGCAGGAAACCCAAACTAATTTTTGGACACGCTTGCGGGCGTTAGTATAGTGAGGGTCTGATTGCTGTGTCTGTCTTTTGTGTTCCAGGTGGACCATTGTTTTCTATGAAAGGGGGGTTCTCCCGGTCCTAGGGTCCCTGGTTAAAATCGGGTCTGTAAAGATTCACGGGCCGATCACCTCCCACCCCGCGGGACATCCGAGATCGGGATGTCCCGCGGGGTGAAACCCCCCAGAAACCCCAAAAAGATCTTACCTGATCCGCCGCCGCTTCCGCCGCCTCCCGCGCGCCCCTCCAGACGTGCCCGCCGAGAGTGACGCGCTGGAGGCGGCGGAAGCGGCTTGGACGTTCCTGTCCCCCGCTTGGACGTTGGCGGGGATTGGCTGCGGCGTTCACGTGGGAGCGGGGAGAGGTGAGTTTTTTGGGGTTTCTGGGGGGTTTCACACAGCGGAGCACCCCCGATCGGGGTGCCCCGCCGAAGTGGACCAAAACCCAGGATAGTCAAAATCCTGGGTGTTGGTCCACTTTAAAGGGGCATCCAGGGTAGCATTTACTGCGTAATTCCCTCTGGTCATTGTGACTTACTTTTTAAAAAATCACCATATGGAGGCTTCCCCGGACATCGGGCTTGTGCTCCCCTCGGGGCAATCCAGGCAGTGTTTGGGGTGTGCGGTATCCCTTTCGGTGCATGATGTATTTCTTTGTGTACCATGTGTACCATTAGCGGCAGTCCGGATCCCCGGTGTCTGGTTCTGCTCCGCCAGTCCCGTCTCCTACTCCCCCCCCCGCCTGATACGTACCCCAGGTGATGTGGTCATGGGTGGGGAGTCGCAATCTGAGGTGTGTGCCAGATTTGCCAATCTTAAAAAATTGTTTTCTAGTGCTGTTGCCAAAAAGGTCCCGGCTAAGAGAAAACATTTGTATACACTTGATTTGGATGAGTTTGACTCTCTGGATTGGTCCGATTGTTCCCCGCTAGAGAAGGGGAGCTGTTTGAGGCGTCGGATGGGTCTGATGATCAGCAGTTTGTTGGTGCTGATACCGAGCTGGGTCAGGAGGATTCCTTGGATACCTCTAAGCTCATATGTTTGAGGTCTTGGCTTTTTCTCCTCCTGAAGCGGCTCCTCCGCAAAAGGGGGAGTTCTTTGAGGTGACCAAGCCACGTTTGGAATTCCCTTATCAAAAGCATTTTGATGGCATTATTCTCAAGGAATGGGAGAGGCCTACTCGAGTTCCAGGTGTTCCGCCGGGTTGGGACAAAAAAAAAAATGTCCCTACTGGTGGACGCGGTGAAGCACTGGTCGTCCCCTCCCGAGGTGGATGCTCCTGTTTTGGGGTTGTCCAGCACCTCCATCTTGCATTCTCCGGACTGCACTACTCTCAAGGATGGTGAGGATAAACGCATTGACCAGATGGCTTGTCATGGTTTGGCCAGTGTTGGGTCGGCCTTGCGGCCTGTTTGTGCTTCGGCGCTTTTATTAGTAGCTGCTAGGATCGGTGGTTAGAGGACTGTTGACCTCTTCCGGGCTTGACCCGGCTAGTGAGGAGTTCACCGCCCTTAAGCGATTTTTTTTCATTTGTGCTGGCCGCCTACAATGGTGATGTGTAGTAGAACTGTGGCCTTGCTTGTGGCTTTCCGGCGGTCGGTTTGGTTGCGCCAGTGGGCGGCTGATTTTGTGTCCAAAAAGTCGCTTACGGCCCTTCCCTTTGTGGGGTTGCGGCTCTTTGGAGAAAAATTGGATTCGGTTGCAAAGGGTGGTAAGTTACCTCAGCGTAAGAAGCAGCGTCGTCCCTTTCGGGGGGGGCAGCTTCCTTCACTCCTTCCTTTTGTAGGGCCAGAGTTGGCAGTGGAGTGGCCTTCTCCTCCTCCAGAGGTGATTCCTGGAACCGGGGCAGGGGTCGTGCCCGTCCAGGACACAGCTGGGGATCTAAGCCTAAGGCCGCTGCCACCCGGCTCAGCAATGAGGGGGCGCCCTCCACCTTGCGGGTGGGGGGACGGCTGCAATTCTTCTCCCGGGTCTGGGACCAAGAGGTGCCCAAGGACGGTTCCGTTTGTCCCATTCTGGATCTGAAGTTGCTCAACAGGTTCGTCCGTCCCCGGAAGTTCCGCATGGAAATTCTGCGTTCAGCCATCTACTCACTTCGTCAAGGGGACTTCATGACGTCCATAGACATCAAGGATGCTTACCTGCATATTCCAATCTTTCCGGCACACCAGAGATTTCTCTGGTACTTTGTAGAAAATCGTCATTTTCAGTTTGTGGCTCTTCCGTTTGGCCTCACCTCGGCTCCAAGGGTTTTCACCAAGGTGTTGGCGGGGGTGATGGCCCTTCTCATAGCCCAGGGTATCCGCATCGTGCCTTATCTGGACGATCTTCTTATTGTGGCTTCTTCTCTCAGCCAGGCGGAGCTAGATACCAGGACTGTGGTAGCCACCCTGGAGAGATTCGGCTGGGTGATCAACTATCCCAAGTCCTGCCTCTCTCCCTCAAGGGTGGTGTAGTTCCTGGGAATGTCTCTGGATACTTCTCAGGCCAGGGTGTTCCTCCCCCGGCCCAAAGTTCTTCTGATTCAGGAATTGACTCAGCGTCTCCTATCCATCCCTCGCCCGTCCATCCGGCTGGGGTTGCGACTGGTGGGATTGATGGTGGCATCGTTCGAGGTGGTTCCCTTTGCCCAGTTTCACACAAGGACGCTCCAGCTCCATATTTTGGCGGCCTGGGACGGGTCCCCGCTGTCATTGGATCAGTCTTTTCTGATGTCCCCCCCCCCCCCCCCCGGTGCGACGTTCCCTTCGGTGGTGGCTGACACCAAGCAATCTGAGGAGGGGCAGATCTTTTCTGACCCCTCGTTGGGAGACGGTCACCACGGATGCCAGCCTGTCAGGTTGGGGGGGATTTTGGAAGGATTTTCAGTTTCAGGGACTGTGGGGCCTCAGGAGGCTCACAACCCCATCAATGTTCTGGAGCTGAGAGCCGTCAGGTTGGTTCTGGCTCACTTGACTCATCAGTTGCGGGGCCTGCCGGTTCAAGTTTGGTCGGACAATCGGACGGCGGTCGCCTACATCAATCACCAGGGAGGGACTTGCAGCAGGCGTGCCCTCAGGGAAGTGTCTTTGATCCTGGCTTGGGCAGAGGGCAATGTCCCATGCATCTCGCCAGTGTACATTCCGGGAGTGGAGAACACGGAGGCGGACTCCCTGAGCAGTGGCTCGTCTCGCCGGGGGGGGGATGGTCACTCAGCCCCAAGGTTTCGGTCGCTTTGTCACCGGTGGGGGACTCCGGAGGTGGACCTCTGCCTCTCGTCACAATCACAAACTTCCGGCATTTGTGTCTCTCTCGCGGGACCTGCTGGCTCTGGCAGCGGATGCCATGTCTCTGAACTGGAGGGATCTGGGGTTTCTGTACCTGTTCCCTCCGTTTTCCCATGGTGGGCAAAGTGGTGCGCAAGCTGGCCCTAGAGGGTGCATCAGCAATCCTGGTGGCTCCAAGATGGCCAAGACAGGTTTGGTCGCAGACGTGGTAAGGTTGGCAGAGGATCAGTTAGATCTGCCCCTTCTGCCGGATCTGCTCACTCAGGGTCCACTGCTCTACCCCAATTTACCAACGCTGGTTTTGACGGCATGGCTGCTGCAACCTCCATCTTGAAGGAGGAAGGTCTTTCTGATGCTGTCATTCTGACTCTGGTTAAGGCTAGAAAAAAGTCTTCCTCTGCCATCTACTATAGAATTTGGAGGTCTTATATTGATTGGTGTGAGGTCCGAACCTTGCCTTGCAGGGCGTTCTCTATCCCTAGGGTTTTGGATTTTCTGCAACATGGTCTGCACCTGGGTTTGCAGCTTAGTACGCTGCAAGGGCATGTTTCTGCCCTGGCGGTTTTCTTTCAAAAGTCTTTTGCTCTTCATCCTCTGGTTAAGACCTTTTTCCAGGGGGTTACGCATGTGCGGCCTTTTGCTCCCTGTTTGGGATTTGAATTTGGTTCTTTCTGGTTTGCAGGGTCCTCCTTTTGAACCTTTGCAGGATATTGCACTTTCTACGTTTACTCAGAAGGTTGCGTTTCTGGTTGCCATCACTTCCATTCGGCGTGTATCTGAGTTGGCGGCTTTGTCCATTAAGGCTCCTTACTTTGAGAGGCATCAGGACAAGGTTGTTTTCCGCTTCAAGCCAGATTTCCTTTCTAAGGTGGTTTCTGCCTTCCATCTTAATCAGGACATTGTTCTACCCTCCTTGTGTCCTAAGCCCAGAGATGACAAGGAGAGGGTTTTGCATTCTCTGGATGTGGTTCGCTGTGTGAAGTGCTATTTGGTGGCTACTTCCTTTCGTAGGACTGACGCCCTTTTTGTGGTGCCCTCCGGGCCTAGGAAAGGTTTGGCTCCCGCCAAGTCTTCCATTAGTAAATGGATTTGCCAGGCCATTGTTGGGGCCTATTCTGCCAAGGGGAAGATTCCCCCTTTTCGTGTTACTGCTCATTCCATTCATGCTGTTGGGGCGTCCTGGGCTTTCCAGCATCAGGCCTCTGTTGAGCAAGTTTGTAAGGCTGCTACTTGGTCTTCAGTTCACACGTTTTCCAAGTTTTACAAGGTTGATGTGCGGGCCTCAGCGGATGCTGTTTTTGGCCGCAAAGTTCTGCAAGCTGCAGTGGTTTGTTTGTGCATTGTTGCCTTGTTTTGGATCCCCGCCCTTTATGGACACTGCTATTGGATGTCCCAAGTGTAATGACTATCTGAAACGGGGTGTGTGACATACTTAGAATAATACCATTTTGTGAATTATCACCTGTAAAATGGGTATTTAAAAGTATGTCACACACCCCGCTTCACCCCGCCCTTTGGTGTTCTGGATCCTTTCTATGGTGAACCTTTTTTATTGTTACTGGTTATATTTGGCTCTTCCTGGTCCCTTTACTGCTGTCTTAATACTGGGAAATGAGTGGGAGGTCCCAGGTATTTATGGGCTGGGAGGGGCTCACTTTTTTTCTTCACATCTCTGCAAGATCGCCCTCTACAGGACAGTATAACCCAAGTGTAATGACTATCTGAAGCGGGGTGTGTGACATACTTATAATACCCATTTTATAGGTGAGAATTCACAAAATAGTATTTTCCAAGGGGTGGCGCATGTGCGGCCCCCTCGAAAGGCTGTAGTTCCTGTTTGGGATTTGAATTTGGTTCTTTCGGCTCTGCAGGGTCCTCCTTTTGAGCCGCTACAGGATATTGCTCTTTCGGTTCTCACTCAGAAGGTTGCCTTCTTGGGGGCTATTACCTCTGTTCGGCGTGTCTCTGAGTTGGCGGCTCTGTCGATTCAGGCCCCTTACTTTGAGAGACACCAGGATAAGGTGGTTTTTCGTTTTAAGCCGGATTTCCTTCCTAAGGTGGTGTCTGCTTTCCACCTCAATCAGGATATTGTTCTCCCTTCCTTGTGTCCTAAGCCTAACAATGACAAGGAGAGGGTTCTGCACAATTTGGATGTTGTTCGCTGTGTGAAGTACTATTTGGTGACTACTTCTTCCTTCTGCAAGACGGGACGCTTTTTTCGTGGTGCCCTGCGGGCCCAGGAAAGGTGTGGCACCTGCTAAGTCTACGATTAGCAAATGGATTCGTCAGGCCATTGTTGGGGCCTATTCTGCTAAGGGGAGGACTCCCCCTTTTAGGGTCACTGCGCACTCTACTCCTGCTGTGGGTGCATCCTGGGATTTTCAGCACCAGGCTTCTGTTGAACTAGTTTGTAAGGCTGCTACTTGGTCTTCCATTCATACTTTTTCCAAGTTTTACAAGGTTGATGTGCGGGCTTCAGCGGATGCTGTTTTTGGCCGCAAGGTTCTGCAAGCTGCAGTGGTTTGAGTTGGTGCATTCTTTAATGTTTATGGTTCCCACCCTTGACGGACACTGCTATTGGATGTCCCAACTGTCAAGAAGTATTGAAGCGGAGTGTATGTCACACTTGGAATAATACCGTTTTGTGATTACTCACCTTTAAAACGGATATTATAAGTGTGACATACACTCCGCTTCACCCACCCTGTTTGGTATTCTGGATCCTTTTATATGGTGAACCATTGTTTTTTGTTAGTATTGTTATATTTGGTTCTTCCTGGTCCCTTTACTGCTATCTTACACTGGGGAATTGGTGGGAGGTCCCAGGTAGTTATGGACTGGGAGGGGCTTCTTTTTTTGCATTCATCTCTGCAGAAGTTCGCCCTCTACTGGAGAATAACCCAACTGTCAAGAAGTAGTGAAGCGGAGTGTATGTCACACTTATAATATCCGTTTTAAAGGTGAGTAATCACAAAACGGTATTTTTACCCGTACCTGCTTCTGAAAAACCTCCCCTCAGTATGATGCAGGGGATTGTGTTCTTGGGGTGATGAGATGTGTAGGTTTTTGCACCAGACATAGCGTTTTTCTTTCATTTTTGGCCTCATCTGACCAGAGCACCTTCCATCACACATTGCCTTTTGGAGAAAGGAGACCTTCTATTTGCCTGTAGGTAAATTTGCCTGCAGATAAATCCCAGCTCTAGGCAATGTATGGTTAATTGTGGTTATATGGACAGATACTCTGGTATCTGCTTGGGAACTTCTGATTAATGCCCCCCCTCCCCCCCCCCCCCCACGGGCTGAGTTTCTTGGTGGCCGGTCCTCTCGGCAGTTTTGTTGTGGTACCATGTTCTTTCAATTTGCTGATAATGGATTTGATGGTGCTTCAGAGATCAGAGATTTGGGTATTTTATTCTTAGTATACAGTCTGTCCTGCTCCAGATATAGTACTTACTATCGGTATTACTCCGCCAGATGGCGCTGGACTGCAGAGACATCGAAAATAGGCTCCTCCCGCCCCTCAAATACCCAGGGACCTCCCACAAATCCCCAGATTTTCTCTGCAGTCTGGACTGCGAAGGACGAGAAATGGCTCTCTCTACTCGCAGGTGAGCGGGGCTATTAGCCTGCGGCCCTGTAGGACTATTCCCACCCGTTCCATTAGTAATATGCCTCCCAGCCTTGGCTGCGCTGGTCAGGTGATGGTAGGCAGCACCGCTGTTAGGTGCTTAGGAGTGCTGCTCCACCGCAATCCCCCACCAAAGGGTAGGCGGTTCAGGCTTATGGTGAGCCTCTATGGGATGCCCCTCCCGCACTAGTGCCCCTTGCCCCTGTCTATCGGTGGGCCCTGTTTAAGTGACCGCTGTCCTCCCTCATTCTCCATGTAGCCCTCGGGGGGGGGGGGGAGAGGGGGGGGTTGTGTCTGTGTGTATGCTATGTATTCACGTGTATTGGCCTTATGATTTATTTCACTCTGCTTTGTGTCAGCCGCCGCGCTGACTTGCCTTACTACATCTATTTTTAAAACTGCCGCCGCCACACATGTCACATATGTAATCCGCGCTTAGCAGTGGCGTTACCTCAGGCGCCAACGCGCTGTCATTGGCTGTTTGTCACTTGTTGGCTTCGCGCTCTTCGGGGGGGGCAGGACCCGTCTCTGGCGCGTTCCGTGCCATTGCTGTTGCCGGCCCGCCCCTCGAGATATACCGACGCCATTTTGTCTGCTTGGTTGGCTTAAGCGTGACGGACCTCTACCTACCGCGGTCCGTAAGTGCCCTCGCGGGCTGCTTTATTCATTACTGTCTGCTTACGGCCCCTTTTATTATGTCTTTCAGGCGGGCGAATCCATTGGGTTCTCCCGGCCCTCTATTAGTTGGTTAACTTGTGAGGCCTAGTGTAATTACTCCCACTTCCCTAGCGGGTTATTGGGGCATCCAGGGTTGCTGTATAGCGTTAATCCCTATCGGCATATAGTGCCGCTATAATCACCATATGGAGGCATCTCAGGATAATGTGACCGGGGTTCCTTCGGGACAAGCCCGGCTGTGTGTAGTGTGTGGGGAATCTCATGTTGACGTTGACAAGGCGCGGGTCTGCGTACCCTACGCTGAGCAAGTGCTTGCGCTGCAATCTGGCCTTCCGTTGGCTGGCCCTGCACCTGGTTTCACTTCACCTACTCCCCCAAGCTTAAATCTCACTCCTACTGAGTTGCATACTAGTGGGGATTCTCAGCCTGATGTGTCTTCTAGACAGGCTACTGTTGAGAAGTTGATTGCTAATACCTTGGCGCGTAAGGCCCCTGCTAAAAAGCGGCACTTAACGCTTAATGTCACTCTTTTCCCTATGGATGTAAGATAAAGGAGATATGGGTATGCACAGCTAGATCACCCCCAGTGTAAAGTTCAATATTGGGTGCTAGTAAGAGGGACAAGATATCTATATACTACCAATATATACTACCAAAGTACTAGGGCCCAGTATCTTTGGTGGTCTCTTCCCTATGGAAACTGAGGAGTTTTGGAATCTTTGTGGCATACCCTTCGGATGAAGGAGAGCTTTTCTCTGACTCAGGGTCATCTGATTAGAGGCCAAGGGGCCATGACGATTCTGGCTCTGACCCCTGGGCCCCGGATGACACTGACAGATTGCTGACCCAGATTTTTGAGGTTCTGTCCATTTCTCCCCCTGTTGCGGCTCCCAGGCAAAGGGGGGAGCTTTTCCATACCGCTAAGTCACGTTTGGAATTTCCTGAGCAATCACATTTCAATAACCTGGTGCTCAAGGAATGGGAGCACCACAGTAGACTTCCCGGGGTACTTAGAAGCTGGGATAGGAAGTATCCCTTTCCTGCTGACGTGGTAAAGTGTTGGTCATCCCTTCCCGAGGTGGATGCCCCGGTCCTAGGGCTATCTAACACTTCTGTCATGCATTCCCCTGACTCTACTACCCTGCGGGATGTTGAGCACCGGCGCATTGACCAGCTGGCGTCCCGTGCTTTTGCATGTGTGGGGACGGCGCTGCGCCCGGTCTGTGCCTCTGCCATTACCGCTGTGGCCACTAGCACCCTGATCAGAAGTATACTATCAAGTGATGATGATTTGCCTTGTGAGGTGTTTAATGCACTCTCCAGTTGTGATGTTTTTTGTAAACTTTGTCCTCTCTGCCTTGGATGACACCATTAGAATGTGTGCCAGAACATCTGCCCTTGTGGTGGCTATACGCTGCTCGGTTTGGCTATGCCAGTGGGCTGCTGCCAACGCCGCCAAGAAGGCCCTCACTGGTTTTCCCTTCAAAGGACTGCGCCTGTTTGAGGATCAGCTGGACCTTTTTGCTAAGGGAGGCAGGTTACCCCAGCGCAGGCGGCAGTCTCTGCCCTTTTGGGGTCAGGGCTCATTCTCCAACCCCTACCGTGGCGCTAGACAAGGGAGGGGGGTCTCCTTTACTGGGGCCCGGGGAGATTTCTGGGGTAGGGGCAGAGGACGTGGACATCATGGCTCCTCCTGGGGTCCCAAGGCTAAATCCTCTCCCAAGCCCCCTCAGGCATGATGGGGCGCCCTCACCCATCCGGGTGGGGGGACGGCTTCAGCACTTCGCTCACGTCTGGAGGCTTCATGTCTCAGATGGGTGGATTCAGGAGGTAGTGTCCTCTGGTTACAAGTTGGAGTTTGCTGCCTGGCCGCCCCCAAGATTCATCAGATCCCGGATTCCTCACGACCCTGTGTTAGCTCAGGAGCTAGTGCTGGCAGTGCAAGGCCTCCTGGAGCTGGGGGTCATCTGCAAGGTCCCTTTAAGAGAAATAGGCAAGAGCTTCTATTCCAACCTATTCATAGTCCCCAAAAAAGATGGTTCAGTCAGGCCCATCCTGGACTTGAAGATCCTCAACAAATTTGTCAGGAGCAGGTGCTTTCGCATGGAAACTCTGCGCTCTGCCATCAGTACCCTGCGCCCAGGGGATTTCATGACTTCTGTGGACATCAAGGATGCTTATCTTCATATTCCTGTATTTCCAGGTCATCAAAGGTTCCTCAGGTTCGCTCTGGAGGATCAACACTACCAGTTTGTGGCATTGCCCTTTGGTTTTACCTCAGCTCCCAGGGTGTTCACCAAGGTGCTGGCCGACATGATGTCTCTGCTCAGGTATCAGGGTGTCTGCGTGCTGCCTTATCTGGACAACATTCTCATCACTTCCCAATCTCTACATCAGGCAGAGTTGGATACTCAGCTGGTGGTGTCCACCCTGAAGTCATTTGGATGGGTGATCAACCACCCCAAGTCCTCACTGTCCCCCTCATTGGTGACTCCATTCCTAGGATTTCTGGATACAGTTCAGGCAAGGGAGACGGTCTGATTGCACAGGTCCAGTTCCTGCTATCTTGTCGTCATCCCTCCATCAGGCAGGGAATGCAGCTGGTGGGCCTGATGGTGGCGTGCTTCGAGGCGGTCCCTTATGCTCAGTTCCACTTGGGGCCTCTGCAACTCCACCTCTTGTCAGTATGGGACAAGGATCCAGCGTCCCTGGACAGGGTCTGTGTGCTCTCCCTCCTGGTCAGGAGGTCCCTCTTGTAGTGGATGGACTCAAGGAACCTGTTGGGGGCAGATCCTTTCTTACCCCTTCCTGGGAGATGGTCACCACGGATGCCAGTCTGTCAGGTTGGGGGGGGGGGGGTTTCTGGAATTCCCTGCGGTTCCAGGGGAGGTGGGGCCCTCAGGAGGCCCACACACCTATCAATGTCTTGGAACTGCGGGCGATCAGGTTAGTTCTGGCTCAGTTGACTGCTCACCTTCAGGGCCTGCCTGTTCAGGTGCGCTCGGACAACCAGATGGCAGTTGCCTACATCAATCAGGGAGGGTCCCGGAGCAAGGGGGCCTTCCAGGAAGTGTATCTGATCCTGACCTTGGCGGAGGCCAATGTTCCCTGCATATCAGCTGTCCCGGGGGTGGGAAATCTTCTGGCGGACTCTCTGAGCAGGGGGACCTCTCGCCAGGGAGAATGGTCCCTGTGCAGCAGGGTGTTCCAATCTCTGTGTCAACGTTGGGGCCAACCAGATGTGGATCTGTTTGCGTCCCGTCACAATCACAAGCTCCCGGCCTTTGTCTCCCTGTCCCAGGATCCTCTGGCTTTGACCACGGATGCTCTAGCAATGTCATGGCAGGACTTTCAGTTTCTGTATGTCTTCTCTCCATTCCCCATGCTGGGCAGGGTTCTGCCCAAGATTGCTCTGGAAGAGGTGCCAGCAATTCTGGTGACCCCCAGGTGGCCAAGAAGAGTGTGGTTCGCAGACGTGGTGCAGTTGGCAGTAGATCAGTACACTCTGCCCGTGGTGCCAGATCTGCGCACTCAGGGCTCACTACGCCATCCCAATTTACAAACTCTGGCTTTGACGGCCTGGCTGCTGAAACCTCCATCTTGATGGAGAAGGGGCTGTCTTCCTCGGTTGTGGATACTTTGATTAAGGCTAGGAAGAATTCTTCTTCTATTTACTACAGGGTCTGGTGTGCCTACATTGACTGGTGTGAGTCTAAGGCTCTTCCCTGTCGTGTGTTCTCAGGATTCTGGAGTTCCTACAGCATGGGTTGGAGATGGGGCTCCAAATTAGTACTCTAAAAGGTCAGGTTTCGGCCCTGGCTGTTTTCTTCCAGAAGTCCTTTGCTCAGCATTCTCTGATTAGGACTTTTTTTCCAGGGGGTGACTCATGTGCGTCCCCCACGTAAGCCTATGGTGCCTGTTTGGGATTTGAATTTGGTTTTATCAGCCTTGCAGGGTGCTCCTTTTGAACCTGTGCAGGATGCTTCCCTGGCCATTCTTACTCTCAAGGTTGTCTTTTTGGTAGCTATCACTTCTGTTAGGCGTGTGTCTGAGTTGGCGGCGCTTTCCATTCAGCCCCCCTACTATGAGAGACACCAGGACAAGGTGGTGTTTCGCTTCAAGCCAGATTTTCTGCCTAAGGTAGTGTCTGCCTTTCATCTGAATCAGGACATTGTTCTTCCTTCATTGTGCCCTAATCCTAGTTATGCTAAGGAAAGGGTCTTGCATTCTTTGGATGGGGTTAGGTGTCTGAAGTACTATCTGGTGGCTACTGCACCTTTCAGAAAGACTGATGCTCTTTTTGTGGTCCCTTCTGGTCCTAGGAAGGGTTTGGCTCCTGCCAAGTCTACTATCAGCAAATGGATCCGTCAGGCTTTGATTCAGGCCTATTCTGCTAAGTAGGAAGAATCCTCCCTTTCGCCTTACTGCTCATTCTACTCGTGCTATTGGTGCTTCTTGGGCTTTTCAGCACCAGGTTTCTGTTGAACAAGTTTGCAAGCCGCTACTTGGTCTTCTGTTCATACCTTTTCAAAGTTTTACAAGGTTGATGTTAGGGCCTCAGCTGATGCTGCTTTTGACCGAAAGGTTCTGCAGGCGGCAGTGGTTTAAACTGTCTGCTGTTAACTTTGGGGATCCCACCCTACTTTATGGACACTGCTATTGGATGTCCCGATAGTAAGTACTCTATCTGGAGCAGGACGTACTGTATACTAAGAATAATACAATTCTGTGATTACTCACCTGTAGAATTGGTATTATGAGTATACAGTACGTCCTGCTCCACCCCACCCTTGGTTTTGCATTATCTTGGATCCCCTATATGGTGATTGTTATCATTGTTATAGTTTCCAGTTTGGGGTTGTTTTAATTCTCCCGGCTTCTCGTTAACTGCTTTTCAATGCTGGGGATTTGTGGGAGGTCCCTGGGTATTTGAGGGGCCGGGAGGAGCCTATTTTCGATGTCTCTGCAGTCCAGCGTCATCTGGCGGAGTAATACCCGATAGTAAGTACTATATCTGGAGCAGGACGTACTTTATACTCATAATAACAATTCTACAGGTGAGTAATCACAGAATTGTATTTTTATAACCTAACACTGACTTGTAACTCTCAATTTTGACCCTGACTTTTTTGGTCTGTATGGTATTGTTTGGCTAGTGGTGCCACTTGCATGCATCTTCTGGGGCCTTTTCCTGAAAACATGATGACCATATGACACATGGATTGCACACGGGTAGACTTCACTTTACTGAGTATGTGACTTTTCATGGTAATTGGTTGCACCAGAACTTTTTAGGGGGCTTTATAGCAAGGGGCACATGCCAATTTTTCGGTTTAATTCCATAAATATTTTATATATGGACATTTATCTCATATTCCACTCCAGGTCATCGGGCAATCAGTAGCGAATGGGTTAACTCTCGACCGAAGGACGTTGACTGTAAGACAGGAGGTGTGGTTACTCACGGCCTATATATACACTTCCGGCTGCACTTTCACAATCCAGTTTCATTCTTGCAGTTGGACTGGACTGCAAAGGTGTACCTGTATTTATTTTCCTCTAATTCATTTTTTTTTCTCTTTAGGGTTTTTACTTAGGAAGTGGGGGATTTAACCCTGTCTGTCTTCCAGGCCCCTATAATCCCACTGATCCAGTGGACCCATTATGACTCCTTGTTCAGCTAAGCGGATTATGCTGATCGTAGTGGTAGAAGTAAGCACCAGGGTCTTGGGGCCATACAGCGTGTCACTTTGGTTTTTATGAAGCTGCCACTCGGGATCTGGAGTTTCCCCATGAAGGCCAGACAGCCGAAGGTTTCTTTTCTGGTGAGCCTGCAAGGGGGGCCAGAGCGCTAATTTTCTTGCCTCTTTCCCTCAATTTTTTTTGTGTGTGTTTGTATGGCACTTTAAAATGTTGAATTTAGTGCATTTTTTGGGGAAGGGGTCAATGCTTGAGCCAGGGGGTGGAGCTAGTCGTCAGGAAGAGACAGATGCTTTCTTTCCATGGATGCAGCGAGGAACGGTTGCTCCTGCCCCGCAGCCTCAGGTGCAGCGAGGTCGCTGCTTGGGGGCTGTTCTTGGTCGGAGCAGCTAGTTGGAAGGGAGTCTGCTCGCTGCCGCTGTTTCTGCTGCGGCCCGCTTGAAGCTACTGCGGTCTCTTGGTGTCGGTTGCCCCTGTTCAGTGGGGCGCTTCTCCGGTCTTTTCCTCCTGTGGTGGACGCTCTAGTTTTAGGACTCTAATAACACTATTATTCCATCCTCTGATAGTGCCTCACTAAAGCATTCAGTGGATAAGCTCTTAGATCAGGTGGCACAACATGCTTTTTCTGTTGTAGGATCGACTTTACGGCCAGCCTGTGCCGCATCCTTGGCAAGCAGAAGGTTGTTAAAGCAACTGAATTCTAAGACTTGGTCGCAGAATGCATGCTCCCAGTCAATTCAAACCCGATAGGTCATCTCTTCTATGGTTGATATAGTTAGGTTAAGCGCCAGAGTTTTAGCTTTGTTAGTGGCTTTAAGGCATTCATTATGGCTACAGCAATATACCTCTTCGTTTGATGCCACCTCCAAGAGGACCCTGGCGGAGCTCCCCTTTCAGGGGGGATGCCTGTTTGGGGAGCATTTGGATGATATGGCTGAGGCTACTGGAGGTAAGTCTACTAGACCTCCACAAAGATGGAAGTCTAACTTTTTTTGCAGACCTTCCAATCCCTGGCCCTTTTGGGGGGGGGGGGGGGGGGTAGAGGTTTCGCCTCCTGGGGATACTGGAAAGAGAGGCCCAAAATGGGACAAGATCTTTCTGGTGGAATAAGGCAAAACCCCTTTCAAAGATTAGATCTCAAGGGCCTCAACAGAAATCAGCTAGAATCTTTAAGCTCCACAGTGATGTCACTTCAGCCGGGAAACTTTGACCACAGTGGATATAAAGGATGCATACCTACATATCCCTATCTTTCCGGGTCATCAGAAATATTTGCGCTTTGCAGTAGTTGGCTACCACCTTCAGTTAGTGGCACCCCATGGGTGTTTAGTAAGCTTTTGGCAGGTCTCATGGCCTTTCTAAGAAACCAAGGGATACATATAATCCCTTACTTAGGACAAGGCCATCTTCCGTTTTAAGCAGGATTTTTTTCCTAAGGTGGTCACCACTTTTCATCTTAATGAAGAGGTGGTTTTGCCCTCCTTATGTCCTGCTCCGGTCAGCCATAAGGAGAGGGTCCTTCACTCTGGATGTAGAATGTTATATCTATGCTACATAAGCCTTCCTAAATCGGACTCCTTATTTAATATAGCTGAGGGGCCACGGAAGGGTCTTCCACCAGCTAAGTCTACCATTAGCCGATGGATTAGACAAGCAGTAATAAGGGCCTAAATCTCCAAGGGCAAGAATCCCCCCCCCCCCCTTTACAGCTCACTCTACACAAGCTGTTGGCGCTTCCTGGGCTTTTCTGCACCAGGCCTCAGTAAACCAAGTATGCAGGGCTGCTACTTGGTCTTCAACCGGACCTTCAGGGTGATTTAATGAAAAGCCCAAACTCTTCGAAAACGGTTCCCCAGCATCTAAAATGAATATATTTTACGTTTTTAGTCACTAACTTATTATTATTTCCCCCACTGGGCTGCAACTCTGTTCAGGAATTTAGGATACGGGCGCCGCCATCTTGACTCAGAAGCATCACACTTACTGAGGAGAGGAGAGCGGGATAAGGTACAGGGGGGCGGGTTATAGCTGTACTTTGCTCAGACAGAGCAGAGCTGGGGTCAGGTAAAGGTCAGCAGTCCCAGAATGCAGAGCAGCACAGTCAGGAGGCACTTCCTGTTTGCAGGCTGCCTGATAAGATGGCAGCTTCCATAAGCCGCCATCTTGGATGTTTAAAGGCTCATAACATGCAGTAGATGCAGGTAGGATGATTTTTAATGTGAGCAATCTGTATGTACAGGGTGTGGGAAACATATGAGATAGGCTCTTATTCAGAGTGAAGGTCCGCTTTCAGTTCATACGTTTACCACATTTTTTAAGGTAGATGTTAGAGCCTCGGCAGATGCCACTTTTGGTAGGAATGGATTTCGGAATGGCTTACTCTTCATTAAAGGAATACGATTTAATACTGGGGATCCCACCCTGAATTAAGGACACTGCTTTTGAAGGTCCCATTCGTTACTGATTTCCCGATGTCTTGACTTGGAATATGAGAGAAAATACAATTCTGTCATTCTCGCCTGAAGAATTGTTTTCTCTTTTTATCCACTCCAGGGTATCCCTCTCTATCTGCTAGGTTACTCTATCCATTCCTCGGATACCTAGTCCTAGTGGAGCTTGTATATATGTAAATAGTTGTTCAGCATAAAAAAAAAAATAAAAAAGGAAAATAAATGGAGAGAGGTAGAAAGGAGCTTATCTTGTCTCTCTTTTGTCTCCCAATGTCAGTAAGTTGTTGTACCGTGTTAGCCATCGTTGTAAGCAGGAAATCCAAGGTTAAGGTAATACCATTTATTGGCTAAATCAATAAGATTGAAAATGCAAGCTTTCGAAGCTGTTCAAGCTTCTTCTTCAGGCATAAAATGATTTTATGCCTGAAGAAGAAGCTTGAACAGCTTTGAAAGCTTGTATTTTCAATCTTGTTGAGTTAGCCGATAAATGGTATTACCTTAACCTTGGCTTTGTCTCCCAACAAAGACGTAGGGCTTCTTAGGATGCCTTATCTTCCCGTGTGGCTGTGTCTACTGCTTTTCATGTGCAGGTGGAAGTATATATAGGCTGGGAGGCACCACACCTTATATCTTGCAGTCCACGCCCTTCAGTTAAGTGTTAACCCATTTGTTACAGATTTCCTGATGCCCTGGAGTGGATAAAGAGAAAACAATTCTGCAGGTGAGAATCACAGGATTATATTTTTCTTATTTCACTTCACCAAATTGGACTGTTTTATGCATCTGCATCACACACTTAAGATTAAAATTGAAAAAAAAAATAAATACAGGTTGTGACATTACAAAATAGGTAAAAAGCCAAGGGGGTGGATATTGCATATTTCACAAACCCCACCATAAATAATACCTAGCGTTTGGAGGAGAAAAATAGGAAAATTATGAACCAAATATTGTGCTAACCCCCCCCAACCCCTCCAAGAACCTAATAACAAAAAGCAGCAAAACCCCTATAGTCACCCTATAACAGGCAGTGTGGCAGAATTCCCCCCAATTTCCTGTAACAAACAGGATGTCTGCACCCGGTGCTGGCAATCTTGCTGGATCCAGGAAGAGCTAAGGAGGCCCCTGGGGACCACTCACCTTACAGCACTGCCGCTGTGTCCTGTATCTGATCATCCTCCTGCAACCTTGAAGGTGGACAAACTGCATTGTGGTAATGCCAGTACCCCCCCCCCCCCCCCCACACACACACACTTTTGGAGGAGGGGCGTGCATCTTATGGAGTGAAAAATGCATTACTATTACTTTCACAAAAAGCTCTATTCATTGTGTATGTATAGGGATTCAGTGTTTTTGTTTCTGGATGGTGGTTTGAGTTCAAAGCCAGGGGCAGCTGCAATCTACAAGAACAGTATTTTAAAAAACACTCTGGACTGGGTGAATTGTTTCTATTTTTGCAGATACTTTTCAGTGGACTATGGTGAGTCTCAAGTGAGTGGCCGCAGGTTGTCAAAAACACCTCCCACTAGATAGGACCTCCACCTTAAAGCATCCAGCTCCAGTTTTGTCTTGGGATTCAAAAAGAACAATAAGAGTATGCACTGAGTATGCATTTTAGTTTTCCAGCTAATAAAGTATGAGGTGGTTACTGCAGATTGATTGAAAATTGATTGAAATATTGATTGACACACACTTTATGATTTCTAGACAACAAAAATAGATTAATCTCCCAGCCCACAGGCTTAATCTCATGTATTTGTATGGGCTGCAACAGTTGTGTCAGAGGTTTTTTCCCCTCTGAAGCTGTGGGTGTGCTTATGAGTGTCCATCGGTGTCAGTGGTGGGCACTCATGTAATGTGCCCTCTATGGCCAATTTAAATAGAGAGCCTGCTCCCTCTTAACTGGCAGCAGGGATGCGCAAGGAGGCTGACTAGTAAGCATGCTAGCACCCCTCAGCCCTTTGGGATCAATCCTGCAGGAGGGGAGGTAGTTGTATTATGCATTCACTTATCACTAATCTCCTTAGGATAATCAAGTAGACTGAACGCATAAAAAATAACTCCTTCAGGCTCACATAGGCTGCATCTACCTTCCAGTGCTTGCTTTCAGTTGGATCAAGGTCATAGAACATGATTTCATTTTTTTCAGATTGAATTTTGGAAGTCCTTTTTGACATTCAGGTCTCGCCAAGACAGATATCGTTGAGGGTTAGGAGGACTTCAAACGAGGGCTGTCAAGCCAGGGTCTAAAAGGGGCACTTTTCTCCACTGTTCTCCATTCATTAATCTATTAAGGAAAGCATTACTAGAGAATTGAAGTTACAGATAGGAAGAATTTCACACCTACATCATTTAAAGCTGAACAAAACCTACCAGCAGCCGGCCTGTAATCTAAGAGTCCAGGGCGGGCCACTGGCTTTCCCCTACTTGGGATGCCCGCTATGTGAACCCCCCCATCCCGGGCGCCTGTACACGCTTGCCTTTCCAGGGCCAGCTGCTAGATTCTCCCTCTTGGGGATGCCCCGCTTTGTGAAACCCCCCCCCCCAGGGCGCTGTACACACTCGCCTTTCCCCAGTCCAATGGCGCATTCTTGGGCTTTTGTCCAATGAGAGCCGCCTGCTTAATTGACATAATTAGGCAGGTGGCTCTTGTTGTTGTGAATAGGAAGCACATGCTGCTGCGTTCCCTGCAACCCCTTGTGTTTTGTACGCGCTCCAGCCATTCACATAATCTGAGAGCCATTTGCTATTAGATTTAAACATAGCAAAAGGCTCTGATTGGCTTAGCGCACATGCTTGCGCTGTTGGACTGAGGAGAGGTGAGTTTAACTGGGTGAATCAGGGTTTCACATAGCAGGGCATCTGGAATCAGGATGCCTCTGGGGAATGGAAAAATCAAAATCCTGGGTTTTGTTCCACTTTAAACTGATAATCCCATTTAACTCTGAAGAAACAACATTTTTGGACAGGGCACTTAAGGTTAATTCCACAGTTGCCGAAAATGTTACATGAATCAGGTTTGCATCTAGAATATGCAGTTGAGATTCCATAGAAATAAAAGTGGAAGCAATGTTCAAAAGGTTCTGGTAAATTTTGTCACTTTGCCACTGTAATGGTGGTAACCAGATATACAACTACGTACCTAGATTATGGATTTCATTTGCAATGTATCTGCAGAGAGCAAGGATAGCGGCAAAGGCCGGAGAGGACACAGGGAACAGATTTTACTCCACAGTGTTTCCAGTCCCCAAATTGGAAAATCAGATTTTGATATTGTTGATAAAGCCAAAGCCCTTAGGAAACCTACTTGGTTATGAAATATTCAAGATGGAAACCATTTTTTAGGCAGTCCCCCTACTAAAAAGAAATGTTTGGATGTTCACTAAAGACTTAAAGGATGCATACTATCATGCCCCAGTTTTTAGCACTCATCAGACATTCCTTAGATTCATGATTGCTGCGAATCAGGGCATAGAACACCTGAAAACGCATGAAAATGGTGGATATAGTGTCTCATACCTTACCTACATGACTTATTTATTCTAAGCATACAGCACGTCCTCCATCTATAATACTTACACATGGGTAATCCTCCGCCTGAGGGCGCTGTTCACTGCAGACATGCAAAAACAGGCTCCTCCCGGCCCTACATATACCGAGGGACCTCCCACAAATCCCCAGATTTCTCTGCAGTGCTGACTGCGAAGACATGAAGTATCACGCTCTCGCTGGCGAGCGGGGCTTTACAGCCCGCGGCCCTGTGGGACTATTTCCACCCGTCCTCCTTGTGAAGAATATGCCTCCCAGCCTGGGCTGCGTTGGTTGGGTGAATGTAGGCAGCACCGTGTGTGCTTACGGAGCTAAGCTCCACCACAATCCCCCACCATAGGGTAGGCGGTCAAGGCTAATGGTGAGCCTTCAGAGGATGCCCCTCCCGCATCAGTGCCCCACGCCCCGTATAGCGGTGAACCCCATGTATTGGGTCACCTTCCTCCCTAGTTCCCCCCTTTATTGGGGGGGGGGGGGAAAGAGGGGAGGGGGGGTTGTGTGTATGATGGCCTAACCTTGCCCTATTACACTAGTAAGCTTATAGCCTTTAACGGGTGTCAGAGCCGCACCTTACATTGGTTGTAATGTTAGCCGCAGCGCCTTTACTGTATTTTACTTGGCGTGTACAGCGTTTATTCCTGTATTCTATCCTGTCATATTTAGTCTCTGAGGTAATTCATTCGGTCTGGTATTCAGGCGTTACTAACTACTGTTTCTGATTGGCTACACTCCTTCGAGCTTCGCACTCTCCAGGGGGGAACGTGGTCTGGTTTGACGCGTTCCGCGTCGCCTTCAGCCCTTCGAGGTTCGCTTGGCGCCATTTCTTTCTCACGCGCGCGTGGTGAAGACTGTCCTCCCCTCGCTGTTCTGTAAGTGCCCTCATGGGCGGCCCTTCCTTAGCTTTTACTCCTCGCTTGGCTCTGACATCCTTGTTCCCCTTGTGTCTTTCAGACCGTGAACTTCGGTGGCTTCTCCCGGCCCGGTGTAGCGCCCGGTCCTGACCATTAAAATATTACTCCCACTTCCCCGCGGGTCATTGGGGCATCTAGGGTTGCTTTATAGCATCAATCCCTACTGGCTTATTGTACCTAATAATCCCCATATGGAGGCATCTCAGGATATTGTGAACGGGGTTCCTTCGGGACAAGCCCGTCTGTGTGTAGCTTGTGGGGTCTTACCTAGCAGCGGTGATAATGCATGGGTCTGCGTTCCTTGTGCACAGCAGGCGCTAGCTGGTCTTCCCGCCTCTTCTGAGGCTGGGCCTTCACCTCGCCTCACTTCACCTACTCCCCCAAGTCTGAGTCTAACCCCCAATACCAGTGGGGATTCTCATACTGATTTTGCCACTAGACTGGCTAGTGTTGAAAACTTGATTGCTGGCTCCTTAGCGCGCAAGGCCACTGCCAAGAGGCGGCATTTGAATCCTTAATCGACTATATTTCCTATAGAATCTGACGATTTACTGCTTTCTTATGCACATCCCCCCTCAGACGAAGGGGAGCTGTTCTCTGACTCAGGGTCATATGACGACGAGTCCAGGGGACAGGAGGAGTCTGGTTCTGAACATTGGTCCTCGGATGACATTGATAGACTGTTGGCCCAGATCTTTGATGTACTGTCCCTCTCTCCCCCTGCCACGGTTCCCCGGCAAAGGGGTGATCTGTTTCACATCGCTAGGGCGCAGTTGGAATTTCCTGAACAAACCCATTTTAATAGCCTCGTGCTGAAAGAATGGGAACTCCCCAGCAAACTTCATGGGGTTCCTAAAAGTGTGGATAAGAAATATCCATTCCCTGCTGACCTGGTCAAGTGCTGGACATCGCCACCCGAGGTCGATGCCCCAATTTTAAGTTTGTCCAACACCTCTATTATGCACTCCCCCGACACTACTACGCTGCGGGATTCTGAGGACCGGCGTGTTGACCAACTGGCTTGTCATGCCTTTGCATTTGGGGGAGTGTCGCTCCGCCCGGTTTGCGCTTTAGCCATTACGGCGGTGGCGCTCAGGACTGTGGTTAGGAATGCTCTTGAAGGTGCGGATGAGTTGCCCTCTGATGCTGCCAATGCTCTGGCCACCTGTGAAACTTTTGTTAACTTTATCCTATCGGCATCGGACGATGCTATTAAGCTGAGCACTAGATCTTCTGCTCTGGTGGTAGCCATACGCCGAGCGGTCTGGTTGCACCAGTGGGCCGCTGATAACGCCGCCAAGAAGGCCCTTACGGGGACTGCGCCTGGAGAAAGGTTAGACAAAGGTTAGACATCTTCGCCAAGGGTGGCAAGTTGCCCCAGCGCAAGCGTCAGACTCGGCCCTTTCGTGGCCCAAGCTCCCAGTCGACCCCCTACCGTGGGGCTAAGCAAGGCAGAGGAGTGTCCTTCGCTGGGTCTCGCGCAGATTCCTGGAACAAGAACAGAGGACGCCGTCCCAGTTCCTCCTGGGGGCCCAAGCCCAAAGCCCCTCCCAAGACCCCCCAGGCATGAAGGGGCGCCCTCGCCCATCAGGACGTCTACAGCACTTCAAGCATGTTTGGAGACGCCACGTCTCACACCGGTGGATTCAGGAGGTAGTGTCCTCCGGTTACAAGATAGAATTTGCTGTACGGCCCCCTACCCGGTTCGTTGGGTCCCGGATCCCACAGGACCCTGCCTCAGCTCGGGTCTTGTTGCTGGCTGTGCAGGACCTTTTGGATCTAGGGGTCATTTGCAAGGTCCCCTTAAGGGACAGGGGCATGGGGTTCTATTCCAACCTTTTCACAGTGCCCAAAAACGACGGGTCATTCAGGCCCATTCTGGATTTAAAAATCCTCAACAAATTTGTCAGAAACAAACATTTTCGTATGGAAACCTTGCGCTCAGCCATCGCCTCGCTGAGCCCAGGGGACTTTATGACATCCGTGGACATCAAGGATGCTTACCTTCGCGTCCCGGTGTTTCCAGGACACCAAAGGTTTCTCAGTCTTGCACTGCTGGATCAACATTACCAATTTGTGGCCTTGCCATTCGGCCTCACGTCGGCTCCCAGGGTATTCGCCAAGGTGCTGGCAGGGGTGATGTCCCTGTTAAGGCTAAGGGGCATACGTGTGTTGCCCTACCTGGACGATATACTCATCACCTCCCGGTCTCTGCGGCAGGCAGAGCTGGACACTCGGTTGGTAGTGTCCACCCTGGAGTCCTTCGGCTGGGTGATCAATTACCCCAAGTCCTCTCTGCCCCCCTCCTCGGTGACCCCGTTCCTGGGGATGATTCTGGATACAGTTCAGTCAAGGATATTCCTTCCTCCACAGAAGGTGGAAGCTCTGACAACGCAGGCGAGGTCCCTGCTTTTGAGGCCTCATCCCTCCATCCGGCAGGGTATGCAGTTGGTGGGCTCGATGGTGGCAAGCTTCGAGGCGGTGCCCTTTGCCCAGTTCCATTTGAGAACTCTGCAGCTTCACCTTCTGTCAGTCTGGAACAAGATCCCAGCGTCCTTGGACGAGGTCTGGGTGCTCCCTCCCTCGGTCAGACAATCCCTTGCGTGGTGGCTGGACCACAGGAATTTGACAAGGGACAGATCCTTCCTGGCTCCCTCCTGGGAAACGGTCACAAGGGATGCCAGTCTGTCGGGTTGGGGGGGATTCTGGAAGTCCCTGCGCTTCCAGGGGAGGTGGGGCCCTCAGGAGGCCCATCTACCCATCAATGTCTTGGAACTCAGGGCGGTCAGATTGGTGCTGGAACATTTGACCCATCACCTGAGGGGTCTGGCGGTTCAGGTACGTTCAGACAACAGAACGGCGGTTGCCTACATCAATCATCAGGGAGGGACCCGGAGCAAGGGGGCTCTCCAGGAAGTATCTCTGATTCTAACATGGGCGGAGGCCAATGTCCAATGCATCTCGGCTGTCTACATTCCGGGGGCGGAGAACCTGCTGGCAGATGCTCTGAGCAGGGGGTCGTCCCGTCAGGGGGAGTGGTCCCTCTGCAACAGGGTTTTCCAGTCCCTGTGTCACCGTTGGGGTGTACCAGATGTGGATCTGTTTGCGTCCCTTCACAATCACAAGCTCCCGAGCTTTGTATCCCTCTCAGGATCCTCTGGCTCTGGCCACGGATGCCCTGTCCATGTCTTGGCAGGAGTTTCGGCTCCTGTATGTGTTTCCACCAATTCTCCTTCTGGGCAGAGTTCTGGTGGCCCCAAGGTGGCCAAGAAGAGTGTGGTTCGCGGACGTGGTTCAAATGGCAGTAGATCAGTACGATCTGCCAAGGTTGCCAGATCTTCTAACTCAGGGGGTCTCTACGCCATCCCAATTTACTAACTCTGGCTTTGACGGCTTGGCTGTTGAAACCTCCATCTTGATGGAGAAGGGTTCGTCTGCGTCTGTAGTGGCTACTATGGTGCAAGCCAGGAAGAAGACTTCTACTATCTATTATAGAGTCTGGTGTTCTTACATTGACTGGTGTGAGTCCAGGTCTCTTCCCTGCTGGGAATTCTTAGTCTCTAGGGTGCTGGAGTTTTTACAACATGGTCTAGACTTAGGTCTTAAGCTTAGTACTCTGAAGGGTCAGGTCCAGCATCCCCTGATCAAGACCTTCTTTCAGGGGGTCACTCACATGCGTCCCCCTCGAAAACCTATGGTACCTGTTTGGGATTTAAACTTTGTTTTATCGGCTCTGCAGGGTGCTCCCTTTGAGCCTATTCAGGAGGCTGCTCTCACTGTTCTCACGCTCAAGGTCGTTTTTCTAGTAGCTATCACTTCTGTTAGGCGTGTGTCTGAGTTGGCTGCTTTATCTATTCAGCCTCCCTACTATGAGAGACACCAGGATAAGGTGGTGTTCCGCTTCAAGCCAGACTTTCTGCCTAAAGTGGTGTCTGCATTTCATTTGAATCAAGATATTATTCTTCCTTCTTTGTGCCCTAATCCTAGTAACCCCAAGGATAGGGTTTTGCATTCCTTGGATGTGGTTAGGTGCGTCAAGTATTACCTAGTTATCACTAAGGCTTTCAGGAAGACTGATGCTCTCTTCGTTGTGCCTCACAGGCCTAGGAAGGATTTGGCTCCTGCCAAGTCTACCATCAGTAAATGGATTCGTCAGGCTGTGGTTCAGGCCTGTTCTACTAAGGGGAAGACTCCCCCCTTCCGTCTTACTGCTCATTCTACTCGGGCTGTTGGGGCTTCTTGGGCTTTCCAGCACCAGGCCTCTGTTGAACAAGTTTGCAAGGCCGCTACTTGGTCTTCTGTTCATACCTTTACAAAGTTTTACAAGGTTGATGTTAGGGCCTCAGCTGATGCTGTGTTTGGCCGCAAGGTTTTGGAGGCGGCAGTGGTTTAACCCTTTAAGTGCCAGCCTACCTGGAGTTTTTGTCACACTCTGTTGCCGGACCATTTTGCACTATATTCTAAGTATGTCACACACCCCACTTCAAACATTAATAATTACACTAGGGTTAACGCACCGCTAGGTGGCAGCATTGCAGAGAATCTCCAAAAACTTCAACAGGCCCCTCCCGGTCTATACATACCTGGTACCTCCCAAGAACCTCCCAGTGTTGTTCTCTGCAAGGTGGCGACAAGACAGAAGAAAGAAGTCTCCTGCTTGCAGGTAGCCGGGGTATCCCCCCGGCCCCCCCCCCGTGGTCTATTTCTGCCCGGCTCTTGTTTGATTGTATATCTATTTACTGGCAGCCTCCCAGCTTCGGCTGTAGGCCGGGCAAAAGGTAGCCGGCACCATTGGTGCCTAGGAGATTAGCTCCTCCGCTCGACCCTTCATTGCGGGGCATAGCGGGATTCCCGGAGTGGTGATCCGGATGTGGGATGCCCCCATTTAATAGTAGGTTAGCGGTCAGGATGTGCCTAGCCCTGGGACTTTAGTTATTCCACTTTCCGGGGTGTGGGGCGCGTTTTGGGACCGGTGACATGTTTGTATGAGTGTGGCTGCTGCGCGGCTGTATTGTGAGGGCTTATGCGCTGTTTACTTGGCGATTCTTTATTGCGGTTCTGCGTTGTGTGTCCTTCTTGTCACTCTGTCTGCGTGAATGGCGTCTCTCCCCTCAGGAGCCGGGGGGGCGGGGCCTCGCGGCGCGCCGCGGTCCCGCCTGTGGCTGAGCGACGTGATCGGCGCTTGTAGCCTGCGTGTCCGGTCTGCACAGGGGGGAACAGAGGAGATGAGTGTGTGGGTCTGTTTTGGTGCGCACTTGGGAACCGGCAGGTTGCTCCGCCGGTCCCGTCTTGGAGGCTGAGCGCGGTCTCTGCCTGCTGGCGCTGACGCTGCAAGGGGGCGGGGCCACGCGCTGATTGGTTGTCCCGGAGGGGCGGGGCCTTCTCGGCTCCCGCGCTCCCGGGGCTTGTCTTTTCCTCCCTCACTTCTCTGAGCGGTGTGAGGGCCGCCATCTTATGGGTGCCTATCTGCGCTGTGCTCTCAGGTAGGCGTTTTATTATTTCTTGCGGGGGATTCTCACTTTAAGCTGGTGGCCTGGCCCCCCGTATTACGTCCCCTCCTCCTCCTGCCTCCTCGCTCCTGCACATCTTTTAAAGTGCTGGTTGTGTATTTTAACCATTTCCTGTGTCTATGGTTAATGAGGGGGGGGGGGAGGGGGGTTGTATGTTATGTTGTATGCTTGTTTAGGTAGTTTTGTGCCTGGATTGACTCCTGTCCCTCTCCCTTTGTGTCTTTCAGATTCTGGGATCCCGTCTGGCAGGGCTCTCCCGGTCTTATATACCTGGCTTGTGGGGGGGTGTTTTTCATTGCAATATATATATATATATATATTGCAAAGGGCTTTTATGCTATTCCCCTGGGTCAGGATCTTTTGACAATCTTTAGACAATTGTTAGGTTATTAGGGGGCATCCCGGGTCGCGTACCGCATAAATCCCTGGGTTCTGCGAATACCATAAATTTCACCACATGGAGGCTGCCACAGATACCGGGAATGGTTCTTCGGGACAATCCAAGGTGTGCGGGGGTTGTGGGACTCTGCTCCAGGGAGATGATGTCATTTTGTGTATCCCTTGTGCACAGCAGAACATTGCACGGCAGTCCAGTACTCCGGTGCCTAGCACTTCGTCAGCCGCGCCATCTCCCTCTCCCCCTCGCTTATTCCGGACCCCGTGTGACGCTGTCCTGGGCGGGGATTCGCAGTCTGAGGTATGTGCCCGTTTGTCCAGCCTTGAGAAGCGGTTTTCTGCTATGGCCGCTCAGAAGGCTCCAGCTAAGCGGAAGCATCTGTCTCCGCCTCCGCCGGATTCAGATGAGGAAGTTGTGGGAGATCTGGATTGGTCGGATCGTCCCCTTGAAGATGGTGAGCTCATTGAGGAGGAGGATTCTGATGTTCAGCAGTTGCTGGGTTCTGAGGGGGATCAGGCTGACGGCCTCCCTCTCGATTCCTCTACCATTCTGAGCCAGATGTTTGAGGTTTTGGATTTGGAGCCTCCGGTGGTTGCTCCTAGGCCTAAGGGTCAGCTTTTTGGGGTGTCCAAGCAGCGTTTGGAGTTTCCCAGCCAACAGCATTTTGAAGAAATTGTTTTCAAGCAATGGGAGCAACCTACACGTCTTGTTGGTGTGCCGTCTAGCTGGGATAGGAAGTATCCCTTACCGGCGGAATTGATGAAGCGTTGGTCTGTCCCCCCTGAGGTAGATACTCCGGTCTTGGGACTGTCCAACACGGCGGTCGTGCATTCCCCTGACACGACTTCGCTCAGGGACGGCGAGGATCGCCGGGTTGATCAGCTTGCCCGTCATGGTTTTGTATGTGCGGGTTCGGTGTTAAGGCCTGTCTGTGCTTCGGCTCTTTTGACTTTTGCTGTCAGGTCTATTGTCAGGGACTTGGGGGTGGATCTCGAGCCCACCAGTGATGAGTCCCTTGCGCTTAAGCGCTGCGATTCTTTTTTGTCTTTTATCCTGGCCGCTCAAGAGGATGCCATGTTGATGTGTGGCAGGGCTACTGCCTTGCTGGTGGCTATCCGGCGCTGTGTGTGGTTGAGACAGTGGACGGCTGATTTTAATTCTAAGAGATCGCTCACGGCTCTGCCCTTTTTGGGTTTGAGGCTTTTTGGTGAGAGGCTGGATTCTGTTGCCAAGGGAGGTAAGTTACCTCAGCGCAAGAAATTTCGCCGTTCCTTTCGGGGGACGGTCTCCTTCAATCCGTCCTTTCGGGGTGCTGGAGCCGGTAGGGGCTCCTCGGCCCCAGGGGCGCCAGTTGGAATAGGGGTAGAGGCCGTGGCCGCCCCGCTCGCGTCTGGGGTGCCAAGCCCAAGCCGGTTGCCAAGCCCTCCCAGCAATGAGGGGGCGCCCTCACCCGCTCGGGTGGGGGGACGGTTGCAACTTTTCTCCCGGGTGTGGGACCAGGAGGTCTCGAACAGATGGATCCGGGAGGTGGTTTCGGCCGGTTACAAGTTGGAGTTCGAGTCCCGTCCTCCTCCAAGGTTCTTCAGGTCTCGGGTGTCTTTGGATCCTTTGGCCGCGCAGGGGCTCCTGGCGGCGGTGAGGAATCTTCTAGACTTAGCTGTCGTTTGCCCGGTGCCTTCTTCAGAGGTAGGGCGCGGGTTTTACTCCAATCTCTTCACGGTCCCCAAAAAGGACGGGTCCTTCCGTCCTATTCTGGATTTGAAGTTTCTCAACAGGTTTATTCGTCCCCGGAAGTTCCGCATGGAAACCCTGCGGTCTGCGATCGGTTCGCTTCGGCAGGGGGACTTTATGACGTCCATAGACATCAAGGATGCGTACCTGCATGTTCCGATCTTTCCAGCTCATCAGCGGTTCCTTCGTTTTGTGGTGGAGGATCGGCACTTTCAGTTTGTGGCTCTTCCATTCGGCCTCACCTCTGCTCCGAGAGTGTTCACCAAGGTGTTAGCGGGGGTGATGGCCCTGCTCAGAGCTCAGGGGATTCGCATTGTGCCTTACCTGGACGATCTTCTCATCATGGCACCTTCCTTCAGTCAAGCAGAGGGGGACACCAGCACGGTGGTGTCTATGTTGGAGAGGTTCGGCTGGGTGATCAATTATCCCAAGTCCTCGCTGGTTCCGGCCAGGGTGGTGACCTTTCTGGGGATGTCGTTGGACTCCTGCCAGCACAGAGTGTTTCTCCCTCAGGCCAAGGTTCTGATGCTTCAGGAATTGGTCCAGCTGCTCCTCTCCCATCCTCATCCGTCCATTCGTCTGGGGATGAGACTGGTGGGGTTGATGGTGGCCTCGTTCGAGGCAGTTCCCTTTGCTCAGTTTCATACGAGGACTCTTCAACTTCATCTTTTGCATCTTGGAACTGGTGTCCGGGGTCGTTGGATCGGTCCTTCCGGTTGTCTCCTCGGGTTCGGCAGTCCCTTCTGTGGTGGTTGGTCTCGGACAACCTTCTGAAGGGCAGGTCGTTTCTGACTCCGCTTTGGGAAACTGTCACCACGGATGCCAGTTTGTCAGGCTGGGGAGGTTTTTGGAAGGATCTTCGGTTTCAGGGGCAGTGGGACCCTCAGGAGGCCCACTTGCCCATCAATGTTCTGGAATTGCGAGCCATCAGGTTGGTTCTGTCTCGCTTGACGCATCATTTACAAGGGCTGCCGGTTCAGGTTCGCTCAGACAATCAGACGGCGGTTGCTTACATCAATCACCAAGGAGGGACTCGCAGTCTGGGTGCCCACAGGGAGGTGTCTCTGATTTTGGTCTGGGCGGAGACTCATGTCCCTTGCATCTCGGCAGTTTACATTCCGGGAGTGGAAAACACAGAGGCGGATTTTCTGAGCCGGTGTGCGTCCCGTCGGGGGGAGTGGTCTCTCCATCCCCAGGTGTTTCGGTCACTTTGTCTCCGGTGGGGGACGCCGGAGGTGGATCTGTTTGCCTCTCGTCACAATCACAAACTCCCGTCCTTTGTGTCCCTGTCCCGGGACCCTCTGGCTCTGGCGGTGGATGCCATGACCCTGAGCTGGAGGGACCTGGGGTTTCTTTATCTGTTCCCTCCGATTCCCATGCTAGGCAGGGTCCTGCGAAAGTTGGTTCTGGAGGGGGTTCCCGCCATTCTCGTGGCTCCAAGGTGGCCAAGGCAGGTGTGGTTCGCGGACATCGTTCGTCTGGCCGTAGATCAGTTCGATCTGCCTCTTCGGCTGGATCTTCTCACTCAGGGTCAACTATGTTACCCCAGTTTACAAACGCTGGCTTTGACGGCTTGGCTGCTGAAACCTCCATCTTAAAGGAGGAGGGTCTTTCGGATGCGGTCATTCAGACTCTTATTAGTGCCTGGAAGAGATCTTCTTCTTCCATCTATTACAGGTATTGGAGATCTTATATTGATTGGTGTGAGGCTAGGTCTTTGCCTTGCCTGTGTCTAGGATTTTGGAGTTTCTTCAGTCGGGGCTGGACTCAGGTCTTCAGCTGAGTACTTTGAAGGGGCAGGTTTCTGCTTTGTCTATTTTTTTCCAGAAATCTTTTGCTAGTCATTCCTTGGTCAAGACTTTTTTCCAGGGGGTTTCGCATGTGCGGCCTCCTAGGAAGCCTTTGCTCCCAGTGTGGGATTTGAATTTGGTTCTTTCTGCTCTTAAGGCTCCTCCTTTTGAGCCTTTGCGGGATGTTGCTTTGTCCATTCTTACTCAGAAGGTTGCCTTTCTGGTGGCCATCACTTCGGTTCGGCGTGTTTCAGAGTTGGCAGCTTTGTCTATTCAGGCTCCTTATTTTGAGGATCATCAGGACAAAGTGGTTTTTCGTTACAAGTCTGATTGTCTCCCTAAAGTGGTCTCTGCTTTTCATCTTAACCAGGACATTGTTCTTCCTTCCTTGTGTCCTAAGCCTAAGAATGTCAAGGAGTGTGCTTTGCACTGCTTGGATGTGGTACGTTGTGTCAGGTACTATCTACGTGCTACGTCTTCTTTTCGTAAGACTGATGCCTTTTTCGTTGTACCATGTGGGCCTAGGAAGGGTTTGGCTCCGGCCAAATCTTCCATTAGTAAATGGATTCGTCAGGCCATTGTTGGTGCTTATTCGGCTAAAGGGAAGGATCCTCCTTTCCGCGTTACTGCTCACTCTACTCGTGCGGTTGGTGCTTCCTGGGCTTTTCAGCACCAGGCTTCGGTTGAACAAGTGTGTAAGGCTGCAACTTGGTCTTCTGTTCATACTTTTTCTAAGTTCTATAAGGTTTATGTGCGGGCCTCAGCGGACGCTGTTTTTGGCCGCAAGGTTTTGCAGGCTGCAGTGGTTTGAATTGTTTCTGCGTTATTGCCTGATTCGGATACCCACCCTTTTCTGGACACTGCTGTTGGATGTCCCTAGTGTAATTATTAAAGTCTGAAGTGGGGTGTGTGACATACTTAGAATAATACCATTTTGTGAATACTCACCTGTAAAATGGGTATTATAAGTATGTCACACACCCCACTTCACCCGCCCTTTTCGGTATCCTGGCTCTTTATTTGGTGAAGTTTAGTTCTCTACGTTGAGGGTTACATTGTTTGGTTCTGGTACCTTGTCTTACTGCTGTTCTAATACTGGGAGGTTCTTGGGAGGTACCAGGTATGTATAGACCGGGAGGGGCCTGTTGAAGTTTTTGGAGATTCTCTGCAATGCTGCCACCTAGCGGTGCGTTAACCCTAGTGTAATTATTAATGTTTGAAGTGGGGTGTGTGACATACTTATAATACCCATTTTACAGGTGAGTATTCACAAAATGGTATTTTTGCGCTCCCCATGTTCAAATGTGATTTTTGAAGGGATTTCCAGGGATTTCCCAGGAAAATGATATATTGTTTTTTTCAGCAGAGTCTGGGCTTTAACATGAAATGTCTTGTTTGTCATTTTTTAGGTGTATTCTCAATATTTTTGGGTGAAATATGTGCAAAAAAAAAAAAATGTAAGTTTGTCAATGAAATCTTATTGCGTGTGAGATCCCAATTTCTCCCGGTTACAGCGGTACCACATATGTATAGGTAGACACCCTTTCCTGCCCAGGAGACTCCCCCCAAACTGAAACAGCGCTTCAACAGATAAAATACAACTGTGCTACGCAATATGCGCACCTTGCAGTTTTTCCAGAAAAACAACCCTTTACATTTGAAATACCCCCAACAAACTATATATTCTCTGGAAGTACACACCTCAGGCTTTCTAGGCGTACCAGGCTTGTTGATGTGGCCATAGTTTTCTGGAAGTAATCCCTCAATGGATTCTTTGGTTGCAAAGAGTTTCCCTAAAAAAAAGGATAAAAAAGCAGAATCAAAGCCACATTTTCCTAAAAAAACTATATACAAACAAGAAAAAACAAGTTTAATCTGAAAACGCAACATCCCCCGAACAGAACAATACCCAACATGCATAGCTACTGTCAAGCGAAGAGTTGCCAAACACCCCAAAGTAAAGCATGTGCGTAACGGTAATTTTACTTGAAAATTTCAGCTCTGCAGACAAAGTGCGCACCTTGCGATTTTTCAACCAAAACAACCCTTGACATTTGGAATATCCCCCATAAACCATATATTCCCTGAAAGTACACATGTTAAGCTTTCTAAGGGTACCCAGCTTGTTCTAGTGGGCTCATCTTTCTGGAATTATTACCTCAAAGAATTCTTTGGTTGCGCAGGGTTTCCCTAAAAAATTTATAAAAAAGCTGAATATAAAACACCTTTTCCTAAAATATAAATATGCAAACCAGAAAAAACAAGCTAAGTCTGAAAGCGCAAGGTCCCCCGAACAGAACAATACCCAACATGCATAGGTACTATTAATCGTTTTAATTGCCAGCCTACTTGAGATTTTGTCACCCTCTGTTGACAGGCCATTTTTCCCCATTTTGCGTCATGTTTTGCGCCATGTTTTGCGCCATTTTTGCTGGAACTTTCAGGAAAATTATATATATATTTTTTTGCAGCAGAGTTTAGGCTTTAACACGAAATGTCTTGTTTGTAATTTTTTTTTTTTTTACAATATTAAGTAAAAAAAATAAATAAAAAATTTTTTTAGAAAATTGACTCCTTTATTTTAAATAAAAAATGTATTTTATTAAGGAAAATCATATTGCATGTGAAAGCCCCATTTCTACCGATTAGAACGGTACCACATATTTATCGGTAGCCCCCTGTTCCTGCCCAGGAGACCCCTCTAACTGAAACAAGTATTTTATAACATTCACAAAAAAAATACAACTACCATCCACACTACAAAGGGTTAAATCGAGAAAAAAAAAATGACATAGGGTCCCCCCTCCCAGGGGAGGGAGACCCCATTTTTTTTTGATTTTTAAGGGTTAAAAACCCTTAAAAATCAAAAAAAAATTGACGTGGGGTCCCCCTTACCCAAAGTAACCAGCCCGGGACCAGCTATGGGGGCTTGTAGGCACAGAGTGGGGGGCCCAGCTTTTGTGGCCCCCCCACCCTGCAGCCTACGAGCCCACATAGCCTATGTAGGCCCGGGCTCTTCTGCCCCCCCCTGGCCTTTGGGGAGGCAGGTAATGGGGGTGCCAGGGGTTAATGGCAAGCCACCCGCTAGCGCAGGTGGCTTGCCATCCCCCCAGCCTTGTGAACTGGTATAGGGGTCATGGACCCCTTACCAGTTCACAAGGGGTTAAAAGTAAATAAGACACAGACACAAGAAAAAAAAATCTTTATTTTTCTTTTTTTACACTGTACTCACCTCCGATCCGGCGTCCCGCGCCGCTGTCACTGACAGATGCCGGTGGTGATCGGCGCAGGGCGGGTGACAGGCGAGGGGGCTCCGATCGGAGCCTCCTCACCTGACACCCGCCCTGCTCAGATCACCACCGGCATCTGACAGATGCCGGAGCTCGGAGGGGGTATAGGAGGAGCGGGATGACGTCATCCCGCTCCTCCCACAATGGGCGGAGCTAAGCGGCGGCAGCCATCGCCGCCATTACAAGAGGTGAGGACCCGGAAGAGGGTCCTCACCTGAAGACTGCGCAGCCCAGGGGGGGGATCGGACCCCCCCCCCGGTGAAGAGGAGACCTGATAGAAGGCTCGGGCGCGGAGGTGAGTAAATGACAGTTTGTTTTTTTCTTTTTTTTTTTACAGCGCCGATGTCAGCGCTGGAAACGGGGGGGGGGGGCGGCTGGTTTCGGGCCCCCTCCTGAAGACTGAGGACAACGGGGGGGCGATCGGATGCCCCCCGCAGGAAGAGGGGACCCCAAGCTTCACGGGGATACCAGAGGTAAGTGGGTTTTTTGTTATATTTTTTAACTGTTTGGGGGAAATGCCAGGCACGTAGTTTCTACGTGCTTGGCACTTAACGGTAGGAGAAGCAACCACGTAGAAACTACGTGCTTGGCATTTAAAGGGTTAAACTGCTTGCTGTTGACTTTTCTGTTGGGGATCCCACCCTACCTTACGGACACTGCTATTGGATGTCCCATGTGTAAGTATTATAGATGGAGCAGGACGTGCTGTATGCTTAGAATAATACAATTCTGTGAAATACCTGTAGAATTGGTATTATACGCATACAGCACGTGCTGCTCCAACCCACCCTGGTTTTCACTTTGTTCTGGATCCCCTGTATGGTGATTGTTATCATTGTTATTTTTGCCAGTTTCTGGGTGGTTGGTTCTCCCGGCTTCTCCTTCTCACTTTTCAATGCTGGGGATTTGTGGGAGGTCCCTCGGTATATGTAGGGCCGAGAGGAGCCTGTTTTTGCATGTCTGCTGTGAACAGCGCCCTCAGGCGGAGGATTACCCATATGTAAGTATTATAGATGGAGCAGGACGTGCTGTATGCGTATAATACCAATTCTACAGGTGAGTATTTCACAGGATTGTAATATTTCTGCAGACTCCTTGGACAAGCTACAGATATAACAGGACCAGGTATTCCAGAAACTCCATTAGCTTGGTTGGCTTGTAAACTGGGGAATCCAACTCCAGGCTCCTCAGTTAAAATTAAGTTTCTCCTATTAAGATACAAAAAACAGTTTAAAGTGGACCAACACCCACCGCTGATCGGCCCGGGAATCTATAAGATTCCTGGGCTGATAAGCTCCCTCCCCGCGGGGCATCCGAAATCGAGATGCCCCGCTGTTTGAAACCCCCCCGGACGCCCACAAACCTTACCTTCTCCCCGTTCCAACGGCGCATGCGCGGGCCGCCGCCTCTCGCGCGTCCCTCTAGCAGGGCGCGCACCGTGCCGGCCGTTTGTGAATGGCCTGCGCGGACGTGCTCCCTGTAAGAGGGACGCGCGAGAGGCGGCCTCAGCTTGTCTGTCGCTGGTGAGGTGAGTTTTTTTGGGCTTTCTGGGGGGTTTCACCCCGATCGGGGTGCCCCGCGGAAGTGGACCAACACCCAGGATAGTGAAAACCCTGGGTGTTGGTCCACTTTAAGATAGTTTTAAGGGAGCCACTTGCAGTAGATAAAGCTAGAAAATCTGGGCAAAGGGGTGCACTGGAACCTAGAAATACCATGACTTGAATATTTTAAGCAAAATAGACTTTGTCTCCAGGGTCTTTCTTATCAAACTTTTGGGAGCTGATTGTTGTCTTTCAGGCACTGAATCAGGTGATCTCCCAGATCGGACAACATGACGACATTGGCCCATATAAACCAGCAAGGGGAGCACAAACATTTGCCTGGACTAAAAACAAAAACCTATACCTGAGGGTGGGTCAGTTCAAAGGGAGAGGCACACTATAATCAATGCAGATTAGACATTTAATCCACAAGTGTCCAGTAGTAGGGACTTCCACAGATAGGTCCCCACAATACTGGGCCCTTTGCTCTAGGACACAGTCTGGCCTAATCAAGTCTCTAAAATGGACAGCATGGCATTGACAAATAATTCTGACTCGCAGCTTTTTTGTTTTGGGGAACTGAAACATTACTAAATTTTAATAAACAAGCTACCCATGACATGTTCCTTATGGTTTAAACAGGTATTCATATTTTCCAAGTATACAGCACGTCCTGTTTCACAGAATTCTTTACGCTTGGGATATCCCGCCACAAGGTGGCGCAGTGGACTGCAGAAAGACTTGTGGCATCTCCTGGCCCTATAAAAGGACAGGAACCTCCTGTCTGGACTACGAAGATAGAAGATGGCTCTCTATATTACGCAGGCGAGCGGGGCTCATCAGCCTGCGGCCCTGCAGGACTATTTCCACCCGTTTTGGATGTCCGCACCGTTTTGTACAGCGCTCCGCAGCTGGCGGCGACATTTTCCTCATGTTTTCCTGCGCTGTCATTGGCGCTGGGGGGGTCACGTGGAGCGCGATTCGCGCTCTTCGGGGGGGGGGCAGGTCCCGCGGATGACCCTTTTTGCGTCATACCTCCACGGCCCACCCCTCAAGGTCCTTGCGGGCGCCATTTTGGTTGGAGTTTGTCTTCTCCTGACCTGCGGTACTGTGGAACGCTGCTGGCCTGCCTGGATGTGCGATCGGCTTCTTGGTCCGTGAGTCCCCTTCAGGGTTGTATTGTATTGTACATTATGGGAATGTTATGTGTGGTTTCTAATGTCTTTCAGGCGGGATAAACGTGACTGTGGTTTTTTCCGGCCCTCTTCCCTTCCTTCTCCCACCTTCCCTAGCGGGTTTTGGGGCATCCTGGGTGGCTCTTGTTAGCCTTAACCCTATACTGGCCAGTGTGCCCACTCTAATCACCATATGGAGGCTTCCGGGGATAATGTGCCTGGGGTTCCTTTGGGACAAGCCCAGCTGTGTGCCGCGTGTGGGGTATCCCTTGTGAGTGACGGTGTCAGGGTATATGTGCCCTGCGCCCAGAAGGTACTTGCGCTGCAGTCTGGGTTGCCTGCTACGCTGCCCAGCTCGGCGTCCCCTTCTACATCACCTACCCCCCCGCGCCTGCATTTGACCCCTAGTGAGGGACATGCTAGTGGGGAATCCCATTATGACTTGGCCTTGCGGGTGGCCAGCCTGGAAAGGCATATGGCTGGGCCGGCCCCTCGTAAGGCTTCTGGCAAGAAGCGGCATCTAACTCCCGCTGTTTCCCTTTTTCCTGAGGAGGATGAGGGACAGTTTTCTTTCCCTGGCCTGTACCCCCTACAAGAGGGGAACTTTTCTCTGATTCCGATTCCTCTGAGGAGCAGCAGGAGGTTTATGGTGGTACTGGGTCTCCTTTTGGAGAAGACCCATGGTCTCCTGAGGATACTGACAGGCTGTTGGCTCACATTTTTGAAGTACTGTGTATTACACCTCTTGTCCCGGCTAAAAGGCAGCAGGGTGAGCTTTTTCACACTGTTAAACAACGCTTGGAGTTCCCTGAGCAGGTCCACTTCAATAATTTGGTGCTCAAGAAGTGGGAACGTCCTAGAAGATTGCCCGCGGTGCCTAAGAGTTGGGACAGGAGGTATCCATTTCCTGCTGATGTGGTTAAGCGCTGGTCGTGTCCCCCCGAGGTGGATGCTCCCGTGCTTGGGTTGTCCAATACCTCGGTCATGCATTCCCCTGACACCTCTACTCTGAGGGATGGTGAGGACCGGCGTGTGGATCAGCTGGCCTGTCATGCATTTGCTTGTGCAGGGACTGCGCTGCACCCTGTGTGCGCCTCTGCCATCATGGCTCTTGCTCCGGCTTTGCTATGAATTTGTGGCTTTTATTCTTTCTGCTATGGATGATGCGGTCAGGATGTGTGGTAGGACTTCTGCCCTTTTGGTGGCTATACGCCGCTCTGTTTGGCTGCGTCAGTGGGCGGCTAATAACGCTGCTAAGAAGGCTCTCATTGGCTTCCCCTTTACTGGGCTACGGCTCTTTGGGGAGCGGCTGGATCCGTTTGCCAAGGATGGTAGGCTGCCTCAACACAGGAGGCAGCCGCGGTCCTTTCGGGGGGCCGTTTCTTCCCTCCCCTCCTTCCGTGCTCCCATGTCCGGTTGGGGTGCACCATTTGCGGGGGCACGTAGAGACCCTTGGGGCCCGGGGTAGAGGCCGTGGTCACCCCGGTCTCTCATGGGGTCCCGAGACCAAATCTTCCCCGGTCTCTCATGGGGTCCCGAGACCAAATCTTCCCCAAGCCCCCTCAGGCATGATGAGGCACCCTCACCCATCCGAGTGGGGGGGACGGTTGCGGCTCTTTGCTCATGTTTGGAGACTACGCGTCTCGGACCGGTGGGTTCAGGAGGTGGTGTCCTCCGGGTACAAAATAGAGTTTGCAGCCTGGCCGCCCCCAAGATTCATCAGATCCCGGATGGTTCAAAATCCCTTGTCAGCGCAGGGCTTGCGGTGCAAAGCCTTTTGGGTTTGGGGGTCATTTGCCTGGTGCCCTTCCAGGAAAGGGGCAGAGGTTTCTATTCCAATCTGTTCACTGTTCCCAAAAAGGATGGGTCCCTGAGGCCCATCCTGGATTTAAAGCGCCTCAACAAATTTGTCAGGTTCAAGCATTTTCGCATGGAGACTCTGCGCTAGGCGGTCAGTACCTTGCGCCCGGGCGACTTCATGACTTCTGTGGACATCAAAGATGCTTACCTTCATGTTCCAATGAACATGGAGGATCATCACTACCAATTTGTGACCTTACCGTTCGGTCTTACCTCAGCCCCTCGGGTCTTCACCAAGGTGCTGGCGGGGGTGATGGCTCTGTTGAGATCTCAGGGCATTCGCATCCTTCCTTATCTGGACGACATTCTGATTGCGTCTCAGTCCCTCCAAGCCGAATTGGATACCCAGATGGTGGTCTCTACACTCGAGTCCTTCGGTTAAGTGATCAACTACCCCAAGTCTTCTCGGTCTCCGTCCTTGGTGAGGTCCCTTTCTGGGCATGACTCTGGATACATCTCAGGTCAAGGTTTTCCTGCCTCAGCAGAAGGTGGAGAGCCTGCAGACGCAGGCAAGGTCTGATTTCGTGCCCTCATCCCTCTATTCGGCAGGGGATGCAGTTGGTGGGCCTGATGGTGCCCTGTTTTGAGGCGGTTCCCTATGCTCAGTTTCACATGAGACCTTCAGTTGCACCTCTTGTCAGTTTAGGATCGGGACCCTGTGTCCCTGGATCAGGAATTTGCTCTGTCCACTCGGGTCAGTCTGTCCCTCTCGTGGTGGCTGGACTCGAGGAATCTCCTTGTGGGCAGAACCTTTTTCCCCCGTGCTGGGAGACTGTCACCACAGATGCCAGTCTGACAGGTTGGGGGGCTTTTAGAAGTCTCTGAAGTTCCAGGGTCAGTGGGGTCCTCAGGAGGCCCATGCCCCTATCAACATTCTGGAACTACGGGCGATAAGGTTGATTTTTTTCCCCAGTTGACCCCACACCATCGGGGTCGGGCTGTTCAGATCCGCTCGGACAACCAGACGGCGGTTGCCTACATCAATCATCAGGGAGGGACTCGGAGCAAGCGAGCCCTCAAGGAAGAGTTCCTGATACTGTCCTGGGCGGAGGAGAATGTCCCCTGCGTACCCGCTGTGTACATCCCGGGGGTGGAGAACCCGGAGGCAGACTCCTTGAGCAGGGGGATGTCTTGGCTGGGGGAGTGGTCCCTCAGCAATAGGGTGTTTCACTCCCTGTGCCACCGCTGGGGTCTACCGGATGTGGACCTGTTTGCTTCACGTCACAATCACAAACTTCCATTCTTTGTCTCTCTGTCACAGGATCCTCTGGCCTTTGCCACAGATGCGCTAGCAATGCCTTGGAAGGGGTTTCGGCTCCTCTATGTGTCCCCCCCCCCCCCCCCCTGCAGCTGGCAGTGGATCAGTACGTCCTGCCCATGGATCCAGAGCTGCTCACTCGAGCAGCTGTGCCATCCCAATTTACAAATGCTGGCTTTGACGGCGTGGCTGCTGAAACCTCCATCTTGATGGAGAAGGGGTTGCCTGCCTCTGTTGTTACCATGATTAGGGCTAGGAAGAAGTCCTCGTCCTTTTTCTACTGCAGGGTCTGGCATGCTTACATTGCCTGGTGTGAGTCCAGATCTTTTCCCTGTCGGGTGTTTTCTATTCCCAGGATTCTGGAGTTCTTGCAACATGGTTTGGATTTGGGCCTTCAACTTGGTACCCTCAAAGGTCATGTTTCAGCTCTGGCAAAGGTCATGTTTCAGCTCTGGCAATTTTTTTCCCAAAGATCTTTTGCCAGTCACTGTTTGGTTAAGACTTTTTTCCATGGGGTTTCTCAAGCACGTCTGCCACGTAAGCCTATGTTACCAGTTTGGGATTTGAATCTGGTATTATCTGCTTTGCAGGGTCGTCCCTTAGAGCCTCTCCCGTGAGGCCGCTTTGCCCATTTTGACTCTTAAGGTAGCCTTTTTGGTGGCTATAACTTCTGTCAGGCGTGTTTCTGAGTTGGCGGCGCTTTCCATCAAACCTTCTTATTTTGAACGACACCGGGACAAGGTGGTGGTTCGGTTTAAGCCTGATTTCTTGCCTAAGGGTTGTGTGTGCTTTTCATCTCAATCAGGACATTGTTTTGCCCTCCTTGTGTCCTAATCCTGCTAATTCCAAGAAGAGGACTCTGCATTCTTTAGATTTGGTCAGGGTTCTGAAGTTTTACTTGGTTGCTACTGTATCATTCAGGAAGACTAATGCTCTTTTTGTTCTTCCTTCTGGACCTAGGAAGGGTTTGCCTCCGGCTAAATCCACTATCAGCAAGTGGATCCGTCAGGCGGTGGTGCAAGCCTATTCTGCTAAGGGGAAGGAGCCTCCCTTCCGCCTTACTGCTCATTCCACTCGTGCTATTGGTGCCTCCTGGGGGTTCAGCACCAGGCTTCTGTTGAAGAAGTTTGTAAGGCCGCTACTTGGTCTTCTGTTCATACTTTTTCCAAGTTTTACAAGGTTGATGTTAGGGCCTCAGCTGATGCTGCTTTTGGCCGCAAAGTTCTTCAGGCGGCAGTGGTTTAAACTGCCCGCTGTTGTTCTTGGGGATCCCACCCTACTTTACAGACACTGCTTTTGGACGTCCCAAGCGTAAAGAATTCTGTGAAACAGGACGTGCTGTATACTTGGAAAAATACAATTCTGTGAGTACTCACCTGTAGAATTGATTTTGTAGTATACAGCAAGTCCTGTTTCACCCCTCCCTTATCATTTTTCTTGGTTACCTCTGTATGGTGATTTGTTCAAATGTTTGGTTGCGGTTCCTTCATTTTTATTCTCCTGGCTTCTTGTCTAACTGCTTTGTAACACTGGGAATTTGTGGGAGGTTCCTGTCCTTTTATAGGGCCGGGAGGTGCCACAAGTCTTTCTGCAGTCCACTGCGCCACCTTGTGGCGGGATATCCCAAGCGTAAAGAATTCTGTGAATCAGGGCGTACTGTATACTACAAAATCAATTTTACAGGTGAGTACTCACAGAATTGTATTTTCTGCAGTATAAAATTGGACCCACTTTCTATGCCTCACAAAGATATTTGATGCATTTGGGTCTAAAACCAGCTCCTCTCAAAACCTAAACAACTGTCTCAAAGGAAACTATCAGTAACCACTGAAAATGCTATGTTTTTATATTAAAGATCTTGGAAAAAGAAACCTTTTACCAATATGAAAAAAAAAAAACTTTACTTCTGTACTTTTTTTTTCCACTTGAAAGTTACGAAACTTGCTGAGTCAGCAGAAATCTCTGTAAATTTTATGCACAGAACTGTCACTTATGATGGGTGAGGAATTGTGATGTGTGTGTCTGAAGATTTTTGTCTGTAACTAATTGCCAAGCCCAGTGTGCAACGCACAGTCCAGTTATGAATTTATGGTGCTGCTTACCATTTCTCTTTTGTCTGATTGCCAGACCATTTTTCAGCATTCTTTTCAGCTAAGCTGAAAAATGATCTGGCAACATCTCTAGGTAGGCTGGCACGGAAATGGTTAAAGCAGAACATAAGTGGGTATGCAGACTCTTTATAGTAACCCAAAAGATGCACCCTGCACTGAATTAAAAAGTCTTGGGATTCAATTTAAGCATTGTAATCCCTGATAATCCCCTCACATTGTACAGCATGAATCGGCTTCTTTAAAATTGCTAACTTAAACTATTTTTTTAGATGCTTGGGAATCGTCTTATAAGGGTTTGGGCTTTTCAATAAATCATGGTGAAGGTCCAGTTTAAGCACTACAGTTCAACTTTGATGTTGCAAATTTGATGATCTCAATCATGAGATAAGATCAATTGTATATCTCTCCGGGTCATGAAGTGTAAGATAAAACAAAATTAGTTACAAGTTATGTATTTGACTTCAGGGGTCTCATTTCCAGAGAGTAACAGTTTTAGAGTAACAGTTGGGTTATCTTAAAGTTATTACCCAGCTGGGGGGGGGGGTTGATGTCATGGAGACTATTAATGAGGATATTGTAAAGACTTTCATGCAAGGTACAGTTAATGTACGCCCCCCCCCCCCCCCCCAGCCACCATGAAGGTTCTGGTGCATCGCTTACCCTCCTGATGTTGAAGATGACCAGCTGTTTCTGAGCTGGTTGCCCAGTTTATAAGGTTTCAGATAAGGTGGGGTTTTGTCTGTGGGATGACTTTTTGGCTAAGGTGAGTAGGCTTTCCACTTGAATGAAGGCATTGTACTTCTGTGTCTGTCTGAAACTGGCACACCACAAGGAAGAGGCAATTACATTTTATGGATATAGTTAGGACTTTGACTTATTTGGCAGCCATGGAAAATGTAATATTAACAAATAGATTAGACAGGTGGTAGCAGTGTACACCTGCAGAGATAGGAAGCCACCATTCCAGGTTACGGTTCATCCTTGGCCTTCAACCATTAGGCTTCAATGTTTCAATACCATGAGATGACCAGCTGCTCTTGGGTACATGCCTTCACAAAGCAAGTGGGCAGATGCAGCCTATGCGTGCTAGGAGGAGTTATATTTTGTATTTACACCAGCCTCATTGGATTTTTTTTGTTATTGGCTAGCATTACATGGCCTTTAATATTGCTTACCAGCCAGAAGAATGATGGCGTTTATTTTTTTTGTAATGGATGTTAGAAAAAGTAATCACCGTACTATTCTTAGCCTGGTTTTGACAAATTGAAGCTGGCTGTTGTGAGGTAGAGGTTATAACCAGGCTGGAGGCGTTTCTGATCACAAGTGTCCAGATTCCCGATATGAGATTGGGTATTCTCAAAATGTGTAGTTTCTTTCCTAAAATAAATATTGCAATAAAAGAATGTTATTGTGAGTATGATGAAACACAGTTACTAGTTTTAATGAGTGGTTACTTCTTTGTGAAACTTTGTGAAACTATATTATCTAGTATATTTTGGTTAAAATACAAAATAAAATTGTTTATATATTTTTCCTAAAACTGTTGTACCTTTTCATATAGATCTGAATCAAAACTAAGAGAGTGTAAAATCAAAGCATACAGTGCCTTGTAAACATATTCATAACCCCTTGGAACTTTTCCACATTTTTAAATGCTACAGGCACAAATCTAAATGTGCGTTATTGAGATTTAGTTACCATATCATAGAGCAACATAAAGTAGCAAGTATTTTCAAAAAAAAATATACATCCAGAATACTGAAGAGTGGCGTGCAGTTGTATTAAGCGCCCCTAACACTTGATGGACCATCTTTAGCTGCAATTACTGCTGCCAGTCTGTTGGGGTATGTCTCTACCAGTTTTGCATATCTAGAGCCTGAATTGGGGTCGCCGCTAAACTTGCCTTTATGCTGTCTTCGCTGGTGGCCGCATCCCCCTGGATTCCCTACAGCTCTGGTGTGCCGCTGCACCCAGCCATTTAGATCCAAATTCTACAGGAAAGCCAGGGATGCTGCCAGCCGACTGGGAACGTTGGCCAGCACTCTTTAGGTCAGCCAATCTGCGTTTTTAAAAGTGCCATGTGGGTGTGGCATCGGTGGTATTAATCCCCCCCTTTATTCTTAGTATACAGTACGTCCTGCTCCAGATAAGAATCATTACACTTGGGTATTACTCCGCCAGATGGCGCTGGACTGCAGAGACCGCAAAATTCCCTCCCGTCCCCTCAAATACCCAGGACCTCCCACAAATCCCCAGATTTAATCTGCAGTCTGGACTGCGAAGGACAAGAAGATGGCTCTCGCAGGTGAGCGGGGCTATTAGCCTGCGGTCCTGTAGGACTATTTCCAACCGTTTCATTTTTAATGTGCCTCCCAGCCTTGGCTGCGCTGGTCCGGGTGATGGTAGGCAGCAGCGCAGGTGCTTAGGAGCGCTGCTCCACCGCAATCCCCCACCAAAGGGTAGGCGGTATAGGCATATGGTGAGCCTCTGTGGGATGCCCCTCCCGCCCTATTGCCCCTGTCTATCGGTGGGCCCTATGTTAAGTGGCCACTGCCCTCCCTCGCTCTCCCTTGTAGCTCTCGGGGGGGGGGGGGGGTGTATATGCCTTTGTGCTTCACTGTATTATGTGCTTCTGGTTGGTGTCAGTCTCCGCGCTGACTTGGTTGCACTGGTTGCTTTTCTTGAATATGCCGCCGCGCGCACGCGCTTCCACTGTGTTCCGCGGTTGGCGGCAGCATTACCTCGGGCGCTGGTGCGCTGTTATTGGCTGCTTGTTACTTGTGCTACTTCGCGCTCTTCGGGGGGCGGGGCCAGCGGATGGCGCGTTCCGTGGCCCACCCCTCGAGGTATACCTGGCGCCATTTTTCTCTGGATTCGGCTGCTGCATGGCTGGCATCTACCTACCGCGGTCCGTGTGTGCCCTCGCGGGCGGCTTTATTTACCCTATGTCATTATACATGTCACTTATGGGGTTCTCTTTGCTTATGTCTTTCAGACGGGTCGAACTCTATTGGTTTCTCCCGGCCCTACTCCCTTTAGTTATTAAATTTGTGAGGCCTAGTGTGTAAATTATTCCCACTTCCCTAGCTGGCTTTTGGGGCATCCCGGGTTGCTTTTATAGCGTGAATCCCTATCGGCCTATTGTGCCGCTGTAATCCATATGGAGGCGTCTCAGAATAATGTGCTCGGGGGTTCCTTCGGGACAAGCCCGGCTGTGTGTAGCTTGTGGGGTGTCCCCTACTAGTGCTGACAATGTGCAGGTCTGTATACCTTGTGCCCAGTAGGTGCTTGCGCTGCAGCCTGGTTTATCAGTAGCTGGGCCTGCGCCACGTTTGGCGTCACCTACTCCCCCAAGCTTACATTTGACTCCCATTGAGTTGCATACCAGTGGGGATTCTCAGCCTGATGTGTCTTCCAGACTGGCTAGTGTTGAGAAGTTGCTTGCTAATACCTTGGCACGTAAGGCTAGTGTTGAGAAGTTGCTTGCTAATACCTTGACACGTAAGGCCAAGAAAGAAGCGGGACATGACGCCTGATGTCACTCTTTTCCCTATGGAGACTGATGAGTTCTTGGAACTGTCTGGTTATACCCCTTTGGAAGAAGGGGAGTTATTCTCTGACTCGTCTGAGAGGCCCAGGGGGCATGATGATTCTGGCTCTGACCCCTGGGCCCCAGATGATACTGATAGGCTGTTGGCTCAGATTTTTGAGGTACTGTCTATCTCTCCCCCGGTTGCGGCCCCCAGGCAGCAGGGGGAATTGTTTTATACTGCTAAGCCACGTTTAGAGTTTCCTGAGCAAGCCCATTTTAATAATCTCGAATAAGAATGGGAGCGGCCCAGCAGGCTTCCCGGAGTCCCTAAGAGTTTGGATAAGAGGTATCCCTTTCCTGCTGATGTGGTGAAGCGTTGGTCATCCCCTCCAGAGGTGGATGCTCCGGTCCTGGGGTTATCTAACACCTCTGTCATGCATTCCCCTGACTCTACTACGCTGCGGGATGGTGAGGACCGGCGTATTGATCAGCTGGCGTTCCATGCCTTTGCCTGTGTGGGGACGGCGCTGCGCCCGGTCTGTGCCTCTGCCATTACGGCTGTGGCTATTAGGACCCTGCTTAGAAGTGTCCTAGAGGGTGCTCCTGATGATGTGTCTAGTGAGGAGTTTAATGCACTCTCTCGTTGTGAGGTTATTCTAAGTATGTCACACACCTCGCTTCAAGACATTCATTACACTTGGGTATACTGACCTGTAGATGGCGATCTTGCAGAGATAACAAAAAAGGTCAGACCCTCCCGGCCCATAAATACCTGGGACCTCCCACTCATTACCCAGTTTTTCCATCTCTGCAGAGGCGAACAAGTCAGAAGATGATGTCTCCTCCTTGCAGGTAGCCGGGATGACTCCCGGCACTTTTATTCTTCTATTTCTGCCCGGATCCCCCTTGCCTCCCAGCCTAGGCTGCTGGTCCGGGCAAAGGTAGTTGGCACCCCTGGTGCTTAGGAGCCGTGAGACCCCATAACAAGGGGTAGGCGGCTATCCGGGTTGGTGATCCCGGTTTGGCATGCCCCGTCCCTTGGCCCTTCCCTGGCATGGATTCCCCCTCTCCCAGGTACCCTTAGAGGGGGGGGGGGGGCGGGGCATCCCTTATGGATTCCTGTATTCGTGTGTGTGTGTGTGTGCGCATTTACATGTGTGTGTTTTGTTCTTCACTTTCATGGCGCCGGAGGTCCCGCGGTGCCGGCCGCAATGGCGGTGGCGAACCCATGAGGGCATCTTCTCCTCCGATTGGGGCGCGCCTACGACCTGCCCCCGTGCTGAGAGCGCGGCTTTCACGTCCCGGCTTCTGTCCAGGAGAGACGGGGGAGGGGCGGGGCCGGGCGCGACGCGCTGACCCGCCCTCCCTCCCTCCCTCCCTCCCTCCTACTGCACACTGCGCGCGTTTCCTGCGGTACCGATGGTTGGGTGAGGGGCCTGATGGCCGTCACTGTCTATTGTTATTGGCTTCCTTACATTTGCATGGTACTGAGTGTGTGCTTGTGTTCTTGTGTTCCAGGTGGACCATTGATCATATTAAAGGGGGGTTCTCCCGGTCCAGGTCCCTGGTTAAAATTTAGCTGGCCTAAAATCCTCCCACTCTGGACTTAAAGGGGCATCCCGGGTGGCATAATTGTGTAATTCCCAAACAATATAAAGAGCACTGTACACATTTATTGTATATACCATATATAGTACTAAAAAATCACCATATGGAGGCTTCCCCGGATACTGGGCTTGTGCCCCCCTCGGGGCAATCCAGGCTGTTTGGGGTGTGGGGTATCCCTTTTGGGGGATGATGTATTTTTATGTGTACCCTGTGCGCAGCGGACTATTACGCGGCAGACCGGATCTCAGGCGTCTGGTTTTGCTCCACCGGTCTCCTCCCCGTCTCCCCCTCGCCTGACACGTGCGTGTGATGTGGTCATTAGCGGGGAGTCGCAATCTGAGGTGTGTGCCAGATTGGCCAATCTTGAAAAATAGTTTTTTAGTGCCGTTGCCAAAAAGGCCACGGCAAAGAGAAAACCTTTGTATTCAGCTGCGCAGGCCTTTGATAGGGAGGACTTTGACTCCCTGGATTGGTCTGATTGCTCCCCGCGTGAGGAAGGGGAGCTGTATGAGGGGTCTGATGACTCCGACGATCAGCAGTTTGTGGGTGCTGATGCCAAGCAGGGCCAGGGGGTTTCCTCGGATACTTCCAGGGTCCTGGCTCAGGTGTTCGAGGTTCTGGCTATTTCTCCCCCGAGGCGGCTCCTCCGCTCAAGGGGGAGTTCTTTGAAGAGACAAAGCCCCGCTTGGAATTTCCTTATCAAAAGCATTTTGATGGTATCATTCGCAAGGAATGGGAGAGGCCGACGCGGCTTCCGGGTGTCCCACCGGGTTGGGACAAGAAATATCCCTTTCCGGCGGACGCAGTGAAGCACTGGTCGTCTCCCCCCGAGGTGGATGCTCTTGTTTTGGGGTTGTCCAGCTCCTCAGTCCTCCATTCTCCGGAGTGCACTACTCTCAAGGATGGTGAGGATAAACGCATTGACCAGATGGCTTGTCATGGTTTTGCCAGTGTTGGATCGGCCTTGCGGCCGGTTTGTGCTTCTGCGCTTGTAGTGGTTGCTGCCAGGTCGGTTGTTAGAGGATTGTTGACCACGTCCAGGGCTTGACCCGGCTAGTGAGGCGTTTGCCGACCTTAAAGTGGACCAACACCCAGGATTTTGACTATCCTGGGTTTTGGTCCACTTCGGCGGGGCACCCCGATCGGGGGTGCCCCGCTGTGTGAAACCCCCCAGAAAGCCCCAAAATCTTACCTGTCCCCGCTCCCACGTGACTGGACGGTCCAATCCCGCCAACGTCCAGGCGGGGATCAGGAACGTCCAAGCGGCTGCCGCCGCCGCCGCCTCCCTCGCGTCACTTTCGGCGCGCGCGCGCCCCCGCCGGCCATTCACAGACGGCCGGCGCGGGCACGCGCACGCCTACAGGGGCGCGAGGGAGGCGGCGGCCGGCCGCCGCCGAAGATCAGGTAAGCGATTTGGGGTGTCTGGGGGGTTTCACCCTGCGGGACATCCCGATCTCGGATGTCCCGCGGGGTGGGAGGTGATCGGCCCGGGAATCTTATAGATTTCCGGGCCGATCACCTCTCGGTGTTGGTCCACTTTAAGCGCTGTGAGTTATTCTTATCCTTTGTACTGTCCGCCCTGGACGACACCTTGGTGATGTGTAGCAGAGCTACGGCTCTGCTTGTGGCTATCCGCCGGTCGGTTTGGTTACGCCAGTGGGCGTCTGATTTTGTGTCTAAAAAGTCGCTCACGGCCCTTCCCTTTGTGGGGTTGCGGCTCTTTGGAGAAAAATTGGATTCGGTGGCAAAGGGAGGTAAGTTACCTCAGCGTAAGAAGCAGCGTTGCCCCTTTCGGAGTCGGCAGGGGTTCGGCTTTCCCCTCGTCCAGAGGTGATTCCTGGACCAGGGGCAGGGGTCGGGCCCGTCCAGGACACAGTTGGGGCTCCAAGCCTAGAGTCGCTGCCAAGCCGGCTCAGCAATGAGGGGGCGCCCTCACCCTTGCGGGTGGGGGGACGGCTGCTACTCTTCTCCCAGGTTTGGGTTCAAGAGGTCTCGGACAGGTGGATTCAGGAAGTGGTGCCTTCCGGTTACAAACTGGAGTTCGAGTTCCAGCCCCCTCCCAGATTCTTCAGTTCTCGGGTGCCGTCAGATCCTCTGGCCGCCCAGGGGCTTCGGGTGGCAGTAGCAAGACTCTTGGACATGGCTGTCATCTGCCCGGTGCCCCACTCAGACCGGGGCCTGGGCTTCTATTCCAATTTGTTCATGGTGCCCAAAAAGGATGGATCCGTTCGTCCCATTCTGGCTCTGAAGTTGCTCAACAGGTTTTTTCGTCCCCTGAAGTTCCGTATGGAAACTCTGCGCTCAGCCATCCACTCGCTGCGTCAGGGGGACTTCATGACGTCCATAGACATCAAGGATGCTTACCTGCATATTCCAATATTTCCGGCACACCAGAGATTCCTCAGGTTTGTCGTGGACAATCGGCATTTTCAGTTTGTGGCTCTTCCGTTTGGCCTTACCTCGGCTCCAAGGGTTTTTACCAAGGTGTTGGCAGGAGTGATGGCCATCCTCAGAGCCAGGGGTATCTGCATCGTGCCCTATCTGGACGATCTTCTCATCATGGCGTCTTCCCTCAGTCAGGCGCAGCTGGATACCAGGCATGTGGTGTCCACTCTGGAGAGTTTCGGTTGGGTGATCAACTATCCCAAGTCCTGCCTCGCTCCCTCCAGGGAGGTGGAGTTCCTGGGAATGTCGCTGGATACTTCTCAGGCCAGGGTGTTTCTCCCCCGTGCCAAGGTTCTTCTGATTCAGGAATTAACTCAGCGTCTTCTATCCATTCCCCGCCCGTCCATCTGGCTAGGGATGCGACTAGTGGGATTGATGGTGGCGTCGTTCGAGGCGGTTCCCTTTGCCCAGTTTCACACAAGGACGCTCCAGCTCCATCTCTTGGCGGCCTGGGACGGGTCCCCGCTGTCATTGGATCAGTCCTTTCTGATGTCCCCCCGGTGCGGCGTTCCCTTCGGTGGTGGCTGAAACCAAGCAATCTGACGAGGGACAGGTCCTTTCTGACCCCTAGTTGGGAGACGGTCACCACGGATGCCAGCCTGTCAGTTTGGGGGGGGATTTTGGAAGGATCTTCAGTCTCAGGGACTGTGGGGGCCTCTGGAGGCTCACAATCCCATCAATGTTCTGGAGTTGAGAGCCATCAGGCTGGTTCTGGCTCACTTGACTCTTCAGTTGCGGGGCCTACCGGTCCAAGTTCAGTCGGACAATCGGACGGCGGGCGCCTACATCAATCACCAGGGAGGGACTCGCAGCAGGCGTGCCCTCAGGGAAGTGTCCTTGATCCTTGCCTGGGCAGAGAGCAATGTCCCATGCATCTCGGCAGTGTATATTCCGGGAGTGGAGAACACGGAGGCTGACTCCCTGAGCAGGGGGTGATCTCGCCGGGGGGAATGGTCGCTCTGCCCCAAGGTGTTTCGGTCGCTTTGCCAACGGTGGGGGTCTCCGGAGGTGGACCTCTTTGCCTCTCGTCACAATCACAAGCTTCCGGCATTTGTGTCTCTCTCGTGGGATCCACTGGCTCTGGCAGTGGATGCCATGTCTCTGAACTGGAGGGATCTGGGGTTTCTGTACCTGTCCCCTCCGTTTCCCATGGTGGGCAGAGTGGTGCGCAAGCTGGCCCTAGAGGGCGCGTCGGCAATCCTGGTGGCTCCAAGGTGGCCAAGACAGGTGTGGTTCGCAGACGTGGTAAGGTTGGCGGAGGATCAGTTAGACCTGCCCCTTCTGCCGGATCTGCTCACTCAGGGGCCACTGCTCTACCCCAATTTACCAACGCTGGCTTTGACGGCGTGGTTGCTGAAACCTCCATCCTGAGGGAGGAAGGTCTTTCTGATGCTGTCATTCAGACTCTGGTTAGGGCTAGGAAGCAGTCTTCCTCTGCCATCTATTATAGGACTTGGAGGTCTTATATTGATTGGTGTGAGGTCAGGGCCTTGCCTTACAGGGCGTTCTCTATCCCTAGGGTTTTGGAATTTCTGCAACATGGTCTGGACCAAGGTTTGCAGCTTAGTACGCTGAAGGGGCAGGTTTCTGCCCTGGCGGTTTTCTTTCAAAATTCCTTTGCCCTTCATCCTCTGGTTAAGACCTTTTTCCAGGGGGTTACGCATGTGCGGCCTCCTAGGAAGCCTTTGCTCCCAGTTTGGGATTTGAATTTGGTTTTGTCTGCCTTGCAGGGTCCTCCTTCTGAACCTTTGCAGGATATTGCACTTTCTACGCTTGCTCAGAAGGTTGTTTTTCTGGTTGCCATCACTTCTGTTCGACGTGTTTCAGAGTTGGCAGTCTTGTCTATTAAGGTTCCTTACTTTGAGAGGCATCAGGACAAGGTTGTTTTCCGCTTCAAACCAGATTTCCTTCCTAAGGTGGTCTCTGCTTTTCATTTGAATCAGGATATTGTTCTTCCCTCCTTGTGTTCTAAGCCCAGCAATGATGAGGAGAGGGTTTTGCATTCTTTGGATGTGGTTCGCTGTGTGAAGTACTATTTGGTGGCTACCTCTCCTTTTCGTAGGACTGACGCCCTTTTTGTGGTGCCCTCTGGGCCTAGGAAGGGTTTGGCTCCTGCCAAGTCTTCCATTAGTAAATGGATTCGCCAGGCCATTGTTGGGGCCTATTCTGCCAAGGGGAAGGTTCCCCCTTTTCGTGTTACTGTTCATTCTACACGTGCTGTTGGGGCGCTACTTGGTCTTCGGTTCACACTTTTTCCAAGTTTTACAAGGTTGATGTTAGGGCCTCAGCGGATGCTGTTTTTGGCCGCAAAGTTCTGCAAGTTGCAGTGGTTTAAGTTTGTGCCTTGTTTTTTTTGGATCCCTGCCCTTTATGGACATTGCTATTGGATGTCCCAAGTGTAATGAATGTCTTGAAGCGGGGTGTGTGACATACTTAGAATAATACCATTTTGTGAATACTCACCTGTAAATTATAATAAGTTATAATAAGTATGTCACACACCCCGCTTCACCCTGCCCTTTTGTATTCTGGATCCTTTATATGGTGAACCTTTGTTAGTTTTAATTGGCTTTCCTGGTCCCTTGATCTTACTGCTATCTTTATACTGGGTAATGAGTGGGAGGTCCCAGGTATTTATGGGCCGGGAGGGTCTAACCTTTTTTTGTTATCTCTGCAAGATCGCCATCTACAGGTCAGTATTCCCAAGTGTAATGAATGTCTTGAAGCAGGGTGTGTGACATACTTAGAATACCCATTTTACAGGTGAGTATTCACAAAATGGTATTTTTGTGACTTATGTCCTCTCTGCCTTGGATGATACCATTAGGATGTGTGGCAGAGCCTCTGCCTTTGTGGCTATACGCCGCACGGTTTGGCTGCGCCAGTGGGCTGCTAACGCTGCCAAGAAAGCTCTCACTGGGTTTCCCTTCAAAGGACTACGCCTGTTTGGGGACCGCCTGGACCTGTTTGGTAAGGGAGGCAGGTTACCCCAGCGCAGGTGGCAGTCTCGGCCCTTTCGGGGACAGGGCTCCTTTTCTTCAGGGGAGGGGGGTCTCCCTTACCGGGGCCCGAGGAGATTTCTGGGGTAGGGGCAGAGGATGTGGACGCCCTGGCTCATCCTGGGGCTCTAAGCCTAAGTCTTCTCACAAGCCCCCTCAGGCATGAAGGGGCGCCCTCACCCATCCGGGTGGGGGGACGGTTTCAGCATTTTGCTCACGTCTGGAGGCTTCATGTCTCAGACCGGTGGATTCAGGAGGTAGTGTCCTCCGGTTACAAGATAGTTTGCTGCCTGGCCGCCCCCAAAATTCATCAGATCCCGGATCTCTCAGGACCCTATGTCAGCTCAGGCTCTAGTTCTGGCGGTGCAAAGCCTTCTGGAGCTGGGGGTCATCTGCCAGGTCCTCTTATGAGAAAGGGGCAAGGGTTTCTATTCCAACCTTTTCACCGTGCCCAAAAGAGATGGGTCAGTCAGGCCCATCCTGGACTTGAAGATCCTCATCAAATTTGTCAGGTGCAGGCGCTTTCGCATGGAAACTTTGCGCTCTTCCATCAGTTCCCTGTGTCCAGGGGACTTCATGACCTCTGTGGACATCAAAGATGCTTACCTTCATATTCTTGTTTTTCCAGGCCATCAAAGATTCCTCAGGTTCGCTCTGGAGGATCAGCACTACCAATTTGTGGCATTGCCCTTCAGTCTCACTTCAGCTCCCAGAGTGTTCACCAAGGTGCTGGCAGGAGTGACGTCTCTGCTCAGGTCTCAGGGAATTCGCATGTTGCCCTATTTGGACGACATTCTCATCACTTCTCAGTCCCTCCAACAGGCAGAGCTGGATACTCGGCTAGTAGTGTCCACTCTGGAGTCATTTGGCTGGGTGATCAACCATCCCAAATCTTCCCCGTCTCCCTCCTTGGTGACACCCTTCCTGGGAATGAATCTGGATACAGTTCAGGCGAGGATTTTTCTTCCTCAGCAGAAGGTGGACAGTCTGCTAGCGCAGGTTCAGTTCCTGCTATCTTGCCCTCATCCCTCCATCAGGCAGGGAATGCAGCTGGTGGGCCTGATGGTGTCATGCTTCGAGGCGGTCCCTTATGCTCAGTTCCACATGAGGCCTCTGCAACTCCACCTCTTGTCAGTATGGGACAAGGATCCTGTGTCCCTGGACCAGGTTCTTGTTCTGTCCCCCCTAGTCAGGCGGTCCATCTCTTGGTGGCTGGACTCCAGGAACCTGTTGGTGGGCAGATCCTTTCTGGCCCCCTGCTGGGAGATGGCCCATGGATGCCAGTCTGACAGGTTGGGGGGGGCTTCTGGAAAGTCCCTGCGGTTCCAAGGGCGGTGGGGCCCTCAGGAGGCCCACACACCTATCAACATTCTGGAACTGAGGGCGATCAGGTTGGTTCTGGCTCACTTGACCCAACACCTTCGGGGTCGGGCTGTTCAGGTACGCTCGGACAACCAGACGGCGGTTGCCTACATCAATCATCAGGGAGGGACACGGAGCAAGGGGGCCCTCAAGGAAGTGTCTCTGATCCTGGCCTGGGCGGAGGACAATGTTCCCTGCATATCAGCTGTGTACATTCCGGGGGTGGAGAATCTGCAGGCAGACTCTGAGCAGGGGGGCCTCTCGCCTGGGAGAATGGTCCCTCTGCGACAGGGTGTTTCAGTCTCTGTGTCACCGTTGGGGCCAACCAGATGTGGATCTGTTTGCGTCCCGTCACAATCACAAGCTCCCGGCCTCTGTCTCCCTGTCCCAGGATCCTCTGGCCTTGGCCACGTATGCCCTAGCAATGTCATGGCAGGACTTTCAGCTGTATCTTTCCTCCTTTCCTCTGTTGGACAGGGTTTTGAGCAAGATAGCTCAGGAGGGGGTGCCAGCAATCCTGGTGGCCCCCGGGTGGCCAAGAAGAGTGTGGTTCGCAGACGTGGTGCAGCTGGCAGTAGATCAGTACGCTCTGCCCAGGGTGCCAGACCTGCTCACTCAGGGTCACTTACCATCCCAATGTACAAACTGTGGCTGCTGAAACCTCCATCTTGATGGAGAAGGGGCTGTCTGCCTCTGTTGTTGATACCATGATAAAGGGTAGGAAGAAGTCGTCTTCCATTTACTATAGGGTTTGGGGTGCCTACATTGACTGGCGTGAGTCTAAGTCTCTTCCCTGTCGTGTGTTCTCTATTCCCAGGATCCTGGAGTTCCTGCAGCATGGGTTGGAGCTGGGGTCCAACTCAGTACACTGAAAGGTCATGTCTCTGCCCTGGCTGTTTTCTTCCAGAGGTCCTTTGCCCAGCATTCTCTGATCAGGACTTTTGTTCCAGGGGGTTACTCATGTGCGTCCCCCACGTAAGCCTATGTTGCCTGTTTGGTCTTGTCTGCCTTGCAGGGTGCTCCCTTTGAACCTGTGCAGGAGGCTGCCCTGGCCATTCTTACTCTCAAGGTTGTCTTTTTGGTGGCTATCACCTCTGTTAGGCGTGTGTCTGAGTTGGCAGCGCTTTCCATCCAGCCCCCCTACTTTGAGAGACACCAGGACAAGGTGGTGTTTCGCTTCAAGACAGATTTTCTGCCTAAGGTCGTGTCTGCCTTTCGTCTGAATCAGGACATTGTTCTTCCTTTCTTGTGCCCTAATCCTAGTAACGCTAAGGAGAGGGTCTTGCATTCCTTGGATGTGGTTAGGTGTCTGAAGTGCTATCTGGTGGCTACTGCACCATTCAGAAAAACTGATGCTCTTTTTGTGGTCCCTTCTGGCTCCTGCTAAATCTACTATCAGCAAATGGCTCCGTCAGGCTGTGATTCAGGCCTACTCTGCTAAGGGGAAGAATCCTCCCTTCTGCCTGACTGCCCATTCTACTCGTGCTATTGGTGCCTCTTGGGCTTTTCAGCACCAGGCTTCTGTTGAGCAAGTTTGCAAGGCTGCTACTTGGTCTTCTGTTCATACCTTTTCCAAGTTTTACAAGGTTGATGTTAGGGCCTCAGCTGATGCTGCTTTTGGCCGCAAGGTTCTGCAGGCGGCAGTGGTCTGACCTGTCTGTTGTTACCTTTGGGGATCCCACCCTACTTTATGGACACTGCTATTGGATGTCCCAAGTGTAATGATTCTTATGTGGAGCAGGACGTACTGTATACTAGGAATAATACAATTCTGTGATTACTCACCTGTAGAATTGTTATTATGAGTATACAGTACGTCCTGCTCCACCCCACCCTTGGTTTTGCATTATCCTAGGATCCCCTGTATCGTGATTGTTATCGTTGTTATAGTTACTAGTTGGTTCTGTTTTCTTTCTCCCGGCTTCTCATTAACTGCTTTTCAATGCTGGGGATTTGTGGGAGGTCCCGGATATTTAAAGGGCCGGGAGGAGCCAATTTCGCAGTCTCTGCAGTCCAGCGCCATCTGGAGGAGTAATACCCAAGTGTAATGATTCTTATCTTGAGCAGGACACCGCCTATTCGGACACATCACTTGGGGAGGGGGGGTGGGTCTTCTGCTTTAAATAATGCCACACATTTTCATTGGGATTTATGACTGTACCTTTACTGGGATTTGACTCAAACTATTCCATTGTAGCTTTGTTGTCCTGCTGGAGAGTGGATATACACCAGATCAGTTTCAATTCTTTAGCAGCTTCTTGCAGGTTATCCTCCCAAGGTTGCTCTGTATTTAACTGCATCCATCATCCTATCAACTCTGACCAGCTTTCCCACTGCTGAAGAAAACCACCACCTCAACTGCCCACCAGACGGTTTTTTAATTGGGATGGTGTGTTCAGAGTAATATGCAGTGTTGGCTTTCCTCCCCAGATGGGGTTGATTCAGAGCCAGCTGAGAATTCTCACTCTTTTTAGGAACGAAGATTGCCATTGACTTTCATTGTCTACCCTGGGGCTGATTCAGAGCCAATTTTCTCCCCTAAAAAATGAGAATTCTCACCTGGCTCTGAATCGGCCCCATGGTGTTTGTGATTTTGGGCAACAAGTTCCGCTGGTCACTTGGTCTTACAGGTAAGCCGGGGTTACACCCGGCTGATTTATTGCCCTATTTCTGCCCGGACTTTGTTTGTAGTACATATGCCTCCCAGCCTAGGCTGTAGGTCCGGACGAGGGTAGGTGACACCCTAGGGGTGTTCTAGTTAGGAGCTATGCTCCTCCGTGAGTCCCCATTCTAGGGGTAGGCGGATACCAGGTTCGGGATCCTGGTTTGGGATGCCCTGTCCGTAATTCCCTGCACCGCTTTGGTGGCTGGGGTTCCCCTCCCCATCCGTTACCCTCTGTCCCCGGATCATGGAGGGGCGTTTGCCTGTCTATTCACATCGCTGTGTTTTACCTTTTTTTATTGTATGAGTGTTTTTTTTTTTTGTGCATGTCTGCTTTTACTGGCCATGCCGCCTTGGATTCAGGCGGCCTGGTGCCCGGGCCGGCTCCGCCGCTTTCCCGGGAGCCCGGCCATTGTGTATCCCTCTCACTGAAGGGAGGGGGCGGCGCCGCGAGCTCTCCCAGCCAGGCGGAGCTAGACACCAGGATGGTGGTGACAACGCTGGAGAGGTTCGGCTGGGTGATCAACTACCCCAAGTCTTCCCTCTCACCGTCAAGGGAGGTTTCTTTTCTGGGCATGAATCTGGATACCATTCAGACCAGGGTGTTCCTGCCTCAGTCGAAGGTGCAGATGGTTCAAGATCTTGTACGTCTTCTTCTGTCCAACCCTCGCCCGTCCATCCGGCAAGGGATGAGGCTGGTGGGGTTGATGGTGGCTTCCTTCAAGGCAGTTCCCTTTGCCCTGTTTCACATGCGGCCTCTTCAACTCCATCTGTTGTTGGCTTGGGACGGATGTCCTCTGTCCTTGGATCAGTCATTTCAGGTGTCTCCCCTGGTCCGGCAGTCTCTTCAGTGGTGGCTGGAACCGAGGAATCTTCTGAGGGGCAGATCCTTTCTGGCCCCTTGTTGGGAGACGGTCACCATGGACGCCAGCCTGTCGGGCTGGGGGGTTTTCTGGAAGGAACATCAGTTCCAGGGGTTGTGGGTTCCTCAGGAGGCGCACAACCCCATAAACGTCTTGGAGCTGAGGGCTTTTCGGTTGATGCTGTCGCACTTGACGCATCACCTCCAAGGCTTACCGGTTCAGGTTCAATCAGACAATCGGACTGCGGTAGCTTACATCAATCACCAAGGAGGGACTTGCAGCAGGAGTGCCCTCAGGGAAGTTTCTCTGATTCTTGCATGGGGCGAGAGCAATGTTCCATGCATCTCAGCGGTGTACATTCCTGGTGTGGAGAACATGGAAGTGGACTCCCTCAGCAGGGGGTCCTCTCGTCGAGGGGAATGGTCTTTCAGCAACAAGGTATTTCTATCCATTTGTCACAAGTGGGGGTTCCAGGAGGTGAATCTCTTTGCCTCCCGTCACAACCACAAGCTCCCTGCTTTTGTGTCTCTGTCTCAGGATCCTCTGGCAGTGGATGCCATGTCCCTTGCCTGGAGGGATCTGGGTCTCCTGTACCTGTTTTCTCCCTTCTCCATGGTAGGCAGGGTGGTGCACAGCTGGTTCAAGAGGATGTGCCAGCAATTCTGGTGGCTCCAAGGTGGCCAAGACAGGTGTGGTTCGCAGACGCCGTGCGGCTGGCGGTCGATCAGTACAGGTTGCCCCTGTTTCCGGATCTGGTCACTCAATGTCAGCTTTGTTACCCCAATTTACAAACGCTGGCTTTGACGGCGTGGCTGCTGAGACCTCCATCCTAAAAGAAGGTTTGTCTGACGCTGTGATCCAGACGCTTGTTGGGCTAGGAAGAAGTCTTCCTCTAACATCTACTACAGGATCTGGCGGTCCTATTTTGATTGGTGTCAGGCTAGGGCCTTGCCTTGTAGGGTGTTTTCGATTCCCAGAATTTTGGAGTTTCTCCAACATGGTTTGGACCTGGGCTTTCAGCTTAGTACTCTGAAGGGGCAGGTCTCCGCCCTGGCGGTTTTCTTTCAATGGTCTTTTGCTCTTCATCCTTTGGTTAAGACTTTTTTTCCAGGGGGTCACTCGTGCGGCCCCCTCGCAAGCCCTTGTTGCCTGTTTGGGACTTGGTCTTGTCGGCCCTCCAGGGGCCTCCTTTTGAGCCGGTGCAGGATGTTACACTTTCTATTCTCACACAAAAGGTTGCCTTTTTGGTGGCTATTACTTCCGTTCGACGTGTTTCTGGGTTGGCGGCCCCCCTGAGTCAGGCCCCTTACTTTGAAAGACACCAGGACAAGGTGGTCTTCCGCTTTAAGCCAGACTTCCTACCTAAGGTGGTTTCTGCCTTCCATCTCAATCAGGATGTGGTTCTCCCTTCCTTGTGTCCTAAACCTAGCAATGACAAGGAGAGGGCCCTGCACTCTTTGGATGTTGTTCGTTGTGTGAAGTACTATTTGGTGGCTACTTCTCCTTTCCGTAGGACGGACGCCTTGTTTGTGGTGCCCTCTGGGCCCAAGAAGGGTTTGGCGCCCGTCAAGTCTACCATTAGTAAATGGATTCGTCAGGCCATTGTTAGGGCCAATACTGCCAAGGGGAGGGATCCCCCTTTCCAGATCACTGCTCATTCTACTCGTGCTCTTGGGGCTTCCTGGGCTTTTCAGCAACAGGCTTCTGTTGAACAAGTTTGTAAGGCTGCTACTTGGTTATCTGTTCATACTTTTTCCAAGTTTTATAAGGTTGATGTGCGGGCCTCAGCGGATGCTGTTTTTGGCCGCAAGGTTCTACAAGCTGCAGTAGTTTAAATTTGTGCATTATTTCCTTTTTCGGGATACCCACACATGTTGGACACTGCTACTGGATGTCCTGAATGTTATTAATCTTGGAAGCGGGGTGTGTGACATACTTGGAATAATACCATATTCCTAGTATGTCACACACCCCGATTCCAACATTCATGACACTTGGGATACCGGCCTGTAGAGGGCGATCTTGTAGAGATGACATGAGAAAAAGGAGCCCCTCCTGGTCCATAAATACCCGGGACCTCACACTATTCCTCAGTCTTTTCGTCTCTGTAGTCGGCGAAGCATTCAGAAGATGACTCTCCTTCCTGCAGGTAGCAGGGTTACGCCCGGCCTTTTTCTATTTCTGCCTGAAGCCACATTTTTGTATTGTGATATGTATGTTATGCCTCCCAGCCTTGGCTGATGGGCTCAGGCAAAGGTAGATACACCCTTGGGTGTATATGGGAGCTTGCTCCCTCCGTGAGACCTCAAATAAGGGGTAGGCGGAATCCGGGTTGGTGTCCCCCGGCATGGGATGCCCCGTCCCTTTAAATCTCCTTGTGCCTATTGGGTGCTTATTGTTTTCCCCCCTTTTGGCCCTCCTGGACCCTGCTGGGTGAAGGGGGGGGGGGAATCTTTATTTAGGGAGTATCTTTTGGCCTATGCATTTGTTTTTTTTTAAAAAAAGAAAATGATAAAGTGACATACCTGTTTTGGGTTTTTACATTTCCCTCTCTTTTTTTCGTTCGCCCCGTTCTATGATGTCATGCTATTGTCTTTGGCTGACCCGCCCTCTGCTCTCTGAGCAGTGCTAGGTGGTGGGCGGGGCTTCGAGTCGGCTTCGCATTTCTGCTTCCTCTTCCTGTTTGACATGTGGTTTGCTGGTTCCTGTTCTGGTGCTGGCCTCCACTGGTCCTGGCTGCTGCGTTGGTGCCGCTGCTGGGCTTTTCTTATATCGATTGGTCGCAGGGCTGTCGCTGGGCCGTTGTGGTCACTGTGAGTACCCTTTATGCTTTATGCTAAAGGAAAATCTTTTTTTATTTACTGTCATTTCTTTCTTGCATATGCATAAGGCTCATTGTGTTTTCTCTATATTCCAGGGGGAAACTCTCTTAATAGGGGTTTCTCCTGGTCCTTGTTTAAAATCCTCCCACCTAGGGATTATAAAGGGGCATCCCGGGTAGCTTCGGCTGTAAAAATCCCATATACTTGGCGACTATAAAAAAATTAAGTATTTTAATAAACACTATATGGAGGCATCTCAGGATACTGGCTTTTCAGTACCTGCGGGTCAGACTCGGCATTGTTTGCGATGTGGGGCATCCCTTGTTGGGGATAATGCATTTTTTTTTGTGTATCTTGTGTTCAATTGGTTATAATGCAGCAGTAAGGGTCCCAAGCCTCAGGGTAGGTGGCTCCTGCCTCTTCCCCCACACCGCCTTGTCTTCTTCATACCCCCAGTGATATTGTCATGGGTAGAGAGTCGCTTTCTGATGTTTGTGCCTGATTGGCTCACATTGAAAAAATAAATGTCTAGCTCTGTGGCCAAGAGGGCCTCAGCTAAAATAAAACATTTAGCTCTGGCCGTTGAGGCAGATGAGCTTGATTGTAGCGACTCTCTACCCATGACATCCCCAAGAGTGTTTACCAGGGTCCTGGCAGGAGTAATGGCTATTCTCAGGGTCCAGGGCATTCGCATCGTGCCATTGCTGGATGACTTGCTCATCACAGCGTCATCTTTCAATCAGACGGAACTGGACACCAGAACAGTGGTGACTACACTAGAGAGGTTTGGTTGGGTGATAAACCATGCCAAATCCTCTTTGTCCCGTAAGGGAGATTTCCTTTCTGGGCTTGATTCTGGATACCCTTTAGGCCAGGGTATTTCTTCCTCAGTCCAAGATTGTTCTGATTCAGGATTTAATTCACCTGTTCCTGTCCAATCCTCATCAGCCTATCCGCTTGGGGATGAGATTAGTGGGGTTGATGGTGGCCATGCTCGAAGCGGTTCCTTTTGCTCAGTTCCACATGAGGACGCTTCAGCTCTTTCTCCTGGCGAAGTGGGACAAGCACCCGTTGTCTTTGAATCGGACTTGTCTGTTGTCTCCCCTCGTCCTGCAGTCCCTCCAGTGGTGGCTGATTTAGAGCAATCTCAGGGACGGCAAATCATTTCTGACCCCTTGTTGGGAGTTGGTCACCACAGATGCCAGCCTTACGGACTGGAGGGGGCATCTGGAGGAGACACCGGTTTCAGGGGTTGTGAGGGCCTCTGGAGGCTCATTCCCCAATCAATTTATTGGAACTTCGGGCCATTCGTCTTGTGCTGCTCCGACTGACTTATCTCTTGCGGGGTTTGCCGGTTCAGATTCGGTCAGACAACCGAACAGCAGTTGCATACATCAATCACCAGGGAGGGACTCACAGTTGGGGTGCCCTCCGGGAGGCGTCTCTGATCCTTCAGTGGGCAGAGATCAATGTTCCCTGCATAGCGGCAGTTTACATTCCGGGGATAGAGAAGGTGGAGGCAGACTCCCTGAGCAGAGCATGCGCTCGCCAGGGAGAGTGGTCTCTCAACCCTGAGGTCTTTCAGTTCCTTTGTCACAAGTGGGGGACACCGCGGTTGGACCTGTTTGCGTCTCGCCACAACCACAAGCTTCCAGCCTTTGTGTCCCAGGATCCTCTGGCAGTGGATGCCATGTCTCTTGCCTGGAAAGGATCTGGGGTTCCTGTATCCTTTTCCCCCATTCTCCATATAAAGCAAGTTGGTTCTGGAAGGGGCACCAGCAATTCTGGTGGCTCCAAAGTGGCCAAAGACGCCTGTGGTTCGCAGAGGTCACAAGGCTGGCAGAGGATCTGTTGCCTCTGCCTCTTCTTCCAGATCTCTTAAACTCAGGGTCAACTTTGTTACCCCAATTCACCAACGCTGGCTTTGACGGCGTGGCTGCTGAAATCTCCATCTTAAAGGAGGAAGGCCTTTCTGATGCTGTCATTCTGACTCTTGTTAGAGCTAGAAGAAGTCTTTCTCTGTGGTTTATTTCAGGACTTGGAGGTCCTATATTGACTGGTGTGAGTCTAGGTCCCTGCCTTGCAGGGTATTTTCTATCCCTAGGATTTTGGAGTTTCTGCAACGGGGTCTAGATTTGGGCTTCCAGATTAGTACTTTGAAAGGGCAGGTTTCTGCTTTGGCTATTTTCTTTCAAAGGTCATTTGCTTTTCACCCTTTGGTTAAGATTTTTTTCCAGGGGGGTCACGCATGTGCGGCCTCCTAGAAAGCTCCTACTTCCAGTTTGGGATCTTAGTCTGGTGCTCTCTGCTATGCAGGCGGCTCCTTTTGAACCTTTTACAGGAGGCTCCTCTTCATATTCTCACTCAGAAAGTTGCCTTTTTGGTTGCTATTACCTCTGTCCGTCGGGTTTCTGAATTGGCGGCCCTGTCAATACAGGCTCCTTACTATGAGAGGCATCAGGATAAGGTGGTTTTCCGTTTTAAACCAGATTTTCTTCCTAAAGTGGTGTCTGCCTTCCACTTAAATCAGGATATAGTTCTTCCTTCATTGTGCCCTAATCCTAGTAATAACAAGGAAAGGGTTTTACATTCTTTGGATGTTGTTCGTTGTGTTGTGCCTTCTGGGCCTAGAAAGGGTTTGGCACACGCCAAATCTTCCATTAGTAAATGGATTCGTCAGGCCACTGTTGGGGCCTATTCTGCTAAGGGGAAGGTTCCCCCTTTTCATGTTACTGCTCATTCTACTCATGCTGTTGGTGCGTCCTGGGCTTTTCAGCACCAGGCTTCTGTTGAACAAGTTTGCAAGGCTGCTACTTGGTTTTCGGTTCACACTTTTTCTAAGTTTTACAAGGTTGATGTGCGGGCCTCAGCGGATGCTGCTTTTGGTCGCAAGGTTCTGCAAGCTGCAGTAATTTAAGTTATGCCTTATTTTCCTTGTGGGATCCCCGCCCATTATAGACACTGCTATTGGATGTCCCAAGTGTCATGAATGTTGGAAGCGGGGTGTGTGACATACTAGGAATAATACCATTTTGTGAGTTCTCACCTGTAAAATGGGTATTACGAGTATGTCACACACCCCACTTCCCCCGCCCTTTTTTGTTCTGGGATCCTTTATATGGGGTTTCTTATTATTTTTCACTATATAATTTGCTCTTCCTGGTTCTTCACTGCTTTTTTTAAAAGACTATGGAATAGTGGGAGGTCCCGGGTATTTATGGACTAGAAGGGGCTCCATTTTCTCATGTCATCTCTGCAAGATCGCCCTCTACAGGCCGGTATCCCAAGTGTCATGAATGTTGGAAGCGGGGGTGTGTGACATACTCGTAATACCCATTTTACAGGTGAGTACTCACAAAATGGTATTTTTGTGATTACTCACCTGTAAAATGGGTATTATAAGTATGTCACACACCCCGCTTCACCCCGCCCTTGTATTCTGGATACTCTTTTTGGTGAACCTTGTTTGGTTAATAGGTTTGTTATTGGCTCTTCCTGGTCCCCTTACTGCTTTCCTATACTGGATAATGAGTGGGAGGTCCAGGTATTTATTGACCAGGAGGGGCTCCTTTTTTTCTTGTCATCTCTGCAGAATTTCGCCCTCTACTGGTTTAACCCGAATGTTATTAATCTTGGAAGCGGGGTGTGTGACATACTTATAATACCCATTTTACAGGTGAGTAATCACAAAATGGTATTTTTTCCCCCTTTCCACTCTTCCATAAAGGCCATGGAAAAAATGACTAAAAGTTGTCTTGTGGACAAATTCCGCCACCTGATTTGTGGATTTGACTGCTTTTCTGATTTAGTGCTGTTCTTGCCTGGGCTGTCAGTTTAGATGGGTGGCCATGTCTTGATAGGTTTGCAGTTGTGCAATACTCCAAACATTTACAGATGGTTAATGGAGCAGTGCTCCTTGATATGCTCAGAGTTCATGTGTTCTTGGCCTTCCTGATGCTGTTTTAACAAGGCATTCACAGAACAGCTGAATAAATGAGAACATAGAGGTGGCTGAATACATATACACACCACACATTATTTTTCATAAATTTGCAAATACGTGTTTTCTTTACACCTCAAAATATTTGCTACTTTCTGTTGCTCTTATCAAATTAAATCTCAATAAAATGCTTTGTGGCTTTAACATTTAAACGTGTAGAATGTTCTTTGCTAGTCTGCTTTCTAAAAATAAGGTGCAGTTTTTATCGTATGTTCTACAGCCATGCCTTGTAACAGCAGACCTATGCAGCAGCACACCATGGAAGGTAAGGAAAGAATGCTTTGAGTTTACACTTTGCGTCCACGATTTCATGCAAAAAGTAGTGTAAAGGTTCAAGCAACCACTAACACCATATCTTATTATAACCATGATTATAGAATGGATACAATTTTGATTGACATGAGTTGAAGCTTAAATATCAGATGTTGCATATCAGACCAGCATTTAGAATACATAAAAAAGCAGCATACATTGAGATCATTGTTTGTTTTTGGTTCTTTGTTTGCGCCTTGTAGCAGCAGTGGCAGTAGTGGTGGAAGTCACCCCAGTAGTCGGAGCAGCAGTCGGGAGAACAGTGGAAGTGGTAGTGTCGGTGTCCCGATTGCTGTCCCCACTCCTTCTCCTCCCAGTGTCTTTCCAGGTATGTATAAAAAGCAAATCTGTTTATTTTACTGCTTTATTATACAGCAAAATAAATCCTACATTTCTTTGTGAGAAGTTTACTTTGCTTCCTTTTCCATTTTCTGCTTACATATTTGCATGTATTTCTTTTCTTTGAATATTCAGTTGGGTAAACCGTGTACATTGTTAGCGCATTGCTGGGTCAAGTATATAATGTGTTGTATAGGTGTTGTGATTTATTTTTTCTCACATGTGTTGACCATATTAAAAACATTCAGGTGGCTGTTTTAGTAACAGCAGCTATGTACTTGATATATAAAAGTAATGGTTGGACTTTTTTATACCCATCTGCTGTTAAATGTATGGTGCCCTTTTAGACAGGAAGAGTAAGATGTGGCAAAACTGCATCTATTTCTCTCATATTCCACTCCAAAGCCTCAGGAATTCATAAACAGATGGGTTAACTCCTGACCGAAGGGCGGGGATTGCAAGACAAAAGATATGGTTCCTCCTGGCATATATATTCTTCATGCTGCTCTCTGCCATGCAGTTGGACTGGGCTGCGAAGGTGTGTCTGGATTTATTTTCCAAGTATACAGTACGTCCTGTTTCACTAAATTCTTTACGTCTGGGTTATCCGCCCAAGGTGGCGCAGTGGACTGCAGAAAAGACTTGTGGCATCTCCCGGCCCTATAAAAGGACAGGAACCTCCACAAATTCCCAGTTTCCTTCTGCAGTCAGGACTGCGAAGATAGAAGATGGCTCTCTGTATTGCGCAGGCGAGCTGGGCTTACCAGCCTGCGGCCCTTCAGGACTATTTCCACCCATTCTGGACCCACTGCCTCCCAGCCTCGGCTGACTGGTTCGGGTGAAGGTAGGACAGCACCAGGGTCAGGTGCTTGGGGAGCGCTGCTCCAACCGCAATCCCTGTACCAAACTAGAGTAGTCTGTTCAGGCTTATGGGGGGGGGGGGCACGGATGACATTTTTTTGCATCAAATACGTCCGCGGCCCGCCCCTCAAGGTCCGTTCTGGCGCCATTTTGGCTCTGCGCTGCATTTTCCTGTCTGGATTCCGGTGATTCGGCCTCTTGGTCCGTGAGTCCCCTTCAGGGTTGTCTTATTGCTATTTCGCCAACACTATGGGATTATGTGTGTATTCTTAGTATACAGTATGTCCTGCTCCAGATATAATACTTACACTTGGGTTATCCTCCGCCAGATGCCGCTGCACTGCAGAGACATGGAAAAACAGGCTCCTCCCAGCCCTTCAAATACCCAGGGACCTCCCACGAATCCCCAGATTTCTCTGCAGTGCTGACTGCGAAGACATGATGTGTCACTCTCTCGCAGGTGAGCGGGGCTATTGAAGCCTGCGGCCCTGTTGGACTACTCCCACCCATCCTCCCTGTGATGTGCCTCCCAGCCTGGGCTGCGCTGGTCGGGTGAAGGTAGGCAGCACTACGTGTGCTTATGGAGCCTCGCTCCACCGCAGTCCCCCACCAAAGGGTAGGCGGTTTAGGCTAATGGTGAGCCTCTTGTGGATGCCCCTCCCGCGCTATTGCCCCATACCCCGTGTAGCAGCGGACCCTGTTCAAAGGGTCGCCATTCTCCCTCGTTCCCCCCGTAGTTCGGGGGGAAAGAAGGGGGGGGGTGGTGGTCTTGTGTATTCAGTACACGTTATGGCCTTAATATTGTCCCTGACTCATACACTTGGTGTCAGAGCCACGCTGTCTTTATTTTCTATCGGCCTCAGACGCTGCGGCGTCTTTGATTTTTTGTTGTTGGGCGCATCTGGAAGTAATCCCCGTTTTGGGATTCTATAGTGTGTCATTCACTCTACTGTTTGCGCTTACTACTGTATTCAGAGCTTCGCGCTCTTCGGGGGGGCAGAGACCTGGCTTGGCGCGCTCCGCGTCACAGCCCGCTCTGACCTGCCCTTCGAGGTCCGCTTGGCGCCATTTTGATGCTCATCGCGCGCGTGTTAACGGTCCTCCTCCTCCCTCGATCTGTAAGTGCCCTGGCGGGCGAATTTCATTGTTTTACTTACTGCGCATGGCTCTGACATCCCTATTCCCATTATGTCTTTCAGACAGTCGAATCCAGTGGCTTCTCCCGGCCCGGTGTAATTGCCAGTTGGACCTAGTATAATTACTCCCACTTCCCTGCGGGTCTTTGGGGGCATCCAGGGTAGCTTATAGTGTCAATACCTACTGGCCTATTGTGCCCATTAATCACCATATGGAGGCATCCCAGGATATTGTTAACGGGGTTCCCTCGGGACAAGCCCGGCTGTGTGTAGCTTGTGGGGTCTCATCTATCAACGGTGACAATGCTCGGGTCTGCGTCCCCTGTGCACAGCAGGCGCTAATGGTACTTCCCGCCCCTTCTGGGGCTGGGCCTGCACCTCGCCTCACTTCACCTACTCCCCCCCCCCCCCAAGCCTGAGTCTAACCCCCAATACAAGCGGGGATTCTCATCCTGATGTGGCTACTAGACTGGCCAGTGTTGAAAAATTGCTTGCTAGTACTCTAGCGCGCAAGGCTACCGCAAAAAAGCGGCACATTGTCCCTGACTCTGCTCCTTTCCCTACGGAGTCTGATGAGTTTACACATCTATATGACCATACCCTTTCGGACGAAGGGGAGCTGATCTCTGACTCGGTCATCTGATGAGAAGTCTAGGGGTCATGACGATTCTGGATCTGATCACTGGACCACGGATGATACTGATAAGCTATTGCTTCAGATTTTTGAGGTTTTGTCCATTTCTCCCCCTGTTGCAGCACCCAGGCAAAGGGGTGAGCTATTCCATACTGCTAAGGCTCGATTGGAATTTCCTGAGCAGACCCATTTCAATAACCTAGTGCTTAAGGAGTGGGAACATCCCAGTAGACTTCCCGGGATCCCTAAGAGTCTGGACAGGAAGTGTCCATTTCCTGCTGACATGGTCAAGTGCTGGTCATCGCCCCCCCGAGGTCGATGCTCCTATTCTAGGGCTGTCTAACACCTCTATTATGCACTCTCCCGACATTACTACGCTGCAGGATTCTGAGGACCGGCGCATTGATCAACTGGCGTGCCATGCCTTTGCGTTTGGAGGGGCGGCACTGCGCCCAGTTTGCGCTCTGTCCATTACTGCTGTGGCGCTCAGGGCCATGGTCAGGAATGCACTTGACACCTCAGACGAGTTGCCTGCTGATACTATGAATGCACTGTCTAACTGTGATGTATTTGTGAACTTTATCCTGTCTGCATCGGACGATGCTATTAGGCTGTGTGCCAGATCTTCCGCCTTGGCGATGGCTATACGCCATGCGGTATGGCTGAGACAGTGGGCGGCCGACAATCCTGCTAAGAAAGCCCTTACTGGGCTCCCTTTCAAGGGACTACGCCTGTTTGGGGATTGCCTAGACCTCTTTGCTAAAGGAGGTAAGTTACCACAGCGCAGGCGGCAGCCTCGGCCCTTTCGCAACCAGGGCCCCCTTTCAGCCCCCTACAGAGACGCTAAGCAGGGTAAAGGGGTGTCCTTCGCGGGCACTCGCACAGACTCCTGGCATAGGAGCAGGGGGCGACGCCCTGGCTCCTCCTGGGGGACCAAATCCAAACCCCCTCCCAAGACCCCTCAGGCATAATGGGGCGCCCTTGCCCGCCAGGGTGGGGGGACGGCTACAGCACTTCGCGCACGTCTGGAGGAGTCAAGTCTCAGACCGGTGGATTCAGGAGGTAGTTACCTCCGGCTAAAAGATAGTTTGCTGTGCGCCCCCCTCAAGATTCGTCGTGTACCGGATACCCCAGGACCCGGTATCAGCCCAGGTCCTGATGCAAGCAGTACAAGGACTTCTGGAGCTGGGAGTTATTTGCAAAGTTCCCTTGAGAGAATTGGGAGAAGGTTTCTACTCCAACCTTTTCACAGTACCCAAAAGAGACGGGTCAGTCAGGCCCATTCTGGATTTAAAGATCCTCAACAAATTTGTCAAGAGCAAGCGCTTTCGCATGGAAACCCTGCGCTCGGCCGTCGGCTCTCTCTGACCAGGGGATTTTATGACATCTGTGGACATCAAAGATGCTTACCTTCACATCCCTGTGTTCCCCGGGCATCAAAGGTTTCTCAGGTTCGAGTTGAAAAATCAACACTACCAATTTGTGGCTCTTCCCTTGGCCTCACTTCAGCTCCCAGGGTCTTCACCAAGGTATTGGCGGGTGTGATGTCCTTGCTAAGGTCAGGGGGCATTCAAGTGCTGCCCTACCTGGACGACATTGTCATCGCCTCATGGCCTCTACAGCAGGCGGAGCTGGACACTCAGCTGGTGGTGTCCACCTTGGAGTCTTTCGACTGGGTGATCAATCATCCCAAGTCCTCCCTGTCCCCTTCACCGGTGACCCCATTCCTGGGGATGATTCTGGATACGGTTCAGTCACGAATATTCCTTCCCCAACAGAAGGTGGAAGATCTGACTACGCAGGTGCGGTCCCTGCTCTCGTGCCCCCAGCTCTCCCTCAGACAGGGAATGCGGCTGGTGGGCCTGATGGTGGCGAGCTTCGAGGCGGGGCCCTTTGCTCAGTTCCACTCGAGGCCTCTGCAGCTTCACCTCCTATCAGTGTGGGACAAGGACCCCACGTCCTTGGACGGGGTTTGTGTGCTTCCCCCAGTCCCTGTGTTACCGGTGGGGCCTACCGGATGTGGATCTGTTTGCATCCCGTCACAATCACAAGCTCCCGGCCTTTGTCTCCCTGTCGCAGGATCCTCTGGCCTTGGCCACGGATGCTCTGTCACTGTCTTGGAAGAAATTCCAGCTTCTGTATGCTTTCCCCCCGTTTCCTCTGCTGGGCAGGGTTCTGCGCAAGATTGCCCTGGAAGGGGTGCCAGTGATTCTGGTGGCCAAGAAGAGTGTGGTTCGCAGACGTGGTACAAATGGCAGTAGACCAGTACGTCCTGCCAGAGGAGCCAGATCTACTCACTCAAGGCTCCTTACGCCATCCCAGTTTACAAACTCTGGCTTTGACGGCCTGGCTGCTGAAACCTCCATCTTGATGGAGAAAGGCTTGTCTGCCTCAGCGGTGGATACCATGGTACAGGCTAGGAAGAAAACTTCTTCTGCCATCTATTATAGGGTATGGCGTTCCTACATTGACTGGTGTGAGTCTAGGTCTCTCCCCTGCAGGGAATTCTTAATCCCTAGAATTCCGGAGTTTTTGCAACATGGTTTGGAGTTGGGTTTAAAACTCAGTACTCTTAAGGGTCAGGTTTCTGCCCTGTCCGTCTTCTTTCAGAGGTCCTTTGCGCAACATTCCTTGGTTAAGACCTTCTTTCAGGGGGTCACTCACGTGCGTCCCCCACGTAAGCCTACGGTTCCTGTTTGGGACTTGAACCTGGTTTTGTCTGCCTTACAGGGTGCTCCCTTTGAGCCTATTCAGGATGCTTCCCTGGCTGTACTTAACCTCAAAGTTGTTTTTCTGGTGGCTATTACTTCGGTCAGGCGCGTGTCTGAGCTGGCGGCTCTGTCTATTCAGCCCCCATACTACGAAAGACACCAGGACAAGGTGGTGTTCCGCTTTAAGCCAGACTTTCTGCCAAAGGTGGTGTCTGCTTTTCATTTGAATCAGGATATTGTCCTTCCTTCATTGTGTCCTAATCCTAGCAACGCTAAGGAAAGAGTTTTGCATTCATTGGATGTGGTAAGGTGTCTGAAGTACTACCTGGTAGTCACTGCGGCCTTCAGGAAGACGGATGCTCATTTTGTGGTCCCTTCTGGTCCCAGGAAGGGTTTGGCTCCTGCCAAGTCTGCTATTAGCAAATGGATTCGTCAGGCTGTGATTCAGGCCTATTCTGCTAAGGGGAAGAATCCTCCCTTCCGCCTTACTGCTCATTCTACTCATGCTATTGGTGCCTCTTGGGCCTTCCAGCACCAGGCTTCTGTTGAACAAGTTTGCAAGGCTGCTACTTGGTCTTCTGTTCATACCTTTTCAAAGTTTTACAAGGTTGATGTTAGGGCCTCAGCTGATGCTGTTTTTGGCCGCAAGGTTTTGCAGGCGGCAGTGGTTTAAACTGCCTGTTGTCACCTTTTGTTGGGGGATCCCACCCTACTTTATGGACACTGCTATTGGATGTCCCAAGTGTAAGTATTATATCTGGAGCAGGACGTACTGTATACTAAGAATAATACAATCCTGGGAAGTACTCACCTGTAGAATTGATATTATTTGTATACAGTACGTCCTGCTCCACCCCACCCTGTTGTTGCATTATTCTGGATCCCCTGTATGGTGATTGTTATCATTACCAGTTGTTCTGGGTGGTTTAATTCTCCCGGCTTCTTGTTCACTGCTTTTCAATGCTGGGGATTCGTGGGAGGTCCCTGGGTATTTGAAGGGCCGGGAGGAGCCTGTTTTTCCATGTCTCTGCAGTGCAGTGCCATCTGGCGGAGGATAACCCAAGTGTAAGTATTATATCTGGAGCAGGACGTACTGTATACAAATATTATCAATTCTACAGGTGAGTACTTCACAGAATTGTATTTTTATTATGTCTTTCAGGCAGGATAAACGTGACTGTGGTTTCTCCCGGCCCTCTTTTTTTCTTCTCCCACCTTCCCTAGCGGGGTTTGGGGCATCCCGGGTGGCTCTTGCTAGCCTTAACCCTATACTGGCCAGTGTGCCCACTCTAATCACCATATGGAGGCTTCCGGGGATAATGTGCTTGGGGTTCCTTCGGGACAAGCCCAGCTGTGTGTGGGGTATCCCCTGTGAGTGACAATGTCAGGGTATGTTTGCCCTGCGCTCAGAAGGTACTTGCGCTGCAGTCTGGTTTGCCTGCCTCGCTTCCTAGTTCTGCACCCCTTTCTGCATCACCTACCCCCCCCCCGCACCTGCATTTTACCCCCAGTGAGGGACATGCTAGCGGGGAATCCCATTACGATTTGGCTATGCGGGTGGCCAGCCTGGAAAGGCATATTACTGGGCCTGTCCCCCGCAAGGCTTCTGGCAAGAAGCAGCACCTAACCCCCGCTGTTTCCCTTTTTCCTGTTGAGGATGAGGGACATTACACTCTGTCTGACCATTACCCCCTAGAAGAGGGGGAACTCTGATCCCTCTGAGAAACAGCAGGAGATTTATGGCGTTACTGGGTCTCCCTTTGGAGAAGATCCATGGTCTCCTGAGGATACTGATAGGCTGTTGGCTCACATTTTTGAATTGATATGTATTACCCCTCCTGTGCCGGCTAAAAAGCAGCAGGGTTAGCTTTTTCACACTGTTAAACAACGCTGGGAGTTCCCTGAGCAGAATCACTTTAATAATTTGGTGCTCAAGGAGTGGGAAGGTCCTAGAAGATTGCCCGCGGTGCCTAAGAGTTGGGACAGGAGGTATCCATTTCCTGCCGATGTGGTTAAGCTCTGGTCGTGTCCCCCCAAGGTGGATGCTCCCGTGCTTGGGTTGTCCAATACCTCGGTCATGCTTTCCCCTGACACCTCTACTCTGAGGGATGGTGAGGACTGGCGTGTGGATCAGCTGGCCTGTCATGCATTTGCTTGTTCAGGGACTGCGCTGCGCCCTGTGTGCGCCTCTGCCATCACGGCTCTTGCTATTAAAGTGCCTTCTGGATAATGCCTCGGATGCCAATAGGGGGGAGGAGTATAGATCCCTCCTGCTTTGCTATGAATTTGTTGCGTTCATTCTTTCTGCTCAGGATGATGCGGTCAGGATTTGTGGTAAGACTTTTGCCCGTTTGGTGGCTATACGCCGCTCTGTTTGGCTGCGTCAGTGGGCGGCTGATTATGCTGCTAAGAAGGCTCACACTGGCTTCCCCTTTACTTGGCTACGGCTCTTTGGTGAGCGTCTGGATCTGTTTACCAAGGATGGTAGGCTGCCTCAACGCAGGAGGCAGCCGCGGCCTTTTCGGGGGGTTGCTTCTTCCCTCCCCTCCTTCCGTGCTCCCAGATCTGGCCGGGTGCACCATTTGTGGGGACACATAGAGACCCTTGGGGCCCTGGCAGAGGCCGTGGACGCCTTGGGGTCCCAAGTCCAAATCTTCCCCCAAGCCCCCTCAGGCATGAGGAGGCGCCCTCACCCATCTCCTGTCTGGAGACTGCGCGTCTCAGACTGGTGGATTCAGGAGGTGGTGTCCTCCGGGTACAAGATAGAGTTTGCAGCTTCGCCACCCCAAGATTCATCAGATCCCGGATGGCTCAAAGACCCCTGTCAGCTCACGGCTTGTGGTCCAAAGCCTTTTGAAATTGGGTGTCATCTGCCCGGTGCCCTTCCAAGAAAGGGGCAGAGGCTTCTACTCCAATCTGTTCACGGTTCCCAAAAAGGATGGGTCCCTGAGGCTTTGAGATTTGAAGCGCCTCAACAAATTTGTCAGGTTCTTTTTGCATGGAGACTCTGCGCTCGGCGGTCAGTACCTTGCGCCCGGGCGACTTCATGACTTCTGCTTACCTTCATGTTCCAATCTTTCCAGGTCATCAGAGATTTCTCAGGTTTGCTCTGGAGAATTATCACTCCCAATTTGTGGCCTTACCGTTCGGTCTTACCTCAGCCCCTTGGGTCTTCACCAAGGTGCTGGCGGGGGTAATGGCTCTGTTGAGATCTCAGGGCATCCGTATCCTTCCTTATCTGGACGACATTCTGACTGCGTCTCAGTCCTTCCATCAAGCCGAGCTGGATACCCAGATGGTGGTCTCCACACTCGAGTCCTTCGGTTGGGTGATCAACTCTCCCAAGTCTTCTCTGTCTCTGTCCTTGGTGAGGTCCTTTCTGGGCATTACTTCATCTCAAGTCAAGGTTTTTCTGCCTCAGCAGAAGGTGGAGAGCCTGGTGATCAACTCTCCCAAGTCTTCTCTGTCTCTGTCCTTGGTGAGGTCCTTTCTGGGCATTACTTCATCTCAAGTCAAGGTTTTTCTGCCTCAGCAGAAGGTGGAGAGCCTGCAGATGCAGGCACGGTTTCTACTTTCTTGCCCTCATCCCTCCATTCGGCAGGGGATGCAGTTGGTGGGGCTGATGGTGTCCTGCTTCGAGGCGGTCCCCTTTGCTCAGTTTCACATGAGACCTCTTCAGTTGCACCTCTTGTCAGTTTAGGATCGGGACCCTGTGTCCCTGGATCAGGAATTTGCTCTGTCCACTCGGGTCAGTCTGTCCCTCTCGTGGTGGCTGGACTCAAGGAATCTCCTTGTGGGCAGGACCTTTCTGCCCCTGTGCTGGGAGACTGTCACCACAGATGCCAGTCTGACAGGTTGGGGGGGCTTTTGGAAGTCTCTGAAGTTCCAGGGTCAGTGGGGTCCTCAGGAGGCCCATTCCCCTATCAACATTCTGGAACTACGAGCGATAAGGTTGGTTCTTTCCCAGTTGACCCCCACACCTTTGGGGTCGGGCTGTTCAGATCCGCTCGGACAACCAGACGGCGTTTGCCTACATCAATCATCAGGGAGGGACTCAGAGCAAGCGAGTCCTCAAGGAAGTGTCCCTGATACTGTGCTGGGCGGAGAAGAATGTCCCCTGCATATCGGCAGTTTACATCCCGGGAGTGGAGAACCTGGAGGCAGATTCCTTGAGCAGGGGGATGTCTCGGCTGGGGAAGTGGTCCCTCAGCAACAGGTTTCATTCCCTGTGCCATCGCTGGGGTCTGCCGGATGTGGACCTGTTTGCTTCACGTCACAATCACAAGCTTCCATTCTTTGTCTCTCTGTCACAGGACCCTCTGGCCTTTGCCATGGATGCACTAGCAATGCCTTGGAAGAGGTTTCGGCTCCTCTGTGTTCCCCCCCATTTCCTCTGTTGGGCAGGGTGCTGCGCAAGGTAGCCCAGGAAGGGGTGCCAACCAAGGAGGGTGTGGTTCGCAGACATCGTGCAGTTGGCAGTAGATCAGTATGTCCTACCCAAGGATCCAGATCTGCTCACTCAGACAGCTTTGCCATCCCAATTTACAGACGCTGGCTTTGACGGCTTGGCTGTTAAAACCTCCATCTTGATGGAAAAGGGGTTGCCTGCCTCTATTGTTGATACCATGATTAGGGCTAGGAAGAAGTCCTCGTCCTTTATCTACTACCGGGCCTGGCATGCTTACATTGCCTGGTGTGAGTCTAAATCTCTTCCCTGTCGGGTGTTTTCTATTCCCAGGATTCTGGAATTCTTGCAACATGGTTTGGATTTGGGCCTTCAACTTAGTACCCTCAAAGGTCATGTTTCAGCTCTGGCAATCTTTTGCCAGTCATCGTTTGGTTAAGACTTTTTTCCAGGGGGTTTCTCATGTGCGTCCACCACGTAAACCTATGTTACCAGTTTGGGATTTGAATCTGGTGTTATCTGCTCTGCAGGGTCATCCCTTTGAGCCTCTCCGTGAGGCTGCTTTGCCCATTTTGACTCTTAAGGTAGCCTTTTTGGTGGCTATCGCTTCTGTCAGGTGTTTCTGAGTTGGCGGCGCTTTCCATCAAACCTCCTTATTTTGAGCGACATCAGGACAAGGTGGTGTTTTGGTTTAAGCCAGATTTCTTGCCTAAGGTTGTGTCTGTTTTTCATCTCAATCAGGACATTGTCTTGCCTTCATTGTGTCCTAATCCTGCTAATTCCAAGGAGCAGACTTAGCATTCCTTGGATGTGGTCAGGGTTCTGAAGTTTTACTTGGTAGCTACTGAATCTTTCAGGAAGACTGATGCTATTTTTGTTCTCCCTTCTGGACCTAGGAAGGGTTTGACTCCGGCTAAATCCACTATTGGCAAGTGGATCCGTCAGGCGGTGATGCAAACCTTTTCCGCTAAGGGGAAGGAACCTCCCTTCCGCCTTACTGCTCATTCCACTTGTGCTATTGGTGCCTCCTGGGCGTTCAGCACCAGGCTTCTGTTGAAGAAGTTTGTAAGGCCGCTACTTGGTCTTCTGTTCATACTTTTTCCAAGTTTTACAAGGTTGATGTTAGGGCCTCAGCTGATGCTGCTTTTGGCTGCAAAGTTCTTCAGGCGGCAGTGGTTTAAACTGCCCGCTGTTGTTCTTGGGGATCCCACCCTACTTTACAGACACTGCTTTTGGATGTCCCAGACGTAAAGAATTTAGTGAAACAGGACGTGCTGTATACTTGGAAAAATACAATTCTGTGAGTACTCACCTGTAGAATTGATTTTGTAGTATACAGCACGTCCTGTTTCACCCCTCCCTTGTTATCATTTTTTTGGGTTACCTCTGTATGGTGATTCGTTCAAATGTTTGGTTGGGGTTTCCTTCATTATTATTCTCCCGACTTCTTGTCTAACTGCTTTGTAACACTGGGAATTTGTGGGAGGTTCCTGTCCTTTTATAGGGCCGGGAGATGCCACAAGTCTTTTCTGCATTCCACTGCGCCACCTTGTGGCGGATAACAGACGTAAAGAATTTAGTGAAACAGGACGTGTTGTATACTACAAAATCCATTCTACAGGTGAGTACTCACAGAATTGTATTTTTACTTTAAATTAATTTCTTTTTTAATCTTGAGGTGCTACGGGGTGTCACCTTGGTTTTAAGAAGCTGACACTCAAGGGCTGGAGTTCCCGTCTGAAGGGACAACCAGACGCAGGTTTCTTTCTGGTGAGCCTGCAAGGGGAACAATGGGTATAATAATTCCTCTCCTTGCCTCCTTCCCACAATATATTTTTTATAGTGTGTGTATTTTGCACTTTCAACTTTTAGAACATTATCAAACTTTGCGCCCGGATGCTCGGGAGGGGGACGGTGGAAGAAGACAGACGCTTCCTTCTGATGACTGAGAGAAGGGAGGTCGATGTTTGGTCTGCTGCCTCAATGCTCGTGGCTGCTTCTAGTCGGCCACGGCTTTGCCTCCATTCAGCTTCGCCGCCACTGCTGTGGTTCCCGCTGCGCTTGTGGTCCACTCGCTTCATCAGCCACGGCTCTGCCTCCATTCAGCCGGGTTGCCTCTCTCCTCCGCGAATGCTGTTCTCGCTGTGACCTATTAGCCAGAAATTCATAGACTGTGGTTTCCTCAGCAAACTCATTTTACTAGGATTCCAAAAGTAATGTGAAAAGCTGGATAAGCTCCCCTCCATTCCTGGAGTTTTGGATGCTAAATATCCTTTTTCCTCAGATCTGATTAGGTTATGGTCTTTTTCCCCTGAGGTGGATGATCCAATTTCAGGTCTGTCTAGTGACGCTATTATCCCATCTTCTGATAGTGCCTCCTTAAGGGATCCAACTGCGCATGGATCAGGTGGCACCGCATGCTTTTTCCGTAGTAGGATTGGCTTTGCGGCCAGCCTGTGCTGCACCTATAGCAACCTTGGCGAGCAGAAGGTTGTTAAAGCGACTGGATTCTCAGACTCGTTCGGGTCATTCATGGAGTGTATGTGCTTGGTTGTTTAAGACCAGTATGGTTATTAACATGTACGTCATTTCTTCTATGGATGATATGGTCAGGTTATGCCCTAGAGGCTTAGCTCTGCTAGTGGCTCTAAGGTGTTCATTATGGTTCAAGCATTGGTCGGCAGATGCAACTTCACAGAGGACCCCGACGGGACTCCCGTTCCTGGGGGGCGTTTGGATGATATGGTAAAGAAGGCTACAAGAAGGCTACTGGTGGTAGGTCTACTAGACTCCCACAAAAGAGGAAGTCTTACCCTTTTTTGCAGATATTCCAATTCTTGTCCCTTTAATTGGGGGTAGAGGATTCACCACCTAGGGATTCTGAAGAGATTTCTGAAACAAACCAAAGCCCCAAAATAAGGCAAGACCTTTTTGGCAAAATAAGGCAAAACCCCCTTCAAAGTCCCCTCAGGCATAAGGGGATGCCCCCACCCCTGCAGGTGGGGGAATGGCTTCTGCGGTTTGCTCTCATTTGCTGCATTTTTGGATACAGAAGATTGTTTCCTCATGTTACAAGATCGAATTAGGGTCCTCTGTAGCCCATCTATTGGAAATTGGAGTAGCCTGTCATGTTCCCCTTTTAGAGAGAGGTCGCAGGTTTTATTCCAGTTTGTACATAATTTCCAAGAAGGACGGTTCTGTGCGCCCAGTATTAGAACAGGTTCGTCCAGCTGAGGAAATTTTGCATGGAATCTTTAAGATCCACAGTGATGCTGCTTCTGCCTGAAGAATTTATGACCACAGTGGATATAAAGGATGCGTACCTACATATCCCTATCTTTCTGGGTCATCAAGAATATTTGCACTTTGCCATAGACGGTCTGCACCTTCAGTTCGTGGCTCTGTCCTTCGGCCTGTCTTCGGCCCCAAGGGTGTTTACCAAGGTGCTGGTCGGTCTCATGGCTCTTTTAAGAAGCCAGGGAGTAAATTTAATCTCTTATTTAGACGAGCAGTTGTTCAAAGCTGGGTAGTCAAGTATCCAAAGTCGCATATCATTCCCTCTGAAGTAATCTCTCCTAGTAATGACATTAGACACAACTCAGGTCAAGGTACGAATGGACAACTTCTGTCTAAGCAGAGCAGGCCTGCGTTGGGGAGAGTGGTCCTTCAGTCAGATGGTTTTTCAATCCCTTTACATGCGCTGGGGGCTGGCTCCCAGATGAAGGTCTGAGATTTGTTTCTGGTTCAAGAGACCCTATAGGAATAGCAACAGATACCCTGACCCTTCCTTGGTCAGCATTCAGGCTTCTTTATGTGGTCCCTCTGTTTTCACTCCTAGGTCGAGTACAGAAAGGATAGCCCGCAAGGAAGTTCCAACCATTCTGGTGGCTCCTCATTGGCCAAGGCGAAGCTGGTTTTGAGACATAGTAAGGATGTCGGAATGCGACCATTGGTGGTTGCCAGACGATCCAGACCTTCTCACACAGTGACCCCTGTGGCACCCCAGTTTACGAGTTGTTGCTTGACGGCCTGGCTATTGAAACCTCCATCCTGACAGAGGTTTATCTGCCAGAGGCATTCAAACCATGATTCAAGCCTGAAAGCAGACTTCATCAAAGATTCATCACAGAGTATGGCGAGTATTTATTGCTTGGTGCAAATCAGGAGGTTTCACTTGTAGAGTCTTTTCTGTTTCCAGAATTTTGGAATTTTTGCAGAGAGGTCTTGATGAGGTCCGTCAATTGAGCACTCTAAAAAGGACAGATATCTGCTTTCTCTTTTTTTTTTTCTTTTTCAGAAAACCATTGTTGAAAATAAACTTATCAGGACTTTTTTGCAGGGTGTCCTCCATGTAAGCCTATTCTGCCTGTCTGGGACCTGAACTTAGTTTTATCAGCTCTTCAGAGTCCTCCCTTTGAATCGCTGGCAGAAGCGTCAATAGCGCTGTGACCAAAACTGTAATGTGTGTGTGTATGGATATATATATATATATATATATATATATATATATATATATATATACTTTAGCTGACCTGCCTGCTTGGTGTAAACCCCTCATTTCTTGTCCCCCCTCCCACCTAGTAATAAATAGAGTGGTTGGGGGTAATAAACCCCCCCAGTGTGGGAACTAAATAAACAAATTGCAAATAGATCCCAGCTAGGTCCCTCTCATGCTTGTCACATGGAGACCCACTGTTCTGGGGCTATAAGCATGGCTGGGAAGATTGGCGACACTCAATCTGACCATCAAGAGTGACACGCTGCTTTTAACATCCAAGCAAAAGAAGGCCAGAAAGCGTGTGAGGACAATTGATTTGATCAAAGAGAACGCAGCCCAGATGGACTTTTAAGTGTATATATACAGTACGTTCTGCAGCCCTGTAGGACTATTCCCACCCGTTCCACTAGTAATATGCCTCCCAGCCTTGGCTGCGCTGGTCGGGTGAAGGTAGACAGCACCGCCTTTGGTGCTTAGGAGCGCTGCTCCACCGCAATCCCCCACCAAAGGGTAGGCGGTTCAGGCTTATGGTGAGCCTCTATGGGATACCCCTCCCGCACTATTGCCCCTGCCTATCGGTGGGCGCTATTTAGGTGGCCGCCGTCCTCCCTCATCCTCCTTGTAGTCTTCAGGGGAAAAGAGGGGGGGGGTGTATGTGTATAGATATGTATGTTATGCAGTCTTTGCTTTCACTTTTCACGTCTTTATTCTTGTGTCAGCCGCTGCGCTGTCTTGTCTTTATTGCTTTTAAATTTACCGCCGCCGCGCGCTGACTTTGTTTCGCGCTTGGCGGCGGCATTACCTCAGGCGCTGGTGCGCCATCATTGGCTGTTGGCCTTCTGGCTTCACACTCTTCGGGGGGGGCGGGGCCCGTCTTTGTCGTGTTCCGCGTCATCGCTATTACTGGCCCGCCCCTCGAGGTATACCGACGCCATCTTTTCTGACTTGGTTGGCCTATGCGCGACGGACTCCTACCTACCGCGGTCCGTAAGTGCCCTTGCGGGCGACTTTATCTGCTTCACTTTTGTTACGATGTACTTAAGGTCTTGTCTGCTTATGTCTTTCAGGCAGGGCGAACCCTTCTTGGCTTCTCCCGGCCATGTTTTTAGTATATTACTTGTAGGTCTTGTAAAAATTATACTCCCACGTCCCTAGCGGGTTATTGGGGCATCCAGGGTTGCTATATAGCGTTATTCCCTTTCGGCGTATAGCGCCGCTATAATCACCATATGGAGGCATCCCAGGATAATGTTACCGGGGTCCCTTCGGGACAAGACCGGCTGTGTAGCGTGTGGGCAGCCTCATGCTGACGCTGACAAGGCGCGGGTCTGTGTACCCTGCGCTGAGCAGGTGCTTGCATTACAATCTGGCCTGCCAGTGGCTGCACCTCTTTTCACTTCACCTACTCCCCCAAGCTTAAATCTCACTCCTGCTGAGTTGCATACTAGTGGGGATTCTCAGCCTCATGTGTCTTCTAGACTGGCTACTGTTGAACAGAGATTACTTGGAAGACTTTAGCGTGTAAGGTCCCTGCTAAGAAGCGGCACTTGACACCTAATGTTACTGTTTTCCCTATGGGAACTGAGGAGTTTTGGAATCTGTGGGGCTATACCCCGTCTGATGAAGGGGAGCTCTTTTCTGATTCAAGCTCATCTGATGAGAGACCAAGGGGTCATGACGATTTTGGCTCTGACCCCTGGGCCCCAGATGACACTGACAGATTATTGACCCAGATTTTTGAGGTTCTGTCTCTCTCTCCCTGTTGAGGCTCCCAGGCAAAGAGGGGAGCTTTTCCATACAGCAAGATCACGTTTGGAATTTCCAGAGCAGGCACATTTCCATAACCTTGTGCTCAAGGAATGGGAGCGCCCCAGTAAACTTCCTGGGTTCCAAAGAGTTGGGATAGGAAGTATCCCTTCCCTGCTGAGGTGGTTAAATGTTGGTCATTCCCCCCCCCCCGCCCCCCCCCCCCCCCCGAGGTGGATGCCCCGATCCTAGGGATATCTAACACCTCTGTCATGCATTCCCCTGATTCTACTACCCTGCGGGATGCCGAAGACCGGCGTATTGATCAGCTGGCATCCCACACCTTTGCATGTGCGGGGACGGCGCTGCGCCCAGTCTGTGCCTCTGCCATTACTGCTGTGGCCACTAGAACCCTTATCAGAAATATGCTCGATAGTGCCCCTGATGATTTGCCTTGTGAGGTGTTTAATGCCCTCTCCAGTTGTGATGTTTTTGTAAATTTTGTCCTATCAGCATTGGATGACACCATCAGAATGTGTGCCAGAACTTCTGCCCTCGTGGTGCCTATACGCCGCTCGGTTTGGCTGTGCCAGTGGGCTGCTGACAACGCTGCCAAGAAGGCCCTCACTGGTTTTCCCTTTAAAGGACTGCGTCTGTTTGGAGACCGCCTGGACGTTTTTGCTAAGGGAGGCAGGTTACCCAAGCGCAGGCGGCAACCTCGGCCCTTTCGGGGCCAGGGTTCCTTCTCCTCCCCTTACCGCGGTGCAAGGCAGGGAAGGGGGGTGTCCTTCCCTGGGGCCCCCGGGAGATTTCTGGGGTAGAGGCAGAGGACGTGGATGTCCTGGCTCCCCCTGGGGTCCCAAAGCTAAATCCTCTTCCAAGCCCCCTCAGGCATGATGGGGCGCCCTCACCCATCCGGGTGGGGGGACGGCTGCAGCACTTCACTCACGTCTGGAGGCTTCATGTCTCAGACCGGTGGATTCAGGAGGTAGTGTCCTCCGGTTACAAGTCGGAGTTTGCTGCCAATCCCCCTCCAAGATTCATCAGATCCCGGATTCCTCAAGACCCTGTGTCAGCTCAGGAGCTAGTGCAAGGCCTCCTGGAGCTGGGGGTCATCTGCCAGGTCCCCTTAAGAGAGGAAGGCAAGGGCTTTTATTCCAACCTATTCACAGTACCCAAAAAAGGATGTTTCTGTCAGGCCCATCCTGGACTTGAAGATCCTCAACAAGTTTGTCAGGGGCAGGCGCTTTCGCATGGAGACTCTGCGCTCTGCCATCAGTTCCCTGCGCCAAGGGGATTTCATGACTTCTGTGGACATCAAAGATGCTTATCTTCATATTCCTGTGTTCCCAGGTCATCAAAGGTTCCTCAGGTTCGCTCTGATGGATCAACACTACCAATTTGTGGCCTTTCCCTTCGGCCTCACTTCAGCTCCCAGGGTGTTCACCAAGGTGCTGGCTGGCCTGATGTCTCTGCTCAGATGTCGGGACGTCCGCGTGCTTCCCTATCTGGACGACATCCTCATCACTTCCCAGTCTCTACATCAGGCAGAATTGGATACTCAGCTGGTGGTGTCCACTCTGGAGTCTTTTGGATGGGTGATCAACCGCCCCAAGTCCTCACTGTCCCCTTCCTTGGTAATTCCATTCCTAGGAATGAATCTGGATACAGTTCAGGCAAGGATCTTCCTTCCTCAGCAGAAGGTGGACAGTCTGATTACACAGGCTCAGTCCCTCCTAGCTTGCCCCCATCCCTCCATCAGGCAGGGGATGCAGCTGGTGGGCCTGATGGTGGCGTGCTTCGAAGCGGTCCCTTATGCTCAGTTCCACTTGAGGCCTCTGCAACTTCACCTATTGTCTGTATGGGACAAGGACCCAGAATCCCTGGACAGGGTCTGTGTGCTCTTCCCCCTGGTCAGGAGGTCCCTCTTGTGGTGGATGGACTCAAGGAACCTGTTGGGGGGCAGATCCTTTCTTGCCCCTTCCTGGGAGACGGTCACCACGGATGCCAGTCTGTCAGGTTGGGGGGGGTTTCTGAAATTTCCTGTGGTTCCAGGGGAGGTGGGGCCCTCAGGAGGCCCACACTCCTATCAATGTCTTGGAGCTGCGAGCGATCAGGTTAGTTTTGGCTCACTTGACTACTCATCTTCAGGGCCTGCCTGTTCAGGTGCGCTCGGACAACCAGACGGCAGTTGCCTACATCAATCATCAGGGTGGGACCCGGAGCAAGGGGGCCCTCCAGGAAGCGTCTCGGATCCTGACTTGGGCGGAGGCCAATGTCCCCTGCATTTCAGCTGTGTACATCCCGGGGGTGGAAATCACCTGGCGGACTCTGAGCAGGGGGACCTCTCACCAGGGAGAATGGTCCCTATGCAGCAGGGTGTTTCAATCTCTGTGTCACCGTTGGGGCCAACCAGATGTGGATCTGTTTGCGTCCCGCCACAATCACAAGCTTCCAGCTTTTGTCTCTCTGTCCAGGGATCCTCTGGCTCTGACCTCGGATCCGCTAGCAATGTCATGGAAGGACTTTCAGTTCCTGTATGTTTTCCCCCAATTCCAATGCTGGGCAGGGTTCTGCGCAAGATTGCTCTGGGGGGGGGGGGGGGGGGGGGTGCCAGCAATTCTGGTGGCACCCAGGTGGCCAAGAAGAGTGTGGTTCGCAGACGTGGTACAGCTGGCAGTAGATCAATGCGCTCTGCCCTTGGTGCCAGATCTGATCACTCAGGGCTCACTACGCCATCCCAATTTACAAACTCTGGCTTTGACGGCTTGGCTGCTGAAACCTCCATCTTGATGGAGAAGGGGCTGTCTTCCTCAGTCGTGGATACTTTGATTAAAGCTAGGAAGACGTCTTCCTCTTCCATTTATTACAGGGTTTGGCGTGCCTACATTGACTGGTGTGAGTCTAGGTCTCTTCCCTGTCGTGTGTTCTCTATTCCCAGGATTCTGGAGTTCCTGCAGCATGGGTTGGAGATGGGCTCCGACTCAGTACTCTGAAGGGTCAGGTGTCTGCCCTGGCTATTTTTTTCCAGAAGTCCTTTGCTCAGCACCCTCTGATCAGGACTTTCCAGGGGGCCACTCATGTGCGTCCCCCACGTAAACCTATGGTGCCTGTTTGGGATTTGAACTTGGTTCTGTCAGCCTTACAGGGTGCTCCCTTTGAACCTGTGCAGGATGCTGCCTTGGCCATTCTTACACTCAAGGTTGTGTTTCTCGTGGCTATCACTTTTGTCAGGTGTGTGTCTGAGTTGGCGGCGCTGTCCATTCAGCCCCCCTACTATGAGAGGCACCAGGACAAGGTGGTGTTTAGTTTCAAACCTGATTTTCTGCCTAAGGTAGTGTCTGCCTTTCATTTGAATCAGGATATTGTTCTTCCTTCTTTGTGCCCTAATCCTAGCAATGCTAAGGAGAGGGTTTTGCACTCTTTGGATGTGGTTAGGTGTCTGAAGTACTATCTGGTGGCTACTGCACCTTTCAGGAAAACTAATGCTCTTTTTGTGGTCCCTTCTGGTCCTAGGAAGGGTTTGGCTCCTGCCAAGTCTACTATCGGCAAATGGAAAGCTAGCAGCTTTGTCAGTTAGGTCTCCTTATTTAGTTTTCTCCTTTCATTTTAAGCAGGATTGTCTGCCTAAGGGGGTATCCCATGTTCATCATAATGTAAAGGTGGTTTTACTCTCCTTTATGTCCTGCTCCGGTCACCCATAAGGAGACAGTTCTTAACTCCCTGGACGTAGGCATTCCGTAAGCTTGATTCCATATACGTTATATGTGAGGGGCCAAGGAAGGGTCTTCCACCAGCTAAATCTACCATCAGCCGATGGATTAGGCAAGAAGTACTAATAGTATACTTTAAGTGGAAGAATCCTCCTTTTCAAGTTACGGCTCACTCTATACGGGCTATTGGAGCTTTCTGGGCTTTTGAACACCAGGCTTCGGTAGAGCAGGTATGAAAGGCTGCTACCTGGTCCCCCCTGAAGTAAGGGCAGTGCTTTTGGAGGTCCCACCCATTTCTGAATTCCTGACACCCTGGAGTGGAATATGAGAGAAAATGCAATTCTCTGTTTCTCACCTGTAGAATTGTTTTTTTTTTTTCTTCCACTCCAGGGCTAGACTACTATCTGTTACTTGGATGCCATAGTCATAGTGGGGCTTGTAAATATGTAAATAGTTGATCAGCATTATGTTAAAAAAAAAAAAAAAAAAAAAGGGAAGAGAGCTTATCTTGTCTCTTTTTGTCTCCAACAAGAAGAGTAGGGTTCCTTAGGATGCCTTATCCTCCCGGGCGGCTGTGTCTACTGCCTTTCAATTACTGGATTGTGGAGAGCAGCCCGAAGGTTTTATAGGCCTGGAGGAACCACACCTTTGGTCTTGCAGTCCCCGTCCTTCATTCGAGAGTTAACCAATCTGAATTACTGCTGCCCTGGAGTGGAAAAAGAGTGAAAACAATTCTACAGATGAGAATAGCAGAATTGCATTTTTTTCTTGTTCCCTCAGTTTCTATCAGCTGTAAGAAAGTTTTTGGACCCAGCTGACTCTTTTGGTTCCTGTGCATATCATACAGCAGAAAGTTCAATCCTGATTTAATATAATTAGACTGCCTCACTTTACCTATAGTTTCTAATAGCCATTTTAAAGGCTTGTTTTTCAAGAATGTATATGTTTGCCTTTATACAGTATTTGTATAAGTTTGTTTAAATTCAGTTATTAAAGGCATTTACCTTAAATCTGCTTTTAAAGTTCTATTCTTTGAGAGAATATGCTGGACATAGATGGGCAGATTTTATGTCGGCCACAGGAATTGCTCTGAGATAGATTGTTCTGTAGGTGGCCACAGATTGAGGTATGGCCTGGTATATGTCTTGTGCAAACCAGAAGATGCGACACTGATGAAAGCACCTACTATACACATTCAGTCAGTTCCAGGAAAAGAAACTTGCTCAAAAGAAGAAAACAGACTGGAAAATGGTTATCCTACCTGTTTAATGGGCCTGCCTTTTCACAAATAGTGGAGCCCCAGGGTTAAAAGGCAGTCTCTTCCAACCATTGGTGCCATTTTTGTAGCCCGTCCAGGCTGAAGTCTCACAATATATGTCGTACCAGAAGGCAGATGGCACAGGTCTCTAGTAACTTTAAAGAGGACCAACACCCAGGGGTGATCGGCCCGGAAATCTATAAGATTCCCGGGCCGATCACCTCCCACCCCGCGGGACATCCGAGATCGGGATGTCCCGCGGGGTGAAACCCCCCAGAAACCCCAAAAACATCTTACCTGATCTGCCACCGCTTCCGCCGCCGCCGCCTCCCGCGCGCCCCTCCAGACGTGCGCGCACCCACGCCGGCCCTCTGTGAATGGCCGGCGGGGGCGCGCGCGCCGAGAGTGACGCGCGGGAGGCGGCGGCGGAAGCGGCTTGGACGTTCCTGATCCCCGCCTGGACGTTGGCGGAGATTGGCTGTGGCGTTCACGTGGGAGCGTTGAGAGGTGAGTTTTTTGGGGTTTCTGGGGGGTTTCACACAGCGGGGCACCCCCGATCGGGGTGCCCCGCCGAAGTGTTCCAAAACCCAGGATAGTCAAAATCCTGGGTGTTGGTCCACTTTAAGCTCCTATTCCTGACAGTGGCCTCCACTTTCCTCAGGGATAAAAAAGCTAAGGAAGCCCCCCTCCCCCCCTTAGAAAAGATGCAAAATTACTCAGACTCTGAATCCTGACTTAGTGGAGTCTCCATCCCATTTGCCAATCCACCACTTTGGCTGACCCATTTGAGTCTGTCTAATCTCCCCCCCTCCCCCATACATACATGTTAAGGGAAGGAGGCCAATAATAAGCAACAGGTTAACTTTGCATAGCATAGGGAGATGATGGGATTAACTTACCAACAGACAATTATCTCAGTCAATAAACCAAGTGGGAAAAGCCAGGCAACCCATCTGAGTTTCTAAAACCAGCAACCCCTGGTATTTTTTCTCTTGAGTTTCTGAAATTATTGGGAGCGGGGGGTCAGTTTGTTTCTGCACAAATCGTAACGTGGCTACAGCACTCAACCCTGTTAGCCAGCAACCGAACCTATAATCGGTCTCTAAAATCTGGTTAAAAACGGAGGTCTTTGTTGGACATGAGACATTTCTCAGCCATGTCTGTACCTTACACAGTTCTTTACTATTTAAACTTGACAAGGGGCAATTGACTGTTCCCACAACACAAGCCCCCCCCCCTTGGAGCCCTGTCACTTAAATGTAATGTTGTAAATTTAATGTTTCAGCTGCTTCCCATTGAACCAGTGCATACAATTCCCTTTTCTTTTAGCCATAAAAACCTGTAAGGTGCTTCTCTTCAGTCATCACAGAGAGCCTTGCCAATCAAGTCTGCCTACGTGGCTCGCCATTGAATACGTTTTCTTTTGCCTGAAGCCAGGCTTACTCTTTCAGGTAGTTTTGTGAAGGACATTGTGGTCCTTCTGGTCACCCCCCTATGTTCCATAGCAAAGTATCTTACATCCTCCTGAATGTGGATAAAGCATTCAATTTGGTTTTTGGTCTGGACAAAGGACTTTGGGACGTCTGGTGCCCCCTACAGTGGCCTGTTCATCACGGATCTGTGAAGGGTCTCCCCTTCAAATATGATATGCTGCCATCAGTTCTAAGCCCTTACAGGCAGTCATTTAGTTTAATGTTGCTCTTTGCGAATGGTATTTTGGTTTCTCAAACTTTTTTTTTTTTTTTAATTTTTACAGCTTCTTTGATGTTCAGCTTCCTCCATCTTGATCTTTGCTTGGGACAATCTATCTATATCTGAACCTTTAATCTCCTCAAAGAAACGGAGGCTTGCTGCAGATATTTGTGTGTGCCTCCAGATTGAATATGCACCACCCAAATATAATAAACAGGTGCTAGCCTAGGGGACCAAACAAACCATAAACTCTTGTAACCAGTGGGATTCCAGGGCTAACCCACTATGTCCACACCAATGGCCGCACACTTAAATCCAATTAATTCTATTTATTACAGAATTGTACGTACACAAATCAACTTACACAGCATTATACACATAACACTATACAATCATATAATAAAACCCAAGTGGGGAGGAGCTCCAGGGCTAACCAATTTAGATATCAATAATCATTACACCAAACTGAATTTTTATGAATATATACTGGCTGGCGCTTGTAGGATAAAGTGCTAAGTGCATGTGCATAAATTATTTACTTCAAAGATAAATTCTATACTTGTGCCAATAGAAAGGATAATGATTTTTATGAATTAATAGAAAGGTGCAAAAAGATGTGCAAATGTGCAATCATAATAAAGTGTCAAGTGCCAGAACATGCAGTGTACCTATAGGTACAACCTATAATGTGCTCCTATATTCCGTGATTCATCCGATAAGCGCCGCCACCATATATCACCATCATGAAAATAGTAATTAGACAATAGTACTCTGAGCCCACTGTCCTCTCCACTTACCTCACAGACACGCTGTGTGGTCCTCTCACCACTTCGCCTGGGTGTCCTCCCCACTTGGGTTTTAATATATGATTGTATAGTGTTATGTGTATAATGTTGTGTAAGTTGATTTGTGTATGTACAATTCTGCAATAAATAGAATTAATTGGATTAAAGTGTGCGGCCATTGGTGTGGACATAGTAGTAGGTTAGCCCTGGAATCCCACTGGTTACAAGAGTTTAAGATATATCTTTGTGCACATGGTCTTTTCCTAAGTTACTACTGCTAATGCCCCTGCAGACAACAGACACTTATGTTCAGCCCATGGTTTTAGGCCAGAACATTCCCTATGCAGCCACACTCTCCCTTGTTATAGAGCATTTGACCACATTCTTGGATAGGATTAGTTGTGCCATTGTTTAGCCACAATCATTTGATATTCATTTGATATTCTTTATCATTTTACTAATGTCACTGATGTTGGTTACTTGTCAAAAAAGTTGTCCTCCCAACTGGCTTTTTGCCTTATCAAGACAACAATCACTCAGCCAGCTAATGCTACAACCCTAAATACTGGGAGTTGCTGACCTGTTCTCTTCTTCATGGGCCCATTTCTTCTATCCTTTGCCTCCATCTCTTTGAAATCTGGCAATTTTGGCAGAACATTTTCTCTAGGCCACGTATTTGTCTTGGATGTGGGTTCCAAGCTAAGCCAAACCCTGACACATAAGAGTACTCCAAGAATTTGCAGCCCAGCCTGACCCATAGAAGTGCAAGAGCTATAGCCAGTGAAAATGTAGGGGCGCTTCTTTTCCCATTGCATGGCACGGCCTGCTTCATGAAGTCATTACATCTGGGTTATTCCGCCACAAGGTGGCGCAGTGTACTGCAGAAGAGTTGTGGCTCCTCCCGGTACCATATAAAAACTGAATCATCATAGACTTATCCAGTGTTCTCTCTGCAGCGATTCTGCAAAGACAGAAGATGGCTCTCTATATTGCGCAGGTGAGCGGGGCAACGCCCTGCATGGCTATTTCCACCCGTTTCCGGACCCTCTGTGCCTCCCAGCCTCGGCTGACGGATCGGGTGACGGTAGAGGAGCACTAGGGTCAAGTGCTCAAGGAGCGCTGCTCCAAGCCGCAGACCCTGTACCACAAAGGGTAGCCGGCCATAGGCTTTATGGTGAGCCTGCTAGGGATGCAGAGCAGAGTTCCTGTCCTAGTTTCTGAGGGGGTGAGTGTTTTTGGGGACTGTTTACTTGTTCTGGCGTTTTGGGGTCCCCCCCTGTCCCTGGCCTGGGCTTTTGCCGCTGCTCGCTCGCTTTCCTCTCTCCCTCCCCGTCGTGTACTTGGGGGAGGGGGGGTGGGTGGTAGCGGCGAGGGTGTTTTTTGCGGTGTCTTCCATCTGCTTTTTACTGAGTTTTAACTGTTTTTCACCGCTTTGTACTGCACTCCGCGGTGGGCGGCGCTATATTTGTGAGGCGTTTTTATTCCTAGTATGTCACACCCCCACTTCCCGATATCCATAACACTTGGGAACCCGGCCTGTAGAGGGCGATCTTGCAGAGATGACATGGAAAAAAGGAGCCCCTCCTGGTCCATAAGTACTGGGTTCCTCCCACTATTCCTCAGTCTTTTGTCTCTGCAGTCGGCGAAGCATTCAGAAGATGACTCTCCTTCAAGCTGCAGGTAGCCGGGCTTGCTCCCGGCCCTTTTTTCTCTATTTCTGTCTGAAATTTTTAAAACCTGTTTGGTTATATTTTATGCCTCCCAGCCCTGGCTGTATGGTTCAGGCAAAGGTAGATACATACACCTTTGGTGTATACAGGAGTTTTTACTCCTCCGTGAGACCCAGATTTGGGTAGGCGGCTTCCGGGTTGGTGTGTCCAGATGTGGGATGCCCTTTGTCCCTTTAAAATCCCCTTGTACCTGATGGGTGCATTTCTATCCTCTCCCCTTTAGTTCTCCTTTAACCCTGCTGGGGTAAAAAGGAGGGGGGAAAGGGGGGTGTTATCTGGGCTTATTTGTCACCATGCGCACAAAAAAAAAAATAAATATAGAAAATAAGTCTTTATTTCTTATGTATGTTTTACTATACTATTTAATAGGAAATGTTTTATTTAGATTTTCCTATCTCTGTCTAGGCAGCATTTTTTGCTTACCTATTAAAGCTCTTTGTTTCTAGCTATGTTCAGACAGATTTGAATTTTCCCTCCATTTTTGGCCATGTGATCCTGGAAGTGGGCGGGGCTTGGCATGCTTTTATTCAGGGAGCACCTGGTATGCTCTGTTTGACTTCCTGTTTCCTTACCTCATGAGGTGAGCTTATCCCATGGGCTGTGAGTACAGCTGAAGGGAGTTTTTTTCTGTCTTTTATTTATATTGTGTGCATTTGGTGACTGTTTTGTTTTCTCAGTAGGTGGAAACTCCTTATTTAAAAAGCCCTTAAGCCTTATTTGGGGGTCCATTTGTGTTTCAATCCTCCCACCTGGGACTGTTTAAAGGGGTAGCAATTGCGTAAATCCCATATATACTTGGCGACTAAAATCAATTATAGTATAATACTAAACACCATATGGAGGCATTCCAGCATAATGGACATGCAATTCCTTCTGCATAAACTCGGCAATGTTTTGGATGTGGGGCATCCCTTGTTGGGATAACGCAATTCTTTGCGTCCCTTGTGCACAATTAACTATTATGCAGCAAACTAGGCCCAGGCTTCAGGGCCTGCGGCTAATGCCTCATCTCCTACTCTGCCATGTCTTGTCCGTACCCCCAATGATATTGTCATGGGTGGTGAGTTGCATGCTAATTTATGTGCCAGATTGGCTCATCTTGAAAGATTAATGTCTACTCTGTGCCTTAGAAGGCCTCAGCTAAGTAAGTAAGCATCTGACTCATGCCGCTCCGGCAGGTGAGTCAGATAATTGTGAATTGCTTGATTGGTCTGATCCTTCTCAGTTAGAAGAAGGAGAATTATATGAGGAATCAGATGTTTCTGATGAACAGCAATTTGTTGGTACTGAGATTGAGCAGGGTGAAGCAAGTGTTATGGATACCCCAAAAGCTCTTGCTCGGTTATTTGAGGTTTTGGTTATTACTTCTCCTGAATTAGTCCCTCCTTAAAAAGGGGAATTCTTTGGAGCCTCTAAACCTCGTTAGAATTCCTAGATCAAAAGCATTTTTTATGATATTAAAGAATGGGAGAAGCCTGCGCAGCTTCATGGCATTCCCTTGGGCTGGGACAAGAAATATCCCTTCCCAGCTGATACTGTTAAGCGTTGGTCATCACCACCTGTGCCCACCGCTCTGGGCATGTGTACACTTACTGCACGGATGGGTTAAATGTGGAGGACAAATTCCTATGTGTGCGCAAGCATACAATGGCCATCTATGCATTAATATTTAATAGAGAGACTGGATTTGTAATACTCTGCTCATGGGTGGATGCCCCTGTGCTTAATTTATCCAATTCTTCTGTGTTGCATTCTCCTGACTCCACTACACTTAAAGATGGAGAGCATAAGCGTATTGATCAAATGGCGTGCCACGCTTTTTCCAGTGTGGGCTCGGCCTTGCTGCCTGTTGGTGCTTCGGCATTCATGACAGTGGCTATTAGGTCTGTTGTGAGAGACCTAATTAATTACTCAGGGCTTGATCCGGCCTCTGATGAGTACGCCGCTCTTAAGCGATGTGAGATGTTTGCATCCTTTGTACTTTCTGCCTTAGATGATACTCTGCTCATGTGCAGCAGAACCTCTGTCTTGTTAGTCGCCATCCAGCGGTCAGTATGGTTGCGGCAGTGGGCAGCTGATATTGTAGCCAAGAAATCGCTTACAGCGCTCCCTTTTGTGGGATTGCGCCTCTTTGGAGAAAGAATTGGATTCTGTCACTAAAGGAGGTAAATTACCTCAGCGTAAGAAACAACGTCGTGGAATGGCCTCTTTTAACCCTTTCAGCCCCTGGAGGGAATGCATGGAATAGAGTAAAGGGACGTGGCTGTCCAAGTCAGAATTGGGGGTCCAAAACCAAATCTGCCACTAAGCCTGCTCAACAATGAAGGGACGCCCTCACCCTTATGGGTGGGGGGGACGGCTGTGGTTCTTCTTCCAGGTCTGGGTTCAGGAGGTATCAGACAATTGGGTTCTGGAAGTAGTCTCTTCCAGTTACAGACTGGAATTCGAGTCCCGGCCTCCTCCCAGATTTTTCATGTCCCGGATGCTGTCAGATCCGGCAATTGCGCAGGGACTGCGGGCAGCAGTAGCGAATCTGTTAAACATGGCTGTTATCGGCCTAGTGCCTCCAGCGGAAAGGGGTTTTGGGGTTTTACTCCAACCTATTCACGGTACCCAAAAAGGACGGCTCTCTTCGGGCCTATCCTAGACCTAAGGAGACAAAATCAATTTATCCGTTTCATAAAATTCCGCATGGAGTCTCTGCGATCAACGTCAGGGGGACTTCATGACATTCATAGACATCAAGGGTGCTTATTTGCACATTCCTAATTTCCGGGTCACCAGAAATTTCTCAGGTTCTCAATAGAAGACCAGCATTATCAATTTGTGGCCCTGCCATTTGGCCTTACCTCGGCCCCAAGGGTCTTTACCAGGATGCTGGCATGAGTGATGGCTATATTCAGGATCCAGGGCATCCGCATTGTGCCTTTTCTGGACGATCTTCTTATCGCGGCCTCCTCCCTCGAACAATCAGAGTTGGACACCAGGTTGGTGGTCTCTACGCTAGAGAGGTTCAGATGGGTAATAAGTTAACCCAAATCCTCTCTCTGTCCGTCCAGGGAAATTCCCTTCCTGGGCCTGATTCTGGAATGGTTCTGATTCAGGACTTGATTCGTCTATTCTTGTTCAACCCTCGTCAGTCTATCTGTCTAGGGATGAGACTAGTGGGATTGATGGTAGCTGCATTCGAGGCAGTCCCGTTTGCCCAGTTTCACATAAGGACGCTTCAGCTCTTCCTCTTGGCAAAATGGGACAGGTGCCCACTATCATTAAAATCAGACTTGTCTGTTGTCTCCCCACGTTTTGCAGTCCCTTCAGTGGTGGTTAATATCGCACAACCTCCAGAAGGGCAAGTCATTTCTGACTCCGCGTTGGGAACTGGTTACCAAAGATGCCAGCCTGGTGGGCTGGGGGGCTTCTGGAAGAAGCATCAGTTCCAAGGATTGTGGGGGCCTCAGGAGGCTCATTCTCCAATCAATGTATTAGAGCTTCGGGCCATACGTCTTGTCTACTTCGACTGACCCATTTCTTACAGGGTCTGCCAGTTCAGATTCGGTCAGACAACCGAACAGCTGTTGCATACATCAATCACCAGGGAGGGACTCCCCTGTGTGGGCAGAGATCAATGTTCTCTGCATATCAGCAGTTTACATTCCGGGGATAGAGAATGTGGAGGCAGACTCCCTGAGCAGGGGATGTTCTCGCCAGGGAGAATGGTCTCTCAATCCAAGGGTCTTTCAGTTCCTCTGTCACAAGTGGGGGACTCCACGGTTGGACCTGTTTGCTTCTCGTCACAATCACAAGCTGCCAGCTTTTGTCTCTCTATCCCAGGATCCTCTGGCAGTGGCAGCGGATGCCATGTCTCTAGCCTGGAAGGATCTGGGGTTCCTATATCTGTTTCCCCCATTCTCCATGATCAGCAAGGTGGTGCGCAAGCTAGCACTGGAGGAGGCGCCAGCAATTCTGGTGGCGCCAAGGTGGCCAAGACGTGGTACGCAGACGTTGTAAGGCTGGCAGTGGATCGGTTCCATCTGCCTCTTCTTCCAGATCTCATCACTCAGGGTCAACTTTGTTACCCAAATTTACAAACGCTGGCTTTGGCGGCATGGCTGCTGAAGTCCCCATCTTGAAAGAAGGTCTTTCTGATGTGGTTATTCAGATTCTTAGTAGAGCTAAGAAGAAGTCTTCCTCTGTCATTTATTACAGGACTTGGAGGTCCTATATTGATTGGTGTGAATCCAGGGCTTTGCCCTGTAGAGTATTTTCTATTCCTAGAATTCTGGAATATCTGCAGCGAGGTCTGGATATGGGATTCCAGATTAGTACTTTGAAAGGGCAAGTCTCTGCCTTGGCAATTTTCTTTCAAAGATCGTTTGCTCTTTATCCTTTGGTTAAGACCTTTTTCCAAGGAGTCGCGCATGTGCGGCCTCCCAGAAAGCCTTTACTTCCTGTTTGGGATCTTAATTTGGTGCTTTCGGCTATGCAAGCTGCTCCCTTTGAGCCATTGCAGGATATTCCTTTTCCTATTCTTACTCAGAAGGTTGCCTTTTTGGTTGCTATTACTTCTGTCCGCCGAGTTTCTGAACTGGCGGCTTTGTCTAATCAAGCCCCTTATTTTGAGAGGCATCAAGATAAGGTTGTTTTCCGTTTTAAACCGGATTTCCTTCCTAGGTGGTGTCTGCTTTCCACCTAAATCAGGATATAGTTCTTCCTTCCTTGTGTCCTAAACCTGGTAACGACAAGGAAAGGGTCTTACATTCTTTGGATGTAGTTCGTTGTGTTAAGTGTTATTTAGTTACTACCTCGGCCTTCCGCAAGACGGATGCTTTTTTTGTTGTGCCTTCTGGGCCCAAGAAGGGTTTTGCTCCTGCCAAATCTTCCCTTAGTAAGTGGATACGTCAGGCCATCATTGGGGCCTATATGGCTAAGGGGAAGGTTCCCCCTTTTCGTGTCACCGCTCATTCTACTCGTGCTATTGGAGCCTCTTGGGCTTTTCAGCACCAAGCTTCTGTTGAACAAGTCTGCAAGGCTGCGACTTGGTCTTCTGTGCATACTTTTTCTAAGTTTTACAAGGTTGATGTGCGGGCCTCAGCGGATGCTGTTTTTGGCCGCAAAGTTCTGCAAGCTGCAGTAATATAAGTTATGCATTATTACTTTGGGATCCCCACCCATTATAGACACTGCTATTGGATGTCCCAAGTGTTATGGATATCTGCGAAGTGGGGGGTGTGACATACTAGGAATAATACCATTTTGTGAGATACTCACCTGTAAAATGGTTATTACAAGTACCGTATTTTTCGCCCTATAAGACGCACGTATTTTTCCCCAAAAGTGGGGGAAAAATGTCAGTGCGCCTTATCGGGCGAATGTAAAAAAAAAAAAAAAAATTTAAAAAAAAAACTCACCCGTCCTTCGTGATCGCATGTGGGGGAGCAGATGGAGGAGCGGCAGGGGCTCTGTCTCTGGCCCCGCCGCTGTCATCGCTGCCTGAAAAGACAGCGATCGCAGCGGCGGGGCCGGGACAGAGCCAGCTCGTGAATGGGGTGGGCGTGGCCTGCGTCGACGCTGCGGCGCAGGCCACGCTCACCCCATTCACGGAGCCGGCCGCTCAGCGCAGTGGTGTCAGCGGACAGGTGAGTTTAACTTTTTTTTTTTTTTTACTATGGCGCCTGCCTATACTAATGGGGGGAGGGGGGTGGGAATGGGGGGATGGGGATGCCACACAGCCTATGGGAATGGGGGGATGGGGATGCCACACAGCCTTTGGGAATGGGGGGATGGGGATGCCACACAGCCTTTGGGAATGGGGGGATGGGGATGCCACACAGCCTATGGGAATGGGGGGATGGGGATGCCACACAGCCTATGGGAATGGGGGGATGGGGATGCCACACAGCCTATGGGAATGGGGGGATGGGGATGCCACACAGCCTTTGGGAATGGGGGGATGGGGATGCCACACAGCCTTTGGGAATGGGGGGAGGGGTATGCCACACAGCCTATGGGAATGGGGGGAGGGGTATGCCACACAGCCTATGGGAATGGGGGGAGGGGGATGCCACACAGCCTATGGGAATGGGGAGAGGGGGATGCCACACAGCCCATGCTAATGGGGAGAGGGGGATGCCACACAGCCCATGCTAATGGGGGGAGGGGGATGCCACACAGCCCATGCTAATGGGGAGAGGGGGATGCCACACTGCCTATGGGAATGGGGAGAGAGGGATGCCACACAGCCTATACTAATGGGGGGAGGGGGAAAGCCACACAGCCAATGGGAATGGGGGGAGAGATGGATGCCACCCAGCCTATGGGAATGTGGGGAGAGGGATGCCACACAGCCTATACTAATGGGGGGAGAGGGGGATGCCACACAGCCAATGGGTATATGGGGAATGGGAGGGGGGGATGCCACACTGGATATACGGGGAATGGGATGGGGGCATGCTACACTGTCTATGGAATGGGGGCATCCCACACGGCCTATGGGAATTGGATAGGGGAATGCCACACTGTCTGTAATGGTGCGTTTTTGATTGAAAATTTTTTTTTCTTATTTTCTTCCCCCAAATCCTAGGTGCGTCTTATGGGCAGGTGCGTCTTATAGGGCGAAAAATACGGTATGTCACACCCCCCACTTCCCCCGCCCTTTTTTGTTCGAGGGATCCTTTATATGGTGATTATTATTTCAAATAATTTTACAATTATTGAATATAATTGGCACTTCCTGGTTCTTCACTGCTGTTTAAAAAGACTGAGGAATAGTGGGAGGAACCCAGTACTTATGGACCAGGAGGGGCTCCTTTTTTCCATGTCATCCCTGCAAGATCGCCCTCTACAGCCCGGGTTCCAAAGTGTTATGGATATCGGGAAGTGGGGGGTGTGACATACTCGTAATAACCATTTTACAGGTGAGTCCCCTTCGGGGGTTGTTGGTCTCCCTGGGGCATGTGCTGCGGGATACTTGTGTCTTTATATCTTTCAGGCGGGACAACTGTGGGTTGTGGTTTCTCCCGGTCCTACCCCTTACCACCCCTCATCTCCCCTTACTGGCTTCTGGGGGCATCCCTTGGGGGGGGCATCCCGGGTGGCTCTTGTTAGCCTTTACTCTGTGCTGGCCTGTTGCGCCTTTTCTTAATCACCATATGGAGGCTTCTGGGGATAGCGTGCTTGGGGGTCCTTCGGGGCAATCCCGGCTGTGTTCCATGTGTGGGGTATCCCCTGTGAGTAACAGTGTCACAATGTGCGTGCCGTGCGCCCAAGGTGTCCTTGCGCTCCAGGCTGGGCTGCCTGCTTCGCTTCCCAGCTCTGCGCCCCCTTCGGCATCACCTACCCCCCCCCCCCCGCGCCTGCATTTAGCCCCCAGTGAGGGGGATACTAGCGGGGGGTCACAGTCTGACCTAGCACAGCGTGTGGCCAGTATTGAAAGTCAGCTTGCCAGGCCTGTTCCACGTAAAGCCTCTGGCAAGAAGCGGCACCTAGCTCCCGTGACATCCCTCTTTCCTGAGGAGGATGAGGGACCTGATACTTTTGTTGGCCTTTACCCCCTAGAGGAGGGGGAACTCTTTCAGGACTCTGACTCCTCTGGGGACCAGCAGGAGGGTTACGGCAGTGACCCTGGGTCTGCGTCTGGGGAGGACTCATGGTTCCCTGAGGACACTGATAGCCTGTTGGCTCACATTTTTGAAATCTTGCACATTGTCCCCCCTGAGGTGGCTAAGGGGAAGCAGGGTGAGCTCTTTCGCCTTGATAAACAGCGCCTGGAGTTCTCTGAGCAGAGCCACTTCTCTAATATGGTGCTCAAGGAGTGGGAATGTCCTAGTAGATTGCCCGCGGTGCCCAAAGGGTTGGATAAGAAATACCCCTTTCCTGCTGACCTGGTCAAGCGATGGTCGTGTCCCCCTGAGGTGGACGCTCCCGTGCTAGGGCTGTCTTAACACCTCGGTCATGCCTTCCCCTGACACTACTGCACTGCGGGACAGCGAGGACCGGCACATGGATCAGCTGGCCTGCCATCCCTTTTTGTGTGGGGGCTGGGCTGCGCCCGGTCTGTGCTGCTGCCATTACAGCTATTGCCCTTAAACAGTTCAAGCGTCTCCTGGAGGGCGCTATGGCTGGTAACAGGGGGGAGGATTATAGATCTCTTTTGCTTTGCTCTGATTTCGTTGCCTTTTTTCTTACTGCCATGGATAATGCGGTACCTTTTGGTGGCTATGCGCCGCTCTGTTTGGCTGCGTCAGTGGGCGGCTGATGCTGCCGCTAAAAAGGCTCTCACTGGGCTCCCCTTTACGGGGCTGTGGCTCTTTGGTGAGCGTCTGGATGTTTTAGCCAAGGATGGTAGGCTGCCTCAACATAGGAAGCAGCCTCGGCCTTTTCGGGGCCCTCTTCTTCCCTCCCCTCCTTTCGTGCTCCCAGAGGAGGTCGTGGGTCCTTCTTCTCGGGTACCCGCAGGGATTCTTGGGGCCGTGGCAGATCCCGTGGTCGTCCTGGTCTCTCATGGGGCCCCAAGCCCAAAGCTTCCCCCAAGCTCCCTCAGGCATGAGGAGGTGCCCTCACCCATCCAGGTGGGGGGACAGCTTCGGCTCTTTGCTCACGTCTGGAGGCTACACGTCTCAGACCGGTGGATTCAGGAGGTGGTGTCCTCTGGTTACAAGATAGTTTGCTGTCTGCCCCCCTCCCCTCCAATATTCATCAGATCCCGGATGTCTCAAAACCCTCTGTCAGCTCAGGGTTTGCACATTGCGGTTCAGCGTCTGTTGGAGTCAGGAGTCATTTGCCTGATGGCTTTCCAGGAACGGGGTCGAGGATTCTACCCCAATCTGTTCACGGTCCCCAAAAAGGACGGTCCCTGAGGCCCATCCTGGACTTGAAGGGGCTCAACAAGTTTGTCAGGTTCAAGCATTTTTGCATGGAGACCCTACGCTCGGCGGTCAGTGCCCTGCGCCCGGGCGACTTCATGACCTCAGTGGACATCAAGGATGTCTACCTTCCCGTGCCAATCTTTCCAGGTCATCAGAGATTTCTCAGGTTCGCTCTAGAGGATCAGCATTACCAGTTTGTGGCCTTACCGTTCGGTATCACCTCGGCCCCTCGGGTGTTCACCAAGGTGCTGGCGGGTGTGATGGCTCTGCTGCGGTATCAGGGCATTCGCATCCTTCCTTACTTGGAGGACATTCTGATTGCGGCTCAGTCTCCTCATCAAGCCGAGAAGGATACGCTGGTGGTAACCTCCACTCTCGAGTCCTTCGGCTGGGTGATCAACTATCCCAAGTCTTCACTGTCTCCGTCTTTGGTGAGGTCCTTTCTGGGCATGACTCTGGATACCTCTCAGGTCAAGGTATTACTGCCTCAGCAGACGGTGGAGGGCCTTCAGAAGCAGGCACGGGCTCTGCTCTTGTGTCCCCATCCTTCCATCCGGCAAGGGATGCAGTTGGTGGGCCTGATGGTGTCCTGCTTCGAGGCGGTCCCCTTTGCTCAGTTTCACATGAGACCTCTTCAGTTGCACCTCTTGTCAGTTTGGGATTGGGACCCTGTGTTACCTGAATCAGGAGTTTTCTCTGTCCCTCTCATGGTGGCTGGACTCAGGAAACCTTCTAGTGGGCAGGACCTTCCTGCCCCTGTGCTGGGAGACTGTCACCACGGATGCCAGTCTGACCGGTTTGGGGGGGCTTTTGGAAGTCTCTGAAGTTCCAGGGTCGGTGGGGCCCCCAGGAGGCCCATGCTCCCATCAATGTCCTGGAACTGAGGGCGATCAGGTTGGTTCTGTCTCGGCTGACCACTCACCTTCGGGGTCGGGCTGTTCAGATCCGCTCCGACAACCAGAGGGCGGTTGCCTACATCAATCATCAGGGAGGGACTCGGAGCAAGCGAGCCCTCAAGGAAGTGTCCCTGATTCTGTCTTGGGCGGAAGAGAATGTCCCCTGCATCTCGGCGGTTTACATTCCGGGGGTGGAGAACCAGGAGGCAGACTCCCTGAGCAGGGGGGCATCTCGGCTGGGGGAATGGTCCCTCAGCAACAAGGTATTTCACTCCCTGTGTCACCACTGGGGTCAGCCGGATGTGGACCTGTTTGCGTCCCGCCACAATCACAAGCTTCCCGGGTTTGTCTCCCTGTCACAGGACCCTCTGGCCTTCGCCACTGATGCGCTAGCAATGCCTTGGACAGAGTTTCGGCTCCTCTATGTGTTCCCTCCATTCCCTCTGCTGTGCAGGGTGCTGCACAAGATAGCCCAGGAGGGGGTACCAGCCATTCTGGTGGCCCCCTGTTGGCCAAGGAGGGTGTGGTTCGCAGACGTCGTGCAGTTGGCAGTAGATCAGTATGCCCTGCCCAAGGATCCAGATCTGCTCACTCAGGGACAACTGTGCCATCCCAATTTACAAACGCTGGCTTTAACGGCTTGGCTGCTGAAACCTCCATCTTGATGGATAAGGGTTTGCCGGCTTCTGTTGTTGACACCATGATTAGGGCTAGGACGAAGTCCTCCTCCTTTATCTACTACAGGATTTGGCATGCTTACATTGCCTGGTGTGAGTCCAAGTCTCTTCCTTGTCGGGTGTTTTCTATCCCCAGGATTCTGGAATTTTTGCAACATGGTTTGGATTCGGGCCTTCAACTTAGTACCCTAAAGGGACAGGTGTCAGCTCTGGCAATTTTTTTCCAAAGATCCTTTGCCAATCACCGGTTGGTTAAGACTTTTTTCCAGGGAGTTACTCATGTGCGTCCGCCACGTCAGCCTATGCTACCAGTTTGGGACCTGAATCTGGTGCTGTCTGCTCTGCAGGGTCCTCCCTTTGAGCCTATCCATGGGGCTGCTTTGCCCATTCTGACTCTTAAGGTGGCCTTTTTGGTGGCCATTACTTCTGTCAGGCGAGTTTCTGAGCTGGCGGCGCTTTCCATCAAACCTCCTTATTTTGAAGGGCATCAGACTAAGGTGGTGTTTCGGCCTAAGCCGGATTTCTTGCCTGTTGTGTCTGCTTTTCATCTCAATCAGGACATTGTTTTTGCCTTCTTTGTGTCCTAACCCTGCTAATTCCAAGAAGCAGACCCTTCACTCTTTGGATCACTCTTTGGATGTTCTCAGGGCTCTGAAGTTTTATTTGGTTGCTACTGAGTCTTTCAGGAAGATTGACGCCTTTTTTGTCCTTCCTGCTGGATTTAGGAAGGGTTTGCCTCCTGCTAAATCCACTATCAGCAAGTGGATTTGTCAGGCGGTGGAACAGGCCTATTCTGCCAGGGGGAAGGTTCCTCCTTTCAGGGTTACTGCTTATTTTACTCGTGCTATTGGTGCGTCTTGGGCTTTTCAGCACCAAGCTTCTGTTGAACAAGTTTGTAAGGCCGCAACTTGGTCTTCTGTTCATACTTTTTCCAAGTTTTACAAGGTTGATGTTAAGGCCTCAGCTGATGCTGCTTTTGGCCGCAAGGTACTTCAGGCGGTAGTGGTTAAACTGCCTGTTGTTACTCTTTTGGGATCCCACCCTACTTTATGGACACTGGTTTTGGATGTCTCAGATGACTTCATGAAGCAGGCTATGCTATGCAATGGGAACAAGACAATTCTGTGAGTAATCACCTGTAGAATTGCTTTTACCATGCATGGCACGGCCTGCTTCACCCCACCCTTGTTATCGTTATTCTTGGTTGCCTCTTTATGGTGATTGTTCCAAGTTAGTTGGGGTTTTGTTAACTTTTTTACCCTTATTGTCTCCAGGTTTCTTGAATAACTGCTTGCCAACACTGGATAAGTCTATGGTGATTCCGTTTTTATATGGTACCGGGAGGAGCCACAACTCTTCTGCAGTACACTGCGCCACCTTGTGGCGGAATGACCCAGATGTAATGACTTTATGAAGCAGGCCGTGCCATGCATGGTAAAAGCAATTCTACAGGTGAGTACTCACAGAATTGTCTTTTCTGGCAGCCGATCTCCCATTAGGTTGGTCTATAACCTCAGTAATTCCTGTGTACTTCAGTGAAATTTACTTACATGCTTGTTGTTTTGCAAATACTTGTGGTCCCCCTGGAGGGTAAAGACACTGGCGAGTCACTGAAGTTAAAGACAGATACTGCTAAATATAGGTTTTTGCTTTAATTGCCTGTAAATTTGTTTAACTTAAAGATGACCAGCCACAGAGCGTTGCACTTATTGGCAGTATTGGCATTCAGCCAGTTGCATTGATGAGCCCAAATGGCTAGCAAATTCAGCTTTACATGTACTTAACCAACCACTGTTGGTTATGACAAAGAACAATATTGTTACTCTCCTGCTTGCTGACATATATACTATAATTATTCTCCGCCAATGGTCTTCTCACTATTCTTCTAAACTATTCAGATCCCACTTAGATGGGTAACACAATGTGATAGTTGTACCACTCTTATATAAGATATAGTTGGTGATGCTTGCTATTTATCATGAATCATACCTTTTCCTTTGCATGATATCCATCCACTATTGGCTGTAAATTATGGCAGTACCTAATTCTGTTGACTAAATTCCTAACACGAAAGCATTATTTTTCCCACCTAACATGCTTTCTAAATTAACTTCACATCTTCCTTTCTCCATGTAGCCCCTGCTGGCTCAGCTGGCACTCCTCTCATCCCTGTTACCTCCACACCTGCCCCTATTCCTCATTCTCCTGCTACTGCTCCTCCCTCCTCAACTACCCCAGACGCTGCTGCAGGAGCCCAACCCCCTGCTGATGGTTTCACCTCTCCAACTCCCCCTGCTGTTTCCTCTGCTCCTCCTTCAGGTGAGTGTATGTGGATAATTTGTAATGGTGTGGTGCTGCTATGGAGCGAACATTGAGTTTCTTTGGCAGTGTTTTGACGCTTTGAATGTGTTGTCTGTCTTATTTGCTCTCATTAAAGCACTGCTTTAGTCTGAACTCCAGCAGCGGCCCTCTAGGCGGCTGCATCCCCTAACCATTGGGCTTCCTGATTTGGTATGCCCAACCATATCCATGACCCCAAATTAGGAATTAAACTTGCCTAAACATTGATTTTGCACTTTTCAAAGGGCCAATACAACCACCTGTTGGATTTTTGACCAACAGTAATGTTAAAGTTCACCTCAATGTGATTGACCAGGCTAAAATGGAAAAAGGCTAAGCTCCCTTTTGCTCCCCCTAAACTCCTCTGGTCGTCTTCCCCAGATTTTCTGTCCAGCGATGGCATCTTCAAACTTGCTGAGGGTGAGTGATTTAGTCTCCCAGTGGCCTCTCTCAACGGCGTGTTTGCGCCCTCACACATCTACTTTATACATTGCAATGTGGGTTCTCCATGCCCCCTCGGCATGCCCCTCTTACAATGAATGGAGCAGGCATATTAGGGGACGTGAAGCCAGCCTGATGGGCACCGCTATGTCTACCTGTTACTGGAGGAATGGAATTGCTTGACTTCACTCATTGGTAAATATGAAGAAGTTGGCACTACTTGAAGGAGCGTCGGGGGGATAAAAGTTAAGTTTCACAGCTGGCTAGTTTGAGAAGAGATATCTGCCCGCTGACTTTGTCTAGACTAGAGCTGTAATTTGAACCCAGGACATGGGCATATCTCCTAAATATGAGAAAATAAAAATTCCGCCCCCATATAACCCTCTCCCCCCTTGCTGCCTGCAGAATGCATCTTTAGATTGGAAAATGGAAATGCAGCGATCTTGAGATTAGAATAATTATCGGCTAGATGCCAACAATTGTCCTCCTGGACAAGCAACTATCCTTGTGATAATAGGTTCCAAGGGGTTTAATTATATCTGTAGGTTAAGCTAAAATATAAAAAACCCTGCCCCTCACCCCAAGCAACAGGATCTGCTTACAGTTACTGCTGCCTGCTGCTCTCAGTTAACATCTGTGCCCCTGTCAGCTTTGTTGCCAGATTGCAACCCCTTACAAGCAGGGATTAACTGCTGGGAAGGGCATAACGGAGCTACAGGGATCTCTGATGCAGATCAGTGTGCAGCAGTAAATGCAGCTAGGCTAGATATTTTTTTCTTATCTGTCTAAAAAAAAAATAGCATTATCACCCAACTAGCCTGCTCTGAATGCACAGCTGCACAGCGGTCTTTGTAATCCGAAGTACCTAATATGGTTATTTTGTATTTTATCAGTTTGCCTTCTTTTAATGACCCCTTCCTAACTTACCACATACATTAGATTGTGTTTTTAAATGTTGCATATAAGCATATATTAGTGTATTAAATTGGAAGTCCAGTCAAAATATAGGGGGTTGTAAAGAAAAAACACACAGTCCAGTGGCGCTCCGAGGCACTGACTTCAGCCGCACAGGAAGGACACAAAGCGTCATCCCCTGGCCGCAGGCACACGCACTGAGCCGGGGGGGTGGCATTTTTTATGTTTCTGTGCGGCGAAGGTAAGTTATTATTTTTTTTTTTCCTGTGCCAGTAAAGGGTTCACTAGAATGGCGCTTTAATGACTACGTTTGTGACTGCCTCATTAGATTACAGTATTTCTGAGCATAAATATATATGCAACATCTTTCTTAATAGTTGTCTTAATTTCTATATAATGTGCAACATTCTCAAAATCTTAAATGGACTGGCCAGGCAGGGAAAAAGTCATATTTGCCTTTTATGCCCCGAATTGCTTACGTCCTACTTTGATTTGAAAAAAATAATGGGTGAGTGGTGGGTATAGGGCACCTCCTGTGCCTGTTAGTGACTGTTCATGTCCAATCCATTCTCTGCTCGAGTCACTGTGGCTGCGTAGGGGTGCTCATTGGTCTTCTATGTTAACTTTCTCTGTAAACGCCTCAGGACTCTATCTCACCACCCAGGGAGTTTTTCCAAACACAAACAGGACAGAAGCACTATGGGCATGAAAGGAGAGTATGACTTTGTTTTTTTACCCTTTAAGTTAAGTAAAAATCGCTTTTTAAATATAGGTCCAATCAACTTTTTTATTTCTAATCTGAGCTATATGAAACTCGTTTAAAGTGGGCCAACACCCAGGGGTGATCGGCCCGGGAATCTATAAGATTCCCGGGCCGATCACCTCACACACCGAAACCCCCAAAACCCCGAAAAATCCTTACCTCTCCAGCCGCTGCTGCCGCCGCCGCCGCCTCTCTCGCGCTCCTCTAGACGTGCGCGCGCCTGCGCCGGCCGTCTCTGAATGGCCGGCGCGGGCGCGCACACGTCAAGAGTGACGCGCGGGAGGCGGCGGCGGGCGCGATCCCTTGTCCGTCGACGGACGTCACTTGTCCTTCGGCGGGCATTGGACAGCGCACTCACGTGGGAGCGTGGAGAGGTGAGTTTTCGGGGTGTTTGGGGGGGTTTCAGGTAGCGGGGCACCCCAAATCGGGGTGCCCCGGGGAAGTGGACCAATACCCAGGATAGTCAAAATCCTGGGTGTTGGTCCACTTTAAAAGCATTTTATATTAAAAGTATATTTGTTTAAAGTAATTGGCAAATCTAAAAAGAAAAAAAGTCATCAGCTTGGTGGTGCCGTTCATTATGAATATGTAAAGCACAGTGTGCTTACATCACATCGCTGTTGCCACACCCACTGTTTCTCCTCAGTATTTCTCTGTATCTCCTATGCTCTAATACTTTTACAAATATCTTAGGATCTACAGGGCCTCTTTTAAAACATATTGAATTTTGGGACAGTGCAACATGTAGCCCGAGACCATGGGACAACAATCGGTCTTTCGTGTAACTTAAGCAGAGATCTGCTTAATAGTTAAAAACATTACATTTTTACAGAATTTGTATTATCAGCAGTACAGCTAAGCAAAATAATTAGCAAAGGTCAAAAGCAGTGCTGTCCAACTTGGTATACATACCGTATTTTTCGCCCTATAAGACGCACCCTTTTTCCCCAAAAGGGGGAGGGGGGGGGGGGTTTGTGATTGCAGTGTCAGTGCTTTTTATTGGGCAACTGTGAAAAAAAAGGAAAAATGGAAACTCTCCTTTCCATCGTTCTGTGCTGCTAGCCGGGCTACCACAGCCACGGGAGGCCAGAAAATGGAGGAACAGCAACCAGGGCAACCGATCCCTGCCCGCTGTTCTCGCTGTATCTGCCACCACTTCTTCTTCTCCGCTGCGCCTGCACACACAGACCAAACACTCGGCTCTGTACAGTTTGTGGGCATGGCCGATGCTTGAGCGCCGCCTGCCTGCCGCTCCTCTATCCTCTGGCCTTCCATAGCTGTGGTAACCTAGCCGGCAGTGCGGGTAGGATGGAAATGTGAGTTTTTTGTGAGTGTTTTTTTTTTTTTTTTTTTTTACCTGTGGGGAATAGAAGGGGACAATGCTACACTGCCTGTGGGGAATAGAAGGGGACAATGCTACACTGCCTGTGGGGAATAGAAGGGGACAATGCTACACTGCCTGTGGGGAATAGAAGGGGATAATGCTACACTGCCTGTGGGGAATAGAAGGGGACAATGCTACACTGCCTGTGGGGAATCGAAGGGGACAATGCTACACTGCCTGTGGGGAATAGAAGGGGACAATGCTACACTGCCTGTGGGGAATAGAAGGGGACAATGCTACACTGCCTGTGGGGAATAGAAGGGGACAATGCTACACTGCCTATGGGGAATAGAAGGGGACAATGCTACACTGCCTATGGGGAATAGAAGGGGACAATGCTACACTGCCTATGGGGAATAGAAGGGGACAATGCTACACTGCCTATGGGGAATAGAAGGGGACAATGCTACACTGCCTATGGGGAATAGAAGGGGACAATGCTACACTGCCTATGGGGAATAGAAGGGGACAATGCCACACTGCCTATGTGAATGGATGGGGGGGGGATGCCCCACTGCCTATAAGCATGGGAGGGGGGGGGGGAATGCCCCACTGCCTATAAGCATGGGAGGGGGGGAATGCCCCACTGCCTATAAGCATGGGGGGGGGAATTCCCCACTGCCTATGGGCATGGGACGGGGGGGGGGGGGAATGCCCCACTGTCTATGGGAATGGGAGGCAGGGATGCCTCACTGCCTGTGGAAATAGGAGGGCGGATGCCACGCTACCTATATTGAGAATAGCAGGGGGGAATGTCACACTGCCCATGGGGAATGGGGGGTTACCACACTGTCAATGGGAAGGGGAAATGCCACACTGCCTATGGGAATGTGAGGGGGGAATGCCACACTGCCTATGGGAATGTGAGGGGGGAATGCCACACTGCCTATGGGAATGTGAGGGGGGAATGCCACACTGCCTATGGGAATGTGAGGGGGGAATGCCACACTGCCTATGGGAATGTGAGGGGGGAATGCCACACTGCCTATGGGAATGTGAGGGGGGAATGCCACACTGCCTATGGGAATGTGAGGGGGGAATGCCACACTGCCCATGGGGGGGGGGGGGAGAATGCAACTCTGGAACCTGCACCTTTTTCTATTATTTGGTTTTTGGGGGATGGTGTTTTAGCACAACATTTCGTTCAGAATATTTATTTTCTTGTTTTCATGCTCCAAACCCTAGGTCCTATGGGTAGGTGCGTCTTACAGTGCAAAGTATGGTTTATATTTAAAAGATTGTACTAGTTTTTAAAATTTTTCTGTAAGGAAATGTAACTTGTGGCATCAAAAAATGTCATGCATCATCCAAGAAAGATGGAAATAAAGATTTACAAAGAAACTTTTTCTATAAGGCCCGCTACTCCCCAACTAGGAAAGTGTAAACTGTCAACCCCCCCATCCATCCTACCATCAAATAAAAGTAATTATGCAGGCATGAAAGTAAAAAAAAAAAAAAGCACCTTTTATTCCCCACAGACAATTGCTGCTAGTGTGGCACTCTGATTTACCGGATCACCAGCCCCATGCACCACCACCGCCTCTGTGATTGTCACACTTGATAAATATTATGTATATTTATGATCACCATATGGCATAGGGGAACATGTCTGGCTGCATCCCTGGCACCCCTGTAGCTGAGGCACACTTCTGCTCCCCAGCCTATCTGAATGACTAGGTGCAGGAGCTTGCCGCAGTTACAGGGGTGCCAGGGCTGCACCTGCGGCTGGACAAGTGCAGCATGGGAGCCCCAGAAAAGGTGAGTGAATATGGGTGAACTGTGGCTCTCACACAGCACGACATCACTTTAGATTCCAGGGTTTTGTTTCATGGTGGTTGGTTCACTTCAAAGGGTGGCAAAACCCGCACAGCCGGGCCATACCCGCAGGGCATTCTGCACTGGATGCCCTGTTGTGTGAGACCCCCCGGGGCGTGACGTGATTCCTCCGGCGCTCATCCTTGTCACAGCAGCACTTTTGAGCGCCAGTTGGCTTCGGTAGTGGAATAACCTGGCCACCGTTGAGCCAACAGCAGCAGGCTGAGGGGCACCCCAGCAGATTTGGGGGGACCCATTTTTGGGTTTCCATCCATTTTAAGTTGTTTCTTTTTTAGCCGTACTCTTGCAGTACATTAGAATCACTCTCCCAGGTACCAAATAACTTGAATCCTTTCTTCTGTATTGCAGCCTCCAACCTCTCAATAAGAACTTTAGGGTTTCCAGAGGAGGGTTGGGGTCTATCCAGTGTTGCAACATACATTTCTGTGGTCCTGTCCAATTTCGGGCAAAAAAAAAAAGCTAAACTCCTCTTTTCGCTCACCCAGACCATCGCTCCTAAGCCTTAGCTGCAGTTTTTACCTGATTGTTTGTTCCTGCCCCCCTGCCTGGTCTCTTCCTGTTTTGCTGATGTGGCGACACCCCCTGCCATCCGTCACAGCATGCTCGCATGCCCCCTTCCATTCAATGCAATGGAAAGGGGCGTGTGAAAACCTAACACGCCCCTTTCCATTGCATTAAATGGAAGTGGCTGTTCCAGCTCACAATAACAAAGCCAGGGGCATCCCTGCAAAGGAGCTATGAGTGGAATGGATCGAATGATCAGGTGAGAGCTGCGGCAAAGGATCGATGAGCTGCGTGGGAAAAGGTGAGTATAGCTTTTTAATGTTTTTCCTGAAAATTCTTTTAGGCCATTTTTCTCTGCTCCTTAGAAACATGTCCCATGTCCTAGGCGAATTGTGTGTTCCCAGAGTAAGTGCATATTATCTGCCTCCTCCTGTCCACATTTGGAGCTTTTTCAAGAGTCAGTCAGACCTATAGAAATTTTCGAAAATTCAAAATGTAATTTCTAAAACTAGAGTTAACATTTTTCCAAACAACAAATAATTATGTCCATAAATGGAAATCCTACACAAAAAATACGAAAAAATAAAAATTAAAAGATGACTGTTTTGCTTGTGTATTTATCTGATAAACCCCTGGGGTTGGGGCGGCAAGAGGGTGTGTCCATGTGCCACATGGCTGATTTGTTTGTATTAATTGTTATTTTAGTTTCTAAACATGTAGATCCTTCTATTCTCGGTGTGCCACACACCCCGCTTCACCTTTAATATTCTTCACGATTGGGTTACTCACCGCCAGGTGACGCTGTTGCAGAGAGGAAGTCTTGTAACGAGCCCCCTTCCGGCCTATATATACCTGGTACCTCCCATTTATCACCAGTGTTTTTCTCTCTGCATGACGACAAGACAGAAGATTGAAGTCTCCTGCTTGCAGGTAGCCGGGGTCTTACCCCGGCACCCCCTTTGGTCTATTTCTGCCCGGTTTTGATTGTTACCTTTGTGGTTAAATGGAAGCCTCCCAGCCTTGGCTGCTCACTGGGCAATTGGTAGATGGCACTATAGGTGCCTAGGAGCTTATCTCCTCCGCTCGACCCCCTGTTTTGGGGGCAATGCGGCTGTCCGGCATGGTGATCCGCATTTGGGATGCCCCATTTCCCGAGGTTCCCCTTGGCCCCTTGCTCTCCCGTTACGGTCCCTTCTCCCTTCACTATGGGGGGGGGGTAGAGGGATGTGTATTTGTATGTATGTTTTTACTGTATGTTTATTTCATGTGTTTACTTATTCAACATTTGTCAGGCTGCACCGCAAGCAAGGGTGCGTTTGGCCTGACTAAATTCCTCCTTACATGGCACGTATCCTCTGGCAGTTTCTGTTATTTCTGCGGGCTGCTGCTGGCCTGTATGGCCAGAGTTTTTGGGGTCAGCTTTAAGGGTGACCGGGGCGGGCTGCGCTGTGACAGGCTTGCCTGAGGCTGCCTGCGCCTTTCCCAGGTTGTACAGCTCCCCTCCCCCTCCCCCCCTCTCCCCTTGTCTCCTTTTTTAAAACGGCCGCCGCTTGGCGGGCCGCGTGTCAGTGTTTGGTGGGCAGCGCAGGCTGCCTAGGAACTCTCGTTTCCCCCTCCCCCCTTCTCCCTTTACTGAGGGCGTTGCTGGCCCTCCTGTTGTTTCGGCACCGCCGTCTGGCGGGCCGCACTGTTCAAATTCGGCGGGGGGGGCGGGGCCCGGATGACGTCAGGGGTGGGGGCGTGGTTCCGGCGGCGGCGTCATCTTACCCGGCCCCAGCCGCACTTCCTTCCTGTTATCAGGAGGACACGTGCAGGGCTCTCAGCCGCATATGTGTGTTGTGGCTGCTGCTACTGGCCGCTACTGCCGCCTTCGCTGCTTCTGCTGCTACTGCTGTTTGCATTTCCTGAACATTGCTGCCTGTCTTTCTACCATTTCTACTGGTCAGGTGCCTGGGCTTTTTAGCCTTACTTGGGCAGGTAAGCGGCCTCACCTTGCGTGGGGCCGTCCTATTTTTATCATGTCTGACTGTTTATTTTAAAAAAAAAAAAAAAGGAGAAATACTTATATTTAATAAGGAAAGGAGGAAAATCAGAGGCCAGTTTTCTTTTGCCTCTTTAAAGAACTTTGGTGCTGTGCATTATCATGTGTACTTGTTGCATGAATGTTGTATTGCATGTTGCCATTTGTTTCTGGGGGTCTTACTGTTGGTTTTTTCTTCCCCCACAGATCCTGGGATTCCCTCAATACAGTGGCCTCCCGGTTCTATTTTGCCTGGCTAGTCCTTTTTTCTCTAAATTGGGACATATTTATATGTTTATATATATATATATATATATATACACATATATATTACAAAAAAAAAAAAAAAAATTTAAATTGTAGATATACGATATAATGATTTATTAAGTTAATTATTTTTATTATAAATTAAATCCTCCCTCCCGGGACTTTTACATAAAAGGGGCATCCCGGGTGGCTTATGCCTTAAACCCAGGATTTTGCGAATACCATAAATCACCATATGGAGGCTTCCGATAATACCGGAAATTGTTCTTCTGGGCCATCTAGGGTGTGTGGTGGCTGTGGGACTCCGCTCCCAGGCGATGTTATATTATGCATTCCTTGTGCAAGGCAGAATATTGCGCGTCAGTCCGTCGCTCCGGCTGCTGGCTCTTCGCAACTTCCATCATCCCCTACCCCTCCCTCCCTGTTCCGGACCCTGTGTGACATTGTCAAAGGTGGGGATTCGCAATCCGAGGTGTCTGCACGGTTAGCCAACCTCGAGAAGATAATTTCCGTTAAAGCAGGGTTGAAGGCCACTGCGAAACGGAAGCACCTTTCTCCTGTACCTCCGGCTTCACAGGATGAAGTATGTGAGCCTGTAGATTGGTCCGATTGCTCCCTGGACGAGGAGGGAGAATTCCTGGTGGAGTCAGATGACTCTGCAGATCAGCTTGAGGTTGATGCTATTGGCGATTTGTCTGCGGGGGTTTCCCTTGACACCCCCTCCATTCTGGCTCAAATGTTTGAAATTTTGAATTTAGATCCGCCTGAGGCTGTCACCCTGCCAAAGGGTCAGTTGTTTAATGTGCCTCAGCCGCGTTTGGTTTTTCCCAGACAACAACACTTTGAGAGGGTTGTGCTTAAGGAATGGGAACATCCCACGCGGTTAACTGGAATTCCTTCCAGTTGGGAGAAACGTTATCCTTTTCCGCCAGAATTGGTGAAGCTTTGGTCGGTTCCTCCTGACGTCGATACCCCTGTGCTAGGGCTCTCTAGCATGGCTATGGTGCAGTCTTCTGAAACCACTGGCCTTAAAGTGGACCAACACCCAGGATTTTGACTATCCTGGGTTTTGGTCCACTTCGGCAGGGCACCCCGATCGGGGGTGCCCCGCTGTGTGAAACCCCCCAGAAACCCCCAAAAACTCACCTCTCAACGCTCCCACGTGAACGCCGCAGCCAATCCCCGCCAACGTCCAGGCGGGGATCAGGAACGTCCAAGCCGCTGCCGCCGCCGCCTCCCGCGCGTCACTCTCGGCGCGCGCGCGCCCCCGCCGGCCATTCACAGAAGGCCGGCGCGGGCGCGCGCACGTCTGGAGGGGCGCGCGGGAGGCGGCGGAAGCGGCGGGTGTTGGTCCTCTTTAAGGATGGTGAGGATCGTCGGATTGACCAGGACGCTCGCCATGGTTTTATTAATGCCGGATCAACGATGCGCCCGGTGTGTGCTTCGGCGCTTCTTCTATTGGCGGTTAGATCTGTTATTCAGGATCTGTGTGTGGATCTTGATCCCACTTGTAAGGAGTTTATTGCTCTCAGGCAGTGTGAGTCTTTTGTTTCCTATGTTCTGTCCGCTCAGGACGATGCGCTGGCTATGAGTAGCAGGACAGCGGCAATGCTGGTGGCTATTCGTCGGGCAGTATGGCTGCGCCAGTGGTCGGCGGACGTAGCTTCTAAATAGGTGCTCACAGCTCTCCCCTTTTTGGGATTGCGACTGTTTGGTGATAAAATTGATTCAGTTGCAAAAGGTGGTAAAATGCCGCAATGCAAGAGGCCTCGTCGTCCCTTTCGGGGGGCAAGTTCTGGTAGGCCTTCCTTTCGGGGATTCAGAGCGGGTAGGGGGGCTTCCTTTCCCGCTACCAGAGGTGCAGGTTGGACTCGGGGGAGGGGGCGTGGCCATCCCACTCAGTCCTGGGGCACCAAGCCCAAGCCTGCTGGTAAGCCCACTCAGCAATGAGGGGCTGCCCTCACCCGTGCGGGTGGGGGGACGATTGCGACGCTTATCCCAGGTTTGGGAACAGGAGGTTCCGGACAGATGGACAGATGGATCCGGGAGGTAGTGTCGTCCGGTTACAAGCTGGAATTCGAGTCTCGCCCTCCTTCACGGTTCTTTCGGTCTCGGGTGCCCATCGATCCTTTGGCCGCACAGGGGCTCCTGGCGTCGGTAAAGAATCTGTTAGAAATGGCAGTCATCCGGCCGGTACCGCGCTTTGAGATGGGCCTCGGTTTCTACTCCAATCTTTTCGCTGTCCCCAAAAAGGACGGGTCGGTTCGTCCCGTCCTGGACCTGAAATTACTCAACAAGTTCATCCGTTTTCGGAAGTTTCGCATGGAAACTTTGCGTACGGCCGTCGGTTCCCTTCGGCAGGGGGACTTCATGACGTCCATAGACATCAATGATGCTTATCTTCATGTTCCCATCTGCCACGCTCATCAACGTTTTCTTCGATTCGTGATGGAAGATCAGCATTTTCAATTCGTGGCACTTCCGTTTGGCCTTACCTCGGCTCCAAGAGTGTTTACCAAGGTGCTGGCAGGGGTGATGGCCATTTTCAGATCTCGGGGCATTCGTGTTGTACCTTATTTGGACGACCTTCTCATCATGGCTCCGTCACTCAATCAATCGGAGACGGACACCAGGATGGTGGTCTCCACGCTGGAAAGCTTTGGTTGGGTGATCAACTTCCCCAAGTCCTCCCTCGCTCCGGCCAGGGTGGTGTCCTTTCTGGGGATGCAGTTGGACTCTCATCAACACAGAGTGTTTCTCCCCCAGTCCAAAATTCATCTGATTCAGGAGTTGGCTCGGGTCCTTCTTTCCAATCCTCGGCCGTCCATCCGTCTGGGGATGAGGCTGGTAGGGTTGATGGTCGCCTCTTTCGAGGCAGTTCCTTTTGCTCAATTTCACACGAGGACGCTTCAGCTTTATCTGTTGGCGTCCTGGGACTGGCAGCCTCGGTCGCTGGATCAGCCCTTACAGTTGTCCTTCCGGGTCCGGCAGTCCCTCCAGTGGTGGTTGGTCTCGGCCAATCTCGTGAGGGGCAGGTCCTTCCTGACCCCTCTTTGGGAAATTGTCACCACGGACGCCAGTCTTTCGGGATGGGGCGGATTCTGGAAGGAGTTTCAGTTCCAGGGGCAATGGGGACCTCAAGAGGCCCACTTACCCATCAATGTTCTGGAACTGAGAGCCATCCGTCGGGTGCTTGCTCTCCTGACTCATCACGTTCTGGGCCTTGCGGTCCAGGTGCGTTCAGACAATCGAACAGCGGTTGCTTACATCAATCATCAGGGAGGGACTCGCAGTCTGAGTGCTCTCAGAGAGGTGTCCCTGATCCTGACCTGGGCAGAGGCCCATGTTCCTTGTCTCTCGGCGGTATACATTCCAGGAGTGGAGAACCAGGAAGCGGACCGGTTGAGCAGGGGCTCTACCCGTCTGGGAGAATGGGCTCTCCATCCTCAGGTTTTTCGCTCACTGTGTCTCCGATGGGGGACACCGGAGGTGGACCTGTTTGCCTCTCGTCACAATCACAGGCTCCCGAACTTCGTGTCGCTCTCCCGGGATCCTCTGGCAGTGGACGCCATGTCCCTGAGCTGGGGGGATCTGGGATTTCTATACCTGTTTCCTCCGATACCCATGCTGGGCAGGGTGGTTCGGAAGTTGGCTCTGGAAAGGGTGTCCGCCGTTCTCGTGGCCCCAAGGTGGCCAAGGCGAGTGTGGTTCGCAGACATCGTTCGGCTGGCAGTGGACCAGTTCGTTCTGCCTCTTCGGCCCGATCTGCTCACTCAGGGTCGGTTGTGTTACCCCGATTTACCAGCGCTGGGTTTGACGGCCTGGCTGCTGAAACCTCCATCTTGGAGGAGGGTCTTTCTGACTCAGTCGTCAAGACTCTGATCAGTGCCCGGAAGAGGTCTTCTTCTATCATCTACTATAGGACTTGGAAAGCCTATATCGCTTGGTGTGAGATTAGATCCTTTCCTTGTAGGGTCTTCTCGGTCTCCAGGATTCTGGAGTTTTTACAATCTGGGCTGGACTCTGGTCTTCAGCTAAGTACTTTGAAAGGGCAAGTTTCTGCCTTATCTATCTTTTTTCAGAAGCGTTTTGCGCTTCATCCTTTAGTTAAAACTTTTTCTAGGGGGTTACGCATGTGCGGCCTCCCAGGAAACCATTACTCCCGGTTTGGGATTTGAATTTGGTTCTTTCTGCTCTGCAGGCTCCTCCTTTTGAGCCTCTGCAAGATATTGCTTTGTCTACCCTGACTCAGAAGATTGTCTTCTTGGTAGCTATCACTTCGGTCCGGCGTGTCTCGGAGTTGGCGGCCTTGTCTATCCAGGCGCCCTACTTTGAGAGGCATCAGGATAAAGTGGTCTTTCGGTTCAAGCCAGACTTTCTTCCTAAGGTTGTTTCTGCTTTTCATTTGAATCAGGATATTGTTCTTCCCTCCTTGTGTCCTAATCCTAAGAATGACAAAGAGAGGGTTTTGCATTGTTTGGATGTAGTACGCTGTGTTAAGTACTACTTGATTATCACGTCTCCTTTTCATAAGACGGATGCCTTTTTTGTTGTGCCCTGTGGGCCTAAGAAGGGTTTGGCACCAGCCAAATCTGCCATTAGCAAATGCATACGTCAGGCCGTTATTGCGGCCTATTCTGCTAAGGGGAAAGTTCCCCCTTTTCGTATCACTGCTCATTCTACTTGCGCCGTTGGAGCGTCTTGGGCTTTTCAGCACCAAGCTTCTGTTGAACAAGTTTGTAAGGCCGCCACTTGGTCTTCGGTTCATACTTTTTCTAAGTTTTACAAAGTTGATGTGCGAGCCTCAGCGGATGCTGTTTTTGGCCGCAGAGTTCTGCAGACTGCAGTCATCTAAGTTATGCTTCACCTTGCCTTGGGATGCCCATCCCTTGTGGACACTGCTTTTGGATGTCCCAGTCGTGAAGAATATTAAAGGTGAAGCGGGGTGTGTGGCACACCGAGAATAATACCATTTTGTGAGTACTCACCTGAAAAATGGATATTGTCGGTGTGCCACACACCCCGCTTCACTGCCACCCTTTTCGGTATCCCGAATCCTTTATATGGTGAAGCTTTTATTTTGAGGTTACCATTAATTACTGGTACCTTGTCTTTCTGCTTTTTAAATCACCGGTGATAAATGGGAGGTACCAGGTATATATAGGCCGGAAGGGGGCTCGTTACAAGACTTCCTCTCTGCAACAGCGTCACCTGGCGGTGAGTAACCCAATCGTGAAGAATATTAAAGATGAAGCGGGTTGTGTGGCACACCGACAATATCCATTTTTCAGGTGAGTACTCACAAAATGGTATTTTTCTACCCCCTCACCCTAGCTGTCATGGAACTGCAAGCACCAGCATGGCATGACATTTATGGGTATAGGATTTGGATGAAAAGGCATGCCAGTGTCTGTAGTTCCTTAACTGTTCAGGTGATGCTAATAGGTAAAGGCCACACCCCTTGCATTTGAAATAATGCAGAATGTTTCAGAGCAGCATCTGGCAATCCAAAAACATTGAATATAATTAACTATACGGAAAACTGAGCACAATGAAGATTATAGTCCATGATGGCTGTTAAAATGGACCAACACCCAGGATTTTGACTATCCTGGGTTTTGGTCCACTTCGGTGGGGCACCCCGATCGAGGGTGCCCCGCTGTGTGAAACCCCCCAGAAAGCCCCGAAAACTCACTTCTCCCCACTCCCACGTGACCGCTGCAGCCAATCCCCGCCGGCGCGTCCCTCTTACAGGGAGCGCACCCGCGCAGGCCATTCACAAACGGCCGGAGCGCGCCCTGTTAGAGGGACGCGCGGGAGGCGGTGGCGGACGCACATGCGCCGCTGGAACGTGGAAAAGGTAGGATTGTGGGCTTCCTGGGGGGTTTCACCCCGCGGGACATACCGATTTCGGATGCCCCACGGGGAGGGATCTGACCGCGGGCCGATCCCCTCTGGGTGTTGGTCCGCTTTAAAACTGGGAATGGATAATAATCAACATGCTTCGAGCAAATGTGGAAATGCTTCCATGCATAGCTGCATGTTTGGAAGGGAAAGTGTGAATTTCACTTTTGCTAGCAGTGGAATTTAATCCCTTAAGATAAAATATTTTTATTTTTTTAATATTACTCCATTTTAGTCTGTTTTTAGAGGTATATGAGCCAAGCATCTTGTGAAATAGTTAAGGTCATGGTTTACCGGGGAACTACCCTTCCTTGCATTCTTTATATACTTTCACAAGATCAGTTTCTGTAAATCTGTAGTTTGCATTAAGTCCATCCAATCAAAGTATTGTCTTTTTGGAGCCTCAGGTCTTAGGCAAACAGGGTAGGAAAACATTCTGGTAGATGGATGTGGCATGCAAAGGCGCAGTTTCTCAAGAAATATGAACTTAGAGAACATATCTAAAGCATACTTAAAATATACACTGTATATGTTCTGGTCGCATATATTCTATCCCTTTCTACTTTTTTACTGATATGGTGTGTGTGTGTTTGTACATATATATTTATAATTATTTTTTGGGATTTTATTGAACCCACTTAGTTGTGTCTCTTGTATTTACCAGCTCATCCAGCACAGTTCTACAGTATGAACAGACCAGTGTCGCGGCACACTCCACCAACAATAGGAGGTTCCCTTCCATACCGCCGTCCTCCATCTATGACTTCGCAGCCAAGCCTTCAAAACCAAGTCAATGGAGGGCCATTTTATAGCCAAAATCCAGGTAAGAGGCTAACTGAAATTGGTCATTAGTGGGAAAATTAGCGCTTTAGCAGTTTTTTTGCCTTAATCTGAAAGAACCTAGGCCTGGCCCCTAGCCTACTCCGGGGGCATCCTACACCAGATGGGCCACTGTGTGAAACCCCCTGGGGTGCCGGTTATCTTGCCCGATCCTGGATGTTCCCATGATGCATTCTCTGCAGGCGCTGCATGTGCCCAGCCTTTCTGAATGGCTGGGTGCATGAGCGTCCGACCAGTGTGCCAGGGATGCTGCAAGCCGGCTGCACCTCGTCACAGTGGCACTTTTGCCAATAGGCTCTCAAAAGTCCAGCAGGGCATGGCTTTGGCAGTGGAAAAGCCTGATTTCTTTAAAAACAGCCAACAGCAGCGCCTGGCTGCTTGGGCGGGGCGGCCCCGAAACCCAGAAATGGGTTTCCATCCGCTTTAAAGAGTAAGTCCACTTTCGATTTTAATTTTTCTCAAATCTGTTTTTAAGATTTTCCATATAAACAGATACGATTTATATAAAGGACCAAAAAAGTATTAAAACAAAACAAGTGAGAAACAATTAAAAAAATGAGACTGCAGAAAGGCATAAGATTCAGTTTGTGCTTTTAACATGCTACTTACTACTCAGAGAATACACTCCTGCATAGATGATTGAGTTTCTTTAATAGCAATTCCTACCAGGGTCTGATTATAATTATTTACATTGTACAGCAATGTACTGGTAAAGGTGGTCAGAAGTCCTCCTCCTTACCCTTAACTGTGTGTTTGTTTGTTATTAATCAGTTTTAAGAGGACTGTTCAGTTCTTACTCTAAATACCATTTTGTACGGTGGTTTAGTCAAGGCCAAACTTTGGTGCTAGTATTTCTCTTTTTTAAATATAGGGAATGAAGTAGGGTAGTGAAAACTGCTTTCATAAAACACACATTTGCTAACGTAGGAAAAAAATAAAAAATGCTAGAACGGCTCGGCACCTTGGCACTCCTTTTGCCACAAAAACATACACTTTCAAAAATTGAAAGTGGACTTACCCTTTAAATAATTTTGATCGGTTATACAATGCTGATTAAACAGGCATAAACTTCTATATTCTAAGTGTGCCATACACTCTTCGATCTTCATGACATGTGGGTAATCTCCAGTAGAGGGCGAACTTCTGCAGAGATGAATATGCAAAAAAGAAAGCCCCTCCCGGTCCATATATACCTGGGACCTCCCACCAATTTCCCAGTTCCTTCTCTGCAGGTGAAGGCGACAAGACAGAAGATGAAGACTTCGTTACTTACAGGTAAGCTGGGCCCGTGCCCGGCCGTTTATTGTCCCTATTGCTGCCAGGACCCTTTCTAAATTGCCCCTATTTGAGCCTCCCAGCTTAGGCTGCGGGTCCTGGTGAAGGTAGGCAGCACCCTATGGGTGCGGAAGGAGCCTTGCTCCACCGTGAGACCTCACATTGGGGTAGGTGGTTTTCCAGGTTTTGGTGATCCTGGTGTGGGTTGCCCCATCCCTCTATGCTTATGGCCGGATTCTGGCAGGGTTCCCCACCTTCTGGGTCCCTTACTCACCTCCGAGGGGGGGGGGGTGTTGCCTGGCCGTTATTTACGGTTTCGTTCACCTATGCCCCTGAGTGTGTGGGTGTGTGAGTTTCACTGTGTGTGTGTTGACTGACAGGATGTTTTCACTTCTGAGGGCCATAGTTTTCATTGTTGCCTATCTGGTGCCTTTGATTTAGCCTGGGGAGCTTCTCCCCCTCAGGCTGTGTTCAGGGAGGGCCGGGCTCTCGATGCGGCCGCGGTAGCCCCGCCCCCTTCTTTGGTGCGATTCTGTGGCTCAACCCTTGGGATCCGCGTTGCTGGGAGGGGGGCGTGGTCTGGCGAGCGTGCGTTCTGCGCTGGCCCGCCCTCCCCCTTCTCTTCCTGTCTTTCTGCATGAGGCACTTCTCGGGGCCATTTTGGATTGCTGCTGCTGAGCTGCGCTCCTGGTGGTAAGGGCCGGATGGTCACTTCCTTAGCTTATGTGGGGGCCCCTCTCTAGCGGGGGGCCCCCACTGATTTGTGGGCATGTGTGTTTGTCTGTTTGCTTTTAGTTAACGCATGTCTGGAGCTGGGATATGTATATACATAATTATGTATGTGTTATTGCCTATATATATATATATATATATATATATATATATATATATAGGACTGCACTTATGATGCCTGTTTGTGTGTTACAGATTGCATTGTATTTGTGCATATTAAGGGGTTCCTCCTGGTCCTGGGGTCCCTAGTGTAAAATTGATCACCTCAAATCCTCCCACTGGGACTTTTAACGGGCATCCCGGGTTGCTTAGGCGTAAATTCCCTGCGGTCTTGCTACTGACCACAAAAATCACCATATGGAGGCTCCGCAGGATACTGGGCTCGGGCTCCCTCTTGGACAATCCGGGCCATGTGTGGGGTATCCCTTACGGGGGAGAATGTGCTGATCTGTATACCATGCGCACAAACGGCCATAACGCGGTAGTCTGGTACCCAGCCTTCTGGGTCGGCTCCTCCCGCTTCATCGCCTTCCCCTCCCTGCCTTATCCATACCCCAAGTGACATTGGTGCCAGCGGGGAATCGCACTCGGATGTTTGTGCTAGGTTGGCCAGCATCGAGAAATTTATTGCTAGCACGGTGGGCAAGAAGGCCCAGGCTAAGAAGAGACCTTTGTCGTCGGCCCAGCCCTTGTGGGATGTTGACAACGATTCTGTTGATTTGTCAGATTATTCCCCGTTAGAGAAGGGGGAATTGTATGAGGAAACAGAGGCTGACTATGTTCAGTCTGGTGATGCCGATGTCGGGCAGGCGCTGGGGGATGCCGTAGATACGGCCACTGTTTTGTCACATCTATTGGAGGTGTTGGATATTGAACCGCCTGAGGCGCCCCCTCTCAAGAAGGGGGAATTTTTGGGGGTCTGCAAGCCCCGTCTGGAATTCCCTACCCAGGGTCACTTTGATGCGCTGATCCTTAGAGAATGGGAGAGGCCCAGTCGGCTTCCTGGTGTGCCTCAGGGATGGGATAAGAAGTATCCTTTCCTGGTGGAGGCGGTTAAGCGCTGGTCTTCTCCTCCCGAGGTCGACGCGCCAGTTTTAGGTTTGACTAACTCTTCTGGGCTGAACACCCCTGACGTCACTTCCCTTAAGGATGGCGAGGATAAGCGCCTTGATCAGATGGCGTGCCACGCATTTGCCAACGTGGGCTCGGCCCTGCGGCCTGTTTGTGCATCTGCCCTGGTGCTGCTTGCTACCAGGTCTCTTATCAGGGACTGGCTGAATGACGCTCAGTTTGATCCAGCTAGCGCTGAGTTCGCTACCCTTAAGAGATGTGAATTGTTCATGGATTTTGTCTTGGCTGCTATGGAAGATTCTATTGTCGTGTGTAGTAGGACTTCAGCCTTATTGGTGGCTATGCGCAGGTCGGTCTGGCATCGCCAGTGGACGGCGGACTTTGGGCCAAGAAGTCGCTCACAGCTCTTCCCCTCTTGGGTACGCGGCTGTTTGGAGATAAATTGGATGCTGTTGCTAAAGGAGGTAAGTTACCTCAGCGGAAAAAACAGCGCCGTCCCTTTCGGCGGGCTGGCTCGTTCACTCCTTCCTTTCGAGGGGCCAGAGCGGCTAGGGGTTTGGCCTTCTCGGGTGTCAGGGGCTCCTCCTGGAACAGGGGCAGAGGTCGGGCACGTCCCACGGCTGCCTGGGGTTCCAAGCCCAAGCCTGCCGTTAAACCGTCTCCGCAATGAAGGGGCGCCCTCACCCACAAGAGTGGGGGGACGGCTGCGGCACTTCTTCCAGGTCTGGGCCCGGGAGGTCACAGACAATTGGATCTTGGAAGTGGTCTCCTCCGGGGACAAACTGGAGTTCGAGTACTGGCCGCCTCCAAGATTCTTAAGGTCTCGGGTGCCCTCGGACCCTCAGGCTGCACAGGGGCTCCTGTTGGCAGTGAAAAATTTTATTGACATGGGAGTTATATGCCCGGTGCCTCCGTCGGAGAGGGGCAGGGGTTTCTACTCCAACCCTTTCACGGTTCCCAAAAAGGAGGGTTCGGTGAGACCCATTCTAGATCTCAAGGTTCTCAACAGGTTTATCAGAGCCAAAAAGTTCCGCATGGAGACTCTGCGCTCTGCTATCAATTCCCTTCGCCAAGGGGATTTTATGACATCCATAGACATCAAGGATGCGTATCTGCATGTTCCGATTTTTCTGGCACATCAGAGATTCCTCCGGTTTGCGGTGGAGGATCAATATTTTCAGTTTGTAGCCCTTCCCTTCGGACTGACCTCGGCGCCGAGGGTCTTCACCAAGGTCTTGGCGGGAATAATGGCTCTGCTCAGATCTCAGGGTATTCGCATTGTGCCTTATCTGGACGGACCTGTTGATCTCAGCTTCTTCCCTCCGTCAGGCGGAGCTGGACACCCACCAGGTGGTGTCGACCCTGGAGAGGTTCGGGTATGTGATCAACCGCCCCATGTCTCTCTCTCCGTCTTGTGTGATTTCATTTCTGGGCATGAATCTGGATACCATTCAGGCCAGTGTGTTTCTGCCCCAGACCAAGGTGCAGGGGATTCAGGGTTTGATCCGCCTTCTTCTGGCCTATCCTTGTCCCTCTATCCGACAGGGGATGAAACTGGTGGGTTTGATGGTATCCTCCTTCGAGGCGGTACAGTTTGCACAGTTTCACATGAGATCTCTTCAACTTCTCCTATTGACGCATTGGGACAGGTGTCCGCAGTCATTGGATCAACCTTTCAGGATGTCTCCCAGGGTTCGGCAGTCCCTTCGGTGGTGGTTGGAATCGAGCAACCTGTTGAAGGGCAGATCCTTTCTGGTCCCTTGTTGGGAGACGATTACCACGGATGCCAGCCTGTCTGGCTGGGGAGGTTATTGGAAAAGTCATCAGTTCAGCGGGGTGTGGGGTCCTCAGGAGGCTCACACCCCCATCAATGTCTTGGAGCTCAGAGCCATCCGACTGGTTCTGGCTCGGCTGACCTCACATTTACAGGGTCTACCGGTTCAAGTTCGTTCAGACAACCGGACGGCGGTAGCTTACATCAATCACCAAGGAGGGACTCGCAGCAGGAGTGCCCTCGGGGAAGTCTCTCTGATCCTGCAATGGGCGGAGAGCAATGTTCCTTGCATTTCGGCAGTCTACATTCCGGGAGTGGAGAACATGGAGGCGGATTCCCTGAGCAGGGGATCCTCTCGCCAAGGAGAGTGGTCTCTCAACCCCGAGGTTTTTCTGGATCTTTGCCGCAAGTGGGGGACTCCGGAGGTGGATCTCTTTGCCTCGAGGCACAATCACAAACTTCCGGCCTTTGTGTCTCTTTCTCAGGATGCTCTGTCCCTGGCAGTGGATGCCTTGTCCCTTGCTTGGAAGGATCTGGGTTTTCTGTACCAGTTTCCGCCCGTCTCCATGCTGGGCAAGGTAGTTCGCAAACTGGTTCTAGAAGGGGCACCAGCGATTCTGGTGGCTCCAAGGTGGCCAAAAAGGGTTTGGTACGCAGACGTTGTAAGGCTGGCCGTAGATCAGTACCGGCTTCCCTTGTTGCCGAATCTGCTATCTCAGGGTCAATTACTTTACCCCAATTTACAAACGCTGGCTTTGACTGCTTGGCTGCTAAAACCTTCATTTTGAAGGAGGAAGGTTTGTCTGTGGCTGTTGTTCAGACCTTGATTAGGGCTAGGAAGCGGTCCTCTTCTGGCATTTACTATAGGACTTGGAGGTCCTATATTGCTTGGTGTGAGGCTAGGGCCTTGCAGGGTGTTTTCGATTCCCAGGATTTTGGAATTTCTTCAGCATAATCTGGATCTTGGGTTCCAGCTTAGTACTTTAAAAGGACAGGTTTCTGCTTGGTCAGTTTTCTTCCAGAGGTCTTTTGCCTTACACCCGCTGGGTAAGACTTTTTTCCAAGGGGTCACACATGTGCGCCCCCCTCGGAAGGCTGTGGTTCCTGTTTGGGATTTGAATTTGATTCTTTCGGCTCTCCAGGGTCCTCCTTTTGAGCCGCTACAGGATATTGCTCTTTCGGTTCTCACTCAGAAGGTTGCTTTCTTGGTGGCTATTACCTCTGTTTGGCGTGTCTCTGAGTTGGCGGCTCTGTCGATTCAGGCCCCTTACTTTGAGAGACACCAGGATAAGGTGGTTTTTCATTTTAAGACAGATTTCCTTCCTAAGGTGGTGTCTGCTTTCCACCTCAATCAGGATATTGTTCTCCCTTCCTTGTGTCCTAACCCTAACAATGACAAGGAGAGGGTTCTGCACAATTTGGATGTTGTTCGCTGTGTGAAGTACTATTTGGTGACTACTTCTGCCTTCCGCAAGACGGACGCTTTTTTCGTGGTGCCCTGCGGGCTCAGGAAAGGTTTGGCGCCTGCTAAGTCTACGATTAGCAAATGGATTCGTCAGGCCATTGTTGGGGCCTATTCTGCTAAGGGGAGGACTCCCCCTTTTAGGGTCACTGTGCACTCTACTCGTGCGGTTGGTGCCTCCTGGGCTTTTCAGCACCAGGCTTCTGTTGAACAAGTTTGTAAGGCTGCTACTTGGTCTTCCGTTCATACCTTTTCCAAGTTTTACAAGGTTGATGTGCGGGCTTCAGCGGATGCTGTTTTTGGCCGCAAGGTTCTGCAAGCTGCAGTGGTTTGAGTTGGTACATTCTTTACTGTTTCTGGTTCCCTCCCATGACGGACACTGCTATTGGATGTCCCACATGTCATGAAGATCGAAGTGGAGTGTATGGCACACTTAGAATAATACCGTTTTGTGAGTACTCACCTTTAAAACGGGTATTATGAGTGTGCCATACACTCCACTTCGCCCCACCCCTTTTTTCAGGTATTCTGGGGCTTTTATATGGTGAGCCATTGGTTTTGATTGTTAAGGTTATAATTGGTTCTTCCTGGTCCCCTTACTGCTTTTTTACACTGGGAAATTGGTGGGAGTTCCCAGGTATATATGCACCAGGAGGGGCTTTCTTTTTTGCATATTCATCTCTGCAGAAGTTCGCCCTCTACTGGAGATTACCCACATGTCATGAAGATCGAAGTGGAGTATATGGCACACTCATAATACCCGTTTTAAAGGTGAGTACTCACAAAACAGTATTTTTTGATGTTTATTACCTTTTTTGGCCCAGATTATGTTTATGCTCTATTCAAAAGTGTTATTCGCACGCTTTTGCTTGTGACCAATTTAGCAGCTCGGTTGTTGTGGCAATGTTTTCCTAAAAACAGAATGTTTGCTTGTAGACTCTTTTGCCCTGGGTTTAACTTTTTTTATGGTTTTAAGTTTAGTAGTGCATTTTTGATAGTCATTGTTTATATAGCTATTTATTGAATATGGGAAAGGCATAGGGATTGCGTGATGCCATAGCGAATTTAAAAGATGGATGCTGCACAGTAGTTCCTTGGAAAGTAGGTGGTGTGTGTCGTGCCCGAGGGGCAATCCTGATCTTTGGATTGATGTCCACAAAAGTAAATATCCTCTAATTTCCCCAATTTTCATATACTACCTCCTTTCACTACCCTGGTTTGAGTACTTATCTGTTTTTTTTAATCCCGCAATTTCCCCAGTGAATGCCAGATTGTCAGGCCTAATCTTGGGCAAAGGCGACCTTTCTATGCAAGTAGACTTCCTGACTTTGCTTTGCTGTAGTTTCCATTCTTGTACTGTAGCTGCTTATTACACAGGAGTGTGACTTCAACCACTATCACGACTCAGCACTGCATGTGATAAAGGCCTGATGAATTTTAATACTTAAACCAGGGTAGAAGAGGGTGCCATGTAAAGTATGTATGTAGTTTGGCTTGGTAATACATTTACATACTTCTACATAATCTTTTGTGCAATCCCCTTTTCTATATTTTCCCTCCCGGCGTAATATCTTTCTATGTCAAGTTGTCCATCCAGAGACAGTGGTCCATAACAATTTGTTAATCTAGCAGGCGTAGTCTAGTGCTGAAAAGCTGTAACTCCTCTCTGCAGGTTAACCTGGCTTCCTGGTTAACTTCTGGTTAACTCCCAGTCTACTCTAGTTGGTTGAGGTGACAACTTAAATATACATGTTATCTGTGATGGGGCTAGGGATATTGTGTTTTATTGTATGTTGTTGTGTTCCTCATTTTTACGCGACTCCCAGACTAACCAGATTTGTTGTCACAAGGACCGCTTTTACATCCCAATTCACTGTCTCTTGTTTTAATGGCATGGCTGTTGAGTCCCAGGTACTGCTGGACCAGGGGCCCACCCCTAAAGTAGTGGCCGCCCTGATTCACACTAGGAAAACTCCTTTGGCTAAGATCTACTACCAGACTTTGTGGGCCTTCTTCACTTGGTGCCAGTCACCTGGGCAGTCTTTGAAACTTTTTTTAATCTTTGGCATCTTGGATTTTCTGCAAAAGGGCCTGGATGATGGGTTACAGTTGAACACTCTGAACGTGAGCCTATACCCAAAAAGAAAGCTTATGTGGTCACCTTCTATCTACAGCACAGTGCCCAAAACAGCCTGTGTTTATTTTTTTTCTGGAAGGCACCGATATAGACTTGGGACCTCAATTTAGTTCTCACCACACAGCAAGGTCAGACAATTGGAATTGGAGTCTGCGCTTGCGGCCTTATCTTATAAGCTGCCCTTTTTGACTATTCATAAGGACAGGGTGGTTATGCTTGCGGGAGGATTTTTTGGGGTGGAAGGTGGACATTGTCCGTAGGCAGCTCATAATATAGAAAAGGCTTCTTCACTTGCTGGATGTGGCACGTGTTTTGAAGTGCTACCTGATGTCCACAGATTCTCTGCACTATACTGATGCTTTGGTTGTGGTTTCGGTTCGACCCAAAAAGGGGTTAGAGGCAGACAAACCCTCCTATTAGTCTTTGGATTGGATGGGCTGTTTTGCAGGTCCATTTTGCCAGGGGTAAGGAACCCAATTAATCAGAGCTGTACGTGCGGTCGTCTGTATACATTTTCACTCTTTCTATAAGGTGGACTTGTGAGCATACGCGATGTCTGGGAGAAAAGGTGCTTCAGACGGCAGTTCAGTCCCTGGTGGGGTCTGATTTGTCCGCTCCATTGTTAAACTGAGGTTGGCACTTGTCGCACAGTCACTTCAGTGGTTCATAGAATTCACTTGTCGTTTCTTACCCTTGTGGACTGCCTTGAATGTCCAAATCATTATGGACCAGTGTCCCTGGATGGACAACTTGACAGGGAAAATACATTTTTTTGTAATTGCCATGTAAAATGGTTTTCAAATGCGCTTGTTTCAGTTGCCTTTGACAAGCTACCGTAGTTGTGCTGGCTGTTAAGGCCCTCTGGTCTTTTATTACTGTTGGTTTGATCCTTCCTGCCAGAGACAGTCTCAATTGCTTTGGACGGGGGAGTTAACCAGGAAGAAGTTGCAGCTTTTCAGGCTTTGTCCTTGTTTATCAGCTACTAGATTACCCAGTCTTTATGGGCCAGTGTCCCTGGATGAACAGCTAAGCAAAAACCATTTTACATGGTAAGTACAAAATGGTATTTTTTGATTAATGGCTCTACCAGTCTAGAAATGTTTATAAATCAGCTATGTGCTTTTCATTGTTTTGTTTTGAGCTTACCCTAGCTAAACTGAGGTGTAATTGTAGAAAGTGTACAATGCAAACATTGACTTTTTGTCTAGTGTAAAGCATCTACATTCAGACATGCATAATAACATTTTAGTGTGAGGAACAGGGCAAATATTACATTGCATTTTATCAGAGATGCAAGTCCGGAGTTCCCCTTTATTTCCCTCCTAGTCATGGAAAAGGAATTAGCATTTACAGGTTAAGCAGGGCAGCTCACAGACCCCCCCCCCCCCCCCCACTGACTGTCACACCTCTAGCCTGGTAAGGCTTCAGTTGGTCTGCAGCTCGCTGGACCCCTGGCTGTGAATTTGTCACATGAAAGAGGGGAGCTGCAGACATCCGGCACCAACACAAATCGGACCATAGCTGTGCCCCCATGTGTCCCAGCACCAAACCAGGTACAGAATCAGAACCGGCTCACAAAACCACACACGGGGATAGGTTACTGCGGGCTCAGCAATAAAGGAAAATAAAGGAAAACCAGGTAAATGGAGATCTAAGGTTCTGACCCCCCTAAAGGGTTTTAGGGGCTGAAGCGAGCCCCAGACCAGTGGGAGGTGACAACCCGTCCCACAGAGGGGAGGGGGTGGAGGGGTCTCACCGCATAAATAGGGTTACCCTGAGCCAGGCATTTGTCACTCCTGGAGAGGTCACGATTCCCGCGTGCCGGAGGTGTCCACCCACCCAGCTTGCCACTTACCTCTTGTAGAAGCCATCATCACCACTACTCTGTAAACTGCATATTAAGGTAACTGACTCATTGTTTCTCTGTGTAATTCACTCTATTCTGTAACGTCTCAGAACATTTGTATCATCTGTATCATTTCATATTCCATCATAGCCAAATGTTTATCACTGCCTAGTGTGCTTATAGCATTAAAACTTAAATTTAAACTTGAGCGATCTGTTTGCCTTAAACCAAGAATCTGTGTGTCCGCAGGCTTTGGGCCTGGTGTTTCTGATAGGAGAACTCGGACAAGGGTTTTGGGGAATGCGATCTGTGTGTCAGGAGGTCCCTGGTTTATAGTTGGATCACGTGACCCGCGGTTCCCTGACACCGAGTATAAAATCAAAGCCAACTTGGCGCACATGTGCTAGATTAAAGGGACAAGTAGCTAGAAGGCATCCCCACATACAGTGAATGGAGCTGTTTACACACTGTGATCCAGAAGCGATAGGAATAAGAGCTCTGCTCTAAGAGAATGCTTGGGAGCATGGCTATAGAAAGGAAACTACAAATTGACATGGCCTGATGGGAGCTTTGCATAAAGAATGCTTTGATTTTACACTTACCTACATATGTCTCCTTTATTAAGAGGTGTGGTTGTGTAACTGGCTTTGGAGGGGCCAGAGACTTATAAAACATGTCTCTTTTGCTAATAAAAAACACCACACTACTTAGTAGTATCTTACCTTTACTGGGATCACTGGCAATTGCAGTAATTATATCGAACTTTGTTGCTAATCTCTAGCTGTATCTTTATACCTGTTACTCATCAAGTTATATGATCGTTTCCAAGAACACTAAATATGTGCACAGCAAAAAATGAGTTACATGTGTGTTGGCTGACCAGGTTGTATTGTTCTCATGGTAAATTTAAGCGCCGTATTTATCTAATGCATCCCATAGGTGACACTGTTGTCTAAACAAATACTGTTAGGTTATGCCCTGTTTTTTTTTTTTTTTTTTTTTTGAAATTGTAGATTTTTATTGCAGAAGCAGGGAACATAACAGAACCCATTCAGCATAGTTATATATCAGCTTACATAGAAATTACATCAGTTTGCATATAAATTACAAGAAGGCACGACGGGTTGTGAACCAACCTAAAGCAGCACCGAGCGTCCTGACACGTCAAGGTTTAACTTACGTAGGCTGGCCACAGGGGCCTAGGGAAGAATGGGGGCTTGTAAGAGTCTGGGGAGGTGACCAGTAAAGAGTACGCATATGACAGAGCCCCTCTGAAGTGGCCACTCCCCACACATGTCCGCTCGAAGGGGGTCAAGGGTCCTGAGGCTACCGCTACCCTGTCCGGGGAACTTTGATAGTGTGTTAACTGCATGGTCTGCCATATATTCAAGGGGGCTGGGGAGTTATTCCTAGTATGTCACACCCCCCACTTCCCGATATTCATGACACTTGGGAATCCGGCCTGTAGAGGGCGATCTTGCAGAGATGACATGGAAAAAAGGAGCCCCTCCTGGTCCATAAGTCCTGGGTTCCTCCCACTATTCCTCAGTCTTTTCGTCTCTGCAGTCGGCGAAGCATTCAGAAGATGACTCTCCTTCAAGCTGCAGGTAGCCGGGCTTGCTCCCTGCCCCTTTTTTTCTCTTTCTGTCTGAAACTCTTTAAACCTGTTTGGTTATATTGTATGCCTCCCAGCCCTGGCTGTGTGGTTCAGGAAAAGGTAGATACATACACCTTTTGGTGTATACAGGAGTATTACTCCTCCGTGAGACCCAAATGTGGGTAGGCGGGTTGGTGTTCCCAGCATGGGATGCCCCTGTCCCTTTATAATCCCCTTGTGCCTTATAGGTGCATTTCTATCCTCTCCCCTTAGTTCTCCTTTAACCCTGCTGGGTAAAAAGGAGGGGAAAATGGGGGGCGTTATCTGGGCTTATTTGTCACCATGCACACAAAAAAAAAAAAAATATATAGAAAATAAGTCTTTATTTCTTATTTTTATTATGTATGTTTTACTATACTATTTAATAGGAAATGTTTTATTTAGATTTTCCTATCTCTGTTTAGGCAGCATTTTTTGCTTACCTATTAAAGCTCTTTGTTTCTGGCTGTGTTCAGATTTGAATTTTCCCTCCATTTTTGGCCATGTGATCCTGGAAGTGGGTGGGGCTTAGGCATGCTTTTATTCAGAGAGCACCTGGTATTCTCTTTGACTTCCTGTTTCCTGCTTCCCCGTGGCCTTACCTCATGATGTGAGCTTATTGCATGGGCTGTGAGTACCCTTTAGCTTGGCTGAATGGAGTTGTTTTCTGTCATTTATTTATATTGTGTGCATTTGGTGACTGTTTTTTTGTTTTGTAGGTGGAAACTCCTTATTTAAAAAGGGGTTTCTCCTGGTCCTTATATAAAAAAAGAAAAAGCCCTTGAGCCTTATTTGGGGGTCCATTTGTGTTTCAATCCTCCCACTTGGGACTATTTAAAGGGGCATCCCGGGTAGCAATTGCGTAAATCTCATATATACTTGGCGACTATAATCAATTATAGATTTTACTAAAGAACGCCACTGGGGCAAGTGGCCAAGTTGGGGCGGCACTGATGTAATGGTCAATTCTAGGTGCACTGCCCTGTGGGGTGTGCCCCAAACAATGCACACAAAGAATGGAATGGCCTCCTCCCACTCCCAAGTCTGAACCCCACATTTGAGTGCAATAGTCAGTCTCTGTGGGGTTCAGACTTGGGAGTGGGAGGAGGCCATTCCATTCTTTGTGTATAATCAATTATAGTATAATACTAAACACCATATGGAGGCATCCCAGGATAACGGACATGCAATTCCCTCTGCACAGACTCGGCAATGTTTTGGATGTGGGGCGTCCCTTGTTGGGGATAACGCAAATCTTTGCGTCTCTTGTGCACATTAACTATTATGCAGCAAACTGAGGCCCAGGCTTCAGGGCCTGCAGCTAATGCCTCAATTCCTACTCCGCCATGTCTTGTCCGTACCCCCAATGATATTGTCATGGGTGGTGAGTCGCATGCTGATTTATGTGCCAGATTGGCTCATCTTGAAAGATTAATGTCTACCTCTGTGCCTAAGAAGGCCTCAGCTAAAAGAAAGCACTTGACTCATGCCGCTCCGGCAAGTGAGTCAGACAATTGTGAATTGCTTGATTGGTCTGATCCTTCTCAGTTAGAAGAAGGAGAATTATATGAGGAATCAGATGTTTCTGATGAACAGCAATTTGTTGGTACTGAGATTGAGCAGGGTGAAGCAAGTGTTGTGGATACCCCAAAAGCTCTTGCTCAGTTATTTGAGGTTTTGGTTATTACTCCTCCTGAAGTAGTCCCTCCTCAAAAAGGGGAATTCTTTGGAGCCTCTAAACCTCGTTTAGAAATCCCAGATCAAAAGCATTTTTTTGATATTATTCTTAAAGAATGGGAGAAGCCTGCGCGGCTTCCTGGCATTCCCTTGGGCTGGGACAAGAGGTATCCCTTCCCAGCTGATACTGTTAAACGTTGGTCATCACCACCTGTGGTGGATGCCCCTGTGCTTAATTTATCCAATTCTTCTGTGTTGCATTCTCCTGACTCCACTACACTTAAAGATGGAGAGGATAAGCGTATTGATCAAATGGCGTGCCACGCTTTTTCCAGTGTGGGCTCTGCCTTGCTGCCTGTTGGTGCTTCAGCGCTCATGACAGTGGCTATTAGGTCTGTTGTGAGAGACCTAGTGAATTACTCAGGGCTTGAACCAGCCTCTGATGAGTACGCCGCTCTTAAGCGATGTGAGATGTTTTCATCCTTTGTACTTTCTGCCTTAGATGACACTCTGGTCATGTGCAGCAGAACCTCTGCCTTGTTAGTCGCCATTCTGCGGTCGGTGTGGTTGCGGCAGTGGGCAACTGATATTGTAGCCAAGAAATCACTTATAGCGCTCCCTTTTGTGTGATTGCGCCTCTTTGGAGAAAAATTGGATTCTGTCACTAAAGGAGGTAAATTACCTCAGCGTAAGAAACAACGTCGTTCCGTGGAATGGCCTCTTTTAACCCTTCCTTTCGGGGGACTAGATCCGGTAGAGGATCGGCCTTTTCAGCCCCTAGAGGGAATGCATGGAATAGAGGAAAGGGACGTGGCCGTCCAAGTCAGAATTGGGGGTCCAAAACCAAATCTGCCACTAAGCCTGCTCAACAATGAGGGGACGCCCTCACCCTTATGGGTGGGGGGACGGCTGCGGTTCTTCTTCCAGGTCTGGGTTCAGGAGGTATCAGACAATTGGGTTCTGGAAGTAGTCTCTTCCGGTTACAAACTGGAATTCGAGTCCTGGCCGCCTCCCAGATTTTTCATGTCCCGGATGCCGTCAGATCTGGCAATTGCGCAGGGACTGCGGGCAGTAGTAGCGTATCTATTAAACATGGCTGTCATCTGCCTAGTGCCTCCAGCGGAAAGGGGTTTGGGGTTTTATTCCAACCTATTCACGGTACCCAAAAAGGACGGCTCTGTTCGGCCTATCCTAGACCTAAGGAGACTCAATCATTATCCGTTTCAGAAGATTCCGCATCGAGTCTCTGCGATCAACGATCGATGTTCTCCGTCAGGGGGACTTCATGACATCCATAGACATCAAGGATGCTTATTTACACATTCCTATTATTCTCAGTGTGCCACACACCCCGCTTCACCTTTAAATTCTTCACGATTGGGTTACTCACCGCCAGGTGACGCTGTTGCAGAGAGGAAGTCTTGTAACGAGCCCCCTTCCGGCCTATATATACCTGGTACCTCCCATTTAACACCAGTGTTTTTCTCTCTGCATGACGACAAGACAGAAGAATGAAGTCTCCTGCTTGCAGGTAGCCGGGGTCTTACCCCGGCACCCCCTTTGGTCTATTTCTGCCCGGTTTTGATTGTTACCTTTGTGGTTAAATGGAAGCCTCCCAGCCTAGGCTGCTCACTGGGCAATTGGTAGATGGCATTATAGGTGCCTAGGAGCTTATCTCCTCCGCTCGACCCCCTGTTTTGGGGGCAATGCGGCTGTCCGGCATGGTGATCCGGATTTGGGATGCCCCTGTCCCGAGGTTCCCCTTGGCCCCTTGCTCTCCCGTTACGGTCCCTTCTCCCTTCACTAGGGGGGGGTGTGGAGGGATGTGTATTTGCATGTGTGTTTTACTTGTATGTTTACTTGTATGTTTTTTACTTTAACACTCGGCAGGCTGCACCGCAAGCAAGGGTGCACTTGGCCTGGCTGATTCTTCCTTACATGGCATGATTGTTTATTTCCACTGGCAGTTCTGCCATTTTGGTGGGCTGCTGCTGGCCTGTATGGCCAGAGTTTGGGTCAGCTTTAGGGCAGCCGGGGCGGGCCGCGCTGTGGCAGGCATGCCGGAGGCTGGCGGCGTCCTTTTTCAGGTGCTCACGGCTCCCCGCCCCCTCCCCCCTTGTCTCCTCTTTGTATCGGCACCGCCGTTCGGCGGGCCGCGTTGTCAGCTCTTTCAGTGGGCAGCGCAGGCTGCCCATCAAGCTCTCGTTTCCCCCCCCCCTCCATCTACTGGGGGCGTTGTGCGCCCTCTTGCTTTGCGGCACCGCCGTCTGGCGGGCCGCACTGTTTGAATCTGGAGGGGGGCGGGGCCCGGATGACGTCAGAGGGGGGCATGGTTGCGGCGGCGGCGTCATTCAACCTGGCCCCAGCCGCACTTCCTTCCTGTCATAAGGAGGACACGTGCGGGGCTCTCAGCCGCATATGTGTTTTTGGCTGCTACTGCTGCTGTCGCTACTGCCGCTACTACGGCTACTGCTGCTACTGTTGCCATTTCTGAACATTGCTGCCATTACTACCATTACTGCTGGTCGGGTGCTTGGCTATTCAGCCTTTCTTGGGCAGGTAAGCGGCCTCACCTCGCGTGGGGCCGTCTATTGTTATTATGACTGATTTTTATATAAAAAAAAAAAAAAAGAGGAAAAGCAAAGGACAAGATTCTTGGGCCTCTTTAAAAGCACTCTGGTGTGTGTATTGTGTGTTACTTTGTTGCATGAATGTTGTATTGCATGCTGCCACTTGTTTTTTTGGGGGTCTTACTGTTGGTTTTTCTTCCCCCACAGATCCTGGGATTCCCTCAATACAGTGGCCTCCCGGTTCTATTATACCTGGCTAAAGGGGATCATTATTATTAATTAAATCCTCCCTCCCGGGACATTAACATAAAGGGGCATCCCGGGTGGCTTATGCCTTAAACCCATGGTTTTGCGAATACCATAAATCACCATATGGAGGCTTCCGATAATACCGGAAATGGTTCTTCTGGGCCATCTAGGCTGTGTGGGGGCTGCGGGACTCCGCTCCCAGGCGATGATGTTATATTATGCATTCCTTGTGCAAGGCAGAATATTGCGCGTCAGTCCGTCACTCCGGCTGCTGGCTCTTCGCAACTTCCATCATCCCCTACCCCTCCCTCCCTGTTCCGGACCCCGTGTGACATTGTCAAAGGTGGGGATTCGCAATCCGAGGTGTCTGCACGATTATCCAACCTCGAGAAGATAATTTCCGTCAAAGCAGGGTTGAAGGCCACTGCGAAACGGAAGCACCTTAGATCCGCCTGAGGCTGTCACCCTGCCAAAGGGTCAGTTGTTTAATGTGCCTCAGCCGCGTTTGGTTTTTCCCAGACAACAACACTTTTTTTTTTTAATTCTTTATTTTCTCCTTTTTTTTCCTTATCTTATTCTTATATACACATATATAAAATATATGTTACAATCATCAATATCTTAGTCATTAAACATATTTCATAATTATCATATATCAAAGAGGGGGGAGGGAAGGAGGGGGGAAGGGAGAAAAAAAGAAGAGAAAGAGAGAAAGAGTAGACAAGAAAAAGAAAAAAGAAGGGGAAAGGAGGAGGGAGATGGAGGGAGATGGTGATCCAGGGGGATAGTTCCTACCTTGAATTTATGTTCTAGCATATTCAAAAACCTGTTTCTGCTTTCTAATTTCTTCTATAAAAATTTCTATCTCTTTAAGTTAGATTATATCATTCATCAGCTAGTCCCTGGGGCTGAGAGGGATGGGAAGGAGGAGCTTCAGCAGTCATTAGTTGCTCAAATCTTACTGTCTCTTTAAAAATGAGCCATGGCGACCATACCTGTTGATGTTGTATCTTGGTCTCATGGACCGCAGCAATAAGTTCCTCCATCTCCATAATATGATTAATCTCTCCCATCCACTCCTTCACCGATGGGACTGCTTCAGATCTCCATAACCTAGGTATCATTATCTTTGCTGCATTAATGAGATGTCTCATAAGAGATCTCTTATAGGTCTTCAAGGGCATATCTGACAGATGTAGAAGAAATAGAGAGGGATCTCGAGCTATCGATCTCCCCAGAATCTCGCTAGAGATGTCAGCTACTGTCGCTAGAGATGTCAGCTACTGCCTGCCAAAAAGGAACAACTTTTGGGCAGTTCCAGAAAATATGGAGAAAGCTTCCTACTGCTCCTTGACATCTCCAGCATTCAGCGGGGTGAGTCGGGGAGAAACCATGTAATCTCTTCGGGGTATAATACCATCTTGTGAGGTACTTATAATTAGTTTCCTGGATTTTAGATGAAACTGAAGTCTTATGTGTAGCCAGGAAAATATACTTCCACTGATCTGTCGTAAGTTGCTTATCCAAGTCCCTCTCCCAGTTTGTGCAAAAACGCAATATTTCATCTTCCCCATCTTCTTCCAACAAAGCATATATTTTAGAAATTAAATGCGTGGGGGGGTCCCCCTCTCTTGCCAATCGTTCAAATGGGGTGAGGGGTCTAAGGTATGCCTGTCTGGGTCCTAGGCTCAGGAGGAAGTTTTGGAAGACAAACAGAAGCCACTGATCGAATAATGGTGTATCCCATTTATCTCTCAAATCATCCAATCGCGCCCATCCAGAGGATTGGATAATATGTAGTCCTCTAGGAACACCCTTTTCCTCAAAGCTTTTACGAAGACTTGGAAGTATATCTATAGGGAGAGATGGATTATGAATCAATGGCGTCAGAGGGGTTGGCCAAGGAGATATTCCTTTTCTATCTCTTAATTTTTCAAAATTTTTTAATGTAGTTGAAATAAGTGGATGATCTTTACACAAACTCTTCCCTGCTCTAGTCGCCCACGGTACCTCTTTTAAAGGGGTGTAAAGCCAAGACGCCTCAAGAGTTACCCATTTCTTCTTTGTAGTTTGATGGTGCCAATCTAATATTCGTTGAAGATGAATCGCTCGCCAATATCGCAACAAATCCGGGCAAGCCAGCCCTCCTGACTGTTTAGCTCTAAATAAAACCCGAAGTTTCAATCTGGGTTTACGTCCCCTCCAGATAAATTTACTGAATATTGAGTTAAAGGACTTGAAATATGCTCTGGGGATCCAAATCGGGAGGGCCTGCAATAAGTATAAAATTTTTGGCAATACGGACATTTTAAGAATGCTAATCCTCCCTAACCACGTGAAAGTGGGTAAATCCCAGTTTGTCAAATCATTTTTAATTTTGGAGAAGAGAGGACCGAAATTTGCTGCATAGATCTCATCTACTGTTTTCGTAATCTTTGTGCCTAAATATGTAATAGCCGAAGAAGGCCACTTAAAAGGAAATGATGTTCTTAATTGAGTCTCCATTTCTGAAGAAAGGTTTAGCCCTAGGGCTTCTGATTTATCATAGTTTATTTTCAGAAAAGAGAGCCTACCGAAATGCTCAAATTCCCTCAACAAAGTTGGTAGACCAACTATCGGATTTGCAAGAAAAAATAGAAGATCATCAGCATAAGCTGAGATCTTATGTATATGTGAGTCTACTAAAATTCCTCGTATATCTCCTTGCCCCCTGATCCTGCATAAAAAAGGCTCCATAGATAAAACAAAGATTACTGGAGAGAGAGGGCAACCCTGTCTGGTACCATTTCTAATATCTACTTGTTCTGAGAGAGTGCCATTCACTTTAATCCTAGCTGTAGGGTCCTTATATAAAGCCATAATCATCTGTGTAGCCTTGGGGCCTAAACCAATATGCTCGAGAACTGCTCTAATATATTGCCAATTTACCCGGTCGAATGCCTTCTCGGCATCAGTAGACAAGAAAATGACCGGTTCTTTAGTTTGCTTAACCTTATGCAACAAATTCAGTACTCTAGTTGTATTATCACGAGCTTCTCTACCTGGTATAAATCCAGACTGGTCCCCGTCCACTAGCTTCGGAAGCATCCCTAGTAGTCTACTTGACAAAATTTTCGCGTATAGTTTTAAATCTACATTTAATAATGAAATTGGCCTATAACTTCCGCATGAAAGCGGGTCCTTTCCCGGTTTCTGGATTATCGCCACATGTGCCGATAATGCCTCACTTGGAATCCTAGTCTGAACAGGGGTTGCAGTTAAAGAATTAAACGCCGAAAGAAAGTGCGGGGCAAGTAGTGAAAAAAATTGCTTATAATATGCTATAGTGAATCCATCTGGCCCCGGCACTTTTCCATTTGGAGAGGCCTTAACTGCTGCTTTTAGCTCCTCTATAGAGATAGGGCTTTCCAATCTCTCTCTCTCGTCCACTCCAATCTTAGGCATCCCCGACTCCTCAATATATTTCTTTATCAGTGCCATATGGTCTTGTGCTAAAGCTGATCCATCCGGGCGGATATTATATAGCTTCTGATAAAAGAGCTGGAAGGTCTTAGCTATATCTGGTGTACTATGCAGCTTTTTTTGTTGTGTATCGACAATGGTTTCTACAAAATTTAAAGATTGCTGTTTCCTAAGCGCCCTTGCCAATAAAGCGCTGCTTTTGTTACCCCATTCGAAATAAAACCTTCTGCATCGCTTTATAATATAGGCCGCCCTTAGGGACAGAAGTGAGTTCAATGTTAGTCTAGCCTCAGTGAGTGCCAAAAGATTATTTTTTGCCAGTGATGCTTTATGGGCTTTTTCTAGTTTCTGAACTCTTTCTATTTGTTTCTGTAGCTCTTGCTCTCGTTCCCTCTTCTTCTCAGTAGCATATCTAATAAATTCACCTCTGATTACTGCCTTATGAGCCTGCCAGTTATTAAATGGAGATGTGTCTGAACTTCTATTAATTTCAAAATAATTTTTAATCGTATTCTGGAGTTTTTGATTTAGCATCTCATTTTGTAGTAAAGAATCATTCAATCTCCATGTCCACTCTCCTTTTGAGCCTCCAGTTAAAGCTAAAGTAAGGGTCACTGGTGCATGATCAGACATAGCCATGATCTCTATATTGGAATTCACTACCTGGGGCAGAAGGCTATGGGATATCAAAATATAATCAATTCTGGAATACGTGGCGTGTGCTGAAGAATAGAAAGAATAATCTTTAACACTAGGATACTTAATACGCCAAGAATCACAGAGTTGAGCCCTGTGAAGGGCTTTCTTAATTCTCTTTAAAGCCCCATATGTCATTGCTGACCGCCCCGTTGAGGAGTCCAATAATGGGTCTAATGCCACGTTTAAATCTCCCCCCAGAATAATAGGGCCTTCCTGTACTTCCATAAGTTTATTCAAAAAGGACTCAATAAAAGTCATCTGTCCCGAGTTAGGGGCATATACCACGCCCAGAGTATATTTTTTATTGTACAGGGAGCCCTTAAGAATCAGATACCTCCCTTGTTCATCTGCTATTCTGTCCTCAACCCGAAAGGGGGTATTCTTGGCGATCAAAGTCGCCACTCCTCTTGCTTTAACATCCGGCGCATTACTTGTAAATGACTGGGGGAAAGATCTAGAGGACAATCTCGGAGCCCCTCCTCCCCTAAAATGCGTTTCTTGAATAAATGCAATATTTGCTTTAAGTCTAGTTAATTCCTGAAACAATTTAGATCTTTTTAATGGGGTATTTAACCCCTTTGCATTAATCGATATCGCCTTAAAGTTTTGCGCCAAACAAGGTGTCAAATCCTTGATCATTCGAGCCCCTTGTAGACTACCTCTAATGCTAGACATCTTGACAATTTAAATTGGAGTATCCCCTAATACTAGGAAAAGGATCAAGAAAAAAAAAGAAAATAGAGAAAGGAGAAGAGAGGGAGGGGAAGGAAGAGGAAAAAAAAAAAGAGGAAAAAAAAAAAAAAAAAGGAAAAAAGAAAGAGGAAACAACAACACTTTGAGAGGGTTGTGCTTAAGGAATGGGAACATCCCACGCGGTTAACTGGGATTCCTTCCAGTTGGGAGAAACGTTATCCTTTTCCGCCAGAATTGGTGAAGCTTTGGTCGGTTCCCCCTGACGTCAATACCCCTGTGCTAGGGCTCTCTAGCACGGCCATGGTGCAGTCTTCTGAGACCACTACCCTTAAGGATGGTGAGGATCGTCGGATTGACCAGTACGCTCGCCATGGTTTTATTAGTGCCGGATCAACGATGCGCCCGGTGTGTGCTTCGGCGCTTCTTCTATTGGCGGTTAGATCTGTTATTCAGGATCTGTGTGTGGATCTTGATCCCACTTGTAAGGAGTTTACTGCTCTCAGGCAGTGTGAGTCTTTTGTTTCCTATGTTCTGTCCGCTCAGGACGATGCGCTGGCTATGAGTAGCAGGACAGCGGCAATGCTGGTGGCTATTCGTCGGGCAGTCTGGCTGCGCCAGTGGTCGGCGGACTTAGTTTCTAAAAAGGTGTTCACAGCTCTCCCCTTTTTGGGCTTGCGGCTGTTTGGTGATAAGATTGATTCAGTTGCAAAAGGTGGTAAAATGCCGCAACGCAAGAGGCCTCGTCTCCCCTTTCGGGGGGCAAGTACTGTTAGGCCTTCCTTTCGGGGATTCAGAGCGGGTAGGGGGGCTTCCTTTCCCGCTACCAGAGGTGCAGGTTGGACTCGGGGGAGGGGCCGTGGCCGTCCCACTCAGTCCTGGGGCACCAAGCCCAAGCCTGCTGGTAAGCCCGCTCAGCAATGAGGGGCTGCCCTCACCCGTGCGGGTGGGGGGACGATTGCGACACTTCTCCGAGGTTTGGGACCAGGAGGTTCCGGACTTATGGATCCGGGAGGTGGTATCGTCCGGTTACAAGCTGGAATTCGAGTCTCGCCCTCCTTCACGGTTCTTTCGGTCTCGGGTGCCCATCGATCCTTTGGCCGCACAGGGGCTCCTGTCGTCTGTAAGGAATCTGTTGGAAATGGCGGTCATCCGGCCGGTACCGCGCTTAGAGATGGGCCTCGGTATCTACTCCAATCTTTTCGCAGTCCCCAAAAAGGACGGGTCGGTTCGTCCCGTCCTGGACCTGAAATTACTCAACAAGTTCATCCGTTTTCGGAAGTTTCGCATGGAAACTTTGCGTACGGCCGTCGGTTCCCTTCGGCAGGGGGACTTCATGACGTCCATAGACATCAAGGATACTTATCTTCATGTTCCCATCTGCCAGGCTCATCAACGTTTTCTTCGATTCGTGATGAAAGATCAGCATTTTCAATTCGTGGCACTTCCGTTTGGCCTTACCTCGGCTCCAAGAGTGTTCACCAAGGTGCTGGCAGGGGTGATGGCCATTTTCAGATCTCGGGGCATTCATGTCGTACCTTATTTAGACGACCTTCTCATCATGGCTCCGTCACTCAATCAATCGGAGACGGACACCAGGATGGTGGTCTCCACGCTGGAAAGCTTTGGTTGGGTGATCAACTTCCCCAAGTCCTCCCTCGCTCCGGCCAGGGTGGTGTCCTTTCTGGGGATGCAGTTGGACTCTCATCAACACAGAGTGTTTCTCCCCCAGTCCAAAATTCATCTGATTCAGGAGTTGGCTCGGGTCCTTCTTTCCAATCCTCGGCCGTCCATCCGTCTGGGGATGAGGCTGGTAGGGTTGATGGTCTCCTCTTTCGCGGCAGTTCCTTTTGCTCAATTTCACACGAGGACGCTTCAGCTTTATCTGTTGGTGTCCTGGGACCGGCAGCCTCGGTCGCTGGATCAGCCCTTCCTGTTGTCCTCCCGGGTCCGGCAGTCCCTCCAGTGGTGGTTGGTCTCGGCCAATCTCGTGAGGGGCAGGTCGTTCCTGACCCCTCTTTGGGAAATTGTCACCACGGACGCCAGTCTTTCGGGATGGGGTGGATTCTGGAAGGAGCTTCAGTTCCAGGGGCAGTGTGGACCTCAAGAGGCCCACTTACCCATCAATGTTCTGGAACTGAGAGCCATCCGTCGGGTGCTTGCTCTCCTGACTCAACACGTTCTGGGCCTTGCGGTCCAGGTGCGTTCAGACAATCGAACAGCGGTTGCTTACATCAATCATCAGGGAGGGACTCGCAGTCTGGGTGCTCTCAGAGAGGTGTCCCTGATCCTGACCTGGGCAGAGGCCCATGTTCCTTGTCTCTCGGCGGTATACATTCCAGGAGTGGAGAACCAGGAAGCGGACCGGTTGAGCAGGGGCTCTCCCCGTCTGGGAGAATGGGCTCTCCATCCTCAGGTTTTTCGCTCACTGTGTCTCCGATGGGGGACACTGGAGGTGGACCTGTTTGCCTCTCGTCACAATCACAGGCTCCCGAACTTCGTGTCCCTCTCCCAGGATCCTCTGGCTCTGGCAGTGGACGCCATGTCCCTGAGCTGGGGGGATCTGGGATTTCTATACCTGTTTCCTCCGATACCCATGCTGGGCAGGGTGGTTCGGAAGTTGGCTCTGGAAAGGGTGTCCACCGTTCTCGTGGCCCCAAGGTGGCCAAGGTGAGTGTGGTTCGCAGACATCGTTCGGCTGGCAGTGGACCAGTTCGTTCTGCCTCTTCGGCCCGATCTGCTCACTCAGGGTCGGTTGTGTTACCCCAATTTACCAGCGCTGGGTTTGACGGCCTGGCTGCTGAAACCTCCATCTTGAAGGAGGAGGGTCTTTCTGACTCAGTCGTTGAGACTCTGATCAGTGCCCGGAAGAGGTCTTCTTCTATCATCTACTATAGGACTTGGAAAGCCTATATCGCTTGGTGTGAGATTAGATCTTTTCCTTGTAGGGTCTTTTCGGTCTCCAGGATTCTGGAGTTTTTACAATCTGGGCTGGACTCTGGTCTTCAGCTATGTACTTTGAAAGGGCAAGTTTCTGCCTTATCTATCTTTTTTCAGAAGCGTTTTGCGCTTCATCCTTTAGTTAAAACTTTTTTCCAGGGGGTTACGCATGTGCGGCCCCCCAGGAAACCATTACTCCCGGTTTGGGATTTGAATTTGGTTCTTTCTGCTCTGCAGGCTCCTCCTTTTGAGCCTCTGCAAGATATTGCTTTGTCTACCCTGACTCAGAAGATTGTCTTCTTGGTAGCTATCACCGGCGTGTCTCGGAGTTGGCGGCCTTGTCTATCCAGGCGCCTTACTTTGAGAGGCATCAGGATAAAGTGGTCTTTCGGTTCAAACCAGACTTTCTTCCTAAGGTTGTTTCTGCTTTTCATTTGAATCAGGATATTGTTCTTCCCTCCTTGTGTCCTAATCCTAAGAATGACAAAGAGAGGGTTTTGCATTGTTTGGATGTAGTACGCTGTGTTAAGTACTACTTGATTATCACGTCTCCTTTTCGTAAGACGGATGCCTTTTTTGTTGTGCCCTGTGGGCCTAGGAAGGGTTTGGCACCGGCTAAATCTGCCATTAGCAAATGGATACGTCAGGCCGTTATTGCGGCCTATGCTGCTAAGGGGAAAGTTCCCCCTTTTCGTATCACTGCTCATTCTACTCGCGCCGTTGGAGCGTCTTGGGCTTTTCAGCACCAAGCTTCTGTTGAACAAGTTTGTAAGGCCGCCACTTGGTCTTCGGTTCATACTTTTTCTAAGTTTTACAAAGTTGATGTGCGAGCCTCAGCGGATGCTGTGTTTGGCCGCAAAGTGCTGCAGACTGCAGTCATTTAAGTTATGCTTCACCTTGCCTTTGGGTACCCATCCCTTGTGGACACTGCTTTTGGATGTCCCAATCGTGAAGAATTTAAAGGTGAAGCGGGGTGTGTGGCACACTGAGAATAATACCATTTTGTGAGTACTCACCTGAAAAATGGATATTGTCAGTGTGCCACACACCCCGCTTCACTCCCACCCTTTTCGGTATCCCGAATCCTTCATATGGTGAAGCTTTTATTTATTTTGAGGTTACCGTTAAATTACTGGTACCTTGTCTTTCTGCTTTTTAAATCACTGGTGTTAAATGGGAGGTACCAGGTATATATAGGCCGGAAGGGGGCTCGTTACAAGACTTCCTCTCTGCAACAGCGTCACCTGGCGGTGAGTAACCCAATTGTGAAGAATTTAAAGGTGAAGCGGGGTGTGTGGCACACTGACAATATCCATTTTTCAGGTGAATACTCACAAAATGGTATTTTTCCGGGTCACCAGAGATTTCTCAGGTTCTCGATAGAAGACCAGCATTATCAATTTGTGGCCCTGCCATTCGGCCTTACCTCGGCCCCAAGAGTCTTTACCAAGATGCTGGCAGGAGTGATGGCTATATTCAGGGTCCAGGGCGTTTCATTTGAATCAAGATATTGTACTTCCTTCCTTGTGCCCTAATCCTAGTAACCCTAAGGAGAGGGTTTGGCATTCCTTGGATGTGGTTAGGTGTGTCAAGTCTTACCTGGTTACCACTCAGGCATTCAGGAAGACGGATGCTCTCTTCGTTGTGCCTCACGGGCCTAGGAAAGGTTTGGCTCCCGCCAAGTCTACCATCAGTAAATGGATTCGTCAGGCTGTGGTTCAAGCCTATACTACTAAGGGGAAGACTCCCCCCTTTCGTCTTACTGCTCATTCTACTAGAGCTGTTGGGGCTTCTTGGGATTTTCAGCACCAGGCCTCTGTGGAGCAAGTTTGCAAGGCCGCTACTTGATCTTCAGTTCACACCTTTACAAAGTTTTACAAGGTTGATGTTAAGGCCTCGGCTGACGCTGCGTTTGGCCACAAGGTTTTGCAGGCCGTAGTAGTTTAAACGGCTCGCTGTTGCCTTCTGTTGGGGATCCCACCCTTCTTTACGGACACTGCTATTGGATGTCCCACATGTAAGGACTATGTCTGGAGCAGGACGTGCTGTCTGCTTAGAATAATACAACTCTGTGAAGTACTCACCTGTAGAGTTGGTATTATATGCAGACAGCACGTCCTGCTCCACCCCACCCTGGTTTCACTTTGTTCTGGATCCCTTGTTTGGCGATTGTTATAATTGATTTTTTTTGCCAGTTTTAGGTGGTTTTCTCCTGGCCTCTTTTCAATGCTGGGGATTTGTGGGAGGTCCTCCGGTATATGTAGGGCTGGGAGGAGCTTGTTTTCTTCATGTTCTGCAGTGCACGGCGCTGAAGGCGGAGGTATACCCACATGTAAGGACTATGTCTGGAGCAGGACGTGCTGTCTGCATATAATACCAACTCTACAGGTGAGTACTTCACAGAGTTGTATTTTTGTCACATATGTAATCCGCGCTTGGCGGCGGCGTTACCCCAGGCGCCGGTGCGCTGCCATTTGCGGTTTGTCACTTGTTGGCTTCGCGCTCTTCGGGGGGGGAGGCGGGGACCTGTCTCTGGCGCGTTCCGCATCATTGCTGTTGCCGGCCCGCCCCTCGAGGTATACTAACGCCATTTTGTCTGCTTGGTTGGCTTAAGCGTGACGGACCTCTACCTACCGCGGTCCGTAAGTGCCCTCGCGGGTTGCATTATTACCACCCTTTTATTACTGTCTGCTTACGGCCCCTTTTATTATGTCTTTCAGGCGGGCGAATCCATTGGCTTCTCTCGGCCCTCTATGAGTTGGTTGACTTCTGAGGCCTAGTGTAATTACTCCCACTTCCCTAGCGGGTTATTGGGGCATCCAGGGTTGCTGTATAGCGTTAATCCCTATCGGCATATAGTGCCGCTATAATCAACATATGGAGGCATTTCAGGATAATGTGACCAGGGTTCCTTCGGGACAAGCCCGGCTGTGTGTAGCGTGTGGGGAGTCTCATGTTGACGTTGACAAGGCGCGGGTCTGCGTACCCTGCGCTGAGCAAGTGCTTGCGCTGCAATCTGGCCTTCCAGTGGCTGGCCCTGCTCCTCTTTTCACTTCACCTACTCCCCCAAGCTTAAATCTCACTCCTACTGAGTTGCATACTAGTGGGGATTCTCAGCCTGATGTGTCTTCTAGACTGGCTACTGTTGAGAAGTTGATTGCTAATACCTTGGCGCGTAAGGCCCCTGTTGAAAAGCAGCACTTAACGCCTAATGTCACTCTTTTCCCTATGGAAACTGAGGAGTTTTGGAATCTTTGTGGCTATACCCCTTCGGATGAAGGAGAGCTTTTCTCTGACTCAGGGTCATTTGATGAGACGCCATCAGATTGCTGACCCAGATTTTTGAGGTTCTGTCCATTTCTCCCCCTCTTGCAGCTCCCAGGCAAAGGGGGGAGCTTTTCCATACCGATAAGTCACGTTTGGAATTTCCTGAGCAAGCACATTTCAATAACCTGGTGCTCAAGGAATGGGAGCCCCCCAGTAGACTTCCCGGGGTACCTGGAAGTTGGGATAGGAAGTATCCCTTTCCTGCTGACGTGGTAAAGTGTTGGTCATCCCCTCCCGAGGTGGATGTCCCGGTCCTAGGGCTATCTAACACTTCTGTCATGCATTACCCTGCGGGATGCTGAGGACCAGCGCATTGACCAGCTGGCATCCCATGCTTTAGCATGTGCGGGGACGGCGCTGCGCCCGGTCTGTGCCTCTGCCATTACCGCTGTGGCCACTAGGACCCTGATCAGAAGTATACTTGATAGTGCTCCTGATGATTTGCCTTGTGAGGTGTTTAATGCACTCTCCAGTTGTGATGTTTTTGTAAACTTTGTCCTCTCTGCCTCGGATGACACCATTAGAATGTGTGCCAGAACATCTGCCCATGTGGTGGCTATACGCCACTTGGTTTGGCTACGCCAGTGGGCTGCTGACAACGCTGCCAAGAAGGCCCTCATTGGTTTTCCCTTCAAAGGACTACGCCTGTTTGGGGACCGCCTGGACCTTTTTGCTAAGGGAGGCAGGTTACCCCAGCGCAGGCGGCAGTCTCGGCCCTTTCGGGGTCAGGGCTCATTCTCCTCCCCCTATCGTGGCGCTAGACAAGGGAGGGGGGTCTCCTTTACTGGGGCCCAGGGAGATTTCTGGGGTAGGGGCACCTCCTGGGGTCCCGAGGCTAAATCCTCTCCTAAGCCCCCTCAGGCATGATGGGGCACCCTCACCCATCCAGGTGGGGGACGGCTTCAGCACTTCGCTCACGTCTGGAGGCTTCATGTCTCAGACTGGTGGGTTCAGGAGGTAGTGTCCTCCGGTTACAAGATTTGTTTGCTGCCTGGACGCCCCAAGATTCATCAGGACCCTGTGTTAGCTCAGGAGCTAGTGCTGGCAGTGCAAGGCCTCCTGGAGCTGGGGGTCATCTGCAAGGTCCCTTTAAGAGAAATAGGCAAGGGCTTCTATTCCAACCTATTCACAGTCCCCCAAAAAGATGGTTCAGTCAGGCCCATCCTGGACTTAAAGATCCTCAACAAATTTGTCAGGAGCAGGCGCTTTCGCATGGAAACTCTGCGCTCTGCCATCAGTTCCCTTCACCCAGGGGATTTCATGACTTCTGTGGACATCAAGGATGCTTACCTTCATATTCCTGTATTTCCAGGTCATCAAAGGTTCCTCCTGTTTGCTCTGGAGGATCAACACTACCAGTTTGTGGCATTGCCCTTTGGTCTTACCTCAGCTCCCAGGGTGTTCACCAAAGTGCTGGCCGGCGTGATGTCTTTGCTCCGGTATCAGGGTGTCCGCATGCTGCCTTATCTGGACGACATGCTCATCACTTCCCAATCTCTACATCAGGTGGATTTGGATACTCAGCTGGTAATGTCCACCCTGGAGTCATTTGGATGGGTGATCAACCACCCCAAGTCCTCACTGTCCCCCTCCTTGGTGACTCCATTCCTAGGAATGAATCTGGATACAGTTCAGGCAAGGATTTTCCTTCCTCAACAGAAGGTGGACGGTCTGATTGCACAGGTCCAGTTCCTGCTATCTTGTCGTTATCCCTCCATCAGGCAGGGGATGCAGCTTGTGGGCCTGATGGTGGCGTGCTTCGAGGCGGTCCCTTATGCTCAGTTCCACTTGAGGCCGCTGCAACTCCACCTCTTGTCAGTATGGGACAAGGATCCAGCGTCCCTGGACAGGGTCTGTGTGCTCTCCCCCCTGGTCAGGAGGTCCCTCTCGTGGTGGATGGACTCAAGGAACCTGTTGGGGGGCAGATCCTTTCTTGCCCCTTCCTGGGAGACGGTCACCATGGATGCCAGTCTGTCAGGTTGGGGGGGTTTCTGGAAGTCCCTGCGGTTCCAGGGGAGGTGGGGCCCTCAGGAGGCCCACACACCTATCAATGTCTTGGAACTGCGGGCGATCAGGTTAGTTCTGGCTCAGTTGACTGCTTACCTTCAGGGCCTGCCTGTTCAGGTGCGCTCGGACAACCAGACGGCAGTTGCCTACATCAATCATCAGGGAGGGAACCGGAGCAAGGGGGCCTTCCAGGAAGTGTCTCTGATCCTGACCTGGGCGGAGGCCAATGTTCCCTGCATATCGGCTGTGTACATCCCGGGGATGGAAAATCTCCTGGCAGACTCTCTGAGCAGGGGGGACCTCTCGCCAGGGAGAATGGTCCCTATGCAGCAGGGCGTTCCTATCTCTGTGTCAACGTTGGGGCCAACCAGACGGGGATCTGTTTGCGTCCCGTCACAATCACAAGCTACCGGCCTTTGTCTCCCTGTCCCAGGATCCTCTGGCCTTGACCACGGATGCTCTAGCAATGTCATGGCAGGACTTTCAGTTTCTGTATGTCTTCCCTCCATTCCCCCTGCTGGGCAGGGTTCTGTGCAAGATTGCTCTGGAAGGGGGTGCCAGCAATTCTGGTGGCCCCCAGGTGGCCAAAAAGGGTGGTTCACAGACGTGGCGCAGTTGGCAGTAGATCAATACACTCTGCCCGTGGTGCCAGATCTGCTCACTCAGGGCTCACTGCGCCATCCCAATTTACAAACTCTGGCTTTGACGGCCTGGCTGCTGAAACCTCCATCTTGATGGAGAAGGGGCTGTCTTCCTCTGTTGTGGATACCTTGATAAAGGCTAGGAAGAAGTCTTCTTCTTCTATTTACTACAGGGTCTGGCGTGCCTACATTGACTGGTGTGAGTCTAAGTCTCTTCCCTGTCGTGTGTTCTCTATTCCCAGGATTCTTGAGTTCCTACAGCATGGGTTGGAGATGGGGCTCCAAGTACTCTAAACGGTCAGGTTTCGGCCCTGGCTGTTTTCTTCCAGAAGTCCTTTGCTCAGCACCCTCTGATCAGGACTTTTTTCCAGGGGGTGACTCATGTGCGTCCCCCACGTAAGCCTATGGTGCCTGTTTGGGATTTGAGCTTGGTTTTATCAGCCTTACAGGTTGCTCCTTTTGAACCTGTGCAGGATGCTTCTCTGGCCATTCTTACTCTCAAGGTTGTCTTTCTGGTGGCTTTCACCCCTGTTAGGCGTGTGTCTAAGTTGGCGGCGCTTTCCATTCAGCCCCCCTACTATGAGAGACACCAGGACAAGGTGGTGTTTCGCTTCAAGCCAGATTTTCTGCCTAAGGTAGTGTCTGCCTTTCATCTGAATCAGGACATTGTTCTTCCTTCTTTGTGCCCTAATCCTAGTAATGCTAAGGAAAGGGTCTTGCATTCTTTGGATGTGGTTAGGTGTCTGAAGTACTATCTGGTGGCTACTGCACCTTTCAGAAAGACTGATGCTCTTTTTGTGGTCCCTTCTGGTCCTAGGAAGGGTTTGGCTCCTGCCAAGTCTACTATCAGCAAATGGATCCATCAGGCTGTGATTCAGGCCTATTCTGCTAAAGGGAAGAATCCTCCCTTCCGCCTTACTGCTCATTCCACTCGTCCTATTGGTGCCTCTTGGGCTTTTCAGCACCAAGCTTCTGTTGAACAAGTTTGCAAGGCCGCTACTTGGTCTTCTGTTCATACCTTTTCAAAGCTTTACAAGGTTGATGTTAGGGCCTCAGCTGATGCTGCTTTTGGCCGAAAGGTTCTGCAGACGGCAGTGGTTTAAACTGTCTACTGTTAACTTTGGGGATCCCACAGTACTTTATGGACACTGCTATTGTATGTCCCGATAGTAAGTACTCTAGCTGGAGCAGGACGTACTGTATACTAAGAATAATACAATTCTGTGATTACTCACCTGTAAAATTGGTATTATGAGTATACAGTACATCCTGCTCCACCCCACCCTTGGTTTTGCATTATCTTGGATCCCCTGTATGGTGATTGTTATCATTGTTATAGTTTCCAGTTTGGGGTTGTTTTAATTCTCCCGGCTTCTCGTTAACTGCTTTTCAATGCTGGGGATTTGTGGGAGGTCCCTGGGTATTTGAGGGGCCGGGAGGAGCCTATTTTCAATGTCTCTGGAGTCCAGCACCATCTGCCGGAGTAATACCCAATAGTAAGTACTATAGCTGGAGCAGGATGTACTGTATACTCATAATACCAATTCTACAGGTGAGTAATCACAAAATTGTATTTTATACTAACTACTCCACAACACCATACTGAGTGACTACCTCCCCTTGTCCCCATAGGGACAGGAAGTACCAGAGAAGTTTAAAAGGTCGGTCACTCCACCCCTTCCTCAGTGTTTACATATTACCTATTAGTAAAAACAAGTAACTACAGGTAGAATAATTCTATAAGCATACATCATAAAAGTGTTGTTGAGGAGTTTGAAAACGTCTTACCGGTAAGAGTAACCCAGTATTTCCCGACGACGACTACTCCGATACCCTACCGAGATTATAACATATAATACCTTCTAGGATAGGATGACCGCTGAAAGCACTTTCCTTTAAAACGCTGGGTCTTGCATGACCGTAACATCTAGACAAAAAATGGTCCAATCCATATAAATTTACTGGATGGCAAGGGGAAGGGTCACTTATACACCCGGCATCAAGAAATATCCAACCAGGCTTGTTTTTCTTTCATTGAATGGAAGGAAAAGGACATCTGGGGTGACAGGCTCTGTCACCCCTATAGACTAATCCTGTCACCCCTGGATTTTATTCCTACCATTAGAGAATAACCCCCACATGCTTGGCGGGAGAGTTACTCAGTTGGGGTGTAAGTGCCCCCCTCTCATTAGCCACCGTGTTTATATGTATTTATAATATTTACACAATTTTGCGATAGTGCTCCTTTAACGAACGTATCAGAGGAGGCCAAGATTGATGCTTTGCAAATCTGTTGCAGAGATGCGAAAGCCAGCTCTGCCCATGAAACTGCCCTAGTGGAATGAGTTTTAGTTTTTAAAAGAGGAACGTAACCTGCACTTTTGTATGCCTCCTCTATGGCTTAGCTAAGTCATCTTTCTACCCCTTCTTTTATCCTCTGAGCTGAACAAATAAATCATTGTCAATCCTCCAATTTTGTGTTCTATCCAGATATCGAAGGACACAACATTACATTCAAGCCTCCCAGTCTCGCCGCCTTTTCATTTTTCTGCTTGTCGCCGAAGAAAGGCAAAATGACCTCCTGATGTTTTTTACATTATCCTGTCTTCCAGAACCCTTAGAAAAGGAGGTTGAGCAGGCATCAGTGAGATTCAAGTGCTTCTTCTTGCAGAGAATATGGCCACCAAAAGAACTGTTTTTAGGGTTAACTCTCTTTGGTGCTAAAAGGCAGAAGAAACCCCTCTATAACCCAAGAGAGATGCTTAAGATGAACCGATTTACTGTTTATTTCCATCTTTTGTACTGCCAACAAAAAGCATTTTACCAAAAGCACTTTAGAGAGAGAGAGTTCTCAAAGCTAGCACACAGAGTGCGCAACTAACAGCCCTTAATGTGTTTTTTTTTTTTGTTTTTTTTTTTTAAGTCCCATGTCTACAACTTTTGAAAAAATTCTTAAACGTTTGGAACATTAGAGGAGAGAAGGAATGTTAGGAAAATTTTAGTTGAATTTACAAAAGGCTTTCGACACTCTTCAATAAATTTTTGACGTAACTGGCTTTCTTTGCCAGGATTTCACGTTCAACATCCAGCCGTCAGACTCAACTCTTTCACTTGCGGATGCCAAATTGGCCCTTGCCAGAGAATATCCTGACTGCAAGGAAGAACTGGATTCTCCTGGCTTAGGGAGATAATAACCTTTGCTCTGTCCTTTCTGACTGTTGAGATTGGTATTACGGTTGGGAAGGCATAGGTGAACACCCCCCCCCCCCCCAATCCTGCATTAATGTGCCCCCAATCTGTGACATAGCCTCTGACCGTTTTATTTTGGTTCAGACTCTATTCTTTCGGATGGAGAATGTGGCATCTTAGGTAATCTGCTTGCACATTCAACTTTCCTTTCCAGTTAAGAGCCTTCATGTACAAAACATTTTTCCTGGCCCTGTCAAAGAACCTCATTGCTACCGAAAGAGACTTGGTGTAACCGTACGTCACCGACACTACTTTGTCCGTCAAGATTTGAACGATTCTCAGATTTTGGAAATGACAAAGCACATACCAACACACCAGTCGCTCCTTTTGATATGATGAAAGAGAAGACTCTTCCCAGTTCCAAATTATTATGCAACTATGTTCTCTGATCCATGGAACTCCCCTTTCCAGATTTGGAGCAAATTTCCACCAGTCTAGATTGAATCAAACTGGATCAGAAAGGCCGACAATTCCAGTTCAATAGAACAAACAGCCGAAGGACTTTTGAATGAGCCTGAGCCCATTCTACTGCCAGAATACAGGTCATAAAAACCAGAATTAAAATTGCTTCCCGAATAGTAGAATACTTTGTCAGCTGAAACTCTGGAATCTAGATGCCAAAGAAATGTTATTTTCCTGTAGAAGGAAGGACATCTGGAATCTAATACTATCTCTAGAAATGTTTTCAATTGCCCCAGAATCAGATCCGATTTTTCTGAATTTATCACCCACTCCAAAGATCTTAGGGTGTGAAGAACTATTTGTATCTGCTCTGTTAACCATCTTTCTGACATTTGACATAATCAGGATGTTGCCTAAGTAAGGAATTATCTTAACTGTAGATGTCTCAATAGGCCTCCACATCTACCATAACTTTTGTAAACATTCTCGGGCCAAAGAAGTGTAGAGCTACAAACTAAATGTGCCAAATCTGGCCCTACCAGAAGGAGGTCGCTCTTAGAAATCTTTGACATTCCGGGTGGACAGGAATGTGGTGATATCAACGCCATTAAAGTGGACCAACACCCAGGATTTTGACTATCCTGGGTCTTGGTCCACTTCGATGGGGCACCCCCGATCGGGGTGCCCCGCTGTGTGAAACCCCCCCCAACCCCCCGAAAAACTCACCTCTCCGCGCTCCCAGCGCCAACGTACAAGCTCTATTCCAGGACGTCTAAGCGGCTGCCGCCGCCGCCGCCTCCCGCGCGTCCCTTTTGACGCGCGCGCGCCCGCGCCGGCCATTCGCAGACGGCCGGCGCGGGCGCGCGCACGCCTGCAGGGGCGCGAGGGAGGCGGCGGCGGCCGGCCGCCGCCGAAGCTCAGGTAGGGTTTTTCGGGGGTTTTGGGGGGGTTACACCCCGCGGGACATCCCGATCTCGGATGTCCCGCGGGGTGGGGGGTGATCGGCCCGGGAATCTTATAGATTCCCGGGCCGATCACCCGTGGGTGTTGGTCCACTTTAAGCAATCCTTCTACATCAGAGGAATTGTTGACATAACTGACTCCATCTTGAACATCCGATAAAGTATAAACTGGTTCAGTATTTTTAGATTCAGAATTAATCTGTGAGACCAGTTTAGTTTTACCAAGAACAGGTTAGAATAAAATCCCTGCCCCTGTTTCTTTACAGGGACAAGTTGAATTACCCCCTTGAGAAAGAGAGCCTGTATTACTTCAGCACAAGAAAGCAAAAAGGATCTAAGCTGCCAACCCAACACAAGAAACATCACCCAGTTTCTTTGAAAATGGGCTACTGCCCAGCCTACCCTTTAGGCTTGGTTTGGTCTGCCATGGCTCCCCGGGAACCAGGAAAAAACAGATGCCCCTCCCGCACTGCTTGCCGACCTCTGCACTCTGCCCTAGCTGCGGCCCTACTCTTATTGCCATCCAGGCGCCAACCCGGAACCAGAAGTGTGACGTACAACTTACAGCGCAGGTCACTAGAGCCCCGGGACCTCCCTCAGCATGGTGGTGATGAGGAAGGATAGCGCCTACCTTCATGTAAAGATGCTGCCTGAGCGCCTGTTTTTATTAAATTGTTTAGAGAAACCCTGTGCAACCAAAGAATTCTTCGAGGGATTACTTCCAGAAAGATGAGCCTACTACAACAAGCTGTGTATGCCTAGAAAGCTTGTGGGAAATAGTTTGTGGGGGGTATTTCAAATGTAAAGGGTTGTTTTGGTCAAAAAAGTTCAAAGTGCGCACTTTGCGGAGCTGTCATTTTCCAGTAAAATTACCCTTATGTGCATGATTTACTTTGGGGTGTTACGTAACCCCCCTACCCTTGAAAGTACCTATGCATTTTGGGTATGTTCTGTTTGGGGACCTTGCTTTTTCAGATTTAACTTATTTTTCTTGTTTGCATATTGTTTTTTTTAGGAATTTTTTTTCTTTAGTGAAACCCTGTGCAACCAAATCATTAATCGGGGGATTATTTCCAGAAAACTGTGCCCATGTCAACAAGCCTGGTACAGGCTTGAGGTGTGTACTTCCAGAGAATATATAGTTTGTCGGGGTATTTCAAATGTAAAGCGTGTTTTTTCTTGAAAAACTGCAAGGTGTGCATGGCAGTTGTATATAATCTTAAAATCTCCTAAAGCTCCGTTTCAGTTTGGGGGAATCTTGGGAAATACCAATACATATGTGGCACAGTTGTAATTGGGAGAAATAGGGCTTTTGCATGCAATAAGATTTTATTGGAGAACTTGCATTTTTTTATTACAAAGAAACACTGCAAATTGTAGTTTTTGTACATAGTTCACCCAAAAATATTGGCATAACTGCTGATAATAAGCTGTGCTGAAAAAAAATATATAATTTTCCTGGGAAATTCCTGGAAATCCCTTCTAAAATCATAGTTGAACATATATAGCGCAAAATATTGAAAAATGGTCTAGCGACAGAGGGTGGCAAGATCTCAACGTAGACTAGCAGTTAAAGACCAAGAATAACAGGGTTTACCCATTGTTCTTAGACGTAGATGGAGGCATAAAAATTTTCTTGTTTTTGCCTTCAATATCTCAAGCACCCAAAGATCAGGCTGGGTGTGCAGTGCTTAATTATATCTTTTAAATCTGCACATCCATCACTTCCTACTTGTGAACATGTGTTTCAGGCTAGTGGCCTTCATCGGCACAAAGCTGTAAGTGATGGCTTTATGTTAGGTAAGGCTTGAGGGCACTAGGGGTAAGACACTTAGGGATGTTTTCTAACAGGGTATACTAGTTGTTTTTGGCTGCTAAATTGCTTTACAGAAGTTATCCTTTGTTTTTGATGGGTTTACTTGCTTTGAGTGACGCCAAAACACTGATAATTACTGGCGAAGTCAACTTTGGTCAATAAATGTTTGTCATGTAACCTCTCAGCTGTAAAATGTGCTACTCTATAGTCTTCATGGGTAATCAGGCAGGCAACGTTAAGCAAGAATATGTTAATACACGGTAAATACCCTAGTGATTATCAACTACTCAACTACTACTCAGCATATCTGACATACACATTGCAAAGAGCATGCTTCATGGAAATATACATATTGTATAAACACCAAGTGTGGACTTTTCCTCAGACGCCAGTAACTAGAAGATCCTCTCCATACATGGAAGATACTGGCGTATGAAGGCACCCATTGTTTTCAATGAGAGACGTCTGTATCTAGTCCACGTCCTCCCATCAGCCGGGACCAGGGAGCTTCACAAATTGGGGTTATGGGGGGGGGGGGTGTGATTGGCGCCATGGGACCGTCTTAAGGTAAGCTGATATTCTAGTTTAATGCTGGTGCTGGTAAAAGCTGAGGAAAAGTCACAGAACTTCATATAAGTTAGCCATTTCAATAAAACTCAGAGGGAATAAACTATAGTTTCCTACAGTTAGAGAGATTGAGCTTCCTTGCTCTGATTTGCGCAGGGCAGCTAGGAAATACATTTAATGTGTTCAGAGTAAAAGTTGCTGCTGCATCAAAGAAACATTTATATGAACATTTAATTTTGAATAAGCGATGTGAAATAAAAGCTTTCATGTAAATAGTATGAACCACCTATAGGTTTTAATGTTTATAATTCAAGTAGCTAACAAAATTGTTAAAAGTGCACATGTTCCCTTAGGGATCTGCTCAGCAAATCGTGGTCTTTCTTACCTCCCCCATGTACCCACCTTACTATATGGTGGCCACTTCATCCTATGTAGCACTCCTTTCCCATACTATTGTCTGTACAATGAATGTTCACATTAACTGCATGCTAAACACTACAACCTTTTTTTCCCCCCACCTTTTTTTGTTGTTGCTGCCTTGCGTCTTTGGTCTCCGGTACAGTTTTTTGCAATGGGCAAAATGGGATTGCGCTTGAACATAATTAATAGGTGAATATCCTGAGATAAAGGCAGTTTATAGCAATGTCTAAGGTAATGTGGCTAGCCTGCATTTAAGACTTTATTTATGTTTAGTCAGTGATGCAATTGTATACACAATCTGTGTGGCACACCTTTTAGGCAATGGTACCAACATGTTAGCCAGTTTGAATGCTTCTAAATTGAATTTTAATTTTCTGTTTATATTTGCATTCTGCATGGTGTCTTGCTCATTAGCAATACATATACAGCATGCAGAACCTAATGACTGTTGTCAGTGAGCTGATGACGTTTTCTTCTTTGGCCATCATGAACATTCACGGCTGCAATAATTCGAAAATTTAAATCTGATTACATATTACAATATTAGGTCCTTTTGGCAGTCAGTGATATATAAAAAGCTTTATGAGCCGAACGGGCTGGCAGCCACAATCCCGCCTACCCTCGAATGAGGTGTGTGTCCGTGGTGGCTATTCAGAAATCCTGCCGCGGGAACGCACCCTGAAGGTATAGCTGATGGCGGCTGCGGCTCACGCATGTGATGTTGGATCAAGGAGAAGGTGAGTTTATTGGGTGACCTGGGTGGTTCCACACAACGGGGCATCATGAATCTGAATGCTTCAGGGGGAGGGAATCGGGCAGCTCTACTTTAAGAACCACGACACAATGCGTGGATCACCATCTTAACCTTTCTTCTAGCATGTGAGATTGACGTTCTCAAAGCAAAGCCAACTGAAAAAACCCAAGAGATTGCTTTTTATCCATAACCATCTGTAGAATACTCGCTAAGCTATACTTTTAGCTACATCAAAGCAAATTATTACCTTGCTCACATTTCTGTAGATGTTGCTACTAATTGCTGGTCTTGATTCACTGATGTGTGATTACACTTTCAAAAATAGGGTTTAGAAGAAAAATGCTTATGATACTTTTTAGCTGCTATTTAAGAATCTCTGAAGTTTTTTCAAAGCCACACATACTGTTTTGTGAGGGATTATAGATTTATACTGGTCAGACATTTTACAGTTCCTTTAAACAATTCTTGATTCAGTCATTTAATTGAATTCAGTTATTTTCTATTACTGATTTAGTCTTTGTTCAGCTGGGATTGTTAGAATAAAACTAAGCATAAATATCTGTCTAAATGCAAGGTTAAGCGTAAATAAAATGGTGTATGGTGGTTCTAGAAAAGAATAATTGCATAATTGTATAATTGTTTAAATATATATAGGATAAAAATAGGATAACATAGGATAGTTCAATAAAATATTTATAGCCCGCAATGCATGCTGCAGTGATTCAGGGAATGTCTGCCAAACACATGTAATTAAAAGTTCCCCTATTTCTTGCTTTCTTACATTTTCATCCACCTTATCTTCTGTCTTCTTAACTCTTGCTCTACTTTTGTTAACTCCTCTCTAGCTCTCTGAATTATCTAATACTACTCTTAACTTTCTGGCTCACAGATAGACCACCTGTTCTTTTCTGTGGAATGCTTGTCAGACTGGTAAACAAAAGGGACATGAAGCAGCCAGCAAATGCAAGAAATGTGAGGGTGAAAAAAGTGCTAGGTCAGTACACTTTATTGACCAGTCCTATGCAATTATAGTGTAATCTCTAAGAATACATTTTCATTAGTCACACTTTTAATGCTGTTTCTGCTGATGAACACAAAACTGGAGTACATAAATTGCCATTTCTGTGTAGACCGTTCAGGGGCTTGTTTTGCACTTTAAAGTCAAAAATAAAATTGAGCAAGAATGCCCAGCATTGTGTGGTAGCTGCATACTGGGATCCTGGAAGGCTCCCTTTCTAATTAAATACATAATCAAACCTGCTGACATCAGCAATGGCGTTTATTTAAGTTTAGTTTCTGAGCCTCCTGTGAAGTATACATTTTTAAGGCTGCTGTCATGCAAGTGTTTAGTGATGTGTAGTCTTAACGCAAAGTTTAAAACATATAAAATACTGTAGTGTTTACATTGGGCTTATGCCAGTACATAAAGACTGGTTTAAGTTTTCATTCTAAAAAATATTTGGGGTATGCATTGCATTCTGTTAGTGTCCCCACCCTTTTTATACCAAACCTTTTTTGAAAAAACAACTTTGTACCTGAATTGTAAAATTATTTATTTGTGAATAGCTCTACACGACTTATCACAGGGCTAGTGGCAACACACCTTTTAACACAGAATCAATTTCCGTTTACTGGATTTCCTATGTTCCTTATCAAATGCATCTCATCATACCAAGCTTGCATTGCAAGCATGCTTTCACTGTCAGTCAGTGCACATATTGTGCAGTAGCCAAGTAGGAAAATCATTCAAGGACAAATCCGGAATATGACTGTTGAGACTTTAAGCCACAAAAATGTCGCATTCTGCAGATGATGCAAATTTATTGGGGCAGACTTAATCAGCCACTGGTTTACAGATCACTCAATCTTTCACTGTTGAAGTATGCCGCCAGCAGACCCTACTATGTGGTGGTTGAGAGATAGCCTGGGGTGTTCAGTGGATGTACAGCTAGCTAAAGTGGGTGCTGGTGCTAGCAGAAATCATTGTGGTGTAGGAGTGTAGGACGAGGCTCAATCCTAGGTTCTCCTTTTTTAGACTTGTAATGGTATATAACAAGAGGCATGCCTTTTTTTCTTTTCTTTTTTTTTTTTACGAAGATTTGTAGAAGGGTGTCAAGGCCATTGGGGGAGACTGTATCCCAGCCATCCTGTATTCTGCAGATGAGTCAGTGCCCACTTTTAGTGGTGCCAGCCATAAGATAGGTCCCCCCATGCCCAATATTGGGCTCAGTCTTGGAGAGGGGGCACTGGCAACTGCTAAGGTAGAGACACAGCTTGGCAAATAATACATGTTCAAGACAGCAGCAGCACCATATGATTCTTCCTGCACTGAGCACTATTTTGCCTAGAAACTGCCCTGCCTGAAGCACAGGGAGAAAAGCACATGGTTCCTCTCTTGATTTTAGATCTGTCGAAAAGTCCTCAAAAGTAAATTAATTCGTTTGGTGTCTAGGTCATCTTTGTCTTGCTATCTGAAGTGTCTACTGTACCAGGATTAGATTTTGGCAACGGGGGCGGGGATGAAACAAATACCCCAGGCAGAATTAATTAGTGGGTACTTCCACCATATACACCATACACTTATTCTAAGCTAGCAGTCCTAAGATGGCTTCCTGGTAATGGAATTATAGGCACAGCTTAAGCAGCAACTGTCTTGCTAGACGAGGAGGGAAAGTGGTGCCTATTGACCACAGTTTAATGTTTTGCTGGTCTGTTATAGGCACATTCATACAGCATGCAGCCTTCAAATTTGGTATGGTTCAGTTATTCTGCCATTCAAACTGATCCCATCCACATAGTTGTGATGATATCTAGGTAAGAAAAAGCAAAAAAAACAGGGTGCTAAATAGTTAATTTCAATCCAGACTAATCTAGGCCTGCAAGGCTTAGGTAAGTAGCAGAAGGAACAATGGCAAATTATAGCAGGGCTTCATTATAATATCTTATAGGGGATCCGCTTGTAAAGTCCAGGCATATCCGCAGTAAAGTCCAACTTGTGTTGAGGTATTTCCCACCCCTAATTTTAAAACAAACCTTAGCAACTTTCTCTCTTTTGGTTCACCATGGATAATAGGCACTGGGATGTGATTGGCCCTAAGATCTGAACGGATTGGGGGAAACCAAGTGATAAGGTTGGGAACATTGTTGTAATAACTGGTTATGCTACCCATATTAAGTGATCCTTATACTATCTTGCGATGCAAGCCCTCAATGCAAAATTGACTTGGTCCTATGAGGAATCCTAACGAAACAAGTCCATGTTTGCCTTCTAGTAAAGAAATGCAATGTTCTATATGGGGGGGGGGGGGCGCTCCTAATCGGTGGTACAAATACCACTGGCACTGGTGGAACACAAGATCCTATCAGATGGTACTAAACCAGGTCTCAGATTGATCTGTACCCCCAACCTGATATACATTTTTGTGCATTTCATACACTTTAATTGGTTGGTTTGTATTTTTTTTAACACTTAGTGTGACAACCTATAATTACCACCCAGGTAGACCTTGAGATATTTAGAAAATGGAAAGTGGCACTTGCTGAAAAAAGGTTGGAAACCCCTGTTCTATATAATACCAAAGGTCCACAAGAATTTCCTCTAATGTGGTGCACCATCAATGATAATCAATAACGGCGTGCTCACCAACAACTCGACTAAATAACTAACTGAAACCTGGATAGTACTATCCCCAGGGATCAAAAAAAGGGAGCACAACCCACCAGAAAAAAGATATACAAATGTTTATTCAAAAAATATTCAAAAGACTTTATACACTACAGACATTTAAAACCAACATTTAAGACACATTAAAAATCCCCATGCTGACCCTGATATTACTCTTTCCTCTAAATACCCAATAAATATGAGACTGCGGTTGTTGTTAAGTATAATATTGGCCAATCCTCACTATATAATAAAAAAAATATAATAATCTAATCAAAAAAATATATATATACAAATATCCCTAATCAATAATATACCGTATTTGCCGGCGTATAAGACGACCCCCCAACATTTCCACTTAAAATATAGAGTTTGTTATATACTCGCCGTATAAGACTACTCGCTCTTCCGCACACCTTCCACACTCACACGATCTGTCACAATGTGTTGAACAGGTGTAGGGTTTCCTGAAATCGGACTCAGTAGTAGTGTTTTCACAGCCCCTGGCCGTTGAGGGTTAAGACAGGCTGACCCTGGTTTTAGATTTCCACTAGCTGTAGGTTCAACATACCTCCCAACTTTTCAGAATGGGAAATCGGGACAGTATGTAAATTAAGCCACGGCCCCTCATTAATTGATGGATAGGAGATAGGATATAACAGTTACAATAATAAAACACTTTGAATAGGCAAATAAATCATTTATTACTGCAGATCTGCATGTTACACCTCAAAGAGACACCAACGAGGGACAGGGGGACATGGCCTTCAAATCAGGGACACTTGGGAGGTATGGTGTAAATAAAATAGACATCTCCATACAAATCCCCCAAAAATAAGCTGAGCTGTGTGTGAGGGGCACACTTCACAGGTGAGGCAGGCAGCGGGTCAGGAGGTCACATGATAGGGCAGCAGCGAGGAGCCCCTCACACACAGCTCGGCTTCTTTTGGGGGGACTGAGTAAAGCGCCTTTGTTTCACACCCATTAACACACATACACACTACCTGGATGCCCAGACGGGGCTTTACAGGGCACCGGGCACTGCCCTCTCCTCTCCACAGTTCAGTCATCGTGGCTTTCCTCCTCATAGGTAACCCGAAGCAGCGTCGCCGACTGGCAGCCAATCAGGAGTGAGCTTACAGCAGATGCCGGAAAAAGGCTGTGAATGTAGAGGGGATTGGAGGCCGGGCTGAGTGCCGGCCCCCCGCCCCCGCTCTTACTTCCTTTTGTAGAGCCAAAGCGCCGCACTGGCAGGGCAGCAGGCAGGAGGAGAAAGCAGGCCCTGCCTTTGGCTCCGCCCCCACACACATCGCAGCTCCCAAGTCCCCGACTGTCCCGGGACACGGAATAGCGGGACAAGGAGCCTTCTCGCGGGACAATCCTGCAAAAATCGGGACGGTTGGGGGGTATGCAGAAGGAGAGAATCTGAAGGTATGTCACCCGTGCACTCGGCGTATAAGACGACCCCCCCACTTGGAAGCATGTTTTTCAGGGGCAGAAAGTAGTCTTATACGCCAGCAAATACGGTATATACACAAAAAATATATACACAATATATACACAAATATATCCAAAATATGTGCACATGAAAAAAAAAAAAATCCAAGATTAAATGCAATACCTCAAACCTACATTCCCTTAATTATCTTTTGAGCCGGCACAAAAATATATAAAAATATATAAATATATAATGGTGTTCTAAGAGACAACAATTAATAATCCCTACAATCTATCAAATTGATTTAAACCAAAACCATATAAATTATTAATATAGTGCCCTTAATCCCCAAATAATAATAACTGTGCACAATGCAGAATATTGTCCCGGAAGTGCTCAACAGTTTTACAGAATATCCAATCAACAAAATGTGAATAGCAGAGAAAAAGGGAGGGGGGGGGGGCACCAAGTGTAAACAAATATGGCCACAAAGGCCATATATTGAACATCATAACCAGCTCTGAGTCAGGGTTTTATTGGGCCCAGGGTGTAGTGACCTGGAGCCAGCTGACTCTCAATGCTAGGTCCCTTACCTGTTGAAGGGAGCTTCTTCCACCTCCCTCCACTCCTGGTTGCCCTTTTCTTGTGGACCTTTAAGTAAGATGAAAAGCCTTTTTGCAGCATGAGAATGAGCGCATGCTAAAATTTGCTTTTTACTGAAATAGCAGAGAGAGAGAATTGACTTTTAGCAGAATGTCAACAGTGAGTACATTTGAACAAGGCTTCCAAATCAACACGTCTTTGACTAAGATGTTTAATTTTACCTTAATGGTCAGACTGTGATACATCATGGTTTGCTTTTGAGTGACGTTTCGGCAGCCCTGATCCAAAGGATTAATCCTGCATGTACTACTACCCACTATTGTCTGTAATTTTGATACTGGTTGCTGAAGTTATTGTAGGAGAATTTCCTGTATAAAATGCTCTGCCTACAGTATGTAACTCCACCTGCTTCTAATGGCTTTTCTTTTTTTATTGTTTAAAATGGTGGGAAATTTGTTTTATTTAAGTGTTTTTACATTTCTATTTTTATATTGTATAATAATAAATAGAAGGAAGATGAAAAAATGCATTTCCTGGGATATGGAAGAGGGTCAGTCAACTTTCTTAAATTACTGGTGATTTACTTAATCTTAAGCAGGATACCTTCTTTTAGCAATTAAATGTATTTTCTTGTACACATTCTTTGGTTATTTTGAACATTTATGTTTAGGTTTGGGCGTGGAAAATAGTATGTTATGATCTTTGTTACAATTTCAAGGAAATAAAGGAAGTAAATGTATATATTGTATAATAACTCTTTGAATTGATGCTTACAGCAAGCTAATCGCTATAAACAATAGTGCATGCAGAAACATACTTCAGCTCTGCATCTTAGGTTGTGGTCTTGGTGTTATCTTTCCAAAGTAGATTTATTATCCTGAAATATCCAGGTATGAAGTGCTGGTGATTCTGTACATAAAGTCATGTCGCGTGGCCCCCACACACACTTTCCAATCCCTCTTATAATGTTTGCACAAATATTTAACTACAAGTCCTATACAGCAGCAGTGTGTGGTGTGAAGACAAAAAAATATGTTCCTTGATACTTAAGTAGAAGTAAAACATTTCTATACCAGTGAGGGTCCTAGCCCATAAGAACCTTTAACTAACCTAACCTACGCCCTCACACCTACAGTGTACTCTGCATTAGGGAGGGGCTCACCTTTTCATAGTGAAGCTTTATCCAATAAGGGACAGGAACAACGGGATCCCGAACAAAAACAAAAAATGGCACACAGAGTTAGGGTCAGCAGTCTGCTTAACCAAACCTTAAAGCTCCCTTTATCAAAAGGGCAAAACAGGTGATTTCCAAAAATATGTGCATTATTCATAGTTATAAAATTGCAGTTAGTTTCTTGAGGTCCCCTCTGGCTTTTAAATGGACCATATTGTACTAAATGTCTACTATTCTATTCTTGGGTTTATTAGCCTTTTCTTACTTTTACCTTCTACACATGTATCTGTATAAGCAGTTGTAGAAGTGTCACCATTCCATCACATACACCTGCGAGGAAGTAGTTGTTAACCATATTTGTGGGAAGTATGATCATGTAAGTGATAAATATATAAGGATCTAAGGACACCTCATGTACTTGGGTTACTGATTGATTATAGTTTTTCTGAAACGAAATGTACCCGTTTTAGCCTTCCAGGTACAAGACTTAGAAGACACAAAGGCTGTCTTGCCTTGGGGTGTACCAATAGACCCCCCACTCCTAGAAAATGCATCTAGCAGAGATCAGAGCAGTTTGCCTTCCAATGAACTCCACTTGTCCAATTAAAAAGACAAAACAAAAAAGCCTGGTGCCCCATCAGCACCCCTTTGGTGTGCTCCACCTTAAAAGCCCAGATTGACCATGCATGTGAGCATCCTTGTAGAAATGTCTTTAGCCATGCATTTATTTAGTCTCCCTGCCAAGCTGTTCATAAAGAGGCACTGCTTCTTCATGATTGCGTGTTGCTTAACCCTTTTGTTGCCAAGCACGTAACACCTACGTGCTGGCTTGGCTGGGCCTTAAGTGCCAAGCCCGTAGGTGTTACGTGCTTGACTTTGATCGCTTCTAGTTTAAAAAATAAAAATAAAAAATACTCACCTGACCCCTTGTTGGATCCGGCCGGGCCCCTTTAATTTGGTGCCATCCGATCCCCCGTGGGGGGTCGGATGGCTCCAGGAGAGCCCCCGGAATAGGCCGCCCCCCCCCCCGCTTCTGCAGCAGCAGCTGCTAACTGTAAAAAAAAAAAAAAAATAAAAATGACATTCACTTACCTCCATGTGCGCTGGCTCCCGCTGTCCCTCCTCTTCACCTGGGGGGCCTCCGATCCCCCCCCAGGACTTACCGATCTTCAGGAGGGAGCCTGGGAGGCTCTCTCCTCTCTTCTTCAAGATGGCGACCGCCATCTTGCCTCTAAGCCCCGCCCCCTTGGGGGCGGGGCTTATGACGTCATCCCGGTCCCGATCACCGGCTTCAGCTTTCTCAGCTTCTCAGATGCCGGTGATCGGTGCCCTGGAAGGAGGTGACAGGAGATCCTCTGATCTCCTGCCTTCTCCTTCTCTGGATGCCGATCACAGGCATCTGTCAGCTGAGCGGCGAGGGACAAGAGCTTGCAATCGAAGGTAAGTACAGTAAAAAAAAATTATTTTTTTTTAATAAAATACTTTTTTTTATTGTGTGGTGTTTTTTTTTTTACAGTTAACCCTTTGTGAGCTGGTAAGGGGTCCATGAGACCCCTTATACCAGTTCACATGGCTGGGGGGGTGGCATTGCCATTAACCCCCGCACCCCCATTACCTGCCTCCCCAAAGGCCAGGGGGGGGCAGAAGAGCCCGGGCCCACATAGGCTATGTGGGCTCGTAGGCTGCAGGGTGGGGGGGCCACCAAAGCTGGCCCCCCCACTCTGTGCCTACAAGCCCCCATAGCTGGTCCCGGGCTGGTTACTTTGGGTAAGGGGGACCCCACGTCATTTTTTTTTTTGGATTTTTAAGGGTTTTTAACCCTTAAAAATCCAAAAAAAAATGGGGTCCCCCTCCCCGGGAAGGGGGACCCTATGTCATTTTTTTTTTTAATTAACCATTTGTCATCCAGCAGCTATAAAAGGCTTCTGGGCAGGAAAGGGTGTCTACCTATACATATGTGGTATCGCTGTAAGCGGGAGAAATTGGGGTTTCTCACGCAATAAGATTTTATTGACAAACTTACATTTTTTATTACAAAAAAACTCTACAAATTGTAAAAAAATATATATTTTTTATTTTTTTTCACACATTTCACCCAAAAATGTTGAGAATACACCTAAAAAACACAAACAAGACATTTCATGTTAAAGCCCAGACTCTGTTGAAAAAAACAATATATAATTTTCCTGGGAAATCCCTGGAAATCCCTTCGAAAATGACAGTTGAACATGTGTAGCGCAAAACACTCAAACTCAGTCTGGCAACAGGGAGTGGCAAATGCTGCAGGTAGGCTGGCAGCGAAAGGGTTAAAGCTAGAGGTGGGATTAGAGCAGCTGCAGCTAGAAGACCCGGTGCATCAGTAGCTTCTGCAGGTCTCTAGTCTCGATCAGAGCAGGATCAGAGAAGTTCTAGAGCAGTAGTGTTTTTCTCCTTTTTGTGTTTTCACAGTAATGTTAGAGGGTCGCACATGCGCCCAGGTCCTCGCATCTGCTGCCTCTAGGGGACATAAAAACTGATACCAAGACCTAGGTCACACCAAGCATGAAGGCAGTGGAAGGTCTGGTTGCTAATTCATGGCAGTTAGTCAGAGCCCATAAATTAAGGAGCCATAGTCCCCTTTACTGCTAAGGGTAATTGGTTTTAGAGGGCCAGCTTTTTATTTTTTTACACACAGGGGGCCACTGTGGATCCAGCAGGGTTCTTAAACACCCCCTCTGCTCCAGCATAGCAACAGGTTTGCTGTGTATGGCAGCATGGGGCTCAGTTTAGACGTTGTAACTAAATTTTAGGGGGCTGGGGAGAAAGTCGCATGACAACTGCTCTCCCTGCTATTACTGGCTGCCATTAACCACACTGCTGTCACCACTGGCTCCAGACCTCCCCGGCCTAGTATTTCACCCACAGCACCACAGCCCAGGTGGATCTCCGTAGCCAAGGAGATCTACATAGTTAATTAGGATCTATTGTTTTTCCTTTTTTGCAGGTAGACACTGTTAAAGAGGACACAGACTATTTTAGGTATCCACTCCCTCATTTAAACCTTTTAAGTGCCAGCTACACAAGTCTCGCGTAAACAGATGCTCTGCTTGTGATCCCTAAAGAAAGGTTGGTGGCTACCAAAACCACTAACAGCCATGGGATCACAGAGGCTGTTTCTCAAGCCTTATTCTGCTAGTGGTAATAAACATCTTATTCATGTAACCACTTATTCTACTAGAACTGTGTATCCAGGGCCTTTCAGCACCAGGCCTTCGTACACCAGGTTTGCAAGGCTGGCACTTGGTCATCTATTCACACTTTAACTTCTTTTTATAAGGATGATGTACAGTCATCCACGGACATGCTGCTTAGAGGAAAGGTACTTTAGGCGGTATTTCGGGCATCTTCAAGAAACAGTGTCCCGGTTTTTTTTTTTTTTTTTTGTATATACAGTGTAAAATGGTTTTCCCTTAGTTGTCCATACGGGGAAACTGCACCTGCCTAAGAGTGTTGCGACTGTGCCCAAACCCTTTGATATTGATAAGGTTGTCTTAGGCCGTTGCTTTTTCACCAGCTATTTTCGTCAATAAATGTATCATTCCCCCCAAAGATCTGGTTTCGACTACTTGTGTACTGGGAAAGATACTGCCACATCAGGCCTTGTACCTGTTCTAGTCCTGCCTCTGGTTTTGAGCAATTCTCAATGATAATGAAGCGGTGTGCCTGTATGGACAACAAAGAGAAAACCATATTGCAAGGTATGTACCAAACTGGTGTTTTGTACAGCTTCCATTAATTTCTAGTCCTCCTCACCTCGTCTGAAGATTGAATTGAAAGCTGTTTTCCCCAGGTGTTTGTTTTTTTTTTTTTTTTTTTTGCATTACTAATAGATATGTCCTTAGTTGTTAAACACCTAAGCGGCAGGCCAGTTAAAGTCTGTTGACAGGTAGGGTAGCTGCTTCAACACTGTGTTTTAGCATGGGCAATGTTTATTTTGCTTAGGCTGCTTTGCTTGTTGTCTCGTTTTTTTTTTGTTTTTCCTGTCACCAAGATTCTTTCCAGGGATAATGCAAATGTGTTTATTCAGGTTATTAAAGTTAACCTAGAATTTTGTACCTTTTTCCTTAAATTTATATGATCAGTTTTTATATGTATATATTTTACTGCTCACCTTGCCAACAAGTGGCTGAACAGTACTTTTTTTTTTTTATTAGGCTCAGAATATTCCCAGTACTCTGTAATGTATATGACAACTGACTCTTAAAGCAAAACAAAACACAGGCATGGCTGACCCTGAAATCGAAAAGATTCCAGGACTGTTTGCTGGCTTTCCTCCGGGGCATCCCGAATCGGGATTCCCTGCTGTGTGAATCCCCCTCAGGGCGCTGGTGATTGCTTACCTTTCCTCAGTCCTATTGTGCATGCGCAGTCTCTCGTCAAGTGAGAGCAGAGCGTGACGTGACTGTCATTCTGCAAGCAGATTTCATTGTTTTCAATGGGGCTGCAGGAGCATTTGAGAAACATTTGGTGAATGAAATAAACACAGCAAAATTCGCTGAAAGAGCCGAGTTGTTCTAGGCTTGCTCGGGGGTGCCACACAGTGGGTCATCCCAATTCTGGAAGCTCCGGGGTAACTGAACAAATCCTGGGAAAGTCAAATTGGCGGGTTTTATTTTGCTTTAAAGAGGAGCAACATCAGACATAGTCTAAAATCGAATTTAGGCTAAAATACTGGCAGGTACACATAAAGCAGAGGAAGAATAGATGCCATGTAATTGAGGAGCGAATCACTGTGGGATCCCAGGAGCTTAACTATATAAACAGTGGTGATGATCTTTTGACTATTACACAATGGGATAAATAAAATCTGTCTGGCTAGCAGCTTTATTCTCTCTATAACGGCAAATGGTGCATGACTTGATTCCTGGTTCTGATTTTCTATGTTGATCACTGTCCCACAGAAATTAAGAGGGTGCTGTATCTATTCTGGAGTGCAGGGTGCTAATCTTACTATTCTAAGTATACAGCACATCCTGTTCCAGAAGATATTCCTTACTCTTGGGTTATCCAGTAGATGGCGCTGGACTGCAGAGACAGAAAATTGGCTCCTCCCGGCCCCATATATACTAGGGACCTCCCACAAATTCCCCAGTTCTTCTCTGCAGTCTGGGCTGCGATGACTAGGAGATGGTTCTTTCTACTGGCAGATGAGCGGGGCTTATTAGCCTGCGGCCCTGTAGGACTATTCCCACCCGTTCCTGCCTCCCAGCTTAGGCTGCGCTGGTCGGGTGATGGTAGGCCTTGTCACGGGGGCGCGTTTTCGCGGGGGCGGGCCTTGCGGATGACGTTTTCCGTATCACGTATACTTCTAGGAACAGCCGCACTCTTACTTCAGGCGCAATATTCTTGCGTGGGTGCCCGGTCCGCGGAGACGCCAAATTCGTTAGTGAAGGAGTGCTGGTCCTTCACTAACGAATTTGGCTTTTCTTTACATTTCATTGTATTTTGCTTACGGGTTCTTTGCTTTATGTCTTACAGGCGGCGCAAACTTTTTTGTGGTTTCTCCCGGTCCTATCCCCTCTATTTAGTGTTAACTCCCTATTGGAGGGCTATTGTATTGTATATCTCCCACTTCCCTAGCGGGCTATTGGGGCATCCTGGGTAGCCTTATTGGCGTCAATCCCAATTGGCCTATTGTGCCACAATAATCACCATATGGAGGCTTCTCAGGATAATGTGCTTGGGGTTCCTTCTGGACAAGCCCTGGTGTGTGGGGTATCCCCTAAAAGTGATGTCAGGGTGTGTGTACACTGCGCCCAGCAGATGCTTGCGCTGCAGTCTGGGTTACCGGCGGCTGGGCCTGCGCCCCCTCAGGCTTCGCCTACCCCCCCCACGCTTACATCTGACTCCTAGTGAGGTGCATACCAGTGGGGAGTCTCAACCTGATTTGGCTGCACGGGTGGCCAGCATTGAGACACATATTGCTGGCTCTGGCCCGTGTAAGGCTTCTGCTAAGAAGCGGCATTTATCACCTAACGTTTCCCTCTTTCCTATGGAGCCTGAGGAATTTTTTGACGTTACCGGTTATACCCCCCTGGAAGAGGGGGAATTATTTTCTGATTCAGAATCATCTGAGGAACAATCTAGGGTGCATGGTGCCGATTCTGGGCCTGACCCATGGGCTTCAGATGATACTGACAGGCTTTTAGCTCACATTTTTGAAGTACTCTGTATCTCTCCTCCTGCTGTGGCTCCGCTGCAGCAGGGGGAGCTGTTTCATACTGTTAAACCACGCTTGGAGTTTCCTGAACAAACTCATTTTAATAATCTGGTGCTCAAGGGGTGGGAACGGCCTAGCCGGCTCCCCGGGGTGCCAAAGAGTTGGGATAAGCGGTATCCCTTTCCTGCTGAAATGGTTAAACGGTGGTCATGTCCTCCTGAGGTGGATGCACCAGTTCTGGGGTTGTCCAACACATCTGTCATGCATTCCCCTGACTCTACTACACTGAGGGATGGGGAGGACAGGCGCATTGATCAGCTGGCTTGCCATGCCTTTGCGGCTGTTGCTATTAAAAGCCTGCTCAGGGGTCTCTTAGATGGGGCCCCTGAGGATGCAGGTAGTGAAGAGTATAGAGCTCTTCTGCATTGTGAGGAATTTGTTGCATATGTTCTCTCTGCCTTGGATGATACCATTAGAATGTGTGGCAGGGCATCTGCCTTGTTGGTGGCGATACACCGCTCGGTCTGGCTGCGCCAGTGGGCAGCTAAGAAGGCTCTCACTGGGTTTCCCTTCAAGGGGATGCGCCTCTTTGGTGAACAACTGGACTTGTTTGCTGAGGGAGGCAAGTTACCTCAGCTTAGAAGGCAGCCCCGGTCCTTTCATGGTTCAGGTTCCTTTTCTCCTTCCTTCAGGGGCTCCAGAATAGGACAGGGAACTTCCTTTACTGGAGCCCGTGGAGATTTTTGGGGCAGGAGCAGAGGACGTGGCCGCCCTGGCCCCTCCTGAGGTCCCAAGCCTAAGTCCTCCCCCAAGCCCCCTCAGGCATGAAGGGGCGCCCTCACCCATCCGGTTGGGGGGACGGCTTCGGCTCTTGGCTCATGTCTGGAGGCGTCATGTCTCAGACCGGTGGATTCAGGAGGTAGTGTCCTCCGGTTACAAGATAGTTTACAGCCTAGCCGCCCCCAAGATTCATCAAATCTCGGTTAGCTCAAAACCCCGTCAGCTCAGGGTCTGTCCCTGGCTGTCCAAGGCCTTCTGGAACTGGGTGTCATCTGCCGGGTGCCCTTGAGGGAAAGGGGCAAAGGCTATTATTCCAATCTTTTCATTGTTCCCAAAAAAGATGGGTCCATCAGACCCATCCTGGATTTGAAGCACCTCAACAAATTTGTCAGATTCAGACACTTTCGCATGGAGACTCTGCGCTCAGCTGTGACTTTCCTACGCCCAGGGGACTTCATGACCTCTGTAGACATCAAGGATGCTTACCTTCGCTTCCCTTCCCTTCGGTCTCACCTCGGTTCCCAGGGTATTCACCAAGGTGCTGGCAGGAGTGATGGCTCTGCTGAGATCTCAGGGCATTCGCATTTTTCCCTACTTGGACGACATGCTTATCGCTTCTCAGTCCTTCCATCAGGCAGAGCTGGACACTCAGCGGGTGGTGTCCACACTGGAGTCATTCGGCTGGGTGATCAACCACCCCAAATCTTCCCTGTCTCCTTCCATGGTGAAGTCCTTTCTGGGCATTATTCTGGATTCATCTCAGGTCAAGATCTTTCTTCCTCAGCAGAAGGTGTCTTCAAGAGAAAGCTCAGCTCCTTCTGTCTTGTCCTCATCCATCCATCAGGTAGGGAATGCAACTGGTGGGCCTGATGGTGTCCTGCTTCAAGATGGTTCCATATGCTCAGTTTCACATGAGGCCTCTTCAGCTTCACCTCTTGTCAGTATGGGGTTGGGACCCTATGTCCTTGGATCAGGTTTGTCCTGTCCCCTCTGGTCAGGCTCTCTATCGTGGTGGCTGGACTCAAGGACCTGCTGGGGGGCAGATCCTTTCTGGCCCCCTGCTTGGGAGACAGTCACCACGGATGCCAGTCTGACAGGTTGGGGGGACTTTTGGATATCCCTGAAATTTCAGGGTTAGTGGGGCCCTCAGGAGGCCCATGCCCCTATCAACATTCTGGAGTTGAGGGCGATCAGGTTGGTTCTCGCCCACTTAACCCCACACCTGCGGGGTCGGGTTGTTCAGGTCCGCTCGGACAACCAGACGGCGGTTGCCTACATCAATCATCAGGGAGGGACCCGGAGCAAGAGGGCCCTCAAGGAAGTGTCCCTAAAACTGTCCTAGGCGGAGGAGAGTGTTCCCTGCATCTTAGCTGTGTACATCCCAGGGGTGGAGAATCTGGAGGCAGACTCTCTGAGCAGGGGGACCTCTCGTCTGGGAGAATGGTCCCTCAGCAGCAGGGTGTTTCGCTCCCTGTGCCACCACTGGGGAAGCCGGATGTGGATCTGTTTGCATCCCGTCACAATCACAAGCTTCCAGTCTTTGTCTCTCTGTCCCAGGATCCTCTGACCTTGGCCATGGATGCCCTGGCAATGTCTTGGACGAGGTTTCAGCTCCTGTATGTGTTTCCCCCTTTTCCCCTGCTGGGCAGGGTGCTGCGCAAGATGGCTCAGGAAAGGGTGCCAGCCATACTGGTGGCCCCCTGTTGGCCAAGAAGAGTGTGGTTCGCAGACATCGTGCAGCTGGCAGTAGATCATTACGCCCTGCCCCGGGTTCCAGATCTGCTCACTCAGGGGCACCTACGCCACCCCAATTTACAAATGCTGGCTTTGACGGCCTGGCTGTTTAAACCTCCATCTTGATGGAAAAAGGGCTGCCTGCTTCGGTGGTGAATACCCTGATCAGGGCTAGGAATAGGTCCTCTTCTTCCATCTACTACAGGGTTTGGCATACTTACATTGACTGGTGCGAGTCTAACTCGCTCCCCTGCCGTGTGTTTTCTATTCCTAGGATTCTGGAGTTTCTGCAACATGGTTTGGATCTGGGTCTTCAGCTTAGTACTCTGAAAGGTCATGTTTCTGCCCTGGCTATTTTTTTCCAAAGATCCTTTGCTCAGCATCCCCTGGTCAAGACCTTCTTCCAGGGGTTTACTCACGTGCGTCCCCCACGTAAGCCTATATTACCAGTCTGGGACTTGAACTTGGTCTTATCTGCTCTGCAGGGTTCTCCCGTCGAGCCCTTGCAAGGGGCCCCTTTGTCCATTCTTACGCTTAAGGTGGTCTTTTTGGTGGCTATCACTACTGTTAGGCGTGTTTCTGAGTTGGTGGCGCTTTCCATTAAGCCTCCTTATTTTGAGAGACACCAGGACAAGGTGGTGTTTCGTTTTAAGCCAGATTTTCTGCTAAGGTTTCTGCCTTTCATCTCAATCAGGACTTTGTTTTGCCTTCTCTGTGTCCTAATCCTAGTAATTCTAAAGAGAGGGTTTTACACTCTCTGGATGTTGTCAGGACTCTGAAGTTCTATTTGGTGGCTATTGAATCCTTCAGGAAGACTGACGCTCTTTGTCCTTCCGTCTGGACCTAAGAAGGGTGTGGCTCCGGCTAAGTCCACTATCAGCAAGTGAATACGTCAGGCTGTGATACAGGCCTACTCTAAGGGGAAGGGGCCTCCCTTCCGCCTTACTGCTCATTCTACTCGTGCTATTGGTGCCTCTTGGGCTTTTCAGCACCAAGCTTCTGTTGAACAGATTTGCAAGGCTGCCACTTGGTTTTCTGTTCATACTTTTTCTAAGTTTTACAAGGTTGATGTTAAGGCCTCAGCTGATGCTGCTTTTGGCTGCAAAGTTCTGCAGGCAGCAGTGGTTTAAACTGTCTGCTGTTACTTTTGGGGATCCCACCCTACCTTACGGACACTGCTATTGGATGTCCCAAGAGTAAGGAATATCTTCTGGAACAGGACGTGCTGTATACTTAGAATAATACAATTCTGTGATTACTCACCTGTAGAATTGGTATTATATGTATACAGCACGTCCTGTTCCACCCCACCCTTGTTATCATTATTTTTAGTTACCTCTTTATGGTGATTGTTCAATTTTTTATAATGGTTATAGTTCTCCCGGTTTCATTTTAACTGCTTTTCAATACTGGGGAATTTGTGGGAGGTCCCTGGTATATATGGGGCCGGGAGGAGCCACTTTTCTGTCTCTGCAGTCCACCGCCATCTACTGGATGTATAACCCAAGAGAGAGGAATATCTTCTGGAACAGGACGTGCTGTATACATATAATACCAATTCTACAGGTGAGTAATCACAGAATTGTATTTTCCTAATGACATTGTATACTAATCTAGCTGATTAGTTTGTTACATTCAGTTCTGGTTAGAAGCAGAGGACTGTATGCAATGTAAATATCCCCAGCCCAATCACCAGAAGAGAAGGAAGATGATAGTTATGTTATAAATAAACAAAATTATTGTTGTGAAGCCATGATATATGCACTAGTGCAGGGGTACTCAACCACTTCTTGTAAAGGTCCATTTACAGGCATCTGGTGAGAGGCGGAGGTCCGAATGGGGCGCTGTCAGGGGGGATGGATAGTTAGAAATCAGCACATTGGGGGTGGGCTGGGGGTGGATTATACCTTGCAATGCCACTTCCTGTCCGTGCAGTACTTCATATTGCAATGCTAGGTGCCAGGGAGTCATGACACTGGCAGGGAGACAAACAACTACAACGCCAATCTGTAAAGGGGCAGCGCTGAGCAAGGCAACACAGAAGCAACTAAGTGCAGGGCTGTCAAGTCAGGGGTCCAGAAATTTGGCATCGAGGTCCGCATTCGGACCCCGGTCCGCCAGTTGAGTACCGCTGCACTAGTGCATTAGTAATGTGTAATAGAGAAGAGCAGAAGGGTATTTACCAGCATTCTCCCTATATATTGTATTTATTTCTTTGAAATTCATATCATATATTAGGTAACATGGATGTTAGTAGATTCAAGTGGGCCACAATACTGTGCATCAAGCATTGTTAGATATTTAAGAAATGCATCTGCTTATTTGTGTGCATGGTAGTGATACTTTGTGTAGTAATCTCGTCTCCTTTCTTTTACAGTATCACATGCTCCTCCACCCCCTTCGATACTACAGGTGACTCCACAGTTACCGCTTATGGGATTCGTGGCTCGAGTTCAAGAAAACAGTAAGTTCTGTGTAAAGGACTTGCTTAACCTTTTTGTCTGCCTTCCATGTAGGACATTGCATATACGTTTAAAAGGGTGGATTCAAACCATATTCAACAACTATAAACAATAGATGGCCCCTTAGATGAGGAGATTCGGTGGTATACATGTGGGGCTGCAAGTCCTACATGCATAGTGTGTGTATGCCTTCGCATGAGCCGTTGGAGGGGGGAGTTTTTATGGGGATAATAGTACATCATTTATAAGAACCAGAGGCCAAAACCAAACTACACATTCGTGGGCAGGCTAAAGATCTTTTGAAGCAAGTTTACCTTTGGGTGTGTGTTCAGGTCTGAACCACGTCCATGGCCACGGAGGGAGCGCAGCTGCTCTCCCTGGAGAGGAAACACAAGTTGGAACAGATTAAAAGTTCCACCCCTTCCCCCAATCCTTAGTATTGTGTTTCCTCTCCAGGAAACTGCTGGGACCATTTTGTCTATGTTTATTTTCTTTATTGCATGGCACGGCCTGCTTCGGTATTCATAACAGTTGGGTTATTCCGCCACAAGGTGGCGCAGTGGTACTGCCGAAAGCTGTGGCATCTCCCGGACCCCTATAAAAAGGGGGCTTAACCATAGAGTTCCCAGTGTTTCCTCTGCAGTGATACTGCAAAGTTAGAAGATGGCTCTCTCTCTTGCGCAGGTGAGCGGTGCAACCAAGCCTGCGGGCCTGCATGTCTATTTCCATCCGTTTCTGGACCCTCACTGCCTCCCAGCCTCAGCTGACAGATCGGGTGAAGGTAGAAGAGCGCAGCTCCAGCCGCAGACCCTGTACCACAAAGGGTAGCCGGCCATAGGCTTTATGGTGAGCCTGATAGGGATGCGGAGTTCATGTTCTGGCTTCTGAGGGGGTGAGTGTTTTGGGGACTATGTCTCCTCCTTTACTTCAGGGGTCTCCCCCTCCCTGGCCTGGATACTCGCCGCTGGCCTCTCGTCTCTCTCCCCACCCCTCTGGCTTTGTGCGGGGGGGCGGGTAGCATCGGCGAGTGGTATTCTATGTGGTGTTTTGACGTTTGTGTGTTTTTTGGTGTTTTCAGCCGCCGCGCGCTTTGTACAGCGGTCCGCGGTGGTTGGCGCTATAACCTGAGGCGTTTTTTGCTTTGTCATGACGCTGGCTGGGTCAGGCCCTGGGATGCCACATAGTGCGTCGTCTCCCCGCGGCCTGCCCCTCGAGGTGCCTCTGCCGGCACCATTTTGGACTAGCTGCGCGACTGGATTTCTCTCTTCCTGGCTGCAGCGCTGTTTCCTCTGGTGTGTCGCTTCATCCTGCGGTCTGTGCCTTGGTGACCCTGCAGTGTCTTTGGTCTGAGTCCCCCTTGGGGTTTTTTTTAATTGACCTTGGGGGTATGTGCTGTGGGATGCTCATGTGTCCTTTTCACTTATGTCTTTCAGACGGGACACCATTGGGTTGTGATTTCTCCCGGCTCTACTCCTTCCTCCCCCTCATCCCCCCCCTTTCACCGATTTCTGGGGGCATCCCGTGGGAGGGCATCCCGGGTGGCTTCTGTATTAGCCTTTACCCACCGCTGGCCTATTGTGCCTGTGTTAATCACCATATGGAGGCTTCTGGGGATAGCGTGCTTGGGGACAAGCTCGGCTATGTTCCATGTGTGGGGTATCCCCTGTGAGTAACAGTGTCACAATGTGCTTGCCGTGCGCTGCGAGTGTACTTGCGCTTCAAGCTGGTTTGCCTGCTTTGCTTCCCAGCTCTGCGCCTCCCTCGGCTTCACCTACTCCCCCGCTCCTGCAATTGGGCCCTAGTGAAGGGGATATTAGCAGGGAGTCGCACTCTGATTTGTCTCTGCGGGTGGCCAGCATTGAGAGGCAGCTTGCTAGGACTGTTCCTAGGAAGGCCTCTGGCAAGAAGAGGCACCTAATTTCCACTCCCTCACGCTCTACAGAGGAGTATGAGGAATTTGATGTCACTGCTGGATATTATTCCCTAGAGGAAGGTGAACTGCTCCAGGACTCTGACTCCTGGGGACCAGCAGGAGGGTTGTGATAGTGACCCTGAATCTGGGGAGGATTCATGGTATCCTGTGGACACTGATAATTTGCTGTCTCACATTTTTGAAATTTTACACATTGCTGCCCCCGTGGAGGCTAAAAGGAAACAGGGTGAGCTGTTTCGTCTTAGCTGTGCCCAAGGGTTTGGATGAGAGGTATCCCTTTCCTACTGATCTTGTTAAGAAGTGGACGCTCCCGTGCTAGGCTTGTCCAATACTTCGGTCATGCCTTCACCTGACCCTACCACTCTGAGGGACGGTGAGGACCGGCGCATGGATCAGTTGGTCTGCCATGCCTTTACCTGTGTGGGGGCTGGCTTGCGCCCGGCCTGTGCGGCTGCCATTGCAGCTGTTGCCCTTAAGAAACTGCTCAAGCGCCTCCTTGATGGCGCTATGGATCGTAGCGGGTGGGGGGGGGGGGGAGGAGTATAGGACTCTCTTGGTTTGCTCTGTTTTTGTGGACTTTATCCTTACTGCTATGGATGATGCTGTGCGGCTGAGCGGTAGGGCCTCTGCGCTCTTGGTGGCTATGCGCCGCTCTGTTTGGTTACGTCAGTGGCCAGCTGACGCCGCTGCTAAGAAGGCTCTCACTGGACTCTCCTTTGCGGGGCTGCGGCTATTTGGGGAGCGTCTTGATGTTCTAGCCAAGGATGGCAGGCTACCTCAGCGTAGGAGGCAGTCTCGGCCCTTTTGGGGGGTCCTCTGTCCCCCTCCCTTCCTTTAGTTCTCCCAGAGGTGGCCGTGGCTCCCTCCTCTCTAGTGGCCGCAGATATTCTTGGGGCCGTGGCAGATCCCGTTGTCGTCCCGCTCAAATCCTCTCCCAAGGCCCCTCAGGCATGAAGGGGCGCCCTCACCCATCCAGGTGGGGGGACGGCTTCGGCTCTTTGCTCACGTCTGGAGGCTTCACGTCTCAGACCGGTGGATTCAGGAAGTAGTGTCCTCCGGTTACAAAATAGTTTGCAGCCTGGCCGCCCCCAAGATTCATCAGATCCCGGATGTCTTTAAACCTCCTGTCTGCTCAAGGGTTGCTTCTGTCGGTTCAATGCCTGTTAGAGTCAGGAGTCAATTGTCAGGTGCCCCATCAAGAACAGGGTCAGGGGTACTATTCCAATCTTTTCGCGGTCCCCAAAAAGGGCGGCTCTCTGAGGCCCATTCTGGACCTGAAGGGCCTCAACAAATTTGCCAGATTCAAGCATTTTCGTATGGAGACGCTATTCTCTGCTGTCAGTACCCTTCGTCCGGGCGACTTCATGACAAATGTGGACATCAAGGATGCGTATCTTCATGTGCCTATCTTCCCAGGTCATCAGAGATTTCTAAGGTTCGAGCTGCAGGATCAGCATTACCAGTTTGTGGCTCTACCCTTCGGTATCACCTCGGCGCCTCGGGTGTTCACCAAGGTACTGGCGGGGGTGATGGCTCTGCTGAGGAACCAGGGCATACGCATCATTCCTTACCTAGACGACATCCTGAAAGTCCTTTCCACAGGCCGAGCAGGACACTCAGATAGTGGCATCCACTCTAGAATCCTTCAGCTGGGTGGTCAACTATCCCAAGTCTTCTCTGTCCCCGTCCTTGGTGAGGTCCTTTCTGGGCATGACATGGATACCTCGTAGGTCAAGGTGTTCCTTCCTCAGCAGAAGGTGGGGGGGGGGGGTCTTCAGATGCAGGCTCGGGCTCTGCTATCATGTCCTCATCCCTCCATCCGTCAGGGGATGCAATTGGTGGGCCTGATGGTGTCCTGCTTCGAGGCAAGCCCATTTGCTCAGTTTCACATGAGACCTCTTCAGTTGCACCTCTTGTCAGTTTGGGATCGGGACCCTGTGTACCTGGATCAGGAATTTGCTCTGTCTCCTCTGGCCAGGCAGTCCCTTTCGTGGTGGCTGGACTTAAGGAACCTTCTGGGGCAGGACCTTCCTGCCCCGGTGCTGGGAAACGGTCACCACAGATGCCAGTCTGACCGGTTGGGGAGGCTTCTGGAAGTCCCTAAAGTTCCAGGGTCGGTGGGGCCCACAAGAGGCCCATGCTTCCATCAACGTCCTGGAACTGAGGGCGATCAAGTTGGTTCTTTCTCGCCTAACTACTCACCTTCAGGGTCGGGCTGTTCAGATCCGCTCAGACAACCAGACGGCGGTTGCCTACATCAATCATCAGGGAGGGACTCGGAGCAAGCGAGCCTTCAAGGAAGTGTCCCTGATTCTGTCTTGGGCGGAATGGCATGTTCTCTGCATCTCGGCGGTCTACATTCCGGGAGTGGAGAACCAGGTGGCGGATTCCCTGAGCAGGAGGCTGTATCGTCACTTCTGTAAGGCGAGTTTCTGAGCTGGCGGCGCTCTCCATCAAACCTCCTTATTTCGAGCGGCATCAGGATAAGGTGGTGGTCTGGCTTAAGCCGTATTTCTTGCCTAAGGTGGTGTCTGCCTTTCATCTGAATCAGGACATTGTTTTGCCTTCATTGTGTCCTAATCCTGCTAATTCCAAGGAGCGGAAACTGCATTCTCTGGATGTGGTCAGAGTTTTGAAGTTTTATTTGGTCGCTACAGAGACTTTCAGGAAGTCTGATGCTCTTTTTGTTCTCACTTCTGGATCTAGGAAGGGTTTGCCTCCAGCTAAGTCCACTATCAGCAAGTGGATCTGTCAGGCGGTGATTCAAGCCTATTCTGCTAAGGGCAAGGAGCCTCCCTTTAGAATTACTGCTCATTCCACTCGTGCTATTGGTGCCTCTTGGGTTTTTCAGAACCAAGCTTCTGTTGAGCAAGTTTGCAAGGCTGCTACTTGGTCTTCTGTTCATACCTTTTCCAAGTTTTACAAGGTTGATGTTAAGGCCTCAGCGGATGCTGCTTTTGGCCGCAAGGTGCTTCAGGCGGTAGTGACTTGAACTACTGGCCGTTATTCTTTGGGGATCCCACCCTAGTTTTGGACACTGCTTTTGGATGTTATGAATACCGAAGCAGGCCGTGCCATGCAATAAAGAAAAAAGCAATTCTGTGAGTACTACCTGTAGAATTGTTTTTGTTCTTGCATTGCACGGCCTGCTTCCACCCACCCTTATCGTTATTCTTGGTTGCCTCTTTATGGTGATTGTTCCAAGTTAATTGGGGGTTTTTACCTTTTTTACATGTTTTACTTTTGTTCTCTCCCAGCTTCTTGTCTCACTGCTTGTCTACGCTGGTAACTCTATGGTTGATCCCCCTTAGGGGGCCAGGAGATGCCACAGCTTTCTGCAGTATCACTGCGCCACCTTGTGGCGGAATAACCCAACTGTTATGAATACTGAAGCAGGCCGTGCCATGCAAGAACAAAAACAATTCTACAGGTGAGTACTCACAGAATTGCTTTTTTTCCAAGTCATCCTTCAGCGTGACCACCTGGAGAGATATATGCTCCACCCCCTGGGATGAAACACAAACTTGGAACAGGGGTTAAAATTCCTGCTCCTTCTTCCCCACCTCAGTTCTTTGTGTTTCCTCCCTGGGAAACCGTTGGACAGTGTGTGCCTGGATGTGTTAGGCTTCCACCATTTTTTTATTTTAGTTTTTTTGTTTTGTAGACTTCAGAGTACTGGAGTAGCCTGCTGGCCTGGACACTATTCATATGGAGTTCATCTGAGATCTGGGCACAGCCGGGGCTAGATTCCCACATAGTTTTTTACACTTGCACTAGTTGTGCAACGTCCCTTTAAATCCCATCTGAGTTAGTTGTGGCTATGCCAGTCCTTTAAATTTTGCTGACATCAGGCGCTGGATTAACTGAATGAAATGTTATAAATATATTATATCTATTGTGTTTGAGTAACAATTTTTCCCCCAAAATTAAAATTTTTTTCAAATTAGTGACCCAGCATGCTGACGCCATTTCCGGTTTCGCCAGTGAGCAGCCGAAACCCAGAAACGGAAAGGCGTCATTTTCTCCCTGGCCAAGCGTTGGAAAATATCAGCAGCTTCCTGAGACACAGGGCGGCGGGAGCATAGCAGGCGGCAGTAGTGGCGGCAAGTTGCGTGGACGGACCGAATGCAGAGGCAGCGTTCGGCGGCCCTGCAGGTAAAGGGAATCTGTCCATGCAATGTCGGCCACTCCAGCGATGACGGAAGGGGCTCTCAGAGAGTTGCAACTAATACTGCTCCCAGTACCTTGCCTTCCACCCCCCTGTGCAGATTTAGGTACTACCTGAATCAGCTGAACTAGTGAAGAGGATTCTCTGGATGAGCATGACCAAGAAAAAGGGGAACAGGAATATTCCCAGTGTTTCCAAAGAACTAGAGAAGTTATTACAGGATATTTATGATACATGGGGGAATCAACAAGTACCAGTATCAGTCCAGGATGAAATGTATAAAACATTTTTGGATAGAAAAACTGCTAAGGCTTTTCTGGTCCATTCAGCACTTAAAACATTTTTAAGACTGAGTGGGAATTCCCAGAGAGAAAGTTATTTATGCCTAACTACTGTAGGGATCTTCCCGGGGGATGGTGTGTTTGGACACAGTTCACGGCAGACTCAGACGTTATAAAAGCAGATCTTGGCGTTTATTCATGGCATAAACAGTCCAGCAAACAAAACATACAGCAACCACGTGCTTCTTTTGTGTACAAACAAAATAAAAGGCCTAGCCCGTCTGGGCGCTTACTAACAGGTTCTCCTCACCTATCTAACACTTTCAAATCAGTGTTCGCCTGGATATCGCAGGGTAAGTTTTTAGCTCCAGCAGTGGCTGCGTTCGCAGCTTCCTTCAAACACACACAGGCTGTTCATTCCTGGCTGAGAGCAATAGCCTGCAGTCTCTGCAGAGCTTTTACCTTCCCAGGCTAATTAGGATCAGAGCTCACCTGATTCAAAACCCAAACTGGATCGGGGAGGTGTGGAATGACAGGTCCCTCTACCAAACCTGCCTGCCATTCCATATAAATCCAGGCCCGGCAAAATTAAACAACAACTCAGCAGCATATCACTGCTGAGAAACAAATCAATCCTGGACTTACCATCTCACCCAGCGTAGTAACCTAGGTGAAATGTACACCCCCTCGATCACTTCTCCAGTGACATGTCTACACTACTTAAAAGGGAAATTCATGTTCCATGATCAGGAATAGAACCGTGGAGCAAATGCCCAAAATTGGATGCATCCCTGGGTCAGATGTTCAGAACGGTGGATCTAAGTTTTGAAGACATAGGGCACTACGCAATGCAATAGATTGCAGTGGTGAACACTTATTAAAAAGATGACCCTGGGACGCCATAACCTTTATGTTTAGGCCAGCACTGGCATCTGATGTGATCCTCAGAAGCATAGCAAAATGGATGAACAATCTTAAGATCACATGGAAAGTATGGTATACTCAGAGGACCTGTTAATGACATTGCCAACTCTTAATAGAGCCATTTCTTTCCTTACTACTGCTTCAGAGAAAATCATCAGGGCCACAGCTAAAGCATATGCTTTGGTTTCTTGTGCTTGTAGAGCTCTCTGGTTAAAAACTTGGCTGGAGACAATATTTCTAAGACCAGGCTTTGTAAAATCCTCTTCCATGGTAACCTCCTTTTTGGGGAAGATTTAGATGTTATTCTGGCCAGGTTATGTAAAGCTGGGAAGAGATTTCCCGCCAGAAAGCAGAATTTTAATCCGTGCTTTGGTAAATTGAGTTAGGACCGCTTCACACATAACCCAGTCTGAATAGAATGACCCCAAAAATCAGTGGGTTCTGCCTAGGCCCAAAAGAGGTATAGCTTAGTTAAGCCACAATACTGACAAAGACTATCCGGTCGGGGGGAGACTCTCCTGGTTCATACCCGCCTGGAGAGTAGTCACCCTAACTCAGTTTGTGTTAGGTGCTAGAGAAAGGGTATCTATTAGAATTTGCATCCCTCCCCCAATCGTCTTTTTTTTTTTTTTAGTGACCAAGCTCCCAAGAGACCCAGAGAAAAGAAAAATGTGATAGAAATGATCCCCTGACCTCCCTGAAAAAAAGTTTCTACTCCATGTTTTTCTGGTTCAGAGACCATCAGGAAAGTATTGTATGATTTTGTATCTAAAGAGATTAAACAGATTCATTCAATACAAGAGATTCAGGATGGAATCAAAATATTCAGTCAGAAATGTTCTGATAGAAATAACGCCCTGATGGTGAATTTAGATTTTCAAGACGCCTATCTACATATTCCCATTCTGATCTCACGCCGCAAGTATTTCAGGTTTGCGGTTCAGATAAATCAGGAAATCCTTCACTACCAGTACAGAGCACTCCCATTCAGCCTATCCTCATCCCCAAGGATCATTACAAAGATCCTAGCAGAACCAATGGCTTACCCCGGACAACAGGGATCGTAGTGATCCCCTATCTGGACAACCTTCTGCTGTTAAACAAGTCAGAGCCAGCATTGCTAGCTGATCTGGAGAGGACCCTGTCTGTATTGAAGGGTTTAGGGTCTATAATGTAGAAAAGTACAGCCTAACGCCCAGTCAACAGTACAAATTCCTGGGCTTCAGCATAGACCGCACCCAGCAAATATTTCTTCCACAAGAAAAGATAGACCATATTGCAGCAAAGGCACGAAGATTGACTCCCTCTGGACTCCATAACCTTGGCAATCCTGGCAGTATCCTGGGCTCAGTTACATACCAGAACATTGCTGCTTGTTCCACTGCTCTAGCCGGAATCTTTGTAGAGTTCACCAGACCAACTAGTCCAGTTAAGTCCAAATATCCTAGAATCTCAAATGGTGGCTAGATCCAGAGATTCTAGGGAAATGAAGAGAGTGGAGACAAACCAACCCAGTAATAATCACGACAGATGCAAGCAATTGGGGTTGGGGAGCCCACTTGGGAAGCCACCAGGTGCAGTGAAAGAGGCCAAAGGGCTTGGCAGCCAGGTCCTTGAATTTTAGAGAACTCCTGGCCAGGTTAGCACTCAATGATTTTTGTCCAGCAGTAGTGGGCAAAGTAGTTCGGATAAGGTCAGGAAATGCCTCCATGGTGGCGTATCTAAATCACCAGGGGGGACCAGATCCTTAGCTCTAATGAACTTATCGATTGCTATTCTCTTACCACTACAACGGCAGGTTCGGTCAGTGTCGACTGTTGATCTGAAGTGGACCCTCAATACTCTTGCAGACCTGATGGTGTCCAAGCCAAGAGGTCTTCCTTCAAATCATAAGTGATTGGAGTCTCCCAGCAATACAAAATGCAAGACATTTTCTTCTCTGACAAGGGAAGTAGGTGCACTAGCAATAGATGATCTTGCTCATCCATTGAGGTTTCATCTTGCCTATGCCTTTCTGCCTTTAGAATTCTGTCTCAAGTTGTCCAGAAGATTGCGCAAGAAAAGATAACAGTGATCCTCACAGCTCGATTCTGGCCAAAGAGCTTAGTTTGCGGAATTAAGGAAGATGCAAAAGGTCCCTGGAGGCTATCAGTCATTCTGAACATCATTCATCAGGACCTCATTCTGCATCCAAAATGGTTGCTGACAGCGTGGATCCTGAAAGGGCCATCCTAATAAGTAAGGAATGTTCAATTAGAGTGACTGAGACTCTTCTGGCCAGCCGAAAATTAACTACTAGGAAAAACTAGGGGCTAGCTGTAAGTACATTAAAGACTCAGACTTCAGCTAACAGGTCACAGGAGATTGTTCTTCCGACATTACCAAGTGGAGCAGTATCTCCCGCTGCTAGATGTTAGAAGAGCCCTGATTATTTATTTGGAAAGATATAGAGAATGGCATGTTGCAGAACAACTTTTAGTAATTTTCAGCGGAAAAAAAAGGCTTAGCAGCCTCCAAATCCACTATAGCCAGCTAGATAAAACAGACTATTGCACAAGCATATTCTACTAGGGGGGTTTCTCCCCCAGAGGTGTCTGCCCATTCTACAGAAGCACTATAAAGAAATTAAAAATCTGAGAGATCCCAGTGCTATTTCATTAAGTGCACTGCCAAACATGATTGGCTTCCCCACTAACCTAAATACAAAATCCAAATAGAAACACAACAAGTGGTTAAGTGTAGACCGGCACTGAAACACACACTAATGTTGCCAGAACAACAGAGTTTTATTGCACATACCCTGGCACCAGTAAATCACTGTACATATCCATTACAACACATAAAAAACACAGAAGGTGTGCTAAAAACTACGCCCCCCCCCCCCCCCCCCCCCCATACATTCCACACATACGTCCTCATCACTGCGTCATTGCACTGCTGAAAACCAGCCTTAAATTCAAGTATGCCTCGGTGAGGGAAGTCTTATCCCGATCAGGGCAGAAAAATGCCACAAGCTGTATTAATGCGGCCTGCCCCTCCACACCATTCTACAGAAGCTATGTCTGCATATTGGGCAGAGAGGACTGGTGCTTCTTTGGATGAGATATGCAAAGCAGCAATTTGTCAGAGGAGACATCTGTATCAAAATTGATCGTCAAAAAAGAAAAAGTATTCCCGGTCCATTCATCTCTGCTGGATGTAATGAAATGGGAATCAATCTTTCCAGAGAAAATTTTCTTGCCCAAATCACTTAAAAAGAAATTCCCATTTGATGAATCAGAAGCTGAACCTTGGCCCAAATGCCCCAAGCTGGACGCTGTCATGGCACAGGTCTCTAGGACCTCTGATCTAAGCTTTGAGGATGCTGGCACTCTACAGGATCCATTAGATTGTGGTACAGATGGCATTCTTAAAAGATGCTAATGCTTTTTCCTTTAGACCATATCTCGCTTCAGATTGTGTCACCAGAAATTTAGAGGTATGGGTAAACAATGTGAAGATTTATATTGAGAAGGACACCCCAAAACAGAAGTTTTTAGACATTCCACCGGCTATGTTTAGAGCGGTTTCATTTTTGGAGGATGCCTCTGTGGAGGCAGTCAGGGCTACGGCAAAAACAGAGGCCCATCTTAACTGTGCTAGGTGAGCAGTCTGTCTCAAAACCTGGAAGGGAGCTCTAGCCTCCAAAGCCAGACTATGCTGAATCCTATTTGAGGGTAAACTGATGTTTGGCTCTGAGCTAGATGCTACGTTCCGCAGGTCCTCCAAAAAAACTAGACAGTTTCCCATGAGACATAAGCGGGTTAAAAACAGGATTCTGTTGAGGCAGAAAACGCAGCTTCAATCTGCATCTTTGCAACCTGAACCCAAAAAACATTGGGATCAGTACAAGGGGGTGGGGTACGCAGACCTAATCTGATCTGCAACCCTCCTCCCCAGGCTGAGACACCCGTTTGCCACTTTTCTAGAAAGAAAGTGTGCCCAAAGGATTTCCCAGAGCCCCTTTATTCTGGAACTAATAAGATCATGGTATTGTTTGTAATTCTTATTGAAGCCTCCAGACATGTATATTGTCACTCAACCACCAGGGAAGGTGAAAAGGGGACGGCCTTCCCGCAATTAGGGAACTTCTTAACAAGAAGGTCATAGAAGCCGTTCTCCCTACTAGAACAAGGTCAGAGGTTTTATTCCCACATGTTTAGTTCAAAAACCTTTAGGAGTATTTCGATTGATCTCATTTGTACGGTACAATAGGTTCCGCATAAATCAATCTTTACAGTAAGATCTTTTTTTTTTTTTTTTTTTTTTTTTTTTATATATTCTTTATTTTGAAGATATATAAAATACAATACAACAAGCAAAGACAGGGTTAAAGGAGGGGGGAGGCGACCGGGGTACAAGTCTCCAACATACTTAGTTTGCCAACTTACAGCATCAATTTTCACCATATGTAGTATTCTTTCCGTTACCCCCGGTGGGGGCAAGCAATACCATTCTCATGCTTGTTTTTCCCTATGCTTTTATGGGTCTCTTCCCATCTTTTTCTCCGGCTTGACCGGGTGTGCGTGAAACACGAAAAAGGAAACAAGAAAAGAAAGGAAAAGGGGGGGGAACAAGAACAACAAGGAGGGGTGGGGAGTGGGGGGAAAGGAGACGGTGTGGTGGCTGGAATTTTTCTGTGGCACTCAGATCTCTATCGTAGTTTGGATTTGACCTACCTCCTGCATCCCAACTACCTCTTTGTCCACCCCAGGCCTCGCAGCGCGGGCACGCCCCCAGGTATTATTGGCCGAACAGACCCCTGAACTCCTCTGATTCCTGAAACAGCAGCTAGGGCATCCATGTCGTCCTAAATTGCTCATCTCTGTCGTGGAGCGAAAGTGTAAGGTCCTCCATCTCACAAATGTTCAGCACCTCTCCCACCCAATCTCTCACTGTCGGGGTGCCTTTCTGTTTCCAATACCTGGGGATGACCTGCTTGGTCGCGTTTAACAGATGCACTCTCAGAGTTCTCTTGTACTTCCCAACCGAGCAGTCTGCGGAGTGCAATAGGATCAGAGCTGGATCATCCCGGATTTGGATTCCTGTGATTCGTGAGATGATTGGCATGACCTCCTCCCCAGTACTCCTGAATCTTGGGGCAGGACCATAGTATGTGAAACAAGGAGCCCCACTCGGTGCCACATCTCCAGCACAGCGGGTCTGCAGAGGCATACATCTTGCTGAGCCTGTCAGGTGTGTAGTATCAGTGAGTTAGTACTTTGTAGTTAGTCTCCTGCACTCTTGTCGCAACCGAGGATTTGTGCGCCAACGTTGCAATTTTTTCTCTTTCCTTCTCCCCTATGGATCTGCCTAGGTCAGTCTCCCACTCGCTCCAAAAGGCGGGAGGAGTCATCTGCTCGTTTATCAGTATAGAGTACAGTTTGGAGATCAGGTGCGGGTATGGCTGGCCTCCCAAGCATATCCTCTCGAACTCTGTGGGTTCCCTACAGGCCTCTCTTCTGAACCCCAGCCGGAAGAGAAATGACTGGAGGCGCAGGAGAGTCCACGGATCTAGATCATTATTTTCCCACTTTCCCCTCAGCTCTTCCAGGGAGACCCATCCCCTACTAGTTATCAAGTCCCTGCTTTTCAGTTGGTAAAGCCTTCTCCACACCTGTAGGCCCGCTCCAAAGAGGCCCGTATGTAATAATGGGTTGTTTATGATTGGTACCACGGGGGAGGGCCAGGGGGAGACCTCCACTCGCTCCCTATGGTTCCGGAATACTCCCAGGAATGCCGCTATGGTTGGGCGGGCCCTGATTTCCGGTGAGGATAGCACCCTGTTCCACACCGCCGAGTCCAATGGAGCTGGGATCATGCCAAACTCCAACTGGACCCATCTCTTTGTTTCACGGCAGTTCTGCCACTCACATATTCTTTGCATGTGCGTGGCCACCCAGTACAGCTTAATGTCTGGCAGTGCCATGCCACCCGCTTGTTTAGGGCTACATAGTATTTATAATTTGAGCCTTGCCTGCTTCTTTTTCCAGACAAACTCCATCAGAGCTCTATTCATCTCCCTGAAAAACTGCAATGGGATGCGGATTGGGAGGGCCTGGAACAGGTACAGCAGCTTGGGCAGTACTGACATTTTAACAATGTTAACATTCATGAGAAGGTGGGAAGATCCCAGTTATTTAAGTCCGCCTTGATTCTCCGCGCCAAAGGCAGGAAATTCAAGGTCAGGATGTTTGAAAGCTGACTCGGCAGCTGAGTGCCAAGGTAGGTGATCGAAGTTCTCGCCCATTTAAATGAGAACGACTGTTGCATGTTCCTAGCCTAGTTCTGTCCCCGGGCAATGAAACATTCAGGGCCTCCGACTTGTCAAAATTAATCTTGAGGTACGAGAGTCTCCCGTAGACCTCAAGCTCTCGCATCAAGACCTGGATGGAGACAGAGGGGCTTATGACAAAGAGGAGAAGGTCGTCTTCATATGCGGCTACCTTGTGGGTGCCCTCCCCCGAATCCAACACCCGGATATCTACGTTATCCCTGACTCTACAGAGAAAAGGCTCTAGTGATAGGGTTGAAGAGAAGGGGTGACAAGGGGCACCCCTGCCGTGTGCTGTTACGGATGTGCACCGGCTCCGAATGTTGGCCGTTTATCTTTATCTTAGCGGACGGAGTGGTATATAGAGCCGCAATAAGCGCCCTCATGTTGCTACCCAGGCCTATGTGCCTTAAGGTTTCCCGTAGGAAGGGCCAACTCACCCTATCAAAGATCTTTTCCGCGTCTGTGGAAAGGAGCATCATAGGGATCGCGGCATTTTTCTCTCTATGCATCACGTTAATGGCTTGGACCACATTGTCTCTGGCCTCCCTGCCCAACACGAATCCCGTCTGATCCAAGTGAACCACCACCGGGGCCAGTCTCATGGCTAGGATTTTGGCATACAACTTCAGGTCTGTGTTGAGCAGGGAGATGGGCTGGTAACAATGGATCCTTGCCCGGCTTATGAAGTACTGAGATATGGGCTTTCAACTCCCTGCTTGAGAATGAGCCGGGTGTCTCTGGGTCTATGATTGTGTTCCAGGCCCTCACCAATTGGGGGCCCAGAAGCGAGAGGAAGGATTTATAGTATTTGACTGGATACCCGTCTGGCCCTGGTGCTCTCCCCGACGGCGAGAGTTTCACAGCCTCTGCCAGCTCTTCCATACTGATTGGGGCTTCCAATGATGCTGCAACGCCTTCCAAGATCGTCGGCATACCCGAACCACCTATATACTCTCCTACTTTCCCCAGACGTGTCTGTGCCACCGAGCCGCCGGCCAGGTCATACAACCCGGCGTAGTACGACCGGAATGCCTCGGCTATCTTCTCAGAGGTATGCTGCTTCTTTTGGGATCCATCTAAGATTTCCGCTATATAGTTTTGGGCCTGTTGCTGTTTGAGAGCCCTCGACAGCAAAGTGCCACTTTTGTTCCCATGATCATAATACCTCCGTTTGCATTTTTTAATCATATACTTCGCCTTCTGCCTAAGCAAGGCATTGAGTGCCTCTTGGGCCTGAGTTAGCTCCCCGAGGACTCTCGCCACCTCTGATTGTTTATGGGACAACTCCAGGCGTTTGACCCTAGTTGGGACATCCTTTCCCTTTTCAATCTTGATGCCTGGCTAATCAGGACCCCTCTAATTACACTTTTGTGTGCCCCCCATAGTGTTAATGGGGAGACTTCTCCGTTATCGTTATTGCTAAAATAAGCCTCTATGCCATCCTTAATGGCCTGGGCTACCTGGAGGAGGGATTCGTTTAATCTCCATGTCAGTGGTGGAGGAGGTTCAGTTCTAGGTAAATAGGAGCGTGATCTGAGAAGGAGGTCGGGTATATCCCACCCCCCGAGGCTGCGCCCAGTAAGCTGTGTGAGACCCAGAGGTAGTCAATCTTGGATTATGTCCCATGCACTTTTGAGTAAAAAGAATAGGCCCTGACAGGGTTCTGGACCCGCCACGCGTCCACCAGCTGCAAGTCATGCATCCTTCTCCTAAGTGACCTCAGTGCCAGTTGGGACATTGCTGTTCTACCCGCCGATGAGTCTAGGAGGGGTTCAGAAGCCAAGTTGAAATCGCCCCCCAAGATTATTTCCCCTTCAGCGAATTCCTCAATTTTATCCAGTGTATTCTTAATGAACTGGATCTGTCCTTGGTTGGGGGCATAGATGGATACCAAGGTGTATGCCTTTTGACTAAGTAGCTCTTTGACCATCACTATCCTCCCAGACTCATCCCCCCGGATTCTCGCAGCGTGAAGGGAACCCCTCTAGCTATCATAATCGCTACCTCCTTCTTTTTAGCCTCTGTCGTACAGCTGGTGAACACATGTGGGAACAGTCTGCTGTTCAGCCGGGGAGCTGCTGCCCTCTTGATATGCGTCTCCTGGATAAAGACAACTTTAGCCCTGAGCCTCTTCAACTCCTGCCAAAGGATCGTCCTTTTCTCCGGGGAATTGAGGCCCTTAATGTTCATGGATACCAGCTTCAGCGGATTCATTTTGAGGCCCTTGCAGTAAATGCACTAGCCTCTGTCTACCTTGGCACTTGCCACACTTGCCAGCCCCCCCCCCCCCAGGAGTTGTTAGGAGGGTTGAGTGAGGGGGGGGGGGGGGAGTGTCAGGGAGAGGGAAAGGGAGGGTAACTGTTCTGGGGACTGGAACGGTTTACTGTAGAGGGTGGAAGGGAAACAAAAGGGACCAGGAAAAAATGTAAATATATATATAGTTATTATAAAAAAAAAACAAATAGAACATAACTGTTAAAGACTAACAAGTAGTCAACCGGAGGCCCCTATTCGGGAAGCCTCCAGAACTGGTGCCTCTTTTAATCTCCTCTCTTCCTTCTCCTTTGACCAAGCCACTAGCGGGCCATCACAGAACTTGTCTTCTACTCTCCCATCTGGGGGGTCAAGAGACTTCCCCAGAGGGGGGCACCAAGTGTCCGGGGGGATGGGGGAACGGAACTTGGATCGACAAGTTGGGAGACGCACTGTGTCTACAGCCACCTAATGCACCGTGAAACATTGGTAGCTAGGGGAAAAAACAAGTTCAGCGTCGGGCTTTACAACCCACAGGATCTTAAAGCTATACACTTAGTGTTTACGATACAACAACAATAATGGAGGGGGCGCCCGCCCCAGGGGCCCAACCGCTCAAACTATAAAACATTTGCAAAGAATATACAGTAGGCCGGTTCTCATCCTGCTCATCAGCCCCCCAGCCATGCTTTTGCACGCTGGGGAACCAACAAGGGGGGAAGACAATCACCCATCAGGCATCATGTAAAAATTATCCCAACATTCCTTTTCGGCGCCAGCGCCGCAACCGATTACCGGCGTCGTCCCCTTATCCCGCCTCCGGGGTCTCGTCGCCCCCCCTCCGAGGCGCTGCGGCACCTGCCTATTGTAGACTGCCAGATCGGGCGCAGTCCAGTCTGGGACATCCACTGAAGCCGCCTCCAGGAAATGAAACAAGTCTGGCAGCTGGCCAGGTGTTTTGAGGACAAAGAGCCCCTCATTTCTCCGGACCAAGACCTGAAATGGGTGGCCCCATCTATATGAGGCTTCCTGCTGCTGGATGGTCTCCAACAGAGGTTTTAACAGCCTCCGCATGTATAGTGTAGTGTCCTTGAGAGATCCTGAAGGATGACTTGGGCCCCCCGAAACAAGATTGGACCCCTTTCCCATGCTCTCCGTAGCACATCTTCTTTAATTTTGAAAAAGTGCACCCTGCAGATGTCTCTTGGCCTACTTGTGTCGGTTGGGCGGGGTCCGAGCGCCCTGTGCACCCGATCCAGTTCGTTGTGATTCGTGTTGGGCAGTTCCAGAAGGTCGTTGAAGATGGAGGAAACCGCCGATGCCAGATCCTTTTGCTCCACCGATTCCGGGACCCCACGGAGGCAGAGATTATTTCTGCGGTTACGATTCTCCACATCGTCCTGGGCCAGGAACAGGTCTGATAAAAGGCGTTTGTTTCCTTCCTGTTGTCGTTCAAGCGCGGACATATGTGTTTCGAGGGATCTATGTGAGGCTTCCACCCCATCTACTCTCTGCGTGACCTCCGCCACCGCTCCCTGCAAGGTCGCCAGCTCTCTTTTTATGGTGCCTTCCATCCTGGAGACGCATCCATCAAAGTCACCCTGCCCGCCATTCTCATCTTCCAGGAACATGATCTCCTCCATCGGGCTGCAGGAGGCGGGGGGGGCTGGGGGGGACTCCGCGTGACTCTTCCACGATGGGTCAGGGCTTGTTGGTGGTGGCGGGGTGCATGGCATGCTGCTGGGTGCCGGCGAGTGTGGCAAGGTGTCAGCTGGGGACTGACTTAGCTCCCCTTGTTGTGGGATAAGGTCTCCACGTGCTGGGCTCCGAGGTGGGGAGTCTGGGCTTCAAGAGTTCTCCACCACCAGCCATGTGCCTCTTGTGGAGACTCCTGTGTGCACGGGACTCTTCCTGCCCCCCCTGCATAGCTGTGTGTGTCAGCACTGGGGGCTCTCCCCTCTCTTCCTTCTCCAGGGTCCCCCCTGTTTTGGCCAGATCCGCGAGGTGGGTGCCCCTAGTAGTGGCATCGCGGGGTATATCTGAGGGGGGGGGGACGGGTCGGTGACTGACAGGTGATCCTCTCCACCCGTCTGCCTCCTGGTGCACGTCCGCAGCCACCACCAGCCGATGCCGCTCCTCCCGCTGGGTCGCGTCTTCTCTGCCGCCTCAGAGTGTCCGGGTCTCTTCTCCTGCCTCTTCGTGCGTCGGCAGGGCCTCAGCCCGCTGCGTCTGCTGAGGTGAGTTTTCCTGCGATGCGGATCCTCCGCCCCCTCCCCGGCGGGCCTTCTCCTCACGCGCCGCCATCTTGAGGGCTATGCTCGGCTCCTCTCACCTCTTGGGTTGGGAAAAAGGAAGGGATTCTTCCCCTTCTTTGTCATCTGCTTGCAGTGTGGTTGTGATTGTTTCGGTGCTTGGATCTGGGTAATGGCGTGCTGAGCTCCCTCCAGGCACTTCCTCACGCCGCCATATAAATCCACGCCCCCAGTAAGAAATCTTTTAATGTTGCTGGATCTGCACTATGGCTACTATAGATCTGCAGGATGCATATCTGCACATTCTCATTGCTCAGGAAGATTTCAATTTTTCAATTTTCTTTTTTTTTTTCAATTTTGTGAGATTTGCTGTCATTCTGGGAGAAGAGATCCTACATTGGCAATACAGGGCACTCCCATTGGGGATTTCATCAGCCCCCAGATCCTTTACAAAGGTTCTGGCAGAATCTGTGTTTTTTTAGGTCAAGGCAGCAAAGTCAGGTCTACTACGGGACCTTTCTCAAACTCTGTCCCTCTTAAGGACACAGGGTTGGATGGTGAACAAAGAATCTCTTTCATGGAGAAGTAGTCTCCTTTAGACAGATCATGAGGGTTCTTGAGTTAATGACAGCAGTCATTCCAAATCTTCCATGGGTTCGGCTGCATTCCAGACCGCTGCAGTCCTTCCTTCTTCGGTCTTGGAATCACTCTCCGGAATCCCTATAGAATACCACCACACTACCAGACCAGTTGAAAATCACCTTGTGGTGGTGGATGGACCCAGTAGTCCTGCAGCAAGGAAATTCATGGAGGCAATCAAATCCCATTGTCATTACAACAGATGCCAGCGAATGGGGCTGGGGAGCCCACCTAGACTCCTATCAGGCTCAGGGAGTTTGCTCATCTGAAATGAAGAACTCTTCATCAAATTTCAGGGAGCTTAAGGCTGTAGAAGAGGCATTGAGACACTTCAAGCCTCTGATCTAAGCTTTGAGAATGCTGGCACTCTACAGGATCCATTAGATTGTGGTACAGATGGCATTCTTAAAAGATGCTAATGCCTTTTCCTTTAGACCAGCTCTCGCTTCAGATTGTGTCACCAGAAATTTAGAGGTATGGGTAAACAATGTGAAGATTTATATTGAGGAGGACACCCCAAAACAGAAGTTTGAAAATCCCAGTTGAAAATAACCTTGTAGTGGTGGATGGACCCAGTAGTCCTGCAGCAAGGAAATGCATGGAGGTAATCAAATCCCATCGTATTTCTTATCACCACGATCTGGCCAAAAAGAAGTTGGTTTATGACCTTCAAAAGGATGTTGTTGGAAAAGCCCTGGCAACTACCTCTGCTGCCGAATCTACTGACACAGGGACCAATTCAACATTCAGGATTGAAATTAGCAAAATGAAAAATAGTGGGTCCACACTCCATAAAACTCAATCCTTTAATGAAGTATCGTTAAAATCATCTCCATCAAGTATACAAGAAACTATGCATAAAATCCACAAAAGGGATCCAGACCGGCAGAATGTATAATCCTCTGATGCGTTTCGGGTAATGGTCAGCCCTTAGTCATAGATGATAATCTATGACTAAGGGCTGACCATTACCCTAAATGCGTCACCCATCACCCCGGGCCGAGGGTAATTATTTACGCTGCTTCAGAGTGCGGATACCTGCTTTTTGCTTGTTCCAACTCTGAAATTAGCAGCCTGGATCTTGAAGCAAAGATCCTGAGAAAGAAAGGACAATCACTTGATGATAGGAGAATTACAACTCGAATTCCTGCAGGAAGGGTTCGAGTCAGGCCTGGCAATAAGTACTAAGGACTCGGGCCTTGGCCTTATTGGTTTTCTTAGACAAAAAACTTGAAAATGAAAAATTAGTTGATCAACAGATTTTTCATTTCCATAACTCGTAAAAAGCCTGTCCACTGCGTACTTTTTCCCTCCTGGAATCTTGTCTTGGTCCTTAAGGCTCTGATTTGGCCTCCTTTTGAACTTCTAGAGGAGGCCTCCACCAAAATTCGCTCAAAGTCAGTTTTCTGATTGCTCCTCAGCCTCTCGAGAAGGTATCTCTACTGTATAATTTTACCAGACAGGGTTATATTTAAACCAGATCCTTTATACCTGCCTAAGATTGCTTCCAGGTTTCATTGATCTCCAAAAATGATCCTACCTTTCCTTTTAGCGGATCCGGATCCTCGTGGACATTCTTTACCCAGCGTACACTACAGTCTTCGGCTTTTGCTGAAAACAGAGGTCTGTCTGCATCAAAATCCACCATTGCCAGGTGGATCAGGCAGGCTATCACTCTAGCTTATAGCAGCAGGAACGTGCCACCTTCATACAGTAAAGCTCACTCCACCAGAGTGGTTGCCGCATCCTGGGCAGAGATTACTTTTATTTAAAAGCAGCTACCTGGTCATCCCCTCATACCCTTTTAAAGCATTATTATAGGTTAGACCTTCAGAGACTCAACAGTCTTTTGACAAGAGTTTTGCAGGCCATTTCTGACCCTTAGTTCCTTGCTTTCCTCTCAACGGCCGTCTTGACAGGCATGGGGAGAAAATCCTAGTTAGTCTTACCAGTAATAGTATTTCTATGAGTCCTTCAGGATGGCCCTTACGGAGGATTGGGGGAAGCGGTGGCTCTTTTAATCTGTTCCAACTTGTGTTCTCTCCAGGGGGAGGAGTTGCAATATCTCCATGGCCGTTCTGAATGACTCGTAGAAATACAGTTACCAGTAAGACTAACTGGGATTTCTTACTTGAACACACAAAATGTATAAAACATATTTATTTTTCAAAACGTTTGGAAACAGCAGGCTATGGGCTATGCAGAATGATTTGGCAAATTCTTAAGCCGGTTTGGTAATTCCTAAGTGACCAGTTGAAAAGTATTTTGCTTCTTAGCTTAGCTCTTAGCCAATGCAGTGCTAACCTGGTACATAAAAACTAAACATACAGCAACTCTAGTTTCTGTCTCTGTTCTAATTTCCGTTTTATGATTTGTGAAGTACTAAAGTAATTAAAGTGGACCAACACCCACGGGTGATCGGCCCGGGAATCTATAAGATTCCCGGGCCGATCACCCCCCACCCCGCGGGACATCCGAGATCGGGATGTCCCGCGGGGTGTAACCCCCCCAAAACCCCTGAAAAACCCTACCTGATCTTCGGCGGCGGCCGGCCGCCGCCGCCTCCCTCGCGCCCCTGCAGGCGTGCGCGCGCCCGCGCCGGCCGTCTGCGAATGGCCGGCGCGGGCGCGCGCGCGTCAAAAGGGACGCGCGGGAGGCGGCGGCCGCTTAGACGTCCTGGAATAGAGCTTGTACGTTGGCGCTGGGAGCGCGGAGAGGTGAGTTTTTCGGGGGGTTGGGGGGGGGTTTCACACAGCGGGGCACCCCGATCGGGGGTGCCCCATCGAAGTGGACCAAGACCCAGGATAGTCAAAATCCTGGGTGTTGGTCCACTTTAAGATTGGAAGCATCCTTTGTATTCTCATCTGGCTTTTACACTGATAGAAGTTGCTGGCATACATTTAAAACTCCTCATGGGTATGGGAGGATTGCCTCCGGAATTTCAAAATTGCAACAAGACCGGGTCCTTTGACACCTTTGTTTGGCAATCCGGCGTTCCGGCCCGGACTGGGGGTCTCAAGATTCCTGAACTGGGAGGCGTCCTCGAGACTGAAATTGAAGCATACGTTGAGGGGGGGAGGCTTCCTACCGGGGAGGAGCTGGTGGCTGGAGGGGGGGTCATGGCTGGCAGTAAGTCAATTGCGCAATTATTTGAGTTCCCTTGGAGATCTGGGGGGGTTATCGAGAAGTAATACTCAGTTTGAGTAACGACCTAAAAGGGTTGTGTTGGAGGTGCAATAGGGCAAGGGGGACGCTGCTGCATATCTGGTGGGAGTGCCCCAGCATAAACAGACTGTGGGAGATGGTCCTACTATTATATGAGGAAGCCTTCAGCATTAAGATTCCAAATACTCCTGAGATAACGTTGCTGTCTATGCTCCCTGGCAGTAAGGAGGCGGCAAAGAAAGGGGCCTTAAGACACTTCCTGACAGCCATGAGAATGGTAATCCCTAGGCACTGGAAGAGTGTGGGGACTCCCTCAGTGCTTGAATGGTACGATGAACTCAATAACATCATGCGGATGGAGGAGCTTACGGCGGATCTGAAGGGGGAGAATGAGAAATTCATGCACACATGGGTTGCATGGATAATGTTCAAAGACTCGGATGCTGGCCAAAGGAGGATTCTGGAACTACAGTAGGGGGCGCTGTAGTTGGGAGTAGGGTGTGGAGAATGGGGAATTTTTCTTTCTTTTTCTTCCTGGGTCCTAATGTTTCAGTGTGGATGGGTGTGGTTGTGTATTTGTGGTGTCCTTGTGTTGTGTGTTCGGTGTCCTTCAGGCCGAGTGCCGGGGGAAGGGTTGGGAACGTTGATAGACTCTGGAAGATGTACTGATTTCATGTACTGAATGCGGGCCTTGACTGGGCTCGGCCATATCCCATAATTCCCTTGCTGGTGTTCTGGTTGGGGGCGTCCCCTCCCACCTTCCCGGTAGGGGGGTAGGTGGCTCCGCGGCATAACGGTTGTCGGAAGATGACGGGTCGGGTGTGGGGAGGGAAGTGGGGGCGCGAGAGAGGGGCGCCAGCCAGTGATGTGGGAGATTGAAGTGACTATTGGGGGGTTAGCTCTGACATGTGTATTGTATTACATTCTGTCTTGTGTCTTGTACCTTTTATTTTTCTTTCTGTACTGTATTGTGTTTTAAAAATAATAATAAAATAAGATTAAACCTAAAACTCCTCATGGGTTTTAGTGAACCATAGAACTTACAGATTAATAGTGTAATGAATGTATACTATTGCCTACAAAAAGTTTCCTTCCAATAATACGTTATGTGTTTTTTGTTTTTTTTTTAAGTTTCAGAAACCCCACCTCCTCCTCCTCCTGCAGAAGAACCCGTATTTGATGAATCTCCTCCTCCACCCCCACCTCCAGAGGATTATGAAGAAGAGGAAGCTGCCGTTGTAGAGTACAGTGATCCATATGCTGAGGAAGACCCTCCTTGGGCACCTAGGAACTATTTAGAGAAAGGTAATTTTGTTTTGTGTCTAGGAACTACTTAGAGGTAATTTTGTTTTTGGCTATGGGCATACAACTGATGCCTCCAAGGATTTCAGTGGGAAAAGTGAACATTTGTATGTATATTCTCTTCAATATAAGTGTGCTATTAGACCCACTAGAAACGTTACATTTATGGCAGCAAGTTCAAACCTCACTGGAATGTTCATCCAAGCAAAACCGTTATAAACTGGCAAAATAATGGTGCATACTCGTTAATCCAATTTTCTATGAAAGTCATTTCTCTGGTGTCCAGAAAGACGTAAGGTGTCCAGAAAGACGTAACACGTAGGTGTAATTGGTGGTGATTGCTTCTGTATTCGGTATAATCTGTTCCATGTTCCCTGACGTCTGGGTAAAGGATTTTAAAAGAGTTTCTATTCTTAGTATACAGTACGTCCTGCTCCAGATAGATTACTTACACTTGGGTTATCCTCCGCCAGATAGTGCTGCACTGCAGAGACATGCAAAACATGCTCCTCCCGGCCCCTCAAACACCCGGGGACCTCCCACAAATCCCCAAATTTCTCTGCAGTGCTTACTGCGAAGACATGAAATTATCACTCTGTCTCAGGTGAGCGGGGCTATTAAAGTCTGCAGCCCTGTTGGACTATTCCCACCCGTCCTTCGTGTGATGTGCCTCCCAGCCTGGGCTGCGCTGGTCGGGTGAAGGTAGGCAGCACCATGTGTGCTTAAGGAGCGCTGCTCCACCGCAGTCCCCCACCAAAGGGTAGGCGGTATGGGCTGATGGTGAGCCTTTATGGGATGCCCCTCCCGCATTATTGTCCCATGCCCCGGTAGCGGTGGACCCTGTACAAAGGGCCGCCACCCTCCCTCATTCTCCCCGTAGCCTTCGGGAGGGAAAGAAGGGGGGGGGGGGGGGTGAGCATGTATCGTGATTCGTGCATACCGCCTGTTGGCATGTGTGTTGGGACTAGTATATGTGGTAACCGCCGCGCTGACTTGTCTTTTACTATTGCAAACGCCGCCGCCGTGCGCGCCTTTTCCTTCATTTGGATGTTCCACGCCGGGCGGCGGTGTCGCCTCAGACGCTCCTGCGTCCTCATTGGCTACTTAACAGACAGAGGCAAGGGACCCTACACCAACCCTTTCACAGCTCCCAAAACAGAGGGGTCAGTCTGGTCCATTCTGGATTTACAGATCTTCAGCAAATTGTCAAGTACAGGTACTCATGGGAACTCTGCGCTCGTCCATCTGCTCCTTGCGACCCGGGGGCTTCATGCCGTTTGTGGATATCAAGGATGCTTTCTTTCACATCCTTGTGTTTTCAGGACACCCTGCAACAGGGTTTTCCAATCTCTGTATCACTGCTGGGGCCAACCTGATGTGGATCTGCTTACGTTCCGTCACAATCACAAGCTCCCGGCCTTTGTCTCCCTGTCCCAGGATCCTCTGACCGTGCCCATGGATGCCTTAGTAATGTCATGGCAGGACATTCAGTTTCTGTATGTTTTTTCTACATTCCCCCTGCTAGGCAGGGGTCTGCGCTAGTTGCTCTGGAAGGGGTGCCAGTGGTTCTGGTGGCCTCAGGTGGCCAAGAAGAGTGTGGTTAGCAGACGTGGTATAGATGGCAGCAGATCAGTGCTTTCTGCCTGGAGCGCCAGATCTGCTCACTTAGGACCCCTTACGCCATCTCAATTACATACTCTGGCCTTGACGGCCTGACTGCTGAAACCTCCATCTTGATGGAGAACGGTTTGTCAACCTCGATGGTTGAGTCCATGGTGAAGGCTAGGTAGATGTCTTCTTCTTCCATCTGTTATAAGGTATGGCGTACCTACATTGACTGGTTGAGTCTTGGTATCTTCCCTGTTGGATGTTCTCAGTTTCCAGGGTTCTGGAGCTTTACTGCATGGGTTGGAGTCGGTCTTTAACTCAGTACCTTGAAGGATCAGGTTTCTACCCTGTCTGTCGTCTTTCAGAAGTCTTCTGTTCAGCATTCCTTGTTTAAGACTGCTTTTAGGGGGTTGCTCAGGTGCGTTCCCTACGCCAACCTATGGTCCCTGTTTTTGGGATTTAAAATTGGTCTTGACTGCCCTGCAGGGTGCTCCCTTTGAACCTGTGCAGGATGCTGCCTTGGCCTTTCTTATGCTCAAGGTTGTGTTTCTGGTAGCTATCACTTCTGTCAGGTGTGTGTCTGCGGTGGCGGTGCTGTCCATTCGGCCCCCCTACTTTGCAAGGCACTAGGACAAGGTTTTGTCTCGTTCAAACCTAATTTTCTGCATAAAGGTAGTGTTTGCCTTTCATTTGTGTCAGGATATTGTTCTTCCTTCTTTGTGCCCTAACCCTAGCTATGTTAAGGAGAGAGTTTTGCACTCTTTGGTTGTGGTTAGGTTTCTGAAGTACTATCTGGTGGCTTCTGCACCTTTCAGGAACACTGAAGAGCCCGGATAGCTCAGTCGGTAGAGCATCAGATCTTTACTCTGAGGGTTCAGGGTTCAGGTCTCTGTTTGGGCGATGGAGTCCTCCAACATTTCTTTAGGACCTTTCTGGTCCTAGGCAGGATTTGGCTCCTGCCAAGTCTTCTATCAGCAAGTGGATTTGTTAGGCTGTGATTCAGGCCTACTCGGCTAAGGGGAAGAATCCTCCCTTCGCCTTATTGCTCTTTGTACTTGTGCTATCGGTGCCTCTTGGGCCTTCCAGCACCAGGCCGCTACTTGGTCTTCTGTTCGTACCTTTTCAAAGTTTTTCAAGGTTGATGTTCAGGCCTCAGCTGTTGCTGTTTTTGGCCGCTAGGTTTTGCAGGCGGCAGTGGTTTAAACTGTCTGCTGTTGCCTTTTTATTGGGGATCCCACCCTGCTTTATGGACACTGCTATTGGATGTCCCAAGTGTAAGTAATCTCTCTGGAGCAGGACGTACTGTATACTAAGAATAATACAATTCTGTGAAATACTCACCTGTAGAATCGGTATTATAAGTATACAGTACGTCCTGCTCCACCCCACCCTGTTGTTGCATTGTTCTGGATCCCCTGTATGGTGATTGTCATCATTGTTATGGTTACCAGTTTTTGGGTGGTTAAATTCTCCCGGTTTCTTGTTCACTGCTTTTCAATGCTGGGGATTTGTGGGAGGTCCCCGGGTGTTTGAGGGGCTGGGAGGAGCCTGTTTTGCATGTCTCTGCAGTGCAGCGCCATCTGGCGGACAAGTAATCTATCTGGAGCAGGACGTACTGTATACTTATAATACCAATTCTACAGGTGAGTATTTCACAGAATTGTATCTTTACAACCCTCCCTCTAGGGATAACCCTTGTGTAATGGATTATTCCAACAACCACCACCTCTGAATTTGGGGTGTCAAACTGAAACCTTCACTAAGGTCACCTCCCTTTTTTGCCTTTCTCTTGAAGGAACTCAAAGTTAAAGTGGACATCCATCGTAAGTATCCTATGGTAGCCCTCAGGGCTTCTGCATCCCCTACCCTTAAGCCCTCTCAATTTGGCAATCCCTTTAGTAAAAATGGCCAAGATTCTTGCCACATCCCTGGTCCAGTGCATGTGTCCCATTCACAATTTTGACCATCTCTATGAGATATTCATAGCACTGGCATCCTAAATTGGAATGTCTAGGAGGGTGGAGGATAAAATTACTTTGGACTTGTTTTGGCTTTAGAAACTCAAATCTTGACATGTTTATGGTGTGCTGCCTTATTGTTTTCCTCTTTTGGAATGTAAATAAATATTTGTGTTAGGATTATTCTCCCATACCTGTGATGAACTTATCCTAGTTTCCTAGTTTCTTATGTCTAGTCAAGGCCAGGAAAGCCAAGCACACACAAAGTCCTTGACTAAAAGTATAGCTGCTGCCTACAAATCTCAGCAGCCTCCACTCACTGCCCACAAAGCAGAGCATGGAAAAATAAGGCAGCACGAATTACAGGGACCCGTCCCCAGGTAAGAACCCTGCCAGTAACCCCTTAGATACTGAAATCCCCCCATCTGTAGAAGCTGAATTTGAGCAGGAGGGTTTAAACATGTGAGCTGCTTAGTGTATAGCATAGTCTCTGCTTCAGTAAATCAGATGATTATCAAGCAAGAATCTCATTATCCCCTTACCAGTTCACAAAGGGTTAAATGTAAAAAACATACACACAGCCAAAAACTTCATTTATTAAATACTTTTTTTTCCTTTACCTCCAATCCAATGCTGTATACTGAAACGGCACCACCCAAAAGTCTCCTTAAAACATACTTAATGAGTTTATTGTAGCAAAATACATGTGAACAGACAAGTTTAAAAACAAGTAAAAAACACAAAACTTTAATGACCACCGGTGAGCGCTGTTGTCAAGCAAATCCATAAAATGACAAAACAATACTAATTCATACCAGGGACTACTATATCCCAATTATTACCCAATTTCATATATAAAGTGCATGTGATAACTATATTAGTGTGCAAAACTGCAATAAAGTGCTATAATATCTATCCTATTAATGAGGACAGCTGAGTGAGGAAAAAAATAATCAAATCCAAAGCATATACAAATCTTACATGACCATGATTAGGGCTTGACCAACAGTGCTATGAACCCCGGACCCAGCCGACGCGTTTTGTAACGGAGATCCCGTTACTTCATCCGGGCAGAGAGTGGCCATATTATCCACCCTGCCTCCTTTTATACTCACTATCTCCGCTCCCACGCACACCGCGAGTGAACGCTGCGGTCCGCCAGACGCACTCCGGCCGGAAGTGCGTCAGTGGCCCCAGCCAGCGTGAGGCTGTGGCAGTCCGACGCACCCCGGCCGGAAATGCGTCAGCGGCCCAGCATGTGCTCCACAAAGCGGAAGTGGAGCTCTCGCAGTGTCGTAGGGAGTGTCCGCCTGCGGATGTGGACGCCCTGGCTCCTCCTGGGGCTCCAAGCTTAAGTCTTCTCCGAAGCCCCCTCAGGTATGGAGGGGCGCCCTCACCCATCGGGGTGGGGGGACGGCTTCAGCACTTTGCTCACATCTGGAGGCTTCATGTCTCAGACCGGGGGATTCAGGAGGTAGTGTCCTTCGGTTACAAGATAGAGTTTGCTGTCTGGCCGCCCCCAAGATTCATCAGATCCCGGATGTCTCAGGACCCCATGTCAGCTCAGGCTCTAATTCTGGCGGTGCAAAGCCTTCTGGAGCTGGGGGGTCATCTGTCAGGTCCCCTTACGAGAAAGGGGCAAGGGCTTCTATTCCAACCTTTTCACCGTGCCCAAAAGAGATGGGTCAGCCCATCCTGGACTTGAAGATCCTGAACAAATTTGTCAGGTGCAGGCGCTTTCGCATGGAAACTCTGCGCTCTGCCATCAGTTCCCTGCGTCCAGGGGACCTTATGACGTCTGTGGACATCAAAGATGCTTATCTTCATATTCCTGTGTTTCCAGGTCATCAAAGGTTCCTCAGGTTCGCTCTGGAGGATCAGCACTACCAATTTGTGGCATTGCCCTTTGGTCTCACTTCAGCTCAGAGTGTTCACCAAGGTGCTGGCAGGAGTGATGTCTCTGCTCAGGCCTCAGGGCATCCGCGTGCTGCCCTACCTGGACGACATTCTCATCACTTCCCAATCACTACATCAGGCAGAGTTGGATACTCAGCTGGTAGTGTCCACTCTGGAGTCATTTGGCTGGGTGATCAACCATCCCAAGTCGTCTCTGTCTCCCTCCTTGGTGACTCACTGGATACAGTTCAGGCAAGGATTTTTCTTCCTCAGCAGAAGGTGGATAGTCTGATTGCGCAGGTTCAGTTCCTGCTGTCTTGTCCTCATCCCTCCATCAGGCAGGTAATGCAGCTGGTGGGCCTGATGATGGCGTGCTTCGAGGCGGTCCCTTATGTTCAGTTCCACATGAGGCCTCTGCAACTCTACCTCTTGTCAGTATGGGACAAGGATCCTGCATCCCTGGACCAGGTCCTTGGGTTTTCCCCCCTAGTCAGGTGGTCCCTCTCGTGGTGGCTGGACTACAGGAACCTGTTGGGGGGCAGATCCTTTCTGGCCCCCTCCTGGGAGACGGTCACCACGGATGCCAGTCTGACAGGTTGGGGGGGTTTCTGGAAGTCCCTGCAGTTCCATGGGCAGTGGGGCCCTCAGGAGGCCCATACACCTATCAACATTCTGGAACTGCGGACAATCAGGTTGGTTCTGACTCAGTTGACTCATCACCTTCGGGGCCTGCCTGTTCAGGTTCGCTCGGACAACCAGACGGCAGTTGCCTACATCAATCGTCAGGGAGGGACCCGGAGCAAGAGGGCCCTCCAGGAAGTGTCTCTGATCCTGGCCTGGGCAGAGGACAATGTTCCCTGCATATCAACTGTGTACATCCCGGGGGTGGAGAATCTGCAGGCAGACTCTCTGAGCAGGGGGACCTCTCGCCTGGGAGAATGGTCCCTCTGCAACAGGGTGTTTCAATCTGTGTCACCGTTGGGGCCAACCAGATGTGGATCTGTTTGCGTCCCGTCACAAACACAAGCTCCCGGCCTTTGTCTCCCTGTCCCAGGATCCTCTGGCCTTGGCCACGGATGCTCTAGCAATGTCATGGCAGGACTTTCAGCTCCTGTATGTCTTTCCTCCATTCCCCCTGTTGGGCAGGGTTTTGCGCAAGATAGCTCAGGAGGGGGTGCCAGCAATACTGGTGGCCCCCAGGTGGCCAAGAAGAGTGTGGTTCGCAGATGTGATGCAGCTGACAGTAGATCAGTACATTCTGCCCAGGGTGCCAGACCTGCTCATTTAGGGTCACTTACGCCATCCCAATTTACAAACTCTGGTTTTGATGGCCTGGCTGCTGAAACCTCCATCTTGATGGAGAAGGGGCTGTCTGCCTCTGTTGTTGATACCATGATGAAGGCAAGGAAGAAGTCTTCTTCTATTTACTATAGGGTTTGGCGTGCCTACATTGACTGGTGTGAGTCTAAGTCTCTTCCTTGTCGTGTGTTCTCTATTCCCAGGATCCTGGAGTTCCTGCAGCATGGTTTGGAGCTGGGGCTCCAACTCAATCCTCTGAAGGGTCATGTATCTGCCCTGGCTGTTTTCTTCCAGAGGTCCTTTGCCCAGCATTCTCTGATCAGGACCTTTTTCCAGGGGGTTACTCATGTGCGTCCCCCACGTAAGCCTATGTTGCCTGTTTGGGATTTGAACTTGGTCTTGTCTGCCTTGCAGGGTGCTCCCTTTGAACCTGTGCAGGAGGATGCTTTGGCCATTCTTACTCTCAAGGTTGTTTTTGGTGGCTATCACTTCTGTTAGGCGTGTGTCTGAGTTGGCGGCGCTTTCTATCCAGCCCCCCTACTTTGAGAGACACCAGGACAAGGTGGTCTTTTGCTTCAAGCTGGATTTTCTGCCTAAGGTCGTGTCTGCCTTTCATTTGTATCAGGACATTGTTCTTCCTTCCTTGTGCCCTAATCCTAGTAATGCTAAGGAGAGGGTCTTGCATTCTTTGGATGTGGTTAGGTGTCTGAAGTACTATCTGGTGGCTACTGCACCTTTCAGAAAAACTGATGTTCTTTTTGTGGTCCCTTCTGGTCCTAGGAAGGGTTTGGCACCTGCCCAATCCACTATCAGCAAATGGATCCGTCAGGCTATGATTCAGGCCTATTCTGCTAAGGGTAAGAATCCTCCCTTTCCCCTTAATGCTCATTCCACTCGTGCTATTGGTGCCTCTTGGGCTTTTCAGAACCAGGCTTCTGTTGAACAAGTTTGCAAGGCCGCTACTTGGTCTTCTGTTCATACCTTTTCCAAGTTTTACAAGGTTGTTGTTAGGGCCTCAGCTGATGCTGCTTTTGGCCGCAAGGTTCTGCAGGCGGCAGTGGTCTGACCTGTCTGTTGTTACCTTTGGGGATCCCGCCCTACTTTATGGACACTGCTATTCTATGTCCCAAGTGTAATGAATCTTATCTGGAGCAGGACGTACTGTATACTCATAATATCAATTCTACAGGTGAGTAATCACAGAATTGTATTTTTGTGGTCCCTTCTGGTCCTAGGAAGGGTTTGGCGCCTGCCAAATCTACTATCAGCAAATGGATCCGTCAGGCTGTGATTCAGGCCTATTCTGCTAAGGGGAAGAATCCTCCCTTCCGCCTTACTGCTCATTCCACTCGTTCAACAGAAGCCTGGTGCTGAATGCCCAAGAGGCACCAATAGCACAAGTTTGCAAGGCCGCAACTTGGTCTTCTGTTCATACCTTTTCCAAGTTTTACAAGGTTGATGTTAGGGCCTCAGCTGGTGCTGCTTTTGGCCGCAAGGTTCTGCAGGCGGCAGTGGTCTGACCTGTCTGTTGTTGCCTTTGGGGATCCCACCCTACTTTTTGGACACTGCTATTGGATTTCCCAAGTGTAATGAATCTTATCTGGAGCAGGACGTGCTGTATACTAAGAATACAATTCTGTGATTACTCACCTGTAGAATTGTTATTATGAGTATAGAGTACGTCCTGCTCCACCCCACCCTTGGTTTGCATTATTCTTGGATCCCCTGTATGGTGATTGTTATCATTGTTTTATAGTTACTAGTTGGTTCTGTTATCTTTCTCCCGGCTTCTCGTTAACTGCTTTTCAATGCTGGTGATTTGTGGGAGGTCCCGGGTATTTGAGGGGCCTGGAGGAGCTAATTTTGCGGTCTCTGCAGTCCAGCGCCATCTGGCGGAGTAATAACCAAGAGTAATGAATCTTATCTGGAGCAGGACGTACTGTATACACATAACAATTCTACAGGTGAGTAATCACAGAATTGTATTATTAATGACCATGAACACAAAATATCCAACCAATTCCAAAAAATCTCAAACCATAATGAAGTGACCCCCCCCAGTGAAAAATCAATGCTATTTAAGACCCCTGTAAGGAGAGAAAGAAAAAAGTCTAATTAAATAAAGTGCCCCCCAAAAAAGGTGTAAAAGCTAAGTCCTTATTCAGCCCTATTGGCGCCTGGGAATCCAAATTGAATATCCATCGGAGTTCCCATTGTTGTAGTCGGCGTTTCAGATCACCCCCCCCCCCCTTTGACCCATACTCACCCTCTCCAATCCAATCACTTTTAAGCTCTTAAAATCACTGTTATGTACTTGTAGGAAGTGCTGGGCCACGTGGGGCACCACCTTCCCTAATTGTGAGTTCCTCGCTGCCAGACGTATTTTGGAGATATGTGCCTGTATACGAGCCTTTAAAGTATTCTTGGTCTCGCCTACATACATTTTTGGACACCCACATGACAGAGCGTATACTATACCCGCCGTCCTGCAGTTAATAAATTGCTTGATCCTGTATTTACTACCTGTATGGGTGTTGGCAATCCGTTTTTCCTTTTGCATTTAGGGGCATATGGAACAGGTCCCACAGCGATTACTACCACCCCCATCAGTATTGTCCCGAAGCCAATTCCCTGGTCTCTTAAAATGAGTATTACATAGTCTGTCTCTTAAGTTGGTGGCCCTCTGTGCTGTTAAGCGGGGTCCCTGTCTCACCCACCTTGCCAGATAAGGGTCCGCCCTCAAAATGTTCCAATTACGTCTGAGAATGTGTGTGAGCTTACCCCAATCATCATTAAACTTGGTAATAAATCTTACCTCCAATGCTGATCACTGTCCCACGACACTCGGTCACTGACAGCCAATAGTGATCAGCTGATATGGGGCAGTCCCCTGCCCTTGCACCTACTTCCGCCCATCCCCAGGAAGGGAGATTTATTCCTCCTATAAATGGCCCCTCCTTGCCGTGGCCAACCAAAAGGTCTCACACTGCTGGATCCTGAACTTGGTTGAGTGTTTATTCTTAGTATACAGTACGTCCTGCTCCAAATCTAATACTTACAGTTGGGATATACTCCGCCAGATGGCGCTGGACTGCAGAGACATCAAAAATAGGCTCTTCCCGGCCCCTCAAATACCCGGGGACCTCCCACAAATCTCCAGAATTTGTCTGCAGTCTGGCTGCGAAGGACGAGAAATGGCTCTCTACTCGCAGGTGAGCGGGGCTATTAGCCCGCGGCCCTGTAGGACTATTCCCACCCGTTCCACTAGTAATATGCCTCCCAGCCTTGGCTGTGCTGGTCGGGTGAAGGTAGGCAGCACCGCTTTTAGGTGCTTAGGAGCGCTGCTCCACCGCAATCCCCCACCAAAGGGTAGGCGGTTCAGGCTTAAGGTGAGCCTCTGTGGGATGCCCCTCCCGCACTAGTGCCCCCTTGCTCCTGCCCATCGGTGGGCCCTGTTTGTCCTTGTAGCCTTCGGGGCAAAGGAGTGGAGGGGGGGTGTAAATATGTATGCTGTGCATTCTGTGTTTTACACCTTTTTCTGTTTAAGTCTCGTGTCAGCCGCGCTGGCTTGTCTTTTAAAATTGCCGGTTCCGCGCTTGGTGGCGGCATTACCTCAGGCGCTGGTGTGCCATCATTGGCTGCTTGCACATTCTGGCTTCGCGCTCTTCGGGGGGCGTTGCCCGTCTATGGCGCGCTCCGCGTCATCGCTGATACCGGCCCGCCCCTCGAGGTATACCGACGCCATCTTTATCCTGCTTGGTTGGCCCATGCGCGACGGACCCCTACCTACTGCGGTCCATAAGTGCCCTCGCGGACGGCTTTATATCTTTCACTTTTGTTACTGTGTGCTTACAGGCCTTGTCTGCTTATGTCTTTCAGGCGGGGCGAATCCTTTTGGCTTCTCCCGGCCCTGTATTAATATATAACTTGTAGGCTTTGTAAAAATAATACTCCCACTTCCCTAGCGGGTTATTGGGGCATCCGGGGTTGCTATATAGCGTTATTCCCTATCGGCGTATAGCGCCGCTATAATCACCATGTGGAAGCATCCCAGGATAATGTGACCGGGGCGAGGGTCTGTGTACCCTGTGCTGAGCAGGTGCTTGCATTGCAATCTGGCATGCCAGTGGCTGCACCTCATTTTAATTCACCTACTCCCCCAAGCTTAAACCTCACTCCTGCTGAGTTGCATACTAGTGGGAATTCTCAGCCTGATGTGTCTTCTAGACTGGCTACTGTTGAGCAGTTGATTGCTAAGTCCTTAGCGCGTAAGGCCCCTGCTAAAGAAGCGGCACTTGACGCCTAATGTCACTGTTTTCCCTATGGGAACTGAGGAGTTTTGGAATCTTTGTGGATATACCCCGTCTGATGAAGGGGAGCTCTTTTCTGATTCAGGCTCATCTGACGATTCTGGCTCTGACCCCTGGGCCCCAGATGACACTGACAGATTATTGACCCAGATTTTTGAGGTTCTGTCCATCTCTCTCCCTTTTGCGGCTCCCAGGCAAAAAGGGGAGCTTTTCCATACGGCAAAATAACGTTTGGAATTTCCCGAGCAGGCACATTTCCATAACCTTGTGCTCAAGGAATGGGAGCACCCCAGTAAACTTCCCGGGGTTCCAAAAAGTTGGGATAGGAAGAATCCCTTTCCGGCTGAGGTGGTTAAATGCTGGTCATCCCCCCCGAGGTGGATGCCCCGATCCTAGGACTATCTAACACCTCTGTCATGCATTCCCCTGACTCTACTACCCTGCGGGATGCTGAGGACTGGCGCATTGACCAGCTGGCATCCCACACCTTTGCATGTGCAGGGACGACGCTGCGCCCGTTCTGTGCCTCTGCCATTACTGCTGTGGCCACTAGAACCCTTATCAGAAATATGCTTGATAGTGCCCCTGATGATTTGCCCTGTGAGGTGTTTAATGCACTTTCCAGCTGTGATGTTTTTTGTAAATTTTGTCCTCTCAGCATTGGATGACACCATCAGAATGTGTGCCAGAACTTCTGCCCTTGTGGTGGCTATACGCCGCTCGGTTTGGCTGCGCCAGTAGGCTGCTGACAACGCTGCCAAGAAGGCCCTCACTGGGTTTTCCTTTAAAGGACTGCGCCTGTTTGGGGACCACCTGGACCTTTTTGCTAAGGGAGGCAGGTTACCCCAGCGCAGGCGGCAATCTCGACCCTTTCGGGGTCAGGGTTCCTTCTCCTCCCCTTACCATGGTGCAAGACAGGGAAGGGGGGTTTCCTTTCCTGGGGCCCGGGGAGATTTCTGGGGTAGAGGCAGAGGATGTGGACGTCCTGGCTCCTCCTGGGGTCCCAAAGCAAAATCCTCTCCCAAGCCCCCTCAGGCATGATGGGGCGCCCTCACCCATCCGGGTGGGGGGACGGCTGCAGCACTTTGCTCACGTCTGGAGGCTTCATGTCTCAGACCGGTGGATTCAGGAGGTAGTGTCCTCCGGTTACAGGTTGGAGTTTGCTGCCGATCCCCCTCCAAGATTCATCAGATCCCGGACCCTGTGTCAGCTCAGGAGCTAGCAAGCAGTGCAAGGCCTCCTGGAGCTGGGGTCATCTGCCAGGTCCCCTTAAGAGAGGAAGGCAAGGGCTTTTATTCCAACCTATTCACAGTACTCAAAAAAGATGGTTCAGTCAGGCCCATCCTGGACTTTCGCATGGAAACTCTGCGCTCTGCCATCATTTCCCTGCGCCAAGGAGATTTCATGACTTCTGTGGACATCAAAGATGCTTATCTTCATATTCCTGTGTTCCCAGGTCATCAAAGGTTCCTCAGGTTCGCTGTGATAGATCAACACTACCAGTTTGTGGCCTTGCCCTTTGGCCTCACTTCAGCTCCCAGGGTGTTCACCAAGGTGCTGGCTGGCGTGATCTCTCTGCTCAGATGTCAGGGCATCCGCGTGCTTCCCTATCTGGACGACATCCTCATCACTTCCCAGTCTCTACATCAGGCAGAGTTGGATACTCAGCTGGTGGTGTCCACTCTGGAGTCATTTGGATGGGTGATCAACTACCCCAAGTCCTCACTGTCCCCTTCCTTGGTAACTCCATTCCTAGGAATGAATCTGGATACAGTTCAGGCAAGGATCTTCCTTCCTCAACAGAAGGTGGACAGTCTGATTGCACAGGCTCAGTCCCTCCTAGCTTGTCCCCATCCCTCCATCAGGCAGGGGATGCAGCTGGTGGGCCTGATGGTGGCATGCTTCGAAGCGGTCCCTTATGTTCAGTTCCACATGAGGCCCCTGCAACTTCACCTATTGTCAGTATGGGACAAGGACCAAGCGTCCCTGGACAGGGTCTGTGTGCTCTCCCCCCTGGTGAGGAGGTCCCTCTCGTGGATGGACTCGAGGAACCTGTTGGGGGGCCCTCAGGAGGCCCACACACCTATCAATGTCTTGGAACTGCGGGCGATCAGGCTAGTTCTGGCTCACTTGACTTCTCACCTTCGGGGCCTGCCTGTTCAGGTGCGCTCGGACAACCAGACGGCAGTTGCCTACATCAATCATCGGGGAGGGACCCGGAGCAAGGGTGCCCTCCAGGAAGTGTCTCTAATCCTGACTTGGGCGGAGGCCAATGTCCCCTGCATATCAGCTGTGTACATCCCGGGGGTGGAAAATCGCCTGGCGGACTCTCTGAGCAGGGGGACCCCTCGCCAGGGAGAATGGTCCCTATGCAGCAGGGTGTTCCAATCTCTGTGTTACCGTTGGGGCCAACCAGATGTTAATCTGTTTGCGTCCCGCCACAGTCACAAGCTCCCAGCTTTTGTCTCTCTGTCCCAGGATCCTCTGGCCTTGACCTCGGATGCGCTAGCAATGTCATGGCAGGACTTTCAGTTCCTGTATGTCTTCCCTCCCATTGGGACCAGGTAACGTGTTTCAGGCTGTTACTAGCCCTTAGTCATACAATTTGCCCAAGAAATACACATTCATTTATACTAAGTAAGAGGGGCTCACCTAACAAGAGCAGGTGCTGCTGCACGCTGAGCAGGGCTGCGAGCCAGGCCACGCCCACCCGCTGCCCGGACCTTCGTGATCGCATGTGGAGAAGCAGATGGAGGAGCGGCGGGGGCTCTGTCTCTGGCCCCGCCGCTGTCATCGCTGCCTGAAAAGACAGCGATCGCAGCGGCGGGGCCGGGACAGAGCCAGCTCGTGACTGGGGTGGGCGTGGCCTGCGTCGACGCTGCGGCACAGGCCACGCCCACCCCATTCACGGAGCCGGTCGCTCAGCGCAGTGGTGTCAGCGGACAGGTGAGTTTAACTTTTTTTTTTTTTTTTTTTACTATGGCGCCTGCCTATACTAATGGGGGGAGGGGGGTGGGAATGGGGGGATGGGGATGCCACACAGCCTATGGGAATGGGGGGATGGGGATGCCACACAGCCTTTGGGAATGGGGGGATGGGGATGCCACACAGGCTATGGGGATGGGGATGCCACACAGCCTTTGGGAATGGGGGGAGGGGTATGCCACACAGCCTATGGGAATGGGGGGAGGGGGATGCCACACAGGCTATGGGAATGGGGGGAGGGGGATGCCACACAGGCTATGGGAATGGGGGGATGGGGATGCCACACAGCCTATGGGAATGGGGAGAGGGGGATGCCACACAGCCCATGCTAATGGGGAGAGGGGGATGCCACACAGCCCATGCTAATGGGGGGAGGGGGATGCCACACAGCCCATGCTAATGGGGAGAGGGGGATGCCACACTGCCTATGGGAATGGGGAGAGAGGGATGCCACACAGCCTATTCTAATGGGGGGAGGGGGAAACCCACACAGCCAATGGGAATGGGGGGAGAGGTGGATGCCACACAGCCTATGGGAATGTGGGGAGTGGGATGCCACACAGCCTATACTAATGGGGGGAGAGGGGGATGCCACACAGCCAATGGGTATATGGGGAATGGAAGGGGGGGATGCCACACTGGATATATGGGGAATGGGATGGGGGCATGCTACACTGTCTATGGAATGGGGGCATCCCACACGGCCTATGGGAATTGGATAGGGGAATGACACACTGTCTGTAATGGTGCGTTTTTGATTGAAAATTTTTTTTTCTTATTTTCTTCCCCCAAATCCTAGGTGCGTCTTATGGGCAGGTGCGTCTTATAGGGCGAAAAATACGATATAGTCAAAGCTCAAACTATTACTGTAAGTTCATACAATATATGCATATGGGCCCCCATTTCAAGTTCTTTCCCTGGGACCTATAGCATTATTTGTGCTGGAGCACTTCCTCTGCATCCCACACTATCCCCATATTGGTCTGGTCTGTGTAGCCGCGGCTGCATTATGGCCACAGTAGTGACTTAATGGTGCGCCGATTTGTAACATTAGAGCTGTCTGCTGACTATAGTCGACCCATTGTTCTAGACAGAGGTATTTTAAAAGCTGCATCTCTATGCTAAAAAAGTTACAATTTAACTACATGCACAGGAACTTTCTAAAAGGCCACTGCTCGATCATTTCTGGTGAAATATATTGTAGCGATAACCCTTATCGCCGGAGGGCTTCACCGCCCGAGACGTCCTTTTCCCAATCGTAAGAGGTGCTGCTGGAATTCCAGAGTCGTCCGTGAGGAAACAGGAACAGCCCTTACAAGGGCTAGTGAACTGTAATATAGCGTTTCCCCCAATAAGAGACACAGAACTTCAGTATTGAGGGTGAAGGTGAAGTGTTTTTATTAGTGCCACTCTAGGCCTTATATACACAAGTCTCCATGCAATGACAACCACACTGACCAATAGCAGCAGGGCACACAATCCCTCAACTCTGCCGGTGACGCAATCAGTAGAACAATAGCAGGCTGTAATACCATCAATCAGGACAATGCCATTGACTGTGACGTAATCAACAATACACAATGGCAGTCAAAATACAATGACGTTGCCTGTAACAGTATCAAAATACAATTACATTGTCTGGAACCTAATTAAGAAAAGGCCAGTGAATGACCCGGTGGGCAATCGAATAGTGATGACATCCAAAAGACAGAGCCTCTGTCACATATATTAATGGTAATAATTATTTAGTATAAACGATAGCGAAGGATGCACACCACACAGATGTTTAAATTGCAAATTAATGTGTATTTGAGTGTATTAAAACACCATACACTATGCACAATATATTTACATCAACAGTCAAAAAAGGATACAGTGGGTATCTCAGTCTCGATCCAATGTGAATCCTCAGGAGAATCGTGCCTTTTTTTGACTAGAAAAATGAGCATGTAAAAACATAAGTAAAATCACTATATATAGGTAAGAAGTTGTGACTAGGATAGGATATGTTTTATATATTTGCATTTTACTCAATGAAGCAATTTTTTGCAGCTATAACATCCAAAGACACTTTCTCTCTTCACAATGAAAATCCATTTTAAAGAAAATTCTTCCCAACTTTGTCAATTTTATTGCACTTACAAATGTGACTCCAGCCCCTTCCTGAAAAAAAATCCCCCCCCGCCCACTCCAAATAGAAAAAAGACACTCCCCTGCACCCCAAATCTAGCCCCCGAATGCGGTGCTGCAGCTGGCGGCATCGAACGCTCGCCTCCATCTTCCTGAAATCCCAGCCAGCTACTGGGGGCAGGCACTCTCTGCATCGTGTGGTCGAAGTGGAGAGTGCCACTCCCAAAGGCCGGCCGGGTAAATGGCGGCGGGCTTTCAGTGCCAGCTGCTGCACCGCCAAATTTTGGGGCTGGATTTGGGGTAAAGGCGAGTGTCTTTTTCTTTTATTACATAAGTAGGATGGCTATTTGGAGGGGGCAGAGCCGGGGTTATGTTTGTTTTTTTCTGGAACGGGCTAGAGTGTCCCTTTAAGGCTGTAGCTTGTATTTCATTACACCTCTGTCCAGTTTATTCTTCTTTTTTTTTTTTTTTTTTAATCTTTATTTAAGCATTTTAAAGTACAATACAACAAAACAACAAGTACACACGGATCAAGAAGCACAAGAGGGAAGAACAGGAGGCCGGATCTTGTGACTACTACATACATATTTTCTTGTTATCACATAGCATCGATTCATACAGCAATCGGTATCTAATTCTATAGCCCCCAAGGAGGGCCCTGGATATAATCTCGGCGTTATCGATACCTCTGCGTTCCTCATTGCTAGGAAACCTCCCATCTCTCCTTACTGGTTAACCCGGGCACCACTTTCTCCAGTACCCGTGCGAGGGGGGGGAGGTCGGGGGGGTGGAACATGCAAGTGACATCGGGGGGGGGTAGGAGAACGGCCAACAGAAAACCCCGTAACAGATCCTCTCAACGGAGGGTATGCCAGGCTAAAGGGTGTGTTCCTCCCTTTGAAGCCCCAGAACTCACTCAATTCAGGACACGCTGCAAAGACGCGACCCAAGGTCTATTGGTTTAAACAGGGCCCTGAATCCATCTGACTCCTGAAACATTAGCCAGGGCATCCAAGTCGTCCTAAACTGTTCGTCTCTGTCGTGGAGTGACATTGTCAGATCTTCCATCTCGCAAATACTTAGCACCTCTCCAACCCAGTCCCTCACGGTGGGCGCCCCTCTCCGTTTCCAATGCTTAGGGATCACTTGTTTAGCTGCGTTTAGTAGATGGACTTGCAGGGTTTTCCTATATTTCCCTACTGTGCGTTTCGTTGAGTGGAGCAAGACTCGGGCCGGGTCCTCCAGAGTCTGTGCTCCAGTGATCTGTGTGATAATGGGTAAGACCTCCCCCCAATATTCTTTGATTCTGGGGCATGTCCAGAATATATGGAACATCGAGCCCCGCTCCGCCCTGCACCTCCAGCACTGTGGGTCTACGGAGGCGTACATCCTGTTAAGTTTATCTGGCGTATAGTACCAGCGCGTTAAAATGTTATAATTCGTTTCTTGTACCCTTGTCGCCACCGAGGACTTATGTGCCAGTGTAGCAATCTTTTTTCTTTCCTTCTTACTCAGAGGTCTACCTAAGTCCTTCTCCCATCCTCTCCAGAAGGCAGGGGGGGTCGCTTGCTCATTTATCAAAAGCGAGTACAGTTTGGAAATCAAGTGTGGGCACAGCTGGTTCTCTAGGCATATCTTCTCGTACTCCGTTGGTCCCCTACATGTTTCCATTTTAAAACCTAATTGGGACAAGAAGGACTGGAAGCGCAGCAGGGTCCACGGATCTACATTATCATTCTCCCATCTACTTCTCAGTTCCGAGAATGGGATCCAGCCCCTCCCGTTTATCAGATCTCCGCTTCTCAGCCGATGCAAGCCACCCCATTCCCTCAGATCTGTCTTAAAGGGGCCAGCCTGCAACAGCGGGTTTTCCACAATTGGCACCACCAGAGAGGGCCAAGGGGAGAGCTCCCATCGCTCCCTACATTCCCTGAATACACCCAAGGTCGCCCCAACAGTCGGGTGGGCCCTAGTTTCTGTTGCGTGGGATACCTTATTCCATAAGGATGCCACCAATCGGACAGGGGCTGCTGCTAGTTCCAGCTGGACCCACCTTTTGGTTGCCTGGCAATTCTGCCATTCGCACACTCTTTGTAGGTGAGTAGCTGCCCAATACAACCCCATGTCTACGGAAGTGCTATTCCACCTAATTTTTTGGGGCTGCTTAGTAATTGTGATCTCAACCTCACCCGCTTCTTGTTCCACACAAATCTCATCAGTGCACCATTCATTTCTCGGAAGAACTGCCTCGGGATGTGGACTGGCAGAGCCTGGAACAAGAACAGCAGCCTAGGGAGCACTGACATTTTGATGATATTAACTCTGCCCATCCAAGAGAATGAAGGGTTGTCCCACTTTGCTAGGTCTGCCTTGATTCTCTGTGCTATTGGCCAGAAATTCAGGGCTGGGATGTTTGCCAACTTGCTCGGCAGTTGTGTGCCAAGATAAGAGATTGAACCCCTTGCCCTCCTGAATGGGAACGATTGTTGTATATTTTTAACTATTTCCCCAGGGAGCGAGACATTCAGGGCCTCCGACTTATCAAAATTAATTTTAAGATAAGAAAGCCTCCCATAGGTCTCAAACTCCTTCATCAGGACTGGGACTGTCACTGAGGGATTCGTGATAAAGAAGAGGAGGTCATCCGCATAAACAGCTACCTTATGTGTGCCATCAACCGAGTCGGCCCCCCCGAATGTCAACGCTCCCCCTGACTCTGCAGAGGAATGGCTCTAACGATAGGGCAGAGAGCAAGGGGGGCAAAGGGCACCCCTGTCGGGTCCCATTGCGGATGAATACCGGGTCTGAGAGATGTCTGTTTATTCTGATCTTAGCCGAAGGTGTGGTGTATAACGCCTCTATGAGTGATCTCATCTTGTCTCCTAGGCCTATATGTCTAAGGGTTTCCCGGAGAAAGGGCCTTCTCGGCGTCTGTGGAAAGAAGCATAGCAGGGGTCGCAGTGGTTTTAGCTCTTTGTATCACATTGATGTCCCGCACCACATTGTCTCTGGCCTCCCTACCCAACACAAACCCGATTTGATCCAGATGCACCACCTGTGCCACCACTGGCGCCAGTCTGAGGGCCAAGATATTAGCATATAATTTCAGGTCCGCATTGAGCATGGAGATAGGACGGTAACTTTTGCAGGACAATGGGTCTTTACCTGACTTGTGAAGGACTGATATGTGGGCTTCCATTTCCCTCCCCGAGAATGAACCGGGGGACTCCGGATCTGTTATCGTGTTCCAGGCTCCCACCAGGCGGGGGTCCAGTAGTGAGATGAAAGATTTATAATATTTGACCGTATACCCGTGCTTTTCCTGACGGCAAGAGCTTGATAGCCTAGGCCAACTCCTCCATGCTAATTGGATCTTCCAGTAACTCCGCGATTTCCTTCGGGATTGACAGCATGCCCGAGCCCTCTATGTATTCCCTGGCCCTCCGAGGGAGCGCCCCCGCCGCCCGCCCCCCATTCAAATCGCACAAACCGGCATAATATGCCTGGAACGTCTCCGCAATTTTCTCTGAGGTGTGCTGCTTTTGCTGGGAACCGTCTAGGATTTCTGAGATGTAATTTTGGGTGTGCTGCTGCCTGAGTGCTCTTGCTAGCATCGTGCCACTCTTATTTCCGTGCTCGTAATACCTACGTTTGCATCTATTAATTACGAACTTTGCTTTTTGTCTGAGTAGGGCATTGAGAGCCTCACGGGCCTGAGTTAGCTCTCCTAGGACTCTCGCCGCCTCCGATTGTTTATGGGACGACTCCAGGACCCTGACACGCTCTGTGAGCTGATCTAACTGGATCATTCTTTCTTTTTTCAGCCTGGATGCCTGACTAATCAGAACCCCTCTGATTACGCTCTTATGCGTCTCCCACAGCATCAAGGGAGACACTTCCCCATTGTCATCATTTCTAAAGTAAGCCTCTTTGCCTTCCCTAACTGCTTGGACAACCACCTCGTCCTGTAGGAGGGATTCATTAAGTCTCCACGTCGGGGGGGGGGGGGGGGGGTGGTCTGTCGGATAGTCACTTCTAGATACATAGGGGCATGATCCGAGAAGGAAGTCTGAAGTATACCACTGTCTGTGGTCAGGCCCAGTAGGCTGTGTGAGATCCAAAGATAGTCAATCCTGGAGTACGTCCCATGAACCTTTGAGTAGAATGAATAGTCCCTCTCTGTCGGATTCTGAATCTGCCACGCGTCCACCAGCCGCATGCTATGTAGCTTTTTCTTGAGTGATCTCAGTGCTAGATGGGACACTGCTGATCTACCCATCGAAGAGCCTATAAGCGGTTCCATTGTCAAATTAAAATCGCCCCCTTTCACTAACTCCCCCTCTGCAAATTCTTCGATCCTATCTAGAGATTGCTTAAGGAACTGAACCTGTCCCTGATTGGGGGCGTATATAGACACCAGAGTATAGGTTTTTTGACCAATGAGGCATTTCACCATCACCATCCTCCCAGCCTCATCTCCCCATGACTTCCGTAGGGTGAACGGAACCCCCCTAGCTACCATGATCGCTACCCCTTTTGGCGTCAGGCACGCAGCTGGTGAACACGTGCGGGAACAGCCTGCTATTCAATCGGGGAGCTGCAGATCTTTTGAAATGTGTCTCTTGGACAAAGGCAATCCTTGTCTTGTGTCTCTTCAACTCCTGCCAGAGAATCGTCCTCTTCTCCGGGGAGTTGAGGCCCTTCACATTTACAGATATCCATTTCATCGGGCACATGTCTCAATACTCCCAGTAAGGCCACCGGCAAGTATTTCTGCACCGCCTCTCCACCACCCCTACGACGCGACCAGGAAAGGAGATGGGATGTGGGTGAGTGCCGGGTAAGGAAGACGGGGAGGGGATGTGGGCCGGGGGGGGGGGGTTTGATAGCGGATTAACGTAAGGTTTGGGAAGGGGGAATAACAAAAAGACAATTTAACTAAGACTAACTATGCGACTACCGGCGTAGTCAATCAAAGGTCACCTCTAGGTAGACCTTTGTAACTGGTGCTGTTTTAACTTTTCACTAAACCTCCTCCTCTAACCAGGCCACCTAACCGGCAGAAAAGCCTACTACCACACTCTCCCATCTGGGGAGGGCCTAGCGACTTCCCCAGAGGGGTGCACCAAATATTCACGGGGGATGGAGGATCGGAACCTGGGTCGGTACTGAGGGAGACGCACAATGTCTACTGCCGCCTAGAGATGCACCAGGAGGCGCCGATAATAGTAGTACGGGGAGGGCAGCATGGATGCACAATGGCGTAGCTCAATCGGCACTCGGGTTGTGGAATCAGTGTCAGCCCCAGGGAACGATGGTCAACTTGGGTAATGGCAACTGGACCACCCCTCCTAAACGATAACATTAAACATTTGCAATTCAATACCAGAGGCCGCGGTATGCCACGTGGCCACACACGCCCCTCCCCCCGCCACACACCCCCCCCACCACCAGCGGTGGTGAATAGTCATTGACCATCAAGTGGGGCGCAAAGCGTCCCCAAGGGGGAAGGGCGGCGAGGCAGACGGCAAGACACCCGGGCCCCGGGGAGCCCCCAACGCAAAGCTCAACAGGTAACTGTTACACAAAGAAAATTCCCTATGGGGAACCGGTCTTCCAGCCTCCCAGTCGCGCAGTTGCGGCCCGGGAGACCCACACCCGAGAGAACATCAGACTACCGTAAGCGTCTTGAGCCGCACGGGTTGACGTGCCGGCACGTCCCGACCGCCCCCCCCCCCCCCCCCACATCCAGCAAACGGAGGTGTGATGGGGTAGTAAAATCTCAGGGTGGGCGGCAGCAGGGGACAGCCAGGAGCGCCCGACGCCCCCGCGCCTACCGTTGACGCCCCCTCACGTCTCCTCCGGCGCCTCGAGGAGCTCCCCCAATGCGCTGCGGCAGCTGTCTGCCATAGATTGACAGGTCGGGCGTCGTCCAGTCCGGGACATCCACCGAGGCAGCCTCCAGAAAGTGAAACAGGTCCGGGAGTTGGCCTGGGGATCTGAGGACAAAGAGCCCCCCGTTTCTTTGAATCAAGAGCTGAAAGGGATGCCTCCATCGATATGAGGCGCCCTGCCTCTGGATAGTCTCCAACAGCGGCCTTAAGAGCCTCCACATATGCAGTGTCATCCGCGAGAGATCCTGAAGAATGATGACTTGGGCCCCTCTCCCACGCCTTCCACAGCACCTCTTCTTTAATTTTGAAGAAGTGGACTCTGCATACAATGTCCCTTGGCCGATCTGCAGCAGAGGGTCGGGGACCGAGTGCCCTGTGCACTCTGTCCAGCTCTATGTGGTTTGCTTCTGGCTGGCCGAGGAGCTCGTTAAAGATGGAGGAAACCGCCGAAGAGAGGTCTTTGGGCTCCACTGATTCTGGGACTCCACAGGGGCGAAGGTTATTTCTACGGCTGCGGTTCTCCACATCATCTTGAGCTAAGAACTAATCCGATAGAAGACGCTTGTTTCCTTCCTATTGTTGCTCGAGCGCTGTCATGCGTGTTTCTAGGGATCTGTGAGAGGACTCTACTCATCTACTCTCTGCGTGACATCCGCCACCGCTCCCTGCAAGGCCGCCAGCTCTCTTGATGGTGCCCTCCATCCTAGTGACGTATCCATCAAAATCGCCCTGCGTTGGTAGGCCTCGTAGGGCCTCATTGATATTGATTCTTACAGCGTCAACTATAGTGCGGGACAGTAGATCAATTGGTACAACGGGGGGTGCATCCTGCTGAGGTGCGGGCTTTCCACCACGCCATGTAGGGCTCATCAGCTCCCAAGGCAACCCTGCATCCCCTTCCTCCTCCATAGGGCTCCACCCTGACCGAGCAAGCGACACTCGTGCTTCTCTGCTCCCTCTCCTGCCACCTGTGCTCCTCCTCTCGGGCCTGCACATCCATCGATAGGCTGCCGTGGGGGGGGGGGGGGGGGACTCCCCCTGACTCTTCCAGGAGAGAACCGAGATCTCCGGCGGCGGCGGGGTGCATATCATACTGCTGGGGGAGGGGGACCGCTGCAGGGTCTCAATCGGGGATCCAACCAGGCCCCTCTGCTGCAAGCTGCTGTCTCCCCTCGTTGGGGTCTGAGACGGGGGGTCAGGGCTAGGCGTGCCCCTCTATATCGTCCCCACTCCCCCAGTATGGCATCCCCCTTGACTGGGTCTCAGCTCGCTCTCACAGGGGCAGTGCAGGATCATGCTCCCCCCTCCTTCCTCCAGGGATCCTCTTCATATGTGCCAGGTCTGTGGGGTAAGAGCCCTCCTTATATGGGCGTTTAGGGGCACAGTGCAGGGTGAGTGAGGATCATGTCCCATCCGGCGCCCACCGGGTGTTCCTCTGCCTCCCCCTGCAGCCTGGTGCACCTCCACTGTAACGGTGTGGAGGTGCTGATCTCCCCGCCGAGGCACTTCCTCCCTCTCACCTGCGGGAGCCGAGCGGGACTTCTCCTCGGCTTCCCCGGCCGTCCAGTGATGCTGCCTCTGCTGCAGTGGAGGAGGAGAGACGCTCCTCTGACCAGCGCCTGCCGTCATCCCGCCGTCCGCGCTTGCCGAATGAGGCTCCTCTGCGGCTTCCCCCGCCGCCCGGCGACACTGTTGTTGCAGCCGTGGAGGAGGTAAGTCGCGCCCCCGGCCGACATCTTTCTTCCGCCGCCATCTTGCGAGCGGTGACTAGTGGCTCTTTCTCCCTTGCTGCGGCGAAAAATGAGGGGATCGGGCGCTGCCACCCCCCCTTCCCGGCTGTGTTCCTTTTCCCCTTTCGGGTCATCGAATTGGGGGATCTATTTGAGCAGTCCAGGTGCTTGAAAAGGCGATGGTGTGCGGAGCTCCCTCAAAAACGCGTCCTCACGCCGCCATATCAAGCCACGCCCCCTCTGTCCAGTTTATTCTAAACCAGTTAGTTGAGTTTATTGCTAAGTTTCCTTAATTGAAACACTGCGGTACATTTTTTTGGTTCACGGTGTCTGTTCTGTGTCAAGGATTTCAAAGTTTGGCTTGCCAGTTTATGGCTTTTCGTTGAGTGCGCAAATGATAGTACGACTTGTGTGTAAGCCGGTGACTTTAATTCAGACATGGACGATTTTTCAGCAAATATTTGTTAAAGTGATAGTAATTAAGATTGCATTTGGTATTGATATAGTCCTATTTGGAGGCGATTTCAGTTTTCACATGCCTATGTTAACACCACAAATGAGCAATTTTATTCCAGCCAAAACTATATGCTCGACCAACAAGCTAATTCCTGTTGTTCGCTTGATTGCAGCGGGCATTTCCCCAGATCAATTATCACTTCACTGCACTTGTTTTAGCGATTTTCTAGTTAGAAGTCTGTCATACCTTTTGCCTACAATTTCCTCAGCTTTCTTACTGACACCTTAGCAATTTGTAAATGCCTAAATTCGAATGAAAACGAAAAAATGTGAATGCTTTGGTTGTGTTTATATATTTATATATATATATTATAAATGTCTTTCTTTTTATTTCAGTTGTGGCTATTTATGATTATTCAAAAGACAAAGAAGATGAGCTCTCCTTTCAAGAAGGAGCTATTATATATGTCATTAAGAAGAATGATGATGGTTGGTACGAGGGTGTTATGAATGGCGTGACAGGTCTTTTCCCTGGCAACTATGTGGAGTCCATCATGCACTATTCTGAGTGATGTCTATAGAGGTCCAACAGCAAATACTTGATCAGAACCAATGGGGCTTCCCAGCTTTATCTGAGCCCCTGGGGGGCCTGATTTATAAACTGAAGGAGAGCATTGTCATTTGAACCACTTAAATGTTTTGTTCATTTTTGTTTCTTATTAAAAGAAATGGGGTTACAAGTTATTTGAACAAAGGTAATTTTTCTGCTGCTGAATCGCTGTATGGTGTGGGGGGAGGATTATGGAAGTTTATTAGCTGGACTGGGCTGTCTTTATCTTTTATCTAAAAAAAAAAAAGAAAAAAAAAAAAAAGGGTCTGTCTTTTACATTTATGAGTCCTACTTCACCCTTATTCCCGACTTACCTGATGGTTATATATATTTATCAAGTCTTACAAGTATTTCACATGTAACAAGTTTACTACTGATGGTATGTTTTCCAGGCCTCATAAACTTTTCCCGAACTCCATGATAAGCAGTTAATGTGAACCAATCGAAAGCCTTAGCTGAATATATACATTTGCTTGTGTCACATTGAGATCAGTTCAGTTGTTTGCATTAAGCGCCAAAGACAATTACCAAGAAATAAACATACAGTGCCTTGAAAAAGTATTCATACCCTCTTGGACTTTTTCACATTTATAAATGTTACAGCCAAAAACTTAAATGTGTTTTATTGAAATTTTTATGTAGGAGTATTTTTGAAGTGTTAAGAAAATGGTACATGCTTTTCCACATTTAAAAGAAAAAAACTAAAAGGTGTGTGGTGTGCATATGTATGCAGTACTTTGTACCCCTTTTAGCTGTAATTACAGTTGCAAGTCTGATGGTATATGTCGCGACCAGCTTTGCACAGCCATAGGCTGAAATGTTTGATCATTCTTCTTTGCAAAATGGCTCTAGCTAATCATATTGGATGGGGATCGTTTGTGAAAAGCAATACTCAAGATACGCCACAGATTCCCAATAGGATTTAAGTCTGGACTGTCATTGGGCCATTCCATCACATGAATTTGCTTTGCTTTTTAAACCATTCTATTGTAGCCTTGGCTGTATGATTAGGGTTGTTGTCTTGCTGGTGAGCCTACAACCCACTGTCGTGTTTTGAAGCCTCTAACAGGTTTACCTCTAGAAGTGCCCTGTATTAAGTCTATCCATCAACTTTGACCATCTGCCCAGTCCCTGCTGAAGAAAAACACCCTTTCAGTATAGTGTGACACCACCACGTTTCACGGTGGGGATTGTGTGTTCAGGATGATGTGCCAGTGTTAGCTTTCCTCCACACATAGTGTTTGGCATTTAGGCTGAAAAGTTGACTCACCTGACCAGAGCACATTCTTCCATGTTTACAGTGTTCCCCCTCATAGTTTTAAGCAAACTTCAAACAATACTTCTTATGGCTTGCTTTCATGCTTTTTTCTTGCGACTCTTCAAGGCCAGATTTATGGAGTAGACAACTAATGATTGTCCTGTGGACAGATTCTCCCACCTGAGCTGTGGATCTCCAGGACTTTCCGGGAGTGACCCTGGGCCTCATGGCTGCTTCTCTTTTTGCCTGGGCTGTTAGTTTAGGTGGGCAGTCATGTCTTGTTAGGTTTCCAGTTGTGCCATATTCCTTCTATTAAGGATGATGGACTAAACTCTGTAAACTGATCTGTGAGATGTTCAGAACTTGGGCGATCTTTTGTTTATAACCTAACCCTACAATACACTTCCCTGCAACTTTATCCCTGAGCTATCTGGTTTTCATCATGCTAAACTAACATTCTCTAACAAACCTCTGAGGCCAGCTGTAGTTACACTGAGAATGAATTACGTACAAGAAAAGGAAATGGGTCACACTGGCTTTTTTAGGGGTAAGTTCAGGGGGCTGAACACATGTTCATGACACACTTTTCATTCTTTTATTTTTAATTTGTGAAGTATAAAGAAAATGATACATGCTTTTTCAAATACTTGCCATTTCTTGTTGCTCTATCACATACATTCTCAATAACATACATTTACGTTTGTGGCTGTAATGTTTAATAAAAATGTGGAAAAGGAATATGACTACTTTTACAAGGCACTATGGTTCTACAGAGGAACTGATGTGCAGTTCTAACTTTTTACAGGAAAGTTGAAGGAAAAAAAGTTAAACTTTTTTTTATTTAACAAAGCATATTACTGAGATATTGTGTAGCAGGTTGTGAGTGTAATGGGCAGTAATGCTAAACAGGTAGTCTGGATATAACACGCACCTTAAATGGTTATTTTAGGATGAGTGTAGAGGTAACTGGAATTGTTACACTTGCCCCTCACATAAGCCAACATCCCTTCCCTATTGTGCAACTCCAAAGAACTATGGTGACTATAGCCATTAGAAAAACTGTAATCTGTAAACTTTGCAGTGGACGTAGTAAAAAAAAAAATACATATATATATATATATATATATATATATATATATATATATATATATGCAGGATATTGGCATTTTAAGTATTTTACAGCAAGTATCAGGAGGACTATTTACTGTGAAATGACTTAACCCTTTGAGTGCCAGCCTACCGAGATTTTTTGTCACACTCTGTTGCCAGACTACTTTTCACGCTACACGTGTTCAACCTGGATTTTTGAAGGGATTTTCAGGGATTTTCCAGGAGAGTTATATATTGTTTTTTTCAGCCTTTTTCAGAGTCTGGGCTTCAACATGAAATGTCTTGTTTGTCCTTTTTTTTAGTATATTCTCAATACTTTTGGGTGAAATATGTGCAAAAAAATAAAAATAAACTATTTTTTGCAATTTGTAGTGTTTTTTTGTAATAAAAAATGTAAGTTTGTTAATAAAATATTATTGCGTGTGAAAGCCCTATTTCTCCCGGTTACAACGGTACCACATATGTGTTGGTATACACCCTTTCCTGCCCAGGAAACTCCCCCAAACTGAAACAGCAGTTTAGGAGATTTCAGATAGGATACAACTATGCAATATGATTGCATAGTTGTAAGGGGTTAATTAAAAAAAAAAAAAATGACGTGGGGGGGGCTCTTTTTTTTTTTTTGAATTTTAAGGGTTAAAAGCCCTTAAAATCCCCCCAAAAAATGACATAGGGTCCCCCCTTACCCAGAATTACCGACCCAGCCCAGCTATGGGGGCTTGTAGAACAGGACGCAGGGGCCAGCATTGGTGGCCCCTGACCCTGCAGGCTACTAGCCCACATAGCCACTAAGTGGCCCGGGCCCTTCTGCCCCCCCCCCCCGGCCGTTGGGGAGGCAGGTAATGGGGGGCTGGGGGTTTTGGCAAGTCACCTGCAAGCCGCAGGTGATTGCCAGCCCCAGAGCCTTGTGAACTGGTATAAGGGGTCTCATGGACCCCTTACCAGTTCACAAATAGTTAAAAGTAAAAAAAAACGCAGACACAAAATTTTATTATTCATTTTTTTTACTTATACTTACCTCCCATCCAGTGTCCCGCGACGCTGCAGATGACAGTTGTCGGTAGTGCTCCGATCGCTACCGACAACTGGCAGATCGGAGCCCCGGGTGCTGGTAACCCGAGGAGTGGGATGACGTCATCGAGTGGGCGGGACTAGGGGCGGGGCCAGCGCCGGCCGAAGAGGATGGTGAGGGCCCGTTTCTGGGCCCTCACCCGAAGCATGGAAAGCCCGGGGGGGGGGGGTCGGAGCCCCCCCCCCCCGGTGAAGAGAAGACCCGGGGAGAGCCATTGCGCTGCGAGGTGAGTAAATTACATTTCGCTGGCCCTTTCAAATGAGGGGTAAGGTAAGTCTGTATGTTTTATACTTTTTTTTATGGGGCTCTAAAGTCAGCTACGTGAGTCTCACGTAGCTGGCACTTAACGGTTGGAGAGGCAGCTACATGAGACTTACGTAGCTGGCACTAGAAGGGTTAACTGAATAGAGTTTACTGTGTCTCATGCCATTTGGTGTGTCAAGAGACAATCGCACTGATGTGGCAAGGTGTGCTGGCAATCTGGCCTTGGTACTTAATATATTGCTGGAGGCTTGAAACCTAGCAGTGATCTCAGGAAATGTTTACCCATCGCTGAAAAAACTTTATAATAAGCTATGAGGACTCATATGAAACCATACAAACAGTGTTAAACATGGTTCCTTTCAAGCTATGTCTACACTAGGCTTATGCTCCTATTGTACAGTGTGATTTAGTAGTGTTGCCCAGATAATACACCACTATTTCATGTGTATCACTAGCAATAACTGGGTAATTTTAAATAATTGTAATAGGAAAGTGAAGGAGCTCTTATATCTGCAAGGTATAATCTGCAAACTCCTATTTGTAGATAAATATAAACTGTGAACATTGCATTGGAAGCAGAAAACTGTGCCTGCATACTCTCTAAAATCTTAGCTTCTGCAGTGCTAAATCTTATTCATATATCAGAATTTATTACCATGTCCTGACTTGCTTAGAGAGAATTTATGTGAGGGCATTTTTTGGCACCAATTCTCTACGAAAAGGGTATTTACTTAGTGCGCACTTTACCCAGCTATTTGGGTATAATATAAAAAGAAATGTCATGTAAGAGCTATTTGAGCAAGAGATCCTAGGAGTGAGGACATTTTCCTTAGTTTATATTACTTTTATCAAATGGCTGCTTGAAGCTGAGCACCTACAGGAAGAGTGGGGCTGCCTGACACTGTTAACACCTGTAAATGGTGACTAGTTGGGGGCTGGGTGTTTTCTAGGTATGTTTTATATGAATTTTCACCTCTGTTGATAAAGCAGCAGCAATGTAATAGAAATTACAAATGGCTCACCTTAACACACTACTTCAAAATCAAGGCTTGGCTTAGAGTTTGATGATTTGGTCCTCTCAAAGAAAATCAACCATCATTCAGCCTGATCTTATATTGCTTGATGAGCCCCAAGACTCTTGATCGCTGTAAAAACTCCTCTCCAGTTTTCCATGGTGCATTCATGGGCCACATCCCAGTCGTCCCTCCCCGCACCCGTGAAAAGAATCTCTGGACGGCTGGTGTGGGGTCGGGGGAGATTAGGGCTCAATTCAACTTTAGACAATTATCCACGTCTAAGATAGATAAAGCTGAAAGAAGCGTGAGCCACTGATTGGCTGGAACCTCACACATGTGCTTTAGGATGGGGCAGAGAGGTGACTTTTTATGGTGACCTCTTTGGTTTCACACAGCAGGGCATCGCAAAACGGGATGCCTCACTAGAATGGAACAATTGCCTTGAAAGTGGTCTGGATTGTTGTGAACTTAATGTACATATTAGAGTAGCTATGAAATTCATTTCATCAACTATTTTTTTTCTTTTAAGTGTTACTTCATGTATATACCAAAAGTAATTAAATACTCAAACATCATTTAATAGCTTCTGCACATTCTTTAAAATAATAAACATTACTACCTTCTGCTGTAAACATTTAAGTAAGTGTTTGTAGCAGCCTATATAGCTTATATGCATAGATATTACATAGTGATATATTTATTATTTTTGAAAAGACACATGCATAAAGTGCCACCAGGGGATGGGATAGAAGAAAATGTTCTTCATTTACAGATAACGGTAACTAGTACTGTTATCCTATTCTAAGAAAAACAAATGCCAGAGGCTGTTCCAGGGGTTTACAGTTGTTATGGTTAAAAAGGGTGGTCACCTTTGTTGCAAGATTCTACCACAGGATCAATCGGTTTGTGTCCTGGGCGTGGCCAACTTGAATCCGATTAAGAGCGACATCCCCTGCTCTGTGCCTGACCCCGTCTGCTCACTTAAATGGATGGGCAGGAGCACGCACAGAGAGTGGGTTGCCTCCATGTGCAGACCAGTGATTGTGATGGATTCTGTGTAAGGTTTTTTTTTTTTTTTTTTCTAACCCCCCCCCATTAGTGCCCCTTAGTGCCAGGAGGCGGCAGGGCGGGCAGGTAAATTTGACTGAACACGTTAAACATACATTACTTTCTTACATGTCCTCCAGCATGTATATGTACTTCTTATAGCCCTGTTTTTTCCAATTGCGTTTTGAAATCTTTTTGTTCATGAAGTAAATGTTTATATACTACGGTTACATAAATATGTAAAAGAACTTCTTAAAGAACTTCACACCCGATTTTCACTTTTTGGAGTGTTGTTCCTCAATGTGACGGTATCCCGAATCCTGTGATATTCTATCCAGGTGTTGTGTTTTAAAAATAACCACACTATAATTTACCAGACACCTGTACTGTGTGCATTTGCAGTGTGGTGTGTCAGTGGGCATTTGGGATGCCCCTACAGCTAAAGAGCTTTGGAAAGCTATAATTAGTAATGGGGCTCTGTATGATGGATGTCCAGGTAATGGCTGCAATCTGCAGTGAAGCCTGTCTCCTGCAGGTTGAGGTGCAGCTGCTTCATGCCTAACCCCCCCCCCCCCACCAAAAAAATCCTCTGCAGTTCCACTATGTAAAGGGTATCTTACTAATGCAGGGCACAGGAAGGGATCTACTTACCACATCTACATCTACACCAGTTTTGCATTATGGGGCTATGTGGGTCAGCTGACTTCTAGTCATTTTTGAATTAAATTATGATTTACAGCTAAGGACGAATGTAGGAAATTACCATAATCCTTCTTTAATATGTGACAGCGTAACTCGGGAACTCGCCTCTTCCGGGTCCTCCTCTTCGGCTGCCGTGGAGCAATCTATCGGCCTCCACGGCCAGCATTGATAGGCTTCTCGCAGTCACATGGGTTCATCCCTCTTAGCAGTCTATCAGCGTGGCCGGCAGACAAGCCTATTAGTTCTGGGCGGCACTACCCATGAAGGCTGACATGCTGCTGTAATAAATTTGTCATTTATTTCATTCCGGGGTACTTCTAGTAGCAATGCATGGGTTAATCCCAGCCATAGGCAGGGACTGCAAGATAGAAAACAAATCTAGCTCCTCCCGGCCAATTTAGGGCAGGCTGTGGCAGGATCTCCTCAGTTATTTTCTTGCAGTCACAAGGGGACTGTGAAGATGTCTGGATTTCTTTTATTCCTAGTATGTCACACACCCCACTTCCAAATATTCATGACACTTGGGAACCCGGCCTGTAGAGGGCGACTATAATCAATTATAGTATAATACTAAACATCATATGGAGGCATCTCAGGACAATGGGCATGCAGTTCCCTCTGCACAGACTCGGCAATGTTTTAGATGTGGGGCATCCCTTGTTGGGGATAACGCAAATCTTTGCGTCCCTTGTGCTCAATTAACTATTATGCAGCAAACTGGGGCCCAGGCTTCGGCGTCTGCGGCTTCTGCCTTATCTCCTACTCCGCCATGTCTTGTCCGTAACCCCAGTGATATTGTCATGGGTGGTGAGTCGCATTCTGATTTATGTGCCAGATTGGCTCATCTTGGAAAATTAATGTCTAGCTCTGTGGCCAAGAAGGCCTCAGCTAAAAGGAAACATTTGACTCAGGCTGTTCCGGTAAGTGAGTTGGATAATTGTGAAATGCTTTATTGGTCTAATCCTTCTCAGTTAGAAGAAGGAGAATTATATGAGGAATCAGATGTTTCGGATGAACAGCAATTTGTTGGTACTGTGATTGAGCAGGGTGAAGCTAGTGTTGTGTATACCCCAAAGGCTCTTGCTCAGTTATTTGAGGTTTTGGTTATCACTCCTCCTGAAGTAGTCCCTCCTCAAAAAGGGGAATTCTTTGGAGTCTCTAAACCTCGTTTAGAATTTCCAAATCTAAAGCATTTTGATGAAATTATTCTTAAAGAATGGGAGAAGCCTGCGCGGCTTCCTGGCATTCCCTTGGGCTGGGACAAGAAATATCCCTTCCCAGCTGATACTGTTAAGCGTTGGTCATCACCACCTGTGGTGGATGCCCCTGTGCTTAATTTATCCAATTTTTCTCTGTTGCATTCTCCTGACTCCACTACACTTAAAGATGGAGAGGATAAGCGTATTGATCTAATGGCGTGCCACGCTTTTTCCAGTGTGGGCTCGGCTTTGCTGCCTGTTGGTGCTTCAGCACTCATGACAGTGGCTATTAGGTCTGTTGTGAGAGACCTAATGAATTACTCGGGCTTGATCCGGCCTCTGATGAGTACGCCGCTCTTAAGCGATGTGAGATATTTGCATCTTTTGTACTTTCTGCCTTAGATGATACTCATGTGCAGCAGAACCTCCGCCTTGTTAATCGCCATTCAGCGGTCAGTATGGTTGCGGCAGTGGGCAGCTGATATTGTAGCCAAGAAATCGCTTACAGCGCTCCCTTTTGTGGGATTGCGCCTCTTTGGAGAAAAATTGGATTCTGTCACTAAAGGAGGTAAATTACCTCAGCGTAAGAAACGTCATTCCTTTCGTGGGGTGGCCTCTTTTAACCCTTCCTTTTCGGGGGTCTAGATCCGGTAGAGGATCGGCCTTTTCAGCCCCTAGAGGGAATGCATGGAATAGAGGAAAGAGACGTGGCCGTCCAAGTCAGAATTGGGGGTCCAAAACCAATATGCCACTAAGCCTGCTCAACAATGAGGGGACGCCCTCACCCTTACGGGTGGGGGGGGCAGCTGCGGTTCTTCTTCCAGGTCTGGGGTCAGGAGGTATCAGACAATTGGGTTCTGGAAGTAGTCTCTTCCGGTTACAAACTGGAATTCGAGTCCCGGCCTCTTCCCAGATTTTTCATGTCCCGGATGCCGTCAGATCCGGCAATTGCGCAGGGACTGCGGGCAGCAGTAGCGAATCTGTTAAACATGGCTGTCATCTGCCTAGTGCCTCTAGCGGAAAGGGGTTTGGGGTTTTTCTCCAACCTATTCACGGTACCCAAAAAGGACAGCCTATCCCAGACCTAAGGAGACTCAATTAATTTATCAGTTTCAGAAAATTCCGCATAGAGTCTCTGCGATCAACGATCGATGCTCTCCGTCAGGGGGACTTCATGACATCCATAGACATCAAGGATGCTTATTTGCACATTCCTATTTTTCCGGGTCACCAGAGATTTCTCAGGTTCTCGATAGAAGACCAGCATTATCAATTTGTGGCCCTGCCATTCGGCCTTACCTCGGCCCCAAGAGTCTTTACCAAGATGCTGGCAGGAGTGATGGCTATATTCAGGGTCCAGGGCATCCGCATTGTGCCTTTTCTGGATGATCTTCTTATCGCGGCCTCCTCCCTCGAACAATCAGAGTTGGACACCAGGACAGTGGTCTCTACGCTAGAGAGGTTCGGATGGGTAATAAGTTACCCCAAATCCTCTCTCTGTCCGTCCAGGGAAATTCCCTTCCTGGGCCTGATTCTGGATACATTTCAGGCCAAGGTTTTTCTTCCTCAGTCCAAAATGGTTCTGATTCAGGACTTGATTCGTCTATTCTTGTCCAACCCTCGTCAGTCTATCCATCTAGGGATGAGACTAGTGGGATTGATGGTAGCTGCATTCGAGGCAGTTCCATTTGCCCAGTTTCACATAAGGACACTTCAGCTCTTCCTCTTGGCAAAGTGGGACAGGTGCCCACTATCATTGAATCAGACTTGTCTATTGTCTCCCCACATTTTTCAGTCCCTTCAGTGGTGGTTAATATCGCTCAACCTCCAGAAGGGCAAGTCATTTCTGACTCCGTGTTGGGAACTGGTTACCACGGATGCCAGCCTGGTGGGCTGGGGGGGCTTCTGGAAGAAGCATCAGTTCCAAGGATTGTGTGGGCCTCAAGAGGCTCATTCTCCAATCAATGTATTAGAGCTTCGGGCCATACGTCTTGTTCTACTTCGACTGACCCATTTCTTACAGGGTCTGCCAGTTCAGATTCGGCCAGACAACCGAACAGCTGTTGCATACATCAATCACCAGGGAGGGACTTGCAGTTGGGGTGCCCTCCGGGAAGTGTCTCTGATCCTTCAGTGGGCAGAGATCAATGATCCCTGCATATCAGCAGTTTACATTCCAGGGATAGAGAATGTGGAGGCAGACTCCCTGAGCAGGGGATGTTCGCACCAGGGAGAAGGGTCTCTCAATCCAAGGGTCTTTCAGTTCCTCTGTCACAAGTGGGGGACTCCACAGTTGGACCTGTTTGCTTCTCGCCACAATCACAAGCTGCCAGCTTTTGTGTCTCTATCCCAGGACCCTCTGGCAGTGGCAGCGGATGCCATGTCTCTGGCCTGGAAGGATCTGGGATTCCTATATCTGTTTCCCCCATTCTCCATGGTCAGCAAGGTGGTGCACAAGTTAGCACTGGAGGAGGCACCAGCAATTCTGGTGGCGCCAAGGTGGCCAAGACGTCTGTGGTACGCAGACGTCGTAAGGCTGGCAGTGGATCGTTTCCATCTGCCTTTTCTTCCAGATCTCATCACTCAGGGTCAACTTTGTTACCCCAATTTAGAAACGCTGGCTTGGACGGCATGGCTGCTGAAGTCTCTATCTTGAAAGAGGAAGGTCTTTCTGATGTGGTTATTCAGACTCTTATTAGAGCTAGGAAAAAGTCTTCCTCTGTCATTTATTACAGGACTTGGAGGTCCTATATTGACTGGTGTGAATCCAGGGCTTTGCCCTGTAGAGTATTTTCTATTCCTAGAATTCTGGAATATCTGCAACAAGGTCTGGATATGGGATTCCAGATTACTACTTTGAAAGAAAATAGCCAAGGCAGAGACTTGCCCTTTCAAAGGTCGTTTGCTCTTCATCCTTTGGTTAAGACTTTTTTTTTTGTCCAAGGAGTCGTGCATGTGCGGCCTCCCAGAAAGCCTATACTTCCTGTTTGGGACCTTAACTTAGTGCTTTCAGCTATGCAGGCCACTCCCTTTGAGCCTTTGTAGGATATTCCTCTTCCTATTCTTACTCAGGAGGTTGCCTTTTTGGTTGCTATTACTTCTGTCCGCCGAGTTTCTGAACTGGCGGCTTTGTCTATTCTAGCCCCTTATTTTTAGAGGCATCAAGATAAGGTTGTTTTCCGTTTTAAACCGGATTTCCTTCCTAAGGTGGTGTCTGCTTTCCACCTAAATCAGGATATAGTTCTTCCTTCCTTGTATCCTAAACCTAGTAACGACAAGGAAAGGGTCTTACATTCTTTGGATGTAGTTCGTTGTGTGAAGTATTATTTAGTTACTACTTCGGCCTTCCGCAAGACGGATGCCTTTTTTGTTGTGCCTTCTGGGCCCAAGAAGGGTTTTGCTCCTGCCAGATCTTCCCTTAGTAAGTGGATACGTCAGGCCATCATTGGGGCCTATATGGCTAAGGGGAAGGTTCCCTCTTTTCGTGTCACCGCTCATTCTACTCGTGCTATTGGAGCTTCCTGGGCTTTTCAGCACCAGGCTTCTGTTGAACAGGTTTGCAAGACTGCGACTTGGTCTTCTGTGCATACTTTTTCTAAGTTTTACAAGGTTGATGTGCGGGCCTCAGCGGATGCTGCTTTTCGTCGCAAAATTCTGCAAGCTGCAGTAATTTAAGTTATGCATTATTCCTTGGGGATCCCCACCCATTATAGACACTGCTATTGGATGTCCCAAGTGTCATGAATATTTGGAAGTGGGGTGTGTGACATACTAGGAATAATACCATTTTGTGAGTACTCACCTGTAAAATGGTTATTACGAGTATGTCACACACCCCACTTCCGATCCTTTATATGGTGATTATTATTTTCAAACTATTTTTCAATTATCGAATATAATTTGCTCTTCCTGGTTCTTCACTGCTTTTTAAAAAGACTGAGGAATAGTGGGAGGAACCCAGTACTTATGGACCAGGAGGGGCTCCTTTTTCCATGTCATCTCTGCAAGATCGCCCTCTACAGGCCGGGTTCCCAAGTGTCATGAATATTTGGAAGTGGGGTGTGTGACATACTCGTAATAACCATTTTACAGGTGAGTACTCACAAAATGGTATTTTTTTTTTTTATAGTTACAGTGCTGACCGGGAGCAGGGGCTTCACCTCCATCTGTCTCCCAGCCCCTTACCAGTTGCAGCGTTCCTCAGGATCCTTGTTAGATGCCTGAAGTTGAATCCTAAGCCGATAGCGTGTAATCGTGCAGAGTGAGGGGGAGCACGCATGGGTCCAGGTAAGGTCACTGGGGCTCGTCTGACTGGGTCTGAGCCCCGAGGATCAGTATGCCACTACAGCAGGGTACCTGATCTCTGGACCCTCTGGGGACAAATCCTCTTGACTTGTACTGATTCCTTTAGGAATCTGACATTGTCCTTGTTGCAGGGTGGGAGTCTGGAAGCTGCTGCATCCTTGGCCAGTGGGTTGATCTTGGCTGCAGGGAGGTTGCATTTCCGGCAGTCCAGGCAGGTCTGACCAGTAGTCGACAGGCAAAAGGGTGTGGGAACGAGCACTCCAGCTGTATTGGTTAGCAGTTAGAGCAGCCATTGTACTATATCAGAGGCACCAGGGTTTCATATTTTAACAGAGTGGGGCCACGTGTCCCATGTGCCAAGCGCGTCTGACCTCAGGCAAGGGACCCCTGTGCACTGGGTGCACTACTGTCCTGTGACGCAGCTGGCAAGATCTGTGCCTCAGTTGGATTGTCCAGTTTCCCCTGCAGCTTCAGGCTCTGAGTCCTCCAAGCGGGATACCCCCTCGGGGGGGCTGCCAGGTTCATTTGTGTCCCAGGGTCAGCCCATGGATGAGGTTCCTCCTTTGGATGTGGCGGACACGGTGGCTGGGTTTGAGAGCATGGTCAGTGGACTTCATCAGCAGGGGCATCTGGAGTCTGTCTCTGCCCGTCCAGACGGTAAGGCTACTGCCAAGCGTAGACATATTCAGGTGGAATTCTCCGAGGATTCTAGCTCCTTTGCCAAGGACCTATTTAGGGGTTTAGGATCTAGTTCCAGCCAGTCAGAGGGGGAGGTGTCCGTCAGCGTAGAGGAACCGAAAGCCACGCAAACGCTGGGAAACCTGTCTGGATCACCTGACTGATCAGATTGAGGAGCTTAGTGAGGCAATATGGGAGGTTCTGCACCTCTCTGCTCCTCGGCCATAGCGGCAGATGAGGTAGACAAGCTGGTCTCCGTCTTGACCACTTCGGATAGTGCGACCTTGAGAGACCTGGCGGATAGGAGGTTGGACCAGCTGGCCAGACATGTGTTCTCCATGGTGGGATTGGCCATGTGCCCAACTTGCGCCACGTGCATGGCAGCTATGGCAGGCAAGTTCTGGATGAAGCAGCAGAGAAGGCATTTGCGACATGGAGGTTCGTGTTTCTCTGCACTTTCACATTTGGAACTGCTTCGCTATGGTGGTCTTCAGATACATGGTGCCAGCGATGGATGACTTGGTGCTGGCCTTGCTGTTCACCTTGTGGCGCACGGCATGGCTGAAACAGTGGTCACCCGACACTGCTTCTAAGAAGATGCTTACTGCCTTCCCCTTTTCAAGGGGTCGTGTTTTTGGCGAGCCTCTGAATAACCTGACCCAGAAGGCCATGGATAAGAAGTCGACAAGGCTTCCACAGAAGCGGAAACTAAGAATCTCCTTTCGCATGTTGCCAAGTTTTTGTACCTTCTGAAAGTTCAGAGGTTCTACAGACTTCAGATACTGTCCGGGAGGTTGTTTCTTCCAGATACATGAACGATTTCGGGACCAGGCCTCCACACAGGTTTGTGGTGTCCAAGCCTTCGTGTGTCGCGCACATCACCCCATACCTGGCCAACTTGCTCTTCGAAGCCCCATCTCTGGCGGAGGCACTGCGGGATGTTCAGACGGTCCTGTCCATGCTGAAACTTTTTGGATGGGTGATTACCCCAAGTCCCAGGTAGTTCCCTCTATGGTGGCAACCTATCTAAGTAAGACATTGGATGCTCAGTGGCAGGGGTCCTTCTTCCAGTGCAGGTGTGTGTGGCTCTTCAGGAGGCTGTGAGGTTGCTGCTGACAGTCGAACATTACACAATCAGGCACAGCATGCGTCTTCTTAGCCCAATGGTGTCTAGCATTGAGGCAATTCTGGTGTCACACTGGTTCGAGGATCTGGCCTGCTCGGGGGGAGCTCCCGCAGGGACTCTCCAGTCACCCAGATCTTCTGCAGCAGGGTCCTCTGCGGCACCCCAATTCTCCAGTGCTGGCTTTAGCGGCTTTGCTGTTGAAACCAGCATATTGGAAGAGAGCGTTTTTTTTTACGCTGCACTAATTCGGACCTTGATTCAAGCATGGATATGGTCGTCCTCTAGAATTTGTTATAGGACTTGGAGGGCCTTCTAGTCTTGGTGCAAAACTAAAGGCCACTCCTGAAGGAGGTTCTTAGTACCCAACATTTTAGAGTTCCTCCAGCTGGGCCTGCACGCTGGTCTACAGCCCAGCACCCTTAAGGGCCAGGTCTCAGCCTTGTCAATTTTTTTTCCAACGGATGATCGCATAGCATACGTTAATATGCACTTTTATGCAGGGTGCTGCCCATGTTTGGCCTCCGTGGGATCTCAATCTGGTCCTATCAGCACTTCAGGGACCCCCCTTTGAACCCATGGTGGAGGCTTTCCTGGCCACACTCACATTGAAGGTGGCTTTTCTTGTGGCGATCAGTTCCATCCAGCACGTTTTGGAACTGCTAGCACTTTTGATCAGATCACCCTTTTTCACCACTCTTTTCCACTCTTAGAAGATGGACCAGGCAGGCGGTCTTACTAGCCTACGCTGCAAGGGGAAGGAGGCTTCCTTCTGGGTCACCGCTCACTCCACCTTTCCAACACCAGGTGCCGGTGTAACAGGTCTGCAAGGCGGCGACCTGGTTGTCTCTCCACACCATCACCAAGTTTTACGGACTTGATATCGGGGCATCTGCCGATGCTGCTCTGGGGCATGAGGTGTTGTAAACGGTGGTGAAGCCCTTTCCAGGGGTCTAAGTCTGAGATGTCAGTGCCATTGTTCCTTGTTAGGTTGATGCAGTTGGCTGTTCTTGCAAGGTCCCATCCTAATTGAGGTTGGTGCTTTGGGACATCCAAGGCGTTGGTACTAGTGGTGCTCCGGAATGGAAGAGGTGACAAAGAGAAATTTGTGTACTCACCTGTAAATTTCCTTTCTCATGTTCTTCCATCCCGAGGCATCACACCTGCCCTTCTGTCGTGTTACCATGTCAATGGCTTGTTGATGCCTTCTACACAGTTTGTTATTTTGCTTTTTTAATTAACTGAGGGGATCATCTCACAGTCTACCCCTATATAGGCCGGGAGGAGATAGATTTTTTTTTTTCAAACTTGCAGTCCCCGTCTGCGGCTGAGATTATGTAAATTCTTTAATTACATGAGCATAATTGCTATTTGGGATCAGCAGTAAATGATCTTGTGAGTTATAACCCTTTGACTTTTGGTTTCTATGTCACATCAGGCGCCATGTGAGGCTAAATGTCTGCAAATGGATCACGTTTGCAACCCTTTTAAATAGAATTGATTTTAGCAAAAAGGATACATGCAACACAATAGTGACACCTAGTGGTGGTGTAGAAGTATGTTGCATCTTTGGTACTGGATTTTGGTACACTTCAACTAGCGTCATGTGTTGGTAATTTTTAGCACAGTTTTGCACAAGTGGAGCTAAAATGGGGAGCATGTCTTCAAGACTGTGCTGCACACACTGCCATCCATGAACAATCCCCTGGAAATGCGTAGCTTCCCCTCTCTTTGTATCAAAGTATGGGTCAGCTTTAAGCCACCAGAAGTCTTCTATTCTAGAAGAAACAGGTTTGTGTCTTGTTTTGCATATGTGCATCAGATATCACTTTCCATTGGGCAATAAGGGTGATAGTGGCTTATAACTGTAATTGCAAACAGATTGTGTAATGTTGAAACCAGAATTTGGTTAATTGAGATATATTTTCAGGTGTTTCCTTTCGAGTCTGGCATGATGTTTGATTTTAAAATGTATGAAATCTTTTAAGGCTATGCCATTTTGGTCTACTGGGTTTGCCACACTTTGTTCAAACTGTGTGCCAATAAAAATCACTCCCTTAATATATGGAGAACAACTTGTTCTTTCTCTTTAAATTACTACTGCTGTGTATGAAAAAACTTAAATAAAACCGGCGTTAAAGCACAGTCTGTGCCATTACTTACAATTAAAAGTGAAAACATAAATATCAGAATCTGATTTGCCGAGTATATACATTACATTTACATACAAGGAATTATTTTTCACAAGAGGATGGATGGTCTGTTTGTAGTGGCATTGTTTAGAATAGATAATGTTCTTAAAGCCACAAATGTTTGGTAAGTTCCTCCCCTAAACCCATTCTCTAAAGATCAGTGGTGTAAGCTGTTTGAGAGGGCAGATATTGTGGAATAGCATGAACATTAGGCTCTCCAGTATTACAGGGGAGCATTCATCTTACCACACAGCTGACAGTCCTGCTAGAAATATATGCCTCAGCAACCCAAAGCAGCTTGTTTGTCATTCCACACAAACACACACTCTGTAGCAAAATAAATCTGTGAGGGAAGCTGTTACAATGTATCTATGGCGTTGGCTGCCCAACAGTGGATACAATGTATTACGAAGATATTCTAAATATACAGCACGTCCTGTTTCAGAAGATATTCCTTACTCTTGGGTTAGTGGCTCCTCCCAGCCCCATATATACCAGGGAACTCCCACAAATTCCCCAGTTCTTCTCTGCAGTCTGGGCTGCGATGACTAGCAGATGGCTCTTTCTAATCGCAGGTGAGCAGGGCTTATTAGCCTGCGGCCCTGTAGCACTATTCCCACCCGTTCCTTTTCTCTGCCTCCCAGCTTAGGCTGCGCTGGTCGGGTGATGGTAGGCAGCACCGCTACCAGGTGCTAAGGAGCGCTGCACCTACCGCAGTCCCCCACCAAAGGGTAGGCGGTACAGGCCCGTGGTGAGCCTTATGGGATGCCCCTCCCGCGGCCGTGTGCCCTTCGCCCCCTGTTCCCTCAGGCTCCTCTTAGGTGGTCCGCTGCTTCCCCTTCGCTCGGGGGGGGGGGTGGTGGTGGTGTATGTATTTACTATGTGCTTTCATGTTTTGCCTTTTGCACCGGCTTTGTATTATATGCCGCCGCCGCGCGCTTGTACTCCGCTCCGCGAACGGCAGCGACATCGCCTCAGGCACTTCTGCACCGTCATTGGCTGCCCTTGTCACGGGGGGGTGCATTTTCACGCTCTTCGGGGCGGGGGGCGGGCCTTGCGGATGACGTTTTCTGCATTACTTGTCCGCGCCTGCCCCTCGAGGTATATGCGGGCGCCATTTAGGAGCTCCTGTGCTGCTTGTCTGGCGTCTCCCTATTGCGGTCCGTAAGTGCCCCTGCGGGCTGGTTTTTTACTTGTACCTTCATTGTATTATGCTTACGGGTTTTTTGCTTTATGTCTTACAGGCGGGTCAAACTTTTTAGTGGTTTCTCCCGGTCCTATCCCCTTTTAGCGTTAACCCCTTATTGGCGGGCTTTTGTATTTGTATATCTCCCACTTCCCTAGCGAGCTATTGGGGCATCCCGGGTAGCCTTATTGGCGTCAATCCCGACTTGGCCTATTGTGTTCCATAAGGAGGTTTTTCAGGATAATGTGCTTGGGGTTCCTTCGGGACAAGCCCGGCTGTGTGTGGCGTGTGGGGTATCCCCTATAAGTGATGATGTCAGGGTGTGTGTACTCTGCGCCCAGCAGACGCTTGCGCTGCAGTCTGGGTTACCGGTGGCTGGGCCTTCGCCCCCTTGGGCTTCGCCTACCCGCCCACGCTTACATCTGACTCATAGTGAGGTGCATACCAGTGGGAAGTCTCAACCTGATTTGGCTGCACGGGTGGCCAGCATTGAGAGACATATTGCTGGCTCTGGCCCGCGTAAGGCTTCTGTTAAGAAGCTAAGAATTTATTACCTGGTGTTTCCCTCTTTCCTATGGAGGCTGAGGAATTTTTTGACGTTACCGGTTATTCCCCCTGGAAGAGGGGGAATTATTTTCTGATTCAGAATCATTTCAGGATCAGCCTAAGGTTTATGGTGCCGATTCTGGGTCTGACCCCTGGGCTTCAGATGATACGGACAGGCTTTTAGCTCACATTTTTGAAGTACTCTGTGCCTCTCCTCCTGCCGTGGCTCCGTGGCAGCTGGGGGAGCTGTTTCATTCTGTTAAACCACGCTTGGAGTTTCCTGAACAAACTCATTTTAATAATCTGGTGCTCAAAGAGTGGGAACGGCCTAGCCGGCTTCACGGGCTACCAAAGAGTTGGGATAAGAGGTATCCCTTTCCCGCTGAGATGGTTAAACGATGGTCATGTCCTCCCGAGGTGGATGCACCAGTTCTGAGGTTGTCCAATACATCTGCAATGCATTCCCCTGACTCTACTACACTGAGGGATGGGGAGGACAGGGGCATAGATCAGCTGTTTGCCATGCCTTTGCCTGTGTGGGGACCGCGCTGCGTCTGGTCTGTGCCTCTGCCATTACGGCTGTTGCTATTAAAAGCCTGCTCAGGGGTCTCTTAGATGGGGCTCCTGATGGTGCAGTTAGTGAAGGGTATAGAGCTCTTCTGCGTTGTGAGGAATTTGTTGCATATGTTCTCTCTGCCTTGGATGATACCGTTAGAATGTGTGGCAGGGCTTCTGCCTTGTTGGTGGCGATACGCCGCTCGGTCTGGCTGCGCCAGTGGGCAGCTGACAACGCTGCTAAGAAGGCTCTCACTGGTTTTCCCTTCAAGGGGCTGCGCCTCTTTGGTGAACGTCTGGACTTGTTTGCTAAGGGAGGCAAATTACCTCAGCGTAGAAGGCAGCCCTGGTCCTTTCGGGGTTCAGGTGCCTTTCTTCCTTCCTTCCGTGGCTCCAGAATTGGACGGGTAACTTCCTTTGCTGGAGCCCGCGGAGATTTTTGGGGCAGGGGCAGAGGATGTGGCCACCCTGGCCCCTCCTGGGGTCCCAAGCCTAAGTCCTCCCCCAAGCCCCCTCAGGCATGAAGGGGCGCCCTCACCCACCCGGATGGGGGGATGGCTTCGGCTCTTGGCGCATGTCTGGAGGCGTCATGTCTCAGACCGGTGGTTTCAGGAGGTAGTGTCCTCTGGTTACAAGTTGGAGTTTGCTGCCGATCCCCCTCCAAGATTCATCAAATCCCAGTTGGCTCAAAACCCCTTGTCAGCTCAGGGTCTGTCCCTTGCTGTCCAAGGCCTTCTGGAATTGGGAGTCATCTGCCGGGTGCCCTTGAGGGAAAGGGGCAAGGGCTATTTTTCCAATCTTTTCATTGATCCCAAAAAGAATGGGTCCATCAAACCCATCCTGGATTTAAAGCACCTCAACAAATTTGTCAGATTCAGACACTATCTGTAGACATCAAGGATGCTTACCTTCACATACCTATTTTTCCAGGTCATCAGAGATTCCTCAGGTTCGCTCTGGAGGATCAGCACTACCAATTTGTGGCCTTGCCCTTTGGTCTCACCTCGGCTCCCAGGGTATACACCAAGGTGCTGGCAGGAGTGATGGCTCTGCTGAGATCTCAGGGCATTCACATTCTTCCCTACTTGGACGACATGCTTATCGCTTCTCAGTCTTTCCATCAGGCAGAGCTGGACACTCAGCGGGTGGTGTCCACACTGGAGTCATGCGGCTGGGTGATCAACCACCCCAAATCTTCCCTGTCTCCTTCCATGGTGAAGTCCTTTCTGGGCATGATTCTGGATTCATCTCAGGTCAAGATCTTTCTTCCTCAGCAGAAGGTGGAGAGTCTTCAAGAGCAAGCACAGACCCTTCTGTCTTGTCCTCATCCATCCATCAGGCAGGGAATGCAGCTGGTGGGCCTGATGGTGTCCTGCTTCGAGGCGGTTCCATATGCTCAGTTTCACATGAGGCCTCTTCTGCTTCACCTCTTGTCAGTATGGGATCGGGACCCTGTGTCCTTGGATCAGGCGTTTGTCCTGTCCCCTCTGGTCAGGCAGTCTCTATCGTGGTGGCTGGACTCAAGGAACCTGCTGGGGGGCAGATCCTTCCTGGCCTCTTGCTGGGAGACTGTCACCACGGATGCCAGTCTGACAGGTTGGGGGGGCTTTTGGAAGTCCCTGAAACTTCAGGGTCAGTGGGACCCTCAGGAGGCCCATACCCCTATCAACACTCTGGAGTTGAGGGCGGTCAGGTTGGTTCTCGCCCACTTAACCCCATACCTGTGGGGTCGGGCTGTTCAGGTCCGCTCGGACAACCAGGCGGCGGTTGCCTACATCAATCATCCTGGAGGGACCTGGAGCAAGAGGGCCCTCAAGGAAGTGTCCCTGATACTGTCCTGGGCAGAGGAGAATGTTCTCAGCTGTGTACATCCTGGGGGTGGAGAATCTGGAGGCAGACTCTCTGAGTAGGGGGACCTCTCGTCTGGGGGAATGGTCCCTCAGCAGCAGGGTGTTTCGCTCCCTGTGCCACCGCTGGGGTCAGCCGGATGTGGATCTGTTTGCATCCCGTCACAATCACAAGCTTCCAGTCTTTGTCTCTCTGTCCCAGGATCCTCTGGCCTTGGCCATGGATGCCTTGGCAATGTCTTGGACGAGTTTTCAGCTCCTGTATGTGTTTCCCCCGTTTCCCCTGCTGGGCAGGGTGCTGCGCAAGATAGCTCAGGAAAGGGTGCCAGCCATACTGGTGGCCCCCTGTTGGCCAAGAAGAGTGTGGTTCTCAGACATCGTGCAGCTGGCAGTAGATCAGTATGCCCTGCCCCGGGTTCCAGATCTGATACCTCAGGAAAAGTACTTAACCTTGATGAAAGGCCATGGGGGCAGGCTATTTGGCTTTTTGACACCGTGCTTACTATGCCTGGTGCACCATTCTGGTAATCTGGAGGAAAGGCTGTGATTCTTTTTTCATTTTATTTGAAACGGTTAAAAAAAAAATTTAACTCCTGCATATCTGTAGGAATAAATCTAGGCAACTGCAATAGCTGTTTGTTTTTAATTCAATACATTTCACAAGTGAGCTAGATGAATAACAAAATGTGAAGCTAAAGAAAACAGCAAGTCCAGTTGTCTGTGATCCTTTATAACAAAGTGATTGCACAAGTGCATTAAAAAAAATGTCACAAATTCACAGAGATATATTACATGGGAATGTCAGCTGATTTGTTCTGAAGCCGTGAAAATGTGGAAAACACCATTTGAGAAAAGGCTTCTCAGCACCAGAGAGGCTCAGATTTTTGATTCTCATCTGGAATATTCAAGCTGATATTCCACTTTTTTTGCATTGGCAACGTAAATTTTTTACTTGCATTTTTGAGCCTATTCAACTGGACAAATTTATTTATTTAAATTAGTCAGCTTTGATGAATCACTGCAAGTTACATTTGTAACTTTGTGTCTGAGGCATTTATCTCATTTTGGTGTTGGCTGCTGCTGGCACAGCTCTCCCCTCATGCTTATGTGCGTGACAAGATGGCTGCTCCCATGCAGTTCAGTAGCAAAGAACCGGCTTGTTATTCCAGAACATCCTCATGGAGTTAAGCCCTTTCAAAAAGTTTATGCCAGAAGGGGGCTTTAAGGGAGCAATTTGCTAAACTTTTTTTTTTTTTACTTCTGTCTGCTTTAAATGGCATACCACCCCTTGCTATGGGACATTATGCAGGAAAAAGCAGTAGCTGCTAATACCCGAAACCCAGCACACACAACTGCTACCAAAAAGGCCCAAATTAATGGAGTGGTCTGTAGCATCTAAGGTGATCAGTACTATAGTTTCCCTACTCCTGAATGTAAAGATCTGCCAGAGTTTTATCCCTTTGTCACCGCAGGATAACTATTACCATGGCAAGCACAATGATTAATACCCCTGGTGCAACGGCAAAGCCAAAAGGTAGGGCCACACACTGGTGATAAGATTCCTGCACAGCGATGCACAAGAAATAAATCTCGTACCCCGAGGTGACAAATTCCTTTATTAAAGTGGCTGGGCCCTCCAATTCTGTGCAAAGTCTAGCATACTACTTTGATGGGTAAGGCTTTCTTCAGGTGAGGAAAACTTGGAAGCATTCTTGGCTGTAATATGCAGTTGAAAGGAGGGAAATTTGAGGGTAAAACAATGTTTTTACCACCTGTTATTTCCAGGCCCTCTCAGAAAATGTTTTCTCCCCTATAGGGGGATCATGCCATAAGCCCAGGGGAACCTCAGAAATCTACCAAAAGAGGCAGATACCTTTTGGAGAGTGACAGGAGCCCAGAAGGTTACAAATGAGACCTGCAGTCCTAAAATAACAGATGCCTGGAGGGCCCACAGCAGGCCCAGATATGCCTTTACTTCTTGAGGCAGGGAGAGTCTCACATTGGTAAGTAAGTCCTGACAGCAGCCAGGACAGAAGCTTTTCCTTAGACAGTGTCCTCTTAAAGGTAGAGGGAGCAGAAATCTTGCTTTGAGGAGTTCCTATCAAATTTGAGCTTAACAGGGAGGAAGCAGGAGGCCCAAGGTTAACTGCATCTGAAAAGTTAGAAGGGAGGACGTTGGATTTTTGCAAGGGGTAGTGGAGCTGCTCCAGCAGAAGCCAGATGTGCTGCATGAGGGGGAATTAAATTTACATCCCTCGCACTAGACCCTCTAAAGAGAGGGAGAAACCGCTCAGAGTGGGGAATTCCAAGGGGTCCTAATCTCAAAGAAAGTGTGCTCCAGGTGCAGCTGTGCATTGAGAATGGGAGGCTGGTAATAGATCTGTTGGGAGAGTTATCTATGTCTGCAGCAAGGTGAGTGCTTAATAGCAAGGGGCATTCAGACAACTCAGTATGGATCTTGGTACCAATATCAGAAAATATATCTGTGTTCTGCCAACATTCCCACATTTAAAAAAACATATAAAAGTCAAACATGATTAGGGGATTACGCTATGGGGACTAAATGCTTATGACATCCATAAAAATCCCAGCTTCCCCAACCATGCTCCCGAATGAGATTATTCTTTTTATCTGGCCCAGGGCTCACATGGACTTGAAAATAAATAAACCATAAGAAAGAGCAGGATGGAAAGCAGCAGCAGCAGCAAATGAGCACAGACAGACCAGCAACACACAGGACAGACCAAAGGGAGGCGTACAGTTGCACGCAAACGATTTTACACAAATTTTTACTTTGAACAGTTAAGCAAGCTCAATATAAAATGATCTTCAAAGGGCGCAGTTAAAGTAACTCTAAACCCAATGACCATAATAAGCCAGAAAGAAGCTGACCCGATGCCTGCCCCATGTGTCTCGCCTCCATTTTCTTGCAATGCAGGAAAGAAATAGGAGCAGGGCTCCAAAGTCTGCCCCTTTTTCAATTGTATTCCTCAAGGACCAGGCAAAAAAGTAGTTCTACAGCCATTCTGTCCCTTTGTGCTCTTAGCATGAGTGAGCATGGCAAGTCAAAGTGGTCCCACAGCTGCCTCTGACCACAGCAGACTATGCACACTTGACATGCCCTTATTTGCTTCAATTTCTGGGTTCTGGTTAAGCTAAGAAATTGGTTTTACCTAGAATAATGTATTCCCTATGGTTGCGACCACAAAGACCACTTGTTATAACAATTAAGTTGGTTGGTCCATGGCCCAGCCCTTCCTTGAAATTACAACTTTTCCCAAGGCTAGGCCCCCTCAGGATTTTTTTATAGGCTTAGGGCTACGACCACACCTATTTTTTTCAAAAGATACATGTATTTATTTAACACATTTAAAAAAGTGACTATTGCAATGACATCATTTGCATCCATGTGTTTATACATTTTGCTATAGTATCGTATCTAGATTTGTTACAGAACCTTTATACATTCATATTTCATCATCTCTTAAAGGGGTAGACATGTAACATGTTTCACCAAGTTCGGCTTTCTCAATGCCCTACATATGTAACAAACATGCATCATTAGTATATTAGTATCTTAGTCTTGACATATATAATATATAATATGAGGTAGGAAATATTAGGGAGACATTGAAGTACCTTTGTTCAGAAGTTTTTCTCATAAGGTCATTTGTTCAAACACAGCTTATGAATTCCCCAAGGAGAGTTGGTGGAGCGTCAATTTCCCTATTTTATAGTTTTACAGGAAACATGTTTAAAATCATTAGACCGAAATTCAGAATTATCTAAGTTAATTTTAGGGCAATGTCCTTTGTTTTCATATAGTACCTGTGCCGGTTGTTGTCCCCTTTAAGTGTGTCCAAAGGGTCCCTGCTTGGGGATTCCTAAGTTTTGCACAGGGTGCCCTGGCAGTAGTCTATGGAAAAGTAAAGTGCATATGTTCCCTTAAGTTGTTGTCCCGTCTATGAGATTGTATTATCAAGATGAATATATGTATATAAGAATGATACCTCTAAAGTTCCCACTGTTTCAGGTAGTCGCAGCGGCGGACAGTAATCTTTGCGGCTCCGTGCTGGTGACCTATTCCTCCCCCGAGTCTCACTGTCCCATCCGGGCTCCCCCGGAGCGTCCTTGGTGTTATTCTATTTAGCGTATGAGATGCTTACCCGCCGCTGCTCCAGCGACGCTCTTTATGCGCTCCAAAACCTGGTGCGCATATGCCTCTATATTCTAAGTATACAGCACGTCCTGCTCCAGATAATGATTCATAACAGATGGGATTACCTCCGCCAGAGGGCGCTTGACTGCAGAGATGGCAAAAAGAGGCCCTTCCCCGTCCATATATACCCGGGACCTCCCACAAATTCCCCAGTTCCTTCTCTGCAGTCGGCTGCGAAGGTCAGAAGATGGCTTCTCTTCTCGTGGGTGAGCTGGGCTTAGCAGCCCTTGGCCCTGTAGGACTATATCCACCTGTTCCACCTTTTGTTTATGCCTCCCAGCTTTGGCTGCGCTGATCGGGTGATGGTAGGCAGCACCTACCACTGGTGATCTGTTACGGAGCTTGGCTCCGGCCGCAATCCCCCACCAAAGGGTAGGCGGTGCAGGTTATGGTGAACCTGAGTTGGGATGCTCCGTCCGCTTTTGCCCTCCCATGCCCTGGTTTTTGTGGGACCCCTTAAGGGTCATCCACTCTCTCCCCTCTCTCTCCTTGTTCCGTCGGGGGGGGGGGGGGGCGGTGCATGTTAGTTTATGTCTTTTTTTTACTGTATTGCACTTTTTCTTTTCAGGGCTCCGCGCCCTGTCCTTAATTTTGAATTTGCCGCTGCTGACACGCGCGCCCTGCGGCGTCCGTGGTCAGCGGCGGCATCATTATCAAGAATCCCTGCCTTCCCATTGGCTGCTGCTGCACGAGGGAATCGCGAGAGGCGGCGGCGCTTGTCCGTTGCCGATAAGGCAAGATTTTAGGGGCTTTCTGGGGGGTTTCACACAGAGGGGCACCCCCGGTCGGGGTGAAATCCTAGCCTTCTATATGCTTATCTGGTTAAAGTCTGCATACAACCCCCCTTTCCTGTTAAGTTTTATTGTGATTTGCCTAGCAGGTCCTTGCCCAGGATGTTAATAGGACACCCTGGAATAAGTCTGAAACTATGTCTGATTCCCAGTTTAGCCTGGAGGGGTCAGATATCAGTAAGGGCGGTGTTGCTGCCAGCTAAGCAGATTATTTGACATCATGCTAGGGAGAGTTGACTGGCTGTGGCACAGAGGCTGCGGGGTTAATTATTTCTTCCTCAGCATAGGGGTTAATTTCCTTTAAAAACTCTGTCTAATGCTGCTCTATTACGTAGCGTGGGCTGAGCCCCTCAAAAAATATCTCCATATGTGACCCCCCCTCCACACACACATTTCATTCCTGCCAGTTTGCGCATTTTTAACCCATACGCTCCCCACAGCATGGCATATCTCTAAAATAATTTTCACATTATCCCAATTCCAAACTGATGTAGATCAAAGCATCTATGATTTGTTGTTTTACAGTTAAAACGTATCTCGGATTCAGATTACCCAGGAAGGTCTGAATAAGAAGCGGTAGCCCATACAACTATGAATCTTTTAAAGAAATCTGAGACAGATACTCTCACTTTCTGTTTACCAGCTATGGCAGTAGACAGAGAAGATTTATGTGGAGAAGCACTCTCAAACTTGTATCCTGACCTTTTTCACAGTTGGGAAAGGGGCTTCTATATTAACTCTTTCAACTAATTTGCTCCTAGTATTTGCAGCGGGACCCCCATAAAAAGTCCAGCTGTCACATTCACCTAGCTCCTTTTAATCTTTATGTTCCTCTATTCTAAGTATGTCACACACCCCACTTCAGACTTTAATAATTACACTAGGGTTAACGCACCTCTAGGTGGCAGCATTGCAGAGAACTTCTCCAAAAAACTTCAACAGGCCCCTCCCGGTCTATACATACCTGGTACCTCCCAAGAACCTCCCAGTGTTGTTCTCTGCAAGGTGGCGACAAGACAGAAGAAAGAAGTCTCCTGCTTGCAGGTAGCCGGGGTATCCCCCCGCCCCCCCCCCCCCCGTGGTCTATTTCTGCCCGGCTTTTGTTTGAATGTATTCTATTTAATGGCAGCCTCCCAGCTTCGGCTGTAGGCCGGGCAATAAGGTAGCCGGCACCATTGGTGCCTAGGAGATTAGCTCCTCCGCTCGACCCTTCATTGCGGGGCATAGCGGGATTCCCGGAGTGGTGATCCGGATGTGGGATGCCCCATTTTATAGGAGTTAGTGGTCAGGTTGTGCCTTTGCCCTGGGATATTGTGTCTCTTCCGGGGTGTGGGACGCGCTTGGGACGGTGTCATGCTTTTAATCGGTGACATGCTGTGTGAGTGTGCTGCTGCGCTCTACATTGTGATTCCCTTTGTGTTTTTACATTGTCTGATTTCACTGTATGTTTGCCTGCCGTTTTTTTCCCCATGTCTGTGTGTATCTCCCCTCAGGAGCCGGGGGGGGCGGGGCCTCGCGGCGTGCTGCGCCGCGGTCCCGCCGGTGGCTGAGCGCCGTACCCGGCGCTTGCAGCCTGCTTGTCCGGCTGCTCAGGGGGGACCTTTTATCAGTGTGTGGGTCTGTGTTTTTACTATCCGGCGCTGTACACTGGGAGCCGGCGGGTGGCTCCGCCGGTCCCGTCTTTGAGGTCTGCTTGCGGTCCCCGCCGGCAGACGCTGACGCTGCCTGGGGGCGGGGCCGCGCACGGATTGGACGCCCGGAGGGGCGGGGCCTTCTCGGCTCCCGCGCTCCCGGAGCTTCTCTCTTCCTCCTTCTATGCGTGTGTGCGGGCCGCCATCTTCTGCTGGCTGCGCGGTTTCCCTCTCCTCTCCAGGTAGGCGTTTTTGGCTTGTCTTGCAATGTCCCCTCGGATCCTTTCCTCCTCCTTCTCCTTCCTCCTCGATCCGGCGCATCTTTATGGTGCTGGTTGGCATTAACCATTTCCGTTGCTCTGGTTAATGAGGGGGGGGGGGTGGTGTGAGGGGGGTTTTGTATATTAGGTGGTTTTTTGGCTATGGTGCTGGATTGACGCCTGTCCCTCTCCCTTTGTGTTTTTCAGATCCTGGGATCCCGTCTGGCAGGGCTCTCCCGGTCATATATACCTGGCTCGTGGGGGGTGTTTTTTCTTTGCAATATATATATATATATACAGTTATATATATTTTTATAAGGGTCTTATGCTATTCCCCTGGGTCAGGATCTTGTGACTGTTCTTAGACAAGTGTGTGGGCCGTGGCCGCCCCACTCGCGTCTGGGGTGCCAAGCCCAAGCCGGCTGCCAAGCCCACCCAGCAATGAGGGGGCGCCCTCATCCGTTCGGGTGAGGGGACGGTTGCAACTTTTCTCCCGGGTGTGGGACCAGGAGGTCCCGGACAGATGGATCCGGGAGGTGGTTTCGGCCGGTTACAAGTTGGAGTTCGAGTCCCGTCCTCCTCCAAGGTTCTTCAGGTCTCGGGTGTCTTTGGATCCTTTGGCCGCGCAGGGGCTCCTGGCGGCAGTAAGGAATCTTCTAGATTTAGCTGTCATTTGCCCGGTTCCTCCTTCAGAGGTGGGGCGCGGGTTTTACTCCAATCTCTTCACGGTCCCCAAAAAGGACGGGTCCTTCCGTCCTATTCTGGATTTGAAGTTTCTCAACAGGTTTATTCCTCCTCGGAAGTTTCGCATGGAAACCCTGCGGTCTGCGATCGGTTCGCTTCGGCAGGGGGACTTTATGACGTCCATAGACATCAAGGATGCGTACCTGCACGTGCCGATCTTTCCTGCTCATCAGCGGTTCCTCCGTTTCGTGGTGGGGGATCGGCATTTTCAGTTTGTGGCTCTTCCGTTCGGTCTCACCTCTGCTCCGAGAGTGTTCACCAAGGTGTTGGCGGGGGTGATGGCCCTGCTCAGAGCTCAGGGGATTCGCATTGTGCCTTACCTGGACGATCTTCTCATCATGGCTCCTTCCTTCAGTCAAGCAGAGGGGGACACCAGCACGGTGGTGTCTATGTTGGAGAGGTTCGGCTGGGTGATCAATTACCCCAAGTCCTCGCTGGTTCCGGCCAGGGTGGTGACCTTTCTGGGGATGTCGTTGGACTCCTGCCAGCACAGAGTGTTTCTTCCTCAGGCCAAGGTTCTGATGATTCAGGAATTGGTCCAGCTGCTCCTCTCCCATCCTCATCCGTCCATTCGTCTGGGGATGAGACTGGTGGGGTTGATGGTGGCCTCATACGAGGACTCTTCAACTTCATCTTTTGGCGTCTTGGAACCGGTGTCCGGGGTCGTTGGATCGGTCCTTCCGGTTGTCCCCTCGGGTTCGGCAGTCCCTTCTGTGGTGGTTGGTCTCGGACAACCTTCTGAAGGGCAGGTTGTTTCTGACTCCACTTTGGGAGACTGTCACCACGGATGCCAGTTTGTCAGGCTGGGGAGGTTATTGGAAGGATCTTCGGTTTCAGGGGCAGTGGGACCCTCAGGAGGCCCACTTGCCCATCAATGTTCTGGAATTGCGAGCCATCAGGTTGGTTCTGTCTCACTTGACGCATCATTTACAAGGTCTGCCGGTTCAGGTTCGCTCAGACAATCAGACGGCGGTTGCTTACATCAATCACCAAGGAGGGACTCGCAGTCTGGGTGCCCACAGGGAAGTGTCTCTGATTTTGGTCTGGGCGGAGACTCATGTCCCTTGCATCTCGGCAGTTTACATTCCGGGAGTGGAAAACACAGAGGCGGATTTTCTGAGCCGGTGTGCGTCCCGTCGGGGGGAGTGGTCTCTCCATCCCCAGGTGTTTCGGTCACTTTGTCTCCGGTGGGGGACGCCGGAGGTGGATCTGTTTGCCTCTCGTCACAATCACAAGCTTCCGTCCTTTGTGTCCCTGTCCCGGGACCCTCTGGCTCTGGCGGTGGATGCCATGACCCTGAGCTGGAGGGACCTGGGGTTTCTTTATCTGTTTCCTCCGATTCCCATGCTAGGCAGGGTTCTGCGAAAGTTGGTTCTGGAAGGAGTTCCCGCCATTCTCGTGGCTCCAAGGTGGCCAAGGCGGGTGTGGTTCGCGGACATCGTTCGTCTGGCCGTAGATCAGTTCGATCTGCCTCTTTGGCCAGATCTTCTCACTCAGGGTCAACTCTGTTACCCCAGTTTACAAACGCTGGCTTTGACGGCTTGGCTGCTGAAACCTCCATCTTAAAGGAGGAGGGTCTTTCGGATGCGGTCATTCAGACTCTTATTAGTGCTAGGAAGAGATCTTCTTCTTCCATCTATTACAGGTATTGGAGATCTTATATTGATTGGTGTGAGGCTAGGTCTTTGCCCTGCCGGGTCTTTTCTGTGTCTAGGATTTTGGAGTTCCTTCAGGCGGGGCTGGACTCTGGTCTTCAGCTGAGTACCTTGAAGGGGCAGGTTTCTGCTTTGTCAATTTTTTTCCAGAAATCTTTTGCTAGTCATTCGTTGGTCAAGACTTTTTTCCAGGGGGTTTCGCATGTGCGGCCTCCTAGGAAGCCTTTGCTCCCAGTGTGGGATTTGAATTTGGTTCTTTCTGCTCTTAAGGCTCCTCCTTTTGAGCCTTTGCGGGATGTTGCTTTGTCCATTCTTACTCAGAAGGTTGCCTTTCTGGTGGCCATTACTTCGGTTCGGCGTGTTTCTGAGCTGGCAGCTTTGTCTATTCAGGCTCCTTATTTTGAGGATCATCAGGACAAAGTGGTTTTTCGTTACAAGTCAGATTTTCTCCCTAAAGTGGTCTCTGCTTTTCATCTTAACCAGGACATTGTTCTTCCTTCTTTGTGTCCTAAGCCTAAGAATGTCAAGGAGAGTGCTTTGCACTGCTTGGATGTGGTACGTTGTGTCAGGTACTATCTACGTGCTACGTCTTCTTTTCGTAAGACTGATGCCTTTTTCGTGGTGCCATGTGGGCCTAGGAAGGGTTTGGCTCCGGCCAAATCTTCCATTAGTAAATGGATTCGTCAGGCCATTGTTGGTGCTTATTCGGCCAAGGGGAAGGATCCCCCTTTTCGAGTTACTGCTCACTCTACTCGTGCGGTTGGTGCGTCCTGGGCTTTTCAGCACCAGGCTTCGGTTGAACAAGTGTGTAAGGCTGCAACTTGGTCTTCTGTTCATACTTTTTCTAAGTTCTATAAGGTTGATGTGCGGGCCTCAGCGGATGCTGTTTTTGGCCGCAAGGTTTTGCAGGCTGCAGTGGTTTGAATTGTTTCTGCGTTATTGCCTGTTCGGATACCCACCCTTTTCTGGACACTGCTGTTGGATGTCCCTAGTGTAATTATTAAAGTCTGAAGTGGGGTGTGTGACATACTTAGAATAATACCATTTTGTGAATACTCACCTGTAAAATGGGTATTCTAAGTATGTCACACACCCAACTTCACCCGCCCTTTTTGGTATCCTGGCTCTCTATTTGGTGAAGTTTAGTTCTTTACGTTGAGGGTTACATTGTTTGGTTCTGGTACCTTGTCTTACTGCTGTTCTAATACTGGGAGGTTCTTGGGAGGTACCAGGTATGTATAGACCGGGAGGGGCCTGTTGAAGTTTTTTGGAGAAGTTCTCTGCAATGCTGCCACCTAGAGGTGCGTTAACCCTAGTGTAATTATTAAAGTCTGAAGTGGGGTGTGTGACATACTTATAATACCCATTTTACAGGTGAGTATTCACAAAATGGTATTTTTCCTAGCTGATAAGCTGATCAACAGACAGCTTCTGTCTATCACTGCCCATTTGTTTCCTGACTCTGGGATAGAGGCTGTTTTTCTTAGGTGGTACATAAGGCCAGTGCGGACCTTAGTTTTAGGCCTAGACTTTTGTTTACATTTTAAATTTGTTCCTAGCTTGTGTTTCAGGGCATGAAATCCAGGGGACTCTTTTGTCTCCTGAATTGGCTGTCCTTTTGGCACTTTTAGTCATCTTTCTAAACCAATAGGGAGCATATTCTAGCCAGTTTTCACCTCCCTTCGTAAAATCTTTATCCCAATTTTGGTCTCCTTGATAATATAGGAACGCCTATTGATCACCCAAACATAAACCTTTGAACATTATATCCATGTGAAACTTGTCATTATCTCCAACCTGTGGGAATGGACTGGAGCTACCCCATAATAATCAGACTTTGATATTCTAATTACAAATTCCTTACAAGTTTCCCCTTATCAAAGGTTTAGATTTGCTATCATTCTTCCCATATTAAACAGTAATTAAATGTGTGCTTACCTTCACACCTATCAGTAACAGTGGTTTAAGGCGTGCTCACCTTTACACCTATCAGTCCCACACAACAATGACAAATTATCTTACACTTCTATGCGACAGAGAAGAAAAAGCAAAAGTTTGGGATAGAACACTGAACACCTTGTCAGGGAGCCTTTTATCTAGTAGCGCTACTCTTATTTTCCTTAGGGCACTTCTCAGAGTCCCTTTTTCTCTTAGGGCACTTCTCAGAGTCCCTTTTTCCTTTATCTGTCTCTCGGGACAGTTTCAAACCCTTCCAATTTACTCCACTAGGTTCTTAATAGGTTCCGCCCTATGGCAGAGGTCTCGGTAAGTGAAAATACTGTATAAATCCACCTACCTAGACTTGCACGGTGGATCCCACCCGCTGCCACCATTGATTGTTGGGGTTTCTAAGGGTTGTCTGGCCTCCCTCGCCCAAGGTCTGTCAGTGTTCCGTCAGCAGCTGCTTGAGATCAGATACCAAGAACCACGAGCTTGTACACTAGGTACGGTTCAAAGACTGATCTAAGTTTATTCAGAAATCATATGCATATTTATACAGAATGTCACACACAAAATGGAGTATTTAGCCCCCACCTTTGTGACGGAACTAAAAACCTTCACACATAAAGCTGGCAATAAATCTCATGGTTCCTATGGGAAACATTTTCCTATACATTTGCTGATAATGAAGTTCAAGTGATTCCCGTGACCTACATCTAGATAAATCACTGAGAGGACATTCCTACACATTAAAATGTCTGTTGGCTTTATGTGCAGAACTTAACATATCACATGTATATCTATATAACTAAGTTTAATATCAAATTATAGAATACAAAATGGAGTCTTCTTTTTAACATGGCTGCCATTAGGCTAAGCATTTCACCCTTCAGACGGTTCTGGAGTCATTCGGCTGGGTGATCAATCACCCCAAATCTTCCCTATCCTCATCTCGGGTGACTTCCTTCCTGGGCATGAATCTGGATACTGTTCAGGCCAGGATCTTTCTTCCTCAACAGAAGGTGGACTCTCTGCAAGCTCTGGTTCACTCCCTGCTGTCATGCCCTCATCCCTCCATCCGGCAGGGGATGCAGCTAGTGGGGCAGAGGGTGTCCTGCTTCGACGCAGTTCCATATGCACAGTTTCACATTAGACCTCTTCAACTCCATCTCCTATCAGTCTGGGACAAGAGTCCCCTGTCTCTGGATCAGGCTTTCGTTCTGTCCCCTCTGGTCCGGAGGTCCCTCTTGTGGTGGCTGGACTCGAGGAACCTGTTGGAGGGCACATCCTTTCTGGCCCCCTGTTGGGAGAAGGTCACCACGGATGCCAGTCTGTCAGGTTGGGGGGGGGGCTTCTGGAGAACCCTACAATTCCAGGGGCTGTGGGGCCCTCAAGAGGCCCATGCCCCCATCAACGTCCTGGAACTGAGGGCGGTTCAGTTGGTACTGGCCCAGTTGACTCCTCACCTTCAGGGCCAGACGGCGGTTGCCTACATCAATCATCAGGGAGGGACTCGGAGCAAGAGTGCCCTCAAGGAGGTGTCCATGATTCTGTCCTGGGCGGAGGACAATGTTCCTTGCATCTCAGCAGTGTACATTCCGGGGGTGGAGAATCTGGAGGCGGACTCCCTGAGCAGGGGGACCTCTGGCCTGGGGGGAATGGTCTCTCAGCAGCGAGGTCTTTCTGTTCTTATGTCACCGTTGGGGGGGTACCGGATGTGGATCTATTTGCGTCCCGCCACAATCACAAGCTCCCAGTCTTTGTCTCTCTGTCCCAGGATCCCCTGGCCCTTGCTGTGGATGCTCTGACTCTATCCTGGCAGGGGTTCCGTCTCCTGTATCTTTTTCCTCCATTCCCCTTGCTGGGCAGGGTTCTGCGCAAGCTGACTCAGGAAAGGGTGCCAGCAATCCTGGTGGCCCCCCGGTGGCCAAGACAGGTGTGGTTCGCAGATATTGTTCAACTGGCAGTAGATCAGTACGCTCTGCCCCTGCTCCCGGACCTTCTCACTCAAGGGCGGCTATGCCATCCCAATTTACAAACGCTGGCTTTGACGGCCTGGCTGCCGAAACCTCCATCTTAAGGGATGAGGTGCTTTCTGAGTCTGTGGTTAACACTCTATCAGGGCTAGGAAGAAATCCTCTTCTACCATCTACTCTGGCGGATCTACATTGACTGGTTTGAGTCTAGGGTCTTTCCTTGTCGGGTGTTTTCCATTCCTAGGATTCTGGAGTTCCTCCAGCATGGTTTGGATCTGGGACTTCATCTCAGCACACTCAAGGGTCACATTTCTGCCTTGGCTGTTTTCTTCCAGAGATCGTTCGCTCAACATCCTCTGGTCAAGACTTTCTTCCAGGGGGTTGCTCATGTGCATCCCCCTCGCAAACCTCTGTTACAAGTTTGGGACTTGAATTTGGTTTTGTCTGCCCTTCAGGGCCCTCCTTTTGAGCCTGTGCATGAGGCTGCTCTGTCTATTCTTATTCTTAAAGTTGCCTTTCTGGTGGCCATCACCTCGGTCAGGTGTGTTTCGGAGTTGGCGGCCCTTTCTATTCAGGCCCCCTACTTTGAGAGACACCAGGACAAGGTGGTTTTCAGATTTAAACCTGATTTATTGCCTAAGGTTGTCTCTGCCTTCCATCTCAATCAGGACATTAGCCTCGATTCAAAGACACATTTGTCCGGACTTCCGTAGCAGTCTGTGAAAGTTTGGGTGGGTGTTAGTCTTTTTTTTTGTTTTTTTCGGTCCATTTTTTACTCGCACGAACGTTCGAACTAATACGTACAGGTCCTTCTCAAAAAATTAGCATATAGTGCTAAAGTTCATTATTTTCCATAATGAAATGATAAAAATTAAACTTTCATATATTTGAGATTCATTGCACACCAACTGAAATTTTTCAGGTCTTTTTTTGTTTTAATACTGATGATTTTGCCCTACAGCTCATGAAAACCCCCAAATCCTATCTCAAAAAATTAGCATATTTCATCCGACCAATAAAAGAAAAGTGTTTTTAATAAAAAAAAAGTCAACCTTCAAATAATTATGTTCAGTTATGCACTCAATACTTGGTCGGGAATCCTTTTGCAGAAATGACTGCTTCAATGCGGCGTGGTATGGAGGCAATCAGCCTGTGGCACTGCTGAGGTGTTATGGAGGCCCATGATGCTTCGATAGCGGCCTTAAGCTCATCCAGAGTGTTGGGTCTTGCGTCTCTCAACTTTCTCTTCACAATATTCCACAGATTCTCTATGGGGTTCAGGTCAGGAGAGTTGGCAGGCCAATTGAGCACAGTAATACCATGGTCAGTAAACCATTTACCAGTGGTTTTGGCACTGTGAGCAGGTGCCAGGTCGTGCTGAAAAATGCAAACTTCATCTCCATAAAGCTTTTCAGCCGATGGAAGCATGAAGTGCTCCAAAATCTCCTGATAGCTAGCTGCATTGACCCTGCCCTTTATAAAACACAGTCGACCAACACCAGCAGCTTACATGGCACCCCAGACCATCACTGACTGTGGGGACTTGACACTGGACTTCAGGCATTTTGGAATTTCCTTCTCCCCAGTCTTCCTTCAGACTCTGGCACCTTGATTTCCGAATGAAATGCAAAATTTGCTTTCATCAGAAAAAAGTACTTGGGACCACTGAGCAACAGTCCAGTGCTGCTTCTCTGTGGCCCAGGTCAGGCGCTTCTGCCGCTGTTTCTGGTTCAAAAGTGGCTTGACCTGGGGAATGCGGCACGGTGGCTCTGGATGTTTCTACTCCAGACTCAGTCCACTGCTTCCGCAGGTCCCCCAAGGTCTGGAATTGGTCCTTCTCCACAATCCTCCTCAGGGTCCGGTCACCTCTTCTCGTTGTGCACCGTTTTCTGCCACATTTTTTCCTTCCCACAGACTTCCCATTGAGGTGCCTTGATACAGCACTCTGGGAACAGCCAATTTGTTCAGAAATTTCTTTCTGGGTCTTACCCTCTTGCTTGAGGGTGTCAATGATGGCCTTCTGGACAGCAGTCAGGTTGGCAGTCTTACCCATAATGGCGGTTTTGAGTAATGAACCAGGCTGGGCTTTTTTAAAAGCCTCAGGAATCTTTTGCAGGTGTTTAGAGTTAATTAGTTGATTCAGATGATTAGGTTAATAGCTCGTTTAGAGAACCTTTTCATGATATGCTAATTGTTTGAGATAGGATTTTGGGGTTTTCATGAGCTGTATGGCAAAATCATCAGTATTAAAACAAAAAAAGACCTGAAAAATTTCAGTTGGTGTGCAATGAATCTCAAATATATGAAAGTTTAATTTTTATCATTTCATTATGGAAAATAATGAACTTTAGCACTATATGCTAATTTTTTGAGAAGGACCTGTATATGCTCTTTCGATGATCCAAAGGAAATCGGAAGTTTTACGGAATTTAGGGACCTTTTCCACTCCAAATCTGAAATGTTCCGATCGTTCAGAACACTTACGTTATTGCAATGGGCTGGCGATTAATTCAGAGAGCTGATTGCCGAGGGGCCAACACCCAATAAATCTGTTTCATTTTCGATCCCCTTACGGGACCATTTTTACCTCGGGAACTAGCAGGCTAGCAGCTAGTCAGAGGCCAGATTGCACCGGCGGTGACGCATGGACATCAATGGCATGCATGACATTGAGCTGTTCGAGCTCACCCGGCTTAGTCGCGCTTCCCTACATAAGTTGTATAGTGAGCTGCGGCCATGGTTAGCCCACACCACAAGGAAGGGGCAAGCAATTTCTGGTATGACCAAGATGCTTGGCTGCCTGCAATTTTTGGCGAATGGCTCGTTCCAGAGGCTGGGTGCCCTCTCCGTGGGGATCTCACAGCCTACGCTGAGCCGCATTTTTTCCCAGAGGATATGGTAGCCAGAAACGCGATTAAGCTGGCATTTTATAATATCGCTGATATGCCCAACGTCATGGGTGCCATTGACTGTACCCACGTAGCCCTGGTGCCTCCGGCTGCCGACGAGTACATATACAGGCAAGTTCAGTCTTTCATGTTGAGCTAATCTTTTTCATATTTTATGTGGTATTTTCATTTTTTGGTCCCTTGTAAATAATCCCTCCTTGGAAATATTTCACTCATTGTAACTAGTCCCTCCTTGTAAATTTCCACTCATTGTAACTAGTCCCTCCTTGTAAATTTTCACTCATTGTAACTAGTCCCTCCTTGTAATTATTCCCTCATGTTAATTTGTCCTTCATAGCAAATAGTCCCTCCTTGTAAATTCACTCATTGTAGCTATTCCCTCCTTGTAAATTTTCACTCATTGTAACTAGTCCCTCCTTGTAAAAGTTCAATCATTGTAACTAGTCCCTCCTTTAATTTTTCCTTCATTGAAACTAGTCCCTCCTTGTAATTAGTCCCTCATGTTAATTTGTCCTTCATTGTAATTAGTCCGTCCTTGTAATTTGTAAAGCCTTGCAAACAGTCACTCCTTTCCAAGACTCCCTCCTTGCAAAGAGTGCATGTTAACCAATGTTTGTCATGTTGTGCAAAGGCAAACATTTTAAAGTGTACTTAAAACTGAACAAGTAAATCAAAACTTTAAAGGGTCTAACATGCATATCCTTTTTGTGGGCACTAAAATTTAATGTAGTTGTTTGGTGTGATTTGTATTGCCATCCACGTTTTACTTAGGGTGTTATAAGTTAGTGTTGAAATAGTTTGCCAAGCGTTACTGAGGTTTTTTAATCTTTTTTTTTCCCAGAAACCGCAAAATGGGCCACTCACTGAATGTGCAAGCAGTGGTGGCCCAGGACATGCGGTTCCTTAGCGTCCTCCCCGGCTACCCAGGCTCATCCCATGACGCCTACATCCTTAGAAGATCTGGATTGTTCCGTCGGTTTGAGTCTGGGGAATTTGCCGGTGCATGGCTCCTTGGTAAGGTGAGTCCAATAACGTAATTTTCTTTTCTAGGTCTGGCTATGTTTTTGGTTTGGTTCCACTTTCTTAAACTATGCCTTTTTCACCTTGGTAACATGTGAAACACGACTGTACCCATGACATTAGCAAAACAACAAAGGCTGGCCAAATGTTTGTCCTGCATTGTTAAAACTCTAAAGAGAAATTTGAGCCAAATTATTAATCAGTCTTCCCGACACTTTTCTGTAATTCTGTTTTTGACTTTATCATAGGGTGTGCGCCATCTTTGCTTAGATGCATTACACTTACTGAGTAGAGGAGAGCGGGATAAAGTGCAGGGTCTGGCTTAGACCTGTTTTGTACTCAGACAAAGAATATAATGGGTCATGCAAACTTAACCCATCCAAGATTGCTGAGCAGCACAGACCTAAACCAATAGCTCTTAACAGTCTGGCTGATTGTCCAGCATCCGCAATATTTGTTCTCTAATTTTGGCCCCCATCTATTAGATGTTTCTTTGGTGATTTGACCTGTGCAATATGTATGCTAATTTTATGGGACAATGTCACCTAGCCTCTTCCTTAGCTAGTTTGTGGGTTTTTTGGCTGTAATGTATGCAGTAATTTTTTTTTTTTTTTTCCTTTAATTTTTCAAGGAGATTCTGGATATCCACTCCTCCCGTGGCTGTTGACGCCTGTACTATGCCCACAGAATGCCGCCCAAGAGGCCTATAATAGGGCGCACCGCAAAATCAGGGCAGTGGTGGAGAGGGCCTTTGGCCTGTTGAAGACCCAATTTAGATGTTTGGACCATACCGGGGGATCCCTTCAGTATGACCCAAAAAAGGTCATAGATATCATCATAGCCTGTGCTGCGCTGCATAAATTTGCTATCTTGCAGCGGGTCCCCCGGTATGTGGATTTGCCACCCTCTCCACCCGCCGATGAGCCAGAGGACGCCTATGTTGGGCAGCACAGTGCGTCTGGGCAAACCGTCCATGCTAATCTAATAGCAACACATTTTGCTTAATTGTTTTCTCCTTTTTTTTGTTTTTTTTACATTGTTGTTATTGCTTTGTGCCATTTTGTTTTGGCTTTGTGTTTTAGTAATAACAAAACAGTATTGAATTAATTTCCAAAAACATCAACAATGTATTTACACTCTTTTTTGAATATTTTTGTGTGTTTGTTTGTGGGGCTACTTTAAGTCATATTTATTATCCAAAAACCGAAAGACAGTAACTTAGTCATAAACATGTTGGTTTAATTTTTTAAGGTATAAATTTTTAAACATAACAATTGTAGTTGATGGTCACATAGTTATGGGTAATACATGGACATGAAATTTATGCCAAAACATGCCACATAGCAATTGCACACTGGCCTGGATTTACAAAGTAAGGCACTCCAGGACAAAGTTAACCTTCAAAAGAACCTAGTAACATATGTGTGCCAAGCATTGTCAACGGTATAAATCACAGATGTTACATTGTAAAAAGAGTGACAAAAACACACCCTCTCCTGCTTGGCCACATTTAATGAGCTATATGGGCGCAAATCCAAAACATACAAGCAAAGCCATACCAAAATGCTAGATTGGTAGGACTCGCCAGACAAGTCAATACAGTGGGGATGTAGAGCAAAGATGTAGAACAGATTCAGGCCAAATACACCTTAATATGGGGGATGCCCATAGAACCCAGGTTGTGGCCCTTGGTGGTGGGCCCTAACCTGGGCCTGTGTGGCATTCAGAACAGCTGTTCCAAAATGTTTCTTTGGTTAGTTTGCAATTCAGCCATGCTTGCCCTGAATTCGGTTGTCAAGTTGGCCATGTGGCTGTTATGGGTCCTAAATTCAGTAAGCATGGCACTTAAGTTATTATTGAAGTTCTCTAATTGCGCATTAATATGCTCAGAGTCTTGTTGATTTTGGCGCCGAAATAGCCGCCTCTCATGGTGCCATGCTGACTCCATCATCTGCACGCCCCTCCCCTGGGAAACTGGGTGACGTTGCTGAGTACGCCTCCCAATTCCCCGGGTTGTGGGGCGTGCAGATGATGTTGCTCTAGGACCCCCAACAGCCACAGGTATGCTGGGCAAATCCTCAACAGCAGATCTTAAACTGGGGGGTCAGTCTCTGCATGCTGCCCACGATGTGCAGGCAGCATGCAGCCAGCTTCCCTCTGCTGCTGAGGATTTGTCGGAGAAACATTTTGGGACAGTTGCAGATTCTGGCCCAGGGGGCGATCTTCATAAGGTCCCATGCAGGTTCCATCCTCCTCCAACTCCTGGATTTCCTCCATCAGTGTGTGGGTCTTTTGGGACATGTAAATAAAAAAGGTTCAGTGTGGGGAATACATATGTAATTCAGCAAATAGAAACATGGCAAGGCACATGCATACGCAACATCATAAAAAAGACACTTACCGTAGATATCGGATCGTGTGTCCGAGGCAGCACGGAAGTAGACGGCATAGTTAAACAGGATTCCCCACTAGCTGAGGGATGAGGCTGGGCTGCATTAGAAGAAAACAAACAATGTAAACACACAACTATGCATTGGTGATGCTTAATAACACACATGCTTAAATCAAACACGTGGCCAAGCTGGAATGGCCACTATCACAACGGTGCAACTTGACCTTCACTATGAAAGCCTTTATCTTGAAAATTGTTTCACAAACAAGTACATACACATTGGTCACATGAAGCCAACCAAACATGCAAGTACTGCCTGTTGTGTGTGTTTAAACATCCCTTATAGGCCATTAAGTGAACACACTCGGCTGGCAAATAGCAGTTACAATATGATTCTGGTGGTTACCATTGTATCTATGAAAACATTGCAATCACCCCATCTTAAGCCGTTGGGCCCTAAGCACAGCTCCAACCCAAGTGGCCAACAGAAAAAGATGTAAGTGTTGCATGTGATTGAATAGAAATACATAGCACGCAGTCCTTTGCTAATCTCAATACTTTTACTACTCTTCCTAACTGTTCAGAAATGTCATGTATGGGCAAGCAAATTTGCTAATTATCTGTCGACACACATCACACACCCTGGTCAAATTGATCACTCCACTACAAGGCACACCCTAGGGGCATGTGTTTAGATATGCCTTGCTGGCTAATTTCACTGGTTGGTCCATTATTCTTGGTGTGCCACACACCCCGCTTCACTTCTTAAATATTCATCTATTATTGGGTTAATCCACCGCCAGGTGACGTAGTGCAGAGAGGAAGTCTTGTAACGAGCCCCCTTCCGGCCTATATATACCTGGTACCTCCCTTCAATCACCAGTATTTTTTCTCTCTGCTTGCTGACAAGTCAGAAGATGGAAGTCTCCTGCTTACAGGTAGGCCGGGGTATTCTTACCCCGCCACCCCCCTTTTGGTCTATTTCTGCCCGGTTTGAGTTTGTATACCTTTATGGTGGAATGGAAGCCTCCCAGCCTAGGCTGCTCACCGGGCAAATGGTAGATGGCACTTTAAGTGCCTAGGAGCTTATCTCCTACCGCTCGACCTCATGCGTGGGGCAATGCGGCTATCCGGCATGGTGATCCGGAAATGGGATGCCCCTGTCCCGAGGGTCCCCGTAGCCCCTTTCTCTCCCGTTACGGTCCCTTCTCCCTTCACTATGGGGGGGGGGGTGTGAGGGTGTGCTTTAAGTATGTGTGTTTCACTTGTATCACTTCATTTTAACGTGTGTGTGTTCATGATTATGCATTCACTGTATTCAGCATGTGTATACTTTTGGTCTGCTTGAAGGGCAGGCTGCGCTGGGTAGGGGCTGGCCACTTTTCTTTGCAGACTGTTGCTTTGTGGCCCCCCTCCCCTCTCCCCTCTCCCCGCCTGGAATTTTATGTGTCACGCTCGGGGTAACTCCCGCCCTCTTAATAAGCTCACAACCCCCAATCTCCACAGCCAGCTTCACCTGTAGGAGCCCCCGCTTGCCGGGACGCAAGATACGCCTACCCGGGATCGGTTGCCCCCAGGACTTAATGGCTCAAAGGATGTAAGCTTATATGTGGGAGGACTGGAGAACCAATAGCAAGAGCGTGAGTGACGGAAGTCCAGAGACAGGCAATAGGTCGATAACGGGAAGGCAGAGATCGTAGCGGCACCAGGGGTCAGGCAAGACGTAGTCGGGGTACAGGCAGAGGTCAGCAACTGGGGATCAGGATCTAGAAGCGTCAGTTCAGGCAAAGGTCGGCAACAAGGATTCAGGATCGAGAGGCGTCAATTCAGGCAGAGGTCGGCAACAAGGATTCAGGATCGAGAATGGTCGTACAATCAAATCGGCAACAGGCTAGACTTCACAGGAGTAGGTAACACAGGGTTCTGAGCGCTATCACAGGCAACTCACAACTGAGAGGGAATTGCCTTTATAGGAACAGGTCTGAGGGAAGCAGTGTACTGATTGGAGCACATAGGATTCCAAGGGTAATTGGCTGCAGAGCAGAAGAGGGCGAAGCCCTCAATCCCCTAGGATTCATTAACCCTTTAATTGACCCTCTGGCGGGTGCGCGCCGCACAGCGCCGCCGGAGGGCATAACAGACACGTGCTCGCGGCCGCGCGCGAGCACGTCTCCTGGAGGAGGAAGCGGGGGGCGTGGCTGAGCTGGGCGCCGCTCGAGCCAACGCTGCTCGAGCCGACGCCGCTCGGCGCGGCCGCCGCACAGTGACAGCTGCAGCTGGCCGCCTGGAGACGTCGCTGGAACGGGGATCAGGTAAGCGGTTCCTGACACTACCCCCCCCTTCACGAGGGGCCTCCGGACCCTCACCCGGTTTCCCTGGATTGTCACGATGGAACCTTTTTACAAGAGCCTTGGCATGAACATTCCTCGCTGCCACCCAGCATCTTTCCTCCGGACCATAGCCAACCCAATCCACCAAATACTGTAAAGAATTACGCACTTTACGTGAATCCAAGATCTTATTCACTTCATACTCGGGCTCATTATTAAGAAGAATTGGTGCAGGACCAGCAAGAGGAGCATTCTTCGCCGGTTTTAACAGTGAAACGTGAAAGGAATTAGGTATTTTCATAGTTGGCGGGAGTTGAACTTTAAAAGACACATTATTCAACTTCTTGACGATTGGAAAAGGACCAATAAATTTTGGACCTAATTTGCTAGATGGCTGACGGAGCGCAATATTTTTAGTGGAGACCCAAACTAGATCGCCTACTCGAAGAGTAGGTTCCTGTGATCTGCGGCGGTCGGCAAATTTCTTATACCTCAAACCAGTGGTCTTAAGAATCTCCTGAACGTGTGTCCAGATATTCTTCCGTTCTTGAAGCCACTCCTCCAACGCCGGCAGATTGGAAGGTGACCCTGAAAGGGAAGAAGCTCTAGGATTTTTCCCTAAGTTACAATAAAAAGGAGATACCTTGGTACTCTCACTAGGCGCGTTATTGTAAGCAAACTCGGCGAAATCAATAAATTCTGCCCATTGTTCTTGGGCATCAGAAACATAACACCTTAAGTATTGTTCCAAAGTTTGATTAGTTCTTTCTGTCTGCCCATTAGTCTGGGGATGGTAGGCAGAAGAAAGAGAGATCTGTATTCCCAACCGCGAACAGAAGTGTTTCCAAAAACGGGAAGTAAATTGAACACCCCGATCAGAGACTATATTGGACGGAATACCATGAATACGAAAAATATGTGAAGTAAACAGCCGCGAAAGCTCAGGTGCAGAAGGAAGTTTGGCCAAAGGAACAAAATGTGCCATCTTACTGAAACGATCTACGACCACCCAAATGACAGTATTACCATGTGAGAGAGGCAAATCTACAATAAAATCCATAGAAATATGGGTCCATGGCTCAGCAGGAATTTCAAGAGGAACCAAACTGCCACTAGGAGCCTTGTGAACTCCTTTACTTCGAGCACAAATAGCACAAGCGTCGATAAAGGCAGTGATATCGCGTCTCATGGTAGGCCACCATACATGACGACGGGCAAGCATAAACGTCTTACGGTTACCCAAATGACCAGCAGTTTTGGCATCGTGAAATTCGCGAATTACATCCGAACGCAGGTGCGGCGGAACAAACTGGCACCCCAAGGGTACATCACTAGGAGATTCATCTTGAAACGGCGCCAAGGTATTGGAGAGATCAGGAAGTAACGCCCCCACCACACAACCTGTGGGTAAAATTGGTTCACCAGAATCACCCCGATCCTTACATTCACCGAACATGCGAGATAGAGCATCAGCTTTAGTATTTTTTACACCCGGCTTGAAAGTAATAATAAAATTGAAACGCGAGAAGAATAATGCCCAACGTGCCTGACGAGAGTTCAGCCTCTTGGCAGAACCTATGTATTCGAGATTTTTATGATCAGTATACACAGTTATAGGATGTAATGAACCCTCCAACCAGTGTCGCCATTCATCAAATGCCAGTTTAATAGCTAATAGTTCCCTATTGCCAACATCATAATTTTGTTCCGCGGTACTGAATTTACGCGAAAAATAAGCGCATGGATGGAGACGCTCAGGGTTACCAGAATATTGTGACAAAACTGCACCCACTCCCAGCTCAGAAGCATCCACTTCAATAATAAAAGCTTTATGAATATCTGGATGCACTAAGACAGGTGCCGAAGTAAAGGCCCGTTTCAAGGTTAGAAAGGCCTCACAGGCAGAGGGGGACCAGTTAGCAGTAAAAGCCCCCTTGCGGGTAAGGTTGGTAAGGGGTGCAACAACATGGGAAAAGCCTTTTATGAAACGCCGATAAAAATTTGCAAAACCTAGAAAACGTTGCAATTCCTTTAAAGTTTTGGGTTGGACCCAATCCTGAACTGCTGAAACCTTCCCCGCGTCCATCTCCAAACCCTGGTTGGTAATAACATACCCTAGGAAGGGAACTGTAGTGACTTCAAACACACACTTAGACAGTTTAGCAAATAAGTTGTTCTCTCTTAATTTTTGTAGCACCAACTTAACATGGTGTCTGTGCTCCGGTAAAGAATTAGAAAAAATGAGAATATCATCCAAGTAGATGACTACAAATCTACCGAGATATTCCCTGAATATATCATTAACAAAATCTTGGAAAACGGCTGGCGCATTACAAAGACCGAAGGGCATGACCAGGTACTCATAGTGCCCATCCTTCACATTAAATGCAGTTTTCCACTCGTCCCCCTGTCGGATGCGAATCAGATTGTAAGCCCCTCTCAAATCCAATTTGGAGAAAATTCGAGCTCCTGTGACTTGATTGAACAGATCCCCAATCAAGGGTAAGGGGTATCGGTTTTTTACAGTGATCTTATTCAAGGCTCGATAATCTATGCACGGTCTCAAGCCACCATCTTTTTTCTCTACAAAAAAGAACCCGGCCCCAGCAGGCGAGGTAGAGGGACGGATAAATCCTTTCCTAAGATTTTCGGTAATATACTCCCTCATTGCTTGCTCCTCGGGCAGGGTAAGGTTATAAATCTTTCCCCTCGGGGGAATTGTGCCAGGCAGCAAGTCAATGGGGCAGTCATAGGACCGATGTGGAGGAAGAGTATCAGCAGAGCGTTCAGAGAATACATCGATCCAATCAGCGTATGGCTGAGGTAATTCCTGTGGTAAGACTTGAACGCTTCTGAGGCCTGTATTAAAACAGTGACCTTTACAGTGGTCACTCCACTTGACCAACTCCCCAGCCCGCCAATCTAACACCGGGTTATGGAGTTGCAACCAGGGGTATCCCAAAACCACCGGAGTTTCCGGACAATCAAAAATAAAGAATTCTAAGAATTCAGAGTGAGAAGAGCCGACAATTAGTCTGAGAGGTGGGGTCTTGGTATTTATAGGACCTCCCTGGATTGCCTTTCCATTGATAGCTAAAACTTGTAGGGATCTTTCAAGAGGAACTACAGGGATCCCTAAGGTGGAGATCATGCTCCTGTCCAAAAAGTTTCCAGCCGCACCACTGTCTATGAAGGCGGAAACTGTCTGCTTAGAGGACCCCCAAAACAAATCAATAGGTACAAGCATCTTATTCTGGCGAGAGTTACAAACTGACTCACCCAGATCAGTACTCTCTACCTGGTCTGGGTGCGGAAGTTTTCCGCCGGTTTCCCCTTGTTGGGACAGGACCCTGCAAAATGACCAGAATTCCCGCAATACAGGCATAACCCCTCGGATCGCCTACGCTGTTTCTCCTCTTGGGATAAGCGGGTTCTCCCTAATTGCATAGGTTCTTCCTGGGAGGATGATGAGGTATTTTCTCCACGGGGAACCGGGGATCTATGACTCTGGACTGGTCTAAAGGACGTGGGAGCCCCGACTCTCTCCCTGGCCCTTTCTCTAAGACGTCGGTCTATTTTAATGGAGACCTGCATTAATTGATCTAGGTCCGCTGGCGGGGGAAAATTGACTAAGGCATCCTTGATGCTATCCGACAGTCCCACCCTGAACTGACTACACAAAGCTGGATCGTTCCACCTAGCTTCGATAGCCCAGCGGCGGAATTCAGCACAGTAGTCTTCAGCCGAATTCCGTCCTTGTTTTAAGGCCCGAAGCCTATTCTCTGCGGTAGACTGTATATCTGGATCGGCGTATAAAACGCCCATAGCATTGAAGAAGGCAGTCACTGATTGTAGAGCAATGTCATGGGACGGTAAACTAAAGGCCCAGGACTGTGGGTCTCCTTGAAGCAAGGAAATGACTAGGCCTACTCGTTGGACCTCTGTGCCAGAGGAGATAGGTCTTAACTTAAAATATAGTTCGCAGGCATTCTTGAAATTGGAAAATTTTGCTCGTTCTCCAAAAAATTTCTCAGGCAGTGGAATCTTAGGTTCGGAGAAATGAGGTGGTACAGCGGAAGTTGGCACTTGACGAGATTCCTGAGTGGCCACTCTTTGAGCGAGTTGGTTGATCGCTGTGGCCATAGCTTGCACCTGCTGTACCAGGTCATCCATTTTTGGGCCTGTGATAATGTCACGCTCGGGGTAACTCCCGCCCTCTTAATAAGCTCACAACCCCCAATCTCCACAGCCAGCTTCACCTGTAGGAGCCCCCGCTTGCCGGGACGCAAGATACGCCTACCCGGGATCGGTTGCCCCCAGGACTTAATGGCTCAAAGGATGTAAGCTTATATGTGGGAGGACTGGAGAACCAATAGCAAGAGCGTGAGTGACGGAAGTCCAGAGACAGGCAATAGGTCGATAACGGGAAGGCAGAGATCGTAGCGGCACCAGGGGTCAGGCAAGACGTAGTCGGGGTACAGGCAGAGGTCAGCAACTGGGGATCAGGATCTAGAAGCGTCAGTTCAGGCAAAGGTCGGCAACAAGGATTCAGGATCGAGAGGCGTCAATTCAGGCAGAGGTCGGCAACAAGGATTCAGGATCGAGAATGGTCGTACAATCAAATCGGCAACAGGCTAGACTTCACAGGAGTAGGTAACACAGGGTTCTGAGCGCTATCACAGGCAACTCACAACTGAGAGGGAATTGCCTTTATAGGAACAGGTCTGAGGGAAGCAGTGTACTGATTGGAGCACATAGGATTCCAAGGGTAATTGGCTGCAGAGCAGAAGAGGGCGAAGCCCTCAATCCCCTAGGATTCATTAACCCTTTAATTGACCCTCTGGCGGGTGCGCGCCGCACAGCGCCGCCGGAGGGCATAACAGACACGTGCTCGCGGCCGCGCGCGAGCACGTCTCCTGGAGGAGGAAGCGGGGGGCGTGGCTGAGCTGGGCGCCGCTCGAGCCAACGCTGCTCGAGCCGACGCCGCTCGGCGCGGCCGCCGCACAGTGACAGCTGCAGCTGGCCGCCTGGAGACGTCGCTGGAACGGGGATCAGGTAAGCGGTTCCTGACATTATGTATTCATTAGGCTGCGCCATGCGGTCTTTACCCTCCCCCCTCTGCTGCCTGGGCGCACGTGTAGTGGCCCAGCTGAGAGTGATTTCCAGCTGATCGGCGTAGGGGGGGGCGGGTCCCGCTGACGCGGCGTCGGGGGCGCGGCGCCGACGTCACGCAGCGTCTTGCGGCGGGCCCAGCGTTTGCTTCCTTCAAAAGCAGGAAGTCGCGTGGGCGCACGGCCGCACTTAGTCTTCCGTGCTGGCTGCTGGCTGCAGTCTTGCTCCGGCTGCTGCCTTCGATGACCAGGTAAGCGGCCCCACCCGTTGGGGCCGTTAAGTGGGGAATGCATTTCCTTGCAGTAATATAGTGGGGAGTCACTTTGTATTAAGGGGGCATGATTTGGCTCTTATTTAAGGGCACTTTGGTGCCATGCTTATGTTTTTTTATACACGTGAGGATCTGATGGTTTTTCTTTTCCTTGCAGATCCTGGGATCCCTGCTTATGGTGGCCCTCCGGCTCTATGTGCCTGGCTAATTATTGGGATATCTATTTAATGTATATATACATAGACTATATATATAAATATATATATATATAGTTTATTAAAGGGGACCTTAACTTAAAAAAAAAAAAAAAATCCTCCCTTCCGGGACATTACTAATAAAGGGGCATCCCGGGTTGGCTTATGCCTTAAAAGTCCCAGTATTGCGAATACCATAAATCACCATATGGAGGCTTCCGTAATTTCCGGAAACGGTTCTGCTGAGCCGTTCGGGGGGTGCGTAGGTTGTGGGGTTCCACTCCCAGCTGATGATGTCTTTATTTGCATCCCTTGTGCAAAACAGACTATTGCGCGCCAGTCCGTTGCTTCGGCTGCGGGGCCATCGCATCCTTCATCATCTCCTACCTCTCCCTCCCTATTCCGGACCCCGCATGACACTGTCAAAAGTGGGGATTCGCATTGCGAGGCGGCAGCACAGCCCAGCCCCCGGAAAATAATGCCCGTTAAAGCAGCGTTAAAGGCCGCTGCAAAACGAAGGCACCTGACTCCGGTACCTTCGGCTCCACAGGACGAGTTATGTGAACCTGTGGAATGGTCCGATGGATCCCCGGACGAGGATGAATTCCCGTCGGAGTCAGATGAGCCGACAGGTCAGCTTGTGGCTGATGAGATTGGCGATTGGTCAGAGGGGGTTGTTTTTGACACCCCCTCTATTCTGGCTCAAATGTTTAAAATTTTGAGTTTAGATACGCCTGAGGCGGCCGCCCCGCCAAAGGGTCAGTTGTTTAAAGAGCCTCAGCCGAGTTTGGTTTTTCCCAGACAACACCACTTTGAGAGGGTGGTTCTTAAGGAATGGGAACATCCCACGTGGTTATCTGGAATTCCTTCCAGTTGGGAAAAGCGTTATACTTTTCCACCAGAATTGGTGAAGCTTTGGTCTGTCCCTCCTGACGTCGATACCCCTGTACTAGGGCTCTCCAACTCGGCTATGGTACAATCTGCTGAGACCACTGTCCCTAAAGATGGGGAAGATCGTCGGATTGACCAATACGCTCGACATGGTTTTATCTATTCCGGGTCAGCGTTGCGCCCGGTATGTGCTTCAGCCCTTCTTCTATTGGCGATTAAGTCCTTAATTCAGGGGCTATATGAGGGTCTTAATCCCGCTTGCAAACAGTTCACTGCGCTTAAGCAGTGTGAATCTTTTGTGGCTTATGTCCTGGCTGCTCAGGACGATGCGCTGACTATGAGTAGCAAGGCAGCAGCTATGCTGGTGGCTATTCGCAGGTCAGTATGGCTGCGTCAGTGGTCAGCGGACACGGCTTCCAAAAAGGTGCTCACAGCTCTCCCCTTTTTGGGGTTGCGTCTGTTCGGGGAGAAAATTGATTCAGTCGCAAAGGGTGGTAAGATGCCACAACGCAAGAGGCCTCGTGGTCCCTTCAGGGGGGCAAGTTCCGGTAGGCCTTCCTTTCGAGGATTCAGAGCGGGCAGGGGTGCGTCCTTTCCCGCTACCAGTGGCGCAGGTTGGACTCGGGGGAGGGGCCGTGGCCGGCCCACTCAGTCCTGGGGCACCAAGCCCAAACCTGCTGATAAGCTCACTCAGCAATGAGGGGCTGCCCTCACTCGTGCGGGTGGGGGGACTATTGCGACACTTCTACCATTGGAACCAAGTGGTTCCAGGCAGATGGATCCAGGAGGTAGTGTCGCCCGGTTACGACCTGGAATTCGAGTCTCACACTCCTTCACGGTCCGTTCATGGGTCGGTTCATCCTGGCCTGAACTCTCATCAAGACGGAGTGTGTCTTTCTTTTGCCCAAATTCACACGAGAACGCTTCAGCTATTTCTGTTAGCGTGTTAGGACCAGCAACCTCAGTTGCTGGATCAGTCCTTCCAGTTGTCCTCCTGTGTACGGCAGTCCCTCCTGTGGTGCTTGGTCTCGACCAATCTTGCGTAGGGCAGGCCTTTCCTGACCCCCCTTTTGAAAAGTGTCACCACGGACGCCAGTCTGTCGGGATGGGGCAGATTCTGGAAGGAGCTGCAGTTTCAGGGGCAGTGGAGACCTTAAAGGCCCCACTTGCCCATCAATATTCTGAATCTGAGAACCGTCCGTCAGGTGCTTGCTCTCCTGACTCAGTACGTTCTGAGTCCTTCTGGCCTTCTGGCCTTCTGGTCCAGATGTGTTCAGACAATCGATCAGCGATTGCTTACGTCGGTCTTCAGGGAAGGACGCACAGTCTGAGTACTCTCAGAGAAGTGTCCCTGATCCGGACCTGGGCAGTGTTCCATGTTCCCTGTCTCTCGGCGGTTTACGTTCCAGAGGTGATGAAACAGGTAGCGGGCCGGTTGAGCAGGGGCTCTCCCCGTCTGGAAGAATAGGCTCTCCATCCTCGGGTGGTTCGCTTAATGTGCCTCCAATGGGAGACCCCGGAGGTGGACCTGTTGGCCCCTCATCACTATCACAGACTCCCGAACTTCGTGTCGCTCTCCCAGGATCCTCTGGCTCTGGCAGTGGACGCTATGTCCCTGAACGGGGGAGCTCTGGGATTTCGATACCTGTTTCCTCCGATGCCCATGCTGGGCAGGGTTCTTCAGAGGTTGGCTCTGGAAAAGGTGTACGCCGTTCTCGTGGCCCCAAGGTGGCCAAGACGAGTAAGGTTCGCAGACATCGTTCGGCTGGCAGTGGACCAGTTCGTTCTGCCTCTTCGGCCCGATCTGCTCACTCAGGGTCAATTGTGTTGCCCCAATTTACCAGCGCTGGGTTTGATGGCCTGGCTGCTGAAACCTCCATCCTGAAGGAGGAGGGTCTTTCTGATTCAGTCATTAAGACTCTGATCAGTGCCCGGAAGAAGTCTTCTTCCATCACCTACTATAGGACTTGGAAAGCCTATATCGCTTGGTGTGAGATAAGATCTTTTCCTTGTAGGGTCTTTTCGATCTCCAGGATTCTGGAGTTTTTACAATCAGGGCTGGACTCTGGTCTCCAGCTTAGTACGTTGAAAGGGCAGGTCTCTGCCTTATCTATCTTTTTTCAGAAGCGTGTTGCGCTTAAACCTTTAGTTAAAACTTTTTTCCAGGGGGTTACGCATGTGCGGCCTCCCAGGAAACCGTTACTCCCTGTTTGGGATTTGAATTTGGTTCTTTCTGCTCTTCAGGCTCCTCCTTTTGAGCCTTTGCAAGATATTGCTTTGTCTACCCTGACTCAGAAGATTGTCTTCTTGGTAGCTATCACTTCTGTCCGGCGTGTCTCCGAGTTGGCGGCCTTAACTATCCAGGCGCCTTACTTTGAGAGGCATCAGGATAAAGTGGTCTTTCGGTTCAAGCCAGACTTTCTTCCTAAGGTTGTTTCTGCTTTTCATTTGAACCAAGATATTGTTCTTCCCTCCTTGTGTCCTAATCCTAAGAATGACAAAGAGAGGGTTTTGCATTGTTTGGATGTAGTACGCTGTGTTAAGTACTACTTGATTATCACGTCTCCTTTTCGTAGGACGGATTCCTTTTTTGTTGTGCCCCATGGGCCTAAGAAGGGTTTGGCACCAGCCAAATCTGCCATTAGCAAGTGGATACGTCAGGCCGTTACTGCGGCCTATTCTGCTAAGGGAAGAGTTCCCCCTTTTCGTATCACTGCTCATTCCACTCGCGCTGTTGGGGCGTCTTGGGCTTTTCAGCACCAAGCTTCTGTTGAACAGGTTTGTAAGGCCGCCACTTGGTCTTCTGTTCACACTTTTTCTAAATTTTACAAAGTTGATGTGCGGGCCTCAGCGGATGCTGTTTTTGGCCGCAAAGTTCTGCAGACTGCAGTCATTTAAGTTATGCTTCACCTGGCCTTGAGATGCCCTTCCCTTGTGAACACTGCTTTTGGATGTCCCAATAATGGATGAATATTTAAGAAGTGAAGCGGGGTGTGTGGCACACCAAGAATAATACCATTTTGTGAGTACTCACCTGAAAAATGGATATTGTTGGTGTGCCACACACCCCGCTTCACCCCCACCCTTTTCGGTATTACCGAAGCATTTATATGGTGAAGCCCCTTTTTTTTATTTATATCAAGATTGATTTTTGAGGTTACCGGTGGAATACTGGTACCTTGTCTTTCTGCTTTTTAAATATACTGGTGATTGAAGGGAGGTACCAGGTATATATAGGCCGGAAGGGGGCTCGTTACAAGACTTCCCCTCTGCACTACGTCACCTGGCGGTGGATTAACCCAATAATGGATGAATATTTAAGAAGTGAAGCGGGGTGTGTGGCACACCAACAATATCCATTTTTCAGGTGAGTACTCACAAAATGGTATTTTTAGGATTAGACAAATGGTTGTAGAACACTTAATAAAGTAAATTAAGCAAGATATATAATTTGCATAAAGCATAAGACAAAAAAGAAAGGGGTTCTGTAGCTCCAATGTGAATCCACTGTTTGCACATGAGGGAACAATCTATGTATGAAATAGGAGAATCGAACACCCAACACTCAATACTGCATTTAAAAGAGTGTCATTTTTAATGCTGGTGAAAAATACAATATATAAAGATACAATGTGATAAAAATATATAAATGCAAACTGGCAATAAATTACAGTACACAATTATGATAGACCGCAGGTTAACTAGGGGCAAGGTAAGTATCCAGCATATAGAAGGGGGATGATAGTCCCTATATTCAAGTCCAAAGGATATAGCAGGGAAACAGATTGGGTTTTCAGGCTATAAGCATAGTGCAACACAGTACTAGATTATCCATGGACCTGATGCTAAATAACATACAAAAAAATGCAGAGTATGTAGATGTTACAGCAAAGCGACTTACAGAAACAAGCAGCAAGCTAGGATACCTGGTGGACAATAAAGACAAAACTCGACGTTTCGGCCTGCTAAGGCCTTTCTCAAGAGATGCGGGATACTTACCTTGCCCCTAGTTAACCTGCGGTCTATCATAATTGTGTACTGTAATTTATTGCCAGTGTGCGATTATATATTTTTATAATATTGTATCTTTATATATTGTATTTTTCACCAGCATTAAAAATGACACTCTTTTAAATGCAGTATTGAGTGTTGGGTGTTCGATTCTCCTATTTCATACATAGATTGGTCAATTTTTAGGGAAATTCACACATTACTAACCTGCTGAAATTGGCGGGTTGTCCGTGTCCTATAGTGCCGAGTCTCCCTCTAACTCAACAGGATGTAGCAGGCCCAGCACCATCTCCTCTGCCTGGGTAAATTTCAATTTAGTGGGGAATCCTCCGCCAGTTTGTAAGCTGAAAAACATAGTTTCAAAAAAATAAGCTCACTGATGTCTATACAAGAAGAATAAAAACCCAAAAATAAGATATGTACCTGTACTGCCGCCTTTTATTCTCTTTCTTCCGTGCGGCATATTTCAGGTCCGATATTTTCCATTGAATCTGTTCTACATCTTTGAGCTTGTCCCCCGCTGCATTGACTTGTCTGAGTTCGGCCAAAATCTCCACTTTGCGCTGCTTGCTTGTTTATTTTGGATTTGCTCCCATATAGCTCATCATAATATAACGTTAGACCACTAGCCAATGCCAGAGTTTGGGACTCACCAAAACGACAACTCAAGTGGCCTCTGCGCAATGTGCGCCCTGTTTGTAGTGGTTGTGGCTCCTCATTGTTTCCAGGCAAATGGGGTGACATTCTGGCCTGGGTGTGTGTTGGAGACATCAAGGACTGGAGGCTGGCTGCTGATTGAACTGGACTGGGAAAGGGACTGGGTGTTCGTGGCTGGGTGGCCACAGAAGTTGCAGGGGTTGATGTGGCATAGGGTGATTGCCTGCCCACCTGTGCCGGTGGGGAATGTGGGCGAGGAAGAGAGGGTCTGGAGGAGCTGGAACTTGTGCTTGGGGCCCTGTGGCTCTGTGGACCCTTGGAAGGAGCATGGCCCTTTGGAGGTACTTGGCTGGGGTGACCCAGAGCTTGTGGTTCTGCCACTCTTGCCCGTCAATTGGTAGCCACGTGCGGGTGGGGAGGGGGAGCTTGGCATTGGCTGCCTTTTAGGGCTTTTGCCCCTGCTGTGGCTTCTTTTTTGTCTGGGGCTTCTGGCCCTGCTGTGGCTTCTTTCTCGTCTGGGGCTTCTGGCCCTGCTGTGGCTTTTTCGTCTGGGGCTTCTGGCCCTGCTGTGGCTTCTTTTTCGTCTGGGGCTTCTGGCCCTGCTGTGGCTTCTTTTTCGTCTGGGGCTTCTGGCCCTGCTGTGGCTTCTTGGGCGTCTGGGGCTTCTGGCCCTGCTGTGGCTTTTTTGGCGCCTGGGGCTTCTGGCCCTGCTGTGGCTTCTTTGGCGTCTGGGGCTTCTTTGCCGGCTTGGGCTTCGTTCATGGTGTTTTTGGCCTTGGAACATTGCCTTGGTGGCACATGGGGGGGGATGTTGGTCCGGGGGGGCTGGGGCTTCGCACCCTCTTACCAGGTTTGACCACCTCCCTTGGGGTAGGCTTGGTGGCCTGTGTCTTGCTCTTTGGTTGTGCCTCCTTTTTTTTTGGGAGTAGTGGTGGGTTGCTTGGCCGGAGCATTGGTTTTTTGCCGCAGTTTGGCTTTGGGCATTTGTGAGCGAGTTTTGGGCCCTTCTGATGCCTCCTGGCGCTTGGGTGCCTTTTTGCCGCTGCTTGCTTTTTGGGTGCCATTTTGCACGGACTCTGAAAGAGAATGAGCTGTGTGTCCAGGGACTTTTAAATAAGATTTGCGGACTGGGACGCCTACGCACTCGCGTACGCCCGTTCGGCCGTGCGGAACCCGGAAACCGCTGGGGCATTACTTATCTGCTGCAGACAAGAGGCAAGATGGCGCCCACAATCTTCACCCGCCAACAAGAAGAGAACATCATGCTTGTAAGTGTCTTTTACTGCCTTTGCTTTGCCATCTAAATGCATGCCTAGCCCTTAAGGAAGCGCTTGACGAAAGGGTTTGTTTACAAAGTGTCTCAAACTCCGTGCCCAACCGAAGTGAGGGCCCACACGTGCGAACCAACACTGAGGCCAGCTTAAAGGATTGTATTAGGCTCCAAATGTGTATGTTAATGTCATTTAGTCAAATGATCGATTGTTGCCAGATATTTGTATGCAGTTTTAAATAAAACCTAGCTTGATTTTGTGTTTTGCAGACCATGCTGGAGCGCAGATACGACTACCTGCCCAACACTTTTGAGAAGCGCACCGTCGCACTGGAGATCATTGCCAAAATACAACATGAGACGGACACCACCTTCACCCACACGCAGATCATGCAACATTGGTCGGACCTGAAACGGCTGCACATGCCCCGGGTGCGGCACTTTTTCGGAATCCATTTCCCTAGTAAGTACATAGCGATTGCATACTAGATGTAACTGATGCAGAAGGTAGGCATTGATTTCTAATTGTATTTCTTTTGTAGTGCTGGAAATGGATTACCGAATCCGCCGCACCCGGAGGCGCACAGGCCAACCAGTGCTGCATGAATCTGCAGCTGGAAGTGAAGTTGGTGGATCTCCAGTGCGACGGTCCTACCCCTCCTCTGTTGGTTCCTCAGACCAGCCCCTGGACCTTTCCACAGAGGAGGGGCGGCACGGCGTGGGCAGGGAGTCGTACCCAGCGACGCATGTGGGAGCCTCTGGTATGTGACTCTTCATGTAACCGCACACACATATACATGCTATTTCCACCCAAGCAGATTCCCTTAATCTGTTTTTGTAGATGCTTCAGGAGCGGGTGAATATGCGCAGGCTGCAGCAGATCTCACCCAGGAGCAACAGGGAGAAGGTGAGTGATGTGACACACAAATTGAAAATGACATTTGATTACTGTTGACTAAGACATAATAAGTGACCCTATTTGCCATCTCTCGACAGCCTCTACTTCACAACAGTGGCAGGGCCCAGAACGTAGGGTTGTCCCCAACGAGGCATCCGTCGGCCACCAACCAAGTTGTAATGTCATTCTTTGCAGTATGTGTTAAGTGACACCCAGATTCATAAAGGCAGAGTCAATGTCATTAGCAGAATGACCTCTGCCCACTTCCTTAGAGTAATGACTTAGCAGAATGACCTCTGCCCACTTACTTAGAGTAATGACTTAGCAGAATGACCTCTGCCCACTTCCTTAGAGTAATGACTTAGCAGAATGACCTCTGCCCACTAACTTAGAGTAATGACTTAGCAGACTGACATATGTAGTGTTTATTTAGGTTGGCAACTAACAAACATTCCATCCACAGGTGAGAAACATATATTTGGCGAAAAATTGTTTTTGTCTCAATTTTATACAGGGACCACATGGGTAAAAGTGGAAGAAATGAATTGAAGGGTCCTTGAGTTGGTGGCCGATATGCAGCAGCTGGTTGACTCGTTGGGGACAACAGAAGAAGAATAGTGTTCTGGGTCCTGTCACTGTTTTTATTAATGTAAATAGTTTAACATTTAAGAAAGTTTTACAGTTTTTAAATTTTATGGTGTTTTTAAATTTTGGAAAACTAAAATATTTTACAAATGGCACAAAAAAATGGCCTTCAAATGAAAAAAAAAAAAATATATAAAAATGTTTCAGTGTCATTTTTTTACACAAATACATTAACAACAAACGAAGGTTTCTATAAATATTTAGAGATGAAGATTCAGATGAACAGGAAGTGGTTTGGGTAAGTTTAAGGGACCTAAAATGGAAGAATAACATAACCGCGAAGTGGTTTGGGTAAGTTTTAGGGGCCTAAAATGGAAGAACATAACCGCAAAGTGGTTTGGGTAAGTTTTAGGGGCCTAAAATGGAAGAACATAACCGCAAACTGGTTTGGGTAAGTTTTAAGGGCCTAAAATGGAAGAACATAACTGCGAAGTGGTTTGGGTAAGTTTTAGGGGCCTAAAATGGAAGAAGAACATAACCGCAAAGTGGTTTGTGTAAGTTTTAGGGGCCTAAAATGGAAGAACATAACTGCGAAGTGGTTTGGGTAAGTTTTAGGGGCCTAAAATGGAAGAAGAACATAACCGCGAAGTGGTTTGGGAAAGTTGTAAGGGTCCAAAAGGGAAGCTGGAGGATAGCGCTAAGAGGTTGGGGTGAGCTTTAAGGGTCCAAAAGGGAAAATGGAGGATAGTGCGAAGAGGTTGGGGTGAGCTTTAAGGGTCCAAAAGGGAAGCTGGAGGATAGTGCTAAGGGGTTGGGATGAGCTTTAAGGGTCCAAAAGGCAAGATGGAGGATAGGACTAAGTGGTTGGGGTGAGCTTTAAGGGTCCAAAAGGGAAAATGGAGGATAGGGCTAAGTGGTTTAGCTAAACATTGTAGTAGTCAAATATGTAGGCTAGCACTTTAATGAGTTAAGTTTGCAGTGCGCAGGCGCAAGATCGTAAGTATTTCCGTCTAGATGATTATTTTTTGTAAAAGGGAAACAGAATCTTTCGGGAAACGTAAAGGATTCGTGCAAGGAGACGATGGGAAAAGGTCAAAAACGAAAGCCTACGTTGTTACCTGAGAAAATGAAACAGAAAAGTCACGATGGAAAATGACATCCTCGTACTCTGGCATACGAACGGATGGAAACTTTAGAGAAGGTTTACAATGCATGCATAGAATCGCTCTCATACGAGAGCGGGAACATTTGAAAATAATATGAAATCGGCACTAAAACGGAAGGTTTTTTTTGTCTCTCTGAATCGAGCCCATTGTGCTTCCTTCCTTGTGCCCTAATCCTGGTAATTCCAAGGAGAGGACCTTGCATTCCCTGGATGTGGTCAGGAATTTGAAGTTCTATTTGGTGGCTACTGCACCTTTTAGAAAGACTGATGCCTTGTTTGTGGTCCCTTCGGGTCCCAAGAAGGGTCTAGCCCCTGCTAAGTCCACTATTAGCAAATGGATTCGTCAGGCTATTTTTAGGGCCTATTCTGCTAGGGGAAAGGATCTTCCTTTCCGTGTTACTGCTCATTCCACACGTGCTGTTGGGGCCTCCTGGACCTTCCAGCACCAGGCTTCTGTTGAACAAGTTTGTAAGGCTGCTACTTGTTCTTCTGTTCATACCTTTTCCAAGTTTTACAAGGTTGATATTCTAAGTGTTAAAAAAAATCTATTTAGGAACGCACACCACAGCAAATTGTTTATGCAAATAAATGTATTTATAGGTCAAAATGCACAAAAGACATATACAGTACAAGTAATTATTCAGAGCTTAAAGTATAAGAGTTGAGAGAAAATCTAAACAAATCACTGATCAGTTTCAACGGATATCACAGAGAAACAATACTGCTCCCTGGTGGACACATCCAAACATTGCAGTCACATGCACAGTGAAATAGGGAAACGTCCCAATAGTAGAATGAGTTGCAAGGAAGAAAAGGATGTGTTTTCAGTGGTTAGGTATTGTTAACTGCCAATCAGGAAACACAAACTATACAGCAGTATTCAAGGTATACACATGAATCAGTGCTCATATATTACAATGCGCAGAAAAAGTCTAGACAAATGATCATCAGTAAAGTCAAACATGCTAACACATATTACCAAGGTGTAATGATCGCTCGCTTAAAGGACGTTTTGGGGCAGCACAGCCCCTTCATCAGCTGAGCAATGCTAGTGCACCGCAAACCGCGCTCCTAAATGCACGCTGCTTCCCCCTGGCCGGCCAGTCGGCGAGCGCCAGCACACAGCCAATCAGGTGCGTGCTGGCGTTGCCCCCATGTGACGTCGTCCCGGCCAACCGCACATCAGGTGGTTGTCTAACCAACAAGATGGCTGCGGCGCACCGGGTGGTGACGCATGGCGCCTCTTAAAACTTTATAAACAAACGGAAAAGGACAAAAATGACACAACAACTGTTAATGAGGCGTGGGGATGCTGTCTTGCGGGGAAACTCTGGAGGCTTCTTATCTTTGACTCCACAGGAAGAAAACAAATGCCTGCAGGAGTATAAAGATTGATTAGATGCATAAAAATAAACATGAAACTCTCGCAAGTGCTTAATACTTCTTAAAGGGGAACACTTAATCATTTCAGTCTGGGGACCTTGTTCACATAATCAGGGAAAATCTTGAGTGGATCTGGAGACCAGGTCCATGTATAATAGGAAGCGATCTGTCCTCTAAATACCAAGCCGTGGTAGTGTTTTGTGTTCAATACCAATAAAGAAGTACCCTAACCCATTCATAAATAAGAAACAACAAGTAAAGGAAGGGAAAAGAATGAATGAAAAAACTACATATGGGGATAAAAAATTAAAAGAACTATACACCGATGGAAAAAATCCCTTAAAAAATGGTGAAAAATCCAGATCCTCATTCAGACCTCTAGGGGCCTTAGTATCCAATCTATAAATCCAATCTAACTCCTTCTGGAGTAATAGGCGGTTACGATCCCCGCCCCTTCTGGGTGCATCTACCTTGTCAATTACTATGTAACGCAACTGGCTGATTTGATGCCCCAGTTGTAGAAAATGTCGGGCAATTGAAGAGGTGACGTCACCGCGTCGAATACAACTACGGTGCTCGCTGATGCGTGTCCGAATCTCACGCGTAGTTTTCCCTACATAACGGGAGGGAGGGAGTCCACAGGGACATTTGATCAGGTAGATCACATAATTACTAGAGCAATTAAAGAACTGCCGAATCCTATATCTTTTGCCAGTATGTGGATGTGTGAAAGAATCACCCTTCATGACATAGTTGCACTGGCTGCAATGCCCGCAGCTATACATCCCTTGCGGTTTTTGTCTAGTTGTAAGCCACTCTGAACCTGTTGTTTGTACTGACACCGAAGATGGCACCCTATGATCGGCTATAATAAGGTTACTCCGTAAATTTGGCGGTCTCTTCCTGACCATCAATGGTGGTTGAGAAAATATATCGGGGAGCTTATTATCAGCCCCTAGAATGTGCCAATGTTTGCGGATTATATGTTCGATCTGGGGTGACTTGGTCGAATATATCAGTGGGATGGGTAGCCTTTGTTCTGATGTCTTTGGTCTATGTTCAAGAAGGGATTCCCTAATACGTGCAAACGCCTTAGTCTTGGCAGCATTAATGACAGTAGGGTCATACCCTCTCTCTAAAAAATCTTGTGTCATCTCCTCGGCTCGTTTCAAGAATGTTGCATCATCATGTGCAATTCGTCGAATTCTAATGAATTGACTGAAAGGAAGTCCTTCCTTCAGTCTTTTGGGATGAAAACTTTCTGCACGGAGATATGTATTGCGATCAGTGGGGGTCAATGACCACCAGGAGTCAATCCCGTCCAGCAAAGTGATAAATATATCCGGCCGTCAACTGACCACCATGGAATTACAGGTACTTGAAAAAGGGATGGGTTATGTCCCCTTATATGATAGCAATCGATTGGAAACTGATATTAGTCTACAAAAATGTTTTCGGTCTTTAAGAATTAGAGCATTTTTTGCAGGTAATGAACAACAACCCGTTCCTTCCAGCACTCCACATTTACCCTCAGGCATTGATCTATCCCAATGTAAAGCCAGAAGTACATGGATTCCCCCTTCATCTACACATTGTGTTGAGACCTTCATACAACTGGTGGGAAAAGAAATACATGAGATCCACTGGGATGGCTCACCCAGAAAGGGTAGGTCCAATTTTTCACATAGAGAGAGACTGACCCTTAGGTCATTACAGAATGACCATACATTGGTCATAAAGCCCGCAGATAAAGGGGGTGCCACGGTAGTTATGAGTGTAGACCAATACCATGATATGGTGATGGTATAACTCAGTGACTCCATGGTATATAAGAGGCTGGGAGGTCACTCTTTGCATGAAATACAGTTCGAAATTAACGAGGTTATTAACTCAGCTGTAGAACGTGGCATTATTGACACAAAAATCCAAAAGTTTCTGATTAATGAATATCCGCTAACCCCTGTTTTTTGTGTGCTTCCAAAGATCCACAAAAGTCTATCTAATCCACCAGGGAGGACGATCGTTGCAGGAACTAACTTGATTTTCCAACCCATTGCAACTTTTCTTGATCGTATCTTGCAACCTAAGGTAATGCAGACCAGATCATTCCTTTTAGACACTGGTGATTTTTTAAATAAGCTCAACCAGATTGACTCCAGACATTTTTTTGTGTAGCATGGATGTCACATCGCTTTACACCGCTATCCCCCACATAGCAGGCATTAGTGTCATACGAGATACCCTCACTACAATGGACGGCTCATCCGACTTTAATCTTTTTTGCTTACACTTATTAGAGATAGTCTTGACCAGGAATTACTTCAGGTACCAGGATGACTTTTTCTTCAATTACGGCTATGGGGTCCAATGTGGCCCCTGCGTACGCCAATCTCTATATGACGGACTTCAAAAATAGATATGTGTATACCGATAGAGACTTTCACACTCACATACTCACCTGGTCCCGTTTCATTGACGACATATTCTTTATTTGGCAGGGATCTGAACTTGAACTTCTGTGGTCCAGCCTATCCTTAAAGGTAAGAACACCTACCATCTCCTTTACCCTGGACTATAGTCATTCGCAGGTACATTTTCTTGACGTTATGGTTATTAATTCAGACCTACACCTAGTCACAGACCTGTATCAAAAACCGACTGATCGCAATACATATCTCCGTGCAGAAAGTTTTCATCCCAAAAGACTGAAGGGAGGACTTCCTTTCAGTCAATTAATTAGAATTCGACGAATTGCACATGATGATGCAACATTCTTGAAACGAGCCGAGGAGATGACACAAGATTTTTTAGAGAGAGGGTATGACCCTACTGTCATTAATGCTGCCAAGACTAAGGCGTTTGCACGTACTAGGGAATCCCTTCTTGAACATAGACCAAAGACATCAGAACAAAGGCTACCCATCCAACTGATATATTCGACCAAGTCACCTTAGATCGAACATATAATCCGCAAACATTGGCACATTCTAGGGGCTGATAATAAGCTCCCCGATATATTTTCTCAACCACCATTGATGGTCAGGAAGAGACCCCCATACAAAATTATATAAAAGAGGAAGCACACCAATATTTTAAGAAATAATGTTCAAAGTTTATAGTGTCAAAAAAGTATATATTTACAACAGATATACACACATATCTATGTGTGTTATATACACTGTGCACACAATTTATGGAATACACACATAGTGAAAAAGGATACAATTATTAATTCAGATGTCTAGTTCAGCTTGAACTGTGAATACCTTACTGGCAAAAGAAGAAAAGAATATATGATAATATTAACCTTAACAGTACCAGTTATGGACTATAGAGTATGGTAAAAAAAATTACCTGTGTCTAAAGGGATCTATAATAAGGTATCCACAGGAGCACTCACAAATTGTATTACTGGCATACAATGTCTGATCAAATCAAAGAGTTAAGGGAGTAACAACCAGAATATAGATATGTAGTATATTGAATGGTGTCTGCGTCAGAAGTACACCATTCCATCATTCTACAGACCATGTGAATGTACAACAGAAATAAGATGCCTCAGTCATGACATCCCAATCATGGCATCAGTGTAAAATATATAACACACAGTTTGCAGAGTCAAGACATTACCACACAAATTGTATAATGTAGATATATACAGGATCGCATAAAGGTTACCAACGTTTCTCGGCCGCTGGCCGTTTCATCAGGGTAGCGATAATGATCCATTGCTAAGCGCGCGTTTTTATATGCAGTATCCCCCTGGCTGGGCAGTGAGTGAGCGTCACGGACGGCGTACTTCCTGCCGTCGACCGTGACGACACATCCGGCGTCTGCGTCCCGACCAGCTGGGTGAGTCTGGTTGGCGGAAGTGCCATATCGCCCATCAGGAAGAGACCCCCAAATTTACGGAGTAACCTTATTAGAGCCGATCATAGGGTGCCATCTTCGGTGTCAGTACAAACAACAGGTTCAGAGTGGCTTACAACAAGACAAAAACCGCAAGGGATGTATAGCTGCGGGCATTGCAGCCAGTGCAACTATGTCATGAAGGGTGATTCTTTCACACATCCACATACTGGCAAAAGATATAGGATTCGGCAGTTCTTTAATTGCTCTAGTAATTATGTGATCTACCTGATCAAATGTCCCTGTGGACTCTGTTATGTAGGGAAAACTACGCGTGAGATTCGGACACGCATCAGCGAGCATCGTAGTTGTATTCAACGTGGTGACGTCACCTCTTCAATTGCCCGACATTTTCTACAACTGGGGCATCAAATCAGCCAGTTGCGTTACATAGTAATTGACAAGGTAGATGCACCCAGAAGGAGTGGGGATCGTAACCGCCTATTACTCCAGAAGGAGTTAGATTGGATTTATAGATTGGATACTAAGGCCCCTAGAGGTCTGAATGAGGATCTGGATTTTTTTTAGGGATTTTTTCCATCGGTGTATAGTTCTTTTAATTTTTTATCCCCATATGTAGTTTTTTCATTCATTCTTTTCCCTTTTTTTCCTTTTTTCTTATTTATGAATGGGTTACAGTACTTCTTTATTGGTATTGAACACAAGACACTACCACATATGCGGCTTGGTATTTAGAGGATAGATCGCTTCCTATTATACATGGACCTGGTCTCCAGATCCACTCAAGATTTTCCCTGATTATGTGAACAAGGTCCCCAGACTGAAATGAGTAAGTGTTCCCCTTTAAGAAGTATTAAGCACTTGCGAGAGTTTCATGTTTATTTTTATGCATCTAATCAATCTTTATACTCCTGCAGGCATTTGTTTTCTTCCTGCGGAGTCAAAGATAAGAAGCCTCCAGAGTTTCCCCGCAAGACAGCATCCCCACGCCTCATTAACAGTTGTTGTGTCATTTTTGTCCTTTTCCGTTTGTTTATAAAGTTCTTATAGGCGCCATGCGTCGCCGCCCCGTGCGCCGCCGCCATCTTGTTGGTTAGACAACCACCTGATGTGCGGTTGGCCGGGACGACGTCACATGGGGGAAGCAGCGCGCATTTAGGAGCGCGGTTTGCGGTGCACTAGCATCGCCCAGCTGATGAAGGGGCTGTGCTGCCCCGAAACATCCTTTAAGCGAGCGATCATTACACCTTGGTAATATGTGTTAGCATGTTTGACTTTACTGATGATCATTTGTCTAGACTTTTTCTGCGCATTGTAATATATGAGCACTGATTCATGTGTATACCTTGAATACTGCTGTATAGTTTGTGTTTCCTGATTGGCAGTTGACAATACCTAACCACTGAAAACACATCCTTTTCTTCCTTGCAACTCATTCTACTATTGGGACGTTTCCCTATTTCATTGTGCATGTGACTGCAATGTTTGGATGTGTCCACCAGGGAGCAGTATTGTTTCTCTGTGATATCAGTTGAAACTGATCAGTGATTTGTTTAGATTTTCTCTCAACTCTTATACTTTAAGCTCTGAATAATTACTTGTACTGTATATGTCTTTTGTGCATTTTGACCTATAAATACATTTATTTGCATAAACAATTTGCTGTGGTGTGCGTTCCTAAATAGATTTTTTTTAGTATTGTATCTGACCCAGGATAGAGGGTCATAGGCACAGCACCCATCTCCTTTGATCATTATCATATTCTTGAAGGTTGGGGAGTGTTCCACCTTACTATTTGAATTTAACTGATATTCTAAGTGTGCCATACACTCCACTTCGATCTTCATGACATGTGGGTAATCTCCAGTAGTGGGTGAACTTCTGCAGAGATGAATATGCATATATACCTGGGACCTCCCACCAGTTTCCCAATTCCTTCTCTGCAGGGAAGTCGACAAGACAGAAGATGAAGACTTCTCTCACTTGCAGGTAAGCCGGGCCCACGCCCGGCCGTTTATTATCCCTATTACTGCCAGGACCCTTTTTAAATTGCCCCTATTTGAGCCTCCCAGCTTAGGCTGCGGGTCCTGGTGAGGGTAGGAGCACCCTATGGGTGCGGAAGGAGCCTTGCTCCACCGTGAGCCATATATTAAGATTTATATATGAGTGTATGTGTGTGTTGGTGTTTCACTTTACTTTGTGTTGTGTGTGAGTGTGGATCTCCTGGAAGTATCCCTGGATGAATTGGTGCATGGTGCTTTACTAGCCCGTGGTGGCTTTCCTGTTAGCCTGGGGAGCTTCTCTCCCTCAGGCTAAGAAAAGGGGGCCGCAGTAACCCCGCCCCCTAGTTTGGCGCGTTTTGCGGGGGATTCACTGGCCAGATCCGCGCTGCTGGGAGGGGGGTGGGGCCGGAAAAGCGCGCCTTTGGCGCTGGCCCGCCCCCCTTCTCTTCCTGCTTCTCCTCAGATCAGGGGCCATTTTTGCTGCCTTGCTGCGGTTGCTGCTGCCGTTCTTGGGGACAGGTAGGGGCCTGTTGGCACCTCTTTGTCACTTGGGGGTCCCTCTCTGGTGGGGGGCCCCTTGTGGTGCTGTTTTTTTGCAGGTTTTGCCATTTAATTATATAATTAAAATTGTATGATATATATATATATATATATATATATATATATATATATATATATATTATATAAATATTTACTGTATAGTAATTGATATGCCTTATTGTGTGTTGCAGATTGCTTCATTATTGTGCATGTTAAGGGGTTCCTCCTGGTCCTGGGGTCCCTAGTGTAAATTTGATCACCTCAAATCCTCCCAGCGGGACTTTTAAGGGGCATACCGGGTTGCTTAGACGTAAATTCCCTGCGGTCTTGCGACTGACCACAAAAATCACCATATGGAGGCTACGCAGGATACTGGGCTCAGGCTCCCTCTGGGGCAATCCGGGCCATGTGTGGGGTATCCCTTAGGGGGGAGAATGTGCTGATCTGTATACCATGTGCACAAAAGGCCATAAAGCGGCAGTCTGGTACCCAGCCTTCTGGGTCGGCTCCTCCTGCTTCATCGCCTTCCCCTCCCCGCCTTATCCGTACCCCAAGTGACATTGGTGCCAGCGGGGAGTCGCACTCTGATGATTGTGCTAGGTTGGCCAGCATCGAGAAATTTATTGGTAGCATGGTGGGCAAGAAGGCCCAGGCTAAAAAGAGACATTTGTCGTCGGCCCAGCCCTTGTGGGATGTGGACGACGATTCCATTGATTTGTCGGATTATTCCCGTTAGTGGCGGGGGAATTGTATGAGGAGACGGAGACTGACTATGTACAGTCTGGTGATGCTGATGTCGGGCAGGCGCTGGGGAATGCCGTCGATACGGTCACTGTTTTGTCACATCTATTGGAGGTGTTGGATATTGACCCGCCTGAGGTGACTCCTCTCAAGAAGGGGGAATTTTTTGGGGCCCGGTGGAGGCGGTTAAGCGATGGTCTTCCCCTCCCGAGGTCGATGCGCCAGTTTTGGTTTTGACCAACTCTTCTGTGCTGAATGAAGGATGGCGAGGACGAGCGCCTTTGCCAGCATGGGCTCGGCCCTGCGGCCTGTTTGTGCATCTGCCCTAGTGTCGCTTGCTACCAGGTCTCTTATCAGGGACTGGCTGAATGACGCTCAGTTTGATCCGGCTAGCGCTGAGTTCGCTACCCTTAAGAGATGTGAATTGTTCATGGGGTTTGTCTTGGCTGCTATGGAAGATTCTATTGTCATGTGTAGCAGGACTTCAGCCCTACTGATGGCTATGTGCAGATTGGTCTGGCTCCGTCAGTGGACGGCAGATTTTGGTCGTTTACAGCTCTTCCCTTCCTGGGTGCGCGACTGTTTGGAGATAAATTGGATGCTGTTGCTAAGGGAGGTAAGTTACCTCTGCGGAAGAAACAGCGCCGTCCCTTTCGGGGGGCTGGCTTGTTCACTCCTTCCTTTCGAGGGGCCAGAGCGGCTAGAGGTTTGGCCTTCTCGGGTGTCAGGAGCTCGGCCTGGAACAGGGGCAGAGGTCGGGCACGTCCCGTGGCTGCCTGGGGTTCCAAGCCCAAGCCCGCCGTTAAACCGGCTCAGCAATGAAGGGGCGCCCTCACCCGCATGGGTGGGGGGACAGCTGCAGCTCTTCTTCCAGGTCTGGGCCCGGGAGGTCACAGACATTTGGATTTTGGAAGTGGTCTCCTCCGGGTACAAACTGGAGTTCGAGTACTGGCCGCCTCCAAGATTCTTAATGTCTCAGGTGCCCTCGGACCCTCAGGCTGCACAGGGGCTCCTGTTAGCAGTAAAAAAAAAAAACTTCTGGACATGGGAGTTATTTGCCCGGTGCTTCAGTTGGAGAGAGGCAGGGGTTACTACGCCAACCGTTTCACGGTTCCCAAAAAGGAGGGTTCGGTGAGACCCATTCTAGATCTCAAGGTTCTCAACAGGTTTATCAGAGCCAAAAAGTTCCGCTTGGAGACTCTGCGCTCGGTTATCAATTCCCTTCTCCAAGGGGATTTTATGACATCCATAGACATCAAGGATGTGTATCTGCATGTTCCGATTTTGCCGGCACATCAGAGATTCCTCCAGTTTGCGGTGGAGGATCAACTTTTTCAGTTTGTAGCCCTTCCCTTCGGACTGACCTCGGCGCCGAGGGTCTTCACCAAGATCTTGGCGGGAATAATGGCTCTTCTGAGAGCTCAGGGCATTCGCATTGTGCCTTATCTGGACAACCTGTTGATCTCAGCTTCTTCCCTCCGTCAGGCGGAGCTGGACACCCACCAGGTGGTGTCGACTCTGGAGAGGTTCGGGTGGGTGATCAACCGCCCCAAGTCTTCTCTCTCTCCGTCACGAGTGATTTTATTTCTGGGCATGAATCTGGATACCATTCAGGCCAGTGTGTTTCTGCCCCAGACCAAGGTGCAGGGGATTCAGGATCTGATCATCCTTCTTTGGGCCAGTCCTTGTCCCTCTATCCGACAGGGGATGAAACTGGTGGGCTTGATGGTGTCCTCCTTCGAGGCGGTACAGTTTGCACAGTTTCGCATGAGATCTCTTCAACTTCACCTATTGACGCATTTGGACAGGTGTTCGCAGTCATTGGATCAACCTTTCAGGATGTCTCCCAGGGTTCGGCAGTCCCTTCGGTGGTGGCTGGACGCGAGCAACCTGTTGAAGGGCAGATCCTTTCTGGTCCCTTGTTGGGAGACGTTTACCACGGATGCCAGCCTGTCGGGCTGGGGAGGTTATTGGAAAAGTCATCAGTTCAGCGGGGTGTGGGGTCCTCAGGAGGCTCACACCCCCATCAATGTCTTGGAGCTCAAGCCATCCGACTGGTTCTGGCACGGCTGACCTCACATTTACAGGGTCTACCGCTTCAGGTTCGTTCAGGAGGGACTCGCAGCAGGAGTGCCCTCAGGTTAGTCTCTCTGATCCTGCACTGGGCGGAGAGCAATGTTCCTTGCGTTTCGGCAGTCTACTTTCCGGGAGTGGAGAACACGGAGGCGGATTCCCTGAGCAGGGGATCCTTGTGCCAAGGAGAGTGGTCTCTCAACCCCGAGGTTTTTCTGGATCTTTGCCGCAAGTGGGGGACTCCGGAGGTGGATCTCTTTGCCTCGAGGCGCAATCACAAACTTCTGGCCTTTGTGTCTCTTTCTCAGGATCCTCTATCTCTGGCAGTGGATGCCTTGTCCCTTGCTTGGTAGGATCTGGGTTTTATGTACCTGTTTCTGCCTGTCTCCATGCTGGGCAAGGTAGTAAGCAAACTGGCTCTAGAAGGGGCACCAGCAATTCTGGTGGCTCCAAGGTGGCCAAGAAGGGTTTGGTACGCAGACGTTGTAAGGCTGGCTGTAGATCAGTACCGGCTTCCCATGTTGCCGGACCTGTTATCTCAGGGTCTACTACTTTACCCCAATTTACAAACGCTGGCTTTGACGGCTTGGCTGCTGAAACCTTCATTCTGAAGGAGGAAGGTTTGTCTGCGGCCGTTGTTCAGACTTTGATTAGAGCTAGGAAGCGGTCCTCTTCTGGCATTTTCTATAGGACTTGGAGGTCCTATATTGTTTGGTGTGCGGCTAGGGCCTTGCCTTGTAGGGTGTTTTCGATTCCTAGGATTTTGGAGTTTCTTCAGCATCATCTGGATCTTGGATTCCAGCTTAGTACTTTGAAAGGACAGGTTTCTGCTCTGTCGGTTTTCTTCCAGAGGTCTTTTGCCTTACACCCGCTGGTTAAGACCTTTTTTCCAAGGGGTCGCATGTGCGGCCCCCTCGGAAGACTGTGGTTCCGGTTTGGGTTTGGAATTTGGTTCTTTCGGCTCTCCCGGTTCCTCCTTTTTGAGCCGCTACAGGATATGGCTCTTTCGGTTCTCACTCAGATGGTTGCCTTCTTGGTGGCTATTACCTCTGTTCGGCGTGTCTCTGAGTTGGCAGCTCTGTCAATTCAGGCCCCTTACTTTGAGAGACACCAGGATAAGGTGGTTTTTCGTTTTAAGACAGATTTCCTTCCTAAGGTGGTGTCTGCCTTCCACCTCAATCAGGATATTGTTCTCCCTTCCTTGTGTCCTAAGCCTAACAATGACAAGGAGTGGGTTCTGCACAATTTGGATGTTGTTCGCTGTGTGAAGTTCTATTTGGTGACTACTTCTTTTTTCCGCAAGACGGATGTTTTTTCGTGGTGCCCTGCGGGCCCAGGAAAGAATCCATTAGTAAATGGATTCGTCAGGCCGTTGTTGGGGCCTATTCTGCTAAGGGTAGGACTCCCCCTTTTAGGGTCATGGCGCACTCTACTCGTGCTGTTGGTGCATCCTGGGCTTTTCTCCAAGGGGTCGCACATGTGCGGCCCCCTCGGAAGACTGGTTCCGGTTTGGGATTGGAATTTGGTTCTTTCGGCTCTCCAGGTTCTTCCTTGAGCCGCTACAGGATATGGCTCTTTCGGTTCTCACTGGGTTACAGTGACCATCAATGCTTATGGTTCAGAATAAAAACAGACATTGTGCAATCACAAACCAGAACCAAAGTGCTAGACTTTAGGAAGACAAACTTCAAGGAAATGGCGGAGTATGTAGAAAGAAAATTAGGTGAGTGGAACAGAGTAGCAGAAGTCAGTGCCCAGTGGTCACTATTAAAAATGGCCATCTTAAAGGCAACTAAGCAATATGTGAAACAAACTAGCAAGAATAAAAGGAAGAAGAAACCATTATGGTTTACTAGGGAAATCAGCACTAAAATAAAAGATAAGTCGTCTGCCTATAAGAAGTATAGGGACCTTGTCTCTGCTTCTATGCTTGAGTGACTCTAATAACCCTCACTCCATGACTTTGTTTATGCTGCAGAGTTTTATGGGGGGAGAAAGTCATTTTATGGCAGCAGGAGGGGGGGAGTTATACAGAGCACAGGAGTCAGTATATATATATATATATATATACACACACACACACAGACATTAATTACCAGTTTGGTCACATATACATTTTTTAATGACACACAATTACTTTTCATTTCGAGATGACCTCTGCTTACAGCGAATGGGAACATCAATGTGTCCTGTAGTTTGCAATCACACCTATGAGCTTTGCTAAAATGATTATATCCTTGTCGTCTGGACAGCAGGTGAGGAAGCTCTACTTAAATGGCAAGAGATCTTGAATAATTTACACCAATCAAACTCAGCTATTCGGAAAACGAAAGCCACTTCCTGGACACAACCATAGAGAAAATACCTTAACAGAAATTCTTATTTGAGAAATGACAGCTTTCACCCCAAACACACAATCCATCATATACAGTCAGACTATAAAATGCAATTGTATATGCTCTGACAAAAAGGTTTTAGACAAAACCTAATGGATTTCACTAAAATTTATACAAATTTACTGAAACGGAAATAAAGCAGCAACCATCAACACAGACACCTTGCTAAGCTACAGAGAAACCAGAGATGATGAGCATGTGCCCATAGTAGACCTACAACACACAGCTGGAGGTCCTACGCACATGAGAACTCCAACCTGTTCTACACAAGAATAGTCGACTAAAGGAAATATTCCTAATCGCCTTCTCTTTTGTTTCGGCAACTACCCAACCTGAAGCAACTCGTGGTCCGAGGTGCACTGAAGGCCCCAGCAGAGAATGGCACATCACCCTGCTTCCCAAATAGGTGCAAGATTTGCATGCAAATTCATACAATGACAGTGTGGCTGACACATTTTCAGCAGATACACAGAATTAGAGTAAAAACCCACTTGGCATAGCCCTGGAGTCTTTTAGATTCCAGGGCTATGCCGAGCAGGTTTTCACTCGCTTTAATTCTGGCTGCTAACCTGCCCCAGGGGTACCCTATAATGGGATGCCCTGCTGTGTGACACTCCCAGCTTCCCTGTGGCCATACATGCACCCACGCCCAGCCCATTCAGAAAGGCTGAGCGAGGCAGCAGCCAGCTGAGATTGCCAATCGGCAGTCTCAAAGTGCCACTGGGTGTTGCTTAGGCAGTAGAAAAATACAATTCTGTGATTACTCACCTGTAGAATTGTTTTTACGGTGTACAGCACGGCTTGCTTTATTTCAATTCTTCACATCTGGGTAATCCGCCACAAGGTGGCGCAGTCGACTGCAGAAAGACTTGTGGCTCCTCCAGGCCCATGAAAAGGGCAGGAATTACCCTGAAACTCCAGTGTTTGAAAGCAGTAATGCAAGAAGCCGGGAGGCAAGACCATGTTAACAAAAAACACAGCCCCACTAAAAAATAACTCTCTCACAAAAATCACCATAACAAGGCAAGATAGGATAACGATAACAAGGGAGGGATGAAGCAAGCTGTGCTGTACACCGTAAAAACTATTCTACAGCTGAGTAATCACAGAATTGTATTTTTCCTGGTGTACAGCATGGCTTGCTTCATTTCAATTCTTCACATTTCGGACATCCAACAGCAGTGTCCATGAAGAAGGGTGGGATCCCCGGTGAGCAACAGCGGGCAGTTCAAGACACTACCGCCTGAAGCACCTTGCGACCAAAAACAGAGTCAGCTGAGGCCCTAACATCAACCTTGTAAAACTTAGAAAAAGTATGAACGGAAGACCAAGTAGCGGACGTACAAACTTATTCAACAGAAGCCTGGTGTTGAAAAGCCCAAGAGGCACCAATAGCCCTAGTGCAATGAGCCGTAACACGAAAAGGGGTTCCTTCCCCTTAGCCGAGTACGCTCGCACCACCGCCAGCCTGATCCACTTGCTGATAGTGGATTCGGCTGGAGGCAAACCCTTCCTAGGCCCTGCAGGAAGAACAGAGAATCCGACTTCCGAAAAGACGCAGTGGCGGTCAAGTAGTATTTGAGCGCCCTGACCACATCCAGAGAATGAAGGCTTCATTCCTTAGAATTAGAAGCTGCAGGACACAAGGAAGGCAAGACAATGTCCTCATTCAGATGAAACGCAGAAACGACCTTGGGCAAAAATTCAGGTCTAAGACGGAACACCACCTTATCCTGATGCGGCTCAAAATAAGGAGGTTTAATAGAAAGCACCGCCATCTCAGAAACACAATAGGCTCGATTCAGAGAGACACGAAAAACTTTCGGTTTGGTGCCGACGTCGTAACATTTTCAAAATTTCCCGCTCTCGTATGAATGTGCGAGCGATTCCAAGCATGCTTCGTAAACCTTCCGTCGAGCGCACGGACGGACGTATGCCAGAGTACGCAGACGAGGATGTCATTTTCATTCGTGAATTTTCAGATTCCATTTTCACAACTAACAAGGTAGCCTTTCGTTTTTGCCCTTTACCCATCGTATCCTCACACGAATCCTTTCAAATTCCCGCTACATCCTGCTTCACTTTTTCCCAAAGTATTCGTCCAGACGAAATTCTTACGATATTGCGCCTGCGCACTACAAACTTATCTCATTAAAGTGCTCGCATACATAATTTCACTCCCATCACTTATCATCCAAAAAAACTCACCCTAACCACTTCGCGCTATCCTGCCTTTTCCCTTGAGGTCCCTTAAAGCTCACCCTAATCACTTCGCGCTATCCTGCCTTTTCCCTTGAGGTCCCTTAAAGCTCACCCTAACCACTTAGCGCCTTGTTTCTTCTTCCATTTTCACACCCTAAAACTTACCCAAATCACTTAGCGCCTTGTTTCTTCTTCCATTTTCACACCCTAAAACTTACCCAAATCACTTAGCGCTTTGTTTCTTCTTCCATTTTCACACCCTAAAACTTACCCAAATCACTTAGCGCTTTGGTTCTTCTTCCATTTTAGGTCCCTAAAACTTACCCAAATCACTTAGCGCTTTGGTTCTTCTTCCATTTTAGGTCCCTAAAACTTACCCAAATCACTTAGCGCCTTGTTTCTTCTTCCATTTTCACACCCTAAAACTTACCCAAATCACTTAGCGCTTTTGTTCTTCTTCCATTTTAGGTCCCTAAAACTTACCCAAATCACTTAGCGCCTTGTTTCTTCTTCCATTTTCACACCCTAAAACTTACCCAAATCACTTAGCGCCTTGTTTCTTCTTCCATTTTCACACCCTAAAACTTACCCAAATCACTTAGCGCTTTGGTTCTTCTTCCATTTTAGGTCCCTAAAACTTACCCAAATCACTTAGCGCCTTGTTTCTTCTTCCATTTTCACACCCTAAAACTTACCCAAATCACTTAGCGCCTTGTTTGTTCTTCCATTTTCACACCCTAAAACTTACCCAAATCACTTAGCGCCTTGTTTGTTCTTCCATTTTCACACCCTAAAACTTACCCAAATCACTTAGCGCCTTGTTTGTTCTTCCATTTTCACACCCTAAAACTTACCCAAATCACTTAGCGCCTTGTTTGTTCTTCCATTTTCACACCCTAAAACTTACCCAAATCACTTAGCGCCTTGTTTGTTCTTCCATTTTCACACCCTAAAACTTACCCAAATCACTTGGCGCTTTGGTTCTTCTTCCATTTTAGGTCCCTAAAACTTACCCAAATCACTTAGCGCCTTGTTTCTTCTTCCATTTTCACACCCTAAAACTTACCCAAATCACTTAGTGCCTTGTTTCTTCTTCCATTTTCACACCCTAAAACTTACCCAAATCACTTAGCGCTTGGTTTCTTCTTCCATTTTCACACCCTAAAACTTACCCAAATCACTTCACGGACATCACAATCTTGATTTTGAAATATGTCATTGTCCCCTTGTTTTTTGTAAATGTATTTGTGCTAATAAATGGGACACATTTTTTTTGGTTTTTTTTTGTTTATTGCTCACATGGCATTTTTTTGGCCAATATTTTGGGCAACTTTTGCAAAAACATTTTAAAAACTATATACAATTGTATGTTTTTGGAATTAAAATATATACAATAAGATATTTGTAAAAACATTAAAAACTATATACAATATAAAATATTTTAAAAACAATAAAACTATATACAAAAAAGTTTTGGGTTTAACCAATAAAACTATGTACAAATAAAAAGTTTGCCAAATATACAGGGCCAGGAACCAGGACACTAGTCTTCCTCTTCTGTTGTCCCCAACGTGTCCCGCATCGCCTGCAGATCGGCCACCAACTCAAGGACCCTCCGATTCATCTCAGCAAGTCGTTGTCGTGTGGTCCCTGCAAAAAAATCAGAGAAAAATATTATTGGGAGAACAATACATCTTTCTCACCTGTGGATTTAATGTATTTTAGTAAACAAATTCACTATAACGCACATATGTCATTCCTGAAAGGAATTAAGGTTATGAAGTGGCCACAGGTCATTAAGCTAATTAAGTGGCCACAGGACAGTTGGGCAACTAATTAAGCTAATTAAGTGGCCACAGGTCACTCTTATATTGGCATTGACTAGGGCATTATGTTTTTTTGTGTTCATGTGAAGTTAGACAGAAATGGCTATAATGCCATGACTACTTACTTGGTTGGTGGCCGAGAGATGGCTCGTTGGGGACAACACCCTGAGGTCCTGGTTCCTGGCTCTGCTGTGAAGAAGTGCCTGTAGAAACATGGGCCAAATGGTTAGTTTGGATGTCTGATTCAGCAGTCCTCAAATGTTTTTAGCTAAGTCTGGGTCACATCACTCACCTTCTCCAGGGTCTTGTGGGCTCCTATCTGCTGCCTCCTCACCCACTACCTCACCCGCAACCGAAGCATCTACAAATACAGAATCAAGGATTCAGTTGGGTGATCTCAGGAGCTAGCATGTATATGTTTTGGCGTAGACATGAAGAGTGACATACCAGAGGATCCCGCATGCGTGGCAGGGTACGACTGCCTGCCCACACTGTGCCGCCCCTCCTCTGTGGTAAGGTCCAGGGGCTGCTCTGAGGAGGCCACAGAGGAGGGGTCGGCCCGTCGCCCTGGAGATCCACCACCTTCACTCCCAGCTGCAGACTCATGCAGCACTGGTCGGCCTGTGCGCCTCCGGGTGCGGCGAATTCTGTAATCCATTTCCAACACTACCAAAGAGAAGGCATTATAAATAAAAGGCCTAAATTCTGTCGTAGTTACATCTTGCATGCAAGCGCTATGTACTTACTTGGGAAATGGATCCCGAAAAACCTCCGCACCCGGGGCATGTGCAGTCGCTTCAGGTCCGACCAATGCTGCATGATCTGTGTGTGGGTGAAGGTGGTGTTGGTCCGGTGTTGGATCTCCGAGATGATCTCCAGGGCGACGTTTCGTTTCTCAAACGAGTTGGGCAGGTAGTCGTACCTGCGCTCCAGCATGGTCTACAAACCAGAAATCAAACATAGCAAGAACTCAGAAATGCATATCTAGAAGTGCCAACAATACATTATTTGGTTCAATCACATGAACACATACACACACACGCTTCTAGGCTAAGTTAACTTTCAAATATGGCAGCACTGTCGTTTGGCACGTGTGTGGCGTGCGCTTGGGTGTGCATGTAGTTGAACCAAATCTTTAATTCTAAAATATTACTTATTGCGCATCGTTAACATGTAGATCAGCATTTACCAATCAAAGCAAAGTCCTTAAAAGACACTTACGAGCATGATGATCTCTTCTTGTTGGCAGGTGAAGATAGTGGGCGCCATCTTTCTTCTTCTTCTCGGCAGCAGATAAGCACGGCCCCAGCGGTTTCCGGGTTTCGCACGGCCGTGCAAACGGCCGGACGTGCGTGTAAGCGAACGCGTAGGCGTCACACGCCGGATACCTTATTTAAAGGTCCCTGCACACACAGCTCATTCTCTTTGAGAGTCCACACAAAATGGCACCAAAAAAAAAGATTGCAGCAAAGAAGCAGAGCAAGCAGGCTGAGCAGGCCGAGGGTCCGCAAACCAGGTCGCAAGAGCCTAAAGCCAGACTAAGGGCTAGCACCAAGGCTGCTGCAAAAAAGGAGGTGGCAGCACCACCACAACCAAAGAGCAAGCTAACCAAGGCTGGAAAAACTCAGATGGGTAAGAGGGGACGAAGCCCCACCCCACCCTGCCCCACATCACCCCCCACACGTGGCACCAAGGCCATAGGCAAAGGCCAAAAACCCAGGGCCCGAAGCCGCAGCAGGGGCCGAACAAGCTCAAGGTCCAGAAGCCGCAGCAGGGGCCCAAGGCGCCGCAGGGGCCAAACAAGGTCAAGGTCCAGAAGCCGCAGCAGGGGCCGAACAAGCTCAAGGTCCAGAAGCCGCAGCAGGGGCCCAAGGCGCCGCAGGGGCCAAAGAAGGTCAAGGTCCAGAAGCCGCAGCAGGGGCCGAACAAGCTCAAGGGCCAGAAGCCGCAGCAGGGGCCGAACAAGCTCAAGGGCCAGAAGCCGCAGCAGGGGCCAAACAAGGGGCCAAACAAGGTCAAGGTCCAGAAGCCGCAGCAGGGGCCCAAGCCGCAGCAGGGGCCAAACAAGAACCAGGTCCCGAACCCCGAAAAGCCAACAAAGGCCAACGGCCCCCTCCCCCCCCCCGCACGTGGCTCAAAAGCGAAGGCAAAAAGTCTGAGCAGATATGCCTAACCCCAGGCAGGCACCTCCAAGGCCCCACAGACCCAGGCAACCACCTCCAAGGCCCCACACACCCACAGGGCTCCAAGCAGCACCTCCAGTTCTTCCAGAACCTCTGTTGCTCGCCCACATTATCCTCCGGCACAGGTTGGCATGCATTCCCCCTATGCCACATCTACACCTGCAACTTCAGGGTCCACCCAGCCCCGAACACCCAGTCCCTTCCCAAGTCCAGTAAGATCAACAGCCAGCCTCCAGTCGTTGAGGTCTCCTCCATCCCCCCCAGCCAGAATGTCACCCCATTTGCAACCAACCACTGAGGAGCCACAACCACCCCGAAGAGGGCGCAACTTGCGCAGAGGACACTTGGGTGGCCGTTTTGCAGAGTCCCAAACTCTGGCATTGGCTACTGGGCTCACCTTACATTTTGATGAGCTATATGGCAGGAAATCAAAACACACCAGTAAACAGCGCAAAACTGAGATTTTTGAAGAACTCACCAGGCAAGTCAATGCCGCGGGTGAGGAACGTAAAGATATGGACCAGATTCAACGGAAGATTTCGGACCTAAAATATGCAGTGCGGAAGAAAGAGAGTCTAAGGCGGATGCACAGGTACATAGGTCAGGTTTGGGTTTGTATTATTCTTGTCTCTCCATCAGTGTGCTTAATTATGCTTACTATGTTTTTCAGCGAAACAACTGGCGGAGGTTTCCCAACCAAAATGCGATTTACACCGGCTGAGGAGATGGTGCTGTCCTTATTACATCCCGTGGCCTTAGAGGGACACTCGGCCCAGCAGGACACCGACAACCCACCAATTCCTGCAGGTTAGTAATGTGTGAATTACCCCACAAATGTATGGAAACATACACATAGGCAGCAAGGGCTAGCTAAACACATGGCTCTAGGGGGTGGCAGCAAGGGCTAGCTAAACACATGGCTCTAGGGGGTGGCAGCAAGGGCTAGCTAAACACATGGCTCTAGGGGGTGGCAGCAAGGGCTAGCTAAACACATGGCTCTAGGGAGTGGCAGCAAGGGCTAGCTAAACACATGGCTCTAGGGGGTGGCAGCAAGGGCTAGCTAAACACATGGCTCTAGGGAGTGGCAGCAAGGGCTAGCTAAACACATGGCTCTAGGGGGTGGCAGCAAGGGCTAGCTAAACACATGGCTCTAGGGGGTGGCAGCAAGGGCTAGCTAAACACATGGCTCTAGGGGGTGGGTTTGTTGGGAGTGCTCACTTTGACTAGGGTGTGTCATGTGTGTGGCCTGGTAATGTGCACATTGCCACCCACATACATGATGTTTAAGTTAATTTATGAAAAATATGTCACTTAGGAGTGGAGAAAAGGAATGGGTGCTATGTATTAATTGACAAGCACACGCCACACTAACATCTTTGGCTGTTGGTCAATTTGGGAAGAGCTGGGTTAGTTGGCCAACTGATTAAGATGGTTTGCTAGAAATGTTTTATGCCATACAATGTCCCCCACCAGAATCATATTGTAAGTGTTTTTTGCCACCTTAGTGTGTTAACTTCATCGCCTTAAAGGGATGTGGCAACTCACACATCAGCCATTAGTTGCATGTTTGTTTGGAGACACATGAACAATGGGTCTAGTCTGGTTTAACAATCCATGCACTAATGTAATGCCATTCCTAGTGAATGCCAAGTGGCCACGTTGTGGGAGGGGCCCTTACTGCTTGGCCACGTTTCTTTGATTACCATATGTGTTCTTAAACATAAACTATGCATAGTTGTGTGTTTTCATAGCTCTTTTTCTTCTGAAGCAGGACAGCATCATCCCTCAGCCAGTGGGGACTCCTCTTCCATGTTACCGCTGCCGTCTTCTTCCGCGCTGCATAGGACCCAGGATCCGATGTCTACGGTAAGTGTATTTTGATGCTGTTGTGTATGCATGTAGGTTGCCATGTTTTGCTTGTGTGGTTTTTATAGGTATTCCCCACACTGAACCTGTTTTTTTTACATGTCCCCAACAGAGCCACACACTGATGGAGCAAATCCAGGAGCAGGAGGAAGATGGAAGCTTCCTAGGAGATTCTGAAGATCTTCCCCTGGGACAGAATCTGCAACTGTCCCAAAATGTGTCTCCGCCAAATCCACAGCAGCAGAGTGAAGCTGGCTGCATGCTGCCTGCACATCGTGGGCAGCATGCAGAGACTGACCCTCCAGTCCCCAGTTTCAGATCTGCTGCTGAGGATTTGGCGAGCAGACCTGTGGCTGTTGGGGGTCCTCGAGAAACATCATCTGCACGCCCCACAACCCGGGGAATTGGGCGGCGTACTCAGCAACGTCGCCCAGTTTCCCAGGGGAGGGGCGTGCAGATGATGGAGTCAGCATGGCACCAAGAGAGGCGGCTTTTTCGTCGGCAAAATCAGCAAAATCAGGAGCATATTAGGGGCCAATTAGAGTCCCTAAATACTACCTTCAGTGCCGTGCTGACTGAATTGAGGACCCATAACAGCCACATGGCCAACTTGACTTCTGAACTAAGGTCAGGCATGGCAGAAATGCACACTAACCAAAGACACATTTTGGAACAGTTGCAGATTCTGAATGCCACACAGGCCCAGGTTATGCCCCCCCCCCACCAAGTGGGCCAACCTGGGTTCTATGGGCATCACCCATATTAAGGTGTGTTTGGCGTGAATCTGGTCCATATCTTTGCGATACATCCCCACTGGATTGACTTGTCTGGTGAGGGCTAAATCTTCAGTTTTGCGCTGTTCTTGCTAGTTTGTTTTTGATTCTCCCCCATATAGCTCATTCAAGGCCTGAGGTAGCCCAGTAGCCAATGCCAGAGTCCAAGACTCACTGAATCGGCCACTTAAGGTGTTGCGCGGCTGCCATGGGCACTCTAACATTTGTGGTGGCTCCTCATGTTTGGCGGCATGATTGGGTGACATTCTGGCCTTAACAACTAAGACCTTGGACCCTGGCTGTGATTGTACTGGATTTGGATTGGGACTGGGTGTTCTGTTTTGGGTGGGCCACTGACTTACAGGTGTAGATGTGGCATAGCTAGGTTTGCTTTCAACCTGTGTCGGTGGAAAATGTGGGCAAGCAGGAGAGGGTTTTTTTTTTGTGCAAATTTTTTTCCCTAAAACCAAATTGTAAATAATTGCATGTACATGTCTGGTCCACAAGTATGTGAGGCCCACTCAGATACTATTCTGTTTGTAGTACATAAACCTTTTACGATTTAGTAAACATTTTTGTTTCACCAAGCTCATGTCTGTGTTGTTTTGATAGAGAAATATGAGTTCAAGTTGTCACCAAAACAAACAATAACCAAGGTCTAAAAAGAAATACACATATTTTGTTTGTGTTGGCCAAATTCATTATTGTTTACTTAATAATGAAATGAAACATAGCAAAACCAACCAAATAAAAATAACAACCAAATAAAAAAAAAACAAATCCAACATTAGGAAAAATGTGTGGCTATTAAATTTGCCCGCACGGCTTGCCCAGACGCACTTGGCTGGCCCACATAGGCGTCGTCTGCCTCATCGGAGGGTGGAGAGGGTGGCCAATCCAGATATCGGGGGACCCTTTGCATAATAGCTAAATTATGGAGCGCTGCACATGCCATTATGATGTCAATGACCTTTTTGGGGTCATACTGCAGGGAGCCCCCAGTGTGGTCCAAACATCGAAACCGGGTCTTGAGGAGTCCAAAGGCCCTCTCCAACACTGCCCTGGTCTTTCTATGTGCACGATTATAGGCCTCTTGTGCTGGAGTCTGTGGCCGGAGGACCGGAGTCATCAGCCACGGCAGTAGTGGATACCCCAAATCTCCTAAAAAATGTAACCAAAATAAAAAAAAACAGTAAATCATACATTGCCACGCAACATTCCTACTCCAATAAAAATAAAAGAGGTATGTGACATTGTCACACAAACATGAGCATACATATTGCAGATGCAAAAACCAGAATCCAAAAAATGTGATAGATGGTGGTCCAAAGTAGGCAAATAATACTGTGGATGCTGGCCAATCAGGTAGACTGTTAGCAGCTATTGTTGCCTGTCTGTGCTGCAGAACAATGTTTTATGGGATAAGTTGACCTGACCCATTTTCAGTCTTGGCTTAGTCCAAAACTGGTGTAAGCCGGCCCCTGCACTTTATCCCGCTCACCTCTACTCAGTAAGTGAAATGCATGTAAGCCAAGATGGCGCAGACTCTCTGGTAAAGTCAATAACCGATTTTGATCTTAAATTGTTTGGAAGGCGGTTTCAGACTTTGCCTCGCATTACACTTATTAATTAAAACCATGCAGGCCAAACAATTTGGCAGCCTATGTAGTTTGTATAATGTAATGGTTCCAGTGGGGTTACACATGTTCACAAGGTGATGGGCAAGGCAGCGTTTAGGCAAGGTTAATACAACCAAAATCAAAGCCATACATATACAATCCAAATCGGTAATTTGAGCCAACTTACCAAGGAGCCATGCACCCGCAAATTCCCCTGACTCAAACCGCCGGAATAATCCTGATCTGCGCAGGATGTAGGCATCATGGGCTGAGCCAGGGTAGCCTGCCAGGACGCTCAGAAAGCGCATGTCCTGGGCCACCACTGCTTGCACATTCAGCGAATGGCCCATTTTGCGATTTCTGTGTAAAAAGGAAACATAAACAACAAAAAAATAACGATTAGGAAACAAATCCAACGCACACTTCAAACAGCCTAAGTCAAAATGTAACATCCAGACAAATAACACTAAACAACTACGTTACATTTAAGTGGGCAACAAAAGAAGATCAATGTTTGAGCCTTGACAAGGTTGAGTTACTAGTTCTATTTTAAGTACACTTACAAATGTTTTACTTGGAAATAACTAACTTTTTTAGTCCTGTAAAAATAAGGGCCATTGTTGCACATACACTCTTGGCAAGGAGGGAGCATTAGCAAGGAGGGAGTGATTGCAATGAGGGAACATGTAAAGCAGAGAGTATGAACCTAGAGGAACTAATCAAAAGGAGGGAATATTGCCAATGAGAGTTACTAAAAATGGAGACATTAGGCCCAAGGATGCATTTCAGAAAAGGAGGGACTATTGCCAATGAGAGTTACTAAAAATGGAGACATTAGTCACAAGGATGCATTTCAGAAAAGGAGGGACTATTGCCAATGAGAGTTACTAAAAATGGAGACATTAGTGACAAGGATGCATTTCAGAAAAGGAGGGACTATTGCCAATGAGAGTTACTAAAAATGGAGACATTAGTCACAAGGATGCATTTCAGAAAAGGAGGGACTATTGCCAATGAGAGCTAATAAAAATGGAGACATTAGGCCCAAGGATGCATTTCAGAAAAGGAGGGACTATTGCCAATGAGAGTTACTAAAAATGGAGACATTAGTCACAAGGATGCATTTCAGAAAAGGAGGGACTATTGCCAATGAGAGTTAATAAAAATGGAGACATTAGTGACAAGGATGCATTTCAGAAAAGGAGGGACTATTGCCAATGAGAGTTACTAAAAATGGAGACACTAGTCACAAGGATGCATTTCAGAAAAGGAGGGACTATTCCCAATGACGACCAAAAATAATGTAATTGGGCAAAGGAGGGACACACAAATGGTACAATGGAAGCCCAAACTTGCCTGTATATATACTCGTCGCTTGACGGAGGGACCAGGGCAACGTGCGTGCAGTCAATTGCACCCATGACATTCGGCGATGTTATAAAATGCCAGCTTAATGGCGTTTCTGGCTACCATATCCTCAGGGAAACAAATATATTTCCGAGTTATGGTAGCCATGCCTTCCAAAAATTTGGATAGCGCGCGGCTCAGCGTAGGCTGTGAGATCCCCACGGAGAGGGCACCCAGCCTCTGGAACGAGCCGTTCGCCAAAAATTGCAGGCAGCCAAGCATCTTGGTCATACCTGAAATTGCTTGCCCCTTCCTTGTGGTGCGGGCTAACCATGGCCGCAGCTCACTATACAGTTTATGGAGGGAAGCGCGATTAAGCCTGGTCAGCTCGAACAGCTCAACGTCATGCATGCAATTGATGTCCATGCGTCGCCGCCGGTGCAATCTGGTCTCTGCCCTCCGGACGATCTCAATGCCCATGAGTTGCAGATCCTCATGCTCCTCAAAGGCAGTAGCCTCGTCCATGGATGGCTCGCGCTCCCGTAGTCAAAAAGGTGCCGGGAATGTTTTGGGCCAGAAACAAATTTATGAGGTCTGGGACCATCGGCAATCAGCTCTCTGAATTAATCGCAAGCCCATTGCAATAACGAAAAATTTCTGAACGGACGAAACATTTCCGATTTGGTGGGAAAAAGCTCCCGAAGTAACGAAAATCTTCCGATTTTGTCACCATTATCGAAAGAGCATATACGCATGTTCTCGAACGTTCGTGCGAGTGAAAAATATACGAAAAAAAGCCAAAAAATGACAAACACCCAACAAAACTTTCACCGAAGTGATAGCCACCAAAAGGGCCACCTTAAAAGTCATAATGGACAGCGCAGCATTGCACAAGGGCTCAAAGGGAGGACCCTGGAGAGCAAAAAGCACCAAGTTCAAATCCCACACCGGTAGCAGGGGCTTACGCGGTGGATGTACATGAGTAACTCCTTGGAAAAAAGTCTTGACAAGCCTATGATTGGCGAAAGATCGTTGGAAAAAGAGTGCCAGAGCCGACACCTGGCCTTTGAGGGTACTCAGTTGTAGACCCCACTCCAGACCATGTTGTAAAAACTCCAAAATCCTAGAAATGGAGAAAGTGCGACAAGGAAAAGACTTAGACCTGCACCAGGCAATGTAAGCATGCCAGACCCTATAATAAATCAAAGAGGAAGATTTCTTCTGAGCCTGAATCATAGTACTGACTACTGAAGCCGGCAATCCCTTATCCATCAGGATGGAGGTTTCAGCAGCCAAGCCATCAAAGCCAGCACTTGTAAATTGGGATGGCGCAACTGTCCCTGGGTGAGAAGCTCTGGATTGTCGGGCAGGACAAAGTGATCCACCGCCATCTGGACGACGTCCGCGAACCATACTCTCCTCGGCCAGCGGGGGGGCCACCAGAATGGTCGGTACCCCCTCCTGGGCTATCTTGCACAACACCCGCTCCAGGAGAGGAAATGGAGGAAACGCATAGAGGAGCCGGAAATCCGCCCAGGGAATGGCTAGAGCGTCCGTGGCGATGGCCAACGGATCTCTTGACAGAGAGACGAATCTTGGAAGCTTGTGATTGTGACGGGACGCAAACAGGTCCATGTCTGGCTGATCCCAGCGGCGACACAGGGCATGAAAGATCTTGTTGTCGAGGGACCATTCCCCCAGACGAGACGTCCCCCTGCTCAGGGAGTCCGCTTCTGGTTCTCCACCCCTGGGATGTAAACCGCTGAGATGCAGGGAACATTCTCCTCTGCCCAAGACAATATCAGGGACACCTCCTTGAGGGCTCGTTTGCTCCGAGTCACACCCTGAAGATTGATGTAAGCGACAGCCGTCTGATTGTCCGAACAGACCTGGACCGCACGACCCCGAAGGTGGGGAGTCAACTGGAAAAGAACCAAGCCGATCGGCCGATCGAACTGGGCGAAGGGCACAGCCTCGAAGCACGACTCCATGAGTCCCACCAACTGCATCCCCAGACGAATGGAAGGATGAGGACACGACAGCAGGGCTCGCGACTGCATCCCTCCACCTTCTGCGGAGAAACACCTTGACCTGAGAAGTATACAGCGTCATGCCCAGGAAGGACCTCACCAATGACAGAGTGAGCGAAGACTTGGGATAATTGATCACCCAACCGAAGGACTCTAGGGTGGACACAACTACCAGAGTATCCCTCTCGGCCTGATGAAAGGATGGAGCAGCAATCAACAGGTCGTCCGGGTAGGGAAGAATGCGAATGCCCTGGCTCCTCAGGTGGGCCATGACACCCGCCAGCACCTTGGTGAACACCCGAGGGGGCCGAAGTGATACCGAACGGCAAGGCCACAAACTGGTAGTGCTGATCCTCCAGAGCGAACCTCAGGAACTTCTGATGCCCCAGGAAGATAGGAACATGCAGGTAGGCATGCTTGATGTCCACAGTGGTCACAAAGTCGCCTGGCCGAAGAGAGCTCACCACCGACCGTAAGGTCTCCATGCAGAAGTGTTTGAACCTGACAAATCGGTTGATACCCTTTCGTGAACAGATTGGAGTAGAAACCCCGACCCCGTTCCTGAAGAGGTACTGGGCAAAGCACTCCGGATGACAGAAGATGTTGGACAGCCAACCTCAGCCCCTGCGCTGTCACAGGATTTTGGAAGATCCGGGACCGGAGGAATCTTGGGGGCGGCCAAGCTGCTAGCTCTATCTTGTAACCGGAAGAGACCACCTCTTGAATCCACCGATCTGAGACGCGTTGTCTCCAGACGTGAGCAAAGAGTCGAAGCCGTGCCCCCACCCGGATGGGTGAGGGCGCCCCCTCATGCCTGAGGGGCCTTGGTAGGGGGCTTGGGCTTAGCACCCCAGGAGAGAGCAGGGGGCGACCACAGGATCTACCCCATCCCCAAGAGTCTCTGCGGCTACCTGCAAAGGAAGATCCGCGTCCCCCACGGGAAGGGCGAAATGAGGAGGAACCCTGAAAGGGCCGAGAATGCTTTTTATGCTGAGGGAGCCGACCATCCTTGGTCAAAATATCAAGACGTTCCCCAAAGAGACGTAGTCCCGTTAAGGTAAGCCCGGTGAGGGACTTCTTAGCGACAGACCTACACATGGCAACCAACAGGGCAGAGGCAACCACCAAGCCGGACGCTAGCGTCCATGGCAGACAGCACAAAAGCAATAAAGTCAGAGCAAAGCAAAAGGTCCTTGTAGTCATCCTCTCGCTTGCGAGATCTGGCAGCCTCGGCAAGGCACCTAACCGTCTTCTTAAGTGCAATGGCAACAATAGCTGCGGCACAGACCGGGCGTAAACCCGTTCCCACAAAGGTGAAGGCATGACAGGCTAGTTGATCCATACGCCAGTCGGCATTATCGCGCAAAGTAGTGGTGTCAGGAGATGGCATAATAGAAGTATTGGACAGCCCCAGGACGGGGGCGTCCCCTTCGGGGGGACAAGACCAGCGGCGAACCAAGTCGGCCGAGAAGGGATACCTTCTATCCATTCCCTTGGGCACCGAGGGCAACCTGTTGGGCCGTTCCCATTCCTTGAGGACCATATTGGAAAAATGTCCCTGCTCTGGGAACTCTAAGCGTTGCTTGTCAGGACGGAAGAGCTCCCCCTGCTTCCTCTTTGCAGCCTTAGGGGGAACGATGTCTAAAGCATCAAAAACGGACGACAAAAGTCTGTCGGTATCATCCGGGAGCACGGAATCCTCGTCTGAGGAGGACCCTGGTTCGCTATCAGACTCGCCATGATGATCCCCAGAGGAATCGGAATCGTGGAACAATGCCCCCTCCTCCATGGATTCACGGCCGCCATAGGAATCATACAATGCATCATCATCAGCAAAGAGGGACATACCCGTAGCCAGGTGCCTCTTTTTACTAGAGGCCTTGCCGGCGGCCGGACGGGCCAGTTGCCGCTCAATGCTGGCAACGTGCAGCGCCAGGTCTGAATGTGATCCCCTGCTGGCTTCCCCCTCGCTGGGAGCTAAATGCAGGCGTGGGGGAGTAGGTGATGCTGCGGGCAGGATGGGACTGGGGAGAGTAGCGCTCACCCCAGCCTGGTCAACAATGACACTCTGAGCGCAGGGAACACAGACCACGCTGCGACCTCTCACAGGGGATGCCCCGCACATGAGACATAGCTGAACCTGCCCCGAGGGGCCTCCAAGCTCGCCATCCCCAGAAGCCTCCATATGGTGATTACAGAGTATCAAAAAATGCAGACAAATAAAGTACTGGTGCTCGGGGCAAGGATACCCCACCCGGGATGCCCCCAAGTATCCCTTAACAAGAAGAGAGGGGAGGTGGGGGGGAGAGAGGTACTGGCCCGTGAGAAACCCCAAGTGTAAAAAAAAAAAGTAGGCCCGTCTGAAAAACATAAGAGCCAATGAGCATCCCACAGCACATGCACTGAGAATAAGAATAATGACAAGAAGGAGCGACTCACGGACCAAAGCGGAGTTTGCAGCAGCCGTCCAGACGCAAGCCGAACCAGGTCCCGCAGCAAAAAGAGGAGATTCGCCGAACCCCACACCAAGCAGCACGCGCTGTCAGCGAGCACTAGGGAGAGGAGGAGGAGGCCAGAAAATGGCGCCGGAGGAAGGATCCTCGAGGGGCGGGCCGCAGAGTGATGATGCAGATTGTGGCTCCGCCCCCGGCAGCGCGGGCTCCTCCGGGCCCCAAGAGTGGTAAAATGGTGCCCGGAGACAGCAGAAGGGCGGCAGTGCGGGCCCTGAAGCTTCCCCCACAAGGCTCCTATTATCGGTGCCCGCAGGCGCGGCCAGTCCCGGTGCCCCCCCTAGAGCAGGAGGCCAGCTCCTGAAGGGGAGGGGGGGCAGAAAAGAGAGGGGGGGTGGAAAAAATACAATTCTGTGATTAATCACCTGTAGAATTGTTATTATGAGTATACAGTACGTCCTGCTCCAGATAAGAATCATTACACTTGGGTATTACTCCGCCAGAGGGCGCTGCCCTGCAGAGAAATTGGCTCCTCCCTCAAATACCCGGGACCTCCCACAAATCGCCAGCATTGAAAAGCAGTTAACAAGAAGCCGGGAGAAAGAAAACAGAACCAACTAGTAACTATAACAATGATAACAATCACCATACAGGGGATCCTAGGATAATGCAAAACCAAGGGTGGGGTGGAGCAGGACGTACTGTATATTCATAATAACAATTCTACAGGTGAGTAATCACAGAATTGTATTATTCTTAGTATACAGTACGTCCTGCTCCAGATAAGAATCATTACACTTGGGACATCCAATAGCAGTGTCCATAAAGTAGGGTGGGGTCCCCAAAGGTACCAAACAGGCAGATCAGACCACTGCTGCCTGCAGAACCTTGCGGCCAAAAGCAGCATCAGCTGAGGCTCTAACATCAACCTTGTAAAACGTTGAAAAGGTATGAACAGAAAACCAAGTAGCAGCCTTGCAAACTTGTTCAACAGAAGCCTGGTGCTGAAAAGCCCAAGAGGCACCTATAGCATGAGTAGAATGAGCAGTAAGGTGGAAGGGAGGATTCTGCCCCTTAGCAGAGTAGGCCTGAATCACAGCCTGACGGATCCATTTGCTGATAGTAGATTTAGCAGGAGCCAGACCCTTCCTAGGACCAGAAGGGACCACAAAAAGAGCATCAGTTTTTCTGAATGGTGCAGTAGCCACCAGATAGTACTTCAGACACCTAACCACATCCAAGAAATGCAAGACCCTCTCATTAGCGTTACTAGGATTAGGGCACAAGGAAGGAAGAACAATGTCCTGATTCAGATGAAAGGCAGACACGACCTTAGGCAGAAAATCTGTCTTGAAGCGAAACACCACCTTGTCCTGGTGTCTCTCAAAGTAGGGGGGCTGGATGGAAAGCGCCGCCAACTCAGACACACGCCTAACAGAGGTGATAGCCACCAAAAAGACAACCTTGAGAGTAAGAATGGCCAGGGCAGCCTCCTGCACAGGTTCAAAGTGAGCACCCTGCAAGGCAGACAAAACCAAACAGGCAACATAGGCTTACGTGGGGGACACACATGAGTAACCCCCTGGAAAAAAGTCCTGATCAGAGAATGCTGGGCAAAGGACCTCTGGAAGAAAACAGCCGGGGCAGAGACATGACCTTTCAGTGTACTGAGTTGGAGCCCCAGCTCCAACCCATGCTGCAGGAACTCCAGGATCCTGGGAATAGAGAACACACGACAGGGAAGAGATTTAGACTCAAGCCAGTCAATGTAGGCACGCCAAACCCTATAGTAAATGAAAGAAGAAGACTTCTTTCTAGCCTTTATCATGGTATCAACAACAGAGGCAGACAGCCCCTTCTCCATCAAGATGGATGTTTCAGCACCCAGGCCCTCAAAGCCATGGTGTAAGTGACCCTGAGTGAGCAGGTCTGGCACCCTGGGCAGAGCGTACTGATCTACTGCCAGCTGCACCACGTCTGCGAACCACACTCTTCTTGGCCACCTGGGGGCCACCAGGATTGCTGGCACCCCTTCCTGAGCTATCTTGCGCAGAACCCTGCCCAACAAGGGGAATGGAGGAAAGATACAGGAGCTGAAAGTCCTGCCATGACATTGCTAGGGCACCCGTGGCCAAGGCCAGAGGATCCTGGGACAGGGAGACAAAGGCCGGGAGCTTGTGATTGTGACGGGACGCAAACAGATCGATCCACATCTGGTTGGCCCCAACGGTGACACACAGACTGAAACACACTGTCGCAGAGGCACCGTACTCCCAGGCGAGAGGTCCCCCTGCTCCGAGAGTCTGCCTGCAGATTCTCCACCCCCGGAATGTACACAGCTGATACGCAGGGAACATTGTCCTCCGCCCAGGCCAGGATCAGAGACACTTCCTTGAGGGCCCCCTTGCTCCGGGTCCCTCCCTGATGATTGATGTAGGCAACCGCCGTCTGGTTGTCTGAGCGTACCTGAACAGGCCGGCCCCGAAGGTGATGGGTCAAGTGAGCCAGAACCAACCTGATCGCCCTCAGTTCCAGAATGTTGATAGGTGTGTGGGCCTCCTGAGGGCCCCACCGCCCTTGGAACTGCAGGGACTTCCAGAACCCCCCCAACCTGTCAGACTCGCATCCGTGGTGACCGTCTCCCAGCAGGGGGCCAGAAAGGACCTGCCCACCAACAGGTTCCTGGAATCCAGCCACCACGGGAGGGACCACCTGGCTAGGGGGGACAGCACAAGGATCTGGTCCAGGGACGCAGGATCCTTGTCCCATACTGACAAGAGGTGGAGTTGCAGAGGCCTCATGTGAAACTGGGCATAAGGGACCGCCTTGAAGCACGACACCATCAGGCCCACCAGCTGCATTCCCTGCCTGAAGGAGGGATGAGGGCAAGATAGCAGGAACTGAACCTGCACTAGCAGACTGTCCACCTTCTGCTGAGGAAGAAAAATCCTTGCCTGAACTGTATCCAGATTCATTCCCAGGAAGGGTGTCATCAAGGAGGGAGACAGGGAAGATTTGGGATGGTTGATCACCCAGCCAAATGACTCCAGAGTGGACACTACTAGCCGAGTATCCAGCTCTGCCTGTTGGAGGGACTGAGAAGTGATGAGAATGTCGTCCTAATAGGGCAGCACGCGAATGCCCTGAGACCTGAGCAGAGACATCACTCCTGCCAGCACCTTGGTGAACACTCTGGGAGCTGAAGTGAGACCGAAGGGCAATGCCATAAATTGGTAGTGCTGATTCTCCAGAGCGAACCTGAGGAACCTTTGATGACCTGGAAAAACAGGAATATGAAGGTTAGCATCCTTGATGTCCAAAGAGGTCATGAAGTCCCCTGGACGCAGAGAACTGATGGCAGAGCGCAAAGTTCCCATGCGAAAGTGCCTGCATGGGCCTGACTGACCCATCTCTTTTGGGCACGGTGAAAAGGTTGGAATATAAACCCTGTCCCCTTTCTCGTAAGGGGACCTGGCAGATGACACCCAGCTCCAGAAGGCTTTGCACCGCCAGAACTAGAGCCTGAGCTGACATAGGGTCCTGAGAGATCCGGGATCTGATGAATCTTGGGGGTGACCAGGCAGCAAACTATCTTGTAACCGGAGGACACTACCTCCTGAATCCACCGGTCTGAGACACGAAACATCCACGTCCTCTGCCTCTACCCCAGAAATCTCCCCGGGCCCCAGGGAAAGACACCCCCCCTTCCCTGTCTTGCACCGCGGTAAAGGGAGGAGAAGGAACCCTGACCCCGAAAGGGGCAGAGGTTGCCGCCTGCGCTGGGGTAACCTGCCTCCCTTAGCAAAAAGGTCCAGGCGGTCTCCAAACAGACGCAGTCCTTTAAAGGGAAAACCAGCGAGGGCCTTCTTGGCAGTGTTGTCAGCAGCCCACTGGCGCAGCCAAACCAAGCGGCGTATAGCAACCACAAGGGCAGATGATCTGGCACACATTATAATGGTGTCATCCAATGCTGATAGGACAAAATTTACAAAAACATCACAACTGGAGAGTGCATTACACACCTCACAAGGCAAATCATCAGGGGCACTGTCGAGCATATTTCTGATAAGGGTTCTAGTGGCCACAGCAGTAATGGCAGAGGCACAGACCGGGCGCAGCGCCGTCCCCGCACATGCAAGGGCGTGGGATGCCAGCTGATCAATACGCTGGTCTTTGGCATCCCGCAGGGTAGTAAAATCAGGGGAATGCATAACAGAGGTGTTAGATAGCCCTAGGATCGGGGCAACCACCTCGGGAGGGGATGACCAACATTTAACCACCTCAGCAGGAAAGGGATACTTTCTATCCCAACTCTTTGGCTTTGGAACCCCGGGAAGTTTACTGGGGCGCTCCCATTTCTTGAGCACAATGTTATGGAAATGTGCCTGCTCTGGAAATTCCAAACGTGATCTTGCTGTATGGAAAAGCTCCCCTCTTTGCCTGGGAGCCTCAACAGGGAGAGAGATAGACAGAACCTCAAAAATCTGGGTCAATAATCTGTCAGTGTCATCCGGGGCCCAGCCAGAATCGTCATGACCCCTTGGTCTCTCATCAGATGAGCCTGAATCAGAAAAGAGCTCCACTTCATCAGACGGGGTATAGCCACACAGATTCATAAACTCCTCAGTTCCCAGTGACATTAGGCGTCAAGTGCCGCTTCTTAGCAGGGGCCTTACGCGCTAAAGACTTCGCAATAATCTGTTCAACAGTAGCCAGTTTAGAAGACACATCAGGCTGAGAATCCCCACTAGTATGCAACTCAGCAGGAGTGAGATTTAAGCTTGGGGGAGTAGGTGAAGTGAAACGAGGTGCAGCCACTGGCAGGCCAGATTGCAATGCAAGCACCTGCTCAGCGCAGGGTACACAGACCCGCGCCTTGTCAGCGTCAGCATGAGGCTGCCCACACGCTACACACAGCCGGTCTTGTCCCGAAGGGACCCCGGTAACATTATCCTGGGATGCCTCCATATGGTGATTACAGCGGCGCTATACGCCGATAGGGAATAACGCTATATAGCAACCCTGGATGCCCCAATAACCCGCTAGGGACGTGGGAGTATAATTTTTACAAGGCCTACAAGTAATATAATAAAAACAGGGCCGGGAGAAGCCAAGAAGGGTTCTTCCCGCCTGAAAGACTGACAAGACCTTAAGTACATCGTAACAAAAGTGAAGCAGATAAAGTCGCCCGCAAGGGCACTTACGGACCGCGGTAGGTAGGACCAACCAAGTCAGAAAAGATGGCGTCGGTATATCTCGAGTGGCGGGCCAGTAATAGCGATGACGCGGAACGCGCCAAAGACGGGCCCCGCCCCCCCGAAGAGCGCAAAGCCAGAAGGCCAACAGCCAATGATGGCGCACTGGCGCCTGAGGTAATGCTGCCGCCAAGCGCGGAACCAAGTCAGCGCGCGGCGGCGGTAAATTTAAAGCAATAAAAACAAGTCGGCGCGGCAGCTGACACAAGAATAAAGATATGTGAAAAGTGAAAGCAAAGACTGCATAACATACATATCTATACACATACACACCCCCCTCCTCTTTTCCCCCGAAGACTACAAGGAGGATGAGGGAGGACGGCGGCCACTTAAATAGGGCCCACCGATAGGCAGGGGCAATAGTGCGGGAGGGGCATCCCATAGAGGCTCACCATAAGCCTGAACCACCTACCTTTTGGTGGGGGATTGCGGTGGAGCAGCGCTCCTAAGCACCAACGGCGGTGCTGCCTACCTTCACCCGACCAGCGCAGCCAAGGCTGGGAGGCATATTACTAGTGGAACGGGTGGGAATAATCCTACAGGGCCGCAGGTTAATAACTCCGCTCACCTGCAAGGAGAGAGCCAATTACTCGTCCTTCGCAGCCAGACTGCAGAGAAATTCTGGGGATTTGTGGGAGGTCCCTGGGTATTTGAGGGGCCAGGAGGAGCCTATTTTCGATGTCTCTGCAGTCCAGCGCCATCTGGTGGAATATATCCCAACTGTAAGTATTAGATTTGGAGCAGGACGTACAGTATACTAAGAATAAGGAAAATCCCTTGGTCCCCCCAAGCAGGCTCACAAGACAAAAACCTGCAGCTGACTTGCTTGTTAATGAAGCCTGCAGCTCTGAGGGTTTAACACTCAAAAAATACAACTCTGTGAAGTACTCACCTGTAGAGTTGATATAATATGCATACAGCACGTCCTGCTCCAGAATAGTAATAACGTGTGGGTAATCCTCCGCCTCAGGCGCCGTGCACTGCAGACATGTAGAAAACAAGCTCCTCCCGGCCCTACATATACCGAAGGACCTCCCACAAATCCCAAGCATTGAAAAGCAGTGAGAAGAGAAGCCGGGAGGAACAAACCACCCAGAAAACTGGTAATAATATCAATTGATAACAATCACCATCTAGGAGATCCAGAACAAGTGAACCAGGGTGGGGTGGAGCAGGACGTGCTGTATGCATATAATATCAACTCTACAGGTGAGTACTTCACAGAGTTGTATTATTCTAAGCATACAGCACGTCCTGCTCCAGAATAGTAATAACGTGTGGGACATCCAATAGCAGTGTCCTTAAGCAGGGTGGGATCCCCAGGAAAAAACAAGGCACAGCGGACAGTAAAGGCGCTGTCACCTGTAAAACTTGCAACAGGCATGACATGAGCAGAGGCTCTAACGTCAATCTCATAACAAGACCTTGAAGGTATGAACAGAGACAAGCCATAAGTCAGCAACTTATTTAACAGAAAAAAACCCTGGTGCTGAAGGGCCAATGGTACCCAAGCACCAATATAACGGAATAAACTGAAAAAGGGGAGATTCTTTCCCCTAAAGAGGAATATAGGCCAGTGTAATGACCCAACCAGCCCGCAGGCAAAAGAAGCCTCGTGGAAAACTTGTAACACCCCCTAAGGGAAATAGAACAGGTCACCCGACCAAGGCGGGAATACTGACCCCTAACCAACACGAAGCCAGGGCTTTATTCAGGATCAGGAGACATCCAGGAAGGATTAATCCAAAGGGCGCAGTGGCGCTGGAAGGAGATATCAGGCGCATACACAAGGAGGCGCCCGCAGACTCCAAGAGCATCAGTCCCCCTAAGGGCCATGGAAACCCTCATGGGGAAAAATTGCAACACCTGTAGAGGGAATGTAGCCCCTCATATTAGTATTATTAAGGATAAAGTCCATAGTTAGACTAAAGAACTAAAACAATGATCCTACAGACCACTTGGACCGGAGGCCCGGCGTAAGAAGGAACACCCCCACGGCATGGGGTGCCTGTGGATATATATATATATATATATATATATATATATATATACACATCGAGCCAAGGTTAAGTAACCAGATCCACCGTCTCAGGCACACGTCTGACGGAGTCAGGAGCCCCCAGAGAAGCGACCTGGACTATAAGGCAGCTCAGACAGCATCCAGCAAAAGTCCCCAGGAAAAAATCCGCAGGGTAAACAAATGAAAATTGATCCCCACAGGGACATAGAAACATAGAAGGTTGACGGCAGAAGGAGACCATACGGTTCATCTAGTCTGCCCTTATGTGTATACTGTATGTACTCTTTATCTTAGGATAGATGTGTGCTTATCCCAGGCATGTTTAAATTCAGTGACTGTTGATTTTTCAACTACCTCTGCTGGAAGTTTGTTCCAAGCATCTACTACTCTTTCTGTAAAATAATATTTTCTAACATTGCTCCTGATCTTTCCCCCGACTAGCTTCAGGTTGTGCCCCCTTGTTCTATCGTTAAGTTTCTTCTTAAAAACACTTCCCTCCTGAACCTTATTCAATCCTTTCACATATTTAAAGGTCTCAATCATGTCCCCCCTCTCCCTTCTTTCCTCCAGACTGTACAAATTAAGTTCTTTAAGTCTCTCCTGATAAGTTTTAAGTTTAAGTCCTTCCACCATTTTCGTTTCCCGCCTTTGGACACGTTCTATTTGAATAATGTATTTTGTGCATGTAAGGTCTCCAGAACTGCACACAGTATTCTAGCTGTGGCCTTACCAGGGCTCTATACAGCGGCATCACAACCTCCCTCTTCCTACTGGTGATGCCTCGAGCTATGCAGCCGAGCATCCTGCTTGCTTTTCCCACTGCCTGGCTACACTGTCCACTCATCTTGCAGCTATCAGTTATCAGTATCCCTAAATCTCTCTCCTCCGAGGTCCTGGCTAACACAATACTGCCCATACGGTACTCAGAGCAGGGATTCCTTCTACCCAAGTGCATGATTTTACATTTAGAGACATTAAACTCTAGTTTCCACAGTTTTGACCATCTATCCAGTAAAGCTAAATCATTTTCAATGTTGCAGACACCTCCAGGAATATCCACCCTATTACTAACCTTTGTATCATCAGCAAACAGACAAACTTTTCCTACCAAGCCTTCTCCTATGTCACTTACAAATATATTAAAAAGAATGGGGCCCAGGACAGAGCCTTGCGGCACACCACTTGTAACTCGCCTTTGTTCAGATTGCACACCATTTACAACAACGCTCTGATACTGATCCCTCAGCCAACTGAAAATCCACTGAACTATCCAGGGATTGAGTCCTACCTTCAATAACTTATCTATGAGCTCCTTATGTGGTACAGTGTCAAAGGCGTTGCTAAAATCCAGATAGGCGATATCCACAGCACCACCTTCATCTAACACTTTAGTGACATTGTCAAAGAAATCAATAAGATTGGTCTGACATGATCTGCCCTCAGTAAAGCCGTGCTGTTTTGGGTCCAATAGGTCATTAATTTTTAGATGGGAAATTATCTGTTTTTTTAAGAGTGTTTCCATTAATTTGACCACTATAGATGTTAAACTAACTGGCCTGTAATTACTGGCTTCTTCTCTACTACCCTTTTTATGGATTGGTACGACATTGGCCAATCTCCAATCATCTGGAACCTCACCAGTTGAAAGGGAATGGTTAAGTAAATCAGTCAGTGTGGCTGCAATCACAAACCTAAGTTCCCTTAGAACTCTGGGGTGGATTCCATCTGGACCCATTGCCTTACTTACCTTTAGATGTGCCAGCTCGGATAGGACATCAGCCTCCAGAAACTCCGGAGCTGTACCCTCCCAGCTGAAAGTTGTGCTATGACCATGCCAGTAGCTATTTAGATGGTCAGCCACAGCCTTATCTCCGTACGGGACCATGGAACTACTTGGGAGATGCAGCTAAACAATCCCCAAAAGAATTCCCCACAACGGAGACAGAACCACACTCCTGCAGGAAAACAGCCAGGACAGAACCTGCACCTTCAGAGTCCCCAGATGGGGAGCCAACCCCAAACTTATGCTGTAATGACTCTAAAAACCTTGGGGACCAAGAACGTCTAACAGAGAAGAGACCAAGACTCATGCCAATCAATATGGGTTACCACAAAACCCCAATAGATGGAGGGAGGGGAAGCTGGGGAAGCTTGCTCCCAGCCCCCCCCCCCTTATACTGAGTCACCCAGAAGATAAGGCCCGTCTCCAAGGGGTGAATGAATCAGCTGTTAATCCCCAGACAAGAAACCTTATATTGGGAGGACAAAGGAAGGGGCCTGACAAGGGCAGAACCGCACTCCTGAGAGAGCGAACAGGTCAGCAGAGGCATCTGCGAACCACAGCTCACAAGGCCACCCAGGCCATCCATCTCACGGGTCTCTCTATCAGGCCGACCGTGCGCAGAACCCCACAAGTAGGGTGCTGAAGAGAAGGCATATAAAATAGCAAGTCTATGCCTGAGATTACTCAGCCCCCATGACCAGAGTCAGGATAGTAAAAACAAGGGCAGAGCCCCTGTGTTACAAGGGAGACCCAACAGAGCCACGCTAGTAGGCTCCCAGGGCGGCACCAGGATAGCATAACCTGCCGCTAAAGAGCATCCATTGGAGCGAATACCGCTGAGAAGCAGGGGACGTAGACCCCCGCCCAAGGCAGGATCAGGGACCCTCCAGAGGGAGCATCCTGCTTCAAACTCCAGACCAATAATAGAACAGGCCATTGTCATCCAACAGACCAGGAATCCCCAGTAGACAGACAGATCCTAAAAGAGGAGAAGTCCAGCCATACAGAGTCAACGGAAGGCACACCGTTTCAATAGAACCAGCAGGTAAGCTGGACCCTCTAGGGGACCCTACCTAGGAACCACGGGGGATTGTGGAAGAAATTCCCCTCCCCCGCCAACCTGCGAGACTTGGTACCCAAGGTGACCATTCACTGGAAAATGCAAGTAAGGAAGGGGGTGCCCCCTGACGGGGCCCTTGAATATGATCAGCTCAAAAGGAAACACCTTACCAAGGGGGAATGAGCACAGACCAAGCCCCAGGGTGCTGGAACCCCATGTAAGCTCAATAACCTACTGTGCCGAAGAGCCCAAGGGCTCGGTATATAAGGGACATCATCTGATATGCCACAAACGGGCCCACCAGCTGCCATCTCGCCTGGTGAAAGTAAGATGCCAGTAAAGGGGAACAGAGCCCCCGTAACCAGGATTCCCCTTGTTGCCAGAGAAGAAGGCTCAAGCCTGAACCGAATCCCAGGAATGGGGATAGCGGATAAGGGACCATGAGGGATTGAAGTGACTGAGCAACCATCCAGTAACTCCCAGGGGACACCGCTGGCCGACCAATCCACTCGGCCTGACGTAGAGACTGGGGAGTAAGTAAGACGACCCGGTAGGTCCTAACGCAGACGCCCTCCCCCAGGCATGTCAGAGACATCACCCCCATTCGTGCCATGGCGAGTAGCCTGGGAACAAAGGAGAGGCCCAAAATAATGCCTCAAACCGCAGGGTTGATCCTGCTACACCGTCTAGTAATGGTCTTGGTGTCCAGCAGACACAAGGGGAACTAAGAAGATCTAGTACTTCACAGGAGGCCCGGAAGCCCCCCTTGCACAGGGGGCCCGTGTCCCAAGACAGAGGTGTCCTATAGGGACTACCTGTGAGAGTAGAATTGCCAGGCCTACCATAGGCCAGCATGGCCCAGACTGCCTCATACTATTGAGGGAGGGAGGAGGGTTAATATAGAGGCCATAGCCCCATACTGTTAAGGGCAACCTGTAAGTAAGCCCAAGCTCTGTAGGCCCAGTACGGCCTGAGCCTATTCCTGAGGGGAAAGCAGGGGCTAGAAGCAACCTGACAACCACTGAGAGGGACCGCCCAGCAAAAGCTATCCTGTGTCCAGGGGAACTACCTCCTGGAACCACCAGAAGGGGAAGGTACATTCCTAGATGGGAGACAGCTGCTGCAGCAGTACCCTCGCCCAGAAAGGCGAGGGCATCCCTTCATGCTTGGGAGGTCTTGGCAGATAAGGGCAGACTTATACACATAAGGGCAGACTTATACACATAAGGGCAGACTAGATGGACCGTATGGTCTCCTTCTGCCGTCAACCTTCTATGTTTCTATGTTTCTAGTCCTGCCAGAGGGCCCAGGGCGCTGCCTGCCCACCTCATGGTGGAAATCCACACCGAACAGTTGGAAGCACACCTCAGGTTCGCCTTTGACACTAATGTAGCGAGGTGGAGGGGTGACCCTGCCCCGGGGAGGCCGGAGCGGCCTTCTGCGCAAGGGTGCTTTACCCTTTTTACCAAAAATGTCCAAACGGGCCCCAAACAGTCTGATAGCGCATTAAACACCCCCCAAGGGAGGTCCTCAGGGCGGTGATCTAGTACTTTTCTGACAAGAGTCCTGGCGGCCACCGCAGTGATGGCCGCGGCACAGACCGGGCGCAGAGCCGTCGCAGCACACGAGAAAGCGTGGGAAGCCAGTCTGTCAATGCTCCGGTCCTCAGCATCCCGAAGGGTACGGTAAAAAGGAGCCATCATGAAAGGGGGGTTTGTGACCCCTATAACCGGTGCGTCCACCACCAGAGGTGCTGACCACAAATTAACCACATCAGGAGGGAAAGGGTACTTCCAATCCCAGACCCCTGGGACCCCTTTAAGCTTACAAGGCGATTCCCATTCTTGGGATATAAGATTCTGGAAATGTTCCTGTTCTAGGAACTCCAAGCGCGGCGGCGCTGTATGGAAAGTCGTCTTCTTAGGCTTGGGGGTCTCCCCAGGGAGGGAGATTGACAAAACCTCAAAAATCTTAATAAGAATTTAATCTGTGTCACACAGGCCCCAAGAACCGGGCTCAGAATCATCACAGCCCCCGGGCATCCCGTTCGAGGAGCCCGAATCTGAGAATAGCTCACCTTCCTCAGAAGGGTCAAGGTCCTGCATATCAGCAGAGTCATCGGTATCGTTAGGAACCGGGGAGCCAGGAGCCGCCAGGGACCGCTTTTTACCAGGGCCCATGCTCTCTGCCAATCCAGAAAGCACCTGCTCCGCCGTAGGCAACACGCGCGGCACGGATTGCAGGTCATCCCCGCTCGAGTGGGACTCTTCATGAGTGATATTTAGGTCCGGGGAGACGGGCGTAACGAAGGGAGGTGCCGCCATTGGCAAACCTGCCTGTTCTGCACATTGTCTGCAGATCCGTGCCCTGTCAGCCTCAGCCTGGGGCTGACCACACACTGCACACAGCCGGTCATGTCCCGGAGGGACCCCGGTTACATAATTCTGAAATGCCTCCATATGGTGATTATCAAGCAGTATGCCCGCAGGGATTTATGCAATAGGCAACCCTGGATGCCCCAAGGCCCGCTAGTAATGTGGGAGAATTTGTAATGTGGACCCGCTGTAATATATGCTAGGCCGGGAGAAGCCACCGAAGTCTTGGCGTCTGAAAGACATAATGGGACAAGAGGGGTGGAGTCAGTGCCATGCGCAGCCAGATGGACATAGAACCATGCCGCCCCGGAGGGCACTTACATGACCAAGGGGGGAGGCGAACCGCACCACGCGCACGAAGATAGTCAAAATGGCGCCAAGCGAACCTCGAGGGGTGGGCCAGGCCAGGCTGTGACGCGGAGCGTGTCATGCCGAGTCTCCGCCTCCCCCAAAGAGCGCGAAGCTCTAACCAACAGAAATAAGTAGAACAGTTGGATATAAGGCGTATGTATAAGATGCTGACACGCTGGAAATGATGCTGCCGTCTAGGCAGATGTTAATGAAAGACAAACGGCTCGCACTGTATAGCAAAAGCGCGACACTAACACCAATAAAATTAAAAACCAAAGGTCTTAACGTGATACTTAACACTAGGGCTGTCACACATACCCCCCTTCTTTTCCCCCCGAGTTACGGGAGGATAGAATCCCTATACCGGGAAAAACAAACAAGGTGGCACCAAAGATAAGCTTCAATTTTGTAGTGGTGCAATCTACCTGGATAACATTAACCATACACGTAAGTTAATAAAATGGGGGTGCCCACACCCCAAAAAGGAATCCCCAGGATTTTATAGATGCACTCACAAAGTATATAGGAAAAATATATGTCTAAATTTTATTGTCTTTCACATAATAAAAAGTTATGACAGACTAAACATTCTAAAAAACATTTAACACATAAAACACAGATCTGCCACCAGGGGGCGCAGCTGGTCTGAGTTGCTATGGATCCATTAATATATCAACAATAAAACCCACATGTATACAATCCCTATTGGTATGTGTTCCCTATTCGTATAAACTATATATTAGTGATTGAACCTATTTACATATTAAAGTGCCTAGTGCCTGTGCAAATATATGAAGTAACATCCCAATAACCACTCATAAACAGTCAAGAGGAAACAGAAATCAAATACAGAAAACAATTAGTGTATCACTTATCTATCCACATAAAGGTATCCACAGCAACCGGATAGCAGCCCCCCGTAGAGCCCACGCGTTCCGAGCCAAACGCTCTTTCTCAAGGCAGTATCTACACTAACCTGTCAGTGGGGTCCTCTGGTTAAATACGCATCTGGGACCGCTCCCTCGCCGCTGTTAATAGGGATCCGGTGTGCTGCGGGCGGGCTCCGGCCGGAAGCTCGCCACGCAACCCCTCCCGGAAATGACATAATTGCGCTCCACCATGGAACGCGGAAGAGGGAATAGAATGTGCGGACAGTCCGCCCCCTGCAGTGGGCGGACGCCGCATTCTCCTCCATAACAACCCATAGCGCGGCATACTGGGAGCGTGACAGGTGCGCATCCCCCATTGGGACCCACTGTTTGTGAATTATCCAATACTACACAAAAATACAACATTACAACATACAACATTATATCATCCTAGTGATCTATATTACACTATTTAAGTCAATGATCCATATCTTATTATCTGATGTATGCATTCCCGGCGTGTCTATTAACCCCTCAGGGTATTCCTAGAGACCAAATGACCCATAATAAGGGACTCCTCTGTTAATCAGAAAGATAGCACTCCCAGTAAATTCTGATGTGGGAGGGGGATTAGCTTTTTTAAAGAATAACAAAGATCCCATACTTCCTTATTTATCTCTTAGGTGACCCCCTACTCCCAACCCCCCAGAGAAGAGCAAAAGTGGACGCCCCCTCATATCCAGATTCCCCAGGTGGCCCATAGGTAAACATCCCATATCCAATGCTCCCATCCCTCCTGAGGATTATCTAAACCTGTCACCTATATTCCAGAGGACACGAGCAATACCATATATTCCAAGATAAAAGGTAAGTATTTAATGTGATGGTGCATTGTGGCTCCCCATATTTCGAGGCGTAGAGAGATACCCCAGTGGTGATCCCATATTAAAGGGACTCTCGTTCTATATTTTGAGTAGACGTCTTCCTGCAGGGTCCTTCCCCCCACATATATTGCGCGGGGTATACCGTCCGGATGTGGTTCATCGTCCATCCATGATGCAAAAAGGTTGGTCCACTCAGGACATCCTCAGTGGTTGGTAAAGTTCTTGATTTCCCCCTAGGTACATTCATTCGGGGCCAATGCCCATCCAATCCGGGTCTCCACTCATCCATAAGGGGCCAGGGGATCCTCTGAATATGATTGGGTTCTTGATGTCTCCCTTAAGCACTCATATTCCGTGGTCCACTCTCACTGTGTTCAAAGGCAATCCCTAAAAAATAATGCTAGAAATGCTAAAAAAGAAGAAGAAGAAAAGAAAAAATCAACAGGTGTGCAAAAAAGCAACCAATTAATAAACATTCTTATAATGTGAAAAGGAAAAAACAAAAAACAGAAAAAAAGTTCAATCCATATATCCAATAATCAAATATTAAACATAAATGATTCTAATACCTCATGCAAGTGAATATACTCAATTCAGTGAACCCATACCCGAAATCCCCCCCCCCCCCCCCTCCTTACTCCTTATCACTCGCATACCCAGTGTCCCCCATGTATGAACCAAGGGCGAGAAGCTCCCCCACCCAACTCTATGAGCCCCTTGCACTCCCGTATTGGGGACATGATCTGGCTGTCCCGTGACCCCAATGAACAGCCTGGGCCCGGCGTGTCACCCCAAAAACGGTGAGAAGGAAATATCCTCATTTAATCCGTAGGGTTGCTGGGCATCCAGTTGGAATATCCAGCGCAGTTCTTGCTGTTGGAGGCGCTTTTTTATGTCCCCCCCACGGATGCCCAGAGATACCTTTTCCAATCCCATAATCTGGAGGCCCTCACAATTGCCCCCATGTTGTCTTAAAATGTGCATAGCCACCGGGGGTACCGTCCGTCCCAATTCCACGTTTCTGTGTGCCAGGCGGATTGATGAGAGGTGTGCCTGTATCCTGGCCTTCAATGAGTTCTTAGTTTCTCCAACATATATTTTCATACATGTGCATCGAATCAGGTATACCACACCCGTTGTTCTACAGTTCAAAAACTGTTTTACAAGGTGAGTCTTTCCCGTGCGTGTATTGCTCACCTCTTTTTTGGGGAGCATAAACTTGCAGATGGAACAGTTACCACACGGGTAACTGCCCTGGATGCTACTCGTCTGTAGCCATGTATTGAGTCCTGAGAAGTGGCTCCTACAGACCCTATCAGCCAAGTTTGGAGCCCTCTGAGCAACCATTAGTGGGCCCTTCCTAACCCATCTGGCTAGGTACGGGTCACTTTTCAAGATGCCCCAATGCCTATTCAGCAGATGTCTTAGCTGAGCCCATTGATTGCTGTAACGGGATACAAATCTTACCTCCGATTGTTGGTGTTCCCTTTTTCTGGGATTAAGGAGGAGTTCTCTAGGGGTGTTTCTGGCTCTCCTTAGGGCTCTTTTCACCACTGCGTTCGGGTATCCTCTCCTCCGAAAGCGGTCCGATAATGTAATGGCCTGTTGTCTAAATTCCTCTTCAGAGGAACAATTCCTCCGAACCCTCAGGAATTGTCCCACCGGGATGCCCTGTTTTAGTCTTTTACCATGGAAGCTACTGTAGTGAAGTAGGCTGTTAACAGCCGTAGGTTTCCTGTAGAGGGTAGTCTCCAAATCCCCATTATCTCGTTTCCGAATGGTAAGGTCCAAGAAATCCACTTGGGTGTCTGAAAAGTGGGATGTAAGGTAGATGTTATAAGTGTTGTCATTTAGAGCGTTGATGAAGGTCATACAATCCTCCTGTGTGCCCTGCCAAAGCAGGAGCACGTCGTCAATGTATCTAAACCACCCTAGGATGTGGGACTGATAGGCTGTCAATGAGGGCCCAAACACTATCTCCCTCTCCCACCATCCCAGGAACAGGTTGGCCACTGCTGGGGCACACCGTGCCCCCATCGCCACTCCACAGGTTTGCCTATAATAGGCACCATCGAATGTAAAAAAATTGTGCGCAAGCACAAATTCTAATAACTTAAGGATGAATGCCTGATGTTCCCGATTCTCCTTAGTTTCCATCTCCAAAAAGTATCCACATGTCTGAAGTGCCTGGCTGTGGGAGATATTAGTATACAAGGCCTCCACATCAAGGGTCACTAAAATAGTTCCCTCTGGCATATGGAGTTGATGTAAATGATTTAATAAATCCGTTGAGTCTCTCACATAAGATTCCAGGGCTAAGACATGTGTTTGTAGATGCCTATCAATGTATATACAGGCCTTCTCCGTTAGACCCCCGATGCCCGCCACAATAGGTCTTCCTGGCGGGCAGCGGGGGTTCTTGTGAATTTTGGGTAGCACATAGAAAGTGGGGATCACTGGATGTTCGACCCCCAGGAATCCCAAAGTTTTCTGACTAATCGTACCAGCCCGCCAGGCCTCCTGAAGTAATGAGTCAAAGGTTTGTTTGTATATACCAAGGGGATTCCCTGATAGCTTCTCATAGTTAGCGGGATTGAGGAGTTGGCGCAACACCTCACTGCGATAATAGTCCCTGGACATCACCACGATGTTACCGCCCTTATCGGACTCCTTAATGATGACGTCCGTACGGGACTGTAATCGTTGTATCGCTTCTTGTTCCCCTTTAGTGAGGTTACTAGACCTATGATACACCTTCATATTCCTGATTTCCTCACTTACCACTTGGAAGAAGGAGAAAACTGCCGGGCTGGTAGTCCAGGGAGGTGTGAATTGGGAAGGCTTATGAAAATCTCCATCCTGTGTCGGCTCCGGTTCTTGTTCCTGCAGTAATGATGCTAGATCATCCATTGCAATCCCCTCCTGCCAATTAATCATAGGGTCCATATTCTCGGGTGCTTCAAAATATTTTTTGAGTAGAAGACGTCTACAAAACAAGAATAAGTCTTTGATAGTACCAAACTTATCCAATGAAGTATTGGGTGCAAAAGAGAGACCCTTTGAGAGGACCGACCTTTCATCATTGGAGAGTGGTTGCCCCGAGATATTGATAATTGTTAATTCTTGGTTATCTCCATTCCCCTCCTCTACTTGTGAGTAGGGAGGATTCACGGGCTTGGTTCCTGTCTGGGTCTCTTTGGGGGGCCCTGATGTGCTCGGTGGTGTCCCCACCGGGACATATTTTTTGTATGATTTCTGTCTCCTCTTTCCTCCCCTCCTCCTCGGTTTCTTACGCCAGGTTGCTCCAAAAAATGGCGCAAGTGACCAATATCTGAAGTTCTACTGGATATGGAGGCACTTCTACTTGTAGATCTACTTCTATAGCCCATGTACCCAGGGCGTTCATTACCTTTATGTCTCCATCTGTAAACTCTATTGTGCTGGGCATCCATCCTATCCCTATGCAATTTGTCCTGTTTACTGGTCATTATATTATCCTCAAAGGATTCAAGGTCCTCATTAAGCTCTGTTTGGAGTCTATCTAGTTCCTGTGCGGAGCCATCCCGTGGGATTTGCTCATATAGAGATTTCAATGTCTCCTTCACTTTTGTTAGGGAGGCCTTATCCATCTCTATAAGCTCCTCCATCAAGTGTAAGGAGCACTGGTTAAGATGTGATTCCCATTTGTTTTTATATTCTTCAGGGATTTCCCACGCCGGGAAAATCTGTACCCTGAGTCCCCGAGGGATGAGTCCCTGTTCTATATATATCCCCAAACTGCTGATATTCCACCACAGCTTCGTGTATCTTAGCTGTTCTCTTTTTATTTGTCTATATAAATCTTTCAATGCTGTGGTTGATTCTGAGGGGATAGTGGGTCCTGGTCTCTCTCTAAGTCTTTGGAGTTTATTTGTCCAACTCCTCTCTCGAGTCTCTAAAGACGACGCCATGTCTATGTGCCTACCTCACCAGACACTGGAATAACCAGTCTCTGGATGGGCGTACAATGGATAGAATCCCTATACCGGGAAAAACAAACAAGGTGGCACCAAAGATAAGCTTCAATTTTGTAGTGGTGCAATCTACCTGGATAACATTAACCATACACGTAAGTTAATAAAATGGGGGTGCCCACACCCCAAAAAGGAATCCCCAGGATTTTATAGATGCACTCACAAAGTATATAGGAAAAATATATGTCTAAATTTTATTGTCTTTCACATAATAAAAAGTTATGACAGACTAAACATTCTAAAAAACATTTAACACATAAAACACAGATCTGCCACCAGGGGGCGCAGCTGGTCTGAGTTGCTATGGATCCATTAATATATCAACAATAAAACCCACATGTATACAATCCCTATTGGTATGTGTTCCCTATTCGTATAAACTATATATTAGTGATTGAACCTATTTACATATTAAAGTGCCTAGTGCCTGTGCAAATATATGAAGTAACATCCCAATAACCACTCATAAACAGTCAAGAGGAAACAGAAATCAAATACAGAAAACAATTAGTGTATCACTTATCTATCCACATAAAGGTATCCACAGCAACCGGATAGCAGCCCCCCGTAGAGCCCACGCGTTCCGAGCCAAACGCTCTTTCTCAAGGCAGTATCTACACTAACCTGTCAGTGGGGTCCTCTGGTTAAATACGCATCTGGGACCGCTCCCTCGCCGCTGTTAATAGGGATCCGGTGTGCTGCGGGCGGGCTCCGGCCGGAAGCTCGCCACGCAACCCCTCCCGGAAATGACATAATTGCGCTCCACCATGGAACGCGGAAGAGGGAATAGAATGTGCGGACAGTCCGCCCCCTGCAGTGGGCGGACGCCGCATTCTCCTCCATAACAACCCATAGCGCGGCATACTGGGAGCGTGACAGGTGCGCATCCCCCATTGGGACCCACTGTTTGTGAATTATCCAATACTACACAAAAATACAACATTACAACATACAACATTATATCATCCTAATGATCTATATTACACTATTTAAGTCAATGATCCATATCTTATTATCTGATGTATGCATTCCCGGCGTGTCTATTAACCCCTCAGGGTATTCCTAGAGACCAAATGACCCATAATAAGGGACTCCTCTGTTAATCAGAAAGATAGCACTCCCAGTAAATTCTGATGTGGGAGGGGGATTAGCTTTTTTAAAGAATAACAAAGATCCCATACTTCCTTATTTATCTCTTAGGTGACCCCCTACTCCCAACCCCCCAGAGAAGAGCAAAAGTGGACGCCCCCTCATATCCAGATTCCCCAGGTGGCCCATAGGTAAACATCCCATATCCAATGCTCCCATCCCTCCTGAGGATTATCTAAACCTGTCACCTATATTCCAGAGGACACGAGCAATACCATATATTCCAAGATAAAAGGTAAGTATTTAATGTGATGGTGCATTGTTGCTCCCCATATTTCGAGGCGTAGAGAGATACCCCAGTGGTGATCCCATATTAAAGGGACTCTCGTTCTATATTTTGAGTAGACGTCTTCCTGCAGGGTCCTTCCCCCCACATATATTGCGCGGGGTATACCGTCCGGATGTGGTTCATCGTCCATCCATGATGCAAAAAGGTTGGTCCACTCAGGACATCCTCAGTGGTTGGTAAAGTTCTTGATTTCCCCCTAGGTACATTCATTCGGGGCCAATGCCCATCCAATCCGGGTCTCCACTCATCCATAAGGGGCCAGGGGATCCTCTGAATATGATTGGGTTCTTGATGTCTCCCTTAAGCACTCATATTCCGTGGTCCACTCTCACTGTGTTCAAAGGCAATCCCTAAAAAATAATGCTAGAAATGCTAAAAAAGAAGAAGAAGAAAAGAAAAAATCAACAGGTGTGCAAAAAAGCAACCAATTAATAAACATTCTTATAATGTGAAAAGGAAAAAACAAAAAACAGAAAAAAAGTTCAATCCATATATCCAATAATCAAATATTAAACATAAATGATTCTAATACCTCATGCAAGTGAATATACTCAATTCAGTGAACCCATACCCGAAATCCCCCCCCCCCCCCCTCCTTACTCCTTATCACTCGCACACCCAGTGTCCCCCATGTATGAACCAAGGGCGAGAAGCTCCCCCACCCAACTCTATGAGCCCCTTGCACTCCCGTATTGGGGACATGATCTGGCTGTCCCGTGACCCCAATGAACAGCCTGGGCCCGGCGTGTCACCCCAAAAACGGTGAGAAGGAAATATCCTCATTTAATCCGTAGGGTTGCTGGGCATCCAGTTGGAATATCCAGCGCAGTTCTTGCTGTTGGAGGCGCTTTTTTATGTCCCCCCCACGGATGCCCAGAGATACCTTTTCCAATCCCATAATCTGGAGGCCCTCACAATTGCCCCCAACCACTGAGGATGTCCTGAGTGGACCAACCTTTTTGCATCATGGATGGACGATGAACCACATCCGGACGGTATACCCCGCGCAATATATGTGGGGGGAAGGACCCTGCAGGAAGACGTCTACTCAAAATATAGAACGAGAGTCCCTTTAATATGGGATCACCACTGGGGTATCTCTCTACGCCTCGAAATATGGGGAGCCACAATGCACCATCACATTAAATACTTACCTTTTATCTTGGAATATATGGTATTGCTCGTGTCCTCTGGAATATAGGTGACAGGTTTAGATAATCCTCAGGAGGGATGGGAGCATTGGATATGGGATGTTTACCTATGGGCCACCTGGGGAATCTGGATATGAGGGGGCGTCCACTTTTGCTCTTCTCTGGGGGGTTGGGAGTAGGGGGTCACCTAAGAGATAAATAAGGAAGTATGGGATCTTTGTTATTCTTTTTAAAAAAGCTAATCCCCCTCCCACATCAGAATTTACTGGGAGTGCTATCTTTCTGATTAACAGAGGAGTCCCTTATTATGGGTCATTTGGTCTCTAGGAATACCCTGAGGGGTTAATAGACACGCCGGGAATGCATACATCAGATAATAAGATATGGATCATTGACTTAAATAGTGTAATATAGATCATTAGGATGATATAATGTTGTATTTTTGTGTAGTATTGGATAATTCACAAACAGTGGGTCCCAATGGGGGATGCGCACCTGTCACGCTCCCAGTATGCCGCGCTATGGGTTGTTATGGAGGAGAATGCGGCGTCAACCCACTGCAGGGGGCGGACTGTCCGCACATTCTATTCCCTCTTCCGCGTTCCATGGTGGAGCGCAATTATGTCATTTCCGGGAGGGGTTGCGTGGCGAGCTTCCGGCCGGAGCCCGCCCGCAGCACACCGGATCCCTATTAACAGCGGCGAGGGAGCGGTCCCAGATGCGTATTTAACCAGAGGACCCCACTGACAGGTTAGTGTAGATACTGCCTTGAGAAAGAGAGTTTGGCTCGGAACGCGTGGGCTCTACGGGGGGCTGCTATCCGGTTGCTGTGGATACCTTTATGTGGATAGATAAGTGATACACTAATTGTTTTCTGTATTTGATTTCTGTTTCCTCTTGACTGTTTATGAGTGGTTATTGGGATGTTACTTCATATATTTGCACAGGCACTAGGCACTTTAATATGTAAATAGGTTCAATCACTAATATATAGTTTATACGAATAGGGAACACATACCAATAGGGATTGTATACATGTGGGTTTTATTGTTGATATATTAATGGATCCATAGCAACTCAGACCAGCTGCGCCCCCTGGTGGCAGATCTGTGTTTTATGTGTTAAATGTTTTTTAGAGAGTTACGGGAGGAAGCGAGGGAGAAGCGGACAGCGTCCATGGACTAAGTCTGTGAGGGGCACGGGCAAGATTGCGGGAGGGGCATCCACGAGGCTCACCATCGGCCTGACCGCCTACCCTATGGAGGGGGCAATGGTGGAGCATGGCTCCGTTCAGCACACCAGGTGTTGCCTACCTTCACCCGACCCGCGCAGCCCAGGCTGGGAGGCATATTCTTCTGAAGAGGACGGGTGGAAATAGTCCCGCAGGACCTTGGGCTGTAAAGCCCTGCTCGCCTGCGAGAGCGTGATACTTCATGTCTTCGCAGTTCAGCACTGCAGAGAAATCTGGGGATTTGTGGGAGGTCCTTCGGTATATGTAGGGCCGGGAGGAGCTTGTTTTCTACATGTCTGCAGTGCACGGCGCCTGAGGCGGAGGATTACCCACACGTTATTACTATTCTGGAGAAGGACGTGCTGTATGCTTAGAATAGCGCCCCAGACTCCGGCACTTCACCTTACCTTCACGGACCCCAATTTAAACAGCACCAAAGCTGGGGGGGCATAAAGTTGGGTCAGAGGAATCTGTGGGAATATGGTCGTGCAGGAAGCCGACAGGTTGAAATCCCTGCTTGCTGCCAAATACCTGATCCTTGAGAGAGAATCAAGCCATCTTCTTTGATTAGAGGCAGCAGCTACTTATGGGGGCCGGGAGGAGTCACACCTTTGATCTTGCAGTACACGCCCATCCGGGAGGAATTACCCAGGTGTAATGATTAACCCTTTAAGTGCCAGCCTACCTGGAGTTTTTGTCACCCTTTGTTGCCAGACCATTTTGCACTATTTTGCACTCCCCATGTTCAAATGTGATTTTTGAAGGGATTTCCCAGGAAAATGATATATTGTTTTTTTCAGCATAGTCTGGGCTTTAACATGAAATGTCTTGTTTGTCATTTTTTAGGTGTATTCTCAATATTTTTGGGTGAAATATGTGCAAAAAAATTAAAAAAAAATCTATTTTTTACAATTTGTAGTGTTTTTTTACAATATAAGTTTATTCAGATTTTCAAGGTTAACAATGAACATCAAAACACAGCAGGATAACAGTGACAGGAATGATAACCAACATAGGCATGTCGGTCCACAGGTTCAAGTAACACACACCAAAAAAAAATTACGTTCAGAACAGAATCGGCCCCCACCCACCCCGTCCGCCCCCCCCCCCCACGCCCCTCAACTTCACCTCTCGGTGAATTGTACTATACTTTGACCCCGTAGGAAACAACAATCATGCCAGCTGTAGCCTGCACCTGAAATCCACGATCCACACATAGGGCCAGTCTGGGAGTCCAGTGGGCAGCAACAATTACATTTCAGCATATCCCGACAGGGCAGAAATAATATGAACGGGAGCGGTTAGAGCCAACAAAAATCCCCTGCAGACCTCCAAGGAGGACGAAAGGAAAAATCAGATATAGAGAAGAAAATGAGAGAAAAAACAACAAACACCTAGAGAGACTCGGGGGGGGGGGGGGGTAAGAGGATGATGACGGAAGGAAGCAGAAGCGCGCGGCCAAGCTCTGTCTATGGTGCTTCGGAGGACAAGCGATTGTCTCTATAATCGATCCACCCAGCCCAGGTCAACGTATGCTTCTCCCGCAAGTCCTTGGCCTCAAAAGCCATCTCCTCCATTCTGCGTATAACCTCAACCTCCCGGGCCCATTCCAGGAATGTCGGCAAGACCGCGGACTTCCAATGCCTTGGAATAATCGTTCTCATCACTGTTATGAAGTGAAGACTCCTCTTTTATTACTAGAAATGGACCCAGGGAGCAGAGACAACAACACCAGCTGAGGGGTGTTCTGCACTGACTCCCCCACTATAGCATTATAGATTGACAAGACCCTCTCCCAGAGATCCCTGATAGCAGGACAACTCCACCAGACATGCAACATGGTACCAGGCTCCCTCAAACACAGCCAACACCTATCAGAGCAGGACTTATTATATTTATGTATATCCACCGGGCACCTATACCAACGAGCCAAAACCTTGTAATTCCGCTCTTGCGCTGCACAGGGGACCGATAGATAAGATTTATTTATTCACCCACAAACTAAGTCCTCACTGTCTATCTGTACACCCAGTTCCTCCTCCCATTTCCCAATAAATCCCGGCGGTGAGCTGTGTTTGACCTCCAGCAGTGTGCGGTAAAGGACTGCAACCGCATGTTTATCCGGAGGAGCTCGGATCAGCGTGTACTCCAACTGTGTTAGGGGTCTAATCCCTCGATCTGCAAGGTTTTGGGATTTTATAAAGGCACTCAATTGATTATATAGGAGCCACGAAATACGCTGTCCTGGCGCGCCCTGCCTCATCTCATCCAGCGTGGGAAGCCCGCCCGAGGCTAAGATGTCCCCAATGGTGACGTTAGATGACGCCTCCCAAGTCAGGAAACTCCTAGCTTGCATGCCCGGGCCGAAGGAGCAATTATCAAAGAGCGGGGTCAAGGGGCCAGGCCTATGAACCACCTCCCCCCGCTTGGTCAGTTTGTCCCATACCTTCAGGAATTGCCACGCCAAAAATGGGAGGGAATCTCTCCGCCGCTTGGGGATAGGGCCTCCCCACGGCAGAGAGACTGGGTTAATGGGAGACAATGCCTTTTCCAATTCCACCCACTGTTTTCCCTCCCCTCTCCCAGCCCAGTCCAAAATGCGGAGAGACATTACAGCTGTATGGTATGTTCTCAGATCGGGAAGCCCCGCCCCACCGTTCGGTTTAAGCCTAGTCAGGGTACTAAATCTGATCCGGGGTTTCCCCGTGCCCCATACAAATCTCAAAAATGTCGTCCTCAGCCTCCTGAAAAAGCCGTTAGGCAAATATATAGGGATCGTTTGAAAAAATAGAGAAATTTGGGGAGGATGTCCATTTTCAAGACGTTAATCCTCCCAAACCAAGAGAATGGGCAGTACTGTGTTAGCCAGGACCTCGGAGGAGAGAGATTTAGGGGTACTGATTACTGATAGCTGCAAGATGAGTGGACAGTGTAGCCAGGCAGTGGGAAAAGCAAGCAGGATGCTCGGCTGCATAGCTCGAGGCATCACCAGTAGGAAGAGGGAGGTTGTGATGCCGCTGTATAGAGCCCTGGTGAGGCCACAGCTAGAATACTGTGTGCAGTTCTGGAGACCTTACCTGCAAAAAGACATTATTCAAATAGAACGTGTCCAAAGGCGGGCAACGAAAATGGTGGAAGGACTTACACTTAAAACTTATCAGGAGAGACTTAAAGAACTTAATTTGTACAGTCTGGAGGAAAGAAGGGAGAGGGGGGACATGATTGAGACCTTTAAATATGTGAAAGGATTGAATAAGGTTCAGGAGGGAAGTGTTTTTAAGAAGAAACTTAACGATAGAACAAGGGGGCACAACCTGAAGCTAGTCGGGGGGAAGATCAGGAGCAATGTTAGAAAATATTATTTTACAGAAAGAGTAGTAGGTGCTTGGAACAAACTTCCAGCAGAGGTAGTTGAAACATCAACAGTCACTGAATTTAAACATGCCTGGGATAAGCACACATCTATCCTAAGATAAAGAGAACATACAGTATACACATAAGGGCAGACTAGATGGACCGTATGGTCTCCTTCTGCCGTCAACCTTCTATGTTTCTATGTAATTGCCTTTTGTTGTAAGTATTCAGCTCATTCAGCTTCTTCAGGAGCAGAGGAGAATAGTTGAGGTCATATAGGCGGGACAAGTCAGCAGGCACCTGTACACCGAGGTATTTTATGGAATGGGGCTGCCATTTAAATGAGAAGTTGGATTCCAGTTGTTTAACTTCCCGCTGTGGGAGGGAAATATTCAAAGCCTCCGATTTCGAGTAATTAATTTTAAAATTACTCACGCACCCGAATGTCTCAAATTCCTGGAGGGCTGCCGGGAAGGAGATCAGGGGTGCCTTCAAATGTAGCAATAGATCATCGGCATATAAAGAGGCTTTATATTCATGGTCCCCCACTACTAAACCCCTGATGTCAGGGTTCCGCCGTATGGCCACCGCTAAGTGCTCCATTGTGATGACATATAACAATGGAGAAAGCGGACAACCCTGCCGTGTGCCATTACTAACCTTAAAGGCCGATGAAAGGAGACCATTCACCCTCACCCTTGCCGTGGGCCCGGAATATAGGGCCAATATCCTGGATAGGAGGGACGGACCAACACCGATCTGCAGAAGAGAAGCCTTAAACATCCAATCCACTCTATCGAATGCCTTTTCCGCATCACACGATAATAGGCAAGCAGGTACCTTATTAGAGTTGGCATATGCAATTAGGTTAAGTACCTTATTGGTGTTGTCCCGCGCCTCCCGCCCAGGCACAAACCCCACCTGATCCAGGCTTATCAATCCCGAGAGTAACGGCTGAAGCCTGGAGGATATAAGTTTAGCATATAATTTAATATCTACATTAATTAACGATATTGGCCTGTAGCTGCTACATAAGGATGGGTCTTTCCCTGGCTTGGGGAGGACCGTAATAATGGCCTCTAAAGACTGCCCCGGAAACCCGCATTTAGGACCTATCGAATTAAATACTCTGACCAGGAAGGGAAGTAGTTCGGGAGCCAGCTGCTTATAGAATTTGGGAGTATAGCCATCTACCCCCGGGCTCTTACCTTGCGGTGTCTCTTTAATTGCCTTGGCCACCTCGCACACCGTAAAAGGCTCCTCCAAAACCTCTGCCTCCTCCTTGGGAATGGAAGGAAGGGATGTATCACAGACATATTTAACCACATCCTCAGGTGGGTCTGCAAAAATTGGGACAGTCTGATCCTGTTGTAGATTATATAAGGATTGGTAGTGGTCCCTGAACGCGTCCGTTATCTGGGAAGGAACCATGATCATATGCCCCTGCGGTCCCCTGACACTGGGGACATAGGTGTTCGCAATTCTAGGGTGTAACGCCCTGGCTAGCTGCCTCCCACATTTGTTGGACGATTCGTAATAAAGCGCCTTTTGCCGTTCCCTGAACCTTAGGTACGCCTGATTATAGAGTCCCTGCAGCTTCTCCCTGGCTCTCGACAAGTCAAGGAGCAAAACATTAGTTGGGTTCTTTTTATGGTCCTGTTCCAATGATTGGATGAGCTGTATAGTGTCCCGAATTGAAGTGGCTCGCTGCTTTTTTAGCCTGGTCCCATGTTTAATAAATTCCCCTCGCACCACGCATTTTAAAGCCTCCCACTGATATGGAAGGGGTGTAGAGTCTTGTGCATGATTCCTCAGAAATTCCTTGATCGTTTCTCTGATCCCTGACATGCAGACAGCGTCCCCCAGCAGATTGTTATTAAGCTTCCAGTTCCAGCACTTCGGGTAAAGCCCGGGTAGGTACACAGAGAGAAATATTGGAGCATGGTCCGACCACACAATCTGGCCAATCCGTGCTTGCGGAGCCCAATCCATGGCGTGATGGCTCAGATATAGATAGTTTATTCTGCTATAAGATTTCCTAGCAGAAGAGAAGAACGTAAAGTCCTTGTCCCGTCCATGCAGGGCCCGCCACGAATCTACCAATTGCATGTCAGCCAGCACTTTTTTCAGCCTATTTCGTTTACTCAGGGACACTGCCGACACGCCCGAGGAGGAATCCAACTCAGGCTGCATGGAGATATTAAAATCCCCTCCCTCTAGCAAGGTGCCCTCAGAGAACCCCTCCAGCATCCTAAGAACTCGTACACAAAAGGCCACCTCGTCAATGTTAGGAGCATAGATATTCGCTATAGTGTATACCTTCGTATATAGCTCCACTTTAAGAAATACGAATCACCCATTGGGATCAGCCTTAATGTCTACAACCTTGTGCGGGAGAGACTTATGGATAGCAATCGAAACCCCTGTCGCCTTCATGTTGGGATTAGGTGCATGGTGCCACGTAGGGTAATATCTATTCCTAATGCTCGGAACCTGGCCCTCTTTAAAATGCGTCTCCTGAAGAAGCAAAATGGCCACCCTGTGCTTATGCATATCATATAACACTTGTGACCTTTTCTCCGGGACATTTAGCCCTTTAACATTAAATGAGCCAACCACTAACTCCGCCATTGTCCGCGCGCCTCTTGGGGGGTAGGAAAGATGGATCGGGGGAGGGGGGAGGGAGAGAGAGACAGGAGGGGTTGTGACACTGAGGGTATCTAAAAAGAGGGGATAAGAATACAATAACAAATACAACTAAGAAAACAGGTACTAGTGCTAGTATTAGCGGTAACGCTCTCTTGATTCTCTTTATAAGAGAAGAGCGTTCTGGCCTACTGGGGGGAAGTGGAAAGCCATAACCGCGGGCACGGAGTTGCTTCTGCCTTATACACACGCTATGAGAGTCCACTTCTCCATAGTCACAAGCCACCGTTAAGCACCGCATCAATAACATTGAACTTTAACCAAAGCAAAAGAACAACATTACATCCATAACAGTTATCAACTATAGGTTCCCAAACCCCCACGCCGACCCCCCCCCCCCCTAGCTGTGGGGCAAGACGGCATAGGAGGTCCGGGAAACTCCCATTCCCTAATTCCACCAAGGGAGCAGCCACATTAGCCTGCCAACTTTTGTCAGCACAGTGGGTCACCCCCCCTCCACACCAACCATCCTCAGCCAAGCTACTCCTACCCACCCCCGGAGCAACAGCCACACGAGCCAGGGCAGACCGCACCGTCCACGGGCCAACGAATTATACTCACGCTGACCCATGTCCAGCACCGCCCCCCCGGGACATCCACGCCAAGCACCCCCCGGCACCTCCATCAACAGTCAAAAAGGGAATGGCCATCCATGCATGCAGCACTTCATGACTGCAGTCCAGTAACCAGTCCCGGGGGGGGGGGGGGGCAAAGACAGGACGCCCGGGCACCGCTGGTATCTTCAACCGGACTAAATAGCCTGTCGGCGTCCACCACCTCTGATTCTGTTCCTCTGTGGCCTTGGATCTCCAGGAAGTGGGCGTCCGCCCGGCCCACCAAAGTCTCCCACGGAGGGCAACAGCCAATCATCCACCTGTATACTCGGTATTTCCAAAAAGCTGAAAAGATCCGGAAGTTGCGAGTGCAACCGCAGAGCAAATCATCGCCCCCTCTTCATAACCACCAGGTGGAATGGGTGGCCCCACCTGTACGTCGCTCCGACTGATTTAATAGCTTCCAGCAATGGTCTCATGAGTCGATGCATTTGAAGGGTGCATCTGGCAAGATAGGGAAGCGTGGTGATCCTGGAGAAGGGGCCCCTGTCCCAGGCTCTTCTCATTATGTCATCCTTGATTTTATAGAAGTGGACCCGACATACTATGTCCCTTGGTCTGTCAGGATCCATGGAGCGCGGGCCCGGAGCCCTATGGGCTCTGTCGATCTCGATATGTTCTCCAAGGGGCCTGTCCAGGACAATGTTGAAGATCCGGACGACCACTTCATTAAGGTTATTATTCTCCGGAACCTCTGGGAGACCGCGTATCCATATGTTGTTCCTGCGGCTCCTGTTCTCCAGATCATCCAGGTGCATTAGGGCCCTGATAGTTTGTTGGTTAGAGTGCGCCTGGGCCCGTTGCATCGCTGCCTGTGTCCGCTCCAGCGCTGCCAGTCGCTAGTCCGTATCGACCTGTTGTTGCTCAAGAGTGTTCACTCTTCCAGAGACCTCAGAGACCGCTCGCGTCACCTCCTCAAGCTCCCTTCTCAGGAGAGATTCCATTCTAGTTGTATAATTCTCAAAGTCCCTCCTGGATGGTAGGAATTTCAATAAAATGTCGAGATCATATTGTTCCTGCGGAAGGGATCTACGATGCGCTGGGTCTGTAGAGGCCCCTGTAGCCTGGGACCAGGTGGGCGACTGCGGCCCAATCGGGCTATCTGGCCCTTCTGAAAACATAGGGCTGGTTAAGGCAGATGGGCAGAATCTCCGGCCCTCTAAGTCCGGGGGAAGGTCTTCAGGTCCGGTTGGTGACGGAGTCGAGTTCCTCTCATGGGGTGCGCCCCAGGGTTCGGCGTCTCTCTCAGCTCTTTGGAGGTTGGCCTCCTGCCTCCATGGGGCCCACTAGCATGGATCCGATCACCGGAGGACATCTCCCCCCCCACGGGCGGCCCCATCACTCGGGGCAGACTGGACCCCATCACGTGGAGGGGGGTGAACCTCGGCCATCACCACCACCGGACCAGGGGCGCCTCTCCTCCTGTCGGCCCCATTCGGTGGCGTCGGAGACTGTCCCCTGCAGATAAGGCATTCCCCTTTGCAATGTGGGCTTGCTGGACATGCTCCGCAACGCGCCGCTGTCTGGCCGGGGGAACGAGCCTGTATTTGGAGTGAGCGTCCCAGCCCCGACTGCAGTCCCTGGGGCCATGTCTCCCAGGTGCCTGACTGATTTGCACCCTCCTGTGGCCCCCTTGTATTTTCCCCCGCCGGGTTATCTCCCCGCTCCCGGGTGGCCAGTCCAATCCCCGCAGGCCGCACTGCTTTTGTCTTCTGCTCTGACTGGGGGGGGGGTCTCCCTTACCTCGCTCTGTGCCTCCCCGGCCGGGCTTCTGATCACCTTGCCTCCACCGTCCTCGCAAGGCAATGCCCCGGATCTCCGCAGCTGATCAGGCGGGGGGGGGCCCCCTCCACCCCGCTCTGCAACTCCCAGCCCGGGCTTCTCCTTCTGCTGCCAGCGCCCCGGAGCTCATCCGCTGATCCGGCGGGGGGGGATCTCCCCCGCCCCGCTCTGCGACTCCCCGCCCGGGCTTCTGCTGTCACTGCCGCGGAGGACGGCGGCACACGTGTGCTGTGGCGCTCCCCGCCTCCCCTCTTCTGCAGCCACGGGGACCACTGCGATGGGCTCTTCTGCCCCGTCTGCCCGGTCATCCAGGTGTCGTTTAGTCTGGGGGGGGCGATCGAACTCCAAGCCCCCCCCCCCGGACCGGGTGAAGGACCCCTCACCTCCGCTACTTGCTCCGTCGCCGCCATCTTGGTCTCCCTGCTGCTGTTCCCAGGCGGCTGCTTTGCCTTCAAAAATCGGCTGATCTTGCCAGCTTTCTCATTCGCAGGGGTCGCCTTGCTCTTCCTGCGCCTGGACATCCCGTTGGCAAGCAGATTGGAGGTAAGACTCCCACGTTTTCCTAGCACTTCTGCAGAGCTCCTAAAAATTGCGCCCTCACGCCGCCATAGCCAAGCCACGCCCCCCTTGTAGTGTTTTTTTGTAATAAAAAATGTTTGTCAATAAAATCTTATTGCGTGTGAAATCCCAATTTCTCCCGGTTACAGCAGTACTACATATATATAGGTAGACACCCTTTCCTGCCCAGGAGACTCCCCCAAACTGAAAAAGCACTTTAGGGGATTTTCAGAAAAAATACAACTGTGATATGCGCACCTTGCAGTTTTTCCAGAAAAACAACCCTTTACATTTGAAATACTCCCAACAAACTATATCTTCTCTGGAAGTACACACCTCAAGCTTTCTAGGTGTACCAGGCTTGTTGATGTGGCCATAGTTTTCTGGAAGTAATCCCTCAATGTATTCTTTGGTTGCAAAGAGTTTCCCTAAAAAAAGGATAAAAAAGCAGAATCAAAGCCACATTTTCCTACAAAAAACTATTTACAAACAAGAAAAAACAAGTTTAATCTATAAAAGCAACATCTCCCGAACAGAACGATACCCAACATGCATTGCTACTGTCAAGGGAAGAGTTGCCAAACACCCCAAAGTAAAGCATGTGCGTAACGGTAATTTTACTTGAAAATTTCAGCTCTGCAGACAAAGTGCGCACCTTGCAATTTTTCAACCAAAACAACCCTTTACATTTGGAATATCCCCCATAAACCATATATTCCCTGAAAGTACACATGTTAAGCTTTCTAAGAGTACCCAGCTTGTTGTAGTGGGCTCATCTTTCTGGAATTAATCCCTCAAAGAATTCTTTGTTTGCGCAGGGTTTCCCTAAAAAATGTATAAAAAAGCTGAATAAAAAACACCTTTTCCTAAAATATAAATATGCAAACAAGAAAAAACAAGCTAAGTCTGAAATCGCAAGATCCCTCGAGCAGAACAATACCCAACATGAATAGCTACTTTTAACCTTTTTAATTACAGCCTACTTGAGATTTTGTCACCCTCTGTTGACAGGTCATTTTTCCCCATTTTGCGCCATGTTTTGCGACATTTTTGCTGGAATTTTCAGGAAAATTTATATATATTTTTTTTGCAGCAGAGTTTAGGCTTTAACTTGAAATGTCTTGTTTGTAAATTTTATTCTGTTTTTTACAATATTATTATTAAGTAAAAATAAATAAATACAATTTTTTTAGAAAATTGTCTCCTTTATTTTAAATAAAAAATGTATTTTATTAAAGAAAATCATATTTCATGAGAAAGCCCCATTTCTACCGATTAGAACGGTACCACATATTTATCAGGAGACCCCTATTCCTGCCCAGGAGACCCCCCAAACTGAAACAAGTACTTTATAACATTTACAAATAAAATACAACTACCATCCACACTACAAAGGGTTAAATCGAGAAAAAAAATGACAAAGTCCCCCCTCCCAGGGTGGGGGGCCCCTTAAAAATCCCCAAAAAAGGACATGGGGTCCCCCTTACCCAAAGTAACCAGCCCGGGACCAGCTATGCAGGGCTTGTAGAAACAGGCCGCAGGGGCCAGCTTTTGTGGCCCCTGGCCCTGCAGGCTACAAGCCCGCATAGCCCGTGGCCCCGGGCTTTGGGGAGGCAGGTAATGGGGGTGCCAGGGGTTAATGGCAAGTCACCCGCTAGTCGCAGGTGACTTGCCATCCCCCCAGCCTTGTGAACTGGTATAGGGATCTCTTGGACCCCTTACCAGTTCACAAGGGGTTAAGTGTAAAAAAAAAAAAAAACACACCACACACAGAGAAAAAATATTTTATTTTATTTTTTTAATACTTAACTCCCATCCATCCTGGAGCACTGTGTCCCTCGGCAATCACTGGCTTCTGCTCACCTGCTGGAAGCCTTTTATAGCTGCTGGGCGAAAGAACATAAGGGGTTAATTTAAAAAAAAAAAACGACATGGGGACCCCATTTTTTGGAATTTTAAGGGTTAAAAACCCTTAAAAATCCCCCCAAAAATGAAATGGGGTCCCCCTTACCCAGCATAACCAGCCCGGGACCAGCTATGGGGGCTTGTAGGAACAGAGTGGGGGGGCCAGCTTTTGTGCCCCCCCCCACCAGCCTATGTGGGCCCGGGCTCTTCTGCCCCCCCTTTCAGGCTCTCCCCTGAAGCTGAAGAGCCGGGGGGGGGCGATCGGAGCCCCCCCCCCAGTGAAGAGGAGACCCGGAGGGAGGCAGCGCGACTGCAGGTAAGTAAATGTCATTTTTAATTTTTTTTTTACAGTTAGCAGCAGCTGCTGCTGCCGAAGCGGGGGGGGGGCGCTATTCCAGGGGCTCTCCTGGAGCCATCCGACCCCCCACGGGGGATCGGATGGCACCAAATTAAAGAGGAGACCCGGCCGGATCCAACGAGGGGTCAGGTGAGTATTTTTTTTTTGCCCACTAGCAGGGGTAAATTCCAGGCATGTGAATTTTAAGTGGCTGGCACATAAGTGGAGAAGAAGCAACCAATTTTACGTGGCTGGCATTTAAAGGGTTAAGGGACGGCCTGGAATAGATTGGAAGAAAAATCCTATTGCCAAGAAAGCTACCTGCTCCAGTAACGTCATTGTGGACCTTAGAAACTCTATTCGGATATTCCTCAATCTAAACCTGTTTAGGTGTTTGTGGTTGAGGACAGGCTGCACCATGCCATCCTTCTTGGGAACCACAACGAGACTGGAGAAAAGTTGTAACCTGTTTCGGAGGGTGGCACAGGAGTCCTTTTCACTGGGTGAATCACTTCTGTCTTCTCAGTTTGCCAGGAAAGTCCTAATGCTACAAACTCATGCAGATGCCTGACTCCAAACTCAACTTGTAGCCTGAGGCAATAACTTCCCCGACCCATTTATCTGATACACAGGTGAAAGGCCAAAGTCGTCCACCCTTTTAACAGGGTTGGGGAATCGCTTCATGTCTGGAAGAGGGATGCTTGGATTTATGCTGTCAAGGTGTTCCAGAGTTACCCTGGAACATCTGCTTACCCAAATAATCCTCTCTGTGTCTGGTACGGCTGCACCCCCCCCCCCCCCCCGCAACCTCGAAAGGGACGTGGATTGGAAAATTTGCAAAAGGGGGGTTCTAGACTTCCTCTTTGGAGACCCGGAGACCCACCAATGTGCTTTTAGAAGCAGCATCAGCAGATCAGTGTTTCAACCAAACCATACGCTGCAACAGGGCCAAGCCCCTGGCAATCAGACTGAGGATACCACATGATGCTTTCACTTCATGGTTGACTTTCCCGATTTAACAGGGGAGTGGCTGCCAAGCCTGCAGTGCAAATGTTCCTAACAAGATCCTCTAGCCGTGACATATCTGTCTGATACACCCAATATATCTGTATGACACTGGGGTAGAAGAATGCTCAAATTAGGTGACAGTTCCAGTCAGTTGGGGTCAGTTTCCAGTCAGTTTCAAGATCTGGAGTTAAAATAATCTGTGGGGAAGGTGCCCCCATTAACCTGAGAAGTAGCACCACATTGGTTCACTCAGGAATGCAGGGGTCCTTCTTTATTAGGCAGCTGACCATAAACAGAACACAGGGTTCTTTGTGTTGTGTCACCAGATCCAGACACGCCTAATGCCTCAGACCTACTGTAAAAAAAAAAAGCAGTCAATTAACCCTGGGGGCCAAAGTAAAGGTAGACTGATATCTACTAAGGTGTGGGCACTCCCAGACTAGCACATTGAAAAAAAACAAAACATAAGTTAAGACAAAAACTTCCTGAAATACAAAGTAGGAATGGATTAATTCCCATCAGGGAGTCCTATATCTTAGCCCCAGATAATGGAATCTTCCACCGGCAAAGTAGCCGCTGTTGCCCGAGGGCCACCCTGTCTGTGAAGAAGCTCTAGTTCGTGGAGATCCTCTGCTCACCCAGAATACAGCACACGCAACTGGAAGGATAAAGCAGGAAATAGGGCCACACCAGCCGCACATAACATGCAATGCGACATAGCCCCCCTTTGGGAGCGAGATTTAAAACCACAGCATGAAGCTACAATGGCCTGCCATTGCATAAGGCCGACTGGGTCCCTCACCAGGCACTGGACTCGTAGCCCTCAAAGTGCCAGCAGCTATCGCCACCAAAACCGGGGGCAGACCCCTTCAAACAAAATAAATGTGTTCTGGGAAATAGAGGGAGGTGGGAAAAGAGAAGAACTATGACACTGAGGTTGCGGCTTCCCTTAATACGGATAACACCAATCCTTGGTGTGCTAGACCTAAAAATACCATGAGTATGTCACACCCCCCACTTCCCGATATTCATGACACTTGGGAACCCGGCCTGTAGAGGGCGATCTTGCAGAGATGACATGGAAAAAAGGAGCCCCTCCTGGTCCATAAGTACTGGGTTCCTCCCACTATTCCTCAGTCTTTTTAAACAGCAGTGAAGAACCAGGAAGAGCCAATTATATTCAATAATTGTAAAATTATATGAGAATAATAATACCAAATAAAGGATCCCTTAGAACAAAAAGAGCCAATTATATTAAATAACTGTAAAATTATTTGAAATAATAATACCAAATAAAGGATCCCTTAGAGCAAAAAGAGCCAATTATATTCAATAATTGTAAAATTATTTGAAATAATAATAACCACCATATAAAGGATCTCTCGAACAAAAAAGGGCGGGGGAAGTGGGGGGTGTGACATACTCGTAATACCCATTTTACAGGTGAGTATCTCACAAAATGGTATTATTCCTAATATGTCACACCCCCACTTCCCGATATCCATGACACTTGGGACATCCAATAGCAGTGTCTATAATGGGTGGGGATCCCAAAGGAATAATTCATAACTTAAATTACTGCAGCTTGTAGAACTTTGCGGCCAAAAACAGCATCCGCTGAGGCCCGCACATCAACCTTGTAAAACTTAGAAAAAGTATGCACAGAAGACCAAGTCGCAGCCTTGCAGACTTGTTCAACAGAAGCTTAGTGCTGAAAAGCCCAAGAGGCCCCAATAGCATGAGTAAAATGAGCGGTGACACGAAAAGGGGGAACTTTCCCCTTCGCCATATAGGCCCCAATGATAGCCTGACGTATCCACTTACTAAGGGAAGATTTGGCAGGAGCAAAACCCTTCTTGGGCCCAGAAGGCACAACAAAAAAGGCATCCGTCTTGCGGAAGGCCGAGGTAGTAACTAAATAATACTTAACAACGAACTACGTCCAAAGAATGTAAGCCCACCCTATCCTTGTCGTTACTAGGTTTAGGACACAAGGAAGGAAGAACTATACCCTGATTTAGGTGGAAAGCAGACACCACCTTAGGAAGGAAATCCGGTTTAAAACGAAAACAACCTTATCTTGATGCCTCTAAAAATAAGGGGCTTGAATAGACAAAGCCGCCCGTTCAGAAACTCGGCGGACAGAAGTAATAGCAACCAAAAAGGCAACCTTCTGAGTAAGAATAGGAAGAGGAATATCCTGCAAAGGTTCAAAGGGAGCAGCTTGCATAGCCGAAAGCACCAAATTAAGATCCCAAACAGGAAGTAAAGGCTTTCTGGGAGGCCGCACATGCGCGACTCCTTGGAAAAAGGTCTTAACCAAAGGATGAAGAGCAAACGATCATTGAAAGAAAATTTCCAAGGCAGAGACTTGCCCTTTCAAAGTACTAATCTGTAATCCCATATCCAGACCTCGTTGCAGAAATTCCAGAATTCTAGGAATAGAAAATACTCTACAGGGCAAAGCCCTGGATTCACACCAATCAATATAGGACCTCCAAGTCCTGTAATAAATGACAGAGGATGACTTCTTCCTAGCTCTAATAAGAGTCTGAATAACCACATCAGAAAGTCCTTCTTTCAAGATGGAGACTTCAGTAACCATGCAGTCAAAGCCAGCGTTTGTAAATTGGGGTAACAAAGTTGACCCTGAGTGATGAGATCTGGAAGAAAAGGCAGATGGACACGATCCGCTGCCAGCCTTACGACGTCTGCGTACCACAGACGTCTTGGCCACCTTGGCGCCACCAGAATTGCTGGCACCTCCTCCAGTGCTAACTTGCGCACCACCTTGCTGATCATGGAGAATGGGGGAAACAGATATAGGAACCCCAGATCCTTCCAGGCTATGGCTAGAGACATGGCATCCCCTGCCACTGCCAGAGGATCCTGGGATAGAGACACAAAAGCTGGCAGCTTGTAATTGTGACGAGAAGCAAACAGGTCCAACCGTGGAGTCCCCCACTTGTGACAGAGGAACTGAAAGACCCTTGGATTGAGAGACCATTCTCCCTGGCGAGAACATCCCCTGCTCAGGGAGTCTGCCTCCACATTCTCTATCCCAGGAATGTAAACTGCTGATATGCAGGGAACATTGATCTCTGCCCACTGAAGGATCAGAGACACTTCCTGGAGGGCACCCCAACTGCGAGTCCCTCCCTGGTGATTGATGTATGCAACAGCTGTTCGGTTGTCTGACCGAATATGAACTGGCAGACCCTGTAAGAAATGGGTCAGTCGAAGTAGAACAAGACGTATGGTCCGAAGCTCTAATACATTGATTAGGGAATGAGCCTCCTGAGGCCCCCACAATCCTTGGAACTGATGCTTCTTCCAGAAGCCCCCCCCCCCCAGCCCACCAGGCTGGCATCCGTGGTAACCAGTTCCCAACGCGGAGTCAGAAATGACTTGCGTGGGGAGACAACAGACAAGTCTGATTCAATGATAGTGGGCACCTGTCCCACTTTGCCAAGAGGAAGAGCTGAAGCGTCCTTATGTGAAACTGGGCAAACGGGACTGCCTCGAATGCAGCTACCATCAATCCCACTAGTCTCATCCCTAGACAGATAGACTGACGAGGGTTGGACAAGAATAGACGAATCAAGTCCTGAATTACCCATCCGAACCTCTCTAGCGTAGAGACCACCAACCTGGTGTCCAACTCTGATTGTTCGAGGGAGGAGGCCGCCATAAGAAGATCGTCCAGAAAAGGCACAATGCGGATGCCCTGGACCCTGAATATAGCCATCACTCCTGCCAGCATCTTGGTAAAGACTCTTGGGGCCGAGGTAAGGCCGAATGGCAGGGCCACAAATTGATAATGCTGGTCTTCTATCGAGAACCTGAGAAATCTCTGGTGACCCGGAAAATAGGAATGTGCAAATAAGCATCCTTAATGTCTATGGATGTCATGAAGTCCCCCTGACGGAGAGCATCGATCGTTGATCGCAGAGACTCCATGCGGAATTTTCCGAAACAGATAAATTGATTGAGTCTCCTTAGGTCTAGGATAGGCCGAACAGAGCCGTCCTTTTTGGGTACCGTGAATAGGTTGGAGTAAAACCCCAAACCCCTTTCCGCTGGAGGCACTAGGCCGATAACAGCCATGTTTAACAGATTCGCTACTGCTGCCCGCAGTCCCTGCGCAATTGCCGGATCTGACGGCATCCGGGACATGAAAAATCTGGGAGGAGGCCGGGAATTGTCTGATGCCTCCTGAACCCAGACCTGGAAGAAGAACCGCAGCCGTCCCCCCACCCGTAAGGGTGAGGGCGTCCCCTCATTGTTGAGCAGGCTTAGCGGCAGATTTGGTTTTGGACCACTAATTCTGACTTGGACGGCCACGTCCCTTTCCTCTATTCCACGAAAGGAACGACGTTGTTTCTTACGCTGAGGTAATTTACCTCCTTTAGTGACAGAATCCAATTCTTTCTCCAAAGAGGCGCAATCCCACAAAAGGGAGCGCTGTAAGCGATTTCTTAGCTACAATATCAGCTGCCCACTGCCGCAACCATACTGACCGCCGGATGGCGACCAACAAGGCAGAGGTTCTGCTGCACATGAGCAGAGTATCATCTAAGGCAGAAAGTACAAAAGATGCAAACATCTCACATCGCTTAAGAGCGGCGTACTCATCAGAGGCCGGATCAAGCCCTGAGTAATTCATTAGGTCTCTCACAACAGACCGAATAGCCACTGTCATGAATGCCGAAGCACCAACAGGCAGCAAGGCCGAGCCCACACTGGAAAAAGCGTGGCACGCCATTTGATCAATACACTTATGCTCTCCATCTTTAAGTGTAGTGGAGTCAGGAGAATGCAACACAGAAGAATTGGATAAATTAAGCACAGGGGCATCCACCCATGAGCAGAGTATCAAAAATACAGTCTCTCTATAAATTAAATATTAATGCATAGATGGCCATTGTATGCTTGCACACACATAGGAATTTGTCCTCCGCATTTAACCCATCCGTGCAGTGAGTGTAAACATGCCCAGAGCGATGGGCACAGGTGGTGATGACCAACGCTTAACAATATCAGCTGGGAAGGGATATTTCTTGTCCCAGCCCAAGGGAATGCCAGGAAGCCGCGCAGGCTTCTCCCATTCTTTAAGAATAATTTCATCAAAATGCTTTTGATTTGGAAATTCTAAACGAGGCTTAGAGACTCCAAATAATTCCCTTTTTTGAGGAGGGACTACTTCAGGAGGAGTAATAACCAAAACCTCAAATAACTGAGCAAGAGCTTTTGGGGTATCCGCAACACTTGCTTCACCCTGCTCAATCTCAGTACCAACAAATTGCTGTTCATCAGAAACATCTGATTCCTCATAATAATTCTCCTTCTTCTAACTGAGAAGGATCAGACCAATCAAGCAATTCACAATTGTCTGACATGAGTCAAGTGCTTTCTTTTAGCTGAGGCCTTCTTAGGCACAGAGGTAGACATTAATCTTTCAAGATGAGCCAATCTGGCACATAAATCAGCATGCGACTCACCACCCATGACAATATCATTGGGGGTACGGACAAGACATGGCGGAGTAGGAGATGAGGCATTAGCCACAGGCCCTGAAGCCTGGGCCTCAGTTTGCTGCATAATAGTTAATTGTGTACAAGGGACGCAAAGAATTGCGTTATCCCCAACAAGGGATGCCCCACATCCAAAACATTGCCGAGTCTGTGGAGAGGGAATTGCATGTCCGTTATCCTGGGATGCCTCCATATGGTGTTTAGTATTATACTATAATTGATTATAGTCGCCAAGTATATATGGGATTTACGCAATTGCTACCCGGGATGCCCCTTTAAATAGTCCCAAGTGGGAGGATTGAAGCACAAATGGACCCCCAAATAAGGCTTAAGGCCTTTTTTTTCATTATATAAGACCAGGAGAAACCCCTTTGTAAATAAGGAGTTTCTACCTACAGAAAAAAAAAAAAAAAAAAACAGTCACCAAATGCACACAATATAAATAAATGACAGAAAAAAACTCCCTTCAGCCAAGCTGAAGGGTACTCACAGCCCATGCAATAAGCTCACATCATGAGGTAAGGCCACAGGGAAGCAGGAAACAGGAAGTCAAACAGAGCATACAGGTGCTCTCTGAATAAAAGCATGCCTAAGCCCCGCCCACTTCCAGGATCACATGGCCAAAAATGGAGGGAAAATTCAAATCTGAACACAACCAGAAAACAAAGAGCTTTAATAGGTAAGCAAAAAATGCTTAGGAAAGATAGGAAAATCTAAATAAAACATTTCCTATTAAATAGTATAGTAAAACATACATAATAAAAATAAGAAATAAAGACTTATTTTATATATCTCTTTTTTTGTGTGCATGGTGACAAATAAGCCCAGATAACACCCCCCCTTCCCCCCTCCTTTTTACCCAGCATGGTTAAAGGAGAACTAAGGGGAGGGGATAGAAAAGCACCCATAAGGCACAAGGGGATTATAAAGGGACAGGGGCATCCCATGCCGGGAACACCAACCCGGAAGCCGCCTACCCACATTTAGGTCTCACGGAGGAGTAATACTCCTGTATACACCAGAAGGTGTATGCATCTACCTTTGCCTGAACCACACAGCCAGGGCTGGGAGGCATACAATATAACCAAACAGGTTTAAAGAGTTTCAGACAGAAATTGAGAAAAAAAGGGCCGGGACAAACCCGGCTACCTGCAGCTTGAAGGAGAGTCATCTTCTGAATGCTTCGCCGACTGCAGAGACGAAAAGACTGAGGAATAGTGGGAGGAACCCAGTACTTATGGACCAGTAGGGGCTCCTTTTTTCCATGTCATCTCTGCAAGATCGCCCTCTACAGGCCGGGTTCCCAAGTGTCATGAATATCGGGAAGTGGGGGGTGTGACATACTAGGACTAAATGTGCTGCAGACTGGTCCAGCACATAACCTAATACCTTTCCTGTCCCCATCCGACAATATTGGCCTAATTGATTTCAGGCATCTAGCTGGGTGCAATTAGAATCAGGGCTCTGGAATCTAACAGGGTTAGAGCCCCCCTTCTTGAAAAGATATTGCAGAAGAATTGTAATGGAAAAAAAGAGAAAAAGTAAATACAATTCCTGCTACACCTATACAGTCCCAGTCCGACTGCAACAATGAACTGGAGTGGGAAGCACAGCAGGTATATGTAAACCATGGGGAGCTACACAATTTTTATTTGGATTGTGATGCCCTGAGATAAAAAATGTGAGAAAATACAATTCTGTGAAATACTCACCTGTAGAATTGGTATTATAAGTATACAGTACGTCCTGCTCCAGATAGATTACTTACAGTGCGCTGCACTGCAGAGACATGTAAAACAGGCTCCTCCCGGCACCTCATATACCCGGGGATCTCCCACAAATCCCCAGCATTGAAAAGCAGTGAACAAGAAGCCGGGAGAACCACCCAAAAACTGGTAACTATAACAATGATAACAATCACCATACAGGGCGTGAAGGAATTTAATTTTTCTTGAATTTTTCTTAAATTCCTTCTGTCTTAAACTTCCCCCCCCCCTCCTCCCTGTTATTATTATTATTTCAAACCTAAAGTTCAGGAGACAAATGCACAAAGTCCCCCCATGTGTGTATTCTACCCCCCCCCCCCCTGTTTTATTCAACCCCTGCCAGCCCTGATCACAAAAGGCTCAGGTATATTAACAAGATACAGGAAGGTGTAATTTAGGACACAGCTGTGACGAGCAAAGATCACAGGCCACCCACTGTGACGCTGCCATTGTGGCTGTGGTTCAGGGAATCCCCTGCTGGGATTGTGTCAGAACTACATGTAACAGGGCAGACGCACGGCACCGATAGTCTATGGGCCGTAACGCGGACGCCATGCGTCCTACGGCCAAAGCGGTCACAGAACCAGAACCGGCTCCCAAAGCCGGACCGGAGCATAGTATAAAACAGGTCTGGAAACCAGACAGAGACTGGTAAACGGGGAACTAAGGTTCTGGACCGAATAAAGACCCGGTTCCTGGACTTAACGTGTTCGGTGCGCCTGGCCCGATAGGTTGGTACCGCTCACAAGGCAGTGTGACCCCCCTGCTCCAAGTTATAGCTCCAAAAAGGGTTTTAGGGCAAAATCCCCCTCTAAAAAATGGGAGGTAACATCCCCTCCCACAATGGGAAGGGGAGATGGATAGCCTGGCAGCATAAATTGGATGGTCAAAAACCAGGCTGGTGTCACTCATCGGAAGGGGGTTGTGCGGCCGGCATATCCAGGGGTGTCCATCACCATCACCATAACCAGAAGCTCTTGACACACCCCCTTGTAAGAGCTCCTCACCACGCTGCATGCTTAAGGTAAACTTTGCTTGTTATTGTCTCTGTGTATTGCATAGCTGTTGTAACCCACCTCAGAACCACATAGTTATTTAATCTGTAATACTCCATACTTCTTTATAGTTAAATGCTTGTAAACTCTGCCTAGCGTGCTTATAGCTATTAAAACGTATATTTAATTGAGCTGTCTTCTTGCCTTAAACCCGGAATTTGTGTGTCCAAAGGCGGTTTGCCTGGTTACCCTAATAATAAGAGGGTCGGACAAGGTTTTGGGGAACCCGGTGGGCGTGTGCGGCGGTCTCTGGTTAGTAGCGGGACCACGTGACGCCCCGGTTTCTTGACAATTTGGTGGCAGCGGTTTGGGATAAGGCAAATAGTGTAAGTGTGTGTGGGCCCCATACTCTCATACACTAAAGATTACTAGCAGCGGCTTTTCTGTTGCTGGGATCTTAAGATCAGCTCAACGCTAGGCATATTCTGAGAGTGGTTACAGTAGTTGTGTGATTACAGTGTGCAATAGAGCAGTTGCAGGCATGGCAAGTGGCACCAGGGCCAGAAGCAGGGATGTGGCCGCCGATGATATACTGGGTGCAGAGGGGCCCAGCCAGGGCTCTCCCAGAAGCCGGTCACCAGCCCTCAGCATCCCGCAGGACCGAGCCCCGCCTGCCGGTCCCCCCAGCCAAGCAGGCTCAGCCACTCTCCTGAATGCTGCTGTGGCAAGTATTCAGACGGGAGACCACGCCACCTACGCGCTCCTCATGCAGGAACACCGGGAGCAGATGCAGGCTGAACGCGAGGAACGCTGTCAACGGGAGCAGATCGAGGCGGCCGAGCGCCGAGAGCAAGCTGAACGCGAACACCAGCTCCAAGTTTTGCAGCTACAGCTTCAGCACCCTCCACCCAGCACATCTGGCGGGCCCCCTGAGAACCAGGCCCCAAAGTTGCGTGCGGAGGATTTCCCCATCCTGGACAAAGGCACAGATCTGGACACATTTCTGCTGGCTTTTGAAACCGTTTGTCATCAATACCATGTGCCGGAGGATCAGTGGGTCAGGTACCTAACCCCCCGCCTTAGGGGTAAAGCCCTGGAAATCTTTGGGTACCTGCCCAGCGAAACCACCCTGAGCTACGAGGGGGTCAAGCAAGCCCTGATCCGACAATATAACCTTACCCCGGAATTTTATCGCAAGAAGCTGCGGGGTCTGCGACGGGGCCCCAGCGACAGCTGGGCTGATCACATGCGGGCGCTACAGAGAGCAATTGAGCAGTGGACCACCGGCTTAGGAGTCACCTCCATCCAGCAGCTGAAGGAGCTGATTGCCATAGAGCAGTTCCTCTGGAATTGCTCTGACGAGCTGCAGCAGTTTCTGCATGACCGGAAGCCAGAGGGGGCCTCAGCAACGGCCGCCCTTGCAGATGAGTACAGTCACAACAGAGCCCAGGAGCCCCGGAAACCTGCCAGCTGGAAAGTGGGTAAGCCGCCGCTGGCGTCTGTTGTACATGCCCCTCAGCCCAAGAGCCCTGCCCCTACCCCCTTCTCCAGACAAGGGGGGCCCCAACTCTGTCACCACTGCAACCAACCAGGACACTTCAAGGCCGCATGTCCCCAGCGCCAGCAGGGCCCGTCCCAGAACTCCTCCACGGTGCTGTATGTGGGTAGGGGTGCTGGGAGGTCCCGGGACAATTTGCAATTCGTCACTGTGGGCCAAGCTGTGGCCGTGGGACTTAGGGACACCGGCGCAGAGACAACTCTTGTGCGCCCTGAGATGGTGTCCCCACCGGACTTCATCCCTGGAAAGACTGTCTCAGTCTCTGGAATTGAGGGAGGTGCATCGGCACTCCCCATGGCAAAAGTTTATTTGGACTGGGGTGCTGGGCGGGGTGTGCGGGAGGTGGGGGTATCGCCGAATATCCCTGCCGGTGTTTTGCTAGGGACAGACTTGGGGCGGCTAGTGTCTCAGTATGTGGCCACTGAAACCCCGAGGTCTGGTCCCCCAGAATGTAATAGCATGTATATTTCAAGATGTGCAAATAATGTGAGTAACCTACCTGCTACAGGGAATGTGGGGGTAGGGGGTGTAAAGTGTGCTTCTTCCTCCCAGAGGAAGGAGGGTTACCCAGCAGCTGGGGAGGAAACTGCGACTGAGGTGAGGGCTGTTCCAGGAGACGTAGGACCCCCAGGTAAGTCCACATCGCAGGGTTTCTCCACCACTGGGGTAGCAGAGGGCCAGGCTGGTCTGTCTGGACTGGCGGCTTGGAGGGGAATGGAAGGGGGGCAGGCATTACCTGAGGCCGCAGCAGGCTCTGGCCACTATCGAGAATAGTGGGAGCGCTGGTGGCTCAGGGGTCCCTCGGGGGTCTAATTGCCCCCTTCCCCCAAACCAAGTGGCTGCCAGGGCCGACAGAAGTCCGAAGGGAGGTCCCGGGAGACGGACGGGGGATGGGATGGTCTCGTCTATTCCAACCACCCCCCGTCCAGGGTTCCCGGCACCTCGACCCGAGAGGACCAGTCCATGCCCAGAAACAGGGGTGGTGGAACCTGCAGGTGGGATGAGGGGTGCCCATGGAGAGGTGGGACCCCTAGGTAAGTCCCCACTGCAGGGTTTCAGCACACCCGGGGTGTTAAGGGACCAGGGTGTTGAACCGGAGGCCCGGGTGGAAGTGGTGGAGGAGCAGGTCCCAGAGTCCCCTCAGGGGACCGACCAATCCTTCCCTTCCTCCCAGGAGGCTGCTGAGGCAGGCGGAAACCCAGAGGTGGATCCCGTGAAACTGACTGAGGACATGGTGGTCCCGACTATGTCCAGGCAGAGATGTGGGGTAGCATCAGGCACTGATGACCCCCAGAGAGTTCTCCCCAAGCAAGACATGCAGCCTCACTTGGGCCCAGACCCCAGATGGGCGGTCGGGGGACAAGTGCGGCTGTACCCAATGATGGTCAGGTCAGGGTCGCCAGGAGAGTGGCCTGAGGACCAGCAGTTGGTGGTCCCCTATCTACCCAGAGCTAAGGAGTGCTATGCCTTAGAGAGCCGGACAATTGGGCACATAGGGATCACCAACAAGCCAGTGGAGCCGGGCCTGGCTGTCCGCTGCCATTTGTACTATACTGGCCAGAGGGTGGGGGTGGCAGGGTCAAGTCCCAGCATCCCACCGATAACTCGGCCGCAAGGAAAGAGGTTTGTACCAATGGCAGTGGTCTATGCCACGCCGGTTCCAAGTTTAATGGCCTTGTCACCCACCTGGCTTGATGGGGTGGGTACTTCCCGGTGGGAGATCCTTCCCACGGAAGGTCCCCCCCAGGGCAGACACTCCATCCAGGGGACCCAGTTCATGGTGCTGGAGGCCAGGCAGGCACCCACTCGGGGCTGCCTCCTTGGCCAGTGTTGGCAACATGCACCGAGGCCCCTGGCTCGGGTAAAGCAGAAAGGGATGAGTTGCCATCGGCAACTGGACCCGCGGTCCCAGTTATGGGCCACCTTACACCCCTTCCGGGAGTGGACCTGGCCCAGAACCCTCAACCCAAAACAGCACTACCGCCGTGGTGCTGCCAGACCGGAATAGCGGAGGCATGGGCGCACGGGCCAGCATCAGGATGCGCTGCCCCTGAGCGCCCTTTTGGAGGGGGAGGTAGCCAGTGGGTGCATGGGTCAGCACCGACAGGTTCTGGCCCCTAGCACCCTCTAAAGAAGGGAGATGTGAAGGAATTTAATTTTTCTTGAATTCCGTCTGTCTTAAACTTCCTCCCCCCCCCTCCTCCCTGTTATTATTATTATTTCAAACCTAAAGTTCAGGAGACAAATGCACAAAGTCCCCCCATGTGTGTATTCTACCCCCCCCCCCTGTTTTATTCAACCCCTGCCAGCCCTGATCACAAAAGGCTCAGGTATATTAACAAGATACAGGAAGGTGTAATTTAGGACACAGCTGTGACGAGCAAAGATCACAGGCCACCCACTGTGACGCTGCCATTGTGGCTGTGGTTCAGGGAATCCCCTGCTGGGATTGTGTCAGAACTACATGTAACAGGGCAGACGCACGGCACCAATAGTCTATGGGCCGTAACGCGGACGCCATGCGTCCTACGGCCAAACCGGTCACAGAACCAGAACCGGCTCCCAAAGCCGGACCGGAGCATAGTATAAAACAGGTCTGGAAACCAGACAGAGACTGGTAAACGGGGAACTAAGGTTCTGGACCGAATAAAGACCCGGTTCCTGGACTTAACGTGTTCGGTGCGCCTGGCCCGATAGGTTGGTACCGCTCACAAGGCAGTGTGACCCCCCTGCTCCAATTTATAGCTCCAAAAAGGGTTTTAGGGCAAAATCCCCCTTTAAAAAATGGGAGGTAACATCCCCTCCCACAATGGGGAGGGGAGATGGATAGCCTGGCAGCATAAATTGGATGGTCAAAAACCAGGCTGGTGTCATCGGAAGGGGGTTGTGCGGCCGGCATATCCAGGGGTGTCCATCACCATCACCATAACCTCTTGACATACCCCCTTGTAAGAGCTCCTCACCACGCTGCATGCTTAAGGTAAACTTTGCTTGTTATTGTCTCTGTGTATTGCATAGCTGTTGTAACCCACCTCAGAACCGCATAGTTATTTAATCTGTAATACTCCATACTTCTTTATAGTTAAATGCTTGTAAACTCTGCCTAGCGTGCTTATAGCCATTAAAACGTATATTTAATTGAGCTGTCTTCTTGCCTTAAACCCGGAATTTGTGTGTCCAAAGGCGGTTTGCCTGGTTACCCTAATAATAAGAGGGCCGGACAAGGTTTTGGGGAACCCGGTGGGCGTGTGCGGCGGTCTCTGGTTAGTAGTGGGACCACGTGACGCCCCGGTTTCCTGACACAGGGGATCCAGAATAATGCAAAAACCAGGGTGGGGTGGAGCAGGACGTACAGTATACTTATAATACCAATTCTACAGGTGAGTATTTCACGGAATTGTATTATTCTTAGTATACAGTACGTCCTGCTCCAGATAGATTACTTACACTTGGGACATCCAATAGCAGTGTCCATAAAATAGGGTGGGATCCCCAATAAAAAAGGTAACAGCAGACAGTTTAAACCACTGCCGCCTGCAAAACCTTGCGGCCAAAAACAGCAACAGCTGAGGCCTTAACATCAACCTTGTAAAATTTTGAAAAGGTATGAACAGAAGACAAGTAGCTGCCTTGCAAACTTGTTCAACAGAAAGCATGGTGCTGGAAGGCCCAAGAGGCACCAACAGCACAAGTAGAATGAGCAGTAAGGCGGAAGGGAGGATTCTTCCCCTTAGCAGAATAGACCTGAATCACAGCCTGACGGATCCATTTGCCGATAGTAGACTTGGCAGGAGCCAAACCCTTCCTAGGACCAGAAGGGACCACAAATAGAGCATCAGTTTTCCTGAAGGACACAGTTACTACTAGGTCATACTTCAGACACCTGACCACATCCAAGCAATGCAAAACCCTTTCCTAAGCATTGCTAGGATTAGGGCACAATGAAGAAAGAACAATATCTTGATACAAATGAAAAGCAGACACCACCTAGGCAGAAAATAAAGCTGGAAGCGGAACACCACCTTATCCTGGAGTCTCTCAAAGTATGGGGGCTGGATAGACAGAGCCGCCAGCTCAGACACACGCCTGACCGAAGTAATAGCCACCAGAAAGACAACCTTGAGGGTAAGTACAGCCAGAGCAGCATCCTGAATAGGATCAAAGGGAGCACCCTGCAAGGCAGGCAAGACCAAGTACAAATCCCAACAGGGATCATAGGTTTTCGTGGGGAACGCACATGAGTAACCCCCTGAAAGCAGTCTTAACCAAGGAATGCTGAACAAAAGACTTCTGAAAGAAGACAGACAGGGCAGAAACCTGAACCTTCAAAGTACTGAGTTGGAGACCCGACTCCAACCCATGCAGTAAAAACTCCAGAACCCTGGGAACTGAAAACACCCAACAGGGAAGAGACCTAGACTCAGACCAGTCAATGTAGGTACGCCAAACCCGTAATAGATGGAAGAAGAAGTCTTCTTCCTAGCCTTCACCATGGACTCAACCACCGAGGCAGACAAGCCTTTCTCCATCAAGATGGAGGTTTCAGCAGCCAGGCCGTCACAGCCAGAGTTTATAATTGGGATGGCGTAAGGGGCCCTGAGTGAGCAGATCTGGCACTCCTGGCAGAAAGTACTGATCTACTGCCATCTGCACCATGTCTGCGAACCACACTCTTCTTGGCCACCTGGGGGCCACCAGAATCACTGGCCCCCCTTCCAGAGCAATCTTGCGCAGGACCCTGCCTAGCAGGGGGAATGGAGGAAAGACATACAGAACCTGAATGTCCTGCCATGACATTACTAAAGCATCCGTGGTCACGGCTAGAGGATCCTGGGACAGGGAGACAGAGGCCGGGAGCTTGTGACTGTGACGGGACGCAAACAGATCCACATCTGGTTGGCCCCAACGTTGACACAGAGATTGGAACACCCTGTTGCAGAGGGACCCTCCCGGAATGTATACCTCTGATATGCAGGGAACATTGGCCTCCACCCAGGTCAAGATCAGGGAACTACCTGGAGGGCCCTCTTGCTCCGGGTCCCTCCCTGATGATTGATGCAGGCAACTGCCGTGAGATTGACGAGCGCCCTTTGAACAGGCAGGCCCTGAAGATGAGTAGAAAAGCGAGCTAGAACTAACCTGATCGCTCACAGCATCAAAACATTGATAGGTGTATGGGCCTCCTAAGGGCCCCACCTCCCCTGGAACCGCAGGGACTTCCAGAAACCCCCCCCCAACCTGATAGACAGGCATCCGTGGTGACCGTCTCCCAGGAAGGGGCAACATACAAGAGGGACCTCCTTACCAGGGGGGAAAGCACACAGACCCTGTCCAGGTATGCTGGGTCCTTGTCCCATACAGACAATAGGAGAAGTTGCAGAAGCCCCAAGTGGGACTGAGCATAAGGGACCGCTTCCAAGCACGCCACCATCAGGCCCACCAGCTGCATCCTCTGCCTGGAGGAGGGACGGGGACAGCTAGGAGGGACTGACCTGTGCAAGCAGATTGTCCACCTTCTGCTGAGGAAGGAAGATCCTTGCCAGAACTGTATCCAGATTCATTCCTAGGAATGGAGTTACCAAGGAAGGGGACAGTGAGGACTTGGGATGGTTGATCACCCATCCAAATGACTCCAGAATGGACACCACCAGCTGAGTATCCAACTTTGCCTGATGTAGAGACTGGGAAGTGATGAGGATGTCCAGGTAGGGCAGCACGTGGACGCCCCTTGGCCTCATCAGAGACATCACCCCCGCCAGCACCTTGTTGAGCACTCTGGGAGCTGAAGAGAGGCCAGATGGCAAGGCCACAAATTGGCAGTGTTGATCTTCCAACGCGAATCTGAGGAACCTTGGTGTCCTGAAAACACAGGGATGTGAAAGTAAGCATCTTTGATATCCACAGACGGCATGAAGCCCCCGGGGCGCAAGGAGCCGATGGCCGAGCGCAGAGTTTCCATGCGGAAATAGCCTGAACTTGACAATTTGCTGAAGATCTGTAAATCCAGAATGGGCCTGACTGACCCATCTTTTTTGGGAACTGTGAAAAGGTTGGTGTAGAGTCCCTTGCCTCTGTCTGTTAAGGGAAATCTGCAAATGACCCCCAGACCCAGCAGGCCTTGCACGGCCTGCGCCAACACCTGAGCAGAGGCAGGGACCAGGAGTACCCGGGACCTGATAATCTTGGGGGAGGCCGCACAGCAAACTCTTGTAGCCGGAGGACACTCCCTCCTGAATCCACCGGTCTGAGGCGTGATGCCTCCAGACTTGAGCAAGGTGCCGCAGCCGTCCCCTCACCCTGACGGGCGAGGGCGCCCCATCATGCTTGAGGGGACTTGGGAGAGGATTTGGGCTTAGCCCCCCCGGAGGAGCCAGGGTGTTGTCTTCTGCTCCTGGGACAGGAATCTGCGCGAGCCCCCCGCGTAGGACACCCCTGGTTCCTGTTTAACACCATGGTAGGGGGTAGAAGGGGGGCCCTGGCCCCGAAGGGGCCAAGACAGCAGTCTGCGCTGGGGTAACTTACCTCTCTTACCAGACAGGTCTAGACGGGCCCCAAACAGGTGTAGCCCCTTAAAAGGAAGCCCAGTAAGGGCCTTCTTCGCAGCATTGTCAGCACCCCACTGTCGCAGCCAGACCAAGCGACGTATAGCCACCAGGAGGGCAGAAGTTCTTGCACACAGTCCTATGATCGGGAAATCCACCTCGGGGGGTGGGGGATGACCAACATTTAACCACCTCAGGTGGAAAAGGATACTTCCTATCCCAATTCCTTGGAACCCTGGGAAGTTTACTGGAGCACTCCCATTCCTTGAGCACAAGAGTATGGAAATGTGCCTGCTCTAGAAATTCCAAACGTGATGTTGCGGTATGGAAATGCTCCCCTCTTTGCCTGGGAGCCTCACCAGGGAGAGAGATAGACAGAACCTCAAAGATCTGGGTCAATAATCTGTCAGTGTCATCCGGGGCCCATGGGTCAGAGCTAGAATCGTCATGACCCCTTGGTCTCTCATCAGATGAGCCTGAGTCAGAAAAGAGCTCTCCTTCATCAGAAGGGGTATAGCCACACAAATTCATAAACTCCTGAGATCCCATAGGGAAAACAGTAACATAAGGCGTCAAGTGCCGCATCTTACCAGGGCCCTTACGCGCTAAAGACCTCGCAATAATCTGTTCAGCAGTAGGTCGTCTAGAAGACACATCAGGCTGAGAATCCCCACAAGTATGCAACTCAACAGGAGAGAGATTTAAGCTGGGGGGAGTAATGAAACGAGGTGCAGCCACTGGCAGACCAGATTGCAAAACCAGCTCTTGCTCAGCACAGGGTACGCAGACCCATGCCTTGTCAGCGTCAGCATGCAATTGTCCACACGCCATACACAGCCGGTCTTGTCCCAAGGGGACCCCGGTCACATTATCCTGAGATGCCTCCATATGGTGATTATTAGGCACAATATGCCAGTAGGGATTGAGGCTATAAAGCAACCCTGGATGCCCCAATGACCCGCTAGGGAAGTGGGAGTCATTTTACAAGGCCCGACTATCAATTACACCGGTCCGGGAGAAGCCAATGGATTCACCCGTCTGAAAGACACAAGGAGAAGAAGGGGTGTCAGAACCAAACACACTACAATGAGTATAAAGCTGCCCGCGAGGGCACTTACGGACCGCGGTAAGTAAGAACGTCACACGCGCGCGCGACCTGACAACATGGCGCCGAGTACCTCGAAGGGCAGGCTAGAGCGAAACGTGACGCAGGGCGCGCCAGGCCAGGCCCCGCCCTCCCGAAGAGCGTGAAGTCCAATCGACAAGCAGCCAATGAGGACGCAGAAGTGTCTGAGGTAACACCGCCGCCCGGCGCGGAACATCCAAATGAAGGAAAAGGCGCGCACGGCGGCAGCGTTTGCAAGAGTAAAAAGACAAGTTAGTGCGGCGGCCGACACCACAAATACTAGTCCAAAAAGACATTACCAAGGCCATATGCAAGTAATCACGACACAATGACACCCACACCCCCCCCATTCTTTCCCCCCCCGAAGGCTACAGGGAGAATGAGGGAGGATGGCGGCCCTTTGTACAGGGCCCACCGCTACCGGGGCATGGGGCAATAATGCGGGAGGGGCATCCCATAAAGGCTCACCATCAGCCTATACCGCCTACCCTTTGGTGGGGGACTGCGGTGGAGCAGCGCTCCATAAGCACGCAAGGTGCCGCCTACCTTCACCCGACCAGAGCAGCCCAGGCTGGGAGGCACATCACACAAAGGATGGGTGGGAATAGTCCAACAGGGCCGCAGGCTAATAGCCCCGCTCACCTGCGACAGTGATAATTTCATGTCTTCGCAGTAAGCACTGCAGAGAAATCTGGGGATTTGTGGGAGGTCCCCGGGTATTTGAGGGGACGGGAGGAGCCTGTTTTACATATCTCTGCAGTGCAGCGCAATCTGGCGGAGGATAACCCAAGTGTAAGTAATCTATCTGGAGCAGGACGTACTGTATACTAAGAATAAAGGTGTGGCAGATGCTGCCTGTAATCCCCCACTTGCCCGCTAGTCTGACCCCTATATCCTATTGCCAGTCCACCCACAATTTCTTGGGGCAGCCATTTTCTATCCCCACCTCTGCAAGAGAAGATGTAACAGCTAAGCACCTACCCATTACTGGTCAATAATAAAAAGCAAGGGGCTGCCCAGGAGCCCTACCTGTATCCAATAGTTCACGTGTGGGCCCCTACTGGAACGTGTATTTCACTGTGAGAGATGGGTGGTAGCAACTTCCCCGCAAATTTGTTGCTCTACCAATAAGGTGCTTGGGTCCATCCTACTCTGATGGAACAGGGGTGATCTCTATTGTGGTACTTAGGAGAGATTCTTTAACTGCTTCCTCTCCGCACGAGGAGGAGAGATAGAGATGAGGAGGAGCTGAAACCTCACATATCTGGTGCAATAGCATCCAGATCAGTATCCACATGGCAGGGCACTAAAGCTGGCATTACACGCCACCAAGCAGACAGATGTCAGCCATAGGTTGTAGAATACGACATATGAGAGAGGAGGGCAGGCGCACCCTGCATATACAGCCAGGAGGAGTTTTCTTTTTTTTGATGCTTTCAGTCCCCACCTGTCGGTTGAGGCGATAACCCCAGAGATAAAACATCTTGGCGTCCCCATTATGGTAAAAGAAAGACATTACTTACCCAACAAACAACAGACTCCCATTAAGTTCAGCAGGCCAAAGCAGTCAATTTCAATACCATTATCTTTGGTGACAACATGCTACCGAGTCAATCTCGGCGTGTATCCCTGATTCCAAACATGAGGGAGTAGGCTCCCTTGTTGATTGACAGCAGGGGGCACACCACATGAGAATCAACAGCTGATATATGATCAGTGATGGACACTCGCATGCACCATAGACAGGTCGTGGTTGCATTCTCACTTTTGGAGCTGATTACACAAAAGTCAAACATCTTCAACCCACATGACTATGGGCTGTCAAGTAATCAATTTCTTAAATGTGGAGGGGTAAGGAAGACTGTCCATGTATAACTTGTGGTTCAATAAAATTTCCCAGCCAATATGTACTTACGCATCAGCTAAACTTCATTTATGTTTATAATTACTTTTTATTAAAAGAACTTTTCTAAATACAACAAAATATCCAACCACTGTTTAATTTACCAGTCAGTTACTGAGATACTGTATACATACTCATGACATGTTCTCTGTGATTATTTTCTACTAACAATAGCAAAATATTACAATTATAAAAACATCCCAATAAAGCATTTCTCCATTTGTGATACACTGGAGAGGTATTTGAAATCTTGATTCCTTTGCAATTTATATAAAATGTGTGTCTACCCTAATAAGCACACTTTTTGGGGTGGAGCAGCTAAAACACACACACACCATCCAACTTAATACCTTAATTAATACCTTAATTGGGATCGCTGGCGAGGTGAGTGGTACTGGGCTCCATAAGGAGGGCTCTAGAGAGCTGGTCACTCCTCTTTAACTTCAGCACAGTAGTTAACCCTATTTGGGAGTCTATTTCCATGCTTACATGGAGTAGCAGTGCTACCTTCCCATATTCCACAGGCTATTAGCATGAAAGTAAGCCTTAGTAAAAAAAAAATATAACATGCTAGTAAAATCCAGAGTAGCTACAGTCAAATCCAAGGAAGGAATTGTTACAAACAGTATTGGGCACCCATGTCCTAGACAGAATGCATTAGATCTTTACTAGTGTGACCCAATTGTACTTAAAACCTAAGTGTTTGGAAATCACTTGCTTTATTCCAATGAGTGGGCAGTAGGCCCATGGAGGCCCAGGAAAAAGTACCAATTCCCCAGAAGGCTGCTCTAGCTATATTTACTTTTTTTGTGTTATTTAAAACTAGATAAGTAATAAAATATTTCCAAAAGGTGCAGTATTTATTGTGTAAAGTGCTCAAATAAAATTCAGAAAACTATTTTATTAAAGTAATGTCAACAGGGTTGGTCTAGGTGGGTCACCAAATTTGTGAGTCGGTTAAAAGTGTTGTGCACCACTACTTAACTCAATACAGATTTTATTACATTACTCTATGAAAGGGGCATGACCTATCTTGCTACTGTCAATGTGGAAAACCTGTGTTATCTCCTCTAAATACTTGCTCCATCACTTTCTCAAAATATTTGCCAGTTTTCTGGTAGATTTTGCTTGTATGTACATGACAATTTCCCTAAAAATCTTCGCTATCCAAAATCATACATTCAGTTCTTGCGACAGCTTGTATTTAGGTTGAAAAGGATTTTTTTTGTTTTAAATGTTATATATAAAACATAGGTAATACACCTAGATTGTATTGGAGCTAGCACCAAATGGTTAGGCCTCAGAATTTAAATACTGTCACATATAAAGTTCAAGTCATCTCAATGAGGTTTCAAATAAACACGTTTATCCAAAAAGAAGACTGTCATTATATGACAGTAAAAAGCAAATATTAAAATATTTAGGTAGACAGCAGAAAGCTTTTTTCTAAGGTGTCAATTTTAACTGTCTACAAATGTCATTTAATGGGCAGAAAACCAGCCTATATTTTTCAGTTTTACAATTTGGAAATTTGACCATTGCTTTGCTGATTTGCAATCTATCTAAATGTTACTAGACTTTGTTAAGGATACACATACTTTTTGGAATTCATTCTACTTACAGGCATATCTGGGAAAAGGTTTCTCATGAGTTACATTTCTACTAAACTATTGTTACAGCTTCATTATTTGGCAACAAAACTGGAACCACAAATGCCATTTGATAGGTAAAACTAATCTAAGAAACAGGACTAAATACATAAGAAACCCCCGCATGCAGAAACACCAGGTTTCAGCCCCAAGCACTTACAGGTGGGTGCTGCTTCACTCCACTCAGTTGGGTCCAAAAGCTTAGCCAGTGAGAAACATTATCATAGACTGAGCTTCTAGACCTGGAGTCACATGACCAGCTGAGAGGAAAAGTCACTGCCCAGACAGGTAGGTAAAGTATATTGGGCTCAAACATGCAGTTTCAGGAGGCAGACAAAAGCTTCAAGGGTGTAAAGATACTTGAACCGATAGACAACAGGCAGTGGTACAGCTTTGTGGTCAGGAAGCTTACAACAACTAATTAGGACTACGATGGTGAGTAGAGTAATTTATGACTGACCACTGTGCAAATTCAAAGCAAGTATAAAGCAGTCTATAAGAAACTGTTCACCTAGGATGGATTTTGAAGGCAACCAATGATTACTATGCATCTTTAACGGCAGGAAACGGCAGGTTACATACAGCAAGCCCTGTGTTACAAGTAGCACATAAATACATTCCAGCTATTGCTTTATGTCACAGACTTGAGTGTCTCTGATCGAAAATTATTTTCTGAATTAGGAACAATGTGTAGCACATAGCAGGACAATCTTTGTTTTTAAGGATTTAAGTCTCTATTTCCTTCTAAAAGTAAGTGTAGTGTAGTACAACTAGTTTAGACAGGTTTAAGAAAACCAGAATGGATTATGAGTAAAACCTTAAAGGCAAATTAATTATATTTACAGCAGTTTTATACAAACCTAAACACCAATGCATGAAATATCTAGCAGTGCATATGTAGACATTCTGTGTATGCTTATTGGAGAAAACATTATATGCTGATTTTTCATAAACCTAGGACTGTATAAAGGTTTGAAAGTCCAGCAGCATGATCTTTATCTGCACCGAGATGACTTCAGGTAGCTCACAGTACAATACGAATCTTATGCGCTCATTCTGCCCCAGTACAAACAAATAATTAGGTCAATGTAAAAAGATGGACTTCAATGGTTGGAAAAATCAAATGCACCATGTTTACAAGCTTTGTCTAACTGCATCCAGTCAGAGTGAGATAAAACATTCTTGTTATCTTTTATTGTACATCTGCTCAATTAATAACAGAATGATATACCTATTGTAGGAATACATGCAGACACACTGCACACAAACATACACTACGAAAAGGTTCCATTTTATGTGGAATATGAATTGTGTTTTGGTCCTGTCAATACATGGAACTAATGTGTCTCCAGAAATGTTCTGCTGAACAGGAGTTAAATGGAAGTGCACAATGACTCTTATCCCAAACGGCATTGCTTGACTGAATTATATTATACAAGAATCCTAAATTCATAGTACATTAGTTTTTTACACTGTGCAACTAGTCAGATAGTTTGTAAATAATTACCAATCTCCAGAAAGTTTGGTATTCTGGTCTCTCTTAGGGGGGGCAGGAGGTGGTCCCCTTCGTAAAGTTGCATAGCCTGAAAAATGGCTGCCTCCATAGCAGTTTGGTTTTTTATTGTCTCCTAATAGTTCTGGTGGTGGTGGAGGAAGTACCATGTCATCCATTGTGGCAGTGGGTTCCGGTCTGGATAAACGGGCTGAAGACAATGAACTATGCCGTGTAATAGATTTTCGCTGCAGAGTCTTATTAAGGTCCGCAAGAAACTCTGGCTGCACGCTTAGGCTGGGCTTTGGTGACGTTGGTATATTAGGACTGACAGGAGGAGGTTCTGACATTTCAGCTTGCATTAGCCTCACACTGTCATTTCGTTTTGGCCTAGTAGGTGGGGGTGCCTTCTTAACAGATGATTTTGACCATGTCTGAGGTTGAGGGTTCACTACAGCAACCTTTGGAGAGGTGCTGCCAGAAAACAGAAGAGGAGGGCCGTCTGGAGGTGGTGGAGGAGGAGGGGGTAGAAGCTCAAGATCTGCTGGTGGAGGTGGAAAATCAGGTTCAGAATCAGATGGTGGAGATGGAAACTCTGTATTGGCTTCCTTTGCTGAGGGCAACATCTGTGTAGAAATGTTTCCTTGCTGAAAGACCATGGGTAAATTAACCCCAGAAAGATTAAGTTTAACTGGCTTTGGTGGAGCTGCAGGTGGATGTGATAATTCTTTAGATGGGGATCCAGGAGATTCCTCAAATTTGCTGACAAGGCTGTCCACAGAAGACTTCTTGGATTCATAGTACTCAGCAGAACTGTTGGATTTAATGCTAGAATTGCGCTGTGGTGTAGGTGGTGGCTTTTTGCCTCCTGGGCTTGATGTCTTGTTTGATTTTTTAGCAGGGGAGCCAGTTTTGTCTGGAGTTGGAGAAGATGGAGGCACTGGTGAAGTTGAAGGAGGAGGTGGAGGTGGTGGTGGTGGAGGCAGCAAATCTAAACTACTTTCAGGAGGAGGAGGAGGAAATTCAGGTGATGAAACAGAAAAAGGCTGCCATTTTGGCTTTGCTTTAACAGCTGGTGGAGACTGTGGTACAGTACTTGGAGTTGGTGGCTTTGGTGATTGGGAATCCGAATAAGGCAGCTGTGGGAACTGACTGGCAATCTGCTTAACTGATGGCATTGTTGACTGCGGGGAGGATGGGGGCTTAGCTGAAAAGCTTTGTTGTTTAGGCAGTGTTGGAGGAGGTGTTGGCCCTGATGAGACTGGTGTAACTGAAAAAGGCTGTGAATTTGTGAACTGGAGCTGCTTTTTTGGTGCTGTAGGTGGTCCTGTGACATTGGTTGTTGGTAGATTTGCCCCTGAAGATGCTGCAGTTTTAACATGCATGATTTGCTTATATGGGGCTTGAAATGAAGGAGGAGGGGGTGGTGGTGGAGGAGGAGGTGGAGGGGGTGGTGAAGGAGGGGGTGGAGGTGGTTGTACAGTCTGTACTGTATTATTCTGGACTTGACTCATTTTGAGAGGAGGTGGTGGTGGTGTAAACTGCGGCATAGATGGAGCACAAGGGTTTGGTTTTAACATTGCCATTGCAGAGCCTGGAGGAGGAGGTGGGGGAGGAGGAGGTGGTGGTGGTGGTGGTGGGATAGCTCCATTCGGAGTCACAACCACCTGTGGTTTTGCTACCATTGCATTGTGCTGAGTTGTGGGGATTACAGAAGGTGCTTTAAATGTTGGTCCTGGATACTGGGCAGCATTTTGCAATCTGGTAATTGTACTGTACTTTGCAAACAATATAGGTGCAGATTTGGACTGAGTGGGGAGTGGGGGAGGAGGGGGTGGTGGTGGTGGCGGTGGAGGAGGGGGTGGTGGAGCAAAAGGTAAAGGCTGCGAAGCCTGGGGAGAGGCCGCTTTGAACTGGACATTTGACTGTGGTGTCAGAGAAGTTAAGGGACGATTTAAAGTTTCAATCCGAACCTAGAAGTAAAAGACAAAATACATAAACATAACCAGATACGTAATCATATCTTTTTAACAGCACAGACAATACTTCAACATATTAGCGGTTTACAGAGGAATAATGTAGTGACAACTTTCAGGCAGACATTGGGTCTACCTGAAGGCAAGAGGGAACAACAGTAAATAGGTGCAGGTATTGCAAGCAAAAGTTTAAATTTCCAGTACAGTGTAGAAAAAACAAAAACAGTGAAACACAATGATTAATGTATGAAAATATGGCACAAACAACACTTGGAGATGACCGACAACACTGGGACAGCAGCTTAAAAGATAGCAGACAACAGAGAAGAGGCAAGTTAAGTTGAGCATAGCTTTAGTTGACATACTGCAAGATAAGGTCCTGAAAACAGATTCTATTTTCAGAAAGAAAAATGGTGTCCCAGTATGATCTAAGGTCCTTTCAGTACTTATTTACAGATGCAGATGAAAACTGAGAGAAATCTATACATGCCCCCCTGCTCACAGACATGACCCCTTGCAGTCCTGTGGGCTGCATAGGTCTCATTTATGAGCTGGAATAGGACCACTGCAACCCGCAGGACTCTGGATCGCCCTGCAGGCAGTCAGATGGAGAGGGCAACAGATGCCATAACAGGAACATCTGCAGGTGCATTCTATCATGAATGGTTTGCTGGCTAGAAGAGAATGTACTTACAAATAACCTACTCCCAATGGATTTAACCAAACCTTCAGCTCAGATTTAACCAGGATGCATTTTTTTTTTTTTTTTTTAACCTTAGATTTCTTTTCAGACCTAATTAGGGATTTGGGGGTTTAACAGAGCAGCCATGCATGTGCCTTTGGACCCAGGAAAGGTAAGCAGTTACTGCTGATCGGGGGGGGGGGGGGGGCGCATCCCCAATTTGGCCAGTCTGTGTGCTTATGACGCTGCAGGCATCCTGCATCTATTTAGATGGTGCATATTCTTTATGCACTCTTCCTCAGTGTGAACTAGTGAGTATTCAGAAATGCTCTGGGCTCAATCACAAATGTTTCTGGTGTGGTAAGGTGTAGTGCATTGCTCCACATTAAGTTTGGACATGACTTTCTGCATGTATCGCACTGCAAATGCATTCCCACGACATGCATGCACCACACTCAAAGTGAAACGTTAGGACTACAGCTGCGCAGGTAAAACACAATGTTGTTTTTGGTACAACAAAATGTTACATGCTATAAAATGCAATGCAGAAAAAATGTGGTGCATAAATTTGCACATTGCAGTACAGTACAACAACCCAGAATCTTTCAGGTTCTATAGCAGTGTGTAGAAACTTACAATAACCGCTTTAAAAACCAAAGATAACAACAAAACTCTGGTGACATGTTACACAAATGCATATGCAGTTTAAAATATCCCCTTAGGTATTATGGCGTTAAACTAAGAAATGTTGATGGCCCTGCTGCTTACATAATCATGAACTTGACAGAAGCGCGGAGCTTGTGAAGTCAGACAAAATCATTATTAGCTGTTTTTCACTTTTCTATTACCAGTGCCAGGTCATTAATCTAATACACAATATTCATACAGTAGGACCAATTCTGGGGTGCCAAAAAGGTTAACCAAACAGAAGCCATGGGGTGCTTGTGTTAGGGTATGATCGTGTTTTTCAAGAAAGTATTAAGGGTTCTTTAGAAAGTTAGTCTGGAGGATTCCAATTAATAACATCCAGGTTAAAGGTGCTTTTCAGATTACCCCTGACCTTAATATTGCCCCGTACAAATCGCTGTGGGCTTGATGGACTTAGCAGATGTGGGCTTCATGTTTGGTACCTGGGACAATGAGGCAACAGGAGAGACACGAGCAGTGAAACAAAATGCGTAGAGATAGAAAAGCAAAATGATGCAAATGTGTATATTTTGACCCCATTCAGTAGGATTTCCCATTCAACACTAAAATGTACAGATTTATTGTATATATTTAACAGTAATTTGGTCAACATATTTTGTTTTATCTTGCCATTAATATCTATCAGCTATGTACACAAAACTTGCTCAGTGGAATGGCCTTGTGACAATACCATGGATATGATTTGGTAAACAAATAATGGTTACTGAACATTTTTCTATATAATAGGATGGGAAATCAGTTGTGGGGTACAACAAATTAGTTAAGATCTCAGCAGCCCTCTATCATGCAGCCCAGCAAGCTGCTCATGCCTTCTTTGTCTACATAGGCAGATACTGTGCAGGCGCTGCTACCTTGCTGGACTCCTCCAGCTGCGTTCCCCTCTTCCAAGCTTCAGAGAAGATGGAACTCACGATGCTCTGGGAGCGGACATGGCAGGTGGCCAGTGAGTCTGAAAGTCCGCTGTCAGACTGGTTGGAATGATTGGACTGAGATTCTGCCAAAAAATAGAAAAATAATATAGTTTAACAGCAGTTTTAGCAACACCATCTCAAAATACAGCATGAGATTTATTCAAAATGAACATTCACATCTGTTAAACATATGTAGATTTATGTCCTACGAAAGTCAGCTAAAAATACAATTTTGTGAGTACTCACCTGTAAAATGGTTATTACGAGTATGTCACACACCCCACTTCCAAAAATTCATGACACTTGGGAACCCGGCCTGTAGAGGGCAATCTTGCAGAGATGACATGGAAAAAGGAGCCCCTCCTGGTCCATAAGTACTGGGTTCCTCCCACTATTCCTCAGTCTTTTTAAAAAGTAGTGAAGAACCAGGAAGAGCAAATTATATTCAATAACTGAAAAATAGTTTGAAAATAATAATCACCATATAAAGGGTCCCTTAGAACAAAAAAGGGTGGGGGAAGTGGGGTGTGTGACATACTCGTAATAACCATTTTACAGGTGAGTACTCACAAAATGGTATTATTCCTAGTATGTCACACACCCCACTTCCAAATATTCATGACACTTGGGACATCCAATAGCAGTGTCTATAATGGGTGGGGATCCCAAAGGAATAATGCACATCAACCTTGTAAAACTTAGAAAAAGTATGCACAGAGGACCAAGTCGCAGCCTTGCAAACTTGTTCAACAGAAGCCTGGTGCTGAAAAGCCCAGGAAGCTCCAATAGCACGAGTAGAATGAGCGGTGACACGAAAAGGGGGTACCTTCCCCTTAGCCATATAGGCCCCAATGATGGCCCGACGTATCCACTTACTAAGGGAAGATTTGGCAGGAGCAAAACCCTTCTTGGGCCCAGAAGGCACAACAAAAAAGGCATCCGTCTTGCGGAAGGCCGAAGTAGTAACTAAATAATACTTAACACAACAAACTACATCCAAAGAATGTAAGACCCTTTCCTTGTCGTTACTAGGTTTAGGACACAAGGAAGGAAGAACTATATCCTGATTTAGGTGGAAAGCAGACACCACTTTAGGAAGGAAATCCGGTTTAAAATGGAAAACAACCTTATCTTGATGCCTCTCAAAATAAGGGGCTAGAATAGACAAAGCCACCAGTTCAGAAACTCGGCGGACAGAAGTAATAGCAACCAAAAAGGCAACCTTCTGAGTAAGAATAGGAAGAGGAATATCCTTCAAAGGGAGCGGCCTGCATAGCTGAAAGCACCAGGTTAAGGTCCCAAACAGGAAGTATAGGCTTTCTGGGAGGCCGCACATGCGCGACGTAGATGAGGATCCCACTCTGTGATGTAGAAAGACGACTTCTTTTATTCAAATTAAAAGTGGAGATGCAAGACAGACCATGGAACATGCCACAATCAATAATCTGTGAATTGTATACAGCGGTCCCTTTAAAACTTCAGCAGCAGCTCCTCTATGTATATGGCGCTGGCATGAAGTCCCAGGGTGTGTATCCAAAAGTTCAGAGCTTGTCTATAAGCTCTACACAGTCCGTTAGTTGATAGTAAAATAGGGAAGAAGACCCGGAAGACGAGAAATCGAAACGCGCGTCGGGACTTTACACTTCACTACCAGCTGACTGTGCTGACAGGCTGAAACCAGCTGGAAAGGATTTTATTCACGGCCTATTTTACTATCAACTAACGGACTGTGTAGAGCTTATAGACAAGCTCTGAACTTTTGGATACACATCCTGGGACTTCATGCCAGCGCCATATACATAGAGGAGCTGCTGCTGAAGTTTTAAAGGGACCGCTGTATACAATTCACAGATTATTGATTGTGGCATGTTCCATGGTCTGTCTTGCATCTCCACTTTTAATTTGAATAAAAGAAGTCGTCTTTCTACATCACAGAGTGGGATCCTCATCTACTTAAACTATAAGTCATATTCAAAAGTGGCCCAGGTTAGGTGTTTACCGCCGGGCCTGGTGGGTAAGTCCCATTTCGTTTTACCTATTTAGAGTCAATTCTATAGTAGGTATGTTACTTTATAAATGTATTGAGTAATAAATATTAAACTGCAAACGCAAAAATCTCATTTGACTTTGCAGTAACAACAATATTTAGGGATACTTGGAAAACAAGGATAAGATTAAACATCCATCTTATCCCAAACACCTGAGCATCCTACAGAAATTAGCGCGCCTGCAGATAGACTGACAGCCACAGGCAGCTTGTCTGTTGTCTGCTAGATCTATCACCTTTATTGTATACATGTAATACCAATTCTACAGGTGAGTAATCACAGAATTGTATTATTCTAAGTATACAGCATGTCCTGTTCCAGAAGATATTCCTTACTCTTGGGACATCCAATAGCAGTGTCCGTAGGGTAGGGTGGGATCCCCAAAAGTAACAGCAGACAGTTTAAACCACTGCCGCCTGCAGAACTTTGCGGCAAAAAGCAGCATCAGCTGAGGCCTTAACATCAACCTTGTAGAACTTAGAAAAAGTATGAACAGAAGACCAAGTGTCGGCTTTGCAAACTTGTTCAACAGAAGCTTGGTTCTGAAAAGCCCAAGAGGCACCAATAACACGAGTAGAATGAGCAGTAAAGCGGAAGGGAGGCTCGTTCCCCTTAGAGTAGGCCTGTATCACAGCCTGATGGATCCACACAGCACAAAGAGAGCGTCAGTCTTCCTGAAGGATTCAGTAGCCACCAAATAGAACTTCAGGGTCCTGACCACATCCAGAGAGTGTAAAACCCTCTCTTTAGAATTACTATGATTAGGGCACAGAGAAGGCAACACAATGTCCTGACTGAGATGAAAGGCAGAAACAACCTTAGGCAGAAAATCTGGCTTAAAACGAAACACCACCTTGTCCTGGTGTCAAAATAAGGAGGCTTGATGAAAAGCGCCGCCAACTCAGAAACACGCCTAACAGAAGTGATGGCCACCAAAAAGACCACCTTAAGCGTAAGAATGGACAAAGGGGCCCCTTGCAAGGGCTCAAAGGGAGACCCCTGCAGGGCAGATAAGACCAAGTTCAAGTCCCAGACTGGTAACATAGGCTTACGTGACGGATGCACGTGAGTAACCCCCCTGGAAGAAGGTCTTGACCAGGGGATGCTGAGCAAAGGATCTTTGGAAAAAAATGGCCAAGGCAGAAACAAGACCTTTCAGAGTACTGAGCTGAAGACCCAGATCCAAACCATGTTGTAGAAACTCCAGGATCCTAGGAATAGAAAACACACGACAGGGAAGCGAGTTAGACTCACACCAGTCAATGTAAGTACGCCAAACCCTGTAGTAGATGGAAGAAGAGGACCTTTTCCTAGCCCTGATCATGGTATTTACAACCGAGGCAGGCAGCCCTTTTTCCATCAAGATGGAGGTTTCAACAGCCAGGCCGTCAAAGCCAGCATTTGTAAATTGGGGTGGCGTAGGTGCCCCTGAGTGAGCAGATCTGGAACCCGTGGCAGGGCGTACTGATCTACTACCAGCTGCACGATGTCTGCGAACCACACTCTTCTTGGCCAACAGGGGGCCACCAGTATGGCTGGCACCCTTTCCTGAGCTATCTTGCGCAACACCCTGCCCAGCAGGGGAAAAGGGGGAAACACATAAGGAGCTGAAACCCCGTCCAAGACATCGCCAGGGCATCCATGGCCAAGGCCAGAGGATCCTGGGACAGAGAGACAAAGACTGGAAGCTTGTGATTGTGACGGGACGCAAACAGATCCACATCCGGCTGACCCCAGCGGTGGCACAGGGAGCGAAACACCCCGCTGCTGAGGGACCATTCTCCCAGACGAGAGGTCCCCCTGCTCAGAGAGTCTGCCTCCAGATTCTCCACCCCTGGGATGTACACAGCTGAGATGCAGGGAACATTCTCCTCCACCCAGGACAATATCAGGGACACTTCCTTGAGGGCGCTTTTGCTCCGGGTCCCTCCCCGATGACTGATGTAGGCAGCCGCCGTTTGGTTGTTCCGAGCGGACCTTAACAGCCCGACCCCGCAGGTGTGGGGTTAAGTGGGCGAGAACCAACCTGATCACCCTCAATTCCAGAATGTTGATAGGGGCATGGGCCTCCTGAGGGCCCCACTGACCCTGGAATTTCAGGGACTTCAAAAATCCCCCCCAACCTGTCAGACTGGCATCCGTGGTGACTCTCTCCCAGCAGGGGGCCAGAAAGGATCTGCCCCCCAGCAGGTTCCTCGAGTCCAGCCACCACGATAGAGACCGCCTGACCAGAGGGGACAGGACAAACACCTGATCCAGGGACACAGGGTCCCGATCCCATACTGACAAGAGGTGAAGCTGAAGAGGCCTCATGTGAAACTGAGCATATGGAACCGCCTCGAAGCAGGACACCATCAGGCCCACCAGCTGCATTCCCTGCCTGATGGATGGATGAGGACAAGAAAGAAGGGGCTGAGGTTTCTCTTGAAGACTCTCCACCTTCTGCTGAGGAAGAAAGATCTTGACCTGAGATGAATCCAGAATCATGCCCAGAAAAGACTTCACCATGAAAGGAGACAGAGAAGATTTGGGGTGGTTGATCACCCAGCCGAATGACTCCAGTGTGGACCCCACCTGCTGAGTGTCCAGCTCTGCCTGATGGAAGGACTGAGAAGCAATAAGCATGTCGTCCAGGTAGGGAAGAATGCGATTGCCCTGAGATCTCAGCAGAGCCACCACTCCTGCCAGCACCTTGGTGAATACCCTGGGAGCCGAGGTGAGACCGAAGGGCAAGGCCTGATCTGATCCTCCAGAGCGAACCTGAGGAATCTCTGATGACCTGGAAAGATAGGTACGTGAAAGGTAAGCATCCTTGATGTCTACAGAGGTCATGAAGTCCCCTGGGCGTAGGAAAGTCACAGCTGAGCGCAGAGTCTCCATGCGAAAGTGTCTGAATCTGACAAATTTGTTGAGGAGCTTTAAATCCAGGATGGACCCATCCCTTTTGGGAACAATGAAAAGATTGGAATAATAGCCTTTGCCCCTTTCCCTCAAGGGCACCCGGCAGATGACACCTAGTTCTAGAAGGCCTTGGACAGCCAGGGACAGACCCTAAGCTGACAGGGGGTTTTGAGCTAACCGAGATTTGATGAATCTTGGGGGCGGCTAGGCTGCAAACTCTATCTTGTAACCGGAGGATACTACCTCCTGAATCCACCGGTCTGAGACATGGCGCCTCCAGACATGAGCCAAGAGTTGAAGCCGTCCCCCCACCCAGATGGGTGAGGGCGCCCCTTCATGCCTGAGGCGGCTTGGGAGAGGACTTAGGCTTGGGACCCCAGGAGGGGCCAGGGCGGCCACGTCCTTTGCCCCTGCCCAAAAAATCTTCACGGGCTCCAGCAAAGGAAGCTCCCCGTCCAATTCTGGAGCCCCTGAAGGAAGGAGAAAAGGCACCTGAACCCCCGAAAGGGCAGGGGCTGCCTTCTACGCTGAGGCAACTTGCCTCCCTTAGCAAACAAGTCCAAACGTTCCCCAAAGAGGCGCAGCCCCTTGAAGGAAAACCCAGTGAGAGCCTTCTTAGCAGCGTTGTCAGCTGCCCACTGGCTCAGCCAGACCGAGCGGTGTATCGCCACCAACAAGGCAGATGCCCTGCCACACATTCTAATGGTATCATCCAAGGCAGAGAGAACATATGCAACAAATTCCTCACAACGCAGAAGAGCTCTATACTCTTCACTACCTGCACCATCAGGAGCCCCATCTAAGAGACCCCTGAGCAGGCTTTTAATAGCAACAGCCGTAATGGCAGAGGCACAGACCAGATGGAGCGCGGTCCCCACACAGGCAAAGGCATGGCAAGCCAGCTGGTCAATGCGCCTGTCCTCCCCATCCCTCAGTGTAGTAGAGTCAGGGGAATGCATGACGGATGTGTTAGACAACCCCAGAACTGGTGCATCCACCTCGGGAGGACATGACCAACGTTTAATCATCTCAGCGGGAAAGGGATACCTCTTATCCCAACTCTTTGGTATCCCGGGAAGCCTGCTAGGCCGTTCCCACTCCTTGAGCACTAAATTATTAAAATGAGTTTGTTCAGGAAACTCCAAGCGTGGTTTAACAGTATGAAACAGCTCCCCCTGCTGCCGCGGAGCCACGGCAGGGGGAGAGATACAGAGTACTTCAAATATGTGAGCCAGAAGTCTGTCAGTATCATCTGAAGCCCATGGGTCAGACCCAGACTCAGCATAACCCCCCCTAGGCTGATCCTCTGAATCAGAGAATAATTCCCCTTCTTCCAGGGGGATAAATCCAGTAATATCAAAAAACTCCTCAGCTTCCACAGGAAAGAGAGTAACACCGGGTGCCAGATTCTGCTGCTTAGCAGGAACCTTACGCGGACCAGACCCGGCAATATGCCTTTCAATGCTGGCTACCCGGGCAGCCAAATCAGGTTGAGACTCCCCACTGGTATGCACCTCACTGGGAGTCAGGTGTAAGCGTGGGGGGGGGGGTAGGCAAAGCCAGAGGGGGCGCAGCACTAGGCCCAGCCGCAGGTAACCCAGACTGCTGCGCAAGCACCTGCTGACGTCGTCACTGACAGGGGATACCCCACACGCCACACACAGCCGGGCTTGTCCCGAAGGAACCCCGAGCACATTATCCTAAAAAGCCTCCATATGGTGATTATCACGGCACAACAGGCCAATAGGGATTGATGCTAATAAAAGCAACCTGGGATGCCCCAATAACCCGCCAGGGAAGTGGGAGGTAAGGGAATACAATAGCCCTCCAATAAGAGTTAACACTAAATAGAGGGGATAGGACCGGGAGAAACCACAAAGTTTGACCCGCCTGCAAGACATAAGCAAAAGGATCCCATAAGCAATATGCAAGACAGAGAAATACAAAATAAATCAGCCCGCAGGGGCACTTACGGACCGCGATAGGGAAACGGCAGACACACACAGCAGAGAGCTAAAATGGCGCCCGCATATACCTCGAGGGGCGGGCCGCGAAAACAGTGATGTAGAACGCGTCAGCCCCCCCCCCCCCCGAAGAGCGCGAAAAAGCGCCCACCTGACAAGGCCAGCCAATGATGGCGCAGCAGCGCCTGAGGCGATGTCACGGAGCGTAGTACAAGCGTGCGGCGGCGGCAAAAGAAACCAGTGCAATCAATTCAAGAGGGATCATAACACAACTATATAGTCAAGAATGCGGGCCAATCCCCCCCCCAAGGGGATCTACCAAGGAGAGCGAAGGGGAAGCGAAGGCCAGCCTAAAGGGAGACAACTCCGGGGACAGGGGGTGAGGGGCAGAAGACGCGGGACGGGCATCCCATAAGGCTCACCATGGGCCTATACCGCCTACCCTTTGGTGGGGGACTGCGGTTGGAGCAGCGCTCCTTAGCACCTGACAGCGGTGCTGCCTACCTTCACCCAAACCAGTGCAGCCTAAGCTGGGAGGCAGTAAAAGGAAACGGGTGGGAATAGTCCTACAGGGCCACAGGCTAATAGCCCCGCTCACCTGCGAGTATAGAGCCGTCTTCTAGTTATCGCAGCCCAGGCTGCAGAGAAGAACTGGAGAATTTGTGGAGGTCCCTGGTATATATGGGGCCGGGAGGAGCCACTTTTCTGTCTCTGCAGTCCAAGGCCATCTACTGGATGCATAACCCAAGAGTAAGGAATGTCTTCTGGAACAGGACATGCTGTATACTTAGCATAAGTGCATTGTTGTGCCTCTAGTTATTATTGCCAGCACATAATGTGATCAGATAATGATGCTGCAGGAGATCAGAAAGGAGGGTGGGGTTTCATAGTTTCAGAGAAAAGCAGCCACTCAGGACATGGGAAAGGAGTGGGGGTGTTTCCATTCTTAGTCCCCACAAGGTTGACTGGTGGACCACATCAGCGGGGTGGGGAAGGAAACCAGAATGAGGAAGTGATTTTCCGGACTAGCATGCAGATGTGGCCCTCCTGAACTACATGGGAGCGGCCATTTTGCTACACAACTTACAGTCTTGCTTAATCATGAACACGAGGAGGGAGCTGTGCCAGAAGCAGCCCACACCAAGAAGAGAGATATATGTCTTAGAAACACAGAGCATCTTGTCTGCCATTCCACTCACACAGAATAAAACGCTGCTGTAGCAAAGGAAATCTGTGTAAGGGAAGATATTATGTCATCTTATGTGCTGTCCAGGCAAGAACATAAAAACGGCCCGACGGTCTGCCACTTCTATTGTTTGGACAATGGACCACCCCATGCTGTACAAACATTCGGCCTGCATTCTTTATTGTTCACCTGTCACTCCTGACCCTCTGAAACATCAATCTAATTCAATTTGCCATGTAAAGTGGGCTAAACCATCATAGTTACCTGGTAAACTGGAAGAGCTGGATCCAGATTTCATACTGGAGCTAGACAATGATGTCCAATCATAGGCAGCTTCTGTTCTCTTCAAAGCCTCCTGATAGTTTTTATAGAGCTGCTTCCCATACTGGAAAAGAAAGGGATATTATTTTCCCCCACACACACATTAAACAGAAAACATATTAAAAGGGACATTCCGGGCAAAAGGTAAATATAGCCTGATTTTATTTTATGCTGGCTGCATGTTTCATTCTGCCTGATTTAAATTTCTTTATAACCCCCAGTGAACTCTCTGCGTCCAGCTGCGCCTCTTTGTGCATGCCTGAGTCATGCTCTGCTGCTTTCTTAAAGGTCCCCCAGAAATGAGAGGGGACAGAGTATGATGAGCAGCAGTCAGCAGAAAAGGAATGAGGTGTTATCAGAAAAGTTCCTGTGAATGCAGGTGATTAAGGACCACAATGGTATGAATAGTCTCCTCACCTTGTATATTTGGTGCTTTTGGAAATCACTTAGCCAGCTTCTAATGAGTAATTAATTGATACGCTTTAATAGCGAAGATGCCAACCACTTTCTGCAGTTTGTTGGACTCTCAATGACTGCCTGTTGGATGAGCTGTTACATTAGTTTCCTAATTAAACACTTTGCCTGGAATGTCCCTTTAAAACCAAAACTAAGAACTTGTTATCCTTGTTGTCATATGGGTCCCTAGCAGGCACTCTGCTTTGTGTTCAAAGTAGCAGATCGGACTAATGATACATTTGCATGGTACGATTTGGGCATGTGCCACTGTACACTGGCACTCAGAATTTGTGCTGCTGAATTGCTGCTGTAGTACGTTCTAAGGAGCTTGTGTTTGTATATAACAGCAAAACCTTTGGAAAATGCAAATTGTATCCAGGGAATATTGGCTAGATGCTTTAATTAACAACTATAACCATTAACAATACTATAACCGACCCAGTTAGTTCTCGGTGCAGCCTTTCCTGGTTAATATTTTATTTACCAATCATGGGCATGTCCATTTTTTTTTGGGGGGGGGGGGGATTTCTTTTACCTTCAGATTGGGCAGCAGAGGCATTCCAGGTTACAGAGGCAGATGTGCCTGATGACCCGGCATCCTGCTTGCTACACATGACTAAGATCCCCCTCAAGAGTTATAAAAAATCTTTGCAGTGCCACCTTCTTAATGCAGCAAAGTCCTGCATCCCTCTTAAATAGAAAACCCCGGACCCACCTACAATTGAAATGTGGATAGTAAAGGTTAACGAACTTATGCGGTTCGAAAATGTGATACTCTCCCGGGAAAATAGATTTGATAGCTTCACGATCACATGGTTCAACTGGATGAAGTTCTCGGAGTCTGCGCAATGCAGGGCCCTGCTTGGCGGTGCCCGGAGGCTCGCACACCCCCTGCGCTGATCCCTTTTTCCCCTCTCTTTTTCCCCTCTCTCCTCCCCACCTAGTACCTTAAGGACACACAGACGCTAGAAGTGGTCAGTAGACTGCAGTTTAATGTGACATTTTGCATAACCTCAATTGTTTGTTGTAATTCCTGAACGAGACCATGAGCTGATCCAAATGTTCTGTTTCTTAAACCCAACAATGTACTGTACCTGTACAATTTCTTTGAAAAGTATAAATAAAGAATTATAAAAAAAAAAAAAAAAAAAGAATTCCAGTCTCCTTCATGGTCAGTACAACAAATCTAGACCACCAACCAAATGTAAGCAATAAGTTGAACCAGGCGCATGATACATTGGATTTTCCATGCGTTTTCCCCATACAGGTTAAAGCAATGTGAAGAATACCTTTGCTATGCGGATTCCATTAACCCACTGGTGTAAAGTTCGGACATCATCACAACACAGATACTTGATATACTGGGACTTTTTCTGGATTTGAGGATGCTATAAAATAATAACGGTAATATCATCAATATCCTACAGTAGTTAATTGTTTAACACAAACAAAACAATATAATGGCTGTGTTCCTAAGTTAACGCTGTATGGTTAACATATCAGCAAACATGGATAATCAAAAAACAATAGCTTACCAAACCAAAACCTGACAAAAAAGCTCAGTCCGGATCTGTAGATCACTAATGCATGTGTAGATTGCATGAAATATCTGTTTTCTGAAGCTACACTGATAGGGTAGTAGCCCTCCCTCCGCTTTTTTTTTCAGTTTTAAAAAAGAATTTAAAAAACCTGACCCTCCCTAGCATGAGCCAACAGCCCGATGCAGTAGACATAGGGGCTGCCAGCTTGCCAGCCTGTATGCCCTTCGGGCACAGGTCTGGTGCTATTCAAGGGGTGCCAGGACGGAGTAACTTGCTCTTAAAGTGGATCAAAAAGGTCTTGGTTCGGCCCCTTGTGGCATCCCAGTTTACGATGCCCCACTGCATTAAACCCCCAATATCGCCCGCTAGTCTTACCTTTTCCAACGTGCCCATGGCAGAGTGGCTCTCCTCCAATCAGATCCTCAAGCAGTACCTATTAATGTGTAGCTGGAATACTTGAATAGAATAGGTAAGAAAAGCAGGCGAGATTTGGGGGGGGGGGGGGTTGATGCAGCGGAACATCCCAAACCAGGATGCCCCAAAACCTGGGATAGTGAAATCTGTGTTTTGGTGCACTTTAAAGTGGAAGGAAACCCACAAAACTTAAGCCACAGCCCATCTTCTTGGGAGTGTAAAACGGGAAATGGATATTATTGCCTACCAAATCGTCCAGGATTTTTTGCTGTGCCTCTCCACTAGCTCTATGTCACTATTGCACGCCTCCCTGTAGCCCCTGCAATGTACCATGGGAGTTTGTGCAGTCCCTGGTCAGAACTTGGGAATGTGCAATGGCTTTAACTTGAGGAGACTTGGTGGAGTACCCGAGGGGGGAAAAGATTGTGAGCTCAGAGATGATTGGTGAGGCAATGACATCACCTGCCATTCACAAAAGTGGCAATCACTCAAGGAGGCGGGTGTGAGGCTTTAACTGGCGGCATAAGTAGGGAGTAGATTGAAGCAGGAACATGCTTAAAAAGAAACATTAAAACCACAAACCTTGAAATCTAAGGTGTGTGTGCTAGAAGCTGAAATATAATCTAGATAATGTACCTTGGACACGTAATTGGTTTCCGCGTATAAAACACACACTTGTGAGCTGAAGTGCTGCAGTATCACATATTACCACCGAGTGGCAGTACATGTACAGAAAAAAAAAATTCTAAAGCTCCTATTTCAACAGTAAAAGGATGAAATGTATTTCCAGAGACTGTGTACAGAGCACATTGCCTTATAACTCACTGTGTTTGTGCCAACAAATGCAGAGGGATGTACTTTTCTTTCAAAACACTTGAGCCTGTAAAGTAATTTCCCACCAATATGAATGCAAGCTTACCTTTAGCACCAGGCAGTAGTCAGTGGGTGCTTTGTATTTGCTGCGGTACTCTTGACCATAGTAAACATTGACATGATCCAGTTGAAGAAAACAGACAAGGTCTCTAGATGCCTTGAAACAGAGGAATTCAAAAATGATGTTACTTATAATGTTTCAATTTGACATTAAATATTCAGACCATGATTATATACCGCAGCCAGAAGGCTGTCCTCTGGAGTTTTTCCTTATTGTACTTATTAGGACACATCTGATCGCCAAGAGGTCACTGGCTTTGTTGTGGCTCACCAGTTGTTTTGCTAGACCAGAACATTTGTGGAGGTCACACTGCAGAGGCTGGAGTATACACAGAGCTCAGGGCTTGGCAGTGTCAGTGCCATGTACTGGGTTAATGCAGAGTTAGGTAGGTAGCAAATCCAATTGGTAGCCGAAAATGCTGCTTTTGCGGGGATCCAACCGTTGTTCGTATTATAAGCCGATTTTCAGGTGTTGTTCAGGGTACATCAAATAGATATTTTTGTATTGCTTAAGGGCTGGGGATCCATTTAGATGGGGCACATTTTCATTGGAGCAGGAGGGTTTGATGTGCACACTTGTACACAATGTAGGACGTGAACCAGTGGGCACCTCGGCCTGATTTTAGCTCATTCCCCTGTACAAAACAGCTTCAACTCGGTTATGTTTGTTGGTCGTCTCCCATACATTGCTTGCTTCAGGTCTATCTAAAACATTTCTTTTTGACTTGGCCATTCTTTGGCCGTTTTTCCATTCTTTGGTAGAACAATGTGTTGTCATTATCTTGCTACATGACCTCCGTTCTCTTAAAGAGCCAGTCCAGCCAGACTTCCAGTTTTGAAACCACCCCCTGCCCTGCCACCATTACCTAGCACTGAAGCAGGATGGGGATTATATAAAAACAGACACTTACCTCGGCTGTAATACAGCAGTGCCCATCAACCGATCGCAGTGTGGGTAGCAGCCATTTTTCCTGGGATGTATGATGCCACTGGAGCACCATTCCTATGAATGGGAGGGTGTCCACGCACAGGGTGTGGGTAGCTTCCGCTCCCATGGCATAATGCAGCTCATGTAAGACAGCGGCACCTGATGCAGTGATCGGGCGATGGGCACCGCTGGATCACTGGTGGGGTAGGTGGCTGTTTTTTTTATTTAACCCCTGCTTTAGTGCTAGGTAAGGGTGGCAGGGTGGGGGTGGTTTCAAAATGGGCAGTCTGGCTGGACAGATGCTCTGAAACTCTCCTTTGCTTCTACAGTTCTAATTTTTTTTCAGTCCATGATGGCAAGCACCACCATGTTTCACGGGTTAAGAGTTGATTAGGGTTTTATGAAAAAAGAGCCTAATTTAAAGCTGACCAAAACCCAGGATTATCTCTTAAACCAGGTTTGGGTCCACTTCAGTGGGGCATTCCAATTTGGGAAGTCTTGCTGTGTGAAACCCACTGCAATTGCTGCTCTCCTACCTCCCTCCACGTCACCTCTGCGGACCCTCCTGTGCATCTTCTGTACTCTGCGCCAGACTCTCAACATATCATAAACCTTGCTCCAGTTTAATTGTCATTGTTCTGTGGAATAGTCTATTAAAGTATTTAAAGAATTTGTAAACATCGTGGTAGCAGAAACCTTACCTTTGCTTTACCTTTGGGCACATAGTAGATACCAGATGCTCGGAGTAGGAAATATCTCTTTTTCCAGGACTTTTTACCATCATCCTTTAGCCAGAGGACTCCCTCAATTTCTGGGACAGTTACCGAACTACCACAGAAGCATTCCTAGGGACACGAGAAAAGATTTACTAAACCTAGAAGTTCATATTTCTTTTACAGTAAGACTGAGATAAGTAATGGGGTGGGTTTACTAATACTGAGTTTACTGGGTGACCCGGAGGGGAGGGGTTTCAGTCAGGGTGCCACAGGGGCAAGGACCAAATCCCGGGATAGTCAAAATCCTGGGTTTTGGCCCACTTTAAATAAGGAAAAGTAAAACAACTCTATAAAATCTATCTGGGGAGAGGAACTATTATTAATGCTTTTAGTTCCTAAATGGAGAGTCCAACTTTCATGTACTTTTACTCAGGTCAGAAATCAGGGGCATGCCAGAGGGCACAAAGCTCCCCTACTTACCTTTCACTCGGTCTGGCTGCAGTGATCTCTCTTCCACAGCCTGGTATGTGCAATTCGGGGTTTCGGACGGAGGTATGCGGCTGTGTATGAAGCTCAGCTCAAGCTCCTACAGAGTTCTAGCCTCCAACACTTCACATGCCCATCGGCAATCTAGAACACAGCCGTATGACACCAAGTGTCACATAACAGAACTGTGAGAAAGCAATCATTGCCGCAGGATCATGGAGGCAGGGAGCCTTGAGTCTTCTTCTGTCAACCCTCTAATTTAGGGTCTTTCGGAAATCCCCAAGCATGGGCTTTCCCTTTAAAGCTCACTTGTCACCATCAGGGTTCAAGATGACAGTTTGAGGCTCCTGTGCATATGGCAATAAAGTTTCTGTAAATTTAAAGGGGGGAGGGGGCTGCAATCTCATTAAAAAAACAAATAATAGGAGTTAATAACTATGCATTGGAATGTTTATGTATCTAGTTTTTTCAGATTTGGTGTCAATGGTATCTAAGTACTAACTAAAATGAAAGGAGGAAGGAGAGGTTAAAGGAGATACACAGCAACTAAAATAAGCAAGGTGTACCAAAGCTTTGTTGCTCTCCAGTGACATTATTGACTACTATGCGGCTGCAGTGGCGCTGCATTGCAGGCAAAAAGGCTGCATGTACAGTACTTAAAGTGGAACAAAACTCTGGGCTGCCAGCCCTGTCGTCTGAAGTGATGGGGCAAGGATCAAAACACAGGATAGTTAATACAAATATGTTTTTTTGCATTGGCCACGTTTTTCAATTCTTTATTAGTTTTTTTACCCTTCTATATCAGTTTATGAATATTTCTCTAACACCTGCTCACCAGATGATGCAAAAAATGTAAACTTTAAAACAAGCACAGAAACAAAAAGGCATAAATGCTCCTCAGTTATTCACATGTATCATTCAGCTGAACAGTGATTTTATTCCATCTTTAACTTTATATAAAGACTATAACACAATGATTTGTCACTGCAGCATAATCAACTTCATATGAATTAAAACATGAAACTTTATATTCATAGGTAAATTATCAAAATGTTCAAGATGGGAAAGAAGGACATGCAGAATGGCACAAAATGGGGGGGGGGGGGGTACGGCAGCTGGGCACACCTGTTGTGACTGGGCCTCATACTTCCATACTCTTACTCACTGTTTGTAGTGCGGGTATATGGCGAGCAGGATGGCAGCCTCGCAGTAGGGTGCACAGCGATGCCCATTCTGGGAGGAAGTGTGCCCAGCTGCCCACCTCCTATGGACATGGTGCTTTATTAGCTGATAAATTGGGGGGGGCAGGAGTGGCGTTAGGATGGTTTGAAGGCATGGTAAATGAACTGATGTTGCCTTATTAAACCAAGCACTGTGCTTACATTTTCATCTTCAGCTTTGCTTTCTGTAAAAACAGCTGAAAACTAAATTGTTATATATTCTACAACATCTAAGCAAATCTAATAAGTCAATCATTAAAGTGGACCAGCACTTAAAGAGGAACTTGGGAGGCCCTGGAGTCTAAAGTACTCCTGGGCCATCCGAGTTCCTGTCCTTGGGGCTTGCCAAATTGGGATGATCCACAGTGTAAACCCCCCCCCCCAGATGCCCCGATCCACTCACCTTCTCCCAAGCCCTGACCACATCTCTGCACCTGCATCCCCGCTCACCTCTAGCTGTGTGTGCGCCCAGCCTTTCTGAATGAGCCGCGCGCGCATGCCACGGCTGCAAGGTGAGCAGGGGATACGGCTGGCGACACACTCAGCTCCCGAGTGACAGCGAGTGCGCCGCTTAGCCATTCAGCGTACTTGCTCTTGTCCGGAAGGTGAATGGGGCGACTTGGGGGGATACACAGAGCGGGGCTTCCCAATTGAAAGTCCTGTGTGTTGTTCCTCTTTAACAAAAGCATAGGGGAAGCTCTGTGGGATGTCCCTTGGTAGCCTGTCTTGTCAGTTTGCTAAGCCATCCCTTCCTTCCCTGCACAATCTCATATACATATTACACAGCAAGATCAATAATACAACCCCCGGCAAAAATTATGGAATCACCAGTCTCTGACGATGTTCCTTCAGTTGTTGAATTTTGTTGAAAAAAAGCAGATCGCAGACATGACAAAAAACTAAAGGCATTTTAAATGGCAACTTTCTGGCTTTAAGAAATACTAAAAGAAATCAAAAAAAATAATTGTGCTAGCCAATAACAGTTACATTTTTAGAACAAGTACAGGGAATAAATTATGGAATCATTAAATTTTGAGGAAACAAATAGGAATCATGAAAAACAAACAAACAAAATAACACTCCAACACATCACTAGTACTTTGTTGCACCACCTCTGGCTTTTATAACTGCTTGCAGTCTCTGAGGCATTGACTTAATGAGTGACAAACATTACTCTTCACCAATCTGGCTCCAGCTTTTTTCTGTCTCTGGATATGTAGATTAAGCTGTATTCTACTTCAGAATTCAAATTAATATCAAAATCTCTATATGGATTTCCCTTGTTATTTATTTTTATTTATTCCCTCATTGTTCTTGTTTTTTTCTGTTTTGTTCTGCTTTCTTTTTTCATGTTCATTCTCATTAATTATTATGTATTATTATTTCTTTTATGTTCTTTTTTCGTTTCTGATTTATGGAGCTGCTTTCGAAATGATCTGTGTATTGCGCTCTAAAAATCACTTTTAAAAATTGCACTTTTTTAATAATCCATTATGACCTGCTCCGTTATTATACAGTATATAATATTGAATTGGGTTTGGACCCCCCCTTTTTTTCTTTTTTGGCATCTGTGGATGGGAGTTGTAGTATATCATATATTTACTCTGTATATTTCTACATATTTAACTTAGACTAAGGTTTTTTGTGTATTTGTTTGTCATATGTTATGAGATTGTTGTTGGAATATAAATAATTGGCCTTTTAATTCTTAATATATCTTAAGATAACTATGTAATATATAGTCTTCTTGTCTAACATCTTGATGTAATATATAGTTTTTTTGTTCTAATATCCTGACGTTAGGCAACAGCACTTGTTTGTTAATAAAACGTTTGTATAAATAGAAATGATCGGCCTTTCTCCTAATATGTCCGTAGACAATTATGTAATGTATAGATTTTTTCTTTTTTAACCCTGACGTGAGGCGACAGTGTCATTTTTTCTATGTCACTGGCACTGTCTCTATTATCTATCTTTTTGATACAATGTACTGGCTTGTTGAATACACAGCCGTTACATATATATGTTACATTCTGCCAGTAATGGCCCTTCTTACGGAGACAGGTGTTGCCAGTAGTCTGACGCTGCACACTCTCGTCCTATCAGTATCGCCTACGTCAGCCCTCTTTCTCTCCATTGGCGGTTGTAATACCACGCATTAGGTACATGCCGTGATTCAATTTCTCGGCGTGCGCCGGCCGCTCATACAATGAAGTTGAAAAAGGCCCCCTAGTTAAGGTTAGTAATTATGTTCCTCCCATCCACAGATGTATTAGATTATATTATTATCTGAGATTGTATTTAAATGTATGTCCAGCAACCTGTTCCTTGTCATGATTAAGGGTGAGAACCCGAAACGCGTAGACGTGTGAGGACACCTTGCTTATGCTGCTCTTATCTATACCGCTGTGATGGATTTTTAACCAGTTTGAAATAAATGGACTTTTAAATTTGCTCTACTACCATGTGGCTGGCTTTTCCATGGCTCTTGGATACTACCAAGTTTTGAGGTGAGCGCTCTAGCCTTTGCCTGAGTGGGGGGCTGCATCTCCTGTCAATGAGCTGGCACTCTTGCCGTTTATCTGGCTCCAGCTTTCTCTGATTGCTGTTGCCAGATCAGCTTTGCAGGTTGGAACCTTGTCATGGACCATTTTCTTTAACTTCCACCACAGATTTTCAATTGGATTGAGATCCGGACTGTTTGCAGACCATGACTTTGACCTTATGTGTCTTTCTTCAAGGAACATTTTCACAGTTTTTGCTCTATGGCAAAATGCATTATCATCTTGAAAAATGATGTCACCATCCCCAAACATCCTTTCGATAGATGGGATAAGAAAAGTGTCCAAAATGTCAATGTAAACCTGTGCATTTATTGAAGATGTAATGACAGCCATCTCCCCAGTGCTTTTACCTGACATGCAGCCCCATATCATCAATGACTGTGGAAATTTGAATGTTTTCTTCAGACAGTGATCTGCATAAATCTCTTTGGAACGGCACCAAACAAAAGTTCCAGCATCATCACCTTGCCCAATATTGATTTGAGTTTCATCACTGAATATGACTTTCATCCAGTCATCCACAGCCCTTGATTGCCTTTCCTTAGCCCATTGTAACCTTGTTTTTTTCTGTTTAGGTGTTGGTGATGGCTTTCTTTTAGCTTTTCTGTATGCAAATCCCATTTCCTTTAGGAAGTTTCTTCAGTTCAGTCACAGACGTTGACTCCACTTTCCTCCCATTTGTTCCTCATTTGCTTTGTTGTACATTTTCTGTTCTCAAGGCATATTGCTTTAAGTATGCTTGCCTTTAACCACCTTCCCATGTTGTTTGTACTTGGTCCAGGTTTTAGACTGTGAACATCCAACATCTTGTGCAACACTGCGTGATGATTTACCCTCTTTAAGGAGTTTGATAATCCTCTCCTTTTTATCAAGTGACATCTCTGGTGTTGGAGCCATGATTCATGTCAGTCCTCTTGTTGCCGCAGCTCTCAAAGATGTGATCACTCCTTTTTACCTGGACACCTGATGCAGGTGTTATTGTTTGTAATGAAAATTTGCAGGGCGATTCCATATTTTGTTCCTCAAAATTGAGTGATTCCATAATTTATTCCCTGTGCTTGTTCTAAAAATGTAACATGTTACTGGCTACCACAATTATTTTTCTTGATTTTTTTAGTATTTCCTAAAGCCAGAAAGTTGGCATTTGAAATGTCTGTGACCTGCTTTTTTTCAACAAAAATCAACAACTGAAGGAGACTGGCGATTCCATAATTTTTGCCAGGGGTTGTATGTTAAATGGGGGTCCATCATTAACGTAAAGCTAGAATTTATAGCCCCTAGAAAAAAGCACTGCAGGGTTTATTGAAAGTGACTTAATTTACCTGAGGGCTAGCATGCAGCTGCCAATCATCTGACCATTTTATACATGTTTAGACCATAAATGGGAAGGGCTAGGTCCTCCTTAGGACATGTCTTACAACAAAACAAAAGTTAAACCTTTCTACTAGCAAGAACCTGAGCTTACCTCTAGCAACACTTCTTTATTTCGGTCTGCCATCTCAGATGTCTCTTTTCTTCCTAATAGGTAATTCTGAAACAAAAAGGAATAAGAATATTAAATCAAAGTATATCTCCTGGTCTATTTTTATATAACACTTGTTTGCTTCACCTTTATTTTATTTTTTATTTCAGCTATTTAAACCAATCATGATAATAAAGACATGGAAAGCAAAATGGTTCTACAACTCATAAGTCATGGAAACTGACTTGTTATATTTTCAGGCTTTCTCAACACAAAAATCTAAGGCATCAAAAAGAATAGTACAGGTTAATAAAAAAAAAAAATCACCACTTACCTACCACCAGCGGCCCAGGAGACAGCTATGTGAATACACCTGCTGCCTAAAATTGCGGGGGGTCTCTAGGAAGATGTAAAAGGGCCATAAATCATAATAATCTGCTTTATAAATATGAAGAATAAATGCTAAAAAGCGGTATACTGTACAATGTAAAATGAGGGGCAAAACCGCCGTAAAATTTGCTATGTTGTGTGTTGTCTCTGGGATAGAAAGTTCTGTAGCAGCAGACAATACAGGACACAGGTTGCGGCGATGCAACCAGCAAGAGAACGTTGTGCACATTTCCTTTGACTGTTATGAAGACCAATGTAATTAGTCAAGCTAGAATGTGCACTTTGTCGTGTCATCCAAGCTTCATTTATTTCAGCACTTCAATAATGAGGCATGTTTGCGATACAACAAGATACCTCTTGATGTCAGCAGTCAGCAAAAGCTTAATGAGGCCAGAAAAATCACACGGTAGCTACAAATAATCATTTGCAGAAGAAATAAAATACAATGACTAACTACAGACAAGCCTAGGAATAGGGTATGAGATGTGTACTTAGAATACCTACCAAGCCCAGGTGCCTGAGGGCAAGCATCCTAAACAAGAAATAAGGAAAAACATAAAAGATACCCATCTATGTCTTCTTTAAAGAAAAAGCTCTCCAAATGCTACTACATCTATCCCTTCTAGTGGGTGACAGCATACATGGCAGCTTTAACTTCTGTTGTCTCCCTGTTGGACTATAGTCATACATCTACACATGGATTCAGTCATTCACTCAGTGATGAAGAAACTAACCTACCTTGCTTGGCCATGCCCTCCTTATAAAGACAGACGACCGATCTGGGAAGGATTAGATCTGCTCTTACATCCACATCCATAGTAAGACCATATGCCAATCAGGGCTCTTTCCAGAGGAGGGTGCCAAAGCTATTAGGGACACCTTTATCCCAATAATCCTATTTTCTGCAGATGAGTCAGAGCCACTGTTAGTGGTGCAGGCCATAGGACAAGCCACCACATGCCCCCATATTGGTCACAGTCATGGGAAGGGGGCACTGTCTGCTTCTAAGGAAACAGTACAGCAAAATATTTGGGTAATGGACAACAGCAGGAATTATTTCCTACCTGCACCTAGAAACTGTCCCAATTTCAGTAACGGCCACAGGGGATAATTGCAGAGACTGTTTACTCCACTTAAAGCTGAAGTTTAGCCAAAAAGTGACCCTCCCTGCCCTGATGCTGAGGCAGGATGGGGAGGGTTAGAAAGAAAAAAATACCATTTTGTGATTACTCACCTGTAAAATGGTTATTACAAGTCTGTCACACACCCCGCTTCCGAATATTCATGACACTTGGGTAACTGTCCTGTAGAGGGCGATCTTGCAGAGATGACATGAAAAAAAGGAGCCCCTCCTGGCCCATAAATACCTGGGACCTCCCACCATCCCCCAGTATAAGACAGCAGTAAAAAGGGAACAGGAAGAGCCAAATGTAAACAGCAAAGAAAAAGGTTCACCATATAAAGGATCCCAGAAAACCAAAAAAGGGCGGGATGAAGCGGGGTGTGTGACATACTTGTAATAACCATTTTACAGGGGAGTAATCACAAAATGGTATTATTCCGAGTATGTCACACACCCCGCTTCCGAATATTCATGACACTTAGGACATCCAATAGCAGTGCCCATAATGGGTGGGGATCCCAAAAAGGCAATAATGCGAACTTAAACTACTGCAGCTTGCAGAACTTTGCGGCCAAAAACAGCATCCGCTGAGGCCCGCACATCAACCTTATAAAACTTGGAAAAAGTATGAACAGAAGACTAAGTAGCAGCCTTACAGACTTGTTCAACAGAAGCCTGATGCTGAAAATCCCAAGATGCTCCAACAGCACGAGTAGAATGAGCAGTAACACGAAAAGGGGGAACCTTCCCCTTGGCAGAATAGGCCCCAACAATGGCCTGTCGAATCCATTTACTAATGGAAGACTTAGCGGGCGCCAGAGCTTTCCTGGGCCCGGAGGGGACCACGAAAAAGGCGTCCGTCTTACGAAAAGGAGAAGTAGCCACCAAATAATATTTCACACATCGAACCACATCCAAAGAATGTAAGGTCCTCTCCTTGTCATTACTAGGCTTAGGACACAAGGAAGGGAGAACTACATCCTGATTGAGGTGGAAGTCCGAAACCACCTTAGGAAGGAAATCCGTCTTAAAGCGGAAAACTACCTTGTCCAGGAGCCTCTCAAAGTAAGAAGCCTGAATAGACAAGGCCGCCAACTCAGAGACACAACGAACAGAGGTAATAGCCACCAAAAAGGCAACTTTCTGAGTGAGCAGAGAAAGAGCAATATCATGCACCGGCTCAAAAGGGGGCCCCTGGAGAGCCGACAGAACCAAGTTTAAATCCCAAACCGGCAGCAAGGGCTTTCTAGGAGGCCGCACATGAGTAACCTCCTGGAAAAAATGTCTTAACCAGGGGATGAAGGGCAAAAGACCTTTGAAAGAAAACCGCCAGGGCAGAAACCTGCCCCTTCAAAGTACTAAGCTGGAACCCTGAGTCCAGACCATGTTGAAGAAACTCCAGAATTCTGGGAATAGAAAACACCCTACAAGGCAAGGCCCTAGCCTCGCACCAGTTAATATAAGACCTCCAAGTCCTATAGTAGACGTTAGAGGAAGATCTCTTCCTAGCTCTAACAAAAGTCTGAACCACCGCATCAGAAAGACCTTCCTCCTTTAAGATGGAGGATTCAGCAGCCACGCCGTCAAAGCCAGCGTTGGTAAATTGGGGTAGCGTAGCTGACCCTGGGTGATCAGATCCGGAAGAAGAGGCAGATAAAACTGATCTACTGCCAGCCGCACGACGTCTGCGAACCACACATCTTGGCCACCTGGTGCCCCTTCTAGAGTCAGCTTGCGCACCACTTTGCCCACCATGGAGAAAGGGGGGGGAACAGGTACAGAAACCCCAGTTCCCTCCAAGCCAGGGACATGACATCCACTGCCAGGGCCAGAGGATCCTGAGACAGAGACACAAAAGGCAGTAAGCTTGTGATTGTGACGGGAGGCAAAAAGATCCCCCTTCGGAGTCCCCCACTTGTGACAAAGGGACTGGAATACCTTGGAACTGAGAGACCATTCTCCTCGTCGAGAGGATTTTCTGCTCAGGGAATCCGCCTTCGTGTTCTCCACTCCCGGGATGTAAATGGCTGAGATGCATGGGACATTGCTCTCTGCCCAAACAAGGATCAGAGATACCTCCCTGAGGGCACTCCTGTTGCGAGTCCCTCCTTGGTGATTGATGTAAGTGACCGCCGTCCGATTGTCCAATCGGACTTGAACTGGCAATCCCTGCAATAGAACAGTCAAGCGAGACAGAACCAACCAAATGGTCCGTAGCTCCAAAACTTTGATAGGGGTATGAGCCTCCCGAGGCCCCCATAACCCCTGGAACTGATGTTCCCTCCAGAAGCCCCCCCAGCCCGACAGGCTGGCGTCCGTGGTGACCGTTTCCCAACAAGGGGTCAGAAAGGATCTGCCCTTCAACACATTGCTTGACACTAGCCACCACTGAAAGGACTGCTGAGCCTGGGGAGAAAGCAGACAAGACTGATTCAATGACAGCGGACACCTGTCCTAAGTCGCTAGAAGATGGAGCTGAAGCGTCCTCATGTGAAACTGGGCAAAAAGGACTGCCTCGAAGGAAGCCACCATCAAACCTACCAATCTCATCCCTAGCCGGATAGACGGGCGAGGATTGGATAGTAGAAGAGGATTGGATAGTAGAAGCCGAATCAAATCTTGAATCAGAAGAATCTTGGGCTGAGGAAGGAACACCCTGGCCTGAAAGGCATCCAGAGTCATGCCCAGAAATGAAACCTCCCTGGACGGGGAGAGGGAGGACTTGGCATAGTTGATCACCCAGCCGAACCTCTCCAGCATGGATACCACAACTCTGGTGTCTAGCTCCGCTTGGCTGGGAGAGGAAGCCAAAATGAGAAGGTCGTCCAGGTATGGTACAATGCGAATGCCCTGGACTCTGAGGAGGGCCATCACCCCCGCCAATACCTTGGTGAACACCCTCGGAGCCGAGGTAAGCCCGAATGGAAGGGCCACAAACTGAAAATGCTGATCTTCCACCACGAACCTGAGGAAATCCCTGGTGTGCCAGGAAGATAGGTACATGCAGATAAGCATCTCTGATGTCTATGGACGTCATGAAGTCCCCCTGACGAAGAGAATTGACGGCTGACCTCAAGGTTTCCATGCGAAACTTCCTGAAGCGGATAAACCGATTGAGGAGCTTCAGATCCAAAATGGGTCGAACGGAGCATTCCTTCTTGGGCACCGTGAATAGATTGGAATAGAATCCCAAGCCCCTTTCCGCGAAAGGCACTGGGCAAATGACAGCCATGTCCAGCAGATAACTTACTGCCGCCCGGAGCCCCTGTGCGGCCAGTGGATCCGAAGGCACTCGAGACCTGAAGAATCTGGGAGGAGGCCAGATCTAGAATTCCAGCTTGTAACCGGAAGACACCACTTCCAGAATCCATTTGTCTGAGACCTCCTGGTCCCAGACCTGGAAGAAGTGCCACAGCCGTCCCCCCACCCGCAAGGGTGAGGGCGCCCCCTCATTGCTGAGCTGGTTTAGCAGCGGACTTGGAACTCCAATTGTGACCTGGACGGGCACGACCTCTGCCTCTACTCCAGGAATCACCTCGGAGGGTAGAGAAGGCCAAAACTCTGCCAGTTCTGGCACCACGAAAGGAAGAGTTAAAGGAGGCCGCCCCCCGAAAGGGACGACGTTGCCTCTTACGCTGAGGTAACTTCCCTCCTTTCGTGACAGAATCTAATCTTTCTCCAAAGAGCCGCAATCCCACAAAGGGGAGTGCTGTAAGCGACTTTTTGGCCACAAAATCAGCCGCCCCCTGGCGCAACCATACCGACCACCGAATAGCTACAAGCAAGGCTGAGGGTCTACCATACATGACCATGGTGTCATCCAAGGCGGCAAGCACAAAGGACATGAACAATTCACACCGCTTAAGGGCGGCGAACTCATCACTAGCCGGGTCAAGCCTGGAGGTACTCAACAGGTCCCTAACCACAGACCTGGTAGCCACTGCCAAAAGCGCCGAAGCACAAACAGGCCGCAAGGCTGAACCGACACTAGCAAACGCGTGGCAAGCCATCTGATCAATGCGTTTATTCTCACCATCTTTGAGAGTGGTGGAGTCAGGAGAATGCAAAATAGAAGTATTGGATAACCCTAACACCGGGCATCCACCTCGGGAGGGGATGACCATCGTTTTCCCACATCCACCGGAAAGGGATACTTTTTATCCCAGCCTTGAGGAATACCTGGAAGCCGAGTAGGCTTCTCCCATTCCTTAAGAATAATGCCATCAAAATGCAGTCGCAATGACCAGAGGGATTTACGCTATTAAGCTACCCGGGATGCCCCTTCAGGTCCCAAGGGGGAGGATTTTTTTTTTTTTAGAAACCCTAAATTAAACTCTAAGGGACCCTAGGACCGGGAGAACTCCCTCTTTAAACTTCAAAAGAAGGGATCCCACCTAGAAGACATGAGAACAGACATAAGTGTCAACATGCACATCACCCACCATATAAAAAAAATGGTGAAATAAACAAAATCCACTCACCGCAGCAAAGCAGCGACCGTTAACCCTCACAGCAGCAAGGGAATGAGAGGGAGAGCAGCAAAGCAGGCAGCAAGGCCGGAAAGAGTGCTTGAGAGAAGCTGGCCACGGGGGGGGTGGGGTGCGGGTGGACGGGCCACAACGAGCACCTGTTGAAAAGTGAAACCGGCCCAGCAACAACGGCCGCAAAAACACATACAAACACACACACAATCCACATACCTGTTCCCCCAAATAAAGTAAAAACCCACAGGAGAAAAGGCCTCCCCCCACCCCAAGGGGCACAGAGGGACACGGTAGGGGGGAGAACCCACATCAATAGGTGAAAAGGGCAAGAGGGACGGGGCATCCCAAGCCGGGATCACCAACCCGGACACCGCCTACCCCTTTGTATGGGGTCTCACGGGGGAGCTAGCTCCCATATACACCACAAGGTGCAGCCTACCATTGCCTGAACCTTCAGCCTAGGCTGGGAGGCACACTGCTATAGTTTAAATTAAAAAAGGTTCAGGCAGCAATAGAAACAAAAGGCCGGGGGGTTACCCCGGCTACCTGCAAGGAGGAGACAACCATCTTCTGACTTGCTCTCCAACTGCAGAGACGAAAGACTGGGGAATGGTGGGAGGTCCCAGGTATTTATGGGCCAGGAGGGGCTCCTTTTTTTCATGTCATCTCTGCAAGATCGCCCTCTACAGGACAGTTACCCAAGTGTCATGGATATTCGGAAGCGGGGTGTGTGACATACTGGGAATAAACCCTTACCTTATTACAGGGGCCCCCACCGCTCCGGATCCTGGGCGTCACCATCTTGCTTGAAAGCAAAGAGCAACATCCCTGGCTCCGTGCGCGCTGCTGCCTGCCCATTTGAGTGAATGGCTGACGGGAGCTTGTGCGGACCTGTGGAATGCAGCTTTGTGCTCTCCCAGCGCTGGCCCGAAGAGGAGGTAGGGGGTCTTTTGCTTTCTAAGCTGGTGGTGTGGGGGGGGGGGTCACTTTTTGACTGAACTTATGATTTAAAGTTATATCCAAAACACCTGGATCCTCCACGGTGCACAATGCTCTGGAATATTATATAAGAAGTGACATAACCAACCACTCCTACTTATGAGCATGTGAGCCTTTGACCCTTGTTGGAACAAGGCTGGAGTTAGATTGTGACATTGAGCTCCAGAACATCGCCATAAGCCTGGTTAGAGAAATACCCAAGTTAGGTACTATAGGGGGATTAAAGGAATCTTAAAGCCCTCTATTAAATGTACAAAAGGTATTAATGGTATACCACCTAACATGGGTCTCTAACCAGGCCTATGATGATATTCTGGGACCTAAAGCCTCACCCCCTATATCACCATCTAACCCCAGCTAATGAGGGTTAAAAGACTGAAATACGTGTCCACAAGTAGGAGTGGACATATTTTCTCCTACTTGCTTTCCAGGGCACTGCATACCCTGGTGGATTCAGGTGCTTTTGATATAGCTTTAAGAGGTGAAAAGGGATATTTCGCATGGAGCAATCTACTGAAATGTATTCTGGGAAAAATTGGGTTTCTCCCTAATCAGGTTTATGATGAAGCCGAGCAAGTCCCTTACTCCAGCACCATGAAGACATGCCCCCGTCCATCATACTGGCTTCATCTCCCTAACATGCCTATTCCAGGAGAATCGTCTTCCGTTCTAAGGTGGAGCATCTAGAGAAAGGCGAGAAGTGTAACTCTTTCTTTTTCAGGAAGCTCCACTCCGGCCACACACCCCTGAGCGAGCTAAGATGAGACAGGCGCCATCAGGAAGGCGAAAAATACATGATGCAAGTGGTCTCTGACTACTACACCGGCCTCTATTCCCCGAAAACCATGGACGACGAAGTAGCGGAAAGGTTCCTGTCAGGTGTCACTAACACTCTTGATCCCACAGGAACGGCAGCAATGGAGGAACCCTTGATACTGGCGGAACTACACAATGCCGTCAAATCCTTCAGGCGGGACAGGACCCCGGGTTGTGATGGTCTCCCAGCGGAGCTCTAGGTAGCGCTGTGGGACCTCGTCGGCCCGGAACTGCTCCTGGTCTACGAGGAGATGATGGAGGAGGGTAAGATGCCCCCCTCCCTGCGAGAAGGTATGGTCACGATTTTGTATAAACAGAAGGGGGAGAGAAATGAGCTGAAAAATTGGCGGCCTATCTCTCTCCCGAACGTGAACTACAAAATACTGGCCAAAGTACTGGCTAACCGTCTGAGGTCTGTCATCGGGCAGATCATGCACCGGGACCAGACCTGCGGCATACCTGGCCGCAAAATCGCAGATAGCCTTGCTCTTGTAAGAGACAGTCCATTTCATCAAAACCCATAATGAGCACGGCGTCCTGGTCAGTCTCGACCAGGAGAAGGCCTTCGACCGTGTCCCGCATGGGTTCATGAGCAAAGTCCTGCGAAGGTATGGTCTTGGTGAACTGTTCTGCTCGTACGTAGACATAATGTACCGTGTTGGTAAATGGCTGGAAAACTGACCCCTTCCCTGTTCTCTCTGGGGTCAGACAAGGCTGTCCTCTCTCACCTCTTCTTTTTGTCTGTTGCATAGAGCTTTTTGCCGAATCCATCAGGCAGAACCCAGAGATCAGAGGGATTACCGCACCGGGACCGGGCAGAAGGGAAGTGAAGTGCTCGCTCTACATGGACGACGTGAAGGTGTTCTGCGCTGACCAGAGATCCATCTCTGCACTCGTCCAGACCTGCCGGGCCTCAGGAGCAAAAGTCAACTGCGGGAAGTCGGAAGCCCTGCTCTTCGGGAACTGGCATCTGTCTTCTCCTGTGCCCTTCAGCATCAAGCCAGACTTCGTCAAGATTTTGGGAGTTTGGTTCGGAGCAGAGGGCGCAGACCTGAAGTCCTGGAACGAGAGACTGTCCAAAATGAACTCGAAATTCGGCCTCTGGAGCGTCAGAAATCTTACCATCGAGGGGAAAACACTCATGCTGCGCAATGAGATCCTCCTGGTTCTGCAGTAACTCGCCCAGGCATGGCCTCCGAGAGTCAAAACTCGGAAGACCATCACCAGGGCGGTTTTCAACTTCATCTGGAGCTCCAAGCTAGACAGAGTGAGGTGAACAAGGATGTACAAGGAGCATCGCAAGGGCGGGAAAGGAGTCCCGGACATTTCAACCATGCTGATGGCCGCCTTCACGTGCATCTGCGTTCGCTGGACAATGACGGACAATGAACCGGCTACCGCAGGTCACGCCATGTCCCGTTTCTTCTTACTCCGGGTCTGGAGGAAACTCGGACGGGCGAAATGGGACACCTCCATGCCATACGCCTGGGACCTACCATGGTTCTACAAGGACGCCGAGGACTTCATCTCGGAACACCGACTGGCTGGAGTAAAGCCTGACCTGTGGCGGACCAAAGTGATCTATAACCTCATCCGAGCCAAGGACGATATAGAACTGATCCCAGGGCTCCCGGAGGACACGTGCAAATTTGTGTGGGAAAACGTGTCCTCCAAACACCTGACCAACAAAGACTTGGCGTGGCAAGCCATTCAGGGAGGTCTGCCGGTGCGCTCCTTCCTACATGCCAGAGGTTTAATAAACTATAGACACTGCCCTATGTGCGTGATACATGAGGGATTGCCCCTATGCCCAAGACCTGTTGGATGCTCTGGGACCAGAACTCACGAACTATGTGCCAAGGAATGCAGTGACTCACTGTGGCGTTTTATACGGACTATTCCATGGCAACTTTAATGTTGAGGAGATCCAGCATGCCTGGCGCCTCATAGGTTGTATGAAAGACGCTCTGTGGTGTGCCAGGAACCACCTGGTCCACAATAGGGTGAGGATGTCCATCGAGGATGGTCGCAGGCTAATCCTCAGCCTGCTCAGAGACTATAACTTGATGGACGATGGCGGCGAGGAAGACGATTGATTAATGCAGTTGTTTTGTTCCCCTCCCCCTCCTCTCCCTTCTGTGTTTTGTCTTAAATAAAGCCTCAGGCCTGTGAAGTCCCCCCCCTTATCCCCCCACCCCTTATTCTCCCACCCCTTATCCCCACCCCCCCTTATCCTCCCACCCCCTTACCCCCCAACCCCCTTATCCTCCCACCCCTTACCCCCCACCCCCCTCACACCTGTTGCTTTGTAATGTATGACTTGGTGGAACCATGAATGATGAACAGTCAGGACCATTGCTCAGGACTGATCATCAGGCATCGCCCACCTACTGTTGAAAGAGTGCGACGTAAAGTGAATTGTATGAAATGTATTTGCATTGTAGTGTATATTTTTTGTACTGCGGCGCGATACAAAGTACGAATGTAACTGTAAATTTATATTTATTTATAAATAAAGTATATTTTTCAATTAAAAAAAAAACATGCCTACTCCATTTATTGCAATGGAGGAGGTTGTGCCGAGAAAGGTTTGCTGTGGTAAAACAAAGCCAGATGGACGCCACGATGAGAAGTTCCTAGCGCTGGGAGACAGAATAGCTGCATCTCTGACCACATTAAGTATGGAGATGCTGGCGCTGGATGAAGCTGCGGGGAAACACAAGACCCACACAGAGAAGCTGAGGGACATATGGGGAAAATCTCTGGGGACATATGGTATGCATAGGCATTTTTTTTTGTTTTAGCCTGGACAATCTCTTTACAGTTCTAAAATAAATTGCTGGCAAAATGACAAGCCAATTTAGTGGCAAGGCTACATCTATAACCCCTTGTATTCAGTCACATGGGAGATCTACAGCCATTCAAGACCTTCAAGAGAAGTCAACAGTCCACTTAGATCCCCATTTCCATGGAGTCCACTCTACAGGGTACTATGGGAACTATCATGCCACTTAACAGCGGCTCTATTATTATTAAAATTATTTGTATAACACCATCATATTCCATAGCGCCTTACAAGGTATAATTACAAACAAGGTAAAACCTACTATACAGGGACCAATACAAATTAGATGCTACAAAGTTTAAATCAATTGTGAGCACAGGAGACAATAGGAAACTGGCTTAAAGCACTTGTTTTATCTTAGCTGTTGTTTTGATAGCCACAAACTATTAGGCCTGTACTGGCCTCCCATCAGAGTTGAGAATCCAGCAAGAGAGGAAGGCCTGCACCAAAAGAAATAACAGAGGCTGAAGCTTGTATAGACCCAACAGGGATGGACTAGTCATAGGGAGGGTTATGACGATTTCCAGTGGGCTGCACTGTTTTGGGAATGGCTGGGCTAGGTGTCACCACCTGTAGGAAGCCCACTTTTATTGGAACCTGTATAGGAAATGTATGCTCTCTTGTAGGTGGACTGCTGTTTTTACCAACCCCCTAGCCTACCTGCCTTCTGAGTCTCCTCCCAGCTGCCTCATAGCTGTTCCCACTGTACCCACCCCAGCCATATCCACTACTGCCCAAGATTTCTCCCTGTAATGTTACAGCCTCAGCCTGGAAAGCAACATTGAGAGTAAAATACCATTTTGTGAGTACTCACCTGTAAAATGGGTATTACGAGTATGTCACACACCCTGCTTCCAACATTCATGACACTTGGGATACCGGCCTGTAGAGGGCGATCTTGCAGAGATGACATGGGAAAAAAGGAGCCCCTCCTGGTCCATAAATACCCGGGACCTCCCACTATTCCCCAGTCTTTTAAAAAAGCAGTGAGAAAACCAGGAAGAGCAAATTATATAGTGAATTGAAAATAATAACAAACACCATATAAAGGACCCCTGAATAAAAAAGGGCGGGGGAAGCGGGGTGTGTGACATACTCGTAATACCCATTTTACAGGTGAGTACTCACAAAATGGTATTATTCCTAGTATGTCACACACCCCGCTTCCAACATTCATGACACTTGGGATATCCAATAGCAGTGTCCATAATGGGCGGGGATCCCACAAGGCAAAAATGCATAACTTAAATAACTACAGCTTGCAGAACTTTGCAACAAAAAGCAGCATCCGCTGAGGCCTGCACATTAACCTTGTAAAAAAAGTATGCACTGAAGACCAAGTAGCAGCCTTGCAAACTTGTTCAACAGACGCCTGGTGCTGAAAAGCCCAAGAAGCCCCAACAGCACGAATAGAATGAGCAGTAACACGAAAAGGGGGGACCTTCCCCTTAGCAGAATAGGCCCCAACAATGGCCTGACGAATCCATTTACTGATGGAAGATTTGGCGGGTGCCAACTCCTTCCTAGGCCCGGAGGGCACAACAAAAAAGGCATCTGTCTTACCGAAAGCAGAAGTAGTAACCAAATAATACTTAATACAACGAACATCCAAAGAATGTAAAACCCTTTCCTTGTTATTACTAGGATTAGGGCACAATGAAGGAAGAACTATATCCTGATTTAGGTGGAAGGCAGACACCACCATCGGAAGAAAATCTGGTTTAAAACGGAAAACCACCTTATCCTGGATAGACAGGGCCGCCAATTCAGAAACCCGACGGACAGAGGTAATAGCAACCAAGAAAGCAACCTTCTGAGTAAGAATATGAAGAGGAGCATCCGTCAATGGCTCAAAAGGAGCAGCCTGCATGGCAGAAAGCACCAAGTTAAGATCCCAAACTGGAAGTAGGAGCTTTCTAGGACGCCGCACATGCGTGATCCCCTGGAAAAAGGTCTTAACCAAAGGATGAAGTGCAAAAGATCTTTGAAAGAAAATAGCCAAAGCAGAAACCTGCCCCTTCAAAGTACTAATCTGGAAACCCAAATCCAGACCATGTTGCAGAAACTCCAAAATCTTGGGGATAGAAAATACCCTACAGGGCAAGACCCTAGACTCACACCAATCAATATAGGACCTCCAAGTCCTGTAGTAAACAACAGAGGAAGACTTTTTCCTAGCTCTAACAAGAGTCTGAATGACCATGTCAGAAAGACCTTCCTCCTCCAGCAGCCACGCCGTCAAAGCCAGCGTTGGTAAATTGGGGTAACAGAGTTGACCCTGGGTGATGAGGTCTGGAAGAAGAGGCAGATGCAACTGATCCTCTGCTAGCCTTGTGATGTCTGCGAACCACAGGCGTCTTGGCCATCTTGGAGCCACCAGAATTGCTGGCGCCCCTTCCAGAACTAGCTTGTGTACCACCCTGCTTATCATGGAGAATGGGGGAAACAGATACAGAAACCCCAGATCCTTCCAGGCCAGAGACATGGCATCCACTGCCACTGCCAGAGGATCCTGGGAAAGAGACACAAACACTGGAAGTTTGTGGTTGTGACAAGAAGCAAACAGGTCCAACCGTGGAGTCCCCCATTTGTGACAAAGAAACTGAAAGACCCTGGGATTGAGAGACCACTCTCCCCGGCGAGCGCATGCTCTGCTCAGGGAGTCTGCCTCCACATTCTCTATCCCCGGAATGTAAACTGCCGATATGCAGGGAACATTGATCTCTGCTCAGTGGAGGATCAGAGATACTTCCCGGAGGGCACCCCAACTGCGAGTCCCTCCTTGGTGATTGATGTATGCAACTTCTGTCTGGTTGTCTGACCGAATCTGAACCGGCAGCCTCCGCAAAAGATGAGTCAGTCGGAGCAGAACAAGCCGAATGGCCTGAAGCTCCAATAAATTGATTGGGGAGTGAGCCTCCTGAGGCCCCCACAACCCCTGGAACCGGTGCTTCCTCCAGATGCCCCCCAACCCATAAGGCTGGCATCCGTAGTGACCAACGCCCAACAGGGGGTCAGAAATGACTTGCCGTTTCTGAGATTGCTCGAAGTCAGCCACCACTGAAGGGACCGCAGAACACGGGGAGACAACAAACAAACCCGATTCAATGACAGATGACACTTGTCCCACTTCGCCAAGAGAAACAGCTGAAGCGTCCTCATATGAAACTGAGCGAACGGGACTGCTTCGAATGTGGCCACCATCAGCTCCACTAGCCTCATCCCCAAGCGGATAGGCTGACGAGGATTGGACAAGAACAGATGAATTAAGTCTTGAATCAGAACAATTTTGGACTGAGGAAGAAATACCCTGGCCTGAAGGGTATTCAGGAATAAGCCCAGAAATTGAATCTCCCTTACAGGATAAAGAGAGGATTTGGCATGGTTTATCACCCAACCGAACCTCTCCAGTGAAGCCACCACAGTCCTGGTGTCCAATTCCGCCTGATTGAAGGACGAGGCTGTGATGAGAAGGTCGTCCAAAAATGGCACAATGCGAATGCCCTGGAGCCTGAGAATAGCCATTACTCCTGCCAAAACCTTGGTAAATACTCCTGGGGATGAGGTTAGACCGAATGGAAGGGCCGCAAACTGAAAGTGCTGGTCTTCCACTGTGAATCTGAGGAACCTCTGGTGAGCGGGACAAACAGGGATGTGCAGATAAGCATCCTTGATGTCGATGGAAGTCATAAAGTCTCCTTGACGGAGAGCGTCGATCGTTGATCTTAACGACTCCATGCGGAACCTTCTGAAGCGAATAAATTGATTTAGTCGCCTCAGATCTAGAATAGGCCGAACAGAGCCGTCTTTCTTGGGAACGGTAAATAGGTTGGAGTAAAACCCCAGACCCCTTTCCACAAGAGGAACCAGGCGAATAACATCCATGTTTAAGAGATTCGCAACAGCTGCCCGGAACCCCAGCGCGATTCCCGGATCCGCGGGCATCCGAGATCTGAAAAATCTGGGCGGAGGCCGGAACTCGAATTCCAGCTTGTACCCGGACGACACAACCTCCAGAATCCATCTGTCTTGATACCTCTTTGACCCAAGCCTGGAAAAAGAAGCGCAGCCATCCCCCCACCCTCACGGGTGAGGGCGCCTCCTCATTGCTGGGCAGGCTTGGAAGCAGCCTTAAGCTTTGATCCCCAATTCTGATTTGAACGGCCACGTCCTCTTCCTCTGTTCCATGCAGTCCCCCTTGGGGCTGAAGAGGCCGATCCTCTGCCTGCTCTGGAACCACAAAAAGAAGGGTTAAAAGAGGCCGATCCCCGAAAGGAACGACATTGCTTCTTACGCTGAGGCAATTTGCCTCCTTTAATGACAGAATCCAACTTCTCACCAAAGAGGCGTAATCCCCCCAAAGGGAAGCGCTGTAAGTGACTTCTTTGCCACCGTGTCAGCCGCTCACTGGCGTAGCCAAATAGACCGCCGAATCGCAACAAGCAAGGCAGAAGTTCTGCTACACAAGACGATGGATTCATCTAAAGCAGAAAGTACAAAAGACACAAATAAATCACATCGCTTGAGAGCTGAAAACTCATCAGAGGCTGGATCAAGCCCTGAGGTATTCTATAGGTCTCTAATAACAGACCTAATAGCGACTGCCATAAGTGCCGAGGCACCCACAGGCCGCAAGGCCGAGCCAACGCTAGCAAACCCATGGCAAGCCATTTGTTCAATACGTTTGTCCTCCCCATCCTTCAAGGGAAGTAGATTCCGGAGAATGCAAAACAGAGGAATTGGACAAACTGAGCACAGGTGAATCCACCACAGGGGGGATGACCAACGCTTACAGTGTCTGCAGGAAAGGGATATTTTATTTTTTTTTTATATCCCAGCCCAAAGGAATGCCAGGAAGCCGCGCAGGCTTTTCCCATTCCTTAAGAATGATATCTTCAAAATGTTTCTGATTAGGAAATTCAAAACGAGGCTTGGAGGCTCCAGAGAACTCCCCTTTCTGAGGAGGGACTGCTTCTGGAAAATCGATAGCCAAGACCTCATATAATTGAGCAAGAGCTTTAGGGGTGTCAAAATTCTCCCCTTCACCTTGTTCAGCGTCAATACCCACAATTGCTGAACATCTGAAACATCAGATTCTTCAAAGAATTCTCCTTCTTCAAACGGAGAACAATCAAAAATGCTCGCTACAATCAAGCTCATTTGCCTCAACGGCCAGAGCTAAATGTTTTCATTTAGCTGAGGCCCTCTTGGCCACAGAACTAGACATTTATTTTTTCAATGTGAGCCAATCAGGAACATACATCAGAAAGCGACTCTCTACCCATGACAATATCACTGGGGGTATGAACAAGACAAGGCGGTGTGGGGGAAGAGGCAGGAGCCACCTACCCTGAGGCTTGGGCCCCTTAATGCTGCATTATAACCAATTGAACACAAGATACACACAAAAAAAAAAAAAATGCTTTATCCCCAACAAGGGATGCCCCACATCGCAAACACGGCCAAGTCTGTCCCGCAGGTACTGAAAAGCCAGTATCCTGAGATGCCTCCATATGGTGTTTATTAAAATACTTAATTTCTTTATAGTCGCCAAGTATATGGGATTTTTACAGCCAAAGCTACCCGGGATGCCCCTTAATAGTCTCTAGGTGGGAGGATCTTAAACAAGGACCAGGAGAAACCCCTATTAAGAGAGTTTCCCCCTGGAAGATAGAGAAAACATATACATGCATATGCAAGAAAGAAATTACAGTAAATAAAAGATTTCCCTTTAGTATAACTAAAGGGTACTCACAGTGACCACAACGGCCCAGCGACAGCCCTGCGACCAATCGATATAAGAAAAGCCCAGCAGCGGCACCAACGCAGCAGCCAGGACCAGTGGAGGCCAGCACCAGAACAGGAACCAGCAAACCACATGTCAAACAGAAAGAGGAAGCAGAAATGCGACGCCGACTCGAAGCCCCGCCCACCACCTAGCACTGCTCAGAGAGCAGAGGGCGGGTCAGCCAAAGACAATAGCATGACATCATAGAACGGGGCCGAACGAAAAAAAGAGAGGGAAATTTAAAAAACCCAAAATAGGTATGTCACTTTCTTATCTTTTCCTTTTTATTTTTTTTTAAACAAATGCATAGGCCACAAGATACTCCCTAAATAAAGATCCCCCCTTCACCCCAGCAGGGTCCAGGAGGGCCAAAAGGGGGGGAAACAATAAGCACCCAATAGGCACAAGGAGATTTAAAGGGACGGGGCATCCCATGCCGGGGGACACCAACCCGGATTCCGCCTACCTCTCATTTGAGGTCTCACGGAGGGAGCAAGCTCCCATATACACCCAAGGGTGTATCTACCTTTGCCCGAGCCTATCAGCCAAGGCTGAGAGGTATAACATACATATCACAATACAAAAATGTGGCTTCAGGCAGAAATATAAAAAGGCCGGGCGTAACCCAGCTACCTGCAGGAAGGAGAGTCATCTCCTGAATGCTTCGCCGACTGCAGAGACAAAAAGACTGGGGAATAGTGGGAGTTCCCGGGTACTTATGGACCAGAAGGGGCCCCTTTTTTCCATGTCATCTCTGCAAGATCGCCCTCTACAGGCCGGTATCCTAAGTGTCATGAATGTTGGAAGCGGGGTGTGTGACATACTAGGAATAAATGCAAGATACTTGTTGGCTCAAGTCCACCCCTGGTCTGGCTATTATTCCCTTGGGGAAAAACCACAATACCAGTCCTTTACTGTCACTGGTAAGGCAATCCTCTTCAATTAGGCATCTAAAGGCTACTGGTAATACAGAAGGCCCAACAGCATAAGGTTACTTTTCTTTTGTTCAGGTTAACAAAAAGAATGTAGCATGTTACTAAAGAATGTTGAACCTGACTACTGCTAAGTTCCATTTGGCTGTCCTTTCCTATTCTTTTCCTTAGGCACTGGTGATGTGTTCCTCATTCATGGTCTGACTTGGAGGAGCCAACAAGCATGATAAACTAATGTAGGCCTTTTACAAAAAAAAAATAGTAATCGTTTGTAAAGAACAATAAGTATATCCTTACTTGTGGGTTCTTGAACAAAGCATATTTCTCTATGCGTTCCACAAACATCAGCTTGTTCTGGCTATCCCGAGTCCAATTTAATAGGTTCTCCACAAGATTTTCATGGTCTTCAAAAATACGTTCTGTAGAAAGAGGAAAAGGACAGTTCATTGGACTAGTGTCTATTATTAGAAATGAAGGTTTGGACATTTTGTAAATAAACATTGAATACTGCGTGGCTCCATGTTACCAATAAAAAAAAATCTAGAAAATGTAAGACGTTTATTAAAGCTGACCTTAACTGGCAACTCTGCGCCTGCGACGGTGTTGGTCCACAGGAACACACAACCACTCCTCTTGTGACTTTAATGTACAGAGATTCTTTTCTAGCTGCTTCATCTGATAGGGGAACCAGCAATAGTTGCACATACTTGAGGCAGCTGCCCCTCCTCATTGGGCTGCACCAAGCAGCTCTTTCCGGGGGACGCAGTTGGACAAAGCAGCGCAATGTCAATACTTGCGAAAAGCGGACAGGGCTTTGTTGTGATAGTTAGGGACCAGCACCCTGCCAGTACAGAGTTACCAAGAAGTATTTGGTGTGCTTCAACATAAAAAAATCATGGTATTTATTATCTGAACTGCCAAATTGTCTGTAGAGGACAATGATTAACAGAATTAATAAACAAAGCTGCAAAAATCTGAAAAATAATTCATGAAGAATCTGGCTCATATTTTCCCTGCTTGTTCGCACCATTTTCAGTTTTACAGGGAATAAACGGAGCCCTTCTATTTGAAAACTGTTCCCTTGTTTGGAAAAATGTAGCATCAGCAACAATAAAAGCTTCTAAGGCTACAATGTGTAAACATGTCAGGGGCTTTCTGCAACTAAAGAATGTTTACTTCTCCCACTGAAATGCATAACAGAGGATCTACAGATCTCCATCGCTGTGACATACAAAGGAAACCAGAGCACTAAATCTCATATTTACATTTTGCATGCAGGGCTAGTGTAAAGCTTTAATGCTGGTCACAATGTGGTCTTCTATAATCTTACCCTACCCCTTTTGGTATACGAGTTAGAAGCTACTCAAATCAATTAAAGTGGACCAACACCCAGGATTTTCACTATCCTGGGTGTTGGTCCATTTCCGCGGGGCACCCAGATCGGGGGTGCCCCGCTGTGGGAAACCCCCCAGAAAGCCCCTAAAATCGTACCTTATCGGCGACGGACAAGTGACGGATAAGCTGCCGCCGTCGCCTTCTGCGCGTTCCTCTTACAGGGCGCGCGCCCGCGCCGGCCGCTCACAAGCGGCTGGCGCGGGTGCGCGCCCTGCTAGAGGGACGCGCGGGAGGCGGCTTACCCGTCGCCGATAAGGTAAGTTTTTAGGAGCTTTCTGGGGGGTTTCACACAGCGGGGCATCCCGATTTCGGATGCCCTGCGGGGAGGGAGCTGATCGGCCCGGGAATCTTATAGATTCCCGGACTGATCAGGGTTGGGTGTTGGTCCACTTTAATCAGCTAAAATTCTTAAATTACAGAGTTATTGTAATATTGTATAGAAATGAGTAGGATAAGATAGTTGGTACAGTTAATATAGTTTATTTATGTTCCTAATTTAAATGTACCTATTTATTAAGAAGTTGCACGCCAAGATCAACACTGAGATTCTGATTAAAAGTCATATTTTAACACACTAGATGTATAATTATACATTTTTTACTGGTTGACAAAAATAACTAAAAGTCAAGGTATTTATAAGGAAAAATGTTCAATGGCAAAAATGGCAATGTTTTACTCCCAAGAAAAAGTAGTGAACTTTTTACACTGTAATAAAAAGTGCCATTGACTTTCATTGTGTTTATATCTGGTGATTCCTCAACAGTGAAATTATCATGCTTTTTCTCATAAAGTGATTTTTTTACTACCATGAGAATTAACGCTTGATGAATCAATGCCATAGCATATAAATTATTACGAACGGCTTTGCATTGTAGCTCCATTAAACTGATATACTAACCCATCTGCAGCTCAGAAAGGGTTTCTACCAGTGACCAGTCAAGGCTGTATCCACAATGAGACTTGTCCATCAAGTTGTCCAGCACCTGCCGTACAGTTTGCCTCTCATCTACCATCATGGTCTTGGAGCTTTCATCTGACATATGCACTCTGATCACCAGCTGGCATAAAAGAAAACAGGTGATATAAAACATGGGGAAATAAAATGGTTCTAGATTCATCTAACTGGAGAGAACATCATGCAAACATTGCTAATGTAACTAAAATGATAGATTGTGGAGGGTGATTAGTTTAATCCAGGTGTAGCTTTCAGTAGGAATATTCTCAGTGAGATAACCAATCAATGTGGGAGGCCAAATGAGAAAAAGACAGCAAATACAACAGAATACTAGATAATTAGGCAGATTAAGTATGGCTGTTAACCACCTCAATGAAATCTGCCCTTTCCTGACTACTCCATATTTCCAGTTATGGTTGGTGAAAACTGCCTTATAACATTGCATCTCTGGCTACATCCTTTAATTCTAAATATCAAGCTCTATGTAAATTAGAGATTGGCTGGTATGTGCCAACTTTGTGTATTGTTCAGTGACAGTGACAGTGACTCTCAGATTGCTTTCATTCATGACTTTACCAAAATGAGAAATATACTCTGGCTAAATTGATCATTTTAAGCTGAACTGCAGACAAGAATACTTCCTTTACAAGGCTGAATCTCCAATGAGCAAAAATCTGACAAAGTCCAATTTCTGAAGAAGGATTTAATACCTTCAATTTATGACAAGCGACATGAAACTCTCCAAGGACATCCCCAATGCAGCAAAAAAGAGCAATTAGATCAACAACCTCTCTGTTACAGGTAGCAACATAAGTTAAGGGTTTTTGTTGTGGCCGGAGTCCAGCTTTAAAATACCCAGGAGCTCGATTCACCCAATACATAAATATTAAAAGACGTGTGTTGACATTGTCCTGTAAGTCTGTTTTTCCGACTCTATACATGAAGTATATGTCTGCAATCTGTTGAGCTTACCCTTTTTACTTGAGCTTCTTTTATTTTTTCAAGTGCTACTCGAATCTTCTCTGCCTTAATTTTAGCAGCCTGCTCCTCCTATTAAGATGAATGAAGATGAAAAATATTGAAGATCAGTCAGATCAGCAAAGAGATAAGACAATGATCATGCCAAACCAGTATTCTCCAATTAGTGGTTAATAAATAAGGAAGCAAATCTATCACCAGATAGTAAAGTTAGAAAAGTGGCAAGGTGAGGAAAGCGTGAGGTCACACAAGCCAGAAACAATACATAAACCCAAACACTGAAAAAGAAGTCTAGTAATTACATCAGTTTTTAGCTTATGATGCCTTAGCAGATAGAGCAAAAATACGTAGCTACAGTGGTCTACGTAGCTACAGTGGTCTAATATGCATTGTCATAATACTATTTAAGACAATTGTGCCCTGTATTTAGATAGACTACCAATAGACTTGTGGTAAAACAAGGTGTTTTAACACAAGTTTTATTGGATGCTTGTCCCAGATGAGTGACCAACCTTGTCCCAGTTGCAGTCTTCACAAGTCTCTGAAGATTTTCAAGGCTAAATACACTCTGCCACATCACTCTTGAGATCGAGAGCAGTGGAAATACAAGCAGCGAAGGAACAACAAGGTCATCTTTGGTTTACCAGGTAGAGTAATTTGACTTTTTGGTCATTATTTGTTTTACCTGCACATTTTGCAAATTTTAAAACGACAGTACTTGTGGGCCTTTTCTCAACCATTACAAGACTGCTCTCCAGCCTTTTCCTTGAAACAAGTCACAGCAACAATCACAGGACTGGCCACATACCCTAGCCAAGACTAGGCAGTAGTAATAAATAAAAAAAGATATCTTTCCTCCTACAGATGATCACCCTAGGTCACAGCTTCAAAATGTGCTCATTGTGTAGATCCAGGCTCTGGCATAGCCCAGTGTTAGCAGACCATGGCTAGAATGTGTCTAAGGACCAGACCAGTGAGCTACTAAATAAAATGAATTCTGAAGCAGAGGACCCTGAGCAAACAGCTGTTCACATTCGTAAGCACTGAGTACTCCATTCCCTTAGAATGACTCCTGCCTTTCCCAGATGGCTGCGTCCAGGACCTGAGAAGCTGTATCATGGGTGAGGTAAGCTGATTGATAAATGACTTTTTCAAAGCACCATCGAAAAGGCTTTTTAGTGATGTTGGCCAATGAGAATAAGTCTGCCACCAGGTTCAACACAATGCAGATATTCAGTATAGTTTAGATTGAAGTTTAGATCTTCTGCTGCAGATATACTTTGGAGTTCCTGGCATGTCCATGCTCGCTCCCGCGCCGCTGACCATATGGGTTGATCCAGTCACTGTCATCAACAATGTCATTAACTAAACATATAGCAGGATGGCTAAGGGGAGTATGCCCGCCTTGGGACTTTATCTTAGAACAAGTGAGCTACCGAGCACTCGACTTGTTGGAAGCTGTTTTGTAGGAAAAAGTCCAATTGAGGCCTTGCACACCACCCCCTTCCTTTTGTTCTTTGATTTTCTCAAAGTTTTGTATGTCTTTCTCTCTGAAATTGAGGGGGTCAGGGATACTAGATAATTAGGCAGATTGAGTCTGGCTGTTAACCACCTCAATTAAATCTGCCCTTTCCTGGCTACTCCATATTTCCAGCTATGTTTGGTGATAATTGCCTTATTACAATGCATCTCTGACTACATCCTTTAATCCTAAATGTCAAGCTCTATGTAATATAGAGTACCAAGAGTCTCTAACCTCACACATGCTGGATCTGGACTTTCCACAACAGACTGATGACAAAAAACAGCATCCTTCTCACTAACTCTCTCAGAGGACACCCTAGTTTAATTGATTACACCTGTACATTTTTAGATTTCTCTTTATTAGCAGAGCCTAAAATGCTTAGTTTAGCTATAAAGAACCCATAGAAACGTATTGTCCTAACCAAGAGCTACCTAAACTAATTTTGACAGTGATTTGACATACACATAAAGCACATAGCTGTGCTAATGAACAAATCAAACATTTCTGTAACAATGTTTGCCCACCTTCAGGGCCTGGCTATAAGGCTGGCCTCTAAAGTAGTAAGATTAGTCATTACCTTTGTAACCGCAGTTTAATATTTTATTATTTATTGTTGGTTGCCTATAAAGTTCATACTCATGAGTTCAGATTCAAAAACATCTAAACAGTAAATATGGCATGCAGAGATGGGGGGTAAAAATGCCACAAGTTCAGTAACTAAGCTTCCTATGTAAATCTGCAGAGAGCCAAATATTCTACATTCCAGCTTATAAAAAAAAAAAAAAAATCACCAGATTTTTGCAATCCTCGCTTTTGCAATCGATGACATAACATCTGCGCACGTAACCAAAAAAAGAAAAAATAAGGTCTGTTTTTCATTAAAATATATTTTCCCACACTTTGGAACAAACTCCCTGTCAAGGTTTCTTAATAATAGTGAAAGGAGGAAGACTTAAAGCCAAAAAAAAAGCTTCCGTGTGCATGACTGGGCTTGAAATGTTAACTTTGCAATCTATTTATGGGATGTGACTGGTTCAAGACCATGTCACTTTGGAATGGGCTAGGGTAGAAGCCCTCAAGAACTCATCCTCCTCTTTTAAAGCAGAACAGGGCCGGCAGCTGGCCTTCCACACTGCCAATGTAAACACCAGGAGCCGCATCCCTTGCATCTTTGGGGTATACATGTTCTTCCGTGGCCAGCCATTCAGATAGGCTGGGGGCAGGAGCACATGCTGCATGTGACCACTCTCCAATTAGCCATAAAGAAGAGCCATATGCTGAACATTTACTAAGCTGGAAAATGGCTCCCATTAGATGAGAGCCTGCACATTTGTCAGAGGACCTTGAAGAGGGGAGTTCTGGGGAGCCTCAAACAGTGATGCCCCAGGGGCAAGGAACAAAAGAAAGCAATAGTCTTGTTTTTTTTCTGCTTTAAATACTGGAATCATAGCTCTATTAGAAATTTCTCTTTCATGGCATGAGACCTTCCCTTCCTTCCCTCCATGGCATGGCTGCTTCCATATATACTATACTTTCATATAAATACTAAGATGCAACAAAAAATGTTTCTATTATAGCTCATATTTTTGCATAAATTATATAGTTTAACATTTTCAAAGCAAACTATTATTGTGAATTGAACAAAACCATAACCCCCGCCCTGCCCCCATCAAAAAGAGACCCAGCTAATGAAATATAAGAAAAGAAACCTCTCACCTTTATCCAAAATCCAGCCCCCAAAATCGGCACATGAATGGGCGGATGGGAGCACGTGTGATGCAGAGGGCGTCTACTCCCAGCGGCTGGCCGGGACTTCAGGGAGATGGCATTCGGTGCTGCCAGCTGTGGCCCCGCTGACATTGGGGACTGGAATCAGGGTGAAGGCGAGTGTCTTTTTTTTCTCTTTAATTAAATTAGCAGGATTGCTCTTTGGAGAGGACAGGGTGTGGGTTATGTTTTAGTTCAGGAAAGGGCTGGAGTGGCTCATTTAAGTGAAACTCCAGTAAAAAAAAATCTAAGCTTAGTAAATTGCTCCCCTAAACTCCCCTCTGGAAACTCGTGAAATATGCTATTTGAAAAGGCTGCACATAATGCAGATGCTGCGCTCCCGAACTGCATGGGAGCTGGCATCTTGGTACACACCTGACAGCCCTACTTCTGAAAAAACCCTGCCCCAGATTCAAAATTGCCTTAAATCTCTGTGCAATAAATCCCTTATCACTAGCCAGAAGTAGAAAGCCATCGGTTGTAATGACTCTTCATCTTAGATACATAACAACTCGCTCTATTAAGATACATAGGTACATACTCCTCGCCTTCATCAGCCACTGATATTGTGTGTGTGTGTGTGTGTGTGTGTGTGTGTGTGTGTGTGTGTGTGTGTGTGTGTGTGTGGTGGGACAGCCCACCTTGTGTGGAGAGACTGAATCACACATGCACATTGCAGCAAGCAACAACAGGGCAATTTTTGTACTCAACGGTAAATTTCCTGTCCTCTTCCATTACAGGGCATCACCAGTAGGAACGCGTGGGTTAACCTCAGCCATAGGCAGGGACTGCAAGATAGAAAAAAAACTCCTCCCGATCTATATAGGGCAGGCTGTGGCAGGATATCCTCCGTTAATTAAAAAGCAGTTCAGCCACAGCCCAGGAGGGGAGAAAAACTAACCTATGCATAATGCGCGCAACTAGAAACAGTGCAACAAAAATAAAACCATGTAGAAGGCATCAACCACCACCGACAAAAAACAACGTAAAACAGTGGGGTGGGTGTGGTGCCATGGAATGGAAGAGGACGAGAAAGGCAATTTACTGGTGAGTATACAAATTTCCTTTTTCCCAAAACAGCCAAGAGCCGACTCTGCCAACATAACCAAGAACAAATGCACCTCAGACTTAGACCCCCGGAGAGGGTTTAACCACCGTTTGTAACACCTTATGCCCCAGAGCGGCATCGGCAGATGCCCTGACATCAAATCTGTAAAACTTGGTGATGGTCTGGAGAGATGACTAGGTCACCGCCTTGCAGACCTGTTCCACAGACACTGGGTGTAGGAAAGCCCAAGATGTGGAAATCGCCCAGGTGGAGTAAGCAGTGACCCAGTAGGGTGCCTCCTTGTATGACCGCCCGCCTGATCCATCTGCTAAGAGTGGACCTTGCACCAGCCAGCATCCTCCTTGGTCCTTTTGGGATCACGAACAAGACATCCCTCTTACATTACATCTCAAGTAGCGGCCAAGTAATACTTAAATGTGCTCAGAAACTGGGGTGCCGCAGAAGATCTGGGCGGTTGGGGAGTTGCCACGGGGCTCCACTGCCAGACTGAACAGATTTGTGAACCACACCCTTCTGGGCTAGTGTGGGGCGATCAGGAAGTGGCAGTGGTGGGAATGCGTAGAGCAGGCTGTACCCTGACCAGGGAATAGCCATTGCGTTGACCACCATGGCCAGGGGGTCTCGCACCCTGGACGCAAACCTCTGGACCTTCCAAGATGCAAGGTCCACCTCCGGCTCTCCCCACTGTTCACAGAGGGCTTGAAACACATCCTGGTGAAGAGACCCTTCCCCCCGGTCCAGCGTCTCCCTGCTCGAATTAATCGGCCTGCAGATTCTCCACACCCAGAATGTGATCCGCCGAGATGCACGGAACTTGAACCTCCGCCCACTTCATGATGCAACTCACTTCTTGGAATGCCTGCCAGTAGGGATAATGGTGTGCCGAGCCAGAACCAACACCGGTTTGTCTACCAGGACCTTAGGAAGAGATGGAAGCTTATGCTCATTCTCTCACTCCTTTTCCACCAGCCTGTCGAAATGGGCAAGAATGGGAATAACCTGCCTTCTGTTGCCTTGGCCGAGGAGTAGAGAGGGGCAGAACCTCCAATATTGCCTCAATAAGCTCCTCAATCTGATCCGTCGGGTGATCTGGAGGGTTCCCAGGTGCATGCAAGGCTTCCAGTTTCTCTCCGCTGCTGAACTACCAGGGCTTTGGAGTCGGTAGATAAATGTTCCGACTCCGACTCCTCAGTTTTTTGTACTTCCGCCTCAGACTCCTCTGTATTAATATGTGAATGTATTTTATACATTCCTTGAAGGAAAGAAAGGCAACATACATGTCATTACTTCTAGCAGAGAGAGGTAGTTGGGCAGAAGCTGCCTTCTCCTTTCTGTGTGCTGATCTTCTGCTGAAGATAGGGCAGTGGGAGGATCCAGAAAGGGGCCTTTATTATAAAACATGATTTCCCTAGTAGAATCCCATAGTCATGTTTAAAGTTTAAGCTAACAATTTACAATTTAAAGTTTACAAGTTTTTATAGCCTTTTGCTGAATGACAGCAGTTTTTCCAATGATACAGCTTCAGTCTTGAACTATTGATCCTCCATTCCCTTCACTTATACAAGTGTCTCTAGTCCTGCAAAAAACATATTTACTTAATCCCTTATCAGTGAGAGGCTAGGTTACCCATGGGTTCCCTGTAACAGCAGAACACAACACTATGCAAAGTATAAGTATTGGCGCTTCTAATTGTGCGTTGCGTGCCATATAGTGAAGCACATGAAAAGCATGCTTCTTCACGGTCACTTAAAGTGGACCAACACCCTCCCATGATCGGCCCGGGAATCTATAAGATTCCCGGACCGATCAGACCCCTGAATGCGGGGCACCCCGATCGGGGGTGCCCCGCTGTGTGAAACCCCTAAATCCCTACCTTATCCACGATCCAGCGGCGCCCGCCACCGCCTCCCGCGCGTCTCTCTAGCAGGACGTGCACCCGCGCCGGCCGTTTGTGAATGGCCGGTGCGGGCGCGCGCCCTGTAAGAGTGACGCGCGGGAGGCGGCGGCGGGCGCGCTCTCTTGTCTGTCGCTGCCTCCCGCTTGTCCGACGGCGGGGATTGGCAGCGGCGGTCACGTGGGAGCGAAGAGAGGTGAGTTTTTCAGGGTTTCTGGGGGGTTTCACACAGAATAGTCAAAATCCTGGGTGTTGGTCCACTTTAACGTGTTCGTTTTGCGGTTACATGAGGCACTGCATGCATTGGTCTTTATTCTTACAATAGAAAAGTCATTAATTATAACTTTTTGTGAATTGGGACATTTAAACTTCAATCAAAATTTAGTAGGAGTCGGAGTCGGTGCATTGTTTGCCGACTCCGACTCCAGGTACCCAAAATTTCCTCCGACTCCACAGCCCTGTGAACTACACCTTCCTGTTCGACCGGCCGGAACTGGATCTTTAACTCTTACACCGAGGGCATATTTAGGTGTTCAATTTCTCAGAGGACTCCCTCTGAATATGCTTGTCAGTAGCTTTCCCGTCTGGACTGGCAGAGACAAACTTGGGATGACCCTGCTGACGAAGGCCACTGACCATGCTCTCCGAGCCATCCTGTCTGCCACGTCTGAAGGAGGAACCCCATCCCGTGGGCTGACTGTGGGACCACCTGGCGGAGGCTCGGAACTTGCCAGCTGCATTAGGCCGCACAGGATAGTAGTGCACCCAGCACAAAGGGGTCCCTCACACGAGGTCACGCACGCGCTTAGCACATGGGACACACGGCACCACTTTCCGTTAAATTACGAAACATTAGTGCCTTTGATGCCTCCGACATGGTAAAATGGCTGCTCTAACTGCTAACCAATAAAGCTGGAGTACTGGTCCCCACACTCTCCTGCCTGTCAGCTACTAGACAGGCCTGTTTGCACTACTGGAAAGGAACCCACAGATGAGATCAACCCACCGGCCAAAGATTCAGCAGCATCCGGACACCCACCCTGCAACAACATGAACAAATGTCAGATTCAGAATCAGAAAAGTCAAAATGGCTTTGCCCTCAGAGGGAGCCCTACCTGACCAGGGTAAAAACAATGGGGTGGCAGCAGTGCTGGAGCCGATCCTCAGCCCAAGAGAACGGAAGTAGTGCAGGTGCTCCCAAGCGACGATCCAGAGATGCAGTAGGGACCTCCGGGCATCGCACAAGATGGCAATGCCTCATGCTTAGTGAGGAGGACGGAGCCGTGGACCCTGCAAATGTGACCACCCCACCCACTGCTGCCATCCTCCACTGTAAGGCCCGAAGCTTTTCCCCCTCGGCGGCGCGGCACGCAGCAGGGTCCTGACCCTCGAGGCTCAGACACTGTCGAACAAGCCCCGACACGCTTACCTGGACCAATGCGCTCTCCCCTCACTCTGCACAATCCCTCCCATGCTATCGGCTTAAGAACCAACTTCAGGCTTCTGACAGGGGTCCCAGGAATGCTGCAGCTGGTGAGGGGAGACAGATGGAGTTAAAGCCCCCACTTTGGTCAGCACTGTAAAAAAAAAAAGAAAAACATCCTCACAGCCCCGTGCGACTGCAAGAAAATAACTGAGGATATCCTGCCACAGCCTGCCCTATATAGGCCGGGAGGAGTTAGGTTTTTTCTATCTTGCAGTCTCCGTCTGCGGCTGAGGTTAACCCACACGTTGCTACTGGTGGTGACCCAGAATGGAAGAGATGAGAAAAAATACCGTTTTGTGAGTACTCACCTTTAAAACGGGTATTATGAGTGTGCCATACACTCCACATCGTTCTTCATGACATCTGGGTAATCTCCAGTAGAGGGCGAACTTCTGCAGAGATGACTATGCAAAAAAGAAAGCCCCTCCCAGTCCATATATACCTGGGACCTCCCACCAATTCCCCAGTGTATAAAAGCAGTAAAGGGACCAGGAAGAACCAAATATAACCTTAACAATCAAAACCAATGGTTCACCATATAAAAGCCCCAGAATACCTGAAAAAAGGGGTGGGGCGAAATGGAGTGTATGGCACACTCATAATACCCATTTTAAATGTGAGTACTCACAAAACGGTATGATTCTAAGTGTGCCATACACTCCACTTCGGTCTTCATGACATCTGGGACATCCAATAGCAGTGTCCGTCATGGGTGGGAACCAGAAACAGTAAAGAATGTACCAACTCAAACCACTGCAGCTTGCAGAACCTTGCGGCCAAAAACAGCATCCGCTGAAGCCCGCACATCAACCTTGTAAAACTTGGAAAAAGTATGAACGGAAGACCAAGTAGCAGCCTTACAAACTTGTTCAACAGAAGCCTGGTGCTGAAAAGCCCAGGATGCACCGACCGCACGAGTAGAGTGCGCAGTGACCCTAAAAGGAGGAGTCCTCCCTTTAGCAGAATAGGCCCCAACAATGGCCTGACGAATCCATTTGCTAATCGTAGACTTAGCAGGTGCCAAACCTTTCCTGGGCCCGCAGGGCACCATGAAAAAAGCATCCGTCCTGCGGAAGGAAGAAGTAGTCACCAAATAGTACTTCACACAGCGAACAACATCCAAATTGTGCAGAACCCTCTCCTTGTCATTGTTAGGCTTAGGACACAAGGAAGGGAGAACAATATCCTGATTGAGGTGGAAAGCAGACACCATTTTAGGAAGGAAATCCGGCTTAAAACGAAAAACCACCTTATCCTGGTGTCTCTCAGAGTAAGGGGCCTGAATCGACAGGGCCGCCAACTCAGAGACACGCCGAACAGAGGTAATAGCCACCAAAAAAACAACCTTGTGAGTGAGAACCGAAAGAGCAATATCCTGTAGCGGCTCAAAAGGAGGACCCTACAGAGCCGAAAGAACCAAATTCAAATCCCAAACAGGAACTACAGCCTTCCGAGGGGGGCGCACATGCGCCACCCCTTGGAAAAAGGTCTTAACCAGCGGATGTAAAGCAAAAGACCTCTGGAAGAAAACCGACAGAGCAGAAACCTGTCCTTTCAAAGTACCAAGCTGGAACCCAAGATCCAGATTATGCTGAAGAAACTCCAAAACCCTGGGTATAGAAAAAACCCTGCAAGGCAAGGCCCTAGCCTCACACCAATCAATATAGGACCTCCAAGTCCTATAGTAAATGCCAGAAGAGGACCGCTTCCTAGCCCTAATCAGGGTCTGAACAGCAGCCTCAGACAAACCTTCCTCCTTCAAGATGAAGGTTTCAGCAGCCAAGCCGTCAAAGCCAGCGTTTGTAAATTGGGGTAAAGTAGATGACCCTGAGATAGCAGGTCCGGCAACAAGGGAAGCCGGTACTGGTCTACGGCCATCCTTACGACGTCTGCGTACCAAACCCTTCTTGGCCACCTTGGAGCCACCAGAATCGCGGGTGCCCCTTCTAGAACCAGTTTGCGAACTACCTTGCCCAGCATGGAGACGGGTGGAAACAGGTACAGAAAACCCAACTCCAAGCCAGTGACAAGGCATCCACTGCCAGAGACAGAGGATCCTGAGAAAGAGACACAAAGGCCGGAAGTTTGTGATTGTGCCTCGAGGCAAAGAGATCCACCTCCGGAGTCCCCCACTTGCGGCAAAGATCCAGAAAAACCTCGGGATTGAGAGACCACTGTCCGTGGCGAGAGGATCCCCTGCTCAGGGAATCCGCCTCCGTGTTCTCCACACCCGGAATGTAGACTGCCGAAAGGCAAGGAACATTGCTCTCAGCCCAGTGCAGGATCAGAGAGACTTCCCTGAGGGCACTCCTGCTGCAAGTCCCTCCTTTGTGATTTATGTAAGCTATTGTCGTTCGGTTGTCCGAACGAACCTGAACCGGAAGACCCCGTAAATGTGGGGGTCAGCCGAGCCAGAACCAGTGGAATGGCTCTGAGCTCCAAGACATTGATGGGGGTGTGAGCCTCCTGGGGACCCCACACCCCGCTGAACTGATGACTCTTCCAATAACCTCCCCAGCCCGACAGGCTGGCATCCGTGGTAACCGTCTCCCATCAAGGGATCAGAAAGGATCTGCCCTTCACCAGATTGCTTGAGTCCAGCCACCACCGAAAGGACTGCCGAACCCTGGTTGACATCCTGAAGAGATTGATCCAATGACTGTGGGCACCTGTCCCAATACGTCAATAGGTGAAGTTGAAGAGATCTCGTGTAAAACTGTGCAAACGGCACCGCCTCGAAGGAGGATACCATCAAACCCACCAGTTTCATCCCCTGTCGGATAGAGGGACAAGGACTGTCCAGAAGAAGGCGGATCAGGCCCTGAATCCCCTGCACCTGGGTCTGGGGCAGAAACACTCTGGCTCGAATGGTATCCAGATTCATGCCCAGAAATGAAATCACACGAGACGGGGAGAGAGAAGACTTGGTGCGGTTGATCACCCACCCGAACCTTTCCAGGGTCGACACCACCTGGTGGGTGTCCAGCTCCGCCTGATGGAGGGAAGAAGCTGATATCAACAGATCGTCCAGATAAGGCACAATGCGAATGCCCTGAGATCTGAGCAAAGCCATTATGCCAGCCAAAACCTTGGTGAAGACCCTCGGTGCCGAGGTCAGACCGAAGGGAAGAGCTACAAACTGATAATGTTGATCCTCCACCGCAAACTGGAGGAATCTCTGATGTGCCTGAAAAATCGGAACATGCAGATATGCATCCTTGATGTCTATGGATGTCATAAAATCCCCTTGGCGAAGGGAATTGATAGCCGAGCGCAGAGTCTCCATGCGAAACTTTTTGGCTCTGATAAATCTGTTGAGAACCTTGAGATCTAGAATGGGTCTCACCAAACCCTCCTTTTTGGGAACCGTGAAAAGGTTGGAGTAGTAACCCCTGCCTCTCTCCGACAGAGGCACCGGGCATATAACCCCCATGTCCAGAAGGTTTTTTTACTGCTAACAGGAGCCCCTGTGCAGCCTGAGGGTCCGAGGGCACCCGAGACCTTAAGAATCTTGGGGGCGGCCAGTACTCGAACTCCAGTTTGTACCCGGAGGAGACCACTTCCAAGATCCAATTGTCTGTGACCTCCCGGGCCCAGACCTGGAAGAAGAGCCGCAGCCATCCCCCCACCCTTGCGGGTGAGGGCGCCCCTCCATTGCTGAGCCGGTTTAACGGCAGGCTTGGGCTTGGAACCCCAGGCAGGCGCGGGACGTGCCCGACCTCTGCCTCTGTTCCAGGACAAGCCCCGACACCCGAGAAGGCCAAACCCCTAGTCGCTCTGGCCCCTCGAAAGGAAGGAGTGAACGAGCCCGCCCCCCGAAAGGGGCAGCGCTGTTTCCTCCGCTGAGGTAACTTACCTCCTTTAGCAACAGCATCCAATTTATCTCCAAACAGCCGCGAACCCAAGAAGGGAAGAGCTATGAGTGACTTCTTGGCCCCAACGTCTGCTGTCCACTGGCGGAGCCAGACCAATCTGCGCATAGCCACCAGTAAGGCTGAAGTCCTACTACACACGACAATAGAATCTTCCATCGCAGCCATGACAAAATCCATGAACAATTCGCATTTCTTAAGGATAGCGAACTCAGCGCCAGCTGGATCAAACTGAGCGTTATTCAGCCAGTCCCTGATAAGAGACCTGGTAGCAAGCGACACCAGGACAGATGCACTAACAGGCCGCAGGGCCGAGCCCACGTTGGCAAATGCGTGGCACGCCATCTGATCAAGGCGCTTATCCTCGCCATCCTTAAGGGAAGTGGCGTCAGGGGTGTTCAGCACAGAAGAGTTGGTCAAACCTAAAACAGGCATGTCAACCTCGGGAGGAGAAGACCAGCGCTTAAACGCCTCCACCGGAAAAGGATATTTCTTATCCCATCCCTGAGGCACACCAGGAAGCAGACTGGGCCTCTCCCATTCTCTACGGATCAGCGCATCAAAATGACCCTGGGTAGGGAATTCCAGACGGGGCTTGCAGGCCCCAAAAAATTCCCCCTCCTTAAGAGGGGGTGCCTCAGGCGGTTCAATATCCAACACCTCCAATAAATGTGACAAAACAGTGGCCATATCTACGGCATCCCCCAGCGCCTGCCCGACATTGTAATTTCCCGACTGAACATAGTCAGCCTCTGTTTCCTGATACAATTCTCCCTCCTCTAACGTGGGGAATAATCTGACAAATCAGCGGAATCGTTGTCAACTTCCCACAAGGGCTGGGCCGACGACAAATGTCTCTTTTTAGCCTGGGCCTTCTTGCCCACCGTGCTAGCAATAATTTTCTCGATGCTGGCCAACCTAGCCCAAACATCAGAAAGCGACTCCCCACTGGTACCAATGTCACTTGGGGTACGTATAAGGTGGGGAAGGCGATGAAGCGGGAGGAGCCGTCCCAGAAGGCTGGGTACCAGACTGCCGCGTTATGGACTTTTGTGCGCATGGTATACAGATCAGCACATTCTCCCCCATAAAGGATACCCCGCACCCCACACATGGCCCAGATTGTCCCAGAGGGAGCCTGAGCCCAGTATCCTGCGGCGCCTCCATATGGTGAATTTTTGTGGTCAGTCGCAAGACTGCAGGGAATTACGCATAAGCAACCCGGGATGCCCCTTAAAAGTCCCGGTGGGAGGATTTTTGGGTGGACAATTTTACACTAGGGACCCCAGGACCAGGAGGGACCCCTTAATATGCACATATACAGGGCAACCTGTAACACACAAAACAGGCAACATAAGTGCAGTGCTGAGTAAAAATGGCCATAACCTTACAGTATAAAAAACCACAGCATTTGATCTTGCAGCCACACAATATATATACATATATATATGTTAACTATATCCCAGCCAGACAGTGTAAATAACACACACACACACATGCTCTAGACCAATGGGGGCCCCCGCTAAAGAGGAGCCCCCACACACAAGCTAAGGAAGTGGCCATCGGGCCCTTACCACACCGATCTGCTATGCGGCCTGCTCATAGAAGATGGCCCCCACGAAGCCTCATGCATGAGGAGGAAGAGCAGGGGGAGGGCGGGCCAGCGCAGAACGTGCGTTTGCCGAGGCCACGCCCCCTCCCAGCAACACGGACCCCTAGAAATGAGCACAGCAATCGCGCCAAAGAAGGGGGCGGGGCTACCGCAGCCCTTCCTGAACGCAGCCTGAGGGGAAGAAGCTCCCCCAGGCTGCCACTAGCCCTGTTATGCCAGTAAAGGCACTCTGTCACTCACACACACACAGTAAAAGCACACTAACCACACAGGGACATAAGCTGTGGAAAACGAAATATCGGCCAGGCCAGGCAACCCCCCCCCCCCCCCGGAGGGGAATAAGGGACCCGGAAGGGGGGGAACCCTGCCAGAAGCCGGCCATAAGCCTAGAGGGATGGGGCATCCCACACCAGGATCACCAAGAAACCTGGATAACCGCCTACCCTATAGTGAGGTCTCACGGTGGAGCAGTGCTCCTGCTGCACCCATAGGGTGCTCCTACCTTCACCAGGACCCGCAGCCTAAGCTGGGAGGCTCAATATAGGGGCAATTTAGAAGGGTCCTGGCAGTAATAGGGACAATAGAAGGCCGGGCGCGAAGTCTTCATCTTCTGTCTTGTCACCTTCCCTGCAGAGAAGGAACTGGGGAATTGGTGGGAGGTCCCAGGTATATATAGACCGGGAGGGGGCTTTCTTTTTTGCATATTCATCTCTGCAGAAGTTCGCCCTCTACTGGAGATTACCCAGATGTCATGAAGACCGAAGTGGAGTGTATGGCACACTTAGAATATCCCTCTCTGCAGACTGTCAGCAGACTCATGCGCATGTGTAAGCAGTGTTCTCAGTTGATGGCCACTCCCATGCATGGGGTAAGCCCTCTCAAACAGCATACGCCACTGATTATCAGGGAGGGTGAGGGGAGCAATTTAGTAAACTTTATATTTTTTACTGGAGATTCATTTTAGAAGTATCATGCTTGACAGGATAAATAAAAGACTACAGTCAATATACTTATACAAGCTATTAGCTATAAGAGGATATACAGTAAGTAGTAATTGCCAACACAGAAAATGAACATTGAGCAATCAATGTGCTAATGCTGGCTAACAAAGCGCTGTATAACTAAGATTTAAATGTCTGTGATGAAAGAGCAGCTGATTTCAATTATGCTGTACTCTTGGCTTTAAACATGAAAAATAAATTTGGTGGCAGGAAGGAACTTCACAATGTAGGCCAGTTTAATATAGAGTGCAGAGGGGACAAGTTTTTCTCCTTGGCTTCTTCCTAAACATCCCCACCTACCAAGCGATGCATATTCACCGCACCATGTACTTTTCTCAGAAACCAGTTCAAGCCTTTAAGATCAATGGGTCGATATATCTAGAAATTTGAGAACCACAGATGCAACTGCAAAAACACCAGACAACCATGGAAGGCCTATAGGGGGTGGGCACACAGCGCCCATCCAAAATCCTGTAAAGGGCCAACCGGGGAAACTATTCAGACATCCCTCTGCTAGAGACGTTTTTCTCAGCCTGCCTTTTCTCATTTCTACATTCTCTCATTTGCACCTTTTCATCTGTTTTCTAATCCTCTTATTTTCCTTTTGCGCCTTCCTTCCACCTCTCCTCCTTTCTCTTTCTAAATCTTTACATCTTGGATTGATGCACACCACACAAATTTTGTATGCATTTAAAATGTATTTAAGAACCAATTAATGTTACAATATTCTCCATATGACAAAAGGATACAATGCAATTTTCCAAGACAAATCTGTCTGTTCAATCTCCAGGATCGTGGACCACCTCGTTTGAACAAAAAGAGAGTGATGTAAATAATCTTAAACTGTAATCATGACGCGCATCATAACGGTATACAGATAATATCAAGCATAGGAGCAGGTTTACCAATAAAGAGTGCACCGTGAATGCAAAAAGAGCCCTTTTTGCGATCACGGTGCACTCTTTATTGGTAGACCTGCTCCTATGCTTGATATTATCTGTATACCGTTATGATGCGTGTCATGATTATATTGTATATATTGATATGCTCCATGTTTACTTGATCTGGAATGATGTCATAATGCTTTATACATAATCTGACCAGAGTGTGGTCATGCTACCATATTGTCTGTCTCTGCACTATTATGCTTAACCAAGTGTGTCAGATACTGTCATACCCAGTAACACTCTTTGGAACACTCTTCAGGACCGTTTGAGCAACCCCTCATTTACTATTCTGGTATTTGCCATTTTGCATATAGTCGTATATATGTACAGTTACAGTTTAAGATTATTTACATCACTCTCTTTTTGTTCAAACGAGGTGGTCCACAATCCTGGAGATTGAATAGACAGATTTGTCTTGGAAAATTGCATTGTATCCTTTTGTCATATGGAGAATATTGTAACATTAATTGGTACTTAAATACATTTTAAATGCATACAAAATTTGTGTGGTGTGCATCAATCCAATCCGTTTTGCCAGTGTTCTATAAGGCACACTTTGGAGAGGTGTCTTGGGATTTAGTTGCACCCATCCTTAAATACCTACTGTGTTTCACCTATAACTGGTATGCCGACACCTAACCCTAAAACTAATACCTGTAAATCTTTACATCTTCCCTTCTTCTCTGTTTTCCAGATATGCTCACATCTCACTCTTTTTCATCGCATCTCTATTTTTTTCTGCATTCCCAATCTTTCCATCTCTTTGTGTCTCCCTCTGTCTATACCCATTAACACTCATCTCCCTCAATCTGGAATTCCCTCCAATTATGTTCATCTTATTTTATTTTTTTTGTCTTTTCATCTCTCTCTCTACCATCATGTACCCATATTCTCAGCAGCAACACAATGCTAAGAAAAAAAACCCAATTATTCTGTTCACTTACACACTAACAGGGGTGGAATTGAGTCTAAAAACAACTCTGGATTTTATTGGTTCCGGCAACCGATGATAACCAAAATTGCTTCTATGTACACCCTATGGATGGAGGAACCAATCATGATCAGGGGTATGGTACTTAATCTTTCTATTTTAGGGACAGATACTGTGTCAGGGGTGGACATGGACTGCACAGATGTGAGACTGAGGCAGTAGCTTTGCAGGGGCCGAAAACTGGCTGGGGTGTCTATTAATAATTGGAGTAGGGCGTATTAAAAGCAGCGCCACACACACAGGCGACAATTAATTCCTGTAGGGTTCTTTCTGAAGAAGGCCGTGTGCCGAGGCCTGATTAGCTTCAAAGTATGGCAGCCCACCAGGAACTCTCCAGGCTTTCCTTATGGCCAGTCTGTCCCCAGGCTAAACTATAAAAACATAGAAGAACTAGTCTAGGACCATTTATTTTACTTTTCATCAGCAATGTCTGGCAATGATATTCCTAGTGTTCGATAACTAATAATGTAAAGTGGTTTTAATAGCAAGGTCTGTTATTGAAATAGAGTATATGATGCTAGTGTAATAAACATGCAATTCTAGATACTTCATATTCTGTATTGGTAATGGAGAACATAAGAGACCATTTTTCAAATCAAAGCAATTAAATCCAGTGCCTTTCTATTTAATAATAAAGGAACTCAATAACAAAAAAGGACATAGAGCAATATATAGTGCGACAAGGGAGAGGAGGCAGCCGTGCATGTTAGAACATAAGCCGTGCAGTTAACAGGGCATGCATAGCAATTTCCATTCATTATTTAGAGAGTAGAGTAACTGACGTCCACAGCTGGGAAAACACTAAAGGGAGTAAATACCACACGAGTGACAGGTGCCTTTAAATAGATTTACATTTGCACAGGATATCCTTATTAAAAAATAAACATTTAAAAAGGAATACTTGCTTAAAGGATGGTACAGAGGAAAGTTTAGAAAACATTCTTTGCCACCTGACACAGGACATATTTTTTAGGCTTACCAGGTTGATGCAGTTGTCTACCAAGATAAGTAGGCTACTTGTACCTACCTCCATTTGTTCCTGCTTGACATAAAATAAATGACTGATTGCTAGCACAACCTAGCCACTACAGACAGAGCAGAATTTAGCGTATCTAATGGTTCTTTCCAGTGTAATGTGACAACCCAGGATGTGGTTCATAATTTGCAAAATTTGATAAAACTTACTGTACCACTAGCGAGAAAAAAAATGTTCTGTTCACCAAAATACACATAAATATATTGGATGGCAGGAGGAGTAGTTACCTATACACCTGGCCAGGATAAGATAATATTCAATACTGCTTTAGGGGAGAACTGCGCCACTCTCCACATGCCTATTGGATCTCCTCCTCACCTCAGTGGGAACAGTTTGAAATGGACCTCCATAGCCATCTACATCTGCTGAACAGCCTTTTTAATCTTTGGGTTGATGGGTCCCCCCACCACCCAAAGTTGAATGCATTTGCCTACTTTTACAACCACATGGTCTTTATACCATGTAGGTGTTTTCTTTACATATCATTAAGAGCACTCACTCAATGATATTCTCTCGGGTGCATTTTACTGGGCAATATGGGCGGGGGAGGGGGGTTCACACAGCGGGGCAGGGAACAAAACCTGGGATAGTCAAAAGCCTGTATTTTGTTCTGCTTTAAGAATACCAAAGCTGTATTAAAGTGGTTAACACTCCCTTGTAAGAGTCAACCTTGTTTTTTTCATTCATCAAAGAAAAACAGAAATCTTAGCTGGAATGGTTTTTAACACACAATGTAAAAGCACACCTCACTCCTGCAATCTACCATGTTTTAAAATATTCTTTTTAATATAGCTCCTTGGTTTGGATTTGTCGGAAGGAGATGCATTTACCTTAGCTGGAATGGTTTTTAACACACAATGTAAGAATACAATTCTGTGATTACTCACCTACAGAATTGTTATTATGAGTATACAGTACGCCCTGCTCCAGATAAGAATCATTAAATGCTCTTGGGGTATTACTCTGCCAGATGGCGCTGGACTGCAGAGACAGCGAAATTGGCTCCTCCCGGCCCCTCAAATACCCGGGACCTCCCACAAATCCCCAGCATTGAAAAGCAGTTAACGAGAAGCCGTGAGAATGAGAACAGAACCAACTAGTAACTAAAAAACAAAGATAACAATCACCATACAGGGGATCCAAAGATAATGCAACCAAGGGCGAGGTGGAGCAGGACGTACTGTATACTCATAACAACAATTCTACAGGTGAGTAATCACAGAATTGTATTATTCTTAGTATACAGTACGTCCTGCTCCAGATAAGAATCATTACTCTTGGGGACATCCAATAGCAGTGTCCATAAAGTAGGGTGGGATCCCCAAAGGTAACAACAAACAGGTCAGACCACTGCCACCTGCGCGGCCAAAAGCAGCATCAGCTGAGGCCGTAACATCAACCTTGTAAAACTTTGAAAAGGTATGAACAGAAGACCAAGTTGCGGCCTTGCAAAATTGTTCAACAGAAGCCTGGTGCTGAAAAGCCCAAGAGGCACCAATAGCACGAGTGGAATGAGCAGTAAGGTGGAAGGGAGGATTCTTCCCCTTAGCAGAGTAGGCCTGAATCACAGCCTGATGGATCCACTTGCTGATAGTAGATTTAGCAGGAGCCAAACCCTTCCTAGGACCAGAAGGGACCACAAAAAGAGCATCAAATTTTCTGAAAGGTGCTGTACTTCAGACACCTAACCACATCCAATGAATGCAAAACCCTCTCCTTACCGTTACTAGGATTAGGTCACAAAGAAGGAAGAACAATGTCCTGATTCAGATGAAAGGCAGAAAATCTGGCTTGAAACGAAAAACCACCTTGTCCTGGTGTCTCTCAAAGTAGGGGGGCCGGATGAATAGGGCCGCCAACTCAGAAACACGCCTAACAGAGGTGATAGCCACCAAAAAGACAACCTTGAGAGTAAAAATCGCCAGGGCAGCCTCCTGCACAGGTTCAAAGGGAGCACCCTGCAAGGCAGACAAGACCAAGTTCAAATCCCAAACAGGCAACATAGGCTTACATGGGGGACGCACATGAGTAACCCCCTGGAAAAAAGTCCTGATCAGAGAATGCTGGGCAAAGGGCCTCTGGAAGAAAACAGCCAGGGCAGAGACATGACCCTTCAGAGTACTGAGTTGAAGTCCCAGCTCCAACCCATGCTGTAGGAACTCCAGGATCCTGGGAATAGAGAACACGCGACAGGGGAGAGACCTAGACTCACACCAGTCAATGTAGGCACGCCAAAACCCTATTGTAAATAGAAGAAGAAGACTTCTTCCTAGCCTTAATCATGGTATCAACAACAGAGGCAGACAGCCCCTTCTCCATCAAGATGGAGGTTTCAGCAGCCAGGCCGTCAAAGCCAGAGTTTGTAAATTGGGATGGCGTAAATGACCCTGAGTGAGCAGGTCTGGAACCCTGGGCAGAGCGTACTGATCTACTGCCAGCTGCACCACGTCTGCGAACCACACTCTTCTTGGCCACCTGGGGGCCACAAGGATTGCCCAACAGGGGGAATGGGGGAAAGACATACAGGAGCTGAAAGTCCTGCCATAACATTGCTAGAGCATCAAGTCCAAGGCCAGAGGGTCCTGGGACAGGGAGACAAAGGCCGGGAGCTTGTGATTGTGACGGGACGCAAACAGATCCACATCTGGTTGGCCCCAACGGTGACACAGAGAGTGAAACACCCTGTCACAGAGGGCCATTCTCCAAGGCGAGAGGTCCCCCTGCTCAGAGAGTCTGCCTGCAGATTCTCCACCCCCGGAATGTACACAGCTGATATGCAGGGGAACATTGTCCTCCGCCCAGGCCAGGATCAGAGACACTTCCATGAGGGCCCCCTTGCTCCGGGTCCCTCCCTGATGATTGATGTAGGCAACTGCCGTCTGATTGTCTGAGCGTACCTGAACAGGCCGGCCCCGAAGGTGTTGGGTCAAGTGAGCCAGAACCAACCTGATCGCCCTCAGTTCCAGAATGTTGATAGGTGTGTGGGCCTCCTGAGGGCCCCACCGCCCTTGGAACTGTAGGGACTTCCAGAAGCCCCCCCAACCTGTCAGACTGGCATCCGTGGTGACCGTCTCCCAGCAGGGGGCCAGAAAAGATCTGCCCACCAACAGGTTCCTGGAGTCCAGCCACCACGAGAGGGACTGCCTGACTAGGGGGGACAGAACAAGGACCTGGTCCAGGGACGCAGGATCCCTGTTCCATACTGACAAGAGGTGGAGTTGCAGAGGCCTCATGTGAAACTGGCCATAAGGAACCGCCTCGAAGCACGACACCATCAGGCCCACCAGCTGCATTCCCTGCCTGATGGAGGGATGAGGGCAAGAGAGCAGGGACTGAACCTGCACCAGCAGACTGTCCACCTTCTGCTGAAGAAGAAAAATCCTTGCCTGAACTGTATCCAGATTCATTCCCAGGAAGGGCGTCACCAATGAGGGAGACAGGGAAGACTTGGGATGGTTGATCACCCAGCCAAACGACTCCAGAGTGGGCACTACTCGCTGAGTATCCAGCTCTGCCTGTTGGAGGGACTGAGAAGTGATGAGAATGTCGTCCAAATAGGGCAGCACACGAATGCCCTGAGACCTAAGCAGAGCCATCACTCCTGCCAGCACCTTGGTGAACACTCTGGGAGCTGAAGTGAGACCGAAGGGCAATAAAACAAATTGGTAGTGCTGATCCTCCAGAGCGAACCTGAGGAATCTTTGATGACCTGGAAAAACAGGAATATGAAGGTAAGCATCCTTGATGTCCACAGAGGTCATGAAGTCCCCTGGACGCAGGGAACTGATAGCAGAGCGCAAAGTTTCCATGCGAAAGCGCCTGCACCTGACAAATTTGTTGAGGATCTTCAAGTCCAGGATGGGCCTGACTGACCCATCTCTTTTGGGCATGGTGAAAAGGTTGGAATAGAACCCCTTGCCCCTTTCTCGTAAGGGGACCTGACAGATGACCCCAGCTCCAGAAGGCTTTGCACCCCCAGAATTAGAGCCTGAGCTGACATGGGGTCCTGAGACATCCGGGATCTGATGAATCTTGGGGGCGGCCAGACAGCAAACTCTATCTTGTAACCGGAGGACACTACCTCCTGAATCCACCGGTCTGAGACATGAAGCCTCCAGACGTGAGCAAAATGCTGAAGCCGTCCCCCCACCCGGATGGGTGAGAGCGCCCCTTCATGCCTGAGGGGGCTTGGGAGAAGACTTAGGCTTGGAAACCCAGGATGAGCCAGGGCGTCCACGTCCTCTGCCCCTACCCCAGAAATCTCCTCGGGCCCCAGTAAAGGAGACCCCCCCCCCTCCCCTGTCTGGATCCACGGTAGGGGGAAGAAAAGGAGCCTTGGCCCCGAAAGGGCCGAGACTGCCTCCTGCGCTGGGGTAACCTGCCTCCCTTAGCAAACAGGTCCAGGTGGTCCCCAAACAGGCATAGTCCTTTGAAGGGAAAACCAGTGAGAGCCTTCTTGGCAGCGTTGTCAGATGCCCACTGGCGCAGCCAAACCGAGCGGCGTATAGCCACCACCAAGGCAGAGGCTCTGCCACACATCCTAATGGTATCATCCAAGACAGAGGACATAAGTAACAAAAACCACACAACGAGAAAGAGCATTAAAATCTTCACTAGACACATCATCAGGAGCACGATCTAGTACACTTCTAAGCAGGGTCCTAATAGCCACCGCTGTAATGGCAGAGACACAAACCGGGTGCAGCGCCGTTCCCACATAGGCAAAGGCTTTGGACGCCAGCTGATCAAAATCTGAGCCAACAGCCTATCAGTATTATCTGGGGCCCAGGGGTCAGAGCCAGAATCATCATGACCCCTGGGCCTCTCATCAGATGACTCCGAGTCAGAGAACAACTCCCCTTCTTCCAATGGGGGAATAACCGGACAGTTCAAAGAACTCTTCAGCCTCCATAGGGAAAAGAGTGACATCAGGCGTCAAGTGCCGCTTTTGTAGCAGAAGCCTTACGTGCCATGGTATTAGCAAGCAACTTCTCAACACTAGCCAGTCTAGCATCAGGCTGAGAATCCCCACTGGTATGCAACTCAATGGGAGTCAAATTCAAGCTTGGGGGAGTTGGTGAAGCCATACGTGGCGCAGGTCCAGCCGCTAGTAAACCAGGCTGGAGCGCAGTCACCTGCTGGGCACAAGTTATACAGACCCGCACATTGTCAGCACTAGTAGGGGACACCCCACAAGCTACACACAGCCGGGCTTGTCCCGAAGGAACCCCGAGCACATTATCCTGAGACACCTCCATATGGTGATTACAGCGCCACAATAGGCCGATAGGGATTCACACTATAACAACAACCACGGATGCCCCAATAGCCCACTAGGGAAGTGGGAGTAATTAGCACACTAGGCCTCACAAAGTTTAGTAACTAAAAGAGGGGTAGGGCCGGGAGAAACCAATGGAGTTCGACCTGCCTGAAAGACATAAGCGAAGAGGACCCCATAAGCGACAAGTATAATGAAAAAAATAAAAAATGGCGCCGAGCATCCCTCGAGGGGCGGGCCGCGGAGACAGTGACGCGGAACGTGCCATCCGGAGGCCCCGCCCCCCCTGAAGAGCAGCACACGTGACAAGCAGCCAATGAAGGCGCATCAGCGCCCGAGGTAATGCCGCTGCCTACCGCGGAACGCAGTGGAAGAGCGCGCGGCGGCATATTCAAACCGCAACCAGTGCAACCAAGTCAGTGCGGAGACTGAACAAAGTCAACAAGCACACCATCCAAGTGAAGCACCAATGCATAACACCCCCCCCCCCCCCCCGAGAGCAACAAGGGAGAGTGAGGGAGGGCAGCGGCCACTTAACGTAGGTCCCAGCGATAGACAGGGGCAAGGGGCAAAGTGCGGGAGGGGCATCCCATAGAGCCCCCCCCCCCGATAGCAGCAAGGGAGAGTGAGGGAGGGCAGCGGCCACTTAACGTAGGTCCCAGCGATAGACAGGGGCAAGGGGCAAAGTGCGGGAGGAGCATCCCATAGAGGCTCACCACATGCCTATACCGCCTACCCTTTGGTGGGGGATTGCGGTGGAGCAGCGCTCCTAAGCGCCTGACAGCGGTGCTGCCTACCATCACCTGGGCCAGCGCAGCCAAGGCTGGGAGGCACCGTAATAATGGAACGGGTGGGAATAGTCCTACAGAGCCGCAGGCTAATAGCCCGGCTCACCTGCGAGAAGAGAGAGCCATCTTCTTGTCCTTCGCAGTCCAGACTGCAGAGAAATTCTGGGGATTTGTGGGAGGTCCCGGGTATTTGAGGGGCTGGGAGGAGCCAATTTCGCGGTCTCTGCAGTCCAGCGCCATCTGGCGGAGTAATACCCCAAGAGTAATGATTCTTATCTGGAGCAGGACGTACTGCATACTAAGAATAGCACACCTCACTCCTGCAATCTAGCATGTTTCTAAAATATTCTTTATAATATAGCTCTTTGGTTTGGATTTGTCGGAAGGAGATGCATTTACCTTATCAACTATTACCAGTCATTGTTCTACAGATTTGTAAATTACTTCTAGGCCTTCAAGACTTCAAAGACACTTTCCCACATTTCATGAGTCTCGAACTGTAAAACCATAATATGCAACCAACAGACAAACTAAAGTCTGCTCCACAGGAGTAATATTGAAGTTGTGCCAACTATGTTATGTTTAGTAACTGACATATCAGCTTCTTTATATCCCTGCTAGTAGAAGTGTATATGAAAAGCAGTGAAAGGCATCAATACAAAAGTCTAGTGATTGTAGATAGAATGCTGTTCAAAGCGCCATTTCTCCCTTTCACAAGTGGTCTAGCTGCAGGAGAAAAGGAAATCATGCAGATGGAAAGAGCAAGCTGTATCACCTTAGTCAGCAAGTGAGAAGGCTTTCCTGCAATGTTTCTGAGCAGTAGGGAGGTCTCCCTGTCCAGATAGGAATGCTTGGCAGAAAAAGAAACAGACACGGAGAGAAAAAGTGGAAAAATACAATTAAAAGAAAAATTTAGTGCAAAATACATTCATACGCGTGTGCAGATTACAGTATGCGTGCAGAGGATGATGGCATGATCAATAATGCATGAATTTGTTTATATGCAAACAAACACATATATACATCCAGAAAAGTTTCAGAGATGAATGTGAAGCACATGCACGAACACTGACATTACAAGAATGTGAATGTTAATGAAATATCTTCAAAGTTAATGCTACCATCTCATTAAAATACATTAGATTTCAGAAGGCGCTATTGTTTTGTTTGGCATATACAATTTAATATATAACATTTCAAAACACACAACATGAGGTATCAGAAGAAAAAAGTTGCAGTATATGCTATATTTGTAAATGAGGTGCAAACATGTGAGTATTTAGGAACAATTCTTTTTTTCTTGTAATAACATGAATTTTTGAGGTACGCTGCTAATTGTTGTTGGGTGGAGGGCCGACTGAAAACAATACATTTTTTGTAAAGAAAAAATACAATTCTGTGATTCGTGAATTGATTTCTCTCTTCTTCCACTCCAGGGCGCCAATGAATCAGATACAAATGGGTTAACTCTCGTCTGAAGGGTGGGACTGCAAGATAAAAAGTGTGGTTCCTCCCAGCCTATATATACTTTCGCTGCTCTCCGTAATCCAGGAATTGAAAAGCAGTAGACACAGACACACGGGAGGATAAAGGCATTCTAGGACATCCCACGTTTAGTTGGAAAGCAAGGAGACACAATATTTTCCTACTTTTTTTAAAATGCTATCAAAATATTTACATATCTACAAAAATACAAGCTAGGACTGTGGAATTAAAGGAATGGATATAGTAGTCTAAGAGATAGGGTGGGCGTGATGCCCTGGAGTGGAAGAAGAGAGAAATCAATTTTACAGGTGAGAATCACAGAATTGTATTTTCCTTCATATCCCACTCCAGGGCGTCACTGAATTAGATACGAATGGGACCTCCAAAAGCAGTGCCCCTGATCCAGGGTGGGAATCCCAAGTGTCCACCTTTTCCTCTAGCCTGAGGAGACAGTCATTTCGAAATCAAACCTCAGCTCAAGAGCTATTTATTGCTTGTAATACCTTTTGACCAAAAGAGACGTTCACTGAGGCTACCTTTTAAAACTTGGTAAATGTATGAACTGAAGACCAGGTAGAAGCCTTGCAGTCCTGCTCTACTGAAGCCCGGTGCTGAAAAGCCCGGGTGGAATGGTCCATTATAGGTTTTCCCCACCTTGTACATGTAGATTGCCCACAATAAAGTGGACCAACACCCAGGATTTTGACTATCCTGGGCTTTGGTCCAGTTCCCCGGGGCCCCCCGATTGGGGGTGCCCCGCTATGTGAAACCCCCCAGATTGCCATATTCAACTCACCTCACCCCGCTCTTACGGCGCATTCACGGCCGCTCGTCCAATCAGCGCACTCGGAGCCTCAGAGGTATGCGCGTCAATGCGACGTCTTACCTCAGTGGCTCCGAGCACGCTGGCGGCCGCATCTCCCGCATGCGCCGTTGGACCGGGAGTCAGGTAAGGTTTGCTCGTGTACTGGGGGGTTTCACACAGCGGGGCATCCCGATCTTGGATGCCCCATGGGGAGGGACTGGATTGGCCCAGCAATCTTATAGATTCCCGAGCCGATCCTCCTGGGTCAATCCCTAAAAGGAGATAACTCTCGAGGGAATGATATAAAATTTTGGATAGTTGACTATCCAGCCAAAGTTTTCGAGGCTCGATAGGACAGTCTCTGTATCTCTCAAAGCCTCCGGAAAAAAATGGGGCTCTGATCAGAAGAGCACGAGATAATTTGTATCCCCTGATAGTGGCCTCAGAAGTGCCATGAGGCCTGACAGAACCTTGGTAAAAACTTTGGAGCCAAAGACAGGCCAAAAGGCAGAGCCACAAACTGAAAGTGTAGCCAATCTACTTTGAAACACAAATATTTCTGGTGGCCTGAGTAGATAGGGATATGTAGGTAGGTGTCCCTTATATCCACTGTGGTCATAAGATCCCCCAGCTGAAGTGCCACCATGGTGGATCTTAAAGATTCCATGAGAAATCTCCGAAGTGGGATGAAACTGTGGAGGTCCAAAATGGACCCCTCTTAGGGATTACAAACAAATTGGAGTAGAATCCATGACTTTTCTCTGATAAGGGATACTCCTAGCTGCAAAAGGTGAGTTACAGCAGATCTCAATGCTTCTGCTTTTCCTGGATTCTGGGATACCCTTGACAGAAAGAACCTCCAAGGAGGCCCCCAATTCGATTTTGTAACCTGAATAATCTCCTGCATCCATGCATCTGTTACATGGAGCCTCCAAAGAGGGGCAAATTGCAGGAGCCGCCCCCCCCCCCCCCCACCCAAAATGGTGAGGGTGTCCCTTCATGTTTCCGTAGAAAGATCTGGTCTTGTTCTGGGATGAAAAAAAGGATTAGACATCTTACTTTGTCTAATCCTGCCTGATGGAAGGCATGCCTGGATACCTGGTCAAGGCGCTTTTCCAACGGGTCTCTTAAGGAAGCACTGTCAGAAGTAGGAGCAACAGTGTTCTTAGAGAGCCCTGAAATTGGATCATCCAAATTGAGAGGAAAAGACATTAACTAAATTAGGTCCGTGAGAAAAGGGTATTTAGAATCCAGGACTCTAGGAATGGATGGGAGCTTGTCCAGCTTTTCGCATTCCATTTGGATAAGCTTGAAAAAATGAGAATGCTCAGGAAACTTCTTCTGTTTTTTGGATCTGTATGGATCTCCCTTCTTCCTTTAGCTCTAGGAGCTGAGATACCCAAAACCTCTAAAATAGAGGAAATCAGATTATCCATCTGCTCCTTGAGCATAAAAGACTCCTGTTCAGAAGATGAACCCGAATTACTCTCTTCTCTATTGGATGAGAGCTCCCCCTCCGAAGAATGTTCCTGGCAGCATAAATATCTTCCTCCTCTGAATCGTCCCCTGGATGAGCAGGAATATAAGGGCCTGGAAGACAGACAGGGTTAAATCCCCTGCATTCTGAATAACATCTATATATGGAAAGATAAATGAAATAGAGGAAATAAAATCCAAGCACAACCTTCACAGTCCAGTCCAACTTCAACAATGAAACTGGATTGTAGAGAGCAACCGGAAGTCTATATAGGCCGGGAGGAACCACACCTTTTATCTTGCAGTCCCGCCCTTCGGACGAGTGTTAACCCATTCGTATCTGATTCAGTGATGCCCTCGAGTGGAATATGAAAGAAATCCCCCCCCTGCCCCTCAAATCTTGTCCCCTAGCTGCTTTGTGTGCCTGGCAGTCCTTAAAGCAAAAGTCTTCTTTCTGTGCCATTTTTCTTAAAGTTTTCTTAAAGTCTAGTTTTTTTTGCCAAAAGGATGTCCTCAATGTTCAAAACTGGCATTTCTTACAGTTTTGTCTTATGCTAGCAATTGTGTGTTTTATGGAAGCATTTTTCACTCGCTGCAATCTGTTGCTATTGGCAACTGTACACCACTATTTACTAAAAGAGATACAAATTCAAAACAGAGCTGTTCATTCTTCCCTATAATTTAGGTCCTCTTTAGGGATATTGAGAAGATCAAATGCAAATAAGGGAACATCAGAAATTAATTCTTCCGCTTTTATAAAATTCTTCCTTGTGTTTAGACTCTTCACAAACACATAAACCCACCACCAGCACACTCGCTTACCAGAAACTTTGTGCTATCTGTGTGGATAACACACTTGGCATGTGAAAACAATTATCACTCCCAAATGTGCAGATGTGCAAAATAATACAATTCTGTGATTACTCACCTGTAGAATTGGTATTATATGTATACAGCACGTCCTGTTCCAGAAGATATTCCTTACACTTGGGATATACTCCAGTAGATGGCACTGGACTGCAGAGACAGGAAAGTGGCTCCTCCCGGCCCCATATATACCAGGGACCTCCCACAAAATCCCCAGTATTGAAAAGCAGTTAGCAAGAGAACGGGAGAACTATAACCATTATATGAAAATTTGAACATAAGAACAATCACCATAAAGAGGTAACTAAAGATAATGATAACAAGGGTGGGGTGGAACAGGACATGCTGAATACATATAATACCAATTCTACAGGTGAGTAATCACAGAATTGTATTATTCTAAGTATACAGCACGTCCTGTTCCAGAAGATATTCCTTACACTTGGGACATCCAATAGCAGTGTCCGTAAGGTAGGGTGGGATCCCCAAAAGTAACAGCAGACAGTTTAAACCACTGCCACCTGCAGAACCTTGCGGCCAAAAGCAGCATCAGCTGAGGCCCTAACATCAACCTTGTAAAACTTTGAAAAAGTATGAACAGAAAACCAAGTAGCGGGCTTGCAAACTTGTTCAACAGAAGCTTGGTGCTGAAAAGCCCAATAGCACGAGTAGAATGAGCAGTAAGGCGGAAGGGAGGCTCCTTCCCCTTAGCAGAGTAGGCCTGTATCACAGCCTGACGGATCCACTTGCTGATAGTGGACTTAGCCGGAGCCAGGCCTTTCTTAGGTCCAGACGGAAGCACAAAAAGAGCATCAGTCTTCCTGAAGGATTCAGTAGCCACCAAATAGAACTTCAGAGTCCTGACCACATCCAGAGAGTGTAAAACCCTCTCTTTAGAATTACTAGGATTAGGACTCAGAGAAGGCAAAACAATGTCCTGATTGAGATGAAAAGCAGAAACAACCTTAGGCAGAAAATCTGGCTTAAAACGAAACACCACCTTGTCCTGGTGTCTCTCAAAATAAGGAGGCTTGATGGAAAGCACCGCCAACTCAGAAACACGCCTAACAGAAGTGATAGCCACCAAAAAGACCACCTTAAGCGTGAGAATGGACAAAGAAGCCCCTTGCAAGGGCTCAAAGGGAGACCCCTGCAGAGCAGATAAGACCAAGTTCAAGTCCCAGACTGGTAACATAGGCTTACATGGGGGACGCACGTGAGAAACTCCCTGGAAAAAGGTCTTGACCAGAGGATGCTGAGCAAAGGATCTTTGGAAAAAAATAGCCAAAGCAGACACATGGCCTTTCAGAGTACTGAGCTGAAGACCCATATGCAAACCATGTTGGAGAAACTCCAGAATCCTAGGAATAGAAAACACACGACAGGGAAGCGAGTGGGACTTGCACCAGTCAATGTAAGTACGCCAAACCCTGTAATAGATGGGAGAAGAGGACCTCTTCCTAGCCCTGATCATGGTATTCACCACAGAGGCAGGCAGCCCTTTCTCCATCAAGATGGAGGCTTCAACAGCCAGGCCGTCAAAGCCAGCGTTTGTAAATTGGGGTGGCGTAGGTGCCCCTGATTGAGCAGATCTGGAACCCGTGGCAGGGAGTACTGATCTACTGCCAACTGCACGATGTCTGCGAACCACACTCTTCTTGGCCAACAGGGCGCCACCAGGATGGTTGGCACCCCTTCCTGAACTATCTTGCGCAGCACCCTGCCCAGCAGTGGAAACGGGGGAAACACATACAGGAGTTCGAACCTCGTCCAAGACATTGCCAGGGCATCCGTGGCCAAGGCCAGAGGATCCTGAGTCAGAGAGACAAAGACTGGAAGCTTGTGATTGTGACGGGATGCAAACAGATCCACATCTGGCTGACCCCAGTGGTGGCACAGTGAGCGAAACACCCTGCTGCTGAGGGACCATTCTCCCAGACGAGAGGTCCCCCTGCTGAGGGAGTCTGCCTCCAGATTCTCCACCCCCGGGATGTACACAGCTGAGATGCAGGGAACATTTTCCTCCGCCCAGGACAGTATCAGGGACACTTCCTTGAGGGCCCTCTTGCTCCGGGTCCCAACTGCCGTCTGGTTGTCCGAGCGGACCTGAACAGCCCGACTCCTCAGGTGTGTGGGCGAGAACCAACCTGATTGCCCTCAATTCCAGAATGTTGATAGGAGCATGGGCCTCCTGAGGGCCCCACTGACCCTGGAATTTCAGGGACTTCCAGAATCCCCCCCAACCTGTCAGACTGGCATCTGTGGTGACAGTCTCCCAGCAGGGGGTCAGAAAGGACCTGCCCCCTAGCAGGTTCCTTGAGTCCAGCCACCACACTAGAGACCGCCTGACCTGAGGGGACAGGACAAACACCTGATCCAGGGACACAGGGTCCCGATCCCATACTGACAAGAGGTGAAGCTGAAGAGGCCTCATGTGGAACGGAGCATATGGAACCTCCTCAAAGCAGGACACCATCAGGCCCACCAGTTACATTCCCTGCCTGATGGATGGATGAGGACAAGACAGCAGGAGCTGAGCTTTCTCCTGAAGGACCTCCACCTTCTGCTGAGGAAGAAAGATCTTGACCTGAGCTGAATCCAGAATCATGCCCAGAAAAGACTTCACCATGGAAGGAGACAGGGAAGATTTGGGGTGATTGATCACCCAGCCGAATGATTCCAGTGTGGACACCACCCTCTGAGTGTCCAAGCTCTGCCTGATGGAAGGACTGAGAAGCGATAAGCATGTCGCCCAAGTAAGGAAGAATGCGAATGCCCCGAGATCTCAGCAGGGCCATCACTCCTGCCAGCACCTTGGTGAATACCCTGGGGGCCGAGGTGAGACCAAAGGGCAAGGCCACAAATTGGTAGTGCCGATCCTCCAGAGCGAACCTGAGGAATCTCTGATGACCTGGAAAGATAGGTACGTGAAGGTAAGCATCCTTGATGTCTACAGAGGTCATGAAGTCCCCTGGGCGTAGGAAAGTCACAGCTGAGTGCAGAGTTTCCATGCGAAAGTGTCTGAATTTGACAAACTTGTTGAGAAGCTTTAAATCCAGGCTAGGTCTGATGGACCCATCCTTTTTGGGCACAATGAAAAGATTGGAATAATAGCCTTTGCCCCTTTCCTGCAAGGGCACCCGGCAGATGACACCTAGGTCTAGAAGGCCTTGGACAGCCAGGGAGAGAGACTGACAAGGGGTTTTGAGCTAACCGAGATATGATGAATCTTGGGGGCGGCCAGGCTGCAAACTCTATCTTGTAACCGGAGGATACTACCTCCTGAATCCACCGGTCTGAGACATGACGCCTCCAGACGTGAGACAAGAGGCGAAGCCGATCCCCCACCCGGATGGGTGAGGGCGCCCCTTCATGCCTGAGGGGGCTTGGGGGAGGACTTAGTCTTGGGACCCCAGGTGAGGCCAGGGTGGCCACTTCCTCTGCCCCAAAAGTCTCCACGGGCTCCAGCAAAGGAAGCTCCCCGTCCAAATCTGAAGCCCCTGAAGGAAGGAGAAATGGCACCTGAACCCCGAAAGGGCCGGGGCTGCCTTCTACGCTGAGGTAACTTGCCAACTTTAGCAAACAAGTCCAAACGTTCCCCAAAGAGACGCAGCCCCTTGAAGGGAAACCCAGTGAGAGCCTTTTTGGCAGCGTTGTCAGCCGCCCACTGGCGCAGCCAGATCGAGCGGCGTATCGCCACCAACAAGGCAGATGCCCTGCCACACATTCTAATGGTATCATCCAGGGCAGAGAGAACATATGCGACAAACTCCTCACAACGCAGAAGAGCTCTATACTCTTCACTACCAGCATCATCAGGGGCCCCATCTAAGAGACCCCTGAGCAGGCTTTTAATAGCAACAGCCATGATAGCAGAGGCACAGACCGGACGGAGCGCGGTCCCAACACAGGCAAAGGCATGGCAAGCCAGCTGATTCATGCGCCTGTCCTCCCCATCTCTCAGTGTTGTAGAGTCAGGGGAATGCATGACAGATGTGTTAGACAACCCCAGAACTGGTGCATCCACCTCTGGAGGACATGACCAACGTTTAACCATCTCAGCAGGAAAGGAATACCTCTTATCCCAACTCTTTGGTACCCCGGGAAGCCGGCTAGGCCGTTCCCACTGCTTAAGAATCAGATTATTAAAGTGAGTTTGTTCAGGAAAATCCAAAACGTGGCTTAACAGTATGAAACAGCTCCCCCTGCTGCCGCGGGGCCACGGCAGGAAGAGAGATACAGAGCACTTCAAAAATGTGAGCCAAAAGTCTGTCAGTATCATCTGAAGCCCATGGGTCAGACCCAGACTCCGCATAACCCCTAGGCTGGTCCTCAGATGATTCTTAATCAGAGAATAATTCCCCTTCTTCCAGGGGGGTATAACCAGTAATATCAAAAAACTTCTCAGCTTCCACAGGAAAGAGAGTAACACCAGGTGCCAGATGCCGCAGCTTAGCAGGAGCCTTACGCGGACCAGACCCAGCAATATGCCTTTCAATACTGGCTACCCGGGCAGCCAAATCAGGTTGAGACTCCCCACTAGTATGCACCTCTCTGGGAGTCAGATGTAAGCGTGGGGGGGGGGGGGTAGGCGAAGCCAGAGGGGGCGGAGCACTAGGCAGGCAGGTAACCCAGACTGCAACGCAAGTACCTGCCGGGGACATCATCCCTTATAGGAGATACCCCACACGCCACACACAGCCGGGCTTGTCCCGAAGGTACCCCGAGCACATTATCCTGAGAAGCCTCCATATGGTGATTAACACGGCATAACAGGCCAATAGGGATTGACGCTAATAATAACAACCCGGGATGCCCCAATAGCCCGCTAGGGAAGTGGGAGTAATGAAATATATTAGCCCTCCAATAAGAGTTAACACTAAATAGAGGGGATAGGACCGGGAGAAACCCGCCTGCAAGACATAAGAAAAAGATCCCATAAGCGATATGCAATACAGATAATTTATATAAAATAAATCAGCCCGCAGGGGCACTTACGGACCGCGATAAGGAGACGCCAGGCACGCGCAGCAGAGAACTAAAACGGCGCCCGCATATATCTCGAGGGGCGGGCAGCGGAGACAGAGATGCAGAACGCATCAGCCGCAAGGCCAGCCCCCCCCCCCAGCCAATGATGACGCAGCAGCGCCTGACGCGGAGTGTAGTACAAATGTGCGGCGGCGGCAAAAGAAACCAGTGCAACCAATACAAAAGGGATCAAAACGCAACACACAACATGTGGCAAATACATGCACCCCCCCCAGATCTACAAGGGAGAGCGATGGGGAAATCGACGGCCAGCCTAAAGGGAGCCAACTGCGGGGGCGAGGGGCATAAAATGCGGGAGGGGCATCCCATAAGGCTCACCATGGGCCTATACCGCCTACCCTTTGGTGGGGAACTGCGGTTGGAGCAGCGCTGCTTAGCACCTGATAGCGGTGCTGCCTACCTTCACCCGAACCAGAGCAGCCTGAGCTGGGAGGCAGTGAAAGGAAACGGGTGGGAAATAGTCCTACAGGGCCGCAGGATTATAGCCCCGCTCACCTGCGAGTAGAGAGAGACATCTTATAGTCATTGCAGCCAGGACTGCAGAGAAGAACTGGGGATTTTGTGGGAGGTCCCTGGTATATATGGGGCCGGGAGGAGCCACTTTTTTGTCTCTGCAGTCCAGCGCCATCTACTGGAGTATATCCTAAGTGTAAGGAATATATTCTGGAACAGGACGTGCTGTATACTTAGAATATATTGTTGATCTCCAAATGTGCTGTTATTCTCATGTGTGTATCCTTTCTCTGTTACTAATTTCCACATTTTTGTATTTGTAAATTTGTAACATTGCTTGGTAGTGTTACCTAGCCGTCGAGCTGTTAAAGTGATTGCCAAGTCAAAAGCTAAAAAATACCAGTAGCTTACCTTACATTGAGTCTCTCCAGCACTCTCCTTCATGCCATGTCAGGTTACTTGGTGAGGAAATTACTTCCTCATTCAGCTTTCAGTCACCACCCCGCTGACCTGATCCTTCAATCAACCTTCAGTGGACCAAGCATGAAAACACACCCCACTCCCTGCCAAGACATCCTGATTGGCTACCTCTCTGCAGCTATGAAACACCACTCTTCTTTCTGGTCACACTATGTGCTGGCAGACTGGAGATGCTGCAGGAAGTAATAACTAGAGGCACAGCAATGCACTTATTTTTTTACTATAAGTTAAGCACACAGTGTGCTTACATCACATCGCTTTTACCACACCCACTGTTTCTCCTCATTTCTTCTCTGCATCTCCAATGCTCTAATACTTTTACAAATAACTACAAAGGAACAACAGGATATTTTTAAAACGGATTTAAGTTTGGACAGTGCATCGTGCAGACCAAGACACTGGGATAACAACTGCCCTTGCCTTTACTATAACTTTAATATAAAGATGTATTGTTTTTCTACACAGCGCGATAATACAACAAATATTTTAATTACTAGTAGAGATAAGCGAGTCCTGTAAACACAGAATGCTTCTGCTGAGCTGAACCTTACACATGTCCAGTAGCAGTGTTATGTGTGTACAAGGCTCGCTTCTCTCCTCTTGTAGATCTTGGTGTACAGACTTTGTGTATAGTTGCCAATAGCAGCAGATTACAGATAATGGAAACTGCTTCCATAAAAACACACATTCGCTAACATAAGAAGAAAAAATACTTGATCAGTTCAGCACCTTGAGGATACCATTTAAAAAAATTAAATTTTTACTGTAAAGTGGACTTTCTCTTTAAGCTCTGCTGGTGGGGCCCTGCAGAGCAGAAGGAGTGGAACACAGTGCAGCTGCATCCCAAATCTTTTAGACTATAGAGCCAGATTTTGGTCCACTTTAAGGACCTACTGCAGGTAAAAATATTAATTGCCTTGGTTTCTTCGCTGTGTATCTCATCTGGTGCAAACATTGAATACTTACATTTCAGATATGGGTCCCAGGAAACAAACACCCCTTACCCCTCCTGCTTTGCACAGTGGGGGAGTGCCACGGCAAAGCAATTTATGCACTCTATACACAGTGTGAGATCATGTGGCACTCCGCCAGCCAGGTCCCTTGCTGATCTGGTAGATATATATGCAAGGGAATGAAAAGTATTTGCCTGCAATGGAGGTATACAGAATAAGTTTAGGTATTGTGCTTTTTGTACAAGAAATTCCATGATGACTGTTGGCTCAGGTTACATCACTCCTCAGGCTACGACTCAGTTTTGCCTACTAACAGGAAATGCAGCAGGCGGTCCAAATATTTCTGCTCTCCTTAGAATTTGTGTCTGTAGGTTATACCAGGATGTAAATAATCAAAGGTCAGCGTTAACAATGAAAACTGAGTGTAACATACAAAATATATCTGTATAGTGGCAGTAAATAAAATGTAACAAATGAAACAAGTGAGCGGGGAAGCACTAGGGAGTTTAACTCATGACATGATACATTTCCTCAAGCATTTACTGAAGACTAAAGTTATACTAAAGGCAAGCCTGATTGTTGTCCCATTGACTCAGGCTACAAGTTGCACTGTCCCAAACGTCAATCTGGTATCAAAAAGAAAGTAGTTCCTTAGTAAAAGTATTGGAGCACTGAAGATGCAGGGAAAAAAGGAGTAGAAACTGTGGGTGTGGCAACAGTGATGTGATGTAAAAGGAGGAGAGGAGGGTGGGGTTTCACAGGTGCAGAGAGAGGCAGCCACTTAAGAAGTCTGGGCAGGGAGTCAGGGGTGTTTCCGTTCTTAGTCCCCCGAAGATTGATTGGTGGACCACATTCGCAGGGTGGGGATGGAAACCAGAATAAGGAAGTGATGTTCCTCATTAAGGAAGCAGACAGGAGAGGAAGGACAGCTCTGAAGCCACTCTATGAAAGATAAGCTACTGATATTTTGTTTGGACTTATGACTTGCCAATCACTTTAAGGAGATTTCTGAGGATCTCCGAAGAAGAGCTGTTGATCATCAGGTTGGAAAAGGTTACAAAATCTCAAAGAGTTTGGACTCCAATCTACAGTCAGATAGATTGCAACGAAATGCATGGTAGGACTCAATGAGAAAGGCGCTGCTCTCCAAAAAGTTTGCTAAAGACCCATGAGCAACCAAGTGGTGATTGGAACGATGTTGTGTGAACGAATGAAATCTATATAAAGCTTTGGTTATAAAAAGTTTTTTTTGGGGGGGGGGGGGGGGGAGGGAAAATCCTGCATTTCAAAATATAAAACCTTTAAGCATCTGTGAAATATGGTGGAAGTAACATGTTTTGGGAACGCTGTGATTCATCTGGCCCAGATGGCATTGCCATCAATGAAGGAACAATGAGTTTTAAACTGTACCACTACATTTTAAAGGAAATTAGGACATCTGCTCATTCAAATGAGGGACATGCCGTTAAGACACTGACCCAAAGCACACAAGTTGTTCTACCAAAGAATGGTTAAAGTGGACCAACACCCAGGATTTTGACTATCCTGGGTATTGGTCCACTTCCCTGGGGCACCCCGATCGGGGGTGCCCCGCTGCCCAAAACCCCCCCAAACACCCCGAAAACTCACCTCTTCACGATCCCACGTGACTGCGCTGTCCAATGACAAGGGATCGCGCCCGCCGCCGCCTCCCGCGCGTCACTCTTGACGTGTGCGCGCCCGCGCCGGCCATTCAGAGACGGCTGGCGCGGGCACGTCTGGAGGAGTGCGAGTGAGGCGGCGGCGGTGGAAGCAGCATCTGAAGAGGTAAGGTTTTTCGGGGTGTTTGGGGGGGGTTACACCCCGCGGGACATCCCGATCTCGGATGTCCCGCGGTGTGTGAGGTGATCGGCCCGGGAATCTTATAGATTCCCGGGCCGATCACCCCTGGGTGTTGGCCCACTTTAATGAAGGATAACTTCTTGTTTTTTGGAATGGCCAAGTCAAAGTTCTGACCCTGTTGAAAATATTAGTGAGGAGACTGAAGCGAGCAACTCAGCAACATAACAGTTAATTTCTTTGGTACAGAGAAATCGCAAAAATCCTCTAAGCTGATGTTCAGTAGGGCAACACCTTTTTTCCCCACTCGCAAATATGACACTGGATAAAAAAAAAAGTCTAATCTCACTCAATTGATTTGGTTCTTTTAATCTACTTTTAGGACTCGTGGCAGGTCAAATGTATGAAGAAAACTTTTATGCATCACTGGATATCTATTAATATAAAGAATAGGTTTGCTGTTGAAAGCCCCCCCCCCCCCAAAAAAAAAAAATCAGTATTATTGAAGACCTGCCATAATTTAGTACAAATAAGCAATGATGTGTGACCTGAAAAAGCGAGCTGTGCAAGATGTGCTTATTAGCAAAGTTTCATAATAGTGTTCCCAATGTGTGGTCCTACAGACTACAAAGCATTCACTAGGCTGGGTCTTGCCTAATAACAACAATAATTCTTTGAGCACATATGGAACAGTGGCAAGCGCTATATTCCACTTCAAGCGTGTTTATTATTGCTACCATAATTTTCAACCTCCCTGCCAAACTGCAAAGCTATCAGTAATCTCAAGGGAGTTTACAGATGGCTACACCAATATATTCACTTACTTACAAATGATCATAAATGGTAGACGGGCCCTGTGAGTATGCAGGTAATTTGCATTATGCATGAACATAAAAAATAGTACTGACAGAGAAGGCTGCCCTTGGATAAAACCCATTTTCTTTACTGAAAGAAGCAAGTCTTCTATAAAAAGGAGCACATGTCAATTAATTTTACAAAAGGGGCAAACTAAGGCATACATTACAGAACCTCTGGTAAATACAAAGGCATGGCACTGCAAACGTTCCAGCAGCAAATATCTGTCCAGGAAAACATTTAGCAGTTTCAATTTTCAGGTGTCTATGCCACAGGGGTGCATCTAATAAAGGACTGCTATTTTTGCAACTCAAACAACCCTTGTCATTCCCTGGTACCCTCTGCATTTATGTTTAAGTGTGTCTACAGCCTCAACTTTCTCTTTCAAAACACAGAGCTAACCTCTGGCACTGTGTCACAGCAATGGCTTTCATGCTCTAAATGTTGCAGGACATAGGGTCCCGTCCCACCTCCTTCCTCTTCTAAGTGGTGCCAGTCATTCAGCGGGGTAAACTAAAATGCCTCCACTTCAGCCAGCTGTTAATGCTTCTGCCTGTCGATGGCTGCATCCATCCCCCGCCGCTCACACATGCAGCGGGAGAAGAAAAGGAACCCATAGGTGCGACAGAAGCTGTGTCCGTTGCCTGCTCTACCCCATTTACATGCACAAGGCGGGAGTAGAAGGAACCGGATTGCCCACATGTGGGGGGTTGCCTGCTCCCAGTAAAAAAGCAGTGATAGTACACCTACACACAACACGATTGAAGTGCGCACATGCACTTTGGGAGTGCATGAATGTGCATTTTGGGAAGCACGCATACACTTTGGGAGAGCAAGCAAACGCGTTTGGGAGTGTGTGCATGTGCAATTGGGATTGTGGCCATGTATGTCTGGGAGTGCTGATCCAATTTCGGCTAGCAACAGGGAGAGAGGGGAGAAGCACAGCCAGGGTGTCGAAAGCAAGTTCTGGGAAACTTACAGATCCCACCCATTAGGAGGATTATTATGCAGCATTACAGAGCCAAGGGCCATGCCTGCTTTCTAAATCATAAGGTGCACTGTAAACCTCAATACCTCTGCCATTTCTTCTTCAAATGAAAAACAGTTTAGGACAGTGCCAAACATAGCCCGATGCAATGGTGTAACAATTGCCTTTCCCCGTCTTTAATTGAGATGTGGGTCAAGATACAAGTAGGTCTATTTCATGAAGGATCACTTTTGCGCTTAGCTTTTTAAAAAAAAAAAATCAGGACTAGTGTCATTAGGGAAACAAATGAATGAGATGAAGGTTTAGATATCTTATAATGTGCCCAAGCCCCAGTAGATTTAAATTTTACATGTCTGTGAGCTCTTGGATTTTGGGTGGTAGCAGTTGACCTTTAGTCATGGGAAGCAGTGACATGCGATAAGTATGATCAGAATCTTCCCAATTTTCAGTGACACTGTGGAATAAAAAAAATACAGAAAAAAAAAAAAAATGCTGGGAATAGTGCTGCAGAATGTAGTTTCTGCCTCTCTGTGATGTTTATCTGTCCCTGTAAAGCAAATTATTAGCAAGAACTGCGTTAATTTGGTCATTACCATAAAAGAAAACCTAATACCATAAAAGTGGCAAAGTACACTAAACACTGAAAAACCAAATAGCAAGTCATTATGTTTAAGATAATTAAAGAATAGATAATTAAGATGGGAGGTCATCCTTAATCGGCAAGCAAAGTATACAGTACACAAGGTTTTACTTTAGAATAGCTTGAAACAGAAATAAATGCATCTTTTCAGCAGTATTCCTTGTGTGAGTACTGAATTATCAATGCTATAGATGTGCCCATGGCAGGTTTTACATCTGTAACTACAGTTCTGTTATAAGTAGTTAGAGTAGGAACCAGATTTATTCATGTCCGTGACACTGCTAAAGGAGGTTTCCATGCTTCATTTCATTTTGACTGGCTCACAAAAATGCCAATGTTGTCCCTGGGACAAATTATCATCAAGATAGAAACTAGAGGAAAATGTCATCAATGCCACAATGGCTACAGTCTGACCAGATCTAACCAGATCTTAAAGTGGACCAAAACCCAGGTTTTGACTATCCTGGGTTTCGGTCCATTTCCCCGGGGCACCCCGCTATGTGAAACCCCCAAGAACGCCCAGATCAACTCACCTCACCCTGCTCCTAAGGCGCATGTGCGGCTGCTCATCCAATCAGTGCGCTGGGAGCCACTGAGCTATGCATGTCATAGCGTCGTCAAAGCTCAGCTGCTCCAAACATGCTGGCGGCCGCATCTCGCGCTTCCCTCTAACAGGGAGTGCGCCCGTGCCGGCCATTCACAAACTGCTAGAGAGAAGCGCGAGATGCGGCCGAGGCCCACGCATGCGCCGTTGGACCAGGATTCAGATAAGGTTTGCGGGCGTCCTGGGGGGTTTCACACAGCGGGGCATCCCGATTTTGGATGCCCCGCAGGGAGGGAATGGATCGGCCGGGGAATCTTATATAGGGTTTTGGTCCACTTTAACCAAACTTGGTGGACTTCAACTGGAACTAAAATGTCTACCGTTTATTCTAATGGACACTTTATCTACTGTAAAAAAGATAACAAGAGACACAAAAAAAGGGGAATTAGCAAAGTCACTCAAGACAGCATACATGCCAGGGTGAACAAACAGCATCACAAGAAAAAGTGTCCAGAACCTATATGGCTGAAATTCTTGAAATGCCATACAGAGATTGTGGGTGTCTAGAACGAAGATTATTAACATATATGCACACCAACTACACTGCAAAAAAAAAAAAAAAAATTATATATATATATATATATATATATATATATATATATTGGGGCCTGCATCTCAATTTAATCAAAGCAAATCCCTTCTGATGAGGGTTCTCTGCTCTTACAAATTCAGTTACATCCTCCCCATTTTTTTCTTGCTTTCTTATGCATTTTCTGCTTATTTGGTAGTTCTATAAAGTTGACTAATTTCCATGCTCTAACACTTATTTTGGTTTATTAGAGTAGGACGCACTGTCACATTTTTTTACAAAAATTTGCATTGCTTAAATGGTATTTGTGATACTGAAAAGTGGATTGTTTGTTGCCCAAATGTTTAAAAGAACTGTTCATGCAAGGGTTTAATAAAACCTACAGCCTCCTCACCTCCTAAGTGAATGCCGTTTAGCTGTCTTTGGTCTTAATGTGCAACTTGGAGCAAATTTTACATTGTCTGATCTCTCTCCCACCGCCTGGGCTCTGCTTTGATGATCAACAAATAAAAAACCTTTGTCTCCTGTGACAAAAAGCAGTCCCAGCTCCCTCTCAGCTTGTGCACTAGCACAGCATCACATTCTCCTAGCTCTGCATGGCCACGCTCAGAAGGAGAACATAAAAGTAAGAGATTTAACCTGTGTATCTCAGCAACAAATACTTATTTTAATAAACTGAAAAAAGGACATTGTCAGATGTAGCCCCACACAATGGGCCAACGCTTGGCATTGCCTACTAAATCTCTTTAAAGAGGACATCCAGCCAAAACTGGACTGTTTTGTGGGTCACTCACCCTTGCATAGGCAAACAGATATGAAATGCCCTGCTTCCACCCCCCCCCCCCCAAGGAGGACTAAAAATGGGCAACCAATACTTACCACTTTGGACAGTTTGCTGCCCAACATGACTCCTAGCAACCTAGGAGAACTGAAAAAAAAACATTTCTCCTATGAAACAACATGGCCTACACATCATGCCATTTCCTTGCATCTGTGAAATATAAAAGAAGAGTTTCCACAGAAAGTCATTATAAAGATGCACAATTTGAACTTTGTGCAGCAGCTCACCAATAGCCACCTAATACTAAACTACTGGTTATCTAGGAGGTTAAAGTTGCGAATCAAACAACTGCTTCTCATTATCATCTATGCTGTTTATCTGCAGTTCTAGTGCATTGAAAAGAATTGATGCTGGGAAAGAAAGATTTCTTTTCTGTGAGTCATCCTAAAATATCAGGTTTTACAAACATCCCCAAGGATACAACGTATAACCAACTCAGAGAAGCAAACCTTCAGGAGAGTTAATCGAGTCTAATTACACTACCCCAAGCGTCTGCTGATTGTTTTAATATATTTTAATGTTAAAAATCATCAGTTGCTATGGTTACTAGCCACTGATCTGGGAAAAGGAAGCTATTAACTTCATGCAGTAGCCTTAGTGAGAAGACATCTAGGTTTCACAAAGGTAACACTAGGTGTGTAATTGTGTGCTTGTGAAATGTCCCTCTCCCTACATGTTATAATTTAGATAATGTCTCTCTGACTGAACTTGCAGATACCAGGGTGTGTTTGTGCGTTGTTCTGGTAGGTGTAATGCAGCATGAAGAGGGATGTGCCCTGCATTAGAAAAGATGAGCTTTACACATGTGCTCCATCAAACAGACCTCTGTTACTAATGTTAGACAATGGTATGCAGAAAACTTAAAAGAGTTTTTCAGCCTTTACTTTCATTTGTTGACAATACTATATAAGCAGGTTAAGAAAAAAATATTTGGGGATTTATATTAAGGGATAATACTAGACTGGTCACAACATATGCATTTTCTGTGACTTCCTAACAAGAGCCTTTTTAGAAACTGGACCAGGAGCAATTGATCAGCTGCATGGAAGGGGATGTAACTATTCTGTAAACAGATGCCTTTAAAATGTATAGTCTACATTTTATTTTTTACGTGAGAAAGGGATCCAAAATTCCCTTAAGAGGCAAATGATTAAGTAATCACATTTCCTAAATCAACTGGTTCAAGTCAGGAGAAAACTTGCATTTAGAAACATAATTTGGCATAACAATTAAAACTCTACACTGTCCAAGCTAATAAATCAAATTGAGAATTAAAGACACAGTACAAATAGTATCAGTATCAATGGATACGGCTAACTGAGCAGTAGGGATCCACCCATGTTTTTTCTTCAATGAGTCATGAATCTAATCTTCTGAATGGCACTTAGCAACCTGCTTTCTGTGTATATACTTTGGATATACTTTATTATGTGTCTGTTTTACTATGCAAGTCTAGAATTACAAGGTGCTTATAATATATTCTGACCATCGGGCAATGATTACAATGTAAAATAAAAACTACAGCCACAGACTTGTTGGAGACTGTGTTATGCAACGTTTCTTGTGCAGCTTTAAAGTAGAACAAAAGGATTTGTACTATTCCAAGTTTTGTTCTGTGCACCAGGGACATGCTGTACTGGGATGCACGCTGCGTGAAATGCCCCAGACTTCCTAATACAACTCACCACTTCCCAGGTCCAGCAGCACATGCGCAGGCTCTTGTCCAATCAGTGTCATTATGCATAAGGCTCTGATAGGCCTGAAGATGCAGGAAACGCGGCTAATCTTGCTCCCCTAGCAAACAATCAGAGGTCGAATAACATAGGCATGGAAAGTGCCTATGACTAGAAAAAGCCCACTTATGCGCTGTTGGACCGTGGAAAGGTGGGTTATTACCAGCAACATAGGGGGCATCCCATTACGGGCTTTCTTGGATTTTGACAGGTTAAAATTGTAGTACTGAATTAGCGCCCCCTTCCGAATCATTGAGTGTCCAAGTCTAGGTTTTGGGTCAGCCTTAAAGAATGTAAAGGATCATTCCGAGCGTTCCTTCAGCAATCCCTGTATGGCACAGTAAGATAGAGGTAAAAGCAAGTAGTGGGCTGAGTTTGGGGTGTAGATTGGTGAGCAGAAAACATACTCCAAAGTTCTCTTCCTGAGAATACCCACAAAAGTATATGGGCTGTTCTACCAGAGGCTGTACAAGAGCCAACATAAGGCTGTAGGACAGTGTACTATTAAAGTATATTTAATCATGTACTAGGAATTATAATTTGTGAAAGCTGGGAGGGCAAAGTGACTAAAAGGTGCCTGGTAGTAAAACCACATTAAAGGAGCAATCAAGAAAACATGGTTAAATAAAAATCTACATAAATATTTAAAATAATAAGAGCAGGGGTCTACAGAGTAGATCTACTAGACATTAATGGCCAGTCCCCTGAGCTGGAATAAAAGTGTATTGCTCTTGCAATACTCCTCATGTGTGCAGATGCTTTTACTTATGATATTATGGTTAATTCTGCTGCTCAGAAGGCTTACTAGAATGGATATCACCCCTGTAAAAGTGGAATGGCACACTTAGAAAACTGAATTGTTTTCAGGTGGGCTGAATAAGTAGCTCCTCTCTGCACTATCCAGCAGGTTTATATTAAACCGGACCTTCACCATGATTTATTGAAAAGCCCAAAGCCTTAAAAAACGATTCCCCAGCATCTACTATTAATATATTTTAAGTTTTTAGTCACTTACTTATTATTCTTTCCCCCACTGGGCTGCAACTTTGTTAAGGACTTAAGGATATGGGTGCCGCCATCTTGACTCAGAAGCACCACAGGAGAGGAGAGTGGGGTAAAGTGCAGGGGGTGGGGTTATAGCTGTGCTTTGCTCAGACAGAGCAGAGCTGGGGTCAGGAAAAGTTCAGCAGTCCCAGAATGCAGAGCAGCACAGTCAGAAGGCACTTCCTGATGTTCCATGAGCCGCCAACTTGGATGTTTAAAGGCTTATAACATGCAGTAGATGCAGGTAGGATGATTTTTAATGTGAGCAATCTGTATGTACAGGCTGTGGGAAACACATAAGATAGACTCTTATTCAGAGTGAAGGACTGTTTTTTTAAGTTTAAATATTAATAATTTTGAAATTCACCTTCTTTAATTGTTTTATGGTATGTGTGTTTTAGAACTGCTATATGTACATTTAATTCCCAAATGACTAAGATCAATATCAACTGCTACTAAAGGAGAGCTAAAAAGCCATCCAGTTCTTGCATTATGTTGGCTTTAGGAATAATCTTCCTGTAGAGGTAATGGAATATACTGCTTCCAAAAACTATTATTTAAAATCACCAGGAGGCCCTGGAGTCATTTTTAGGTTTACCATGGTTTGATTCACAGGCTAAAGAAGCTTCCATACATGGAATCCAGGGACAGCGGCCAGGGGGAGGATTTTCCCCTAGAATGGTGGGTGAAAAGAATGAGAAAGGTGGAGCGCTGCTCTCCCAGTAGGTCCCAAGTAGGTCCCAAGGTCACATTAAGATGCTATCTAGTCCCTGCACGATAAGAAGCATTCCAGGGGTGCACCTGAAACAGCAGACCCGACAGCTTAGAGACCTCACGTTGTTTGAGAAGCTCTGCGAGGAAAAGGGGCCTATCCAACATGTGCTGTCTTATACCTATAAAATTCTGGTGACGCCCCAGAGCCAAGATCCTCCTCCGTCCATCATAAAATGGGAAGGTGAATTGGGTGTCACCTTTTCGGCTGAGCATAAAAAGCACATCCTTCGTCTTGCCCACAAAACAGCTACCTGTACTAGGTATAAGGAATGTAACTATAAGGTTCTTACGAGGTGGTATAGAGTCCCTACACTACTCCACAAATGGTTCCCAGCCATCCCCCCCTCGTGCTGGCGGTGTGGCGGAGCGGAAGGTAATACCCTCCATATCTTCTGGTCGTGCCCTAAGTTGACCAACTTCTGGGCCAGAGTCAGAGACGTAATGCAACGCATGACAGATTGGGAGGTCCCCGAGGACCCGGCCTTTTTCCTTCTCCACCACTCAGAGCTGCCCACTAAAAGGTACCAGAGATCTGTTCTTAGCCAGATGGTAAACGCCGCCAGGGCTTGCATCCCTTCGCTCTGGAAGAGCCCAGTTCCCCCTAGTGTTTCACTGTGGCTGAGTAAAGTGGCAGAGATTGAGAGGTTCGAGGGCCTGATCGCCGCACAGAAAGAAGCCTCTGAGGATCACCACCTTAAGTAGTCTAGCTGGGTTATTGTTACCACCTCACAGGATTTTCAGACGCTATTAGAGGATAGCCAATAGTTGGCGCAGATGTTCAGTCCTCCCTTCCCGCTCTCACCTACCTCCTCCCCCCCTTTCTTCCCGTGGTCTACTTATTTCTGCTCGTCCCCCTCCCCAGTTCTAGTCCCTTTAGTTCTCAGCAGAGGTTTCTGCACCAGGCCTCCCAAAATGTCGATAGATACTGTGCTGCCTCACTCTCCCGGGGGGTGGGAGTCGGCACTAGAGCCTCCCTGGCAGCCGGATAGAGAGGAGTAGGCCAATATCACTCTGGGGCTGTCAGTAGGCGGGCTTGGGGGTCGCCGCTCCCCTCTCGGGCAGAGAGTAGCAGATGCATGAGAGAGGAGGGCTGGGCTGCGATGATGCCTCGTTGAACTACGTTATAGTTTAATTTTACACATACCTGACTTTTTTGTACACATGTTGCTTGTGAACTGTCTTCCTTTTCTTCCATGTATGTTGTAAATTTTGAAAAAGGTAAATAAAGAATATATAAAAAAAAAAGAAGCATTCCAGGGGTGCAATACCAGGGGCAACATGCTACATGCCTGGTGGCTTTGACCCAGACAGAATGTTAGTAGTGTAGTATAGAGACAGTACTCAGACCATAACTCAAGCGTTTCTGAAGTTTCTAAAACACTACTCTACATAACTTTGAAAATCAAATACATCATGAGTTTGTCCGCTCAGCTTTTACATGTCTTTCATAATTGTATTTATGAGGGGGCTTTACAACTCAGGACAGGCCACGTTTATAAAAAAAAAAAAAAAAAGATAAATGGCTTCCACAACTGCTGACGTGATTCTAAGCAAAGAGTTTTCTAAGAACTGGCTCTGCAGGAGGTGATATCATCAGCCTGGAGAGACCACTGCTTTAACGATATAGAAACTCACCCACAGTGTTTCATTCAAAGCACAAAGAACAACTGGAAATAAATACTTCATAATGACCACTTCCCTTGAAATGGTTTTATGAAATGGTATTAAGATAACGCAATACTGTACTATGGTAAGTCACAGTGAGATGCCAGAACATCGGAATACTAAAAATAAATAAAACAGCAGCAAATGATACCTCCCTCCAAACATGCTGAGGGGCATGGCCACATTCAACAGTTTCTGGGTGCTCCTGTCTCATAATATAGTGGGGTCAACATGACTAGAAAAATGGACCAAATCTAGACTCTGCTCAGCAGCCCAATCTACTGCCTTGCTGCATGGAAATGCCATGGGAACCAGGCAAGTTAATCGCCTTATCTGAGGCATTACTGAGTCAGCACAATGTAGAGCATCCCAAATCAGGTTGCCTCTTGGGATGTTAAACTGTGGACCAAGTGCCTATTATACCTGTAGACTAGAAGACCCTGGTATTCAGTGCAATTCTTAAAGGAAACCTGTCAGGTTTTTGGTGTTCTGTCTTATTGTTTTCCTCTTCTGGGATGTAAAATAAACATGTGTATTAGGATTGTGCCCCCAGACCTGTGACTTGCTTATCAGTATGCCGTTTCCAAGTTTGCTATATTCCTTTGTGTCGGAGAGCCTAAGACGGGAGTGGTATTCTGGCCCTGAGTAAAAAGTACTGACTTTATATTCCAGAATGCTTGCAATGTAGCAGGTGAACTCTTTAGCAGCTGTGGCTAAGTCACACAGTAGTAATGACACTTCCAGCTGAGAACACTGCCTGTAACCCCTTAGCTACTGAACACAACACTGTGATCCTCCCTATCTGAATAAGCTGAATTACAGCAGAAGGGTAAAGGTAAACACACTGTTGCAAGGGAAAACAGTTTTCTTTTATAAAAAAAAAATAAGAAAAAAAAAAGCGCCTTGTCACAGGAACTATGGCACGTCCTTCTCCCTTTACTTCAATACAGAGGGGCGTGCCATAGTTCTTGTGACGCGGGACACACTGTAGTCCCACCGTAGTCCCCTTTCGCACAGCAATGTCGATCATCAAGTCGGCGGCAAAGGAGGAGGAAGTTGTGTCCAGCTCGGGACTGACAGGGGGCGATCCAATACCGCACAAGCAGCAATAGCCTTTATTGGATGAAAGGGGAGTAAAGTGTGTGTGTGTGTTTGACTTTAATGTTGCCATGACACTTATAAGCCATTCCAACAATATCCAACATGCAATAGGATTCTCCAGACTACTCACCCAGCATTATTGCTAAAGAAAAAGTTGCTTTTCAGGAGATGCAGTAAAAGTATTCTTTTTCATGAGATTTTGAAACTAAATTCCGATTTATCCAGGCAACCATGGGAGTATCACAGTTACTTGGTTTAATTTATTTGTTGGAGATAATTCTGTGCACTACCCAGCTCTTGCAGAAATGTTCACAATTATATTTGGGACCATTGCAATACACACATAATATATATATATATATATATATATATATATATATATATATATATATATATATACACACACACTTATTGAGGATCAGCAAGATCTGCTGAATTAGTCAGGGATAGACCCTGGAGTAGTGGTGGCAATGAATATGCAAGAGCAGCACGACAAGAAGGCTTAGGTATCCCTGTTTCACAAGTAATCATATACACACCCAAAGCTCCTGGAATTAAATGCTTAGTAAATAGATGGGACATCCCAAACGTAAAACAGCCTTTTCTGTTGTGAGAGATAAAAGCAATTTCACAAAGTTTAAAGCAGAAAAATTACCAAAAATGACAGTTCTGCTGTACTATGGAAGCGGTGAGTATCCTGGTGCCCAGTTGCCCTGCTGCTATATAGTACAGAGGAACTATGGGCATTTCTGACCACAGTCCCGCTTTAAAAAGGTATACTGTTTCAACTAGCATCAAAGAGCAACAGCAGTGACACTGCAGAACGCTGGCTCCGCAGTGCCCAAATGTGAAGTGAGAGTCCTGTATTATGAGAATTTCACTCTACTTTAAATGTACTAGACCATATATCAAGCAAGAACCCAAGTCCTGCATGCTAAACCAATGTGGTCAGCTACATGGAACTTCTTTTTGTTGGTGCTGGAGGTAGTATTGGACTGATAGCCAAGGATGCTTGATTCAAAAGGCAAAAGGAAAATGACCACTTCACTGCAATAAGTTCATGTTCTATCAAAGGGTTGCACAACTTCAAAGCCGACTCAGGTACTGGAAATTCCTTACAGCAAAGCAATTGATTACTGCCTTCTTTATCTAGGACAGCAATCTAGGTAGGGCATATAACCCTACACACTTGGAAAATTTGCAACTGAAAATTTGCTCAGTAACCTAATGTAGTCTAAGCCACCACACACCATGCACAGTGTGTAAAACAATTGCTTATGCAAAGATCTGTGGAAAGTTTTATGCTGGTAGATTACCATCACAGAGAGACAGTAGTATCTAATACACCTAAAAAACTGTGCTTGAGCACATTTATTAGCAAACCCATCTACATGGCACAGAACTCAATACCTAATGCTTAACGTTTTCTCCCAGTAAAGGCCTTCTTGAGGTGTATTATTTTTTACTGCTACCTTCACATACTATACAACCAAGGGCCTGTGTTGTTTTTCATTTTCCAAAGATGTAACGCATGACGTATTTCTTGTGACTTAGACTAAATTCCTTAATGTTGTCACCAGTTATTAATGCGACTTTCCAGAGCCTAAGCAAGCTTAGAAGGGAAAACTTTAGTTACCAGTACGGAAAGTCTGCTTCGTTTACAAATGGAATAAAATTTAGCGAGGATGACAAAAACCATCTTCCTTGACATACGACACTTGTTGCAAGTAGCAATTTAAAATATATATTGAAAAATGCAGTAAGTCAGGCATGACATGAAAACAATTTGAGGGATGCGCTGGTGCAAAGGCATTTAAAAAAGGCATACGTTTGGAAAATAAAGTCCTTAAAGAAATTATGAATAAACTAGAGTGTATACAAACCAACAATGTCCTAAAAGGAGCAATTTATAACACATATGGTAAATGATGCTTTGTTTTAATGGTTTTATCTCTATTTCAAACAATGAGGAGAAAACTGACAATACTCATACTAGGAGGCAGTGAACCGTGACCACAATAAGAGGGCTAACTTCCTTCTTTTGACAGCTGGCAGAGTCTTATTATAAAAGAACACATTGATTAAAAAAAAAAAATTAAAAGGAATGTCTAACATTCAGTTTAGTTACATGTATTGCATTATTTATCCTTATGGCCAACAAATTTAAAGTGGACCAACACCCAGGATTTTGACTATCCTGGGTTTTGGTCCACTTCGGCGGGGCACCCCGATCGGGGGTGCCCCGCTGTGTGAAACCCCCCAGAAACCCCAAAAAACTCACCTCTCAACGCTCCCACGTGAGCGCCGCAGCCAATCCCCGCCAACGTCCAGGCGGGGATCAGGAACGTCCAGGCCGCTTCCGCCGCCGCCGCCTCCCGCGCGTCACTCTCGGCGCGCGCGCGCCCCCGCCGGCCATTCACAGAGGGCCGGCGCGGGCGCGCGCACGTCTGGAGGGGTGCGCGGGAGGCGGCGGCGGCGGAAGCGGCGGCGGATCAGGTAAGGTGTTTTTGGGGTTTCTGGGGGGTTTCACCCCGCGGGACATCCCGATCTCGGATGTCCCGCGGGGTGGGGGGTGATCGGCCCGGGAATCTTATAGATTTCCGGGCCGATCACCCCTGGGTGTTGGTCCACTTTAAAATCTATAAAATCCATAGACCATACATCTAAAATAATTTGGCTTCTCTTTCAAATGAAGACCTATCATCCAGCATGTTTATATAAATGTTCTACATTTTCTTTCTGGTTTAATCAACAGGCCGCTCTCTGTCATTTGTCATGCTCCATCATTGAGAATGTGATCAGCGGTTTAGATTTGACTAGTTTCAATGGTATGCAGGGGACAAAAGAGTATAGAATTCATTTTAATGCCTGGACAGTTAGTTTAACCTAACATGTGGATTACTTATAGTGTGAAAAAAAACAGACTTTACGTGGGTCGCAGGTTAGGACTGCCCCACGTGACCGCCGGTGGCCAATCGGAGGACAGCATTTCGGCCAACGATTGAGGTGAAGTTAAGGATTTTGGGGTGCTGCGCACAGTTAATGTAATGGTCACTTTCCAACACCCTTAATTATATGAGGATCCTCAAAAATTGTCACACAAGCGTACTTTGCAGATGCGGTCATCCAAGGTCCATTTAAGGTAAAACAAGTAGTGTCCATACATGGGTTTCCTTCCTTTTTGGCACAAGCATATTTATTGGCACACTTTTAGTTTATGGGAGAAATGCTTGCAGCAGACAACTAAAAATGTTTGTATTGTATTATTTCTACACTGATGCTTATTAACTTATTAGCAAATTTATACAAAGAAGTAGTGACAACTATAGAATATAACAGATGGGATGCATCAAAATGATAACTGCAAATATAACTGGGAAGTGTATTTTTAAGATTTCTAAACGCACTGTCTGATGTTGGAACTCAAAAAGGTTGAGCATATTCAGGAGTTGGCATTACGGCATGACAGAGACAGTCAAGGTTGAACAACCTTTATAAATGCAGGTTGAAAAGGTAAAGTATCCAAAATCTTAATTTTTAACCTGGCAAAAAAGTAATATATTCAAGACATAACTGAAATACAGGGTAATTAAACATGCACACTTTCTTTCTTACCTCAGATATAGGCTGGGTTTGCTGTACCAGGTCTAGTTCTTGAGGTCTTGTCATTTTATCAATATCCAGGGAATCCATGCTAGATGCTGCTGAGGTGATACTAGAACGTGAGGAGTTGCTCACGGAACGGAGATCGCTGTCGCTGACCGTGCCTGCTGAAGCGGTTCTTCTATGGTGGATGGTTACAACTGGCTTGGTGTCCTCTACAACAGTCTGCCGCGCTGCCTCATCCATGCTTAAGGAGGCTTGTTCCAACTGTGCAGTGATGTCATCCAGAGAGTAGTTGGCATGAGTAGGTCTGGTTATGCTTCCCGAGGAAGATGGTAATCCTCTTAGGCTACTCTGTTTGATGGCTGTACGGCCTGCAGGTGGCTTTTGGGAAGATCTACGTTCATGAGATTTCAGGGTGTTCCTGGAGGACTGCGACCCAATGCTACTTAGTTCCTGCTCAATAGAGCAGAGGTCAGCCATGAGAGCATCTAAATCCACAGAATCCCCTTGATTTAGAGCTTCTACGAAAACATAGAAGGAAGAAATTGTAATTTTATTCATAGTTTAAAATTTTGATTTAGAATCTAAAATAATTAAGTTGTCCCCAGTTTTTTAAACAATCAAGTTTGCAATGCAGAGAAAACTTATTTTATGTTGGTTTCTACATTTCCTGGGTGGTAGGCGTATCCTTTCTCTGTGAGTACTGCTTGTATTAGCATAAGGCTTTCCTTCAGAGTACAGCGATATTTGACAAGAAGGGGAGGAACAGAGGCAAGTTATGAATGGGGGGAGGGGGGCAGTACATCAGACATAGAGGACGATCATCTAGATTGATAGACGATGCCCAGAGAGAGGGAGCTCAGAAATGAATTATCCTCTAGCTAAAAGCAAAAGCAAACACAGAGGTGTCAGTGCTAAAGGTGGGGGACGTACATGATTAGATTTAACCACTGTCTGGACAATGACTTTAAATGGCAAATCTATATGTGTAATACAGGCATAGGTACTGTTGAGCCCTGACACAGTTCCCTCAACCATGCAATTTCTCTGTCATCTCGAGCCTCACAGCCCCCTCTACCCTGCTGCTCCACTGTAATCTTAGCATTAATATGTATCTCCTCAGCCTGACCACCCATGCAATCCCAAATATAACATTCTCTCACTCTGGCCACCTTATTCTAGTCTTACTCAATATCAGTGTGCCCCAAACCTCTCCTGGAGAGCCACGAACATGTCAGGTTTTCCTGGTTCTCTGCACAGATTCAAAGGTGAAGCAATTAGTGCAGTACTAGAGGTATAGAGCCAGCTATGTGGAGATCCACAAAAATACAATTCTGTGATTACTCACCTGTAGAATTGGTATTATGAGTATACAGTACGTCCTGCTCCAAATCTAATACTTACACTTGGGGTATACTCCGCCAGATGGCGCTGGACTGCAGAGACATCGAAAATAGGCTCCTCCCGGCCCCTCAAATACCCGGGGACCTCCCACAAATCCCCAGTATTGAAAAGCAGTTATTGAGAAGCCGGGAGAATTAAACAATCCAAACTATCAACTATAACAATGATAACAATCACCATACATGGGATCCAAGATAATGCAAACCAAGGGTGGGCTGGAGCAGGATGTACTGTATACTCATAATACCAATTCTACAGGTGAGTAATCACAGAATTGTATTATTCTTAGTATACAGTACGTCCTGCTCCAAATCTAATACTTACACTTGGGACATCCAATAGCAGTGTCCATAAAGTAGGGTGGGATCCCCAAGAAAAATCAGCAGCAGACAGTTTAAAACACTGCCGCCTGCAGAACCTTTCAGCCAAAAGCAGCATCAGCTGAGGCCCTAACATCAACCTTGTAAAAACTTTGAAAAGGTATGAACAGAAGACCAAGTAGCGGCTTGCAAACTTGTTCAACAGAAGCCTGGTGCTGAAAAGCCCAAGAGGCACCAATAGCACAAGTGGAATGAGCCGTAAGGCGGAAGGGAGGATACTTCCCCTTAGCAGAGTAGGCCTGAATCACAGCCTGACAAATCCACTTGCTGATAGTAGATTTGGCAGGAGCCAAACCCTTCCTAGGACCAGAAGGGACCAAAAAAAGAGCATCAGTTCCTGAAAGATGCAGTAGCAACCAGATAGTTCTTCAGACACCTAACCACATCCAAAGAGTGCAAAACCCTCTCCTTAGCATTGCTAGGATTAGGGCACAAAAAGGAAGAACAATATCCTGATTCAAATGAAAGGCAGACACTACCTTAGGCAGAAAGTCAGGTTTGAAACGAAACACCACCTTGTCCTGGTGTCTCTCATAGTAGGGGGGCTGAATGGAAAGCGCCGCCAACTCAGACACACGCCTGACAGAAGTGATAGCCACCAGAAATACAACCTTGAGCGTAAGAATGGCCAAGGTAGCATCCTGCACAGGTTCAAATGGAGCACCCTGCAAGGCTGACAGAACCAAGTTCAGATCCCAAACAGGCACCATAGGCTTACGTGGGGGGCGCACATGAGTGACCCCCTGGAAAAAAGTCCTGAGGGTGCTGAGCAAAGGACTTCTGGAAGAAAATAGCCAGGGCAGAAACCTGACCCTTCAGAGTACTGAGTTGGAGCCCCATCTCCAACCCATGCTGCAGGAACTCCAGAATCCTGGGAATAAAGAACACACGACAGGGAAGAGACTTAGACTCACACCAGTCAAAGTAGGCACGCCAAACCCTGTAATAAATGGAAGAGGAAGACTTCTTCCTAGCTTTAATCAAAGTATCCACAACCGAGAAAGACAGCCCCTTCTCCATCAAGATGGAGGTTTCAGCAGCCAAGCCGTCAAAGCCAGAGTTTGTAAATTGGGATGGCGCAGTGAGCCCTGAGTGATCAGATCTGGCACCAAGGGAAGAGCGTACTGATCTACTGCCAGCTGCACCACGTCTGCGAACCACACTCTTCTTGGCCACCTGGGGGGCACCAGCATTGCTGGCACCCCTTCCAGAGCAATCTTGCGCAGAACCCTGCCCAGCAGGGGGATTGGAGGGAAGACATACAGGAACTGAAAGTCCTGCCATGACATTGCTAGCGCATCCGAGGTCAAGGCCAGAGGATCCTGGGACAGAGAGACAAAAGCTGGGAGCTTGTGATTGTGGCGGGACGCAAACAGATCCACATCTGGTTGGCCCCAACGGTGACACAGAGATTGAAACACCCTGCTGCATAGGGACCATTCTCCCTGGCGAGAGGTCCCCCTGCTCAGAGAGTCCGCCAGACGATTTTCCACCCCCGGGATGTACACAGCTGATATACAGGGGACATTGGCCTCCGCCCAAGTCAGGATCAGAGACGCTTCCTGGAGGGCCCCCTTGCTCCGGGTCCCTCCCTGATGATTGATGTAGGCAACTGCCGTCTGGTTGTCCGAGCGCACCTGAACAGGCAGGCCCCGAAGGTGAGTAGTCAAGTGAGCCAGAACTAGCCTGATCGCCCGCAGTTCCAAGACATTGAAAGGTGTGTGGGCCTCCTGAGGGCCCCACCTCCCCTGGGACCGCAGGGACTTCCAGAAACCCCCCCAACCTGACAGACTGGCATCCGTGGTGACCGTCTTCCAGGAAGGGGCAAGAAAGGATCTGCCCCCCAACAGATTCCTTGAGACCTCCTGACCAGGGGGGAGAGCACACAGACCCTGTCCAGGCACGCTGGGTCCTTGTCCCATACTGACAATAGGTGAAGTTGCAGAGGCCTCAAGTGGAACTGAGTATAAGGGACCGCTTCGAAGCATGCCACCATCAGGCCCACCAGCTGCATCCTCTGCCTGATGGAGGGATGGGGACAAGCTAGGAGGGATTGAGCCTGTGCAATCAGACTGTCCACCTTCTGTTGAGGAAGGAAGATCCTTGCCTGAACTGTATCCAGATTCATTCCTAGGAATGGAGTTACCAAGGAAGGGGACAGTGAGGACTTGGGGTGGTTGATCACCCATCCAAATGACTCCAGAGTGGACACCACCAGCTGAGTATCCAACTCTGCCTGATGTAGAGACTGGGAAGTGATGAGTCATCCAGATAGGGAAGCACGCGGACGCCCTGACATCTGAGCAGAGACATTACGCCAGCCAGCACCTTGGTGAACACCCTGGGAGCTGAAGTGAGGCCAAACGGCATGGCCACAAACTGGTAGTGTTGATCCATCAGAGCGAACCTGAGGAACCTTTGATGACCTGGGAACACAGGAATATGAAGATAAGCATCTTTGATGTCCACAGAAGTCATGAAATCCCCTTGGCGCAGGGAACTGATGGCAGAGCGCAGAGTTTCCATGCGAAAGCGCCTGCCCCTGACAAACTTGTTGAGGATCTTCAAGTCCAGGATGGGCCTGACTGAACCATCTTTTTTGGGTACTGTGAATAGGTTGGAATAAAAGCCCTTGCCTTTTTCTCTTAAGGGGACCTGGCAAATGACCCCCAGCTCCAGGAGGCCTTGCACTGCTTGCACTAACTCCTGAGCTGACACAGGGTCCTGAGGAACCGGGATCTGATGAATCTTGGAGGGGGACAGGCAGCAAACTCCAACTTGTAACCGGAGGACACTACCTCCTGAATCCACCGGTCTGAGACATGAAGTCTCCAGACGTGAGCGAAGTGCTGCAGCCGTCCCCCCACCCGGATGGGCGAGGGCGCCCCATCATGCCTGAGGGGGCTTGGGAGAGGATTTTTCTTTGGGACCCCAGGAGGAGCCAGGACGTCCACGTCCTCTGCCCCTACCCCAGAAATCTCCCCGGGCCCCAGGAAAGGAAACCCCCTTTCCCTGTCTGGCACCACGGTAAGGGGAGGCGAAGGAACCCTGACCCCGAAAGGGCCACGATTGCCGCCTGCGCTGGGGTAACCTGCCTCCCTTAGCAAAAAGATCCAGGCGGTCCCCAAACAGGCGCAGTCCTTTAAAGGGAAACCCAGTGAGGGCATTCTTGGCAGCGTTGTCAGCAGCCCACTGGCGCAGCCAAACCGAGCGGCGTATAGCCACCACGAGGGCAGAGGTTCTGGCACACATTCTGATGGTGTCATCCAATGCTGAGAGGACAAAATTTACAACTGGAGAGTGCATTAAACACCTCACAGGGCAAATCATCAGGGGCACTATCAAGCATATTTCTGATAAGAGTTCTAGTGGCCACAGCAGTAATGGCAGAGGCACAGACCGGGCGCAGCGCCGTCCCCGCACATGCAAAGGCGTGGGATGCCAGCTGGTCAATGCGCCAGTCCTCAGCATCCCGCAGGGTAGTGGAGTCAGGGGAATTCATGACAGAGGTGTTAGATAGCCCTAGGATCAGGGCATCCACCTCGGGGGGGGGGGGGGGGGGGATGACCAACATTTAACCACCTCAGCAGGAAAGGGATACTTCCTATCCCAACTTTCTGGAACCCGGGGAAGTTTACTGGGGTGCTCCCATTCCTTGAGCACAAGGTTATGGAAATGTGCCTGCTCTGGAAATTCCAAACGTGATTTTGCTGTATGGAAAAGCTCCCCTCTTTGCCTGGGAGCTGCAACAGGGAGAGAGATGGACATAACCTCAAAAATCTGGGTCAATAATCTGTCAGTGTCATCCGGGGCCCAGGGGTCAGAGCCAGAATCGTCAAGACCCCTTGGTCTCTCATCAGATGAGCCTGAATCAGAAAAGAGCTCCCCTTCATCAGACAGGGTATAGCCACAAAGATTCCAAAACTTTTCCAAAAGATCTTTGGAAGAAAACAGCCAGGGCAGAAACATGACCCTTCGGAGTACTGAGTTGAAGCCCCAGATCCAAACCATGTTGAAGGAATTCCAGAATCCTGGGAATAGAGAACACACGACAGGGAAGAGACCTAGACTCACACCAGTTAATGTAGGCACACCAAACCCTATAGTAAATAGAAGAAGACAACTTCTTCCTAGCCCTAATCATGGTGTTAACAACAGGGGCAGACAGCCCCTTTTCCGTCAAGATGGAGGTTTCAGCAGCCAGGCCGTCAAAGCCAGCGTTTGTAAATTGGGATGGTGTAAATGTCCCTGAGTGAGTAAGTCTGGAACCCTGGGCAGAGCGTACTGATCTACTGCCAGCTGCACTATGTCTGCGAACTACACTCTTCTTGGCCACCGGGGAGCCACCAGGATTGCAGGCACCCCTTCCTGAGCTATCTTGCGCAGAACCCTGCCCAACAGGGGGAATGGGTGAAAGACATACAGAAGCTGAAAGCCCCGCCATGACATTGCTAGAGCTCTGTGGCCAAGGCCAGAGGATCCTGGGACAGGGAGACAAAGGCTGGGAGCTTGTGATTGTGACGGGACGCAAACAGATCCACATCTGGCTGACCCCAACGGTGACATAAAGAGTGAAACACCCTGTCGCTGAGGGACCATTCTCCCAGGCGAGAGGTCCCCCTGCTCAGAGAGTCTGCCTGCAGATTCTCCATCCCCGGAAGGTACACAGCTGAGATGCAGGGAACATTGTCCTCCGCCCAGGACAGGATCAGGGACACTTCCTTGAGGGTCCCCTTGCTCCGGGTCCCTCCCTGATAATTGATGTATGGAAACGCCGTCTGGTTGTCCGAGTGTACCTGAACAGGCCGGCCCCGAAGGTGTTGGGTCAAGTGAGCCAGAACCAACCTGATCGCCCTCAGTTCCAGAATGTTGATAGGGGTGTCCACCTGCTGCTGAGGAAGAAAAATCCTTGCCTGAACTGTATCCAGATTCATTCCCAGAAAAGGCGTCACCAAGGAGGGAGACAGGGAAGATTTGGGATGGTTGATCACCCAGTCAAATGACTCTAGTTTGGATTACTCACTGAGTATCCAACTCTGCCTGATGGATGGACTGGGAAGTGATGAGAATGTCGTTCAAATAGGGCAGGACGCGAATGCCCTGAGACCTGAGCAGAGCCATCACTCCTGCCAACACCTTGGTGAACACTCTGGGAGCTGAAGTGAGATCCAAGGGCAATGCCACAAATTGGTAGTGCTGATCCTCCAAAGTGAACCTGAGGAATCTTTGATGACCTGGAAAGATGGGAATATGAAGGTAAGCATCTTTGATGTCCACAGAGGTCATGAAGTCCCCTGGACGCAGGGAACTGATAGCAGAGCGCAGAGTTTCCATGCGAAAGCGCCTGCATCTGACAAATTTGTTGAGGATCTTCAAGTCCAGGATGGGCCTGACTGACCCATCCCTTTTGGGCACGATGAAAAGGTTGGAATAAAAACCCTTGCCCCTTTCTAGTAAGGGGACCTGACAGATGACCCCCAGCTCCAGAAGGCTTTGCACCGCCAGAATCAGAGCCTGAGCTGACATGGGGTCCTAAGACATCCGGGATCTGATGAATCTTGGGGGCGGCCAGGCAGCAAACTATCTTCTAACCGGAGGACACTACCTCCTGAATCTACCGGTCTGAGACATGATGCCTCCAGACGTGAGGAAAAAGCTGAAGCCGTCCCCCCACCCGGATGGGTGAGGGCGCCCCTTCATGCCTGAGGGGGCTTGGGGGAAGGTTTAGGTTTGGAGCCCCAGGATGGGCCAGGGTGTCCACGTCCTCTGCCCCTACCCCAGAAATCTCCTCGGGCCCAAGTAAAGGTGACCCCTCTCCCCGTTCTCGATCCACGATAGGGGGAAGAAAAGGAGCCCGGGCCCCGAAAGGGCCAAGACTGCCTTCTGTGCTGGGGTAACCTGCCTCCCTTAGCAAACAGGTCCAGGCGGTCCCCAAAGAGGCGTAGTCCTTTGAGGGGAAAACCAGTGAGAGCCTTCTTGGCAGCGTCGTCAGCTGCCCACTGGTGCAGCCACACCGAGAGGCGTATAGCCACCACCAAGGCAGAGGCTCTTCCACACATCCTAATGGTATCATCCAAGGCAGAGACGACATAAGCAACAAATACCTCACAACGCGAGAGTGCATTATACTCTTCACTAGAAACATCATCAGGAGCTCCATCTAGGACACTCTTAAGCAGAGTCCTAATAGCCACAGCTGTAATGGCAGAGGCACAAACCGGGCGCAGCGCCGTCCCCACACAGGCAAAGGCATGGGAAGCCAGCTGATCAATACTCTGGTCCTCACTATCCTTCAGGGTAGTAGAGTCAGGGGAATGCATGACAGAGGTGTTAGACAAACCCAGAATTGGGGCATCCACTTCGGGAGGGGATGACCAACGTTTAACCACCTCAGCAGGAAAGGGATATCTCTTATCCCAACTCTTAGAGACTCCGGGGAGCCTGCTAGGATGCTCCCATTCTTTGAGCACAAGATTATTAAAATGAGATTGTTCAGGGAACTCTAAACGTGGCTTCGCAATATGAAACAATTCCCCCTGCTGCTTAGGAGTCGCGGCCGGGGGAAGAGATAGAAAGCACTTCAAAGATCTGAGCCAAAAGCCTATCAATATCATCTGGGGCCCAGGGATCAGAGCCAGAATCATCATAACCCTTGGGCCGTTCATCAGATGATTCTGAGTCAGAGAACAATTCCCCTTCTTCCAGGGGGGTATAACCAGGAAGAGGGTGACATCAGATCAAAAAACTCTTCAGCATCCATAGGGAAGAGGGTGACATCAGGCGCCAAATGCTGCCTCTTAGCAGAGGCCTTACGCGCCATAGTATTAGCAAGCAACTTTTCAACACTGGCCAGTCTAGTAGACACATCAGGCTGAGACTCCCCACTGGTATGCAGCTCACTGGGAGTCAAATGTAAGCTTGGGGGTGTAGGCGAAGCCATACGTGGTGCAGGCCCAGCTGCTGGTAAACCAGGCTGCAGCGCAAGCACCTGCTGGGCACAAGGTACACAAACCCGCACATTGTCAACACTTGTAGGGGACACCCCACACGCCACACACAGCCGGGCTTGTCCCGAAGGAACCCCGAGCACATTATCCTGAGACGCCTCCATATGGTCATTATAGCGGCACAATAGGCCGATAGGGATTCACGCTAGAAAAGCAACCCGGGATGCCCCAATAGCCCGCTAGGGAAGTGGGAGGAATTAGCACACTAGGCCTCAATAAGTTTAATAAACTAATAGAGGGGGTAGGGCCGGAAGAAACCAATTGAGTTTGACCCGCCTGTAAGACATAAGCAAAAAAAACCCCGTAAGCGACATGCATACATAACATTAAAAATATATACAAAAAGCCCGCGAGGGCACTCACGGACCGCGGTAGGTAGGCACCAGCCACGCAGCACGAAGAAGCAAAAATGGCGCAGAGTATACCTCGAGGGGCGGGCCGCGGAGACAGTGATGCGGAACGCGCCATCCGCAGGGCCGCACCCCTCCCCCCGAAGAGCGCGAAGCCGCACACATGACAAAATCAAACAATGATGGCGCAGCAGCGCCAGAGGTAATGTCGCTGCTGACCGCAGAACGTCGTACAAGCGCGCGCGGCGGCATATTCAAACAAGCAACCAGTGCAACCAAATCTGTGCGGTGACAGGACTAAAGGCCAACCAAGCACACCAACCAAAAAGTGAATGTACCAAACACACTCTCACAACCCCCCACCCCCGAGAACTACAAGGGAGAGCGAGGGAGGGCAGCGGCCACCTAACGTAGGGCCCACCGATAGACAGGGGCGAGGGGCAATAGTGCGGGAGGGGCATCCCATAAGGCTCACCATGTGCCTATACCGCCTACCCTTTGGTGGGGGATTGCGGTGGAGCAGCACTCCTAAGCACCTGACAGCGGTGCTGTCTACCTTCACCCGAACCAGCGAAGCCAAGGCTGGGAGGCAATTAACAATGGAACGGGTGGGAATAGTCCTACAGGGCCGCAGGCTAATAACCTCACCTGCGAGAAGAGAGAGCCATCTTCTTGTCCTTCGCAGTCCAGACTGCAGAGAAAATCTGGGGATTTGTGGGAGGTCCCAGGTATTTGAGGGGCCGGGAGGAGTCAATTTCGCTGTCTGTGCAGTCCAGCGCCATCTGGCGGAGTTATACCCAGACGTAAAGAATCTTATCTGGAGCAGGACGTACTGTATACTAAGAATAGATGCTCACCAATAGACCCATGCAGCTGATCGGTCCTATTTTGGGAGTTTAAACTTACCACCACCAGAGATCCCACAATCTCCGCTCTCAGTCACAGCCTGTGGTCCCCTTACTGCCTCCTCGCATCAGTCAAGGCAATAAACACACCTGCTTCATTCATTTAAATGGAGGGCGCTAACATGCCCCCACCAATGTACTGAATGGAGCAGGCGGCCAGTCACCGTGATTGATATGAAGGAATGGCTACTCAGCTCCAGCCTGTCAGGATGTGGGGACCAGAACGCAGATGTCGGCAAGTTTAAAACTACCACTATAGGGCGAATCAGCTGAGTGGGACTATTGGTAACTTTTGTTTTTTTATTTTGGCCCTGACAGGGACTTTACTTAGTCTAATTTGTAATTCAAGGAAAACTCCTAGATCAGGTTTTTATTACTGGCATGAGTGAGTGCGGCAAAGGTTAACCCAATGAAGACCAGTGGTGAGTGTTGGAGAAGTGACGGCAGCTTAATGCTACCATATACAGTCATATGGGATGTGAGCATTCTAATACCATTTTTATAACTATTGTTTGTAAAAGCACAATTTATTTCCTGCCAAAGGTTTGCAAGATATTCCTATTCACAAACTAGAATCCATTCCGCAATGATGACCTTGATTCGGAAATGAAGACAAAAGAGATTGAGAATGATTTAGCCAGGTGGCGAGAGCCAACAGAAAACAGATTAGCCTAAAGTAACAATAACTGCATTAACCCAAGGAAAGATGTCACAGTACAAATGTGCTGCATTCATTTGTTCTTTCTATGGGGTTGTTATTTTCCGCAGTTTCAGCCTTGTCCCAGTAATGGAGAAACAGCTGCTAGCTCTCCATTTGATTTGGAGCCACTAGAAAGGCAGTGGGTACTGTACAGCTTCTTTTGAGCAGGTTCCCTTTTAGGTAAACTTTACATTCTATAAAGCAAGATACACATTTTCTTACCATTTATATTGTAGATAGAAAAGCGATATGAGAAGTTGGCAAGATTTGTTTCCTGCCGCAGCGGGGACCTTTTAACAGGTTCTTCTGGTTTTTCTGTATCCAGACTCTTAACAGGAAGACATAATACATTACATTATGCACACAGCAAGATCTAGAGCATTTGATCAAATAGTACAGATAGATAATTATATGCGCGGGGGGGGGGGGGGGGGTAAAAAGTTATCTACCTTAATATGAAAATATTTTATTTTATAAGAAAATAACACTCTAATTTTTCAATGCAATTCCCATATAAACACTTATTCCACTTCGCCTCCAGTGACCGGATGCCCAAGAATAGTAAAAGACTGCTGCAGGAACCCTGTTACTGCCTCTCTGACTGTATTATCATCAAAAAACTGTTGCCAACATGTCAAATGTATTTAGGTTGCGAATGAGAAAGTAATCAATGGGTGCCAGGTCAGCACTGTAGGGTGGATGGTTAAGCTCCATAAAGCCGCACTCCCTCATCCTTTAAAAGTATACTAAAGGCAAGCTTGCTTGTTGTCCCATTTTCTCGCATTTTCTTTGCATTGCATTTTCTTCCAGGGCCAGCCCCTGGCCTCACCTGGGGCATCCCAAATCTGCATACCCGAATCAGTGTGTCTCATTCCCCAGGATGCCAGTAAACTCACATTGTTCCTGGCTTCCTTGCCAATGTAAACATCAGGTTGCCACATCCCCTGCATCTTTCGGCTGTGCGTGCTCTCCCACCCCCCCCATCCATTCAGATAGGCTCAAGCTCACGACTGCCATAAACAGATCCGTTTGCTGAACATTACATATGCAGAGCAAACGGCTCTGATTGGACAAGAGCCCCTGCATGCACCATTGGACTGAGAAAAAGTGAGTTTTTGCAGGTGAATGGGGGGGGGCGTTTCACATATTGGGGCATCCCAAATTCAGATGGCCTTGGGGCAACAAAACCTAGGATAATCAAAACCCTGGGTTTTGTTCCACTTTAACCCTTTCGCTGCCAGCCTACCTGCAGCATTTGCCACTCCCTGTTGCCAGACGATGTTTCACCATTTTGCGCTACACATATTCAACTGTCATTTTTGAAGGGATTTCCAGGGATTTCCCAGGAAAATTATATATTGTTTTTTTCAACAGAGTCTGGGCTTTAACATGAAATGTCTTGTTTGTATTTTTTAGGTGTATTCTCAATTTTTTTGGGTGAAATGTGTGAAAAAAAACAAAAAAAAAACATTTTTTTACAATTTGTAGAGTTTTTTTGTAATAAAAAATGTAAGTTTGTCAATAAAATCTTATTGCGTGAGAAACCCCAATTTCTCCCGGTTACAGCGATACCACATATGTATAGGTAGACACCCTTTCCTGCCCAGAAGCCTTTTATAGCTGCTGGATGACAAATGGTTAATTAAAAAAAAAAATGACATAGGGTCCCCCTTCCCGGGGAGGGGGACCCCATTTTTTTTTGGATTTTGAAGGGTTAAAAACCCTTCAAAATCCAAAAAAAAAAATGACGTGGGGTCCCCCTTACCCAAAGTAACCAGCCCGGGACCAGCTATGGGGGCTTGTAGGCACAGAGTGGGGGGGCCAGCTTTGGTGGCCCCCCCACCCTGCAGCCTACGAGCCCACATAGCCTATGTGGGCCCGGGCTCTTCTGCCCCCCCCTGGCCTTTGGGGAGGCAGGTAATGGGGGTGCGGGGGTTAATGGCAAGCCACCCGCTAGGGCAGGTGACTTGCCACCCCCCCAGCCTTGTGAACTGGTATAAGGGGTCTCATGGACCCCTTACCAGCTCACAAAGGGTTAATGTGAAAAAAAAACACCACACAATAATAAAAAGTATTTTATTAGAAAAAAAAAAAAATTTTTTTTACTGTACTTACCTTCGATTGCAAGCTCTTGTCCCTCGCCGCTCAGCTGACAGATGCCGGTGATCGGCATCCAGAGAAGGAGAAGGCAGGAGATCAGAGGATCTCCTGCCACCTCCTTCCAGGGCACCGATCACCGGCATCTGAGAAGCTGAGAAGGCTGAAGCCTGAGATCGGGGCCGGGATGACTTCATAAGCCCCGCCCCCAAGGGGGCGGGGCTTAGAGGCATGATGGCGGCCGCCATCGTGCAGAAGAGAGGAGAGAGCCTCCCAGGCTCTCTCCTGAAGATCGGTAAGTCCTGGGGGGGGATCGGAGGCCCCCCAGGTGAAGAGGAGGGACAGCGGGAGCCAGCGCACACACAGGTAAGTGAATGTCATTTTTATTTTTTTTTTTTTTTACAGTTAGAAGCTGCTGCTGCAGAAGCGGGGGGGGGGGGGGCCTATTCCGGGGGCTCTCCTGGAGCCATCCGACCCCCCACGGGGGATCGGATGGCACCAAATTAAAGAGGAGACCCGGCCGGATCCAACAAGGGGTCAGGTGAGTATTTGTTGTTTTTACTTTTTAAACTACAAGCGAGGAAAGTCAAGCACGTAACACCTACGTGCTTGGCACTTAAGGCCCAGCCAAGCCAGCACGTAGGTGTTACGTGCTTGGCAACAAAAGGGTTAAGCTAAACCACAGGTTGAATGTCTGTCATTCTTTTGCTGTGAGCTTGCACCCCATTAGGTCTCGCATTCTTCTAAGCATTAGAACCTTAATGGTTGCTGGTGATCACATGATTCGCTGCCATACAAGTGAAAGAGGAAGTGGGGACTTGACTTCACTTCCTCTTTAAGCACTAATCAGTTTGAGCAGCCTTTTAAATAGTGAATATCTCTGTTTGTAACTAGGCCAAGCTATGTTACCTGTTGGTAATTAAGAGATCAGCAGAAGTTTTAAGTTACTAGTAGAAAGCAATTGATGCAACTTCCTACCATAAGGCAATGTAAAAGTTACAGGACAGATTTTTTTTTTTTTACCTGGGTAAGTTTGTCCAGTTCTCCAAGCCAAGCTCCAAACATCTTGTCCAGGTCCTGATCTTCCTTGTCACTATCTTCCTCTGCCCCATGGTCGTGTTCCTCATCTGATAACTGCTCCATCTAAAATCAAAAAGAAAACGTAATGCATACATAAATCGCATTAATGGTTATTTTCTCACTTGAGAATCTACTTAAAGGGGGTCAAAACCCACGTGGCATCCTACACCAGATGGCCCACTGTGTGAACCCCCCGCCGGGCATCAGTAATCTTATCTGACCCTGGCGGGTCCCGCAACGCGATCTTCGCCGATGGCTGCATCCCAGGCTTTCCTGCAGCCATACGTTCTCCCACGCCCAGGCTTTCTCAATGGGTGAGCATGGGAGCAGCATTCCGGGGAAGCAGCCTGCCAACTGTACCTCATCTCGCCACCTTTAAGATCAGCCAATTGGCGATCTGGAAAGTGCTGCTGGGCGTGGCTTTGGCAGTGGAAAAAGACAATTCTGTGAGTAATCACCTGTAGAATTGCTTTTACCATGAATGGCACGGCCTGCTTCACGAAGTCATTACATCTGGGTTATTCCGCCACAAGGTGGCGCAGTGTACTGCAGAAGAGTTGCGGCTCCTCCGGGTACCATATAAAAACGGAATTGCCATAGACTTCTCCAGTGTTGACAAGCAGTTATTTCAAGAAACCGGGAGATAATAAAGGTAAAAAGGTAATAGAGCCCCAACTAACTTGGAACAATCACCATAAAGAGGCAACCAAGAACAACGATAACAAGGGTGGGGTGAAGCAGGCCATGCCATGCATGGTAAAAGCAATTCTACAGGTGAGTACTCACAGAATTGTCTTTTTCCCAATGCATGGCACGGCCTGCTTCACAAAATCATTACATCTGGGACTTCCAAAAGCAGTGTCCATAAAGTAGGGTGGGATCCCCAAAGAGTAACAGCAGGCAGGTTAAACCACCACTGCCTGAAGTACCTTGCGGCCAAAAGCAGCATCAGCTGAGGCCTTAACATCAACCTTGTAAAACTTGGAAAAAGTATGAACAGAAGACCAAGTTGCGGCCTTACAAACTTGTTCAACAGAAGCCTGGTGCTGAAAGGCCCAAGACGCACCAATAGCACAAGTGGAATGAGCAGTAACCCGAAAAGGAGGAATCTTTCCCCTGGCAGAGTAGGCCTGCTCCACCGCCTGACGGATCCACTTGCTGATAGTGCATTTAGCCGGAGGCAAACCCTTCCTTGGTCCAGCAGGAAGAACACAAAGAGTGTCAGTTTTCCAGTAGCAACCAAATAAAACTTCAGAGCCCTAACATCATCCAGAGAATGAAGGGTCCGCTCCTTGGCATTAGCAGGCTTAGGACACAAAGAAGGCAAAACAATGTCCTGATTGAGATGAAAAGCAGACACAACCTTAGGCAAGAAATCCGTCTTAAACCGAAACACCACCGTATCCTGATGCCTTTCAAAATAGGGAGGTTTGATGGAAAGTGCCGCCAGCTCAGAAACTCGCCTGACAAAAGTAATGGCCACCAAAAAGGCCACCTTAAGAGTCAGAATGGGCAAGGCAGCCCCACGTATAGGCTCAAAGGGAGGACCCTGCAGAGCAGACAACACCCGATTCAGGTCCCAAACAGGTAGCATAGGCTTACGTGGCGGACGCACATGAGTAACTCCCTGGAAAAAAGTCTTAATCAACCGGTGATTTGCAAAGGATCTTTGGAAAAAAATTGCCAGAGCAGACACCTGTCCCTTGAGGGTACTAAGTTGAAGGCCCGAATCCAAACCATGTTGCAAAAATTCCAGAATCCTGGGGATAGAAAACACCCGACAAGGAAGAGACTTGGACTCACACCAGGCAAGCATGTAAGCATGCCAGATCCTGTAGTAGATAAAGGACGAGGACTTCTTCCTAGCCCTAATCATGGTATCAACAACAGAAGCCGGCAAACCCTTATCCATCAAGATGGAGGTTTCAGCAGCCAAGCCGTTAAAGCCAGCGTTTGTAAATTGGGATGGCACAGTTGTCCCTGAGTGAGCAGAGACATTCTCTTCTGCCCAAGACCTTGTTGCTGAGGGACCATTCCCCCAGCCGAGACGTCCCCCTGCTCAGGGAGTCTGCCTCCTGGTTCTCCACCCCCGGAATGTAAACCGCCGAGACATTCTCTTCCGCCCAAGACAGTATCAGAGACATTTTCCTTGTTTGCTCCGAGTCCCTCCCTGATGATTGATGTAGGCAACCGCCGTCTGGTTGTCCGAGCGGATCTGAACAGCATGACCCCGAAGGTGTGGGGTCAGCTGAGAAAAAAACAACCTGATCGCCCTCAGCTCCAGGACATTGATGGGAGCATGGGCCTCTTGGGGGCCCCACTGACCCTGGAACTGCAGAGACTTCCAAAAGCCCCCCCAACCGGTCAGACTTGCATCTGTGGCGACAATCTCCCAACACTGGGGCAGAAATGTCCTGCCCACCAGGAGGTTCCTTGAGTCCAGCCACCACGAGAGGGACTGTCTGGCCAGGGGGGACAGAGCAAATTCCTGATCCAGAGACACAGGGTCCAGATCCCAAACTGACAAGAGGTGCAACTGAAGAGGTCTCATGTGAAACTGAGCAAAGGGGACCGCCTCGAAGCAGGACACCATCAGGCCCACCAACTGCATCCCTTGCCGGATGGAGGGATGGGGACACAAAAGCAGAGCCCGTGCCTGCTGCTGAAGGCCCTCCACCTTCTGCTGGGGCATGAATACCTTGACCTGGCCTGATGAAGAGACTGAGCTGTTGCCCTGATGCCGCAGCAGAGCGATCACGCCCGCCAGCACCTCGGTGAACACCCGAGGCGCCGAGGTGATACCGAACGGTAAGGCCACAAACTGGTAATGCTGATCCTCCAGAGCAAACCTGAGAAATATCTGATGACCTGGGAAGATTGGCACGTGGAGATAAGCATCCTTGATGTCCACGGAGGTCATGAAGTCGCCCGGGCGAAGGGTACCGACATCCGAGCAAAGAGTCTCCATGCGAAAGTGCTTGAATCTGACAAACCTGTTGAGACCCTTCAGGTCCAGGATGGGCCTCAAGGACCCGTCCTTTTTGGGGACCGTGAACAGATTGGAGTAGAAAGTAGAAACCCTGACCCCGTTCCTGGGGAGGCACCAGGCAAATGACTCCTGACTCCAACAGATGTTGAACCGCAAGGCGCAACCCCTGAGCTGACAGAGGGTTGTGAGACATCTGGGATCTGATAAATCAGGGGGGCGGCCAGGCTGCAAACTCTATCTTGTAACCGGAGGACACCACCTCCTGAATCCACCTGTCAGACGCGTAGCCTCCAGACATGAGCATAGAGCTGAAGCTTTCCCCCCACCCGAAAGGGTGAGGGCACCTCCTCAAGCCTGAGGGGGCTTGGGAGAAGGTTTGGGGTCCCAGGACGACCACGGGATCTGTCACAGCCCCAAGAACCCCTGCGGATACCTGAAAAGAGGGGGCCTCGACCTCCTCTGGGGGCACGAAAGTAGGAGAAGGAAGCGGAGGGCCCCCGAAAAGGCTGAGGCTGCCTCCTACGCTGAGGCAGCCTACCATCCTTGGCTAAAACATCCAGACGCTCACCAAAGAGCCGCAGCCCCACAAAGGGGAGCCCAGTAAGAGCCTTCTTAGCAGCAGCGTCAGCTGCCCACTGATGCAACCAAACAGATCGACGCATAGCCACCAAAAGGGCAGAGGCCCTACTACTCAGCCGTACCACATCATCCATGGCAGTAAGGATAAAGGCAACAAATTCAGAGCAAAGCAAGAGGGCCCTATACTCCTCCCTACAATAGCTGTTATGGCAGAGGTACAGGCCAGACGCAGCCCAGCCCCCACAAATGTAAAAGCATGGCAGGCCAGCTGATCCATACGCCGGTCCTCGCTGTCCCGCAGTGTAGTAGTGTCAGGGGAAGGCATGACTGAGGTGTTAGACAGCTCCAGAACGGGAGCGTCCATCTCAGGGGGACCCGACCATCGCTTAACCAGGTCAACAGGAAAGGGGTATTTCTTATCCAACCCTTTGGGCACCGCGGGCAATCTACTAGGATGCTCCCACTCCTTGAGCACCAAATTAGTGAAATGACTCTGCTCAGGGAACTCCAGATGCTGCTTAACAGGATGAAAAAGCTCACCTTGTTTCTTAGCCACCTCAGGGGGACAATGTGCAAGATTTCAAAAATGTGGGACAACAGATTAGCAGTGTCCTCAGGGAACGAGGAATCCTCAGACTCAGACCCAGGATCACTGTCGCAGCCCATCTGCTGGTCCCCAGAGGAATCAGAGCCTCGGAAAAGCTCCCCCCTCCTCTAAGGAGTAACGGTCATCAAAAAGATCAATTTCCTCATGCTCCTCAGCAAACCAGGCAGGCGTGGGAGCCAGGTGCCGCTTCTTACTAGAGGCCTTACGTGGAACAGGCCTAGCAAGTTGCCTTTCAATGCTGGCCACACGAAGTGCCAGATCAGACTGTGACCCCCTGCCAGTATCCCCCTCACTGGGGGCTAAATGCAGGTGCGGGGGGGTAGGCGATGCCGAGTGGGGCGCAGAGCTGGGAAGCGAAGCGGGCAGCCCAGACTGTAGCGCAAGGACACTTTGGGCGCACGGCACGCACACCCTGACACTGTCACTCACAGGGGATAACCCACACACGGTACACAGCTGGGATAATCCCGAAGGACCCCTCAAGCACGTTATCCCCAGAAGCCTCCATATGGTGATTAACACAGGCGCAATAGGCCAGCACAGGATAAAGGCTAATAAAAGCCACCCGGGGTGCCCCCCCCAAAGGATGCCCCCAGAAGCCAGAAAGGGAAGATGAGGGATGGTAAGGGATAGGACCGGGAGAAACCACAACCCACAGGTGTCCTGCCTGAAGGACATAAATAAAGACACATAAGTATCCCACAGCGCATGCCCAAAAGAGACCAAAAAACCCAAAGGGGTACTCACGGACCAAGTAGGACAAGGGCACCAACCGTCAGACCACAGGAGGAAGCGACTAGCAGACCAGGATCACCGCCGCAGCTCCGGGATAAAAAGAGCCCCAGCGCGCAGCAGAAACAAAATGGCGCCGGCAGAGGAACCTTGAGGGGAGGGCCGCAGGAGGATGACGCAATACGCTTCATCCACCGCCCCCCCCCCCCCCCGAAGACCGCGAAATCGGCGCTCACTTGACCTCGCCAGCGTCATCACAGTAAGAATAAAGCCTCACAAATATAGCGCCGCCCGCGGGCAAGGCAGCTAACAACAGTTAAAACACAGTGAAAAAACCCTGCGAACAAGCCAAGGCACCCCCCCCCCGAGCACACTACGGGGAGGGGGCGAGGAAGGGAGGCGAGCAGCGGGGAGGGCCAGGCCAGGGACGGGGGAGGGCCAGGCCAGGGACGGGGGGGGGGGGCCCAAACGCAGAACGAATAACCCCAAAACACTCACCCCCTCAGAAGTTAGGGCAGGAACTCCGCATCCCAAACAGGCTCACCATAAAGCCTATGGCCGGCTACCCTTTGTGTTACAGGGCCTGGAGAAGCGCTCCTCGAGCGCTTGACCCTAGTGCTCCTCTACCCTCACCCGATCCGTCAGTCGAGGCTGGGAGGCACAGAGGGTCTGGAAACGGGTGAAAATAGCCATGCAGGGCCGCAGGCTTGTTTGCCCTGCTCACCTGCGCAATATAGAGAGCCATCTTCTATCTTCGCAGAAATCACTGCAGAGAGAACACTGGAGAAGTCTAAGGTAATTCCGTTTTTATATGGTACCGGGAGGAGCCACAACTCTTCTGCAGTACACTCCGCCACCTTGTGGCGGAATAACCCAGATGTAGTGACTTTGGGAAGCAGGCCGTGCCATGCATTGGGAAAAACCAGTGGAGTCAACAGCTGCTTGGGGGGAGGGGGTTGGTGATTTTAGCAGTGGACACAGGAATAGGTTTCAATCTGTTGTCTCAGGTTACACGTTGCACAGTCACAAACTTCAATGCGTATTCAAAAAGACCCTGTAATAATTTTGGAGATGCAGAGAAAAAAATGAGGAGAAACAGTGGGTGTGGCAACAGCATTGTGAAGTAAGCACACTGCGTGCTTTACATATATCATAGTAAAAAATATGTGCATTGTTGTGCTTTTATTTATTACTGCCAGCACTTAGTACGATCAGAAAAAGGGGGAAGAGATGCTGCAGGCTTAGAGCGTCTCCAGCCTGCCAGTACATAGTGTGACTGGAGAGGAAGGAGTGGTTTCATAGCTGCAGAGAGAAGCAGCCAATCAGGACGTTCGGTTGTCGGTCTCCTGAAGGGCCAGAACAGCACAGTGAGAACTGAAAGATGAACGAGGAAGTGATTACCTCACTAAGGAGAAAGACAAAAGGAGGAATCACAGTGCTTCAGCCACAATAAAAGGTAAGCTACTGATATATATATATATTGTGAAACGTTTAACTTGCCAATCACTTAAAGTCCATTAACATGTACTTAATAAATAGTCAAAAACAGGGGTGTCAAACTAATTTTCACCCAGGGACTCCTTAGCATTCTCCTAACAATGAAAGGGCCGCAAAAATAACGCCAAACAAAATGTAAACACGACCAATCAAATGTATAGTTACAGAAACAGAATTCGCCCTGGAAAGATGCAGACACAAAATACAATTCTGTGATTACTCACCTTGTAGAATTGGTATTATAAGTATGCAGCATGTCCTGCTCCAGATAATGATTCATAACAGATGGGATTACCTCCGCCAGAGGGCGCTTGACTGCAGAGATGGCAAAAAGAGGCCCCTCCCGATCCATATATACCCGGGACCTCCCACTAATTCCCCAGTATAGAAAAGCAGTAAGGAGAACCAGAAGACAATGAAATTAACAACGTTAACAAGGATAACAATCACCATACAGAGGATCCAAGATAATGCAAACAGGGTGGGGGGGGGGGAGCAGGATGTACTGCATACTTATAATACCAATTCTACAAGGTGAGTAATCACAGAATTGTATTATTCTAAGTATGCAGCACATCCTGCTCCAGATAATGATTCATAACAGATGGGACATCCAATAGCAGTGTCCGTAAATAGGGTGGGATCCCAAAAATCAACAACGCGCAGTTCAAACCACTGCCGCCTGCAGAACTTTGCGCCAAAAACAGCATCCGCTGAGGCCTGAACATCAACCTTGTAAAACTTGGGAAAGGTATGAACAGAAGACCAAGTAGCATCCTTACAAACTTGTTCAACAGAAGCGTGGTGCTGGAAGGCCCAGGAGGCCCCAACAGCACGGTTAGAATGAGCAGTAACACGGAAAGGAGGATCCTTTCCCCTAGCAGAATAGGCCCTAAAAATAGCCTGACAAATCCATTTGCTAATAGTAGATTTAGCAGGTGCCAGGCCCTTCTTGGGACCTGAAGGAACCACAAACAAGGCATCAGTTTTTCTAAAAGGTGCAGTAGCCACCAAATAGAACTTCAAATTCCTGACCACATCCAGGGATGTAAGGCCCTCTCCTTGGAATTACCAGGATTAGGGCACAAGGAAGGAAGCACAATGTCCTAATTGAGATGGAAGGCAGAGACAACCTTAGGCAAGGAATCAGGTTTAAATCTGAAAACCACCTTGTCCTGGTGTCTCTCAAAGTAGGGGGCCTGAATAGAAAGGGCCGCCAACTCCGAAACACGCCTGACCGAGGTGATAGCCACCAATAAGGCAACTTTAAGAGTAAGAATAGACAGAGCAGCCCCATGCACAGGCTCAAAAGGAGGGCCCTGAAGGGCAGACAAAACCAAAATCAAGTCCCAAACTGGCAACAGAGCTTTGCGAGGGGGACGCACATGAGCAACCCCCTGGAAGAAAGTTTTGACCAGAGGATGTTGAGCGAAAGATCTCTGGAAAAAAACAGCCAAGGCAGAAACGTGACCCTTGAGCGTGCTGAGCTGAAGTCCCAGATCCAAACCATGCTGAAGAAACTCCAGAATCCTAGGAGTGGAAAACACCCGACATGGAAGGACCCTAGACTCACACCAGTCAATGTAGGCCTGCCAAATCCTATAGTAGATGGTAGAAGAGGATTTCTTCCTAGCCCTGATTAGAGTGTTAATCACAGATTCAGAAAGCCCCTCATCCCTTAAGATGGAGGTTTCAGTAGCCAGGCCGTCAAAGCCAGCGTTTGTAAATTGGGATGGCATAGCCGCCCCTGAGTGAGAAGGCAGAGCGTACTGATCTACGGCCAGTTGAACGATATCTGCGAACCACACCCAGGATTGCTGGTACCCTTTCCTGAGCCAGGAAACGGAGGAAAAAGATACAGGAGACGGAACCCCTGCCAGGATAGGGTCAGAGCATCCACCGCAAAGGCCAGGGGATCCTGGGACAGAGAGACAAAGACTGGGAGCTTGTGATTGTGGCGGGACGCAAACAGATCCACTTCCGGCACTCCCCATCGGTGACATAAGGACATGAAGACCTCGCTGCTGAGAAACCATTCCCCCAGGCACGAGGTCCCCTTGCTCAGAGAGTCCGCCTCCAGATTCTCCACCCCCGGAATGTACACTGCTGAGATGCAAGGAACATTGTCCTTCTCCCAGGACAGAATCATGGACACCTCCTTGAGGGCACTTGCTCCGAGTCCCTCCCTGATGATTGATGTAGGCAACCGCCGTCTGGTTGTCTGAGCGAACTTGGACCTGCCGGCCCTGAAGGTGAGGAGTCAACTGGGCCAGTACCAACCGAACCACCCTCAGTTCCAGGATGTTGATGGGGGCATGGGCCTCCTGAGGGCCCCACAGCCCCTGGAATTGAAGGGTCCTTCAGAAGCCCCCCCAACCCAACAGACTGGCATCCGTGGTGACCGTCTCCCAACAGGGGGCCAGAAAGGATCTGCCCCCCAACAGGTTCCTCGAGTCCAACCACCACAAGAGGGACCGCCGGGCCAGAGGAGACAGAACAAAGGCCTGATCCAGAGACAGGGGACTCTAGTCCCAGACTGATAGGAGATGGAGCTGAAGAGGTCTCATGTGGAACTGAGCATAAGGAACTGCCTCGAAGCAGGACACCATTTGTCCCACAAGCTGCATCCCCTGCCGGATGGAAGGGCGAGGGCATGACAGAAGGAAATGAACCAGAGCTTGAACAGAATCCACCTTCTGCTGAGGAAGAAAAATCCTGGCCTGAACAGCATCCAGATTCATGTCCAGGAAGGAGGTCACCAGAGACGGAGACAGGGAGGATTTGGGGTGATTGATCACCCATCCGAATGTTTCCAGAGCAGTCACCACCTGCTGGGCATCCCATTCTGCCTGCTGGAAAGAATGGGAAGTGATGAGGAGGTCTTCCAGATAAGGAAGAATGCGAATGCCACGAGCTCTGAGGAGAGCCATAACACCTGCCAGCACCTTGGTGAAAACTCTGGGGGCCGAGGCGAGCCCGAAGGGCAGTGCCACAAATTGGTAGTGCTGGTCCTCCAGTGCGAACCTGAGGAATCTCTGATGCCCTGGGAAGACCGGGACATAAAGGTAAGCATCCTTGACGTCTATGGCGGTCATGAAGTCCCCCGGGTGCAAAGAACTGATTGCGGAGCGCAGGGTCTCCATGCGAAAGTGTCTGGGCCTGATTAACTTGTTGAGAAGCTTTAAGTCCAGGATGGGTCTGATGGAACCATCCCTTTTTGGTACTGTGAAGAGATTGGAATGAAAACCCCGACCTCTCTCCCCAGGAGGGACCTGACAGATGACCCCCATTTCCAATAGGTTTTGTACAGCCAGAAACAGACCCCGAGTTGCCAGGGGTTCCAGAGGAATCCGAGACCTGAGGAATCTTGGAGGTGACCAGGCGGCGAACTCTAGCTTGTAGCCGTAGGACACAACCTCCAGAATCCACCTGTCTGAGACCTGCTGTCCCCAAACATGAGCGAAGAGCCGCAGCCATTCCCCCACCCGGATGGGTGAGGGCGCCCCCTCATGGCAGAGGGGGCTTGGCGACAGATTTGGTCTTGGACCCCCAGGAAGATCCAGAGCGATCACGACCTCTGGCCCTGCCCCAGAAGTCTCCCCTAGGCCCTGCAAAGGAAAACTCTCTCCCAGACCTGGATCCACGGTAGGAGGGGGCAAAGGCACACGAACCCCGAAAGGGCAGCAGCTGCTTCTTACGTTGAGGCAACTTACCCCCCTTGGCAAACAGGTCCAAGTGATCACCAAATAGACACAGCCCCTTAAAGAGGAGCCCCATGAGGGCCTTCTTAGCAGCATTATCAGCTGCCCACTGACGCAGCCGAACAGAGCGGCGTATAGCAACCACCAAGGCAGAGGTTCTACTACACATCCTAATGGTGTCATCTAAGGCAGAAAGGACATATGCAATGAACATTTCACACTGTGACAAGGACCTGAACTCGGCACTAGAAGTCTCATTAGGGGCGCCTTCCAACAGACCCTTGAGGAGAGTCCTAACAGCAACAGCAGTAATAGCAGAGGCACAGACAGGGCGCAAGGCAGAACCCACACAGGCAAAGGCATGGGAGGCCAGCTGGTCAATGCGCCGGTCCTCACTATCCTTGAGGGTAGTGGAATCAGGGGAGTGGACCACAGAAGTGTTGGACAACCTCAATACTGGTGCATCCACTTCTGAGGGGGTAGACCAAAGGGTACCTTTTATCCCAGCCCTTAGGGATTCCGGGAAGCCGGTCGGGACGTTCCCATTCTTTGAGAACAAGATTATTGAAATGGGCCTGTTCTGGCAATTCCAGACGTGGTTTAGCAGTACTGAAGAGTTCCCCCTGTGCCTTGGGAGCCACAGCAGGAAGGGAGATAGAAAGCACATCAAAAATCGGAGTTAACAGTCTATTGGTGTCATCAGCATCCCAGTGATCAGAGCCATAGTCAGCACCACTCGAATGCTGATCATCAGATATTCTCGGATTCAGAGTTAATTCCCCCTCCTCAAGTGGGGTATAATCAGACAAATCAAGGAAATTCTCAGTCTCCACAGGAAAGGCAGACGCACCCGGCGCCACATGCCTCCTTTTACCCAGGGCCTTATGGGCCGCAGAGCTAGCAATCAGCCTCTCAATGTTAGCCAACATGGAAGACACGTCAGGCTGAGACTCCCCACTAGTATTTAGTTCACTGGGAGTCATAATCAAGCGAGGGGGAGTGGGTGAGGACATAGTGGGCGCAGGCCCAGTCACAGATAGCCCAGAATTCCGCGCAGGGTACACAAACCCGCACATGATCGCTCACAGGGGATGCCCCACACACTACACACAGCCGGGCTTGTCCCGAGGGGTGATTAAGGTGGCACAACTGGCCAATAGGAATTACGCCATATAAGCAACCCGGGATGCCCCAAATGTCCGCCAGGGAAGTGGGAGGATTAAACAATGTAGGCCTCTAATAAAGTTATTAAAACTAATAGAGGGGACAGGACTGGGAGAAACCTCTTAAAAACAGTTATCCCGCCTGAAAGACATAATAGAGACACCCCATAAGCACAAAGAAATGACAATATGAATAAAAGTCAAGCCCGCAGGGGCACTCACGGACCACGGTGGGAAGCAGCAATCACACCAGGAGAGGACCAAAATGGCACTGGAGGAACCTCAAGGGGCGGGCCGCAGGAGGGTCCGACGCGGAACGCCCCAACAGAGCAAGCCACGCCCCCTCCGAGAAGCGCAGAGACAGGCCAGCGCTGCAGCCAATGGGCGCGCAGGGATTCTTGATGATGATGCCGCCGCTGACCGCAGACACCAGAAGGCGCGCGTGTCAGTGGCGGCAAATTCAAAAATTAAAAGTAAAAGACAGAGCGCGGAGCCCTGAATAAAGTGCAAGCACACACACACAAAAGAAAACAAGTGCACATACACCCCCCCACCCCCGAATGGGATAACGAGAGAGGGGGGAGAGTGGAAGTCATTAAAAGACCCACCAATGACCAGGGCAAGGAAGGGCAGGAGCGGACAGGGCATCCCAAATCAGGTTCACCATAACCTGTACCGCCTACCCTATGGTGGGGGATTGCGGTAGGAGCCAGGCTCCACAAGGAGTAGCACCTGTGATAGGTGCTGCCTACCATCACCCGACCAGCGCAGCCAAAGCTGGGAGGCATACTTAATAAGTGGAACAGGTGGGAATAGTCCTACAGGGCCGTGGGCTGTTAAGCCCCGCTCACCTGCGAGAAGAGAAGCCATCTTCTGACCTTCGCAGCCGACTGCAGAGAAGAAATCTGGGGAATTAGTGGGAGGTCCCGGGTATATATGGACCGGGAGGGGCCTCTTTTTACCATCTCTGCAGTCAAGCGCCCTCTGGCGGAGGTAATCCCATCTGTTATGAATCATTATCTGGAGCAGGACGTGCTGCATACCTAGAATATTATTTTGCCTAAGACATATGCAGGTGCAGAATGATTTTGCCCAGAACAGCAGATGATGAATTCTTTTGCTGAAATGAAAAATACTTCTGCAACAGTAACTTAGTTGGGTTAGGCAGCCGCCCCCCCCCCTTGTGTCCACAGTGGAGTGCAGTGTACCTGTGCATCACTTGGCAGCACCACACACAGGTGCAAAGATGTGCAGCCAGTGTCTAGAAGGGGCCTATCTGCCATTTGGTAACTGTCAGGGGGCCATATAAAAAGGCTTGGAGGGCCCCCAGGCATATTTTCCACTATATGACTTGAGCTGATCAGATAATCTTTTTTTTCTGTGCAAGTGATGCCACATGAATTCAGTAGACCACAGCACACGCTGTGGTGGAGAAAGTCTAACTTTTCTCTTTAGTTTAGCCTCTGTGGTGTGGATGTATGCAGCTCAGTTTTATCTTATGTGGTTGTCTTAACTAGCAAGAACCACATCTGCCAAAATGTCTGTTCTTAATATAGACTGGTGACATCCCTGTGGCTCAATCACCATAGTCTATTAAAAGCCATTCATGGCCGATTTCCTTGGAGCTGCTACATACCACAGCCCCTTGGCATCATTTGTGTTGGGGTGCATGTCCACTATTAAACTAGAAATGCCTGAGACCAGGCTATAGGAATCACCCCCTCCACACTCCAGTGTCGAAAGTGATCAGTAGGTAAGGGGTGGTCTTCACCCAGGCTTACAACCGCAAAGTAGGTCAGTTTATAGCATTCAAAAACTGAATTTGCACTATCCTGGGTTTTGTACTTCTCTCCAGGGTATCCTGATGTGGAATGCCCCACTTTGTGATACCCCTGCTGGTCACCGATTACACTTACCTTGCAGGCAATCCCACATGCAGACTGCAGCCAATCAGGTTTCCTGTCAGCAGCTAGGAAATTTGGAAGTTTAGTCACTGGCTGCTTCCATTAGGCTTTGCATATCTGCGCATAGCAACCAGAGGGATTCTGCTGGCAGCCTGCACATTCTCAGTGGGATTGCTGATGAGGTAAGCATGGCAACATCCTGATGCTATAGGCTTCCTCAACCAAGAATCACATTTAAAGCAGAATTCCAGTCAAAATGATTGGTGGGCATGCACACACAGCCGTGGGATGCCGCTTTGTGTCTCTCTGAGCAGTGGCAGCACACAAACAGGAAAGCGGTGCTGGATCGTGTGCAAAGCAAGGGTATTTTTTCTTTGTAGCCCTCCCCTCAGTGTCCTGCCTCAGTGCCAGGAGAGGGTGGCAGAGCGCGGGGTTAATTTTTACAGGAATTCTGCTTTTAACACAACTCTACATGAATTGAGTAGAATTTACCCTGTGCCTACTGAAAAATGCTTAAATGAAAAATGAAGATACTTAAAACAGTCTTAGAAGATATCGAAGTAAATACAACAGACACAATTTGTACATTATGCATGAATATGCATTAATAAAACCTCTGATCTTTTATCAGGATGACATGCCTCTCAAAATCAACAATATAGGTAATGTTTATTGAATGCTGGGGGGGGGGGGCTGCATGAAAGTGACCATGAGGTGGCGGTAAACCACAACCCTGATGGCACAAATTACAATAATTTACTTAGCAAATAAAGCGATCTTAACAAATAAGGGTAAGAGAAAGGGAGGACTATGCTTTAGGGAATAGTGTGGAATAGTATTATTGGACTAATAATAAAGGATTCCCATGATAAAGATTCTTTGACCTCTATTAAGCATTAAAGTGGACCAATCACCAGGATTTCGACTATCCTGGTAACTGGTCCTTGCCCTGGGGGCATCCAGATGTAGGATGCGCCCTGGGTGAAACCCCCATATCTCCTACTTTCACTCACCTTTCCCTGTTCCCACAGTGCATGCGCACTATGCGTTCATCCAAACAGCCATTTATGCGGCGCATACTAATAAAGCCGCTGATTTGAACTTTACGCCGGCATAGGCTTGCTGACGGCCACACTCCCGGCTCCGCTTAATGGCTGGGCAAGGGGAGCATGCACAGCTGCAAAAGCTGCAAAGAAGTCAGGGATGCAGCTGCCAGCAAAGAACTGGAGCACCAGGATCAAGTAAGATTACCGGGGGCAGGCTATCGGCTGGTCCTGAAATCTTTTAGATTTCAAGCTGGCCGCAGGGGGCGACTGGTCCACTTGGCAAAGCCTTGGCACTAATAATTAGAGTGGCACTCTCAAAGGGTCACAGGTTTGAATCCCAGCCAGAGCATGACTGAAGGGCAAAGCACCTAACCCGCCAAACTGCTCCCCGGGTGCCATAATTAGGGCGGGCCACTGCTATGGGCATGCACTGGACGGATGAGTTGAATGCAGAGGAATAATTTTTGTGTATGCAAGCATACAATGGCCATCTATGCCCCCTCCACCACAAAAAATATAATAATAATAAAATAAAAATAGATGTGTCAGAGTGGGAAAAGAAAAATACAGTTTTGTGAGTACTCACCTTTAAAACGGATATTATAAGTGTGACATACACTCCGCTTCAACTCTTCATGACATTTGGGTAATCTCCAGTAGAGGGCGAACTTCTGCAGAGATGAATATGCAAAAAGCCCCTCCCGGTCCATATATACCTGGGACCTCCATTCCCCAGTGTAAAAAAGCACTAAGGGGACCAGGAATAACCAAATATAACCATACTAACAACATAAACAATGGTTCACCATATAAAGGATCCGGAATACCAAAAAGGGTGGGGTGAAGCGGAGTGTATGTCACACTTATAATATCCATTTTAAAGGTGAGTACTCACAAAACAGTATTATTCCAAGTGTGACATACACTCCGCTTCAACTCTTCATGACATTTGGGACATCCAATAGCAGTGTCCGTCATGGGTGGGAACCAGAAACAGTAAAGAATGCACCAACTTAAACCACTGCAGCTTGCAGAACCTTGCGGCCAAAAACGGCATCCGCTGAAGCCCGCACATCAACCTTGTAAAACTTGGAAAAAGTATGAACGAAGACCAAGTAGCAGCTTTACAAACTTGTTCAACCGAAGCCTTGTGCTGAAAAGCCCAGGATGCACCAACAGCACGAGTAGAATGAGCAGTGATCTGAAAAGGAGGATCCCTCCCCTTGGCAGCATAGGCCCTAATAACGGCCTGACAAATCCATTTACTAATGGTAGACTTGACGGGCGCCAAACCCTTCTTGGGCCCGGAGGGCACCATAAAAAAGGCGTCCGTCTTCCGGAATGGTGAAGTAGCCACCAGATAGTACTTTACACATCTAACGACATCCAGAAAGTGCAAGGCCCTCTCTTTGTCATTGCTAGGCTTAGGACAAAAGGAAGGAAGCACAATGTCCTGATTGAGGTGAAAAGCAGAAACAACCTTTGGCAGAAAGTCGGGTTTAAAGCGGAAAACCACCTTGTACTGGTGTCTCTCAAAGTAGGGGGCCTGAATGGACAGAGCGCCAACTCAGAAACACGTCGAACAGAGATTATGGCCACCAAAAAGGCAACCTTTAAGGTGAGAATGGATAGTGCAACATCCTGCACTGGTTCAAAAGGAGGACCCTGAAAGGCAGACAACACCAAATTTAAATCCCAAACAGGCAACATGGGTTTGCGAGGAGGACGCACATGAGTGACCCCCTGGAAAAAGGTCTTAACCAAAGGATGAAGAGCGAAAGACCTCTGAAAGAAAACCGCCAGAGCGGAAACCTGCCCCTTCAGAATGCTAAGCTGAAACCCCATGTCTAGTCCATGCTGAAGGAACTCCAGAATGCGAGGGATGGAAAAGACCCGACAAGGAAAGGCCCAAGCCACACACCAATCAATGTAGGTCCGCCAGGTCCTGTAGTAGATAATAGAGGAAGATTTCTTCCTAGCCTGACAAGCGACAGGACAACCGCTTCAGACAAACCTTTTTCTCTTAGAATGGAGGTTTCAACAGCCACGCAGCCGAAGCCAGCGTTTGTAAATTGGGGTAACAAAGCTGACCTTGCGTGATCAGATCCGGAACCAGAGGCAGCCTGTACTGATCGACCGCCAACCGCACGACGTCCGCGAACCACACCTGTCTTGGCCACCTTGGGGCCGCCAGGATTGCTGGCACACCCTCGTGAACCAGCTTGCGTACCACCTTGCCCACCATGGGAAAAGGAGGAAACAGATACAGGAGACCGAGCTCCCGCCAGGACAGAGACATGGCATCCACTGCCAGAGCCAGAGAGTCCTGGGACAGAGATACAAATGCAGGAAGCTTGTGATTATGACGAGAGGCAAACAGATCCACCTCCGGCATCCCCCACCTGCGACAGAGGGAAAGAAAGAAAGAAAGAAAGAAAGAAAGACAGACCTCGTTGCTGAGGGACCATTCCCCCCCCAGCGAGAGGCCCCCCTGCTCAGGGAGTCCGCTTCCAGGTTTTCCACACCTGGAATGTAAACTGCCGAGATGCACGGAACATTGCTCTCAGCCATGCAAGAATCAGAGACACCTCCCGGAGGGCACTCCGGCTGCGAGTCCCTCCTTGGTGATTGATGTAAGCGACTGCAGTCCGATTGTCGGAGCGAACCTGAACCGGTAGGCCCTGGAGGTGATGTGTCAGGTGCGCCAGCACCAACCGAACCGCCCTCAGCTCCAGAATATTGATGGGGGTGTGAGCCTCCCGAGGACCCCACAGCCCCTGGAACTGATGGTCTCTCCAGTAGCCCCCCCCCAGCCCGACAGGCTGGCATCCGTGGTGACCGTCTCCCAGCGGGGCGCCAGAAGGATCTGCCCCCCAGAAGATTCCCTGGGTCCAGCCACCACTGAAAACTGAGCAAATAGCACTGCCTCAAAGCAGGCCACGATCAGCCTCACCAGCCTCATCCCATGCCGGATGGACGGACGAGGATTGGATAGAAGGAGACGAATCAGCGCTTGGAGAACATCCACCTTCGACTGAGGTAAGAAGATCCTGGCCTGAATGGTATCCAGCATCATGCCCAGGAAGGAGGCCACCCGTGACGGGGAAAGTGAGGACTTGGGGTAATTGATTACCCACCCGAACCTCTCCAGCGTTGCTACCACCGTCCGGGTGTCCAGCTCCACCTGGTGGAATGTGGAAGCCGTAATGAGAATGTCGTCCAGATAAGGCAAAATGCGAATGCCCTGGACTCTAAGAAGGGCCACCAGCACCTTGGTAAACACCTTGGGCGCCAAAGTCAGCCCGAAGGGAAGAGCCACAAACTGGAAGTGCTGTTCGCCTACCACAAACCTGAGGAACCACTGGTGCCTCGGGAAGACCGGCACATGTAGGAAAGCATCCCTGATGCCTATCGAAGACATAAAGTCCCCAGGACGTAGGGAGTTGACAGCAGAGCACGGAGTCTCCATGCGGAACTTTCTGGTTTTGATGAACCGGTTGAGAACCTTTAAGTCTAAAATGGGTCTTATGGAGCCGTCCTACTTGGGCACCGTAAAGAGGTTGGAATAGTAGCACCGACCTCTCTCTATGGGGGGGACCGGACAAAAGACCCCCAAATCCCAAAGCCTTGTACCGCCAGAAACAGTCCCTGCGCTGCCCGTGGGTCCGTAGGAACCCGGGACCTGAGGAATCTGAGTAGGCCGTTCTGCGAACTCCAGCTTGTACCCTGAGGAGTGATGGTCTCTCCACCACCTCCAGGATCTAATTGTCTGTAACATGTTGAGCCCAGACCTGAGCGAAGAGCCGCAGCCGTCCCCCCACCCGCAAGGGTGAGGGCGCCCCCTCATTGCTGAGCGGGCTTAGCAGAGGATTTGGATTTGGCACCCCAGGAGGACCCGGGTCGGGCACAACCTCTGCCCCTACCCCAGGAATTTTCCCTGGGTGCGGCGCCAGATACCCCCTTGCCCGTCCGAGGACCACGAAAGGCAGGGTTGAAGGAGCCTGAGCCCCGAAATGGCCGACGCTGCCATTTGCGCTGAGGCAACTTACCTCCCTTAGCCACAGAATCTAGGCGATCACCAAACAGGCGCCGCCCCGAGAAGGGAAGCCCTGCGAGCGTCTTCTTTGCAGCGTTGTCGGCCGCCCACTGGCGCAACCAGACCGAACGGCGTACAGCAACCACCAATGCCGAGGTCCTGCTACACATACGGATAGTATCATCTAGGGCTGATAACACAAAGGTGATGACCAACTCACATTGCGTAAGAGCACTAAACTCCTCGCAAGAGGGATTCAATTGGGATCCATCCAAGAGGCCTCCGATTAAAGTTCTAAAAGCCACGGCCGTGAGTGCGGAAGCACAAACCGGATGAAGCCAGTTGGTCGAGACGACGGTCCTCACTATCTGTCAAGGTAGTGGAATCAGGGGAATGCACAACCGATGTATTGGACAACCCCAGAATGGGAGCGTCGACCTCTGGGGGTGTAGACCAACATTCAACCACATCAACAGGGAAGGGATACTTCCTATCCCACCGTTGAGGAATACCAGGAAGCCGGCTAGGCTTTTCCTATGCCTTAAGGATCAGATTGTTAAAGTGCTTCTGATCCGGGAACCCCAAACGAGGTTTGGCGGTACCAATAAAGTACCTCAAAAAACTGAGTAAGGAGCCTATGGGTATCAACAGTATCCCCACGAGCTGTACCAGCATCAGCGCCAAGCCACTGCTGATCACCGGATAAATCAGAGTCTGAAAACAATTCCCCTTCCTCAAGCGGGGAATAATCAGACCATTCAAAAGGATCATAATCCTCATAGTCAAGGGCAGGCGCCGCGGGCGCCAAGTCTCTTAGCTGGGGCCTTCCTGGCCGCAGAGCTAGCAATCATTTTCTCAATGTTGGCCAGTCTGGCACAGACATCGGATTGCGACTCCCCGCTAGTGACAACGTCACTTGGGGCCATGACCAGGCGTGGGGTTGTAGGCGATGAGGCCAGCGGGGCCGACCCGGCCGCACGGGGCCCAGATTTCCGCGCAATCGCCTGCTGTGCACATGGTACACAAATCTGTACATTGTCGCCCACAAGGGATAACCCACATACCACACACTGCCGGGGTTGCCCTGAAGGGATCCCGAGCCCGGTATCCTGGGAAGCCTCCATATGGTGATTTTAAGGTAGTCGCAATGACCAATGGGAATTACGCTATAAGCTACCCGGGATGCCCCTTAATGTCCGTTAGTGGGAAGATTTTAGTAAGAATAATAATAATAATAATAAAGAACCCCAATTTGAACCAGGGACCTAGGACCGGGAGAAAACCCCTAATTGCCTTGGTTGTCCCATCTGGAAAACACAAAAAAAGGGGGGCCCCAGTAAACAACATGCATACAGTGCAAATAAAAGGCATATACACTTCATCCCAGCATAAGAAACTATATATGTATATAAATATATATAAACATATAAAGAGATATACCTACATATACGCATACACTATGTATAGACACCCATAAATATATATATATCTATATATATCCCCAAGATGTATATCGCCCACGGGCACCAATAACGCCCGGCAGCATGAGATAACAAGTGTACTATATATGAACTAAATACACCCAGTATAAAGAAGCCCCGTATGGGGCACTCACGGGCCGCTGTGATGAAGATGGCGGCAGCTAGGCAGAAAGGATGAAGGAGGCGGGCCAACGCGGAGCGCGCCAGGCACATGGCCCCGCCCCCCTCCCAACGCGGGAAAAGCACACCAAGCCGCGCTCCCAGCCGATAGGGCTGGAAGCCGTCCGACGAAGCCAAGGAGGGGAGGGGCAGATACCGGCGTGGAGAGCGCCAGGTCCCGCCCCCCTTCACTAAGACAAGCAAGAGGGTCATGCTCCCCGGCCAATATGGCCGCGGAGCCGACCATGAAGAACCGGCCCGCCGCCGCACGAGAGTTTGCGGGCCAAAGTACAGCATCAACCACACGCACACTCACAAACATGCGCTGGCAGTAGCCAGCACGCAATAAATAAAAATCAGTCACACACACATAAGACCGAGTATAAAGGCCAGCCGGCCAGCCCCCCCCCCCCCCTCCGAAGGGGAGTAAGGGACCCAGAAGGGGGGGAACCCTGCCAGAATCTGGCCAAAAGCCTAGCGGGATGGGGCATCCCACACCAGGATCACCAAAACCTGGATAACCGCCTATCCCATAGTGAGGTCTCACGGTGGAGCAGTGCTCCTTCCGCACCCATAGGGTGCTGCCTACCTTCAACAGGACCCGCAGCCTAAGCTGGGAGGCTCAAATAGGGGCAATTTAGAAAGGGTCCTGGCAGCAATAGGGACAATATACGGCCGGGCGCGGGCCCGGCTTACCTGTAAGTAAAGAAGTCTTCATCTTCTGTCTTGTCGCCTTCCCTGCAGAGAAGGAACTGGGGAATTGGTGGGAGGTCCCAGGTATATATGGACCGGGAGGGGCTTTCTTTTCTTGCATATTCATCTCTGCAGAAGTTCGCCCTCTACTGGAGATTACCCAAATGTCATGAAGAGTTGAAGCGGAGTGTATGTCACACTTGGAATAAAACGTGGTCCTGTTCCTAAACATGTTTTTATTAATTTCTTTATTTAAACTAGAGACAATCTAAAGAGAATGTAATTTTCATCCTGCGTTTGTGGAACGCTAGAAAAGTGCATAAAAACCTGTATGTTCCAACATTCTAGCTGGAATTAGCAGGCCAGCAGAGATGGCAATTAAACAAGATTAAAAGTCTACCGGGGATACAGACTTACTGCACACTTTCTAGAGTTTATGTAAATTGCAATGTTGTGAGGCATCCTATGTTTAAAGTATAATTACATTATCGAGCATCTGTCTTTGTTCCCTCCCAAAGGGAGGGAAATTGCACTAGTGTTTTTACACCATCATGCTTTGGTCCTTGCAGATTTCTGTGAAGAATATATACATCAATGGTGAAGTCTTGGGTAAGCAATGCCAAAAGAAATAAAGCTCCTAATTGCTATATTGAGATAAGCCTACTGCAGTATTAGACAGAGTAATGTGCAATTGCAGCAAGGAGCAACATGATCATTTGTATTTAGATCTAACAACATTAGCCTAAGTTTGATCTAAATCTCTGCCAAATCAAAAAGGTCCCCTAATAGATTACATAATGGTTGCACAATGTGATGGAACAACAAGGTCCCCATATGAGATAAATGAAAGCCCATTACTTACAGAAAACATGGCAAGATGTGTCTGGGGAATGGAAAATGGCTATTAGGGACACTTGGTGACTCCTAAATGTTTGCTTTTAACAAACCATTATTTTGGTGCCAGGGTCATATTGATTTTTGGTGGAATGTCACTCTGCAGATAGTGGACTAAAGATTTGGTGATTAATCTCATTTATGATCAATGCAGTGTGGCCCATGTTACAAAAAAAGCATAAACAGCATAGAAGATTTGCTTTGGAAGAATTTACCATCTTTTAGTTTTCATGTCTTATGTCATGGAGAATTAAATCACTGTGGTTACATTTGTTATATAGAAGAAAAACAGATCTTTACAGTGTGATTTCTTTGAATTATAATTTTGGTTCATTTTAAAAACTGCTCAAGGTCTTGCAGGCAGCATGGGGATTCTGAAAAGTTGCTTTTTCATGTCCAGCTACAACTTCTTTATGGGTTTGAGATTTGGACACTGACAAGCTCATTCTATTTAACAGTCTTTTATTTCTGCATGCGCTCATTGATTTGTTAAAAAAAAAATGTGGGTTTTAAAGTCGGATTACTTTCCGGGTATCACATATTTTGCAGAATACGATCCTCAAATGCCTACTATGCTGCAAAGAACCCTCCCACGCCATGATGCAATAACACATACAGTCATGGCTGTAAATGTTGGCACTCCTAAATTTTTCAAGATGATTAAGTATTTCTCACTGAAAAGGATTGCAGTACCACATGTTTAGCTATATACATGTTTATTCCCTTTGTGTGTATTGGAACTAAACCAAAATTGGACATAATGTCACACCAAACTCCAAAATAGGCTGGACAAAATTATTGGTACCCTTACAAAATTGTGGATAAATAAGATTGTTTCAAGCATGGGATGCTCCTTTACACTCACCTAGGACAAGTAACAGGACAAGTAACAGGTGTGGGCAATATAACAATCACACCTGAAAGCAGATAAAAAGGAGACAAGTTCATTTTGTGTCTCTGTGTGCCACACTAAGCATGGGCAACAGAAAGATGAGAAGAGAACTGAAAATATCAACAATCTCAAGGTCCATCTCCAGAGATCTAGATTTGCCTTTGTTCAAAGTGCGCAACATTATCAAGAAGTTTGCAACCCATTGCACTGTAGCTAATCTCCCTGGGCGTGGACTGAAAGATAAATTGATGGAAGATGTCAACACAGGATAATCCAGATGGTGGATAAGCAGCCCCAAGTTCCAAAGATATTTAAGCTGTCCTACAGGCTCAGGGAGCATCAGTGTCTGCGCAACATTTAAATGAATTATGGCAGGAGCCCCAGGAGCACCCCACTGCTGACACAGAGACATAAAAAAGCAAGACAACATTTTGCCAAAATCCTTCTGGGAAAACATCTTTGGACAGATGAGACCAAGATAGAGCTTTTTGGTAAAGCACATCATTTTACTGTTTTCAGAAAATGGAATGAGGTCTACAAAGAAAAGAACACAGTACCTACAGAGAAATATGGTGGAGACTCTTGTTTCTAACCTGGCCACAACTCATGGGAATCACTTTAATTTAAGGCAATAAGAGGTCTAAGATTAAGATTATAAATGAAAGTCTTTACTACTGCCTAATTATATTCATCCAAGTCTTCACAGTCTATATTTTAAAGCCACTGCTGTTCAACCCTCAAAACTAAGATGCCAAAGGAACCTAATACAGATCAAAATCAAAACAGTACCTAGCAAACTGGAGGATGAGTGTCTCAGGGACATATTGTAGGACCCGAACTCCTAATCTGCTACATTTCAGAGCACTGAACAGGAAAACTGCCATCCACTACAGAAGGGGAGACTTTTTTTTGCCTGGACAGGGCCTTCAAATACAAAATATTGTGACAATTGGAAGACTTTGAAAAATAAATAAGTGGCAAAAGAGTGCCAATTCCCACTTCAGATCTCGTGCAACACTGTCTACCAACAAGAGAAAAGTAACAAGCACTGAAGATTTTCCCCCATATCATCGCTCATTAATTTAAGGTAGGTTGGAGAATTTAAAGTCATTCAGTAGTCAGAAAAGACAAAACAAAAAGGGTACTTACCTTTCTTTTTAATTTTTTCAGCGCTCCAAGCACAAGTGAAATTCGCAAGTGAGACCACTGTGGCTTGCTCACCCTGGAAGTGCTGAGAGACAGGGGTAGCTCTGCAACCACATTTAGAGGTGGTCATGGAAAAATGGAATGGAGGGGCACATTTTGGAGCCCTGCTACAGCATCTACAGTATCTACAGCACAAAGGAAAGGAGAAGAGGCACATGGGTTCAAGTGAGCTCATTGTTGCTTTATTATTGCCATTGCCTGAACTGTCCCTTTAAATCAAAGTCAGAGTATTTTGCCAATGTTTTCTTAAGCATTAATTAGCTATCTGAAACCAGCAGACAAAAACCATTCCGCTTGATGAACAAAATACTGCACTGCACTGTCGCTCTACGGACTGAACTTTTTTTTTTTTTTTTTTTAATATTCCTGGGGTAAGCGGCTAGAAACAAGAAGCAGGATTACATTTTTAAAAGACAAGTCAAAATCTCTTGTCAGCACAATACCCTGAGGGAACAATGTTATACAGAAAAAAGGTTGACACAGCAATAAGGATCAACTCCAACAACACTGTAAAAACACACTGCAAGAAAAAGAACATCCCTGTCAGTAATTCTCTGTGACAACTGGTGGTCACTTTATTGCCAACCAAACAATACAGCCTGAAAATTAGGTATGTAGTGAATGGAGGGGGGCATGACAGCATCACTACAATAGCAGGGGGCACTGCGGTGCCAGTGACTGCAGCCTGGGCCCAGGCGGCACAGGATTCGATCCAGTGACTTCTGAGCATGGGAGTATGAATGCAGAGGACATAAAGGGAGTACACTTTTTTGGGTGGACAATTACTTTAATCCCTTAACTTTTGATAAAAGGAGCTTTTAGGTTTAGTTGAGCAGACTGCTGACACACGACCAGCGTGTCGTTGTTGGAGGACCCATGCTCCAGTGATTCTGTGATGTAATCTAATGCTTTAACCCTTTAAATGTTTACTATATTTGTATACTGATAGGCTTACACTTGTTGTATATATATATTCGGCTATTTTTTTGATTTGTTTGCACATAGCACATATTGTATATATAGTACTTAGCACATATGCACTTTAATATGTATTAATTTATACACCACTTGGGATATCAAAATAATGATGAGACCTAATACCTTTTCTTGGTCTCCATGCACAGGAGTTTGATTATAACATATAATTTTCTTTTTAAGCCTTCAGTATTACAATGAGTGATTTGTATCTTACATTTACAATATCAATTGTTATATAAATTTTCTTTTGAGAGCTACTTATGGGACAACCCTCCATCTAGTTTTTTAACTTGTCTATTTGTCTATATATACATTTTTTAAGATGTCTTATATGTTGTTTGTGGAGTTACTTTGAGAATGAACTAATAAATATGAATTTGTATCAATCTCAGTGGTATATTTTTGGAGTGCGGCAGACTATAGGGGCTATCGGGCTAATCTAGGGCCCATCTTTCCGGTATAATGCTGACACATACCACCCACTGCTAACGGAGACACAATTTTGGACCTTTTGGTTATTTCTGTTCCACTAGAACAGTTGGGGGGGGGGGGGGTTAAGACTAATCATTTGCCTATGTGAATGTACCAATATATTTTAAGTTTTGTGTCATTATTACATTATTATATTACATCACTTTCATTTGGCTAAACCAGTCTTTTAAGAAGTGGGCATCTTCTGTAATAGAGCAGATTCTTCTCAAGTATATCCTGCTGCCATTTCTGATATATTAAATAGAGGAAGGCCGCTATCTTAAACCAGACCTTCAGCATAATTTAATAAAAGCCCAAACCCTTAATAAACTATTTCCCAGCATCAATTTATGTTTTCAGTCACTTACTTATTATTCTTTCCCCAGCTGGCCTGCAACTCTGTTCAGGACTCTAGGATACGGGTGCCGCCATCTAGGCTCAGTAGCATCACATACTGAGGAGAGAGGGGCAAAAGTAAAGGTTATAGATGTACTTTGCACAGACAGAGCAGAGCTGGGGTCAGGAAAAGGACAACAATCCCAGAATGCAGAGCAGTCAGAAGACACTTCATGACTCCATGGGCAGCCATCTTGGATGTTTAAAGGCTCAGAAAATGCAGTAGATGCAGGTAGGATGATTTTTAATGTGGCCAATCTGTAAATACTGGGTGGGAGGAACATAAAATAGGCTCTTATTTAGTGTGAAGGTCCAAAAGTGTGCACAGCTGCAGGGATGCCAGGATTGAAACACACTGCTGGCAATTATGGCGAGGGATCCCCAGAAAGCCCCAGGAGAACTTTGGACCCAACTGGTCACTGATTGGTCTACTTCATCAGTGATTTCCTCCTTCCCCAATTCAGGATGCCCCGCTGTGTAAAATCCTGCCTAATAAGCTTACCTCATTGGTGATCCCGGGGTGCATGCTCAGGAAATCAAGATTTCTAGCAGTGCATATGAATCAGCTAGGAAACTTGAGTGCTGGTCTAGTTGCTGACCGCTCCCCTTCTGGCTGTGTGTACCCCCCCAACCAGCCATTTAAAAATGTGTGAGCACAGCCACTAGTGGCATGTCGCTAGTCAGCAAGTTAAATATTTCGGGCGACCAGCGGGCTTTCACATAGCGAGGAAAGCAGTCAGCCAGCATTGAGGTCTTTTGGACTCTAGAGCCCCATTTTTAGGGTTTTAGTGCTCTTTAAAGTGGACCAAAACCCAGGATTTTGACTATCCTGGGTTTCAGTCTTTGCCCCCGGGGCACCCCGATCGGGAATGCCACACTGAGTGAAACTCCCCAGGTCGCCCGAACAAACTCACCTCTTCACGGTCCTACGACGTATGCCTGAATGCTCGTCCAATCAGCTCGCTTGGAGCCCGTCTAAAGCGATAGGATCAGATTGCGCTGGCAGCCACATCCCCGCTTCCCTTACAGGGAGCGTGCCCGCGCTGGTCATTCACAAATGCCTGGCGCAGGCACGCGCCCTGCTAAAGGGTTAGCGGGGATGCGGCTGCAGCTTGAACCGGGACAGAAGGGGAGTTTATGGGCGTCCTTGCAGGTTTCACACAGCAGGGCACCTCGATTCTGGGTGCCCCGGGGGGTGGGGGGGGGGGGGGGTTGGAATAAATCGGCCCGAGAATCTTACAGATTCGTTTTGGTCCACTTTAACTATTATAACTATAAGTATAATGTGTAAGCAACTGCAAGCCAGATAAAAACAAGCCTTTGCAAGCATTAATAAAAAAATGCTATAATCTAATTAACGTAGGTTAGAAGAATAAGGCAATGTTGGGATAAACCATTTTAATGTTGTCAGACTCGTGGGAAAGGATATTGCCTGTGAAATTACCAACTCTCTCAAACCATGGGATTGGGGGGATGATATGTGAAGAATGTGCCTTGTATAACTAAACAAACTCAAGGAACACCAATGGCAACAAGTGCTGCAAGGTAGTAATCACAGGCAGGGTAAAACTTACAGTAAATAGACTGTTACAATGAGATGCTACAGATCAGCATCTCCTTGCATTAGAATTACAAAGCTTTTTTCTTCACATAGACTAGCTCCACTATGCTTGTCAGGAGCTTCCAGCGTATTATTTGGAAGATGCTTAGTGTGAATAGAACTTTGCAGTTGTGTAGTAGTTTGCAGCTGAGAATGTTGCCAGTAACCCTTTAGCTACTGGAACACAAGTGTTCGCCTCTATTGGAAGAGGTTGAATTAATGCAGTTGGGGTTAAACTTGTCTGTGCCTCAGTCAATCAGATGATTATAAAGCTGGATTCAGGAAGAATTCTGTACATCAGAACACCACATTGCTGCTAGGGAGAACGGTTTTCGTTTATTACACGAGTTGCAAAAAAATAGGAAAGAAAAAAAAGCTCAGCAACCTTGAGCACATCATATTGCCACGTGATAATGGAAACGTTTAAAATGCCATCAAAAGACAGCTTATTGCAGTTCTTCTGATGTGTGTAGATGCTTTTAACCATCATCCAATGGTTTGTGTGGGTGTTCTGAATGGTTAATGCAGCTCTGCTCCCCACAGGCTGGCTGAGGAGACACCTGTAAAAGTGGAATGGACAGCTCAGAAACCTGACATCTTTGGAATGAATCCTACCAGTGGAAGATAACCCCAATCTTGGTGGGAATTTTCCACTTTCTAGTGTGTTTACATTGATTTTTAATATAATGTGATTTTACAAAACAGCTTCTTTAATTAACAAAAGTAAGTTACTGAATAACAAACCCGCAGACACCGGCAAACCAAAAGAAAGTGTCTGTTCTAAAGCTCCTGAACTGTTCTGATGACAGTCTAGGTTCAGCCCTCAACCCCCCCCCCCCCCATGACTAGCCCTATCCCTGTCCATACAATGGTCAGCCTTCTCCTCTTCCCCCCACAATGGACAGCAACAACCCGCGGTGTGATCACCGCTTCCTCATAGCAATTACAATCCCAGGCATCAACCATACCCCCCACACACAGAGCAATAACACAACAATCACAAACATACCAATCATACATACCCATGAGCACACATTCATGCACAGCAAACACACACACACACAGACAGCAAGCAGCCTTACCAGCAGATCAATGCTGGACCTGTCTGCAGTGAAGAGAAAGTGGCCACTGCATTGCAACAGGGGGGTGCAGAACTTAAACGCTTTCTGTGTGTTTCTGGGGTGCACAGAGATAAATCTGCACTCAGCTGGAAGCAGGCGTCTGGACATTAGAAAATGTTTCATTCTAGCACTTTGTGACCCAGGACACAATGCTAAGGTTTACTCTGGGCAGGCGTCTTAACAACTGGCATCTGCCAATTGAGTACCCCTGCTCTATAGTATGGCTGTACATTCTGAAATAGAAATCAACCCTGTAGTATTACACTAAACACACCTCCACTTGGCTTTTAGAATAAAATAGCAGCTAAAAAGAGCACCAGTACTGCACAGCAAAGTTATTTTTATGCTGCTTGCCTTTGTCTAGCTAGGGCAGGGTAAGAAGCTCTGCACCAGGCATTTGTAGCTCTTTCACATGAGATATTGTTTGGTTACGGTAGAGTGGTTTCTTTAACAATACACTTTTAATGTGTCTCCTAAAAAAAAAAAAAAAAAAAAATAAAAAAGGTTAAAAAAAAAATATTTGTGGGCATTTCGGCAGAACACCTGTTACTGTACAAGCACACCATTCCGTCGGACCAGCCTGCTAGGATTCAGATATTTCTTGTGATGCACAGATATTTCTTGCATAACAAAAAGTGTTACACTGTCCTATGATCAACCCCCCCTAGTAGGGGCACATGAAAGAAACAAAAAGTATGGTAACTTCTTGGGCAAGTCTATTTACAACTGTATATTTATTTTGATATTAAGAGTCCATTGCACTAATAGTTGTGAACATAACCCATCAGAAAAAGAATGAGGTAAAAATCGCTGCTTGGTGCATTCCACTATCTATGTCATAGTTGCAGGGTACAAATTGAAAGTAGCCTTTTTTGTCTTTAGAGAGGTTATATGCCCATAATGCAACTATCTATTGTTACGGACAATAAAAAACAGGTATATATATATATATATATATATATATATATATATATATATATATCTTGATATATCTTATCCTGCAGGTCTCAAGAAAATCTGAACAGAATGGGGCGCTCTATTGTCTGTTGTTATAGAAACAGCAAGGTCTGTCTATGGATGCGTTATGAGTTAACCCTCCAAATTCCAAGCAACCTCAGTAACAGTTTTAGTAATAACAGAATCTGACATTAAGAATTATATTAGAATTTTTTCCCATAGGCTCCTAATGCATTTCATAAAAACAATGACATTATGAAAATGGTGAAAACACTGTCCCTCACTAAGCATTTAAAGGCTTGCAGACAATCACAGGATTTTAGACAGCTGTATTCGTGTTCAATGACCTTGGCTACCCACATATCCACATTTTTAGAATAACTAGTAACTGCTGCTGAATAACATTATTCTTTGAGTATTGGAGCCAAATTCAGGGTTATGGACCTCAGAAGAATTCGCTTTGGCACAAAGCTTACGAAAAGGAATAACGGACTGCAGCTGCCTGAAAAGCCACATCTAACCTCAGTCTTCATGTTCTTTGCATGTGAGCATGAATCCACAATCTTTAATATAACAAGAAATAAGGTCTGCAGGTGGAGGAACTAAAAACACTGAACGTGGCATACATACGTAATGGAATTGCGGGTTGGTCAGACTTTTTAAAGTATGTGCATTGATAAAGGAAATACAGAAACACTGCCTTGCTAGGTAATACTAACCCTAACTAAATACTGAAGGTAGGCAAATAACCCAGGATTGTTCGATTACAAATCAGCAAATGGCCATCAACAGACTGTTAGCTTTTGTGACAGATAAACACATTTGTGCCCTGTGGGCAGATTAGCATTTTATAAAGAAAGTAATTACTATATGACATATACTGTAATGCATTGCCAGTACTAGACTCCTGAGTAGTTCTAAATATTTATCTGCAGATTTATATCAAGACATTTCATAAGTCATGCGGCTGGATTTCTCAATTCAGAGTGACTATTACAGGAACCTGGTCTCAATAAATGGTAACTCCAATCTACATCCTCTGTCTACCATAAACAGTGGGGAGGTTTCTTATATTAGCCTGACTGGAGCTATGAAGTGTTCGTAGAAACCTTTGCCCCGTCTCCATTTTCACATGAATGGCTTCTTTCACACCTATTTTTAACTAGTCAGCTTCAGTATCTAAAATGCATTTGCAAGTCACCATGTGGAGAGACCCATGTCAGGCTCAATATTGGAGGACTAAAGAGACCACAGGACTCTCTACTCAAAAGCTAAAACAGGTGCTTTCACAGAGGAATAATAGATTTATACAGAGAGCCACGTAGTGTAAAAATCCAAAGGATTAGCTGAACATTTACATAGCCAATCAGCTACGATTTGCGGACACGTGTATCTGGCATGTGGCCCTCATAAGCACAGGGACGGAATTATTAGGCTGTATGGGTCACAAGCGTTTCCTTTACCTTTGAGTAGATGGCCTTTTGGTCTCTTTGGCCCCACTATATTACACCTAACATGGGTATCTCCACATGGTGGATTTTGACTGACTGTATGGTCGGGTGAGACTTGTTGAGTAACAAAACACAAATACTTTCAGATAGGTGCTGATGAGAGCACAGGCCCAAAACACATGCCCACACGTGGAAGGTGTTTGGTTGTGTAAATGTTAAGCCAATTCTTGCCACTGCACACTTAGCGACTTTCTCAGTACCTTGGATGGCACATAAAAGTAAAGAGATGATTTGCATAGCTCCAACTACTGCAAGGATCGACAGGTACATTTATTTCTTCTTGTGTTGGGCACTATGTAAATACTTTGCATTCTAGGAAAGCTCCGCTTTCACTTGAGCTTCAAGTAGAGCCCCCTTATATTAAACCTAACGCGGATCTCTCAAAATAGTCCCCTTCTGTGTTGCACCATCCACTCGTGTAACTACTGTTAGGATTCACCCAGATACCTGTCTGGGCACTGCTCACTGCAATGTTGTTCCGAGTATTTGTGTTGGAGTGGAGAGATGATATTTTGTTATACACGCAAAATCCAAAATACAATGCAAATGTAGCATAAAACAGCCTACTCTACCACTGTTTTAATGCAGTGCATAGGTGTGAAAGGTGTGAATTGTGTAATATTAAAAATCCATATAAACAAGTTGGTTAATGAGAGGAGGGGTCACTTATACACATGAACTGAATAAAATGCCTGCTAAGCTTGTGGTTTTCTTCTGGTAGAATAAAATACAGTGGTGAAAGGTTTTAGTGTATCTGGTCAACAGAACCTGCCCCCCCCCCCCCCCAATTTCCTCTTCCCTTTATTAACAGAGAGAAACAAGCCTGACTGGATATGTCTTGATGCCAGGTGTATAAGTGACCCCTCCTCTCGCCATCCAGTATATTTCTATGGATTTTATCACTGGGCCAAAACTGTCTCTGGGGTCTATGAGACTCCAGGACCAGCTAATTCATTTTCCCCAGGGCATCCCAGCCAAACCCAGCCATTCGCCCAGAATCCCAGAATGGGGTGCCCCAGGGGGAAGGACCAAAACCTGGAATTTAGTCCACTTAGTGTTTCCTTTAGCTTTAAAGTGGACCAACACCCTCCAGGATCAGCCCGGGAATCGATCCGATCCCTCCCCCCAGGGCATCCAAAATCGGGATGCCCCGCTGTGTGAAACCACCCAGGAACCTTACCTTGATCCCGATCCAACGGCGCATGCGCGGGCCGCATCTCACGCTTCTTTCTAGCAGGGCGCGGGATGCGGTGGCCAGTGTGCTTGGAGCCGCTGTGGTTATACGTCGCTTGGACGCACATACCACAGCGGCTCCGAGCGCGCTGATTGGACGAGTGGCCGCGTATGCGCCGTAGGAGCGGGGTGAGGTGAGTTTTTACGAGCGATCAGGGGGGTTTCACATAGCGGGGAAGTGGACCAAGACCCAGTGTTGGTCCACTTTAAAGCACCAGTGTGGCACATTAGTTCGTGACAGTAGACCAAGCAGGTACCTCACAGAGTCCCTGCTTTTTGGGACAAAGGCAAATTATCCTCTTACTAAATTAGTTTAGGAATGTGATCATGTAATGAGTAGCAGCTGACCCAGTGTACCAGTAACCTATGGAACTTATATTGTTGGAAGGCTGGAATTATATCTATGCAATGCAATGTTGAGTTTGCCTGCCATGCTTTGTCCAGAAAAAACAATTGTCAGGTAATTTTACAATCTTCAAAAGTAGCAAGCAAAAGTAGTATGCACCTGACCCCAGAACTGGTCAAGGTCCATTACGTAGGGGTAAAATATGATCATATGCTTTACAAAAATCCTGACCACAGTTATATGTGTTAGTATCTGGGAAACTATCTGGCTTTGGGAGCAAGAGAGAATGCTGAGAAATCCATGACAGGATGTGCTTCCTTTTAGCATCCCAAGGATCAGTGCCCTGTGGAGTAATCATTCAAAGAGGCCGGCTTTTCAATCTTCTGTACATCAACAACGGCAGCAGGAAACCTGAATCTGTTTGACAGAGCACATTTGCAAGTAAGCAGGGGCTATTTATAAAGCACTGGGAGGAAGTGGTTTCAACTATTAACTACTGCACCAAATCATACATTACATTTCCACAATAACACATGGTGCCTTGTCTTGCCTTCATAAAGGACCTACATCCATTTAAAAAAATCAAAAACGGGGATTTGCTGGCTAAAACAGAGTTCCACATTTTTCTTGAAGTGGGTATTGTGACCTTAGCATCTGCTTTGCTGTACTCCTGTACTTCTAGGAACTCATTAATCTGCTCTGATAAACATGCAGTTGGCTCAAGACCCGAGACGACTTCATAGTTTTGGCCACTGCAAAAACAATATATATGCACCACAATGGCTCTAAATTTGCATTAAATTGGGTTTTTAGTACTGTCCTTGCTTGCATACCAAGAGGGGACACTGACTAAAGCTCCTCCTCCTTTATTCATAAACCCTCTGCCCTCTGAGGAAGCACAGTTCATAGCAAGAAGTACAAGCCCAAGAGGACCTCATCAAAAAATCAACCACAGATGTCCAGCCCCAAGACGGAGTGTAGGAGAATGGCATATTGGTAGGATGGGTGTACATCTCTCTACTGGACTCCATTAAAGGAATCTTCTGGTGAGAACTGAAATTCAAAATACCTTATAGTGAGCGCAAATCAATAGCACTAAATAACGCGTCTGTCAAAAAAAACAAAACACAGGTTTTTTAAATTTTTGTGCCAATATGTACTACAGCTTATTTTCAGAGAATGCCTTATAGCCGTCTGGCAGCAGGGAGTTGTAGTAGCCCTGTAAAGTGAAGGTTGAAGCAGAGGAACGTCAGCGGTGGCAGCCTTGCACCGACGATTTGATGGTTTGTAGTGGCCGGCAGAGGGGAAATGTGGGCTTGTGCCCCGCAAACGGCAGCAGCCCTGCAAGTGAAGGTGGCAGCAGTACAGCAGCTCCAGTACAGTATGTGCTCAGTGCCGGCTGGCGGTAAGGGGATTCAACGGTGGGCCTGGCATGGCACCAGCTGGGGTAGAGCCAGTAAGATCAAACATTTTACTCCCGATAAACAAGCTTACCTCTGTGATTTGATGTGTCCTCACCCATTTTCAGGGTAGGTCTTATTTTCAGGGAAATGGTTTAGTAAACCATCAAACCCCAACTCCAGAGACAAAATGGGAAAAGGGGGCTATGGCTAAGGTTAAACATTTCTTAATCCTTCATCATTCAAAAAAAAAAAAAAAAACAGACAAATTCCTTTACCATGCCCCCTCAATTAGGTGCGCCTCCCCCAGTACAAAATGGGAGAAGCAAGTCAACAAACCACCTTCTACTGCACTCAATTTCAAGCACTGAAGAAGCGGCCAGGCTGAAGACTTGACTGTAGTCATGTGATCCATGGGCTGAGGATGCTGCTGTAAATTATAGTTAATATTTCTGGTCAGGCTGGCACACTTTCAGTGATTTGCACTTTAAGCTCACACAACAGTTCATTATAAATCCTTCACTCGTTTATTTCTTGATAGCCAGGGTTCCACTTTGAGTATGCAATCTCTGTTATTTAAAATCTAGTGCAAAGACCACAAGCTTGCTTTACAGGATGGCAACTACAGCAGCAGTGTTACTGGAGACTTTTTTTCACAACCACAGCAAGTATCTTTTTTTAGCGAAGCAGAATAATCTGGAGCATATTCTCCAAGTGTCGGTGAACATATGATTAGAGAAAAAGTGCTGACTCGAGCGATGTAGCAATGTCTGAATGGTACAAAAACCTATAATTACATCAATCTCACTACCAGCAAGTCTTTGTACAAATATTGCAAGACTGGGAGCAGACTTTCCATTTACATGGAAGGCAGCACACAAGCCTAACGTTCTTAAAGCAAAACAAAAAAATGCACCCCCCACTTTGAAGCTGAGACAGGACGGCGGGGATTACAAAGAAAAAAAACCCTTACTTTAGCCAGGCGAATGAGGTGCTCCGGATCCTGGACGCTGCCATCTTGGACTGAAGACACTGAGCCTCATCCCCCGGCTCCGTGCGCATGCGGAGCCTGGGGATGTGGCTTTGCCGCTTTTCTTACAGTGGCCATGGGAGACCAGCGTAAACGCCTAGATAAGGTGAGGGTTATTTCTTTATAAGCCCCCCGTCCTGTTTTAGCGCCAGGGTAGGGTGGCAGGGCGAGTAATTTTTAAGTGTAGTCCCGCTTTAAAGGGCACCTGTAGGCCAAACATAGGATCAACGCATATTTACTGTACTTGCCTTACTTGTGATTTAGAATTCTATATTCTATGTCCGATTTAGGATGCCCCTCAGTGAGACCCAAGATCACCTGCAAAACTCACCTTTCCTGCTATCCCATGACGTGTGCAAGGCTTGTGCCCCAAGAGCCAGCCACTCAGAGAGGCCAGGGGCGGGAATGCACCAAAGATGGCCAGGGGTGAGGCTGCTCCCTTTTTGCTTTGCCAGGGCTTTTTTTTTCCAAACAGAGGGACTGCCATAAGGTAAGCAGGTGATCCTGGGAATTTCACATAGCGGGATATCACAAATCAGAATTCCCAAACGAAACAGACCAAAACCTGGGATAGTGGTTGCTTGAATCATGCACATTGCCTACATTACAATATGAGCAGCTTCAGACAGTTTGTTTCAGTGTCCTACATAGATCACTGGCAGCAGCATTTACTTGATGGCAATGAATTATGTAAAAGTAAATAGCTAACAAAAGGTAGAGGCGCCTCCCGCACATAATTATGGAGCTACACACGATGCAGAAAGGGGCGCTATTAGCAGAAAGTGACTTGCCGAATGAGGCTACAGAATGGGGGGCTTAAACCCTAGAAAAACACCTTTTCAAGTGACCAGACCAGGAGGGTTCACCTGAACTGAATATAAGGCAAGTATGCTAGGACTGGTACACTGAACTCTAGATACATGTACTATGCTCAACCTGGCTTTCAGCAGCTGGTTAATCCAATGCAATTGCTGGCACTGCATCCCTACTTGCTTGAAGTTTAAATAATTACTGAAGAGAATCTGACACTACTGAGACTGATCGCATATGCAGCTCTGACCAGACATCCCCTGGTCTTATAACCAGTGTATGTAACCCCATAATTATGTCTAAAACAAAGAGAAAACTACAAATGTAGCTAGATGGGATCAGACTAGCAAGACACTTTAACAAAAAAAAGAGTGGGATCATATTTCTCATTTCCCTATGTGACTTGACATGGGCACCCTCATGTACATTTTGTGGGAGTGCCCAATAGCCCAATGGCTCTGCCAAACTCATAGCGCACTTGTTCACAGCCACTAAATTGTTAAAGCAATTGTTAAATCTACACTTCATATAAAAGCCATCAAAAGTAGACTGAATGGCTGACCTCTGTCCTATTAGATAGACTGGTTCTATTTGATAAAACATTGGGCCATTGGATCCAGCACAAGGATAATGGCATCCCTAATGGCAGTGTGAGGTGAATGGTTCATATCTTTCTCCTATTTTTTTCTTCTTTGCCTTCTTTCTCCTCTACAAATGGTTTACTCTGTTTCTCTTTCTGATTTTTATTCCCAATTCAAATTTTTAGTCTTTTTGATTTCTGTATAAATAATAGTCGAATCTAGCCAGGCGATCGCAGTCAATGCCCCACTATGTGAAACCTCGAAGGTCGCCCATTAAAAACATACGGTACCCTCCCCTGGTCCTAAGGTGCATGCAGTGTCTCTCGTCCAATTACAGCCATATGCTGTGCATATTAATAATTGGCAATACAGCGATGTTTAAACATAGCGGTAGCCTGGTCCCTGGTTTCTCTTTAGACGTGTCCACAATCCTGCCCCCAACCTATCTGAGGTGGTATTATTATTATTTATTTATATAGCGCCATCATCTTCCATAGCGCTTTACAAGGTAATATAACATCATTATCCGGAAATAAGCAACTAAACCTCTTACAGGAAAGCTTTTGTGCAGCTGCATGGCCACATTCATCCAGGAACCTTGTTGAGGAGGTCAGGAGATGGGTGGCCATTTCACATAAAACACACAGAAACTAGTCCTGAACCCCCCGTTTCTAGAACTTTCCGACAATTTTGCATTCTGAGCCAAAAGCTGGCCATCTATTATGAGAGTGACTGTTTCCCCAATAACTAGGTCTTTGCGGATATACGGACACTGGAATGGATATGGCACTGTATTGTAAGAGCAGTGGAAATTCTCCTTTTAAAGTGGACCAGCCACCTCCTATGGAAGGTTAAATTGAAAAAATACAATTCTCTGATTACCTGTAGAATTGGTATTATACATATACAGCACGTCCTGTTCCAGAAGATATTCCTTACTCTTGGGTTATACATCCAGTAGATGGTGCCGGACTGCAGAGACAGAAAAGTGTCTCCTCCCGGCCCCATATATAGCAGTGACCTCCCACAAATTCCCCAGTATTGAAAAGCAGTTAAAATGGAACCGGGAGAACTATAACCATTCCAAAAATTGAACAAATCACCATACAGAGGTAATTAAGAAAAATTATAACAAGGGTGGGGTGGAACAGGACGTGCTGTATACGTATAGTACCAATTCTACAGGTGAGTAATCACAGAATTGTATTATTCTAAGTATACAGCACGTCCTGTTCCAGAAGATATTCCTTACTCTTGGGACATCCAATAGCAGTGTCCGTAAGGTAGGGTGGGATCCCCAAAAGTAACAGCAGACAGTTTAAACCACTGCCGCCTGCAGAACTTTGCAACCAAAAGCAGCATCAGCTGAGGCCTTAAAGCGGACCTTCACTCTGAATAAGAGTCTATCTTGTATGTTTCCCACACCCTGTAAATACAGATTGTCCACATTAAAAGTCATCCTACCTGCATCTACTGCATGTTATGAGCCTTTAAACATCTTATCAGGCAGCCTGCAAACAGAAAGTGCCTCCTGACTGTGCTGCTCTGCATTCTGGGACTGCTGACCATTACCTGACCCCAGCTCTGCTCTGTCTGAGCAAAGCACAGCTACAACCTGCCCCCCTGTACCTTGTCCCACTCTCCTCTCCTCAGTAAGTGTGATGCTTCTGAGTCAAGATGGCGGCGCCCGTATCCTAAATTCCTGAACAGAGTTGCAGCCCAGTGGGGGAAAGAATAATAGGTTAGTGACTAAAAACTTAAAATATATTAATTTTAGATGCTGGGGAACCGTTTTTTAAGAGTTTGGGCTTTTCATTAAATCACGCTGAAGGTCTGGTTTAACATCAACCTTGTAAAATTTAGAAAAAGTATGAAGAGAAGACCAAGTGGCGGCCTTGCAAACTTGTTCAACAGAAGCTTGGTGCTGAAAGGCCCAAGAGGCACCAATAGCACGAGTAGAATGAGCAGTAAGGCGGAAGGGAGGCTCCTTCCCCTTAGCAGAGTAGGCCTGTATCACAGGCTGACGGATCCACTTGCTGATAGTGGACTTAGCTGGAGCCAGACCCTTCTTAGGTCCAGACGGGAGCACAAAAAGAGCATCAGTCTTCCTGAAGGGTTCAGTAGCCACCAGGTAGAACTTCAGAGTCCTGACCACATCCAGAGAGTGTAAAACCCTCTCCTTAGAAGTACTAGGATTAGGACACAGAGAAGGCAAAACAATGTCCTGACTGAGATGAAAGGCAGAAAAAACCTTAGGCAGAAAATCTGGCTTAAAATGAAACACCACCTTGTCCTGGTGTCTCTCAAAATAAGGAGGCTTGATGGAAAGCGCCCCAACTCAGAAACACGCCTCACAGAAGTGATAGCCACCAAAAAGACCACCTTAAGCGTAAGAATAGACAAATGGGCTCCTTGCAAGGGCTCGAAGGGAGACCCCTGAAGGGCAGATAAGACCAAGTTCAAGTCCCAGACTGGTAACATAGGCTTATGTGGGGGACGCATGTGAGTAACCCCCTGGAAGAAGGTCTTGACCAGGGGATGCTGAGCAAAAGATCTTTGGAAAAAAATGGCCAAGGCAGAAACATGACCTTTCAGAGTACTGAGCAGAAGACCCAGTTCCAAACCATGTTGCAGAAACTCCAGAATCCTAGGAATAGAAAACACACGACAGGGAAGCGAGTTAGACTCCCACCAGTGAATGTAAGTACTGTATGTCAAACCCTGTAGTAGATGGAAGAAGAAGACCGTTTCCTAGCCCTGATCATGGTATTTATAACCTAGGCAGGCAGCCCTTTTTCCATCAAGATGGAGGTTTCAACAGCCAGGCCGTCAAAGCCAGCGTTTGTAAATTGGGGTGGCGTAGGTGTCCCTGAGTGAGCAGATCTGGAACCCGGGGCAGGGTGTACTGATCTACTGCCAGCTGCACGATGTCTGCGAATCACACTCTTCTTGGCCAACAGGGGGCCACCAGTATGGCTGGCACCCTTTCCTGAGCTATCCTGCGCAGCACCCTGCCCAGCAGGGGAAAAGGGAGAAACACATCCAGGAGCTGAAACCCAGTCCAAGGCATTGCCAGGGCATCCATGGCCAAGGCCAGAGGATCCTGGGATAAAGAGACAAAGACTGGAAGCTTGTGATTGTGACGGGACGCAAACAGATCCACATCCGGCTGACCCCAGCGGTGGCACAGGGAGCGAAACACCCTGCTGCTGAGGAACCATTCTCCCAGACGAGAGGTCCCCCTGCTCAGAGAGTCTGCCTCCAGATTCTCCACCCCCAGGATGTACACAGCTGAGATGCAGGGAACATTCTCCTCTGCCCAGGACAGAATCAGGGACACTTCCTTGAGGGCCCTCTTGCTGTCTGGTTGTCCGAGCGGACCTGAACAGTCCGACTCCGCAGGTGTGGGGTTAAGTGGGCGAGAACCAACCTGATCGCCCTCAATTCCAGAATGTTGATAGGGGCATGGGCCTCCTGAGGGCCCCACTGACCCTGGAATTTCAGGGATTTCCAAAAGCCCCCCCAACCTGTCAGACTGGCATCTGTGGTGACAGTCTCCCAGCAGGGGTCCAGAAAGGATCTGCCCCCCAGCAGGTTCCTTGAGTCCAGCCACCACGATAGAGACCGCCTGACCAGAGGGGACAGGACAAACACCTGATCCAAGGACACAGGGTCCCGATCCCATACTGACAAGAGGTGAAGCTGAAGAGGCCTCATGTGAAACTGAGCATATGGAACCGCCTCAAAGCAGAACACCATCAGGCCCACCAGCTGCATTCCCTGCCTGATGGATGGATGAGGACAAGACAGAAGGAGCTGAGCTTTCTATTGAAGACTCTCCACCTTCTGCTGAGGAAGAAAGATCTTGACCTTAGATGAATCCAGAATCATGCCCAGAAAGGACTTGGAAGAAGACAGGGAAGAATGGGGGTGGTTGATCACCCAGCCGAATGACTCTAGTGTGATCACCACCCGCTGAGTGTCCAGCTCTGCCTGATGGAAGGACTGAGAAACGATAAGCATGTCGTCCAAGTAGGAAAGAATGCGAATGCCCTGAGCTCTGAGCAGAGCCATCACTCCTGCCAGCACCTTGGTGAAAACCCTGGGAGCCGAGGTGAGGCCCGAAGGGCAAGGCCACAAATTGGTAGTGCTGATCCTTCAGAGCGAACCTGAGGAATCTCTGATAACCTGGAAAGATAGGTACGTGAAGGTAAGCATCCTTGATGTCTACAGAGGTCATGAAGTCCCCTGGGCATAGGAAAGTCACAGCTGAGCGCAGAGTCTCCATGCGAAAGTGTCTGAATCTGACAAATTTGTTGAGGAGCTTCAAATCCAGGATGGGTCTTTCTTGGGAACAATGAACAGATTGGAATAATATTTGCCCCTTTCCCCCAAGGGCACCCGACAGATGACACCCAGTTCCAGAAGGCCTTGGACAGCCGGGGACAGACCCCAAGTTGACAGGGGGTTTTGAGCTAACCGGGATTTGATGAATATTGGGGTTGGCCAGGCTGCAAACTCTATCTTGTAACCGGAGGACACTACTTCCTGAATCCACTGGTCTGAGACATGACGCCTCCAGACATGAGCCAAGAGCCGAAGCCGTCCCCCCACCCGGATGGGTGAGGGCGCCCCTTCATGCCTGAGGGGGCTTGGGGGAGGACTTAGTCTTGGGACCCCAGGGGGGGCCAGGGCGGCCGCATCCTCTGCCCCTGCCCCAAAAATCTCCACGGGATCCAGCAAAGAAAGCTCCCCGTCCAATTCTGGAGCCCCTGAAGGAAGGAGAAAAGGCACCTGAACCCCGAAAGGACCGGGCCTGCCTTCTACGCTGAGGTAACTTGCCTCCCTTAGCAAACAAATCCAGACATTCACCAAAGAGGCGCAGCCCCTTGACAGGAAAACCAGTGAGAGCCTTCTTAGCAGCGTTGTCAGCTGCCCACTGGCGCAGCCAGACCGAGCGGCATATCGCCACCAACAAGGCAGAAGCCCTGCCACACATTCTAATGGTATCATCCAAGGCAGAGAGAACATATGCAATAAATTCTTCACAACGCAGAAGAGCTCTATACTCTTCACTACCTGCATCACCAGGGGCCCCATCTAAGAGACCCGAGCAGGCTTTTAATAGCAACAGCCGTAATGGCAGAAGCACAGACCGGAAGCAGCAGGGTCCCCACACAGGCAAAGGCATGGCAAGCCAGCTGATCTATGCGCCTGTCCTCCCCATCCCTCAGTGTAGTAGAGTCAGGGGAATGCATGACGGATGTGTTGGACAACCCCAGAACTGGTGCATCCACTTCGGGAGGACATGACCACCGTTTAACCATTTCAGCAGGAAAGGGATACCGCTTATCCCAACTCTTTGGCACCCCGGGGAGCCGGCTAGGCCATTCCCACTCCTTGAGCACCAGATTATTAAAATGAGCTTGTTCAGGAAACTCCAAGCGGGGGTTTAACAGTATGAAACAGCTCCCCCTGCTGCTGCGGAGCCACGGCAGGAGGAGAGATACAGAGTACATCAAAAATGTGAGCTAAAAGCCTGTCAGTACCATCTGAAGCCCATGGGTCAGGCACAGAATCGGCACCATACACCCTAGAATGTCCTTCAGTTGATTCTGAATCAGAAAATAATTCCCCCTCTTCTAGGGGGGTATAACCAGTAACATCAAAAAGTTCCTCAGCCTCCATAGGAAAGAGGGAAACCCCAGGTGATAAATGCTGCTTCTTAGCAGAAGCCTTACACGGGCCAGAGCCAGCAATATGTCTCTCAATGCTGGCCACCCGAGCATCCAAATCAGGTTGAGACTCCCCACTGGTATGCACCTCACTGGGAGTCAGATGTAAGCGTGGGGGGGTAGGCGAAGCCCGAGGGGGCGCAGGCCAGCCACCGGTAACCCAGACTGCAGCGCAAGCGTCTGCTGGGCGCAGGGTACACACACCCTGACATCATCACTTATAGGGGATACCCCACACGCCAGACACAGCCGGGCTTGTCCCGAAGGAACCCCAAGCACATTATCCTGAGTAGCCTCCATATGGTGATTATTGTGGCACAATAGGCCAATTGGGATTGACGCCAATAAGGCTACCCGGGATGCCCCAATAGCCTGCTAGGGAAGTGGGAGATATAAAATACAATAGCCCTCCAATAGGGAGTTAACACTAAATAGAGGGAATAGGAGCGGGAGAAACCACTAAAGTTTGACCCGCCTGCAAGACATAAGTAAAAAGATCCCATAAGAAAGTATACAATACAGAAAATACAAAATAAATCAGCCCGCAGGGGCACTTACGGACCGCGATAGGGAGACGCCAGACACACGCAGCAGGGAACTAAAATGGCGCCCGCATATATTTAGAGGGGCGGGCCGCGGAGACAGTGATGCAGAACACGTCAGCCGCAAGGCCCGCCCCCCCCCAAGAGCGCGCAAACTAGCCCACATGACAAAGCCAGCCAATGATGGCGCAGCAGCGCCTGACGCGATGTCGCCGCCGACCGCGGAGTACGGCGGCCGCAAAAGAAATCAGTGCAACCATTCAAGGGATCATAACATACATAATATAGACAAGACATGCACCCCCCCCAGATCTACCAGGGAGAGCGAAGGGGAAGCGACGGCCAGCCTAAAGGGAGCCAACTGCGGGGACAGGGGGCGAGGGGCAGAAGACGCGGGAGGGGCATCCCATAAGGCTCACCATGGACCTGTACCGCCTACCCTTTGGTGGGGGACTGCGGTAGGAGCAGCGCTCCTTAGCACCCGACAGCGGTGCTGCCTACCTTCACCCAAACCAGTGCAGCCTAAGCTGGGAGGCAGTAAAAGGAAACGGGTGGGAATAGTCCTACAGGGCCTCAGGCTAATAGCCCCGCTCACCTGCGAGTAGAGAGAGCCATCTTCTAGTCATCGCAGCCCAGACTGCAGAGAAGAACTGGGGAATTTGTGGGAGGTCCCTGGTATATATGGGGCCGGGAGGAGCCACTTTTCTGTCTCTGCAGTCTGGCCATCTACTGGATGTATAACCCAAGAGTAAGGAATATGTTCTGGAACAGGACGTGCTGTATACTTAGAATAAAAGCCTAGATCAACTCCCCTTAGTTTTCTGTTAATGAAGTGGATAAAAAAACAATTTTGGCTTCAAAGGAAATATTGGGGGAAAATAGCACTATTTTCAATGGGATCTAATTGCTCCCAACATGAGATTGCGAGGAGGGAGGGAGGAGCTAGTTTAGAACAATGGGATCCTGTCAGACAACAAATGGCATTCAAATAGCATACCTGGGGAAAACGAAAATTAAAATCACTATAACAGGAATACCAAAGCAGAATTGAGGGCAGAAAACAGACGGCAGAATCACAAACAGTAATGTACATGGGGTGTGGGAGATAAATAGATTGAGTTGTTTTGGGGGGCATTTATGATAAGACCACAAGTCAAGATTGCCCTCCGGCATGAGATCCTGGCTAAAATGCATCACTGTGTTCAAAGCTTGGTGTCTTAGTGAGTGTCTATGGTTGCCCTGGCCTGGTCTTATACTCCATGTACACATGCACTCTCACACACTAGCAGGAGCACCAGCAGGTAATCCTTGTGTCGGTGGATTTGCGCTATACGGCACATAAAGTAAATCTGTTTGTAAGAGATTACACTTTTAACAGAAACAACATCCAAGAAATTTACTTTGGTGGGGCATCCCGATTTGGGATGCATCGCTGTATGTATCTCCCGGGTTCGCCTGTCAAATCAACTTTTCGTTGTTCGCACGGCACATGGGTGGATCGCTCAGCAGATCAGCAGTGCTTGTTTCATTTCCTTTCCAACAATATCTGAATGGAGCAGGTGCCACCTTTTACATTCCCCCTCTCCTAAATCTGTGGGCAGACCAACACCGGCTATCTAGAAAGCTATGCTGGGGATGCGCCCACGGTGCGGACATGTGGCTGAGGGCTTGGGGAAGAGGTGAGTAGATTAAGCTTACAGGGGGGTTTTGGGATTCCCAATAAAGAGATATACCAACTCTCCCCAATATTCTTGATATCTAAAGCAAGCAAGAGTTGTTTTAAAGAGGAACATCAGACCTATGCGGGGGGATGCGGTTGCACAGGTCACAAAAAAAGCAATTCTGTGAGTACTCACCTGTAGAATTGTTTTTGTTCTTGCATGGCACGGCCCGCTTCGGTATTCATAACACTTGGGTTATTTCGCCACAAGGTGGCGCAGTGGTACTGCAGAAATCTGTGGCTTGTCCCGGCTTCCTATAAAAATGGGCTTAACCATAGAGTTCCCCAGTGTAGACAAGAAGCCAGGAGAGAATAAAGTAAAAAATGTGAAAAAAGGTAAAACCCCAATTAACTTTGAAAAATCACCATAAGGAGGCTACCAAGAATAACGATAACAAGGGTGAGGTGTAGCGGGCCGTGCCATGCAAGAACAAAAACAATTCTACAGGTGAGTACTCACAGAATTGCTTTTTTCTTTTACCAAAATTTTATTGAAGTTTTTCAGGTTAAGTACAAAGTTTGTCAACATAGAAGTACCTAGTCATAAGTAGAGATGGCCTACAAGGCACTTTCAAATTTACAGATTCATAGTACAGAGCGAAAGAGCTTGTCTACCAAACATTTCGTGCATTCTTAATTTAGTATTGCCACATTATGCAGATCAAAGTGTATCCTTTCTGGTGATATAGTGTTATCTGAGCTGATAATCAGTATCTACAGATTGCCATTGAAAGAATAAAAAGTAAACAGTGGATGAATACAGGTGTGCATTGAAGAAGCAAATTAACATCATTAAAGCCTAAAAACTTATTTTCTTAATATTATCTAAAGACAGAAACACAAGGGTTTTGGAGAGGGGTGGGGTGGGAAGGGAAAGGGGAGGAGGGGAGGGGAGGGGTGCCCAGGTTGGTCTCGGTCTGTACGGTTCATAAAAACCATGCAGCACACTGGTCTCAGACAGGAAAGACAGGGTCTGAAGGTTTGTTAGTTATGTTAATGTGCTCTATCCAGGGTTTCCAGGTAGCGTAAAATTTATCATAGGTGTCGTTCTTGATGGCTGACATTTTTTCATTAACCATTATGTCCGAGATTCTTTTCTGTACCTCGCCCCACCCCAGGGTGGGTGACCTCCAGCCCCTAGCTATGGTCATACGGACCGCCGAAAACATGTGCTGCATCAAGCGCCATTCTTGTTTTGTATAGTCATGTGGTTTCAAAGCAAGCAGGGCCACCCATGGGTCTGCCAAAATAGGTATGTGGAGGATACCAGAGAGCACCCCGCACGCCTTGTCCCACAAGGCCTTTGCCTGTGGGCAGTGCCACCAAATATGGGACATGTTCCCCAATTCTTGACACCCTCTGAAACAGAGGGGGGAGTCAGCGGGGGAGAACCTGTGGACTTGATCTGGTGTATAGTACCATCGGTACATAACCTTATATGCATTTTCCAAAACGAGGGCGTTATAGGACGTACTGCTCACATTCCTCCACATACATTGCCATTCAATCTCCGACCTAGATGTACCCAGCTCCTGTTCCCATTTAAGCATGTAGTTATGTTTTGTGGGGGGGGGCCCCGAGAGCAATGTCGCGTAAATACTAGAGATTAGTCCCCTCGCAAATTGGTCCCGGCAGCAGCGCTGCTCAAAGTTCGTCATCTTATAGGGAGGGGGTGATTTACTAAGGAGACTTTTCACAAAGTGCTGCACTTGCATTAGTCTGAAAATTTCTGAGGGAGGGGGGGCCCTCCCTGCATTCAAATCTCGCGGAGGTTTTAGCCCCGAAGGGGTGAGGAGTGTATCAACCGACGTGAGGCCTTTCTTTTTCCACCACTTAAATCCAGATGATTCGGGGAGTCCAGGGGGGAAGGAGGGGTTCCCAAAGAGAGGGGAGGCCGGGAGATGTGGGGAGGAGAGTAGGGGACTGACCCTGTCCCAAAGTGACAGGGTGAAGTTGAGGAAGGTGGGAAGGGATTTTGGCCTTCTCGTCCTGGGGGTCCACAACAGTGCCGCAGGGTCAATAGGCTTGCAGCTTTCACAGTCATTCAAGACCCACCAAGGTTTGTGGGCAGAAGCATGGTACAAAACTAGAGGAGCCACCTGGGCCGCTGTGTAATATTTATGTAAGGAAGGGAAGGCCAAACCACCCTGGGATTTTTTACAGTAGAGGATGTTCCTATTAACTCTTGGTTTGGTCTTATTCCAGGCGAAGGACATCAGTTTCCGCTGCAGGAGATCAAGTGCTCTCTTAGGGACCAGGACGGGGAGGACCCGAAACAGATAAAGGATCTTGGGGAGGAACGACATTTTCAGAGCGGCAATTCTGCCGAACCATGAGAGCCGTACAAATTGCCAGGATTGCAACAGCTTGTCCAGGGATTTATATAGTTCCGGGTAATTAGCTTGGTAGATTTTATCACAGTCAGCCACCAGTTTGATCCCAAGGTAAGATAGTTTATGGGTCCAGGCCCATGGAAAGTTTTGTTGCAGCAAGCTTTTGGTGTGGGTCTTAAGGGAGATATCCAGGGCTGTGGATTTAGATGCGTTTAGGGAGAGGCCCGAAATATGGCTGAAGGAAGAAAAGATCGAAGCTACATTGGGTCCTGAGATGTGGGGGGACGTGAGCATAAGCAACATGTCGTCTGCAAATAATGAGACCTTATGTTCTGTGTTCCCCCAAGAGATTCCAGTGATGGAGGGGCAAGACCTCAGTTTCTCCGCCAAGGGTTCCAAGGCCAGAATAAACAGAAGAGGGGATAGTGGGCAGCCTTGTCTAGTGCCCCTTTTGATCTGGAAGCTTTTGGATGTGAAACCTGCATACTTAACGGAGGCCGATGGGTTGGTATAAATAGCGGAGACCCAGGACATTAAGCCAGGGCCAAACTTCCAGTGTTGAAGGGCCTTATGGAGGTACTGCCAGGAGAGGGAGTCGAAGGCCTTTTCTATATCGAGGGAGAGCAACATTGCCTCCTTTTTTTGCCTCCGAATCCTGTCTATCAGTTGGCAAACTCTTCTAATCCCATCCCCGGCCTGCCTCATGGGAACGAATCCCACCTGGTCTCTATGGATTAAAGTAGGGAGGAGCTCGTTCAGCCTGTTCGCTAAGACCTTGGTAAGAATTTTCAGGTCTATATTTAAAAGTGAGATGGGCCTGTAGTTGGTCCAATTGAGAGAATCCTTCCCTGGTTTGGGGATCATTACTACTGAGGCCCTAAGCATATCCGGGTCTATGGGATTACCCCTCTTTATCCAATTATAGACTCTTACCAGGCGGGGGGCTATTATGGGGGCCAATTTTTTGTAGAATGAGGCAGTGAATCCATCAGGCCCTGGCCTCTTTCCCGGCTTCAGTGATTTAATGACGCCCAGGACCTCCTCCAACCTAATATCTTCATCAACTTTCTGAGCATGTGTTTCAGGTACTGAGGGGAGGTTAATATCTTGAAAGAAATCTCGATATCGGGAGTCTGCTGGGGGGGTAGGGGCGTCATATAGCTTGGCCAGTCCCGAGGAGAGTTCTTCTACTATTTCAATGGGGTTGTTGGAGGTCTGCCCACTCCTCAGTTTGAGTTTAAGGGGTGGCGAATTGTGTTCTTGGCATTTTAATTGGGAGGCCAGGAGGGATCCTGGTTTGTTTGCTGAAATATAATATTTGTTTTTGGATCTCCTGTACCTGCCCTCTGCCTCTCCTGACTGTAAAAGGTTGAGGCTAGTTCTCGCCTGCTCCAGTCGACGGAGACCCCCAGGACTCGGGTGAGCCTTAAATGATGTCGCTGCCTGTTCATATTGAGACTGCAGGCTGCGGGACAGAGCCAGTCTGTCCTTTTTTCTAGAGGCCAGGGCGATAAAATGGCCCCGCATCACTGTTTTGAAAGCTCCCCAGACTGTAACAGGCGAAACCTCAGGGGTTTCATTCACAGCGAAATACTCCTGTGCTTTAACCGTTGCCTCTTCCACAAGGGGTTTGGAGGAGAGAAGGGAGTCGTTAAGTAGCCACGAGGATGGCCTCTGCTTGATGAAGAGGGCGCCACAGGAGATCAGGACTAGGTCATGGTCTGACCAGGGGATCGCATGAATCCTAGCCCTTGACACCTGGGGGAGAAAGGTTAGGGGGACAAAAATATGGTCGATCCTGGTGGAGAGTTTATGTGGGGCAGAATAGTGTGTGAAGTCCTTAGCGTTGGGGTTTAGGTCTCGCCAGGAGTCTGACAGTAGGGCTGACTCAATCAGTCTAGAGAAAAGGCCTGCCTCTTTAAGAACCTGGGTGTTCGGGGGGAGGGACCTATCAACATGTGGTTGTAGGGTGAGGTTGGAGTCCCCACACATAAAGGCTATTCCTTTCTTATGGTCCCCAAGTAGAGAGCACATGTGGGATAGGAAAGGTATCTGTTTGGAATTGGGTGCGTAATAGGTTAGTATAGTGACCTCGGAGTCCTGCAGAATGCCCTGGAGGAGGAGATACCTACCTGCTGGGTCTGCAATTTGTTTAGTACAGGTAAAGGGCACCCCATTTCTAAACGCTATAAGCACCCCCCTCTGTTTCCTATTGCTCATGGCCTGATAGAATTGGGAATATTTGTAGTTAATCTGTTTCGGGAAGGAGCTGGGGGTAAAATGAGTCTCTTGCAGACATACTATATCAGCCCGTATTGAATTAAAAAACTTGAATGCACGAGACCTTTTGTTGGGTGAATTCAAGTACTGTACGTTGACTGATGCTATGTTAAGGGACATCCCACACCGTTAGGGGGAGATAAAGCAGATTGGGGGGGGACAAAGCTAATGAACCAAGGTTTTCTGAGAGAGAATAAGGGCCAGGACCGAGACCAACGGGGGGGTGAGGGGAGAGGGGAAGTGGGGGTGGGGAGGGGGGCACACAACAGTACAGTAAAATATAACATTGTAAACAGCAATAATTCACAAAACAATTTGTGAAGAATTTTCCAGAAATCAGGGGAGTGAAAGTAAAAAAAAATCTTCCCCTGACTGGAAACTGGAGGGAGCGTGTGGCACAGCGGGAGGCCATTTCTAAACATTCTCATAAGATAACAACCATTAGTAAAATACTAAACATATAAACATTGGGGTCGGGCAGTCATGGGTCCCCCCGACCCGGCCCGCCGGGACCCGCCCCCCCCGGACCCCCGGCGGGCACCCCCCGGACCAACAAACCGGATCCGGGGACGCCCAGCCGGAGCCCCGGGGGAGCGGGCCCGCCGGCCACCAGGAGAGGGGGCCCAACCCCGTGCCAGGCCAACGTGGTGGAAAAAGGATTGAACACGGTGGGTAGGCCGCGGTAAATGATTTTTAAGGTATATAATATGAACTATATTCAGGGCCATGTGGGGAAACGTCCCAACCACGGCTATGCTTGTTGGTAAGTTGAACAGTGTCCACAGTCAATATACGCAACATCAACCAAGGCCCGCCGGGGCAAACAGAGGTGGAAAAATGGGAGGCGGGAATTTATGGCGCAAGAAAGTCCTACCATCCTTGGGGCTACGGCCCCCATCTGGGCGATGATCCTGGAGCTGTAGGACGGTTAGAGTTCCAGCGTCCTGGAGTCCCTTGGGGGGGACTCTGCGTAGTAATCCCGGCCGGGTAAGCCCGGGCGAAGAGAGAGATGAGGTGAAAAGTGAGGAATCAAGATTTTTGAACCGGGTGGAACATCTGCGCCAGGAGTCGCTTCATAGGCAAAGATTTTTGTGGAGGTTGGTGTGGTTTTGGGGACGGGGTATATTGCTTGTTGCTCCTCTGGCCTGGTCTCGGGGTGCGGGGTGTGGATGGGAGCGAGGTGGCCAGCGCTTCTCCTTCCGACGTTCTGAGGTCCAGGGCTTTAAATCTGTCCGCCAGTTCCGTGGGAGTTGATACTTGGACCTGACGACCTTGGTAAGCAAAGGTAAGTTTGAAGGGGAAGCCCCATCTGTAGCGTATGCCCTTTTCTTGAAGAATCTGAAGGTAAGGCTTAAAAGATCTGCGTTTGAGAATGGTGGTCTGCGATAGGTCAGCATAAATGGAGTAGCCATGTGACTGAAACGAAAGGGGAGCCTTCTCCCTGGAGGCTCTCAGAACCGCCTCCTTTGTTTGGAAGTGATGAAATTTCACAATAATGTCCCGGGGGGGGCCATCTGTGGGCCGTTTGGTGAGGGCACGGTGGGCCCTATCCAGTTCAAGTTTCTCCACTGGGATGTCCGGGACGAGATCTTGAAGGAGGGCTTTAATAGTGCCGGGCACATCCTCCATAGTCTCGGGGAGGCCGCGGAATCTGAGATTGGAGCGGCGGTTCCGATTCTCCAATTCCTCCTGCTGCCCCTTTAAGAGAGCTATTTCTTCCTGAAGATGGGTTAGGAGGGTATCCTGGGTATCAAGGACCGTGGTGACATCGTCTAGCCGTGTTTCTAAGGCATCCGTTCTGCCCCCCAAGTCCCTTATTTCACGTAGCAGGGTATCAGTGTGTTTGGATGTTACTGCAGTCACCTCTTCCCTCACAATGGCTCTAAGCTGGGAGAGAATGTCAGGGAGGGCTGGCTGTCCCTGCGCTGTGTGCTGTGGGGTCTGAGCTGGGGAGGCTGGAGAGCGGGCCCAGCTATCCTGGGAGTCAGCAGAGCTCTCATCCAGCCTATCTGACCTATGCTCCATATGCGCAGTCTGGCCCTCCTTCTCTGAGGGCTGTGTGACACACACTGCATCTTCTGACCTCGCGGCCGCCATTTTAGGTCCCGCAGCCGTCGACTTGCGGCCTTCTCTGCTGGCCCTCTTCTTGCCCGAGGCGGCTAACATCGCCTCCCCGCTGCTTCCCCGGGTGGTCCCCCAGCTCACCCGGTGTCGATGCTGCAGATCCGGCGCCTCTTCTGCTCGTCCGTTTGCTCCGGGCCTCCCGCTGCTGCGGAGCAGAGGGATCAAGCGTCCATCCCCTCGTGCACGCGCACGCGCTCCCAGAATTGCTTTTTTCTTTATTGCATGGCACGTCCCGCTTCGGTATTCATAACAGTTGGGACATCCAAAAGCAGTGTCCAGAGTAGGGTGGGATCCCCAAAGAGTAACTGCCAGTAGTTCAAGTCACTACCGCCTGAAGCACCTTGCGGCCAAAAGCAGCATCCGCCGAGGCCTTAACATCAACCTTGTAAAACTTTGAAAAAGTATGAACAGAAGACCATGTAGCGGCCTTGCAAACTTGTTCAACAGGAGCTTGGTGCTGAAAAGCCCAAGAGGCACCAATAGCACGAGTGGAATGAGCAGTAATCTTAAAGGGAGGTTCCTTGCCCTTAGCAGAATAGGTTTGAACCACCGCCTGACAGATCCACTTGCTGATAGTGGATTTAGCCGGAGGCAAACCCTTTCTAGGTCCAGAAGTGAGAACAAAAAGAGCATCAGACTTCCTGAAAGGCTCAGTGGCGACCAAATAAAACTTCAGAGCCCTGACCACTTCCAGAGAATGCAGAGTCCGCTCCTTGGAATTAGCAGGATTAGGACACAATGAAGGCAAGACAATGTCCTGATTAAGATGAAAGGCAGACAAAACTTTTGGCAAGAAGTCTGGCTTAAGCCGGAACATCACCTTATCCTGATGTCTCAAAATAAGGAGGTTTGATGGAAAGTGCCGGTAGCTCAGAAACTCGCCTTACAGAAGTGATAGGCACCAGAAAGGCTACCTTAAGAGTCAAAATAGACAAGGCAGCTTTACGGATAGGCCCAAAGGGAGGCCCTTGCAGAGCAGACAACACCAGATTCAAATCCCAAACTGGTAGCAAATGCTTACGGGGTGGACGCACATGCGAAACACCCTGGAAAAAGGTTTTAACCAACCGCTGATTGGCAAAAGATCTTTAGAAAAAAATTGCCAGAGCTGAAACAAGGCCCAGATCCAAACCATGTTGTAAGAATTCCAGAATCCTAGGAATAGAAAACACCAGACAGGGGAGAGACTTGGACTCTGACTCAGACTCTGTAATAGATAAAGGATGAGGACTTCTTCCTAGCCCAAATCATGGTATCAACAACAGAGGCAGGCAACCCCTTTTCCATCAATATGGAGGTTTCATCAGCCAAGCCGTGAAAGCCAGAGTTTGTAAATTGGGATGGCGTAGCTGCCCCTGGGTGAGAAGATCTGGATCCTTGGGCAAGACGTGCCGGTCTACTGCCAACCGCACGACGTCTACGAACCAAACTCTTCTTGGCCAACAAGGGGCCACCCATATGGCTGGTACCTGCTCCTGGGCTATCTTGCGTATGACCCTGCCCAGGAGAGGAAACGGAGGGAACACATAGAGAAGCTGAAACTCCGTCTCAAGTATTGCCAAGGCATCCGTGGCGAAGGCCAGAGGATCCTGAGACAGAGAGACAAATCTGGGAAGTTTGTGATTGTGACGGGACGCAAACAGGTCCACATCCGGCTGACCCCAGCGGTGACAGAGGGAGAGAATCACCTGGTTGTTGAGAGACCACTCCCCCAGACGAGACGTCCCCCTGCTCAGGGAGTCCGCCATCTGGTTCTCCACCCCTGGGATGTAGACCGCTGAGATGCAGTGAACATGCTGTTCCGCCCAAGACAGGGACACTTCCTTGAAGGCTCGCTTGCTCCGAGTCCCTCCCTGATGATTGAGGTAGGCAACCGCCATCTGGTTGTCTGAGCGGATCTGAACAGCCCGACTCTGAAGGTGAGTGGATAGGCGAGAAAGAGCCAACCTGATCGCCCTCAGTTCCAGGACGTTGGGCCTCTTGTGGGCCCCGCCGACCCTGGAACCTCAGGGACTTCCAGAAGCCTCCCCAGCTGGTCAGACTGGCATCCGTGGTGACCGTTTCCCAGCACGGGGGCAGGAAGGACCTGCCCCCCAGAAGGTTCCTTGAGTCCAGCCACCACGAGAGAGACTGTCTGGCCAGGGGAGACAGAACAAATTCCTGATCCAGGGACACAGGGTCCCGATCCCAAACTGACAAGAGGTACAACTGAAGAGGTCTCATGTGAAACTGAGCAAAGGGGACTGCCTCGAAACAGGACACCATCAGGCCCACCAACTGCATCCCCTGGCGGATGGAGGGATGAGGACACGACAGCAGAGCTCGAGCCTGCAGCTGAAGACCCTCCACCTTCTTCTGAGGAAGGAACACCTTGACCTGAGAGGTATCCAGAGTCATGCCCAGAAAGGACCTCACCAAGGACGGGGAAAGAGAAGACTTGGGATAGTTGATGACCCAGCTGAAAGACTCCAGCGTGGATGTCACCATTTGAGTGTCCCGCTCGGCCTGAGGAAAAGACTCGGCCACAATCAGGATGTCGTCTAGGTAAGGAATGATGCAGATGCCCTGGTTCCTTAGCAGAGCCATCACTCCCGCCAGTACCTTGGTGAACACCCGAGGTGATACCGAAGGGTAGAGCCACAAACTGGTAATGCTGATCCTGCAGCTCGAACCTTAGAAATCTCTGATGACCTGGGAAGATAGGCACATGAAGATCAGCATCCTTGATGTCCACAGTGGTCATGAAGTCGCCCGGGCGAAGGGTACTGACAGCAGAGCGCAGTGTCTCCATGCGAAAATGCTTAAATCTGACAAATTTGTTGAGGCCCTTCAGATCCAGAATCGGCCTCAGAGAGCCGTCCTTTTTGGGGACCGTGAAAAGTTTGGAATACTACCCCTGACCTCTTTCTTGATGAGGCACCAAACAAATGACTCCTGACTCTAACAGGCAATGAACCGCCAGAAGCAACCCTTGAGCAGACAGGGGGTTTAAAGACATCAGGGATCTGATGAATCTTGGGGGGGGGGAAGGCTGCAAACTATCTTGTAACCGGAGGACACTACCTCCTGAATCCACCGGTCTGAAACATGAAGCCTCCAGACGTGAGCAAAGAACCAAAGCCGTCCCCCCACCCGGATAGATGAGGGTGCTCCTTCATGCCTGAGGGGCTTGGGAGAGGGTTTGGGCTTAGGATTCCAGGAGAAACCGGGATGACCATGGGTTCTGCCACGGTCACAAGAATCTCTGTGACCACTGGAGAGGAGGGAGCCACGGCCCCCCTCTGGGAATGCGAAAGGAAGGGAGGGGGACAGAGGACCCCCCAAAAGGGCCGAGACTGCCTCCTACGCTGAGGCAGCCTCCCATCCTTGGCTAGAACATCAAGACGTTCCCCAAATAACCGCAGCCCCACGAAGGGGAGGCCAGTGAGAGCTTTCTTAGCCGCAGTGTCAACCAGACAGAGCGGTGCATAGCCACCAAGAGCGCAGAGGTCCTACCACACAGCCGCACAGCATCATCCATAGCAGTAAGGATAAAGGCCACAAAATTAGAGCAAAGTAAGAGAGTCCTATATTCCTCCCCCACACTACCAGCTGTTGCGCCATCAATGAGACACTTGAGCAGCTTCTTCAGGGCAATAGAAGTAATGGCGGCAGCACATATGGGGCGCAAGCCAGCCACCACACAGGTAAAAGCATGGCAGGCCACTTGATCCATGCGCCAGTCCTCACCGTCCCTCAGAGTGGTAGTGTCAGGGGAAGGCATGACCGAAGTATTGAACAAGCCTAGCACGGGAGCGTCCAGGGGGAAATGACCACCTCTTAACAAGATCAACAGGAAAGGGATACCTTTTATCCAAGCCCTTGGGCACAGCAGGCAACATGTTAGGACGTTCCTATTCTTTATGCACCAAGGTGGTAAAATGTTCCTGCTCAGGGAACTCTCAGGGACACTGTTTACCAGGACGAAAAAGCTCCCCCTGCTTTCTTTTAGCTACCTCAGGGGCAGCAATGTGCAAAATTTCAAAAATAAGTGACCGCAGATTATCAGTGTCCTCAGGGTACCATGATTCCTCTCCGGACGCAGAGCCAGGGTCACTATCGCAACCTTCCTGCTGGTTCCCAGAGGAGTCAGAATCCTGGGAGAGCTCCCCCATCTCAAGGGGGTGACAGCCACCAAATTCATCAATCCCCACATACATCTCAGTAAGGGGAGCAGGCCTGGGGTCCAGGTGTCTCTTCTTGCCAGAGGCCTTCCTAGGAACAGTCCTGGCAAGCGGCTTTTCAACGTTAGCCAACCGCAGAGCCAAATCAGAATGTGACTCCCTGCCAACATTCCCCTCACTGGGGCCCAATTGCAGGAGCGGGGGAGTAGGTGAAGCCGAGTGAGGCGCAGAGCTGGGAAGCGCAGCAGGCAAACCAGCTTGAAGCGCAAGGACACTTTCAGCGCACGGCACGCACACTGTGACACTTACTCACAGGGGATACCCCACACATGGAACACAGCTGGGCTTGCCCCGAAGGGCCCCCAACCACACTATCCCCAGAAGCCTCCATATGGTGATTAACACAGGCGCAATAGGCCAGCAGTGGGTACAGGCACAAGGAAAATAAGGGGACACAGTCCCCAAACTACTTACCCCCTCAGAAGCTAGGACAGAAACTCTGCATCCCTATTAGGCTCACCATTAGGCCTATGGCCGGCTACCCTTTGTGTTACAGGGTCTGCTCCAGGAGCACTTGACCCTAGTGCTCTTCTAACTTCACCCGATCTGTCAGCCGAGGCTGGGAGGCAGAGAGGGTCCAGAAACGGATGGAAATAGACATATATGCAGGCTTGGTTGCCCCGCTCACCTGCGCAAGAGAGAGAGATATCTTCTATCTTCGCAGTTCCACTGCAGAGAAAACACTGGGGAACTAGGGAGGCGGGACAAGCCACAGCTTTCTGCAGTACCACTGCGCCACCTTGTGGCGGAATAGCCCAACTGTTATGAATACAGAAGTGGCCCGTGCCATGCAATAAGAAAACAGGGCATCTCACTTCCGCATGCCCCGAAAGAAGGTCAAGGTTTTGTTCTGCTTTTAAAGCATGCTTTCACTGTTTATAAGCATATAGCTTATTAGTCACCCCCATTACATCCCCTTTCTCTGTATTTATCAATGCAGGAAAGCCAGAATTTGATGTAAATCTAAATCATAGTCTTTTTGATTTCTGTATATATCATAGTCGAATCCCTATGCTGATTTTGATCATACTTAGAGTGGCAGTGCATCACCTCTTTAATTAATCTGATTTACTTTGGATTGCTAGTTCTCTGTGAGGCCATCGGTCTGAAAACCTCCACCTGTTCTGTAGTGTTCTGTAGTGTCATTATATAGTGATCTTGATAGATTGTGGCTGAGATGTAATTTGGATCGCAAGCAAATGCTTTTTCAGGTTGCATTTTATGTTATTATACAGTATATTCTATGCAGTGTACTATGCTGTAAATGAACCTGTGATATTTGACTATATAAACACCTAATAAAATATTGTACCTAAAAACCAAAATGAATAATGAATCACAGGTGAAAAAAACATGGAATACAGCAGAACAGGTCAGATTTAGGGAGTGCCCACACCATGGCCATACGGTGGGATCGCAGTCGCACCACAGTTGTCATGTACAGCATTTTGCGAGTTATAGCACTTGCGATTGCCACTCGATAGAGGGCTATGGTAGTACTAGCATTCCCAAAACGATGCATGTAGGAATCTATCACAGCACATCACCTTGGTGTGAACAGGGGCCAACGTGGTGCATTTCAAATGGTTAATTTCTAAACTGCATTACTTCATCTCCTAAGAGAGGTGATTATGTCAGTTTTGCCTCTGAGACTGAAGGCAGATAAAGCAGGCCTAATCTATACATGTACGTATATTTCAAATGTGTGCACCAAAATACTAAAACATAAATTTTCTTACAGGCCACAGAAGTTGAAACACAACACATATATGATAATGGCTGATGTTAAAGTGGACCAAAAACCCAAGATTTTGACTCTCCTGGGTTTTGGTCCTTTCCCCCAGGGCACCCCGCTGTGTGAAACCCCCAGATCACCAAGCACAACTCACCTCTTCCCGGGCCTACGACATATGCACGGCTGCTTGTCCATTAGCGCGCTCTGATCCACTGACGTCATGCCGTCGAAGCCAACCTCTAAGGCCAGCGGCTCCAAGTGTGCTGGCGGCCCCACCCCCGCTTCCCATTTACAAATGCCTGCCACAGGCACGCGCCCTGCTAGAGGGATAATATCGGGATGCGGGCGTGGCTTGGGCCATTGGACCAGGAAGCACGGTAAGTGTATGGGGCGCCCTGGGGGGGGGTTCACACAGCGGGGCATTCCAGATTTTGGATGCCCTGGGGGGAGGGGAGTGTTCGGCCCGGCAATCTTATAGTTTACAGAGCCGTTCGCGCTGGGTTTTGGAATTTTACAAACGCAAAAACTTTACATTTCAAGTACCTTGGTCACTTGTTAACACATAGTTTATATTTACTTTATGGCATTCAAATGCGGCCCACTCCCCTAAGAATTTTGTTTTAATAGCAAATTTATCTGCAAAAAGTCAGACCAGTCTATTGATCCCTGCATGCATGGATGTCCAGCCTTTGTATAAACCGCACTCCCACCCCCTCCCTCCCTCTACTGACACGGTGTTTGAGTGTTGCCTGCCATCACCTAGGAACTGTTCTTCAGCCTCTTAGCAGATAATTGGTCATCTACTGCTTGAAATTAAGACCACTTTTGATAAGACTATAATCAGTTTCAGTGCAGTACAGTGGGAGTTCCTGGAGGTCTGGAGACATTATGCAAATGAAACTGGTAATGGGCAAAGCCAATGGCGCCCTCACACTGCTAGGAACTACTGTGAAGATGAAATCCTCCAAGGAACTGGTCTAGAATTGATGCTCCCATCCCCACTGTCATATGGGAATGGCTGACAGAAAAGATTGTGCAAGGTTTGAAATTTTCCTGATGAACACGATTCCATTTCTGCCTTGCATTAACTAGGTTGTTGAAACCTCCTGTACTTCTCTCCTTATATGGTTGAGTAATGTAAAGCAACACATTACCAAGCAGAGCATAATATAAACACTGTGTCCAGGAGAGCTTGTTAACTACATATACATTATTAAAAGAAATGTCAGCAAGGGGTAGACTTCAAGTAGACTCCGCTGACATGTAGTGTGCAGTTCCAGGGGCCCTTGTAAAGTTACAAGAATACCAGCACATTTAAATAAAAATTCCTAGGGCAGATCTTTGGTTTAAGCAACATAAATCAACTTCCTTGCTGAGCCCTCCAGAAAGGATCTCTCTTGACAGTCAGCAAGATCAATCAATGGAAGTCAAATAAATGGATGACCTGAAGCAATTTACAAAGAGCCAGAGATTTCATGGTTATAAAGAACAAAGCAAAGCTCCCAGAGGCTCAGGTTCAGACTACATTGTCCTTTACAAGCTGGACAGTGACCACGCAGCAAAACTAAAGGTAGTCTGTGGGAGGGAAACATTTAAGATCTACATGTACATTCAATTTTCAATTCAATTTTTAAAAAGTGGTCTTATTAAAAGGTCACATGATTTGTCTTTTCAGCAGCTTAATACTCAACAGATAAGTGAAAATGTTTAGTCACCTGCCCCCTACTGGCCATAAGCCAATCTGAGCTCCCATTTAGAGCTCATGAAAAAGTTGACTGGCTAACAGTATGCAGAGGCAGCAACCATATCAAGAAGCCATCTTGGCTGACTTCCATACACGTAGTAAACTTTTTAATAAAACTCCTAAAAGTTTAGTTTTACATCCATTAGTAAGAGTCATCAAATTCTGGCTTTCTCTAGGTCCTGCATTGATAAATGCAGAGAAAAGGGGATATAATGTGGGCGACCAATAAGCTCTCTGCTTATAAACACTGAAAGCATGCTTTAAAACAGAACAAAACCCCTGCCTACCCTCGGGGCATTCAGAATTGAGATGCCCTGTTGTGTGAACAACCCCCTCCCCCACCCGGTCACTGCAAAACTCACCTTGGCCTGTGGCTCTCACTGCAACTGCATTCCCTGAACCCCTCAGATAGGTTGGGACAGGATCGTGCCCACGTCTAAAAGGGAAACCGGGGATGCGTCCACTATGTGTAAACTGAGCTGTATTGGCAATCATTAATACTGGACGAGAGACTGCGCCTTAAGACTAGGGTGAGGTACTTTTTCATGGGAGACCTGGGATGTTTCACATAGTGGGGCATCCCAAACTGGGTTTCCCCCTGAACAAAAATCCTGGGTTTTGTTCTGCTTTAATGCAGATACAATAGCAATGACCCCCCTTTGCTCCCACTTGTCACATACTGCTTCATTTATACTCATGACAAAGTGTCTAGATATCTAGCAGAAACAGGAAATGAAAGTTTCAAACCTTAATAATTTTTAGGGGATCGTTTTTTCTTTTCCAATTGTTTTAGTATACCGATTTAAAAATATGCAGCAACTGGAACCAGGTAGGTGACTTGCACTGCAACTGTTAATTGGAAAGCCTTGCAGCAATGCAAGCTAAGTGAAATGGCGCTAAAGGCAAGGATAATGTAAAACACAAATTACACAGCCCCAGGTGAATGGCAGATAGCAGCTCTGCCAGAGGAACTGCATTCCCTGCTTGTTCTTACATGCTCAACACGCTCATAGCTGAACTGGCAATGCTGCTACAACATGACTAGTCCGGGTATCTAATATGCTGAGAAAATACACTTCTGAGCTCTAATGAAAATGATCTCCATCAAACTATAAGTGACAAGACATAGAGAGACCAAAAGATGTACTGCATATATCAGGGTAAATATATGTGTATATTAGCCTGTCTGTCCAACTAGGAACCATAAGTTCTCCATCAGACATCTGTCAGAAAGTGTTCTAATGTCTATTGTCGAAGTTGCAAAATGTTCTTTTTATTGAGATTTCACAGAAAGTCTAAGATCAGTTCTAGAATGATAGATCAAGGGTGGTATCCTACTCAAGGTACTAGAAGATCTCTGTAAGACTGGCTTACAATCTACGCGACACAAGGGGGTGTTCTGAGGCTGCAGAAATGTGATGGGGTAGAGGTCTGTGAAGGCTTAGTCATCCAATTCATCCAAGCAATTTGACTCTTTTTCTTGAACACTCTTTTTCTTGAACACTGCACAGTCATCAAAGAGGAGCCTTGATTCAATAGCATGTTCAGGGCCGTTTCTATGGGCGGGCTCTGGGTGCCAAGGCCATTGTCTATGTGCCTTTATCCCAGCCATCCTGCAGATGATAACGTGTCACTGTTAGCCCTCGTTCACACCTGTTTGGTACTACATGCATTTCTGTGTTTGCGGCAGACGCAGCGTCACTGCAAAAAATATCCATCGATGGCACCTCTTACCTCCGGTGCGACAGAGAGGGGAAAAACTTGGCCCCTTGAAACAGGGATATTATAACTCACAGGCGCAAACGCGAAAGCAAATAAAAATGCAGATAAAAACGCAAAAGCAAAGCTGACAGGACAGGTGTGAACATAGCCTTAGTAGTGCTGCCCATGACCCAGGCTCCTCATCCTCCTATACTGGGCTCAGTCATTGGGAGGGGGCGCTGCATGCTGCAAAGTTAGTAGCAGAGTATGGCCATATAGTAAGCTATGTGCACACTTATTAGTTCTGCTAAGCCATTTAATGATGACGTTACAGATGTTTAATGGTGGATTTTAGCTGCGATAGTAATGCATTTGCTTTGTGTTTTTGACAGAAACATGTATTTATTTGCATAGTAAGTTGTTTTTTTCTGAGTGTCCGTGTCCCTATGTTGCCAACACAAGGGTAATGCACTGTGTGTTTCCATAGACTTCTATTGACCTGTGCTGGAGTTGCAATAAATATTAAATATGTTGCATGCAACATTTTCGCGGCACAAAGCACAAGACAAAACAAACTGCATCTGTGAACAGGCTGATCGAAAATAATAGGCACCGCAAAACAGTGGTATGAACAGAGCTTTAAACTAGACAAAACAGCCATTCGCAGTTGGGAAAAAAAAAAGACTCCTCAAAACACCCTTTCCCCATTGGCATGCACAATACGGAATCACTGCCAGCATTAACATTTGCTCCAGTATCCACTCAAAGTTGAAATGCCGCCTCACTAATTTTTCCAAGTTGCGGCCATCTTGCAGAATCCAAGAGGCTTCCTTTCCCAGCATCCCACCTGTGCTGCGGTCTGGATTTAACTGACATAACCCACAATACATTACAGCAGGAAACCCAGCAGCACTTCCTCTTTGCAAGCTACCTGCAGCTCCATAGGATGACATTAAGGCGACTGAAAATTGACAAGGAGTTACAAAAAAAGGTAAATTAATTTTTATGTGCAGCAATCTGAATTAACTGGGCACTGTTTCTTCTATGGGTGTTGGTCTGGTTTAAGACTGGCCTAACAAGGTTTTAGTCTTTGGGAGACAAACCCTACCACTGCCTCCCCACTACACAGACCTGGCTCCTCACCTACCAACTAAATATATTCTGCAGGCCCACAGTCAGCCAGGCTCTGTGGTGATTCCCAATTTTTTCTACAGGCACAACCAGGGTCGGACTGGGATGTTGTGGGCCCAATGAAACAGATTCTGGGAGCCCACTCTACAGTTACAGGCAAATATGACTTGCTTATTTTCAGTGCTTATGCTACAAAGGCATTATGTGAACAGTACATGTGTATTACATACTGGTATCATAAAAAATGGACAGCATAATAATTATTATCACACACTGCTCCATCTGTGCAGGATCCACTGAGCAATGGAGCTGTATAGCAGGGCTTAACTATAAAACGGCTGACCATTTTGTACTCAAGTGCTAGGGTTATCATTGCCATGCAAACCTGGGCATCCAGGGTAAGTAAGCCATTTTGGCAACGAGGGCTCACTAAGGGCCCCTAAGTTCAGGGGTGCACCAGAGTTTTTTTTTGGTGACCAGAGCCTGGGCACAACATGATTTGCATTGCATTACCTCTTAAAAGAGAAGAACAGCCCATAAACTATCTACTACCATGTAATAAACTTGGTTTTTAAATTGAATTGAATTTTCAATTCAATTTTTAAAAAGTGGTCTTATTAAAAGGTCACATGATTTGTCTTTTCAGCAGCTTAATACTCAACAGATAAGTGAAAATGTTTAGTCACCTGCCCCCTACTGGCCATAAGCCAATCTGAGCTCCCATTTAGAGCTCATGAAAAAGTTGACTGGCTAACAGTATGCAGAGGCAGCAACCATATCAAGAAGCCATCTTGGCTGACTTCCATACACGTAGTAAACTTTTTAATAAAACTCCTAAAAGTTTAGTTTTACATCCATTAGTAAGAGTCATCAAATTCTGGCTTTCTCTAGGTCCTGCATTGATAAATGCAGAGAAAAGGGGATATAATGTGGGCGACCAATAAGCTCTCTGCTTATAAACACTGAAAGCATGCTTTAAAACAGAACAAAACCCCTGCCTACCCTCGGGGCATTCAGAATTGAGATGCCCTGTTGTGTGAACAACCCCCTCCCCCACCCGGTCACTGCAAAACTCACCTTGGCCTGTGGCTCTCACTGCAACTGCATTCCCTGAACCCCTCAGATAGGTTGGGACAGGATCGTGCCCACGTCTAAAAGGGAAACCGGGGATGCGTCCACTATGTGTAAACTGAGCTGTATTGGCAATCATTAATACTGGACGAGAGACTGCGCCTTAAGACTAGGGTGAGGTACTTTTTCATGGGAGACCTGGGATGTTTCACATAGTGGGGCATCCCAAACTGGGTTTCCCCCTGAACAAAAATCCTGGGTTTTGTTCTGCTTTAATGCAGATACAATAGCAATGACCCCCCTTTGCTCCCACTTGTCACATACTGCTTCATTTATACTCATGACAAAGTGTCTAGATATCTAGCAGAAACAGGAAATGAAAGTTTCAAACCTTAATAATTTTTAGGGGATCGTTTTTTCTTTTCCAATTGTTTTAGTATACCGATTTAAAAATATGCAGCAACTGGAACCAGGTAGGTGACTTGCACTGCAACTGTTAATTGGAAAGCCTTGCAGCAATGCAAGCTAAGTGAAATGGCGCTAAAGGCAAGGATAATGTAAAACACAAATTACACAGCCCCAGGTGAATGGCAGATAGCAGCTCTGCCAGAGGAACTGCATTCCCTGCTTGTTCTTACATGCTCAACACGCTCATAGCTGAACTGGCAATGCTGCTACAACATGACTAGTCCGGGTATCTAATATGCTGAGAAAATACACTTCTGAGCTCTAATGAAAATGATCTCCATCAAACTATAAGTGACAAGACATAGAGAGACCAAAAGATGTACTGCATATATCAGGGTAAATATATGTGTATATTAGCCTGTCTGTCCAACTAGGAACCATAAGTTCTCCATCAGACATCTGTCAGAAAGTGTTCTAATGTCTATTGTCGAAGTTGCAAAATGTTCTTTTTATTGAGATTTCACAGAAAGTCTAAGATCAGTTCTAGAATGATAGATCAAGGGTGGTATCCTACTCAAGGTACTAGAAGATCTCTGTAAGACTGGCTTACAATCTACGCGACACAAGGGGGTGTTCTGAGGCTGCAGAAATGTGATGGGGTAGAGGTCTGTGAAGGCTTAGTCATCCAATTCATCCAAGCAATTTGACTCTTTTTCTTGAACACTCTTTTTCTTGAACACTGCACAGTCATCAAAGAGGAGCCTTGATTCAATAGCATGTTCAGGGCCGTTTCTATGGGCGGGCTCTGGGTGCCAAGGCCATTGTCTATGTGCCTTTATCCCAGCCATCCTGCAGATGATAACGTGTCACTGTTAGCCCTCGTTCACACCTGTTTGGTACTACATGCATTTCTGTGTTTGCGGCAGACGCAGCGTCACTGCAAAAAATATCCATCGATGGCACCTCTTACCTCCGGTGCGACAGAGAGGGGAAAAACTTGGCCCCTTGAAACAGGGATATTATAACTCACAGGCGCAAACGCGAAAGCAAATAAAAATGCAGATAAAAACGCAAAAGCAAAGCTGACAGGACAGGTGTGAACATAGCCTTAGTAGTGCTGCCCATGACCCAGGCTCCTCATCCTCCTATACTGGGCTCAGTCATTGGGAGGGGGCGCTGCATGCTGCAAAGTTAGTAGCAGAGTATGGCCATATAGTAAGCTATGTGCACACTTATTAGTTCTGCTAAGCCATTTAATGATGACGTTACAGATGTTTAATGGTGGATTTTAGCTGCGATAGTAATGCATTTGCTTTGTGTTTTTGACAGAAACATGTATTTATTTGCATAGTAAGTTGTTTTTTTCTGAGTGTCCGTGTCCCTATGTTGCCAACACAAGGGTAATGCACTGTGTGTTTCCATAGACTTCTATTGACCTGTGCTGGAGTTGCAATAAATATTAAATATGTTGCATGCAACATTTTCGCGGCACAAAGCACAAGACAAAACAAACTGCATCTGTGAACAGGCTGATCGAAAATAATAGGCACCGCAAAACAGTGGTATGAACAGAGCTTTAAACTAGACAAAACAGCCATTCGCAGTTGGGAAAAAAAAAAGACTCCTCAAAACACCCTTTCCCCATTGGCATGCACAATACGGAATCACTGCCAGCATTAACATTTGCTCCAGTATCCACTCAAAGTTGAAATGCCGCCTCACTAATTTTTCCAAGTTGCGGCCATCTTGCAGAATCCAAGAGGCTTCCTTTCCCAGCATCCCACCTGTGCTGCGGTCTGGATTTAACTGACATAACCCACAATACATTACAGCAGGAAACCCAGCAGCACTTCCTCTTTGCAAGCTACCTGCAGCTCCATAGGATGACATTAAGGCGACTGAAAATTGACAAGGAGTTACAAAAAAAGGTAAATTAATTTTTATGTGCAGCAATCTGAATTAACTGGGCACTGTTTCTTCTATGGGTGTTGGTCTGGTTTAAGACTGGCCTAACAAGGTTTTAGTCTTTGGGAGACAAACCCTACCACTGCCTCCCCACTACACAGACCTGGCTCCTCACCTACCAACTAAATATATTCTGCAGGCCCACAGTCAGCCAGGCTCTGTGGTGATTCCCAATTTTTTCTACAGGCACAACCAGGGTCGGACTGGGATGTTGTGGGCCCAATGAAACAGATTCTGGGAGCCCACTCTACAGTTACAGGCAAATATGACTTGCTTATTTTCAGTGCTTATGCTACAAAGGCATTATGTGAACAGTACATGTGTATTACATACTGGTATCATAAAAAATGGACAGCATAATAATTATTATCACACACTGCTCCATCTGTGCAGGATCCACTGAGCAATGGAGCTGTATAGCAGGGCTTAACTATAAAACGGCTGACCATTTTGTACTCAAGTGCTAGGGTTATCATTGCCATGCAAACCTGGGCATCCAGGGTAAGTAAGCCATTTTGGCAACGAGGGCTCACTAAGGGCCCCTAAGTTCAGGGGTGCACCAGAGTTTTTTTTTGGTGACCAGAGCCTGGGCACAACATGATTTGCATTGCATTACCTCTTAAAAGAGAAGAACAGCCCATAAACTATCTACTACCATGTAATAAACTTGGTGAAATAAATGGCTCCTTTAGGTCCAGATAATATTAAAATCGGTGAAAACAGAGCAGTTGTGCAATCTTTCTGCTTATCTTTCCACTGTCGCCACCCATTTGCCTCATTCACCCTTCCCTCCCTGCATTAACCTGCATTACGTAACCCCAGGCAATACTGAATCATACAGCCCTGTAAGATCATGTTTTCTCTGTGGAAATAAAAGTAAGTGCTTTGAGCACTGTGCATCACAGATTTTCTTTTTAAATTATTTAAATTTGTCACAGATTTTTATGCTTTTTTTTTAGACCTCATCTACTAAAATGTTCAATCATTTACATTCAGCCTCACAGCAGCAGTCCAGAACTACAAGTAACAGCATGCCCTGGTATACATAGTTTAATTCCACGTCAGGGTTTATAGTAGACTCTGCCCGAGTATCCAAACAAATGGGGAGGTCATGCTGGGGCCTGTAGTTACATGACAGCTGTAAACCTAAAAAGGAAGAAATGTGGAAAAGCAGACAGCATTCGGGTTCTTCTGGACCTTATCCGGCACTGAGAGGCAAGGGGATTTAGGTCTGCTTTAGATTGAAATCAGGGGCAAACACAAGGGAAGAAATATGTATTTTAGAAGTCTTCAGATGTGCCTCCTTCTGTGGAAAGTAAGTCTTCTTTATGCCCCAGTGAACTATTATAACATAATTTTAGCTCTCACTCAATTCTAAATGACAGCAGCTTCTTTTGACAACCAGAGAGCCAGGTATGTTGGGATATGCTCCCATAATGCTAAGCTAGAGGAAATCTTTCTGTGCTGTTCAGCTTCATTTTAAATAAAGTACAGCCGCCAAGAGTTTAAGGGATAATTAATTTAGCTGGTAGTATTTTAATGTGACACCTAGACAGGGCCATTTATAGAAAAAATGTGGCCCCAGGCAAAATTAAAAATGGGGCCCCACGTTCTAAAACATAACACTATGCCCAGTGCCTATAATCCCGTCCCACATGCTCAGGTCCTAGACAGCTTTGCTATTTGCACAGTCCTTGCTGTTCTCCAACCATGTAACCAGTCACTGGAGCACACAGCCAAAGGGAAGGCGCATGCGCCTACAACTCTAGTCAGCTGGCTTAGCCGCTCATTCATATGCGTGGCTGAGACAGAGGATTGGAGGAGTGGAAGTCAGATGAGAATCATGGCCAATCATTCCCAACAGTTTCATGCCTGGTGGTGTCCCTACTCTCATCTCCTACCCAGCTGCCAGTGTCCTCACTCATGGGGGTGGACATCTTCTTGGAGCACCTGCTGTAGCCCATTCTGTCAGCTGAAATATAGACACCAGCTAATTTTGGCACTGACACCAAAGAAATTTGCTCTTCTGTTAAGTTAATGGCCAGGTGGCAACCCTAGCAACAGCCAAGGGTCCTCCAAAGTCCTGGAGGCCCCAGGCAGCTGCCTGGTTTGCCTACCCAAACGCCTTCCCTGCCCCCACCTACCCAAACGCCTTCCCTGCCCCCAGATAGGCAGTTTGTGGTCATCTGGTTGTGGTTTAATGGACTTCAGCTTTACAGCTGGTGTCTGTGACTGTGGGGCAGCCAGGATATTCATGCCACTTTATCACCCATACCCCCTATGGCATACTCGCTGTCTAAATAACCCCCAGAGCAGCAATTTGTACCAATGAAAGGGGGGACGGGAAGCCACTGCATACATTTTCACACCTCCAACAGTCAGAGACATGTGTCACTGTGGTGTGCAGTACTTTTCTGTTTCCCCTGTCAGTGGATAGCTTACAAGGATTGGCAAATATAGCTGCAGGCAGCAGGCATCCCATTAGGTGATGCAGCATGGTGAACGTCCTCTGCCAGCCCCACACCACAGATGAATGCAGCCTCCTATAAGGGTGTGTGGAAATCTATGACACATTTACTAGTTTACAAAGACGTACTGTGTAGCTGAAAACAGTCATCAATAAGGAAGAAACACGCGCCTGGAAAAACAGCTCTGAGGATTTCGATGTTCCACATCTAGTCATCTTCCATGGGAAAATAAAAAGCATACCCAGAGAAGTCTACACAGAGAGAGACTGATCGATGGCTTGCAGCTTCGGTGATGTCCCCCAAAGCTAGCGACTCGCTCAGTGGAATGCATTCTAAATAGAGCCTTTCACTAGAAAACCCCATTCTTAATAATACTCAAAAGTATTCCACCCACCGCCCCGACCAGCTTTATTTGCCAAGAGTAATGTTTCTCTACAAGCTATTAATAGCCCTCTTCTTTGGCTTCTGTGGCATATTGTATAAATCCTGGATGCAATTATAAGCCAACTGCGGCTTCAGTGCAAGAAGGGGAAAACACCAAAATATGCAGAATGTTTAACACAAGCAGACATTCCAGAGATAATCCGCAGTGTACAAATTCAGTATTATTCTATTCCGTGTGCATACATGCATCTAACTCTACACACATTACACAAGAAGAGGCTGTCTGGGGCTCTATGCGGAGCACTGCTCCCCAACACCTGCAGGAGGAGTGGGACGTGGACCCAACAATCAGATAAGAGGGATCATCTGTGGGGAACAAAAGGGGAGTATAGCGTTTTTATGATGGACATTGAAGTTCTTTTATACCCCGAACTACAATTTAGAGGTTTAGGTTAAAAAAGGTGGGGCAGGAAATACATTTAATGGGAGGAAATTGTGCAACAGGTCACTAAAATGTCAACTAAAAAGTGTGTGCAGGCGTATAATTCGGTAAGATATTGCAGTACACTACATAAAACGAAGTGAGCCAAAAAAAGACACAAGTGGGTTTCCCTAAAAATAAATGTAGATTAAAGCCTGGGATTCATGATTTGTGATACCTGGCAGTGTAAAAATAAAAAGGAAGCCCGAGATAGTTACCAACTTCTAGGTCCAGCAAAGCAAGCAGGCGGCAGTGAAAACGCATCCTTTACTTCTCTCCACATAGTCAGTGGTGTCTGGAGCACAAGCTATTTTCAGAAGCTGCGGACTTATGGAAGCACATTAGCTGCTTCACTGAACCCAGCAGTGGGTAAGTAAGTATTTTAGCCGGTTCTTGCCTTTAATTTTACACTGCAGAGAAACCCACATTGGGATCAACCTAGGGAGTGTGTTAAAGTGATATTGCAGCAAATTTGGCACTGTCCTAAACGTTTTTCCGATTTTAAACTGAAGCAAAAAGAGCTGAGATATCGGGATTTACAGGACCAGCCAATGACATTCTTTTTCATCCTGTCCCCCAATCAGCTCAGCAGAGCGGGACAGGATTGCTGGTCCCTCCCTCTTCCTGCCCCTCCCTCCTTCTCCACCTTCCCTCCAGATTCATTACATTACTGTCAAGAGCATTATGCTGATTATTATGCAGCATCACAGATCCAAGGGCCATGTCTACTTTTTTTAAACGAGAAATCACGAGCTGAACCTGTGAACCCCGGAAATTCAGCCATTTCTTCTTCAATTTAAAAATAGAAAACAGTTAAGGACAGTGCCAAATGTAGCCCGACACAATGATGTAACAATTAAGTTTGCGCTTTCAGAACCCCTTTTGGCTGAATGGATCAGTCATTTGAAACTGTACCTAAGGCGAAACAAAAATCTGTTATTTTCACTATCCCGGGTTTTTCTTCTATTTGTCATTTTCTTCTAGTTTATTGCAAAGTCAACTGCCTGAAAAAAAATTTCTGAAAGACATTTTACTTTTACTGCCTGTGTGAAAAGGTAAAAACTGAAAAAGGCTGAAATGTTACCTTTGGTTACATGGTTGACTGGCAGCATGAGGTGCACAATATGTGCATCCACCACTGAAATGCTATCATTGTTGGATGTTGACATGAGCTGTTGGCTGTTAGGCACAGTGGTAGTAATGTTGGGAAGGTTGCCTCCCTGCCACTGAGGAATTAATTTGTAGTTAGTGATGAGAAAACTTTTCAGTGATTGGTAAAAGGGAGACCCAGAACGTGCTTGAAGAACAAGCTTGAAGAGTTCTGGACAGATGTAGTCCCCAAAGCATAGCTTTTATACTGGGCCTTGGGCCTGACAGAGTATGCGGACCAGTGCCCACCCACTGGCTGGTTCCATCTGAAAAGAGGTCTTGGAAGTCATACTTAAATCCTAAACCTGCTCTACATTCCAGCTTTGGAACCTACCGGGGGTCTGAGAGACTATCAAGCCTCCCCTGTGCTCTTCACGTTAGAAGTAGCCGCAACAGCGGAATTCAGGTCTAGGACCTGTCCTCTCACCCACTGGAAGGCATCCCAAAAATGCATCCCGATGCGTGCGTTAAAGCAGCAAGGAAACAAGAGGACTTCAGCTGGCAGGACTCAATAATGTAATCAGTTTATTTTTTCTCAGACAGGGTCTTTAGACACACAAGTTTATGTTAGTGTGGCCCAAGTCACATATAGTATAAAGCCACATTCCTGCATTTGATCTGTAGTTATGCATCTTCACTGCTAAAGCTTTGCAGATGAGATAAAAACTTGGAAAATACCTTTGTATGTTGATGATTTCACCAAGCTCCCAGCTATTCTTTCATGGAGCAATAAGAAGCAGAACGCTTTATAATCCTTTTGCAATCGAATCCTACAGGTAAGAAAAGATAAAAAAAACACTAAGTATACAGATGACAAAACTTCAGCCACCAAAAATGTAGCATGGTACAGGTAAAATTAAAACTATTTGGATCTTGTTAAAAGTTATAAAGGTTTGAAGCAACTACTTCCTGTTTCAAGAATAAATCCTGACTCATTGTCATCAAATAAGAGGTTGGGCTGAATGAGTCATGGGAGAGCTTCTGTCAGCGTGCTGGGCATTTACATCTTATGGTCCAATGTATATAGTAGGTAAGCATTACCACAAGAGAAGGCTGCAGATCCTGTCTCACCATCATCACAGTATCCACAGTCTGTATCAGGCTTTTAAGTTTACCCCCACTCATGTTTGCACCTAGCAGGCATGGACTACAAGCCCCAACATGGCATACCTTATGTAGGTATTTTGGAAGAAGAGACTGTGAATCCAGCAATGATGGAACTGGACCCCCAGGCAAAAAATCAAAGTTTATTAAATTGCTCCCCTAAACCCCCCTCTCCCAAGCAGATGTTGCATGTTCTATGCTACTGAACTGCATGGGAACAGCAATCTTGCCACAATTCTGAAAGGCCTGCTTCTGAAAAACCCAGTCATTCGGTCATAATTACCCTAAATCACTTTGAAACAATGCTTTCTTTCTAGCTAGAAGTAAAAACCATGAGCTGCAATGACTCGTTACTGCACAGAAAGCTCTTAAAACATTGTATCAACAATGTAAACAACTGTTGCAATGCTCTGCTGCAGCTGAGGCCATTTACTTACATTGACACATTGTTACATTCATCCCCTCCAGTTGATTTATTGTGTGTGTGTGTGTAACATAACTAAGACATGCTGATCCCTTTTCTGGGGTAAATATCTCTGTCAGTTTGGTGTGGGCTGCTGACTGTCTGTCTTGCGTGGAGATACATTATTACACATTATTACACAGACATATTGCAGCAATGCTGATCTTCAGTGCAGCCAGCGAAAGAAGGATTTTTATCTCCTTATAACCTTCTGGGGGAAACACATAAAATCTCTCTGGGTGGTTGGGCTGAAGAATGCTCCCAGCTCAACTACAGTGTGTCCGTGTACTAGCAAAGGCTCTCCCCCATGCCCTCATACATGCTTATGTCTAAGCAGGGCTCAAAGGTGTGATACAAGATGGATGCTCACTTGCAACTCTAAGAGTGCAGATCTTCCACATCTGTATGCAAGCCCTCTCAAACAGCATACACCACTGATATTAAAAGGGTGGGCTTTAGTAGAGCAAATGACTAAACTTCTTGACGGGAGGTACACTTTAAATCTTCTTTGTCCTTGTATATAAAACAGTCACATAAAGACAAAAGCCGTTGTAAGCTTTGGAGGTATAGGAGGAGGAGAAATAAGCTGCAAATATTAAGAGTGGTTTTTGATTTTGGAACCCAATAAACCAATATAGGATTCCCTTTTCCTCAACCAGTAACTGACACTACTACAACATGCAAACAGCATTGGTGGCATGGAGTGTGCCCCCTCAGCACACCAGCCCATCTAAATCTAAAGATAGTCATAAGTACAGCAACATCACTCAGACAGGGAAGTTATTTTGTCCTTTATACACCCCGCGCTCATTACATGTTTCTCCACTCATCTAGATACAAAATTCAGCATATAAATCTCCTAAAAGCACAACTCGATGCATAAAGAAAATAATAAAGCTATTGTATACAGAAGCTTTACTGGTAAAACAGACAGGCCTACGCTTTGCCTCCTATGACCTTTCCATATTTAACCTTAACCCTAATATATATATATATATATATATATATATATATATGCTTAAAAACACATGCAAATTTTTTTGGATCAAGAACATATCACAGTTAACCTTTTACACATCCATCAACAAGCCTTTGTTGAAACTACTTTAAAGGTTAACCTACGCATACTATGCATCTAACCATGAAAGACAGTCCATTCAATGGCAAAAATAAGGAAGCGAGGTCACCTGAAGCCTGTTTCATGTGCCTCTCCTCCAATTTCTGCAGGGCAGGGATACTATAGAAGGGCTCCAATCAATTCCATTCCTCCACGACCACCATCTACTGGTAAAGTGGTTGCACAGCCACCACTGTTCCCCAGCATGCCACAGGGCTGCACTGAAGGACAGGGGTCGCCATGAGACCACGTTATGGAAACTAAAGGAGGGGCAAACATTGGAGACCTTTGAACAGCTGCTATTCAGGGACGGCTAAGGTGGGGAGGGGTGGAATTGGGCTAAGAATTTAGCAGGATGTCAGCGTTTAGGAAAGGCCAACATCGAACATCGAAAAAGGTCTGATGTTCCTCTTCAAAGGTTTCAACTCTCCTGCAGTAAACAGTTTGCGTTTTTCCTGCTTCCATTTTATTGCAGTCCCCTGAGGTGGACAATTAGACAATAAGAATGTGACCCTTAGACCCAAAAGGTTGTGGACACCTGAGCTATACCATCTAGAATGCATGCTGTAACCAGACTCCTGATATTTATTAGTCTTACAGGCCCCATCTCTCTCCCACTACTTTATTAAAGACAGAACAAAGTCCAACGCAGGAGCAGAAAGCCACCAATAAATCTATAAATGATAAATCTAGCATGGGAACTAAACTCTGTGGGATTGAGCCTGCTGGCTGGAAGGTAAGTCCCATTTATTATTTTTTATTAGCCTAGACTGTCCCTTTAATGGAACATCTACAGATACACAGAGTACAATATCTGCAGTGACCCATGGCTTGTTACTTCAATAGATTTGTTTCTTATCTTTGAAGTATGTATACACTGCAGTAAAATGCGAGTTCCACATTATTTCTCATCCTCAGCCTAGCTGCTGACCCTTTTATCTGTGAAGACACAGGAAGTACTCTATCTTACTTTAAATAACGTTCTTTTTCTGGGTCCCCCGAGGACTGTGCAGATGCTCCGGTTTCTAGGCATGCATAGCACAGAGAATGTCTATGCTAATGGGTAGATGAGAAATGTATAGGTCTACGAAGATGACTTAATCAAAAATGAACCGAAGATGCTAAAAAGTCAACACAACCATCAAACATTCATGGATTGCCTTGTCATCAAATCCACACATCTGCAATATTTATGTTGTAGCAAATAAACATAAAAGATTTTTAATATTTATGCAGTGTGTATCGGTTACATTGCAATCTAGAATAGCATTAGCGACAGAAATGACAGGATCGAGACCTTTAAATATGTGAAAGGATTGAAAATAGTTTAGGAGGAATGTGTTTTAGGAAGAAACTTAATGAAAAAGCAAGAGGGAAGATCAGAAAAGTTTATTTTACTGAAAGAGTAGCAGATACATGGAACACATTTCTAGTAGAGGAAAATCTGGTTATGGGTTATTTCCAGATATAGATTTGGGAACCAAAAATCTCTAAATCGACTACAATTAGACGTGAATGGATCTATTGAAATGTCTGCAGCCAATAAACTTGTTCCCCGCTTAAGTGTCGTATTGTTTCGGCTGATAAACAATTAGCTGACAAATCTTCCACTTACATACGGGTTGTACATTCTTTCACTTGCCCAACAATAGGTCAATTTATCTGTTCATAGAAATGGGCAACGAGTGAATGTAAACACGCCTGGGATAAGCACACATCTATCCTAAGATAAAGAGAACATCCACACATAAGGGCAGACCAGATGGACGCATGTGGTCTCCTTCTGCTGTCAGTCTACGTTTCTATGAAATATAGTAATGCAAGAACAGTGCTTAGTGGGGATTATAGGAGGCGTGCCCAAACTGTCTCATCTTGTAAGCCACTTTATTGCTGAGAGATAGTTATGAAAGGAGTGGTTGCTGTAATGCTCATTTACAGTATTTTCCCCCTCAGCACTGAAAACATACTATGTGCTTGCAGATCCCCTGCCATGGGGTCCCCATAAGAAAAGATGGTCAGACAGAGAAGCATGTTGGCATACCTTATTTCTTAAAGTGGCCCAAAATAAAAATGGCGCCCTGGAGTGGTGAACACTCAGCAACCTCACGGACGGTAACATGGGACACATGACGGTTGCTGCAGCACACTAGGCAAGTATTATGCCCAATTGATAGGCTTTTGGGAATGTTTCAGTAAGGTTGTAAAGAAAACCCTTCTCGTATTAGTGTCTTTTCCCCATGCTCTAACCATTATTTTTTTTTTGCTGTTCATAAATTGTGCAAAGACACAGAAAAGCAAAGCCCCCCCAGACATGCAACATGGTGGTGTTCCACACAGTGGGATACAGAACGGACTACCTCTTAGTGCATAGTACATAGCTGGGATTTTAACTACAGAGAAGAAGCTAGGTCTCGGTGTCAACAAGTTGAGGCAGCAGCAAAGCAGGGTGGATTAGGTGGCCGTTTTGATTTTATACTTAGCTGGTACAACCCCTTTAAGATTTGCACTTTGGTCTTTTTTTATAATTAAAGTGCAAAGCAGAGCTTTCTACCCATAATCTGCCAGCCGCAGAGTAGCCACACATTTTTTTATTGTTCCAAATGACCCGTCCTGTCTGATCATAAACTGCATTTATTCACCAAAGTCTCTTTTTGAGTTAACAAGTATTTTGTTCAGAATGGATCATTGTTGCTTGAGCAGATTTTATCAATGTATAAAACATGATCACATTTTTTTTCTCAAGAAATGGACCATGTTTTGGCAGATTACAAATCTTGTAGAATGAAAATTATTTTTAGGAGCAAAATGTGAGAGAGTATGGTGTTATTCTGCAGGGGAGTGGTGCGAGTCATGGAGGATATATCCCCTGACTGTACAGTGACTAACCATAACTGTGGGGGCAGGAAAATACAGGAAGCGCATAATTGCTCCTTAGTTAAACACAACAATTATGTCACATTGCAACAGCTGTACAGCGTACTGGCAGTTCTCCCGCTTATCTTCCTCTTTGGAGAATAAAAGAAAAAGAAGAAACAAGCCTTTCCAAACTCCTCTTCCGACTTCTCTGAAAATTAGAGTCCTGGCAGAGATAACATCCCAGTGGAGTATGTTACGCGCTTCCTATATTGTTCATGTATTTCCCTGGCCACTGAATTAGTTATATACTGGTAGAGGCTCACAGAAATTCTCAATTACATCCCCAAAGAGGCCACGGTGGATATGGAAGATGAATAATCAGCCTCATGAATTTAAATTGATTGTCCAAGCAAAAACAAAAAGCATTCAATACTCTCGTTTTGTACCCCGCAGCTGCTTCATCCCACCATCTTCTGGCCTGAACAAGTTTTTCCTAGGAATCTGTGGGCCTGGGTGTAGGTTATAATCAGTGATCCGGTGGGGTACTACTCACTTGGGGGTCAGAATGTTGGCTGTCCGGGTCAGGTAGGTAGGTATACCTACCTATAGTCCCGCACAACAGAACAGCCCTATCACAAGAGTTTGATACTTACCTCTAGAGATCCAAACTGAGCTACCCACCTGGCTGCCTCCGCACATCACTCACGGTGACTGGCCAAACCCACTCCATTCATTTCAATAGAGGGGGTATGTCATGGGCTGGCACACCCCATCCATTGAAGTGAATAGAGAGGACACGCCCAGTCACCATAATCCCGGTCACCGGGATGGCGGGGATGAGATCGCAGATGGCGGTTAAACAGCCAGTATCGGGCGAATATGCTACATGGGACTATAGGTGAATATACATTTTTTTGGGACAGAACAGGGACTTTAAATGCCTAATAATGTATTATCATGTATACATGTATATTGTTTAACCCTTTAACCGCCAGCCCACCTTGAGATTTTGTCACCCTTTGTTGCCAGATTATTTTGCACTATTTTGCGCTCCCCATGTTCAACTGTGATTTCTGAAGGGATTTCCAGGGATTTCCCAGGAAAGTGATATATTGTTTTTTTTAGCAGAGCCTGGGCTTTAACATGAAATGTTTTGTTTGTCATTTTATAAGTGTATTCTCAATATTTTTTTTTTTTTTTTGCACAATTTCACCCAAAATGATTTTTTACAATTTGTAGTGTTTTTTGGAATTAAACAATTTAAGTTTGTCAATAAAATCTTATTGCATGTGAAACCCCAATTTCTCCCGGTTACAGCGGTACCACATATGTATAGGTAGACACCCTTTCCTGCCCAGGAGACTCCCCCAAACTGAAACAACGCTTTAGGAGATTTTGAGATAAAATACAACTATGCAATGCAATATGCGCACCTTGCAGTTTTTCAAGAAAAACAACCCTTTACATTTGAAATACCCCCCACAAGCTATATATTCCCTAAAAGTACACACCTCAGACTTTCTAGGCGTACCAGACTTGTTGACATGGGTGCAGTTTTCTGGAAGTAATCCCTCAATGTATTCTTTGGTTGCACAGGGTTTCCCTAAAAATTAATAAAAAAGCAGAATCAAAACCACATTTTCCTAAAAAAAACCAAACCAGAAAAAAACTGAAAATCTGAAAAAGCAACATCCCCCAAACAGAATGATACCCAACATGCATAGGTTCTGTCAAGGAAAGAGTTGCCAAACACACCAAAGTAAAGCATGCGCATAACAGTAATTTTACTTCAAAATTTCAGCTCTGCAGACAAAGTGCGCACCTTGTGCTTTTTCTACCAAACCAACCCTTTACATTTGGAATATCCCCCATAAACCATATATTCCCTGAAAGTACACATGTTAAGCTTTCTAAGCGTACCCAGCTTGTTGTAGTGGGCTCATCTTTCTGGAAGTAATATCTCGAAGAATTCTTAGGTTGCACAGGGTTTCACAAAAAAAATTATAAAAAAGCAGAAAAAAAAACCCTTTTCCTAAAATATCAATATGCAAATAAGAAAAAACAAGCTAAATCTGAAAGCGCAAGGTCCCCCGAGCAGAACAATACCCAACATGCATAGGAATCTTTTGACTGCCAGTCTATTTGAGATTTTGTCACCCTTTGCTGACAGGATATTTTTCACCATTTTGCGTGATGTTTAACTGTGATTTTTGCAGGAATTTCCAAGAAAATGACATATTTTCTTTTTGTGGCAGAGTTTAGGCTTTAACATGAAATGTCTTGCTTGTATTTTTTCTACTTTTTAATATTTTTAAATAAATAAGTAAAAAACAAAATTAAAAAAGATATTTTTTTTAAATTGTCTCCTTTATTTTAACAAAAACATTTATTTTATTAAAGAAAACCATATTGCATTTGGAAGCCCCATTTCTCCCGATTACAATGATACTACATATGTATCGGTAGCCCCCCGTACCTGTCCAGGTGACCCCCTAAACTGAAAAGAGCACTTTATAACATTTATAAATAAAATACAACTACTATCCACATAATAAAGGGTTAAATAAAAAAATTGGTGTGGGGTCCCCCTTCAAAGGGGGGGTTAATGGCAAGTCACCCACTAGCCGCAGGTGACTTGCCAGACCCAGAGCCTTGTGAACTGGTATAGGGGTCTCATAGATCCCTTACCAGTTCACAAAGGGTTAAAAGTAAAAACAAAACACACACAGAGACACACTTTAAAAATAACTTTATTAAAAAAATATATTTTTTTATCATTTTTTTTAATACTTACCTCCCATCCATCCCTGTGTCCCACGCTGATCCTGCTGCTGCTGGAAGCCTTTTATACCTACTGGGTTACAGGTAACATAGGGTTAATTAAAAAAAAAAAATGACATAGGGTCCCCTCTCCCAGGGAGGGGGGCTCCATTTTTTGGGGGGATTTTTAAGGGTTAAAACCCTTAAAAATCCCCCCAAAAAATGGCGTGAGGTCCCCCCTACCCAGCGTAACCAGCCTGTGACCAGCTATGGGGGCTTGTAGAACAGGGCGCAGGGGCCAGCTTTAGTGGCCCCTGGCCCTGCAGGCTACAAGCCATCATAGCCTAGGGCCAAGGCCCTTTGGCCCCCCCCCCCGGGCTTTGGGGAGGCAGGTAATTTGGGGGGCCAGGGGTTAATGGCAAGTCACCCGCTAGTCGCAGGTGACTTGCCAGACCCCCGAGCCTTGTGAACTGGAATAGGGGTCACATGGACCCCTTACCAGTTCACAAAGGGTTAAAAGTAAAAAAACACACAGACACACTTTTTAAAAATATCTTTATTTAAAAAAAAAATGTTTTTTTAAAATTTTTTTTTAATACTTACCTCCCATCCATCCCTGTGTCCCACGCTGATCACTTAGGCTTCTGCTCTCCTGCTGCTGCTGGAAGCCTTTTATACCTACTGGGTTACAGGTAACATCGGGTTAAAAAAAAAAAAAATAATAAAATGACATAGGGTCCCCCCTCCCAGGGAGGGGGACCCCATTTTTTTATTTTATTTTTAAGGGTTAAAACCCTTAAGAATCCAAAAAAAAAAATGGCGTGAGGTCCCCCCTACCCAGCGTAACCAGCCTGTGACCAGCTAAGGGGGCTTGTAGAACAGGGCGCAGGGGCCAGCTTTAGTGGCCCCTGGCCCTGCCGGCTACAAGCCGTCATAGCCTAGGGCCATGGCTCTTCTGCCCCCCCCCGGCTTTGGGGAGGCAGGTAATTTGGGGGGCCAAGGGTTAATGGCAAGTCACCCGCTAGCCGCAGGTGACTTACCAGACCCCCGAGCCTTGTGAACTGGTATAAGGTGTCTCATGGACCCCTTACCAGTTCAGAATGGGTTAACAGTAAAAAAAAAAAACAAACACACAGTTTGCAAATAACTATTAAAAAAAAAAAATGTTTTTTTACTTTACTCACCTCCGATCTTCATATGCAGTGTCCTGCGGCGATCTGATTGATGCAGGTGACAGCTGGGCAGAGAAGGGGGGAGGCAGGCGATTCGAGGATCGCCTACCTCCCTCCTTCTCTGCCCAGCCGTCACCAGCGTCTGACAGCTGAACTGCTGGGTGCCCCGATGACACCTGGCAGTGACGTCGGGGGACGGGGCTAGAAGTAAAGATGATGGTGGCGGCTATCGGAGATCCGAGGAGGAGGGCTGTTAGGCCCCCTCCAGAAGATGGAAGAGCGGGGGGGTGATCGGAGCCCCCCCCCCCCGTGAAGAGGAGAGCCGGCGGGAGCTAACAGGCACACAGGTGAGTAACTATTTTTTTTTTTTTTTTTTACAGATAATTCCGGCGGCTGCTGAAACAGGGGGGCACCCTATTTTGGGCACTCCCCTGCAGCCGGAGGAGCCCCAATTGGTGATCGGAGCCCCTCTGGCTGAAGAGGAGACGCAGCCGGATCGAACGAGGGGGTCAGGTAATTGACTTTTTTTTTTTACTTTTTCTACTAGCAGGGGGGAAAGTCAGGCACGTAAAATTTACGTGGCTGGCGGTTAACTGCAGGGGAGGCAGCCACGTAAATTTTACGTGGCTGGCGTTAAAAGGGTTAAAGAGGACCAAAACCTTTTTGGCTTGGCTTTGGAGTCCACTGAGTGCAAAAAAAAAAAAAAAAAAACTATACTGCTTAACGGTTTCAAGACAAAAATAATATGGCAGAAGTGTTCAAAAAGAAGAACACAACAATTGTAGAGGATGGCCATGGCTCTGCTTACTTCCACAGAGTGTACAGTTGAAACGCTGCTTTGTATGATCTAGAACATACATAACTATTTTTATCATTTCTAAAAGTAGGAACATAAAAAAAAGGGGCACAAAATCTCCTCAGATATAACACTGATAAGCACCTCCCCCCCCCCCCCCACAGGGTGTCTCACTTTGCATGCTCATCAGAGCTATGCTTCAGAGGCTCTGCGTACGCACAGAGAGCCACAGAAACGGGACTGACCCATGTATGTGCAGTTTCACACTGTGGGTTCACCTGGCCCTAGAGTCCTTAAAGGTTTTGGTCTGCTTCAATGGCACAGCACATCAATCCAAAATAAAGTATGTGTCCTTACTGCATCAGCTCCTGCCAGTTCAGGGACACGTTCATGGTTGTGCTTCATAAAACAGTGTTCTTAATAAACCAATATGATCAGTAAAATTAAGTGATGCAGTTCAATTCATATTTAGTTCCACATCCAGATTGTTGGGTATTCTACCCACCCACACATTTATTTTCGTAGCTTACTTGATTTATAGCCAAGTTACGTACCAGTAAAATGAATAACAGCCATGTATTTCTTAAACGCAATGGTCAATATAGATGAGTTTCAGGGGTAGCTAGATGACACAGGTGTAAATAGTGCAAGTCTATATATCTATATATCAAAATCCTGGGTTTTGGTCCACTTTAATGTAGAATTTATTGAAACAAAAATATGCCTACAAATGTTTGTAGTAAATCTGCCACTAGGTCGGCCAGTTTTCCCTAGTCCCCTGCACCTTTAAGACCTGCAGAGCCACATGACTCAGAATACAATTACTAATAAAGGTGAAGCGGTGCCAATGCTTATTATGTCTAAGCATAACCAAGGGTGGAGGGCTTCCCGTAAAACGTATTGCGTTAGTGATGTACGATTGATACATGGATGTTTTATATCAGGGGGTGCTCAACTTTTTGACAAGCGCAGGCCACTTAAATTATTTAGAAGCTGGTCGTGGGCCAAAGTGAATAGGTTCAGATTTTATTCATTTGGAATAATATAATGAAGATTTTATACAACAATCCGGATAATCATTGACTCCACAAACTCTAAACATATGTGCTTTCAACACTTCATATGTAACAATCCCCATATGCTACCAATACACAGGCCAATTGACTTACCTCTGTGAATAAATGGGTCCATTAGTAATAGCCCCTTTCCCCATCGGTCTCGCATATTAACCATGATCCTAATACTCAACCCATCCAATCTCCCACTAATGCTAAGCATGCAATAATTATAGAAAAAATATTTTACCAAATTATTGTGACAAATATTTCACTCAGAGTGACGATGTGCCAATCAATGGCCCCACGTTCCTCCAAGCCACCATTGTCACCTCTATTTGCCAATGCCCTTTTGTAAAACTGAAATCGCTCATCCTTACAATTTAACTACTTTACACAGCTTTTTACCAATCCCACTTACCCCACAGCAGATCAGGGACCACATCAGATGGCTCTAAGGGCAACATGTGGCCCATGCGCCACAGATTAAGCACATGTGTTTTATATGAGTCCTGGTGGAATATTTAAAAAGATGATATAAAGATCTGGTTCTTATGCTCTGGGAACCGGTACACTTTATTACAAGTATCCTACTAGTGCCTGAGGCAAACCAATACAGGCTCTGAATTAAGGATCCATAGATTCAAAGCGGAGTGAACTAGCTTGGTTTGCCATTTCCGGGAAAAATCCAGGCTTTCCGTTATGGTGCTTTACTATACAAACAGTGGTTACATCAACAGTTCCGCATGTATTATAATTCAGCAGGGGGCACAGAGAGCTGTACCGCCCCGTCGGCTCAGGAGTTGACAGCCAGCAGAACTCCATGGTATTGAGCCTGTTTTTGTTCTCCAGCCTGGAAAGTCCCTATAACATATTTACACAAAATAGGAATGTTATTCTTGGCCTTATGAGTCTATAGTAAATGCCCCACCACAGTGTATCTCCAAGGCATTTTGGTGCTGCTACTGGGCATATGAAAGAAAGTAATAATTATGAGCTTGCGCTAATATACAAATGATAGTTTGCGGCACATTTGATTTGCTTTTGTGGTGTAACACCAACCATATTTAAAAAATGGGGTAACTGGCACCACCACGGTTTTTGTTACCTTCAATCCCCCCCCCCCCCCAGGGAAATCTGGGCCCCACGATTACCCCGTTCCGTGCTTGTGTCTACACATTTTGTTATATGCACTTGTGATTAAAGTGTACCAAGAATGAAAGAATTACCGGTATGCCAAAATGTTATTGTACAGTATGTAATGTGAGGACATTCCTACCCAGCAGATACTATTTATCTTGTTGCCAACGCACCATCAAATGACAAAATGACAGACTACCATAATTATCTCAGATTACTCCGATTACATACGCTGCACAGATATGTCACATAGGAAATAAAAATATGTCCTCTTGTGCTGCAATTGTTCTAATTGCTCAATGCTCCTTGTAAGCTATAGCCAAGTGTTTATGCCATCTCCCCTTACCTGAAGCTGTGTTCACACCTATTCAGTTTGGACTTGCAAGGGCCAATAGGTGTTACAGTACATTATGTGCATTTTTAATCAGAATCCAGGCAGGTGTGAACATAGCAAAACTGCACCCGGACTACAAATACATAGGTGTAAACCAAGCATTAGGTTCAGCTGTGAGGTTTCCTCTTAGTCAAAAAGTGGTAAGATTAAAAAGGTACAGTCCAGGCAAAAAAAGAAAAAAACATAGACCCCACCCACTTCTGCCTCACAGCTCCTTTACATAGGAGTGATATCCACCAGCTCCCAAGATCGAGAAGGCCTACACATCAATCTGGAGTCACAGAATGGGCACGCCAAGCATTGCAACCGGACGCTGCCAAGGAACTAGAATTAATCTCAGGATCAGGTGAGGATCACATTGCTGGATGTTAGCGTATCAATTGCAGTAAGTACTGTATAGTTAATTAGTTTAGTAAATTATAGGTCACAATTTCTGAACTCTTGGCTCCATCACCGCAGCTCACATACTGCTGTCCATAAAGTTAGACCATGCACTCCTTTTGTGCATCCCCCTCCGCAATACACGTGTTCCAAGAGGGAAGAATAGATATCAGTTTGTACGAGAGGTTTGGCCTTAGTAAATACAATTTCTTTTGAACTAAACATGAGTTAAAGAGGAGCATTGCAGGTATTGGGAAGTTAATAAAAATGCCCCAAACCTGGCTTGCTCGGCCACCCTGCCCCTCCGGTTTAACAATTTAAAATGATAAACGTACCTGTGCAGTCACATCATGCTCCAGCATTCCTTGGTCCTGCGCCGACTCCATCGGGCAGCCCCATCTTGCTCTGCGCCTCCCCTCAGATCTCGCGCATGCGCATTGTCACTCATAGACTGCAATGGCACTCTATGCGAATCCTGCAAGATTTGAAGAGCGGCGCGGGACATATGAAGAGGGACGGCGAAAGGTGAGTACAGCAAAGGCTTTGCAGCCTTCACTCTGGAAAGGCTAAGGGAGAGAGGGGGTGCAAATGGGCCAGGAATGTTGTCAGAAGTTTTAGATAATGCTGACATCTAAAAGGCAATGAGGGAGGGATGTTTTGAGAAGAACATCAGAAAAGGTCTGATGTTCATTTTAACAGCTGTCCAAGAAGAAGTATTCTTCAGAATTTACATTTGCCCTTTCCAAACTATAACCCATGAAACTCCGGCACCTGTGCCAACCCCCAGCCATCCCAATGCACTACCACATGACCAACATGTCCCCATCTCTGCAGAAGACTATTGGTGTCACCACTGGACCTAAGGTAAGTACTTATTTTTACATTCTGAAAGGAGAACTGCTTTAAGAAAGTTGTATATTTTAACTTAATTAAAAATGTTGTTAATGTGGAACACGGGGGGGGGGGGTTCTCCACCCCTAGATGCCCCCCCTGTGCGAAATCCTCTGATGCATGTCCCGACACCAGGCATTTCTTAATAGCAGACATTGCTACACAGAGCAGTGGCCTGCACATCACCTTGCAAGCCACTTTAACGTCAGAGTCTAGTAAAAGCTGAATGGAGTGCAAAGAAAAAAACTTTCACTTGCCCAAACCTATGGCTGTCATTGGCATTTCACGGTCTCGCTCCTGCCCTCTATTTAAAGCGAACCAACAGAACAAAAACGCAATTCTGTGAGTACTCACCTGTAGAATAGTTTTTTCTGGGAATCCATTCCAGACACTCCTTACACTTGAGATTACCTCCTTGCTGATTAGATGTGACTGCAAGACAAAAAAGGGCGCGGCCTCTCCCGGCCCCATAAGTAGCAGCTGCTTCCTAACCTAGATCAGTTACTTAAAAAGCAGTAAAACATAAAATAGAGGCAGGCCGGGAGGCCCTATATAGGAGTCCATGTTACTTCACACCGAACTCCGCCAGAATACTCTCAAAACAATAAATAATAAACGAGTAAATAAAGCTCTCTTTTTTTTCTTTTTTTTTTCATGGCAATGAAATAAATGGACTAACCATCATCAAAGAAACATCAAAAAATAGATCATGACCCAAAAACGGGTGGGCCGGAGTGTCTGGAATGGATTCCCAGAAAAAACAAAAACAAAGGTGAGTACTCACAGAATTGCGTTTTTTCTTCCAATCCATTCCAGACACTCCTTACACTTGGGATATCCAAAAGCAGTGCCATCTATGGGCTGGATCCCCAGCGCAGAACAGCAGGTAGTTCATTTCACTACTGCCTGAAGAATCTTTCGACCAACAACAGCGTCAGCTGAGGCTCTAACATCCACCTTATAAAACTTGGTGAATGTATGAACCGAAGACCAGGTGGCAGCTTTGCAAACCTGTTCCACTGAAGCCTGATGCTGAAAAGCCCAGGAAGCACCAATAGCCCTAGTAGAATGGGCTGTGACCTGAAAAGGGGGTTCCTTTCCCTTGGCCGAGTAGGCTTTTTCTACTGCCTGCCTAATCCACTTACTGACAGTGGCTTTAGCTGGCGGAAGCCCCTTTCTTGGCCCTTCCGATATAACAAAAAGAAAATCCGTCCTGCGGAAGGAATCTGTAGCTGTCATGTAATATTAATCATAGGTTCAAAAGGAGCACCCTGAAGAGCCGACAATACCAGATTCAAGTCCCACACGGTAAAATAGACTTGCACGGTGGACATGAGTGACTCCCTGAAAAAAAGTCTTAATGAGCCTATTGCTAGCGATAGACTTCTGGAAAAAAATAGATAAGGCCGACACATGCCCTTTTAGGGTGCCTAATTGTAGGCCCATTTCTAAGCCACCTTGTAGAAATTCTAAAATTCTAGAAATTGAATGCTTTCTGCATATAAAATTCCTAGTCTCACCAGGATATGAACACCCGCCAGACCCTGTAGTATATCATGGAAGACGACTTCTTCCGGGCCTGAATCATGGTATGAATAACCTTAGCCGATAAACCTCTCTCTGCTAAGATCGAGGTCTCAATAGCCAGGCCGTCAAAACCAGCATCTGTAAATTCGGGTGCCGAAGCGCCCCCTGTGTGAGAAGATCTGGATCGTCTGGTAGGCGCCAATGATCTACCGACATCTTTGTTACGTATGAAAACCAACTTCTCCTTGGCCAGCGGGGAGCCACCAGAATGGTTGGTACCCCCTCCTGAGCTATCTTTCTTAGCACACGGCTCAGGAGCAGGGGAAAAACGTACAGAAGCTTAAACCTTACCCAAGAGATTGACAGGGCGTCTGTTGCAATGGCCAGAGGGTTCCTAGACAGGGACATGAATTTCAGCCGATTGTGATTGTGCCTGGATGCAAAGAGATCCACCTCCGGACAACCCCAGAGAAGGCAAAGAGCTGGAAAGATCTTCTGACTGAGGGACCATTCTCCCCGCCGCAGTGCCTTCCTGCTCAAAGCGTCTGCCTCCTGGTTTTCTACCCGCGGGATGTAAACTGCCGAGATGCAGGGAACATTCTCCTCTGCCCAAATCAGAATCCGGCTTACCTCTTCTAGAGCACTCTTGCTCCGAGTACCCCCCTGATGATTGATATAGGCTACCACCGTCCGATTGTCCAACTGGACCTGGACAACCTGCCCCTTTAAACTGGGGGTCAGATACTGAAGCCTAGCCAGATTGCTCTTAATTCCAATATATTTATGGGAAGCTGATTCTCCTTCGACCCCCACTGTCCCTGGATCTTCTGGGTTTGCCAGATAACCCCCCCCCCCCAAGCCTGTGAGACTGGCATCCGTGGCAACGATCTGCCACTGCGGTGTCCGAAAAGACCTGCCTACACACAAATGTAGAGGGTCCAACCACCACAGGAGAGATTGCCTGGCCGAGGGCGTTAGAACAAAGACTTGTTCCACGACTGCGGGGCTCGATCCCAGCTTGCCAACAGATTCAACTGAAGAGGCCTCATGTAAAACTGGAGCCGAGGATATCCCGAATGGAAGTGCCACAAACTGGAAATGCTGGCCTTCCAGGGCAAACCTCAAGAATTTCTGATGATGAAAATCGGAACATGAAGATACGCGTCCCATTATGTCTATTGTAGTCATAAGATCTCTGGGCTGAATGGACGTTACCGCTGACCTCAGAGTCTCCATACGGAAATGTTTCACCCCGATATACTTTTTGAGACCCTTTAAGTCTAAAATGGGACGAATCGAAATTGGGAATCGTGAACAGGTTGGAGTAAAACCCCTGACCTTCCTCCTGAAAGGGTACCTGACAAATTACCCCTTTTTGAAGAAGATGCTGAACAGAGGCTCTCAGGGCATCTGCCTTTGACTGGTTCCGGCATGCCCCTGACCAAAGGAACCTTGCGGGCGGTCTGGCTGCAAACTCAATCTTGTAGCCTGATGACACCACCTCTTGGATCCAAAGATCCGCCATGTGGCGTCTCCAGATTGGAGCAAAATGCAAGAGCAATCCCCCACCCGCTCGGGTGCGGGCACCCCCTCATGCTGGAGTGGGCTTGGCTGGAGGTTTGGGCCTACTCCTCCAGGCCCCTCCTGCCTTATTACGAGCTCTGCCTCTGCCCCAAAAATCTCTACGGGAGCAAGGACGGAAGGCACCTCTGCCAATCCGAAAAGGCCGATATGATTGTAGCGATAACCCTTATCGCCGGAGGGCTTCACCGCCCGAGACGTCCTTTTCCCAATCGTTAAGAGGTGCTGCTGGAATTCCAGAGTTGTCCGTGAGGAAACAGGAACAGCCCTTACAAGGGCTAGTGAATTGTAATATAGCGTTTCCCCTAATAAGAGACAGAACTCAGTATTGAGGGTGAAGATGAACTCCTTTTATTAGTGCCACTCTAGGCCTTATATACACAAGTCTCCATGCAATGACAACCACACTGACCAATAGCAGCAGGGCACACAATCCCTCAACTCTGCCGGTAACACAATCAGTAGAACAATAGCAGGCTGTAATACAATCACTCAGGACAATGCCATTGTCTGTGACGTAATCAATCAACACAATGGCAGTCTTGTAATACAATCCAAACTACAATGACATTGCCTGTAACAGTATCAAAATACAATGACATTGTCTGGAACCTAATTAAGAAAAGGCCAGTGAATGACCCGGTGGGCAATGGAATAGTGATGACACCCAAAAGACAGAGCCTCTGTCACAATGATGAAGGCCTCTGAAAAGGCCGAGTCGCCCTCTTCCTCTGAGGAAGTTCGCCATCCTTGACCATACGGTCCAGCCGCTCTCCAAAGAGTCTGCTCCCTAAAAAAGATAGATCTGTAAGAGCTTTCTTAGCAGCGGCATCCGCCGACCATTGTCTTAGCCATGAGGAACGGCGCAAGGCAACAAGAAGAGCCGAAGTTCTAACAGCTAGCCTGACCGCATCATCCATGGCAGTGTTAGCGAAAGAGTTAAAGTCCAAACAAGCCTTAAAATCTTTGGACTCTTGAATAAGCCTGCGGGACTTAGCCCTGGCCATATTTTTCTTCATCTTCTTCCTTGAAGCCAAAGATACGATAGCCGTGGCACAAACAGGGCCTAGAAAGGAACCTAGCATAGCAAAAGCATGGCGGGCCAATTGATCCATCCGTCTCTCTGTGGGATCTCTTAAGGATCCCATAGTAGCCGATGGCATGATAGAAGTATTGGACAAGCCTGATACTGGAGAATCCACCTTGGGTGGAAAAGACCAAAGTTTATTCATATCCGCCGGAAAAGGATACCTAGCGTCTAGGATCCTGAGAACAGCCGGCAGCTTGTTAGGAGTTTCCCACTCCTTTAACACCATCCTGGAAAAATGCGGCTGTTCCAGGAACACCTGCCTTTGCCTTACTGGCTTAAACAGGTTGTCCTTCCCTCTTTTTGCCACCTCAGGAGGGGTAATATTCAAGGTTTCAAAAACTGATGAAAGTAAACACTCTGTCTCGTCTGAGAGAAGGGGATCCTCATCAGAAGAGAATAAAATAGAATTACTATCTTCTTCACCAGAGCATAACTCGCCCTCTGAGAGCTGCTCCTCTAAATACTCTTCCTCCTCCTCAGACCCAAAGGAGGCAAATAAATCTCCTTCCTCAGAAACAGGCTCCAGCATTAGGCTAGAGAACCGAGCCACCGCTCTATTATGGTCTAAACCAATTCTCATGGCGCAAGCGGAACAAACCATGCTGAAACTACCCAGGGGATCCAACTCACATAAGGGACAGAGCCCGCCCTGCTCAAGTGGGATGCCCGAATCATCCCCTGATGCCTCCCTCATGGTGTTTTGTTTTTTTTAATTTGGCAAACAGACCTAAGGTCCTAAGCCTGAACCAATCTCAAAGAGACTGGGAGGAACCACAATCCTTCTTTATCCTTCTTCCAATTCTAAAAATAAAACAGGAAAAAATCCATTAGACAAAAAACCTTTCCCAAGTTATAAAAATCAATATATAAAAAATTATATATATATATATATATATATATATATATATATACATTATACTAATACTGATAACAATAAGATAATAATCATAATAATAATAATGCCGACGTCCACTCACCACCGCAGCTCTTCACTTTACAGCCTATACAAGAATGACTAACACATAATATATAAATATAAATATATATATATATATATATATTCTGAAGCAAAAGGCCAAGAAGCTGCATAAATATATAAAAACAGCGGGACCAGCCCGCAATCCATAAGCCCCTAAGCTTACCCCTCTTGGGTCTCTTAGAAGGCCAGTGACCTAACCACAATGGCTGCCGCCGCAGCCGCACTCTGCAAAGGCTGCACACAAAAAATGTATGGGATTAAGGGAACCAGCGGTCTGGCCCGAGATGGCCGCCGCTGCCGCATGTCTCCGTGGCCGCTATCCCCACACCCAGAGCCCTTAAGCTCAATATGATCAAAATCCAGCAAACGGCCTGGCCAGCGGTGGCAGCTGCCGTCGCAGCCGCAACGCAAACACAATAGCAGCCTCATGTCAGCCAAGCTGCTGTACACTAACCTTGAACGGTGCAGGGGAGCCTGAACATAACCTCCCTCCAGCCCGGAGAGAAACACACTGAAGTAACACGGCCTTGTAGTTCAGTGTTAAGCTCCGCCCCCTGCATGAAATCAGCCCCTTAAAGGCATACCAACATTTTTTTTTTTTTTTTTGAAAAAACAAAAAACCTACCTAACTTGGAAGAAGGACGGGTTGAAACTAAGAAAATAAAAAATGTTCCTCAGCAGGTACACCAGAGAGAAACCTGCAGCTGTCTTACTTTTCAAAAAGCCTGCAGCCCAGAGCATATACACTCTGTAAGCGCCCCAAGACCCCGGCGCTTCCACCTTACCTTCACGAACCCCAGAACAGCCAGAAGCTGTGGGAGGCACAATTGGGTCTGGGAGATCCGTGGGAATAAGGCTATGCAGGAAGCCGACAGGATGCAATCCCCCGCTTGCTGCCAATCCTTGAGAGCGAATTCCTGAACAACCTTCACAGTCACTTGCAATACAAGAAAGAAAACTGATCTAGGTTAGGAGGCAGCTGCTACTTATGGGGCCGCGCCCTTTTTTTTCTTCCAGTCACATCCAATCGGCAAGGAGGTAATCCCAAGTGTAAGGAGTGTCTGGAATGGATTGGAAGAAAAAAATTAAATTAGATCAATGTAACAGTGTTCATATGCATCCCTCTCCAGGGCAATTTAGATTGCTGCACATAACAATTAATTTACCTTTTTCTAACGCCTACTGGGACAATTTTTAAAAACGAGATGGACGCTCATGGGCTTGCAGGCCACCTGCAAACAGGAAGTCATGCTGGGCTTCCTGTTCCTGTGCATTTCAGTTATGTCAGTTGGGAGAGGATGCTCCAAAATGGCTGCTACCTTTCTTTTCCAACTGTGCCAGGCTGTTGGTCCAGTTTAAGTGAATTTGGCCGGTGGGCGACAAGATGGACCATGAAGACTGGGAGAGTGCCACCAGATTTCGGGAACCATGTAACCCCCATGTCCTGCCTCAGTGCCAAGGGAGGGGGTCAGGCAGTTTAATACTACACTGGACCTCTTCTTTAAAGGTTTTATTTTCAGTAATGCCATGTAATTAAAAATTAATTAATTAAGACAAATAAAGCTCCTGCACAGGAGCAGCAGCGTTTTCAGCCTGTTGCTCCGTATGTCTGTCTTTTCATGACTAAATGGCAGCTACCCTCACATGTTACTATAGGCAAGCCATATGTATCTATTCTGAATAGATGAGTAATGTTGTGTGTCTATGAAGCTTCTCATTCTTTCAGGACATGGTATACTTGTAGTAATGACACTTTCATACACAGAAGGGAAATATAATGTAATTCAAAGGGCTATGTGTATATTGTTTTTAACAAGTCAGATATGGGTGCAGGGGAATTTCAAAGTGAACCTGAAAACTAAGTTACAGTATGTCCCACATGCAGACACACCCAGGGACTTGTCAATCCGAAAGCTGACACTTTAACCTGAATTTACTTATCTGTATGCATTTATGAAACCCAGATAGGATTTAGAAGCATTTTACACTGTGTATATATATATATATATATATATACACATACCGGTGTATTATAATACACTTAGGAAATATTTTACATTAATTAAATATTATTAAACAACTAAAATGAAATGCCAATTGCTCAGCTTGTGTCCATTGCAAATAATCCAAGACATAACATAGTAAACAATTCAAGTCTTATTTACCCTTCAGTGTTTTTCATAGAAGCCAAAGCATAAATGGAAACATATTGGCATCCACATTTCCATCCATATGTCACATGTAAAAAACAAATGCATAACCGCGCCTGTTAAAGAGAAAGCGGAAATGCTCATGCATGTGCCCTTGGACTGGGAGAGGAGAGTATAGTGGGCTACCTGGGGGGTTAAACGCAGAGGGGCATCCAGAATCGGGGACAGGGAATCAAGCAGCCCTGGTATCTATCAGCGGGGGTTTTGGTCCACTTTAATAACACTGAAAGAAATGGATATGCATGAAGATTACTAACTTACCTAAGCTGTATCTGCAGCTCTCACCCGATCGTTCGATCCAGCTCCCTCGGCGCCCGGACGATCACACATCTCTTTCTGTTTTGCCGATTAGGCGATGCACCCAGCCATCAGTCACAAATCGGGGGTGCCCCGCTGCTCGAAACCCCCCAGATCGCAACTGACCTCTTCTCCACCAGCTCCCAAGATCGAGAAGGCCTACACATCAATCTGGAGTCACAGAATGGGCACGCCAAGCATTGCAACCGGACGCTGCCAAGGAACTAGAATTAATCTCAGGATCAGGTGAGGATCACATTGCTGGATGTTAGCGTATCAATTGCAGTAAGTACTGTATAGTTAATTAGTTTAGTAAATTATAGGTCACAATTTCTGAACTCTTGGCTCCATCACCGCAGCTCACATACTGCTGTCCATAAAGTTAGACCATGCACTCCTTTTGTGCATCCCCCTCCGCAATACACGTGTTCCAAGAGGGAAGAATAGATATCAGTTTGTACGAGAGGTGTGGCCTTAGTAAATACAATTTCTTTTGAACTAAACCTGAGTTAAAGAGGAGCATTGCAGGTATTGGGAAGTTAATAAAAATGCCCCAAACCTGGCTTGCTCGGCCACCCTGCCCCTCCGGTTTAACAATTTAAAATGATAAACGTACCTGTGCAGTCACATCATGCTCCAGCATTCCTTGGTCCTGCGCCGACTCCATCGGGCAGCCCCATCTTGCTCTGCGCCTCCCCTCAGATCTCGCGCATGCGCATTGTCACTCATAGACTGCAATGGCACTCTATGCGAATCCTGCAAGATTTGAAGAGCGGCGCGGGACATATGAAGAGGGACGGCGAAAGGTGAGTACAGCAAAGGCTTTGCAGCCTTCACTCTGGAAAGGCTAAGGGAGAGAGGGGGTGCAAAGGGGCCAGGAATGTTGTCAGAAGTTTTAGATAATGCTGACATCTAAAAGGCAATGAGGGAGGGATGTTTTGAGAAGAACATCAGAAAAGGTCTGATGTTCATTTTAACAGCTGTCCAAGAAGAAGTATTCTTCAGAATTTACATTTGCCCTTTCCAAACTATAACCCATGAAACTCCGGCACCTGTGCCAACCCCCAGCCATCCCAATGCACTACCACATGACCAACATGTCCCCATCTCTGCAGAAGACTATTGGTGTCACCACTGGACCTAAGGTAAGTACTTATTTTTACATTCTGAAAGGAGAACTGCTTTAAGAAAGTTGTATATTTTAACTTAATTAAAAATGTTGTTAATGTGGAACACGGGGGGGGGGGGGGTTCTCCACCCCTAGATGCCCCCCCTGTGCGAAATCCTCTGATGCATGTCCCGACACCAGGCATTTCTTAATAGCAGACATTGCTACACAGAGCAGTGGCCTGCACATCACCTTGCAAGCCACTTTAACGTCAGAGTCTAGTAAAAGCTGAATGGAGTGCAAACAAAGAAAAAAACTTTCACTTGCCCAAACCTATGGCTGTCATTGGCATTTCAAGGTCTCGCTCCTGCCCTCTATTTAAAGCGAACCAACAGAACAAAAATGCAATTCTGTGAGTACTCACCTGTAGAATAGTTTTTTCTGGGAATCCATTCCAGACACTCCTTACACTTGAGATTACCTCCTTGCTGATTAGATGTGACTGCAAGACAAAAAAGGGCGCGGCCTCTCCCGGCCCCATAAGTAGCAGCTGCTTCCTAACCTAGATCAGTTACTTAAAAAGCAGTAAAACATAAAATAGAGGCAGGCCGGGAGGCCCTATATAGGAGTCCATGTTACTTCACACCGAACTCCGCCAGAATACTCTCAAAACAATAAATAATAAACGAGTAAATAAAGCTCTCTTTTTTTTCTTTTTTTTTCATGGCAATGAAATAAATGGACTAACCATCATCAAAGAAACATCAAAAAATAGATCATGACCCAAAAACGGGTGGGCCGGAGTGTCTGGAATGGATTCCCAGAAAAAACAAAAACAAAGGTGAGTACTCACAGAATTGCGTTTTTTCTTCCAATCCATTCCAGACACTCCTTACACTTGGGATATCCAAAAGCAGTGCCATCTATGGGCTGGATCCCCAGCGCAGAACAGCAGGTAGTTCATTTCACTACTGCCTGAAGAATCTTTCGACCAACAACAGCGTCAGCTGAGGCTCTAACATCCACCTTATAAAACTTGGTGAATGTATGAACCGAAGACCAGGTGGCAGCTTTGCAAACCTGTTCCACTGAAGCCTGATGCTGAAAAGCCCAGGAAGCACCAATAGCCCTAGTAGAATGGGCTGTGACCTGAAAAGGGGGTTCCTTTCCCTTGGCCGAGTAGGCTTTTTCTACTGCCTGCCTAATCCACTTACTGACAGTGGCTTTAGCTGGCGGAAGCCCCTTTCTTGGCCCTTCCGATATAACAAAAAGAAAATCCGTCCTGCGGAAGGAATCTGTAGCTGTCATGTAATATTAATCATAGGTTCAAAAGGAGCACCCTGAAGAGCCGACAATACCAGATTCAAGTCCCACACGGTAAAATAGACTTGCACGGTGGACATGAGTGACTCCCTGAAAAAAAGTCTTAATGAGCCTATTGCTAGCGATAGACTTCTGGAAAAAAATAGATAAGGCCGACACATGCCCTTTTAGGGTGCCTAATTGTAGGCCCATTTCTAAGCCACCTTGTAGAAATTCTAAAATTCTAGAAATTGAATGCTTTCTGCATATAAAATTCCTAGTCTCACCAGGATATGAACACCCGCCAGACCCTGTAGTATATCATGGAAGACGACTTCTTCCGGGCCTGAATCATGGTATGAATAACCTTAGCCGATAAACCTCTCTCTGCTAAGATCGAGGTCTCAATAGCCAGGCCGTCAAAACCAGCATCTGTAAATTCGGGTGCCGAAGCGCCCCCTGTGTGAGAAGATCTGGATCGTCTGGTAGGCGCCAATGATCTACCGACATCTTTGTTACGTATGAAAACCAACTTCTCCTTGGCCAGCGGGGAGCCACCAGAATGGTTGGTACCCCCTCCTGAGCTATCTTTCTTAGCACACGGCTCAGGAGCAGGGGAAAAACGTACAGAAGCTTAAACCTTACCCAAGAGATTGACAGGGCGTCTGTTGCAATGGCCAGAGGGTTCCTAGACAGGGACATGAATTTCAGCCGATTGTGATTGTGCCTGGATGCAAAGAGATCCACCTCCGGACAACCCCAGAGAAGGCAAAGAGCTGGAAAGATCTTCTGACTGAGGGACCATTCTCCCCGCCGCAGTGCCTTCCTGCTCAAAGCGTCTGCCTCCTGGTTTTCTACCCGCGGGATGTAAACTGCCGAGATGCAGGGAACATTCTCCTCTGCCCAAATCAGAATCCGGCTTACCTCTTCTAGAGCACTCTTGCTCCGAGTACCCCCCTGATGATTGATATAGGCTACCACCGTCCGATTGTCCAACTGGACCTGGACAACCTGCCCCTTTAAACTGGGGGTCAGATACTGAAGCCTAGCCAGATTGCTCTTAATTCCAATATATTTATGGGAAGCTGATTCTCCTTCGACCCCCACTGTCCCTGGATCTTCTGGGTTTGCCAGATAACCCCCCCCCCCCCCAAGCCTGTGAGACTGGCATCCATGGCAACGATCTGCCACTGCGGTGTCCGAAAAGACCTGCCTACACACAAATGTAGAGGGTCCAACCACCACAGGAGAGATTGCCTGGCCGAGGGCGTTAGAACAAAGACTTGTTCCACGACTGCGGGGCTCGATCCCAGCTTGCCAACAGATTCAACTGAAGAGGCCTCATGTAAAACTGGAGCCGAGGATATCCCGAATGGAAGTGCCACAAACTGGAAATGCTGGCCTTCCAGGGCAAACCTCAAGAATTTCTGATGATGAAAATCGGAACATGAAGATACGCGTCCCATTATGTCTATTGTAGTCATAAGATCTCTGGGCTGAATGGACGTTACCGCTGACCTCAGAGTCTCCATACGGAAATGTTTCACCCCGATATACTTTTTGAGACCCTTTAAGTCTAAAATGGGACGAATCGAAATTGGGAATCGTGAACAGGTTGGAGTAAAACCCCTGACCTTCCTCCTGAAAGGGTACCTGACAAATTACCCCTTTTTGAAGAAGATGCTGAACAGAGGCTCTCAGGGCATCTGCCTTTGACTGGTTCCGGCATGCCCCTGACCAAAGGAACCTTGCGGGCGGTCTGGCTGCAAACTCAATCTTGTAGCCTGATGACACCACCTCTTGGATCCAAAGATCCGCCATGTGGCGTCTCCAGATTGGAGCAAAATGCAAGAGCAATCCCCCACCCGCTCGGGTGCGGGCACCCCCTCATGCTGGAGTGGGCTTGGCTGGAGGTTTGGGCCTACTCCTCCAGGCCCCTCCTGCCTTATTACGAGCTCTGCCTCTGCCCCAAAAATCTCTACGGGAGCAAGGACGGAAGGCACCTCTGCCAATCCGAAAAGGCCGATATGATTGTAGCGATAACCCTTATCGCCGGAGGGCTTCACCGCCCGAGACGTCCTTTTCCCAATCGTTAAGAGGTGCTGCTGGAATTCCAGAGTTGTCCGTGAGGAAACAGGAACAGCCCTTACAAGGGCTAGTGAATTGTAATATAGCGTTTCCCCTAATAAGAGACAGAACTCAGTATTGAGGGTGAAGATGAACTCCTTTTATTAGTGCCACTCTAGGCCTTATATACACAAGTCTCCATGCAATGACAACCACACTGACCAATAGCAGCAGGGCACACAATCCCTCAACTCTGCCGGTAACACAATCAGTAGAACAATAGCAGGCTGTAATACAATCACTCAGGACAATGCCATTGTCTGTGACGTAATCAATCAACACAATGGCAGTCTTGTAATACAATCCAAACTACAATGACATTGCCTGTAACAGTATCAAAATACAATGACATTGTCTGGAACCTAATTAAGAAAAGGCCAGTGAATGACCCGGTGGGCAATGGAATAGTGATGACACCCAAAAGACAGAGCCTCTGTCACAATGATGAAGGCCTCTGAAAAGGCCGAGTCGCCCTCTTCCTCTGAGGAAGTTCGCCATCCTTGACCATACGGTCCAGCCGCTCTCCAAAGAGTCTGCTCCCTAAAAAAGATAGATCTGTAAGAGCTTTCTTAGCAGCGGCATCCGCCGACCATTGTCTTAGCCATGAGGAACGGCGCAAGGCAACAAGAAGAGCCGAAGTTCTAACAGCTAGCCTGACCGCATCATCCATGGCAGTGTTAGCGAAAGAGTTAAAGTCCAAACAAGCCTTAAAATCTTTGGACTCTTGAATAAGCCTGCGGGACTTAGCCCTGGCCATATTTTTCTTCATCTTCTTCCTTGAAGCCAAAGATACGATAGCCGTGGCACAAACAGGGCCTAGAAAGGAACCTAGCATAGCAAAAGCATGGCGGGCCAATTGATCCATCCGTCTCTCTGTGGGATCTCTTAAGGATCCCATAGTAGCCGATGGCATGATAGAAGTATTGGACAAGCCTGATACTGGAGAATCCACCTTGGGTGGAAAAGACCAAAGTTTATTCATATCCGCCGGAAAAGGATACCTAGCGTCTAGGATCCTGAGAACAGCCGGCAGCTTGTTAGGAGTTTCCCACTCCTTTAACACCATCCTGGAAAAATGCGGCTGTTCCAGGAACACCTGCCTTTGCCTTACTGGCTTAAACAGGTTGTCCTTCCCTCTTTTTGCCACCTCAGGAGGGGTAATATTCAAGGTTTCAAAAACTGATGAAAGTAAACACTCTGTCTCGTCTGAGAGAAGGGGATCCTCATCAGAAGAGAATAAAATAGAATTACTATCTTCTTCACCAGAGCATAACTCGCCCTCTGAGAGCTGCTCCTCTAAATACTCTTCCTCCTCCTCAGACCCAAAGGAGGCAAATAAATCTCCTTCCTCAGAAACAGGCTCCAGCATTAGGCTAGAGAACCGAGCCACCGCTCTATTATGGTCTAAACCAATTCTCATGGCGCAAGCGGAACAAACCATGCTGAAACTACCCAGGGGATCCAACTCACATAAGGGACAGAGCCCGCCCTGCTCAAGTGGGATGCCCGAATCATCCCCTGATGCCTCCCTCATGGTGTTTTGTTTTTTTTAATTTGGCAAACAGACCTAAGGTCCTAAGCCTGAACCAATCTCAAAGAGACTGGGAGGAACCACAATCCTTCTTTATCCTTCTTCCAATTCTAAAAATAAAACAGGAAAAAATCCATTAGACAAAAAACCTTTCCCAAGTCATAAAAATCAATATATAAAAAATTATATATATATATATATATATATATATATATATATATATATACATTATACTAATACTGATAACAATAAGATAATAATCATAATAATAATAATGCCGACGTCCACTCACCACCGCAGCTCTTCACTTTACAGCCTATACAAGAATGACTAACACATAATATATAAATATATATATATATATATATATATTCTGAAGCAAAAGGCCAAGAAGCTGCATAAATATATAAAAACAGCGGGACCAGCCCGCAATCCATAAGCCCCTAAGCTTACCCCTCTTGGGTCTCTTAGAAGGCCAGTGACCTAACCACAATGGCTGCCGCCGCAGCCGCACTCTGCAAAGGCTGCACACAAAGAATGTATGGGATTAAGGGAACCAGCGGTCTGGCCCGAGATGGCCGCCGCTGCCGCATGTCTCCGTGGCCGCTATCCCCACACCCAGAGCCCTTAAGCTCAATATGATCAAAATCCAGCAAACGGCCTGGCCAGCGGTGGCAGCTGCCGTCGCAGCCGCAACGCAAACACAATAGCAGCCTCATGTCAGCCAAGCTGCTGTACACTAACCTTGAACGGTGCAGGGGAGCCTGAACATAACCTCCCTCCAGCCCGGAGAGAAACACACTGAAGTAACACGGCCTTGTAGTTCAGTGTTAAGCTCCGCCCCCTGCATGAAATCAGCCCCTTAAAGGCATACCAACATTTTTTTTTTTTTTTTTGAAAAAACAAAAAACCTACCTAACTTGGAAGAAGGACGGGTTGAAACTAAGAAAATAAAAAATGTTCCTCAGCAGGTACACCAGAGAGAAACCTGCAGCTGTCTTACTTTTCAAAAAGCCTGCAGCCCAGAGCATATACACTCTGTAAGCGCCCCAAGACCCCGGCGCTTCCACCTTACCTTCACGAACCCCAGAACAGCCAGAAGCTGTGGGAGGCACAATTGGGTCTGGGAGATCCGTGGGAATAAGGCTATGCAGGAAGCCGACAGGATGCAATCCCCCGCTTGCTGCCAATCCTTGAGAGCGAATTCCTGAACAACCTTCACAGTCACTTGCAATACAAGAAAGAAAACTGATCTAGGTTAGGAGGCAGCTGCTACTTATGGGGCCGCGCCCTTTTTTTTCTTCCAGTCACATCCAATCGGCAAGGAGGTAATCCCAAGTGTAAGGAGTGTCTGGAATGGATTGGAAGAAAAAAATTAAATTAGATCAATGTAACAGTGTTCATATGCATCCCTCTCCAGGGCAATTTAGATTGCTGCACATAACAATTAATTTACCTTTTTCTAACGCCTACTGGGACAATTTTTAAAAACGAGATGGACGCTCATGGGCTTGCAGGCCACCTGCAAACAGGAAGTCATGCTGGGCTTCCTGTTCCTGTGCATTTCAGTTATGTCAGTTGGGAGAGGATGCTCCAAAATGGCTGCTACCTTTCTTTTCCAACTGTGCCAGGCTGTTGGTCCAGTTTAAGTGAATTTGGCCGGTGGGCGACAAGATGGACCATGAAGACTGGGAGAGTGCCACCAGATTTCGGGAACCATGTAACCCCCATGTCCTGCCTCAGTGCCAAGGGAGGGGGTCAGGCAGTTTAATACTACACTGGACCTCTTCTTTAAAGGTTTTATTTTCAGTAATGCCATGTAATTAAAAATTAATTAATTAAGACAAATAAAGCTCCTGCACAGGAGCAGCAGCGTTTTCAGCCTGTTGCTCCGTATGTCTGTCTTTTCATGACTAAATGGCAGCTACCCTCACATGTTACTATAGGCAAGCCATATGTATCTATTCTGAATAGATGAGTAATGTTGTGTGTCTATGAAGCTTCTCATTCTTTCAGGACATGGTATACTTGTAGTAATGACACTTTCATACACAGAAGGGAAATATAATGTAATTCAAAGGGCTATGTGTATATTGTTTTTAACAAGTCAGATATGGGTGCAGGGGAATTTCAAAGTGAACCTGAAAACTAAGTTACAGTATGTCCCACATGCAGACACACCCAGGGACTTGTCAATCCGAAAGCTGACACTTTAACCTGAATTTACTTATCTGTATGCATTTATGAAACCCAGATAGGATTTAGAAGCATTTTACACTGTGTATATATATATATATATATACACATACCGGTGTATTATAATACACTTAGGAAATATTTTACATTAATTAAATATTATTAAACAACTAAAATGAAATGCCAATTGCTCAGCTTGTGTCCATTGCAAATAATCCAAGACATAACATAGTAAACAATTCAAGTCTTATTTACCCTTCAGTGTTTTTCATAGAAGCCAAAGCATAAATGGAAACATATTGGCATCCACATTTCCATCCATATGTCACATGTAAAAAACAAATGCATAACCGCGCCTGTTAAAGAGAAAGCGGAAATGCTCATGCATGTGCCCTTGGACTGGGAGAGGAGAGTATAGTGGGCTACCTGGGGGGTTAAACGCAGAGGGGCATCCAGAATCGGGGACAGGGAATCAAGCAGCCCTGGTATCTATCAGCGGGGGTTTTGGTCCACTTTAATAACACTGAAAGAAATGGATATGCATGAAGATTACTAACTTACCTAAGCTGTATCTGCAGCTCTCACCCGATCGTTCGATCCAGCTCCCTCGGCGCCCGGACGATCACACATCTCTTTCTGTTTTGCCGATTAGGCGATGCACCCAGCCATCAGTCACAAATCGGGGGTGCCCCGCTGCTCGAAACCCCCCAGATCGCAACTGACCTCTTCCCGGTCCTATGGCGCATGTGCGGCCTCTCGTCCAATCAGCGCACTCGGGGCCGCAGACATCACGTCGTCTCGAACAGGGAGCGTGCCCGCGCCAGCCATTCACAAATGGCTGGCATGGGGATGCGCCCTGCTAGAGGGATAGCGGGGGCGTGGCCGCGGCTCACGAATGCGTTGTTGCTCTGGGAAGCAAGGTAAGTCTGGGGTGACCTGGGGTGTTTCACAAAGCAGGGCATCATGATTTTGGATGCCCCAGGGGGGGAGGGAATCGATTGTCTTATAGATTCCCGGCCCGATCACGCTGGGTTTTGGTCCACTTTAAGAGCGATGGGCTGTATTGGACAAAATAGGACCATAGCATATTTCACTTTTGGCTGAAAATTGTCTTTAATAATAAATTATAAATAATACATTGTCTTTTGCCTGGATATTTTAAAACTCAGCAGTTAACTGAAGTAGGGAAGTCATAAAATACTTTACTCCTCTAACCCCACAGGTTGGAGGCATTTAGATTTAAAGCTGCAAGTGAATCAAAACCCAGGTTTCGGCATTACAGGGGCATAGCTATTTGGGATTGGCTGTTTACTCACCTCGATCCACATTCCCATGGTACATTCCTAGGCTGTCACCCAATCAGAGCTCATCACCATGCACAGTTATGCCGTACAATGAGTTCTGAATGTAACAGATTGCCGGCACTCTCTGTTGGCCACTCCATCTCTGCTGCACCAGTCATTCTGATATGCTGTTGGTGGTGTGTGTGAGCATCAGCTGGAGGAGTGCTGAGAATGCCGCCAGAGGCCCACGCATGTACCATGGGATTGAATCCTTAAGTGAGTTAACGAGTGACCAGCAGGTTTTCACACAGTGGGGAAAGCTGTAACCCAATCCAGAGGACCAAGAGTATAGTTATTAGGGTTTTGGTCCGTTTAATGCCTTGGGCTTAAAGCGGGTAAAAACCTGCTTGGCATGGCCCTGGAATCTATACTGGGACCCTATACCGGTAAACTCACCTGCAGAGAGCCTGGGATGTGCCAGCTGGCTTGCATCGCTGCGACATCCTTTAAGATCAGCCAATTGGCGATCTCAAAAATACAGCTGGTGCGTGGCAGCCCAAATGGGTTTCCATCTGCTTTAAAGGAAAAGTATACAAAAGTGACTCCAGAATTAGGCAGTGCTGGGGGGCACTAGATGATTTGCTTACCTTACCACCATGCCGTCTCTCGTAGCCCCAGTTTATGAAACTGGGAGCTGCACAGCCTGGTACCTTAACCAATCAGATGATTAGCAAGCGAGTCACAAAGTCTTTCATATGTACCTGAAATCACTACTTTGATGTACATAGCTAAGGTAAACACCTTGTCGCCAAGGAAAACTGTTTTCTTTTATAACATAGTTGCAAACAAATAGAAAATTCAAAAAAATAACAGATAAGCTTAGCATTAAAGACATTTTAACACACAAAATAGAAACTTTTAAAAATGCCATCAAAAGTAGAATTTTCCCTTAAATAAGCTCTATTGGGAAAATGCCCCAAAACCCGCTTAAATATGTTAGATGACAAGATGAGGAATTACTTATACACCCTGCTGCAGAAAACAAACACTTATTTGCTTCTTTCAATGGAAGGGGAAATAAATCTGGGGTGTTCTGGGGAAAAAAAACTGCTCTACTTTAATGGCCTGTCTCTAGAGTTAACCTGTGCTGGAATAACTGCTAATTGCAATTGTTTAGATTATTTTACCCATCAAGCTATGTTTTTGCAGGTATTGGAGTGGTTTTAATGCTGATGTTTTGGTTGGCTCGTAAAAATTGAATTGTACACTCAAAAACTGGTCAGCCCTTGTATTTTATTCCTATCAGTATAAGAAAACCTGGTAGGGATTATTTTCAGTTTTGTTGTGAGTGACCCATCCTCTCATTACATAGCATGTTTATAGTTTTTACTGTAAGACTGTTTAATGATCTAGCTCCTTTAACCACCTAGACCAGCCATCAATGTGCCTCGTATATCTCGTTAGGTTTTTCTGGACTTATGTTTGACGTTACAAACATAATTCTGTACTTCTAATTTAGGACTGCCAACTGTCAATGCTTCTACTACTTTACTACAGCTGTTCTGTTTTCCCAAACTGTCTACTGGAATCTCTATTAAAGGGCAGGGGAAGGACACATAAAATCACCAGCCTTCTCGGGTTCTTTTAGATTGATACGAGGAAAGCGTACTGTGGGATCTCCTGCGAGGTGAGTTTATATGGCGATCTGGGGGGGGGGGGGAGGTCACACAACGGGGCACCCCAAATCAGAATACCCGGGGACGGAATACCATTTTGGTTATTACAAGTATTTCACACACCCCGCTTCCGAATATTCATGACACTTGGGTAACTGTCCTGTAGAGGGCGATCTTGCAGAGATGACATGAAAAAAAGGAGCCCCTCCCGGCCCATAAATACCTGGGACCTCCCACCATTCCCCAGTATAAGACAGCGGAAAAGGGACCAGGAAGAGCCAAATGTAAACAGCAAAGAAAAAGGTTCACCATATAAAGGATCCAAGAAACCAAAAAAGGGCGGGATGAAGCGGGGTGTCTGACATACTTGTAATAACCATTTTACAGGTGAGTAATCACAAAATGGTATTATTCCCAGTATGTCACACACCCCGCTTCCGAATATTCATGACACTTGGGACATCCAATAGCAGTGTCCATAATGGGTGGGGATCCAAAAAGGCAATAATGCGAACTTAAACTACTGCAGCTTGCAAAACTTTGCGGCCAAAAACAGCATCCGCTGAGGCCCGCACATCAACCTTATAAAACGTAGAAAAAGTATGAACGGAAGACCAAGTAGCAGCCTTGCAAACTTGTTCAACAGAAGCCTGATGTTGAAAAGCCCAAGATGCTCCAACAGCACGAGTAGAATGAGCAGTAACACGAATAGGCCCCAACAACGGCCTGTCGAATCCATTTACTAATGGAGGACTTAGCGGGCCTGGAAGGCACCGCAAAAAAGGCGTCCGACTTACGAAAAGGAGAAGTAGCCACCAGATAATACTTCACACAGCGAACCACATCCAAAGAATGTAAGGTCCTCTCCTTGTCATTACTAGGCTTAGGACACAAGGAAGGGAGAACTACATCCTGATTGAGGTGGAAGGACTAAACCACCTTAGGAAGGAAATCTGGCTTGAAGCGGAAAACTACCTTGTCCAGGTGCCTCTCAAAGTAAGGAACCTGAATAGACAAGGCCGCCAAGTCAGAGACACGCCGAGGTAATAGCCACCAAAAAGGCAACTTTCTGAGTGAGCAGAGAAAGAGCAATATCATGCACCAGCTCAAAAGGAGGCCCCTGGAGAGCCGACAGATCAAGTTTAAATCCCAAACTGGCAGCAAGGGCTTTCTATGAGGCCGCACATGAGTAACCCCCTGGAAAAATGTCTTAACCAGGGGATGAAGGGCAAAAGACCTTTGAAAGAAAACTGCCAGGGCAGAAACCTGCCCCTTCAAAGTACTAAGCTGGAACCCCGAGTCCAGACCATGTTGAAGAAACTCCAGAATTCTGGGAAAAGAAAACACCCTACAAGGCAAGGCCCTAGCCTCGCACCAGTTAATATAGGACCTCCAAGTCCTATAGTAGACGTTAGAGGAAGATCTCTTCCTAGCTCTAACAAGAGTCTGAACCACAGCATCAGAAAGACCTTCCTCCTTTAAGATGGAGGATTCAGCAGCCACGCCGTCAAAGCCAGCGTTGGTAAATTGGGGTAGCGTAGCTGACCCTGGGTGATGAGATCAGGAAGAAGAGGCAGATAAAACTGATATACTGCCAGCCGCACGACGTCTGCGAACCCAAACTTCAATCCGTTTTCAAAAAGACGCATTATAGAGGCACCAGAATTGCTGGTGCCCCTTCTAGAGTTAGCTTGCGCACCACCTTGCTCACCATGGAGAAGGGGAAGGGGGGGAACAGGTACAGAAACCCCAGTTCCCTCCAAGCCAGGGACATGGCATCCACTGCCAGGGCCAGATGATCCTGAGACAGACACAAAAGCAGGAAGCTTGAAATTGTGACGTGAGGCAAAGAGATCCACCTCCGGAGTCCCCCACTTGTGACAAAAGGGACTGGAATACCTTGGAATTGAGAGACCATTCTCCTCGTCGAGAAGAGCTCCTGTTTAGGGAGTCCGCCTTCGTGTTCTCCACTCCCGGGATGTAAATGGCTGAGATGCATGGGACATTGCTCTCTGCCCAAACAAGGATCAGAGATACCTCCCTGAGGGCACTCCTGCTGCGAGTCCCTCCTTGGTAATTGATGTAAGCGACCGCCGTCCGACTATCCGATCGGACTTGAACTGGCAATCCCTGCAAGAGAAGAGTCAAGCGAGACAGAACCAACCAAATGGTCCACAGCTCCAAAACGTTGATGGGGGTATGACCCCTGGAACTGATGTTCCCTCCAGAAGCCCCCCAGCCCGACAGGCTGGCGTCCGTGGTGACCGTTTCCCAACAAGGGGCCAGAAAGGATCTGCCCTTCAACAGATTGCTTGACACTAGCCACCACTGAAGGGACTGTTGAGCACGGGGAGAAAGCAGACAAGACTGATCTAATGACAGCTGACACCTGTCCCAAGTCGCTAGAAGATGGAGCGTCCTCATGTGAAAATGGGCAAAAGGAAGGAAGCCACCATCAAACCTACCAATCTCATCCCTAGCCGGATAGACGGGCGAGGATTGGATAGTAGAAGCCGAATCAAATCTTGAATCAGAAGAATCTTGGGCTGAGGAATGAACACCCTGGCCTGAAAGGCATCCAGAGTCATGCCCAGAAATGGAACCTCCCTGGACGGGGAGAGGGAGGACTTGGGATAGTTGATCACCCAGCCGAACCTCTCTAGCGTGGATACCACAACTCTGGTGTCTAGCTCCGCTTGGCTGAGAGAGGAAGCCAAAAATACAATTCTGTGATTACTCACCTGTAGAATTGGTATTATGAGTATACAGTACGTCCTGCTCCAAATCTAATACTTACAGTTGGGATATACTCCACCAGATGGCGCTCGACTGCAGAGACATCGAAAATAGGCTCCTCCCGGCCCCTCAAATACCCGGGGACCTCCCACAAATTCCCCAGCATTGAAAAGCAATTAAGGAGAAGCCAGGAGCATTAAACCCTCCAAACTATCAATTATGACAATGATAACAATCACCATACAGGGGATCCAAGAAAAATGCAAACCAAGGGTGGGTTGGAGCAGGACGTACTGTATACTCATAATACCAATTCTACAGGTGAGTAATCACAGAATTGTATTATTCTTAGTATACAGTACGTCCTGCTCCAAATCTAATACTTACAGTTGGGACATCCAATAGCAGTGTCCATAAAGTAGGGTGGGATCCCCAAGAAAATCAGCAGCAGGCAGTTTAAACCACTGCCGCCTGCAGAACCTTTCGGCCAAAAACAGCGTCAGCTGAGGCCCTAACATCAACCTTGTAAAACTTTGAAAAGGTATGAACAGAAGACCAAGTAGCGGCCTTGCAAACTTGTTCAACAGAAGCCTGGTGCAGAAAAGCCCAAGAGGCACCAATAGCACGAGTGGAATGAGCAGTAAGGCAGAAGGGAGGATTCTTCCCCTTAGCAGAGTAGGCCTGAATCACAGCCTGACGAATCCACTTGCTGATGGTAGACTTGGCAGGAGCCAAACCCTTCCTAGGACCAGAAGGGACCACAAAAAGAGCATTAGTTTTCCTGAAAGGCGCAGTAGCCACCAGATAGTACTACAGGCACCTAACCACATCCAAAGAGTGCAAACCCTTTCCTTAGCATTGCTAGGATTAGGGCACAAAGAAGGAAGAACAATATCCTGATTCAAATGAAAGGCAGACACTACCTTAGGCAGAAAATCAGGTTTGAAACGAAACACCACCTTGTCCTGGTGTCTCTCATAGTAGGGGGGCTGAATGGACAGCGCCGCCAACTCAGACACACGCCTGACAGAAGTGATAGCCACCAGAAACACAACCTTGAGCGTAAGAATGGCCAAGGCAGCATCCTGCAAGGCTGACAGGACCAAGTTCAAATCCCAAAAGGCACCATAGGTTTACGAGGGGGACGCACATGAGTGACCCCCTGGAAAAAAGTCCTGATCAGAGGGTGCTGAGCAAAGGACTTCTGGAAAAAATAGCCAGGGCAGAAACCTGACCCTTCAGAGTACTGAGTTGGAGCCCCATCTCCAACCCATGCTGCAGGAACTCCAGAATCCTGGGAATAGAGAACAAAAGACAGGGAAGAGACTTACACTCACACCAGTCAATGTAGGCACGCCAAACCCTGTAATAAATGGAAGAGGAAGACTTCTTCCTAGCTTTAATCAAAGTATCCACAACTGAGGAAGACGGCCCCTTCTCCATCAAGATGGAGGTTTCAGCAGCCAAGCCGTCAAAGCCAGAGTTTGTAAATTGGGATGGCGTAGTGAGCCCTGAGTGATCAGATCTGGCACCAAGGGCAGAGCGTACTGATCTACTGCCAGCTGTACCACGTCTGCGAACCACACTCTTCTTGGCCACCTGGGGGCCACCAGAATTGCTGGCACCCCTTCCAGAGCAATCTTACGCAGAACCCTGCCCAACAGGGGAATTGGAGGGAAGACATACAGGAACTGAAAGTCCTTCCATGACATTGCTAGCGCATCCAAGGTCAGGGCCAGAGGATCCCTGGACAGAGAGACAAAAGCTGGAAGCTTGCGATTGTGGCGGGACGCAAACAGATCCACATCTGGTTGGCCCCAACGGTGACAAAGAGATAGAAACACCCCGCTGCATAGGGACCATTCTCCCTGGCGAGAGGTCCCCCTGCTCAGAGTCCGCCAGGTGATTTTCCACCCCCGGGATGTACACGCCGAAGCATGCCACCATCAGGCCCACCAGCTGCATCCCCTGCCTGATGGAGGGATGGGGACAAGCTAGGAGGGACTGGGCCTGTGCAATCAGACTGTCCACCTTCTGCTGAGGAAGGAAGAACCTTGCCTGAACTGTATCCAGATTCATTCCTAGGAATGAAGTTACCAAGGAAGGGGACAGTGAGGACTTGGGGTGGTTGATCACCCATCCAAATGACTCCAGAGTGGACACCACCAGCTGAGTATCCAACTCTGCCTGATGTAGATACTGGGAAGTGATGAGTATGTCGTCCAGATAGGGAAGCACGCGGACGCCCTGACATCTGAACAGAGACATCATGCCAGCCAGCACCTTGGTGAACACCCTGGGAGCTGAAGTGAGGCCGAAGGGCAAGGCCACAAATTGGTAGTGCTGATCCATCAGAGCGAACCTGAGGAACCTTTGATGACCTGGAAACACAGGAATATGAAGATAAGCATCTTTGATGTCCACAGATGTCATGAAATCCCCATGGCGCAGGGAACTGATGGCAGAGCGCAGAGTCTCCATGCGAAAGCGCCTGCCCCTGACAAATTTGTTGAGAATCTTTAAGTCCAGGATGGGCCTGACAGAACCATCCTTTTTGGGTACTGTGAATTGGTTGGAATAAAAGCCCTTGACTTTTTCTCTTAAGGGGACCTGGCAGATGACCCCCAGCTCCAGGAGGCCTTGCACTGCTTGCACTAGCTCCGGAGCTGACACAGGGTCCTGAGGAATCCGGGACCTGATGAATCTTGGAGGGGGATCGGCAGCAAACTCCAACTTGGTCTGGTCCAACCGGTCTGAGACATGAAGCCTCCAGACGTGAGCGAAGTGCTGCAGCCGTCCCCCCACCCGGATGGGTGAAGGCGCCCCATCATGCCTGAGGAGGCTTGGGAGAGGATTTTGCTTTGGGACCCCAGGAGGAGCCAGGACATCCACGTCCTCTGCCTCTACCCCAGAAATCTCCCCGGGCCCCAGGGAAAGACACCCCCCTTCCCTGTCTTGCCCTGCGGTAAGGGGAGGAGAAGGAACCCTGACCCCGAAAGGGCCGAGGTTGCCACCTGCGCTGGGGTAACCTGCCTCCCTCAGCAAAAAGGTCCAGGCGGTCTCCAAACAGACGCAGTCCTTTAAAGGGAAACCCAGTGAGGGCCTTCTTGGCAGCAGCCCACTGGTGCAGCCAAACCGAGCGGCGTATAGCCACCACGAGGGCAGAAGTTCTGGCACACATTCTGATGGTGTCATCCAATGCTGATAGGACAAAAACCATCACAACTGGAGAGTGCATTGAACACCTCACAAGGCAAATCATCAGGGGCACATTCAAGCATATTTCTGATAAGGGTTCTAGTGGCCACAGCAGTAATGGCAGAGGCACAGACCGGGCGCAGCGCTGTCCCCACACATGCAAAGGCGTGGGATGCCAGCTGATCAATACGCCGGTCTTCAGCATCCCGCAGGATAGTAGAATCAGGGGAATGCATGACAGAGGTGTTAGATAGCCCTAGGATCGGGGCATCCACCTCGGGGGGGGGGGGGGGGGGATGACCAACATTTAATCACCTCAGTAGGAAAGGGATACTTCCTATCCCAACTCTTAGGAACCCTGGGAAGTTTACTGGGGCGCTCCCATTCCTTGAGCACAAGGTTATGGAAATGTGCCTGCTCTGGAAATTCCAAACGTGATTTTGCTGTATGGACAAGCTCCCCTCTTTGCCTGGGAGCCTCAACAGGGAGAGAGATAGACAGACAGAACCTCAAAAATCTGGGTCAATAATCTGTCAGTGTCATCCGGGGCCCAGGGGTCAGAGCCAGAATCGTCATGACCCCTTGGTCTCTCATCAGATGAGCCTGAATCAGAAAAGAGCTCCCCTTCATCAGACGGGGTATAGCCACACAGATTCCAAAACTCGTCAGTTCCCATAGGGAAAACGGTAACATTAGGCATCAAGTGCCGCTTCTTAGCAGGGGCCTTACGCGCTAAAGACTTCGCAATAATCTGTTCAACAGTAGCCAGTCTAGAAGATGCATCAGGCTGAGAATCCCCACTAGTATGCAACTCAGCAGGAGTGAGATTTTGCTTGGGGGAGTAGGTGAAGTGAAAGTGAAGTGAAACGAGGTGCAGCCACTGGCAGGCCAGATTGCAATGCAAGCACCTGCTCAGCACAGGGTACACAGACCCATGCCTTGTCAGCGTCAGCATGAGGCTGCCCACACGCTACACACAGCAGGTCTTGTCCCGACGGGACCCCGGTAACATTATCCTGAGATGCCTCCATATGGTGATTATAGCGGCGCTATACGCCGATAGGGAATAACGCTGTATAGCAACCCTGGATGCCCCAATAACCCACTAGGGACGTGGGAGTATAATTTTTACAAGGCCTACAAGTAATATACTAAAAACAGGGCTGGGAGAAGCCAAGCAGGGTTCGTCCCGCCTGAAAGACATAAGCAGACACGACCTTAAGTACAACGTAACAAAAGTGAAGCAGATAAAGCCGCCCGCGAGGGCACTTACGGACCGCGGTAGGTAGGAGTCCGCCACGCATAGGCCAACCAAGTCAGACAAGATGGCGTCGGTATACCTCTAGGGGCGGGCCAGTAACAGCAATGATGCGGAAGGCGCCAAAGACGGGCCCCGCCCCCCCCGAAGAGCGCGAAGCCAGAAGGCCAAACAGCCAACGATGGCGCACCAGCGCCTGAGGTAATGCCGCCGCCAAGCGCGGAACCAAGTCAGCGCGCGGCGGCAAATTTAAAAGCAATAAAGACAAGTCAGCGCGGCGGCTGACATAAGAATAAAGACATGTGAAAGTTGAAAGCACAGACTTCATAACCTACATATCTATACACATACACACCCCCCCCTCTTTTCCCCCAAAGACTACAAGGAGGATGAGGGAGGACGGCGGCCACTTAAAGAGGGCCCACCGATAGGTAGGGGCAAGGGGCAATAGTGCGGGAGGGGCATCCCATAAAGGCTCACCATAAGCCTGAACCGCCTACCCTTCGGTGGGGTGGAGCAGCGCTCCTAAGCACCTGACAGCGATGCTGCCTACCTTCACCCGACCAGCGCAGCCAAGGCTGGGAGGCATATTATTAGTGGAACGGGTGAGAATAGTCCTACAGGGCCGCAGGTTAATAACCCCGCTCACCTGCGAGTAGAGAGCCAATTTCTCGTCCTTCGCAGCCAGACTGCAGAGAAATTCTGGGGAATTTGTGGGAGGTCCCCGGGTATTTGAGGGGCCGGGAGGAGCCTATTTTCGATGTCTCTGCGGTCCAGCGCCATCTGGCGGAGTATATCCCAACTGTAAGTATTAGATTTGGAGCAGGACGTACTGTATACTAAGAATATGAGAAGGTCGTCCAGATATGAATGCGAATGCCCTGGACTCTGAGGAGGGCCATCACCCCCGCCAGTACCTTGGTGAACACCCTTGGAGCCGAGGTAAGCCCGAATGGAAGGGCCACAAACTGAAAATGCTGATCTTCCACCACGAGGAATACCTGGAAGCCGAGTAGGCTTCTCCCATTCCTTAAGAATAATGTTATCAAAGTGCTTTTGATTTGGGAATTCCAAGCGCGGCTTAGAAGTCCCAAAGAACTCCCCCTTTTGCGGAGGAGCCTCCTCTGGGGAAGAAATCACCAAAAAAAGATGAGCCAGGACCTTCGGGGTGTCCACAGCATCCCTCTGCCCCTGCTCAGTATCAGCACCAACAAATTGCTGATCGTCAGAACCATCAGAATTCTCAAATAATCAGACCAGTCAATAAAATCATAATTATCAAACTCAAAAGCCGGCGCGGCTGAAGATAAATGTTTTCTCTTAGCCGAGGCCTTTCTGGCTACAGAGCTAGAAATACATTTCTAAATATTAGCCAATCTGGCACACACACCAGATTGCGACTCCCCGCCTGTGACAACATCACTAGAGGTACGGATAAGGCAGGGTGGCATAGGAGAAGAGGCCGGGCCCACGGACCCAGACGCCTGGGCCCCCGACTGCTGCGCTATGGCCTGCTAAGCACAAGGTATGCAAACAAGCACATTATCCCCTGCAAGGGATACTTCCACAACCCACATACTGCCGGGATTGCCCCAAGGGGAGCCCAAGCCCCGTTTCCTGGGAAGCCTCCATATGGTGAGTTTTAAGGTAGTCGCAATGACCAGAGGGAATTACGCTGTTAAAGCTACCCGGGATGCCCCTTCAAGTCCCAAGTGGGAGGATTTTTTATTTATTTTTTTTAATTATTTTTAGGAACCCTAAATCAAATTCAAAGGGACCCTAGGACCGGGAGAACCCCCTTGTAAAACCTCAAAAAAGGGATCCCCCTGGAAGACATAAGAACAGGGAGTACATAAGTGTCAAACATGCACATCACCCCACAACAACATATATCAATAGAGAAATAACAAACATAATGCCAAAAGGAATTACTCACGACCACAGCAAGCGGCGACCGTCACAGCAGCGAGGGAATGTTTAAAGAGAGAGACAGAGAGGCCGGAAGAAGGGGCGCGGGCCAGCGCACATCGCGCGCCGCACCTGGCCCCGCCCCCTCCCAGCACCAGAGCGCCTCACTGGAGCCAACATCGAGGGCTTAAACGCACCTGAAGAGAAGCAGCCTGCCCAGCTGCAAGCAACGGCTGCCCAAACACACCACGTGTGAACACACACACACAAAACCTTTCCCCCAAAATAAAGTTAAAAAACACACAGGAGAAAAGGCCACCCCCCCCCCCAAGGGGCACAGAGGGACACGGTAGGGGGGGGGGGGGAGACCCACACCAATAGGTGAAAGGGCAAAAGGGACGGGATCACCGTCCCGGACACTGCCTACCCCTTTGTATGGGGTCTCACGGGGGAGCTAGCTCCCATATACACCACGAGGTGCAGCCTACCGTTGCCTGGACCTTCAGCCTAGGCTGGGAGGCATACTGCTATAGTTTAAATTAAAAAAGGTTCAGGCAGCAATAGAAACAAAAGGCCGGGGGGTTACCCCGGCTACCTGCAAGGAGGAGACAACCATCTTCTGACTCGCTCGCCGACTGCAGAGACGAAAGACTGGGGAATGGTGGGAGGTCCCAGGTATTTATGGACCGGGAGGGGCTCCTTTTTGTCATGTCATCTCTGCAAGATCGCCCTCTACAGGACAGTTACCCAAGTGTCATGAATATTCGGAAGCGGGGTGTGTGACATACTGGGAATAAAACCTAGAATAGTCAAAGTCCTGGATTCTGTTCCGCTTAAACCTGCCTGAGGCGGGCAGTGTGGGGGTTAGATGACCAGCTGGACATACCGGTTTAAGAAATGCATGTACAGCGATAAAGCTTTTCTAAATAAACTGCGGCTGTGTACATAGAATGAAATGGGGTTTACTAAGCAAGCAGCAACACATTTACACACAACATAAACAAAAGGGCGAAATGGTCCCTTCTACATCACAGTGTACGTTTTAGCACCTGGGTAAACTAACAGTCTGCACAGATCCCAGGCTTGTAACCCCCCCCCCCCGCCCCCCCCACACACACACACCCAAGATAAAAGGGAAGTGACAAAAGTGTCAAATGACAGTGAAAGTCGAGAGATCTTCACAGCCCATCCGTCTCCAGTCTCCTGCTGCCAGAGTTTACATTTAATTAGCATACTGAAGCATTATCCAGAAGCACCTTCCTTCATCTGCTGACTATTTCTGAATTAATGGCGACGTATTCCCCTCTTGCAGTACATCAGACGCAGCCGCCAGCTTTACAGCATATTGGCCAAATCTTCATTAACATCTATATTTTATTTCAGGTCATATCAGCTTAAATTAATACTCGATGACACCAAGGTATTTTCGAAAGCTCACTTTAAAAATATATACTCAGTTAACCTACAAAAACTTTATCTTTCCCTGTATTACTACTAGAAATTGGGAATTTATTGAAATTGGCCCAAAACCGTCGGTGACCGGCTCTGGACTCTAAAATATTCCAGGGCTTGCTGCTAGTCTGTCCCAGTGGCATCCTAAACTGGGATGCCCCGCTGTGTGAAACCCCCAGGGTCGCCGCTAAAGTCACCTTTGCTGGGGCTCCCGCAACGCTGACTTCACCAGTGGTCATATCCCTGGCATTCCTCCAGCTGTGCTCACTCCCGCATCTAGCCATTTCACTCATTCGTGGTGTATGGCCCAAATTGGCAGTTCATCACGTGACCAACAGAAACTCTTCAGGTTGGATGTGTAAGCCCACTGGGAAATTCATATTAGCCACCAGCAGTCACGTGATCAACTGTCATTTTGTGCCATACAACATGAATTAGGAAGTAGTGACTTGCCTATAGTTCCTCTTTAATTGCCAGCCATGTAAATTTCATGTGCATGGGATTTTGCCCATTTTGGAGCAAAAAAAGGAAATAAACAAACCTCAACTCCAGGGTAGGGGGTCTCCTCATCCCCCAGGGGTCAACAGATCCTCAGCCTGGGGTCTTCAGCGAGGCAAAAAACACCAACTCTCTGCCCCATATGTGGCTTCTAACAGCTCCCTCCCCGCCGAGGCCAAGCAAAGAGCCTGCCAGCTGGCTGGAAAGTGAGGTTTTTTTTTTTTCCATTTGCCTGGATAGATACTTTAAATGGTATGCATTAATGGCTTGTAGAAAAGACTTCATTGTTGACTACTCTGACCAAGCTGTCCTTCAGAGGAAGTCTATAATAAAAATAAGCAACAAAAATTGCACTGCAGAATGCATTTAAACATTATGTGCAATTGCTTCTGTGTGCAGTGCAGAAAAGTGTTTTGATTACATTTTAACTGTCAAACACTGGAGCTACGCTAATGGGAGTGAAAAATACAATTTTGTGATTACTCACCTGTAAAATGGGTATCATAAGTATGTCTCACACCCTGCTTGGGAAATATTAATTACACGTGGGTTATGGTCCAGTAGAGAGCGAACTTCTGCAGAGATGACTAGAAAAAGAAGCCCCTACCGATCCATAAATACCTGGGACCTCCCACACATTCCCCAGTATAAGAAAGCAGTAAGGGGACCAGGAAGAGCCAATAAAAACTATGAGAAAAAAAGTTTCACCATATAGAGGATCCAAGATACAACTCAGGGTGGGACGAAGCAGGGTGTGAGACATACTTATAATACCCATTTTACAGGTGAGTAATCACAAAATGGTATTATTCCAAGTTTGTCTCACACCCTGCTTCGCAAATATTAATTACACGTGGGACATCCAATAGCAGTGTCCAAAAAGGGCAGGGATCCCAACAGGCAATAGTGCACAAATTAAACCACTGCAGTTTGCAGAACTTTGCGTCCAAAAACAGCATCTGCTGAGGCCCGCACATCAACCTTATAAAACTTAAAAGTATGAACAGAAGACCAAGTAGCAGCCGTACAAACTTGTTCAACAGAGGCCTGGTGCTGAAACGCCCAGGAAGCCCCAACAGCACGAGTAGAATGAGCAGTGATCTAGAAAATGGGGATCCCTCCCCTTGGCAGAGAAGGCCCTAATAACGGCCTGACGAATCCATTTACTAATGGTAGACTTGACGGGCGCCAAACCCTTCTTGGGCCCGGAGGGCACCACAAAAAAGGCGTCCGTCTTCCGGAATGGTGAAGTAGCCACCAGATAGTATTTTACACATCTAACGACATCCAGAGTGTGCAAAGCCCTCTTCTTGTCATTGCTAGGTTTAGGACACAATGAAGGAAGCACAATGTCCTGATTGAGGTGAAAAGCAGAGACAACCTTTGGCAGGAAGTCTGGATTAAAGCGGAAAACCACCTTGTCCTGATGTCTCTCAAAGTAGGGGGCCTGAATAGACAGAGCCGCTAACTCAGAAACCCATCGAACAGAGGCGATAGCCACCAAAAAGGCAACTTTTAAGGTGAGAATGGATAGTGCAGCATCCTGCACTGGTTCAAAAGGAGGACCCTGAAGGGCAGACAACACCAAATTTAAATCCCAAACAGGCAACATGGGTTTGCGAGGAGGGCGCACGAGTGACCCCCTGAATAAAAAAAAAAGGTCTTAACCAAAGGATGAAGAGCGAAAGATCTCTGAAAGAAAACCACCAGAGCGGACACATGCCCCTTAAGGGTGCTAAGTTGAAAACCCATGTCCAGACCATGCTGAAGAAACGCCAAAATCCGAGGAATGGAAAACACCCGACAAGGAAAGGCCCTAGCCTCACGCCAATCAATTATTATTATTATTATTATTATTGTTTATTTATATAGCGCCATCATCTTCCGTAGCGCTTTACAAAGTAGTAATTACAGACAGGGTAGAAACATACGGTACATATAATAATTCAAATGCAGTTTTACAGAGTTGACAATGGATATTCTGAATACAAGATACAATAGGGGAGAGAGCCCTGCCCTTGCGAGCTTACAGTCTAAAGGAAGAGGGGTGAATCAATGTAGGTCCGCCAAGTCCTGTAATAGATATTAGAGGAAGATTTCTTCCTAGCCCTGACGAGAGTCTGAACAACGGCGTCAGACAAACCCTTTTCCTTTAAGATGAAGGTTTCAGCCACGCCACGCCGTCAAAGCCAGCATTTGTAAATTGGGGTAACAAAGCTGACCTTGTGTGATCAGATCCGGAACCAGAGGCAGCCTGAATTGATCGACAGCTAGCCGGATGACGTCTGCGAACCACACCTGTCTTGGCCACCTTGGGGCCAGCAGGATTGCTAGCACACCCTCTGGAGCCAGCTTGCATACCACCTTGCCCACCATGGGAAAGGGAGGAAACAGATACAGGAGACCGAGCTCCCGCCAGGACAGAGACATGGCATCCACTGCCAGAGCCAGATGGTCCTGGGACAGAGACACAAATGCCGGAAGCTTGTGATTGTGACGAGAGGCAAACAGATCCACCTCCGGTCTCCCCCACCTGCGACAGAGGGATAGAAATACCTTGTTGCTGAGGGACCATTCCCCCCGGCGAGAGGTCCCCCTGCTCAGGGAGTCCGCTTCCAGGTTCTCCACCCCTGGAATGTAGACTGCCGAGATGCACGGAACATTGCTCTCGGCCCAAGCAAGAATCAGAGACACTTCCCGGAGGGCACTCCTGCTGCGAGTCCCTCCTTGGTGATTGATGTAAGCGGTGTCGGAGCGAAACTGAACTGGTAAGCCCTGAATGTGATGTGTCCGGTGCGACAGCACCGACCCAACCGCCATCAGCTCCAGAATGTTGATGGGGATATGGGCCCCCTGAGGACCCCACAGCCCCTGGAACTGATGTTCCCTCCAGAAGCCTCCCCAGCCTGACAGACTGGCATCCGTGGTGACCGTCTCCCAACAGGGCGCAAGAGAGGACCGGCCCCCCAGGAGATTCCTCTGGTCCATCCACCACTGGAAGGACCGCCGGACAAGAGGGGACAGAACACAAGTCTGATCCAGGGACAGAGGACATTTGTCCAAAACTGATAGAAGATGGAGTTGAAGGGAGTCCCGGGTCGGGCACATCCTCTTCCCCTGCCCCAGGAATCTCCTCGGAATGCAGTGAAATACGTTCCCCTGCCTGGTCGAAAGCCACGAAAGGAGGGGTTGAATGAGCCCAAACCCCGAAAGGGCCGGAGCTGCTTCTTGCGTTGAGGTAACTTACCCCCTTTGGCAAAAGAGTCTAAATGATGACCAAACAGGCGCAGACCCACGAAGGGAAGTCCTGTGAGCGCCTTCTTAGCAGCATTATCGCCCACCCACTGGCGCAACCAGACCGACCGGCGTATAGCAACCTGCAATGCCGAGGTCCTGCTACACATACAGATAGTATCATCCAAGGCTGATAAGACAAAAGCAATGAACATCTCACAATGAGTCAAGGCTGTAAACTCCTCACTGCAAAAATCCAATTGGGAACCATCCAAAAGGCCCCTAATCAGAGCTCTAGTAGCCACGGCCGTGAGCGCAGAAGCACAAACCGGACGCAAGGCCGAACCCACACAAGCAAATGCATGTGAAACCAATTGATCGAGGCATCGGTCCTCACTATCCTTCAAGGTAGTGGAATCCGGGCTATGCACAACTGAAGTATTGTACAATCCCAGGACGGGCGCGTCGACCTCTGGGGGTGTCGACCAGCGTTTAACCACATCAACAGGAAAGGGATACTTCCTATTCCACCCGTGAGGAATACCAGGGAGCCGGCTAGGCTTTTCCCATTCCTTAAGGATCAGATTGTTAAAGTGCTTCTGATCCGGGAACTCCAAACGGGGTTTGGCGGTCTCAAAAAATTCCCCCCGTTGCGGAGGGGCCTCCACTGGAGGGGAAATGGCAAGCACTGGATAAGGAGCCTGGGGGTATCCACGGTATCCCCACGCTCCGTACCAGCATCAGCCTCCAGGTACTGCTGATCATCAGAACCATCAGTCTGCAAACAATTCCCCTTCTTCAAGCGGGGAATAATCAGACCAATCAAAAGGATCAAAATCATCATAGTCAAAGGCTGGCGCAGCGGGCGCCAAGTGCCGTCTTTTAGCTGGGGCCTTCCTGGCCGCAGAGCTAGCAATCATTTTCTCAATGTTGGCCAGTCTGGCGCAGACATCGGATTGCGACTCCCCGCTAATGACGACGTCACTTGGGGTCAAGGCCAGGTGTGGTGGTGTAGGAAATGAGGCCAGTGGGTCCGACCCGGCCGCACGGGGCCCGGATTGCCGCGCAATAGCCTGCTGTGCACATGGTACACAAATTTGCACATTGACTCCCACAAGGGATACCCCACATACTACACACTGCCGGGGTTGCCCCGAAGGGATCCCGAGCCCCGTATCCTGGGAAACCTCCATATGGTGATTTTTTGGGGCAGTCGCATTGACCAATGGGAATTACGCTATAAAGCTACCCGGGATGCCCCTTAGAGTCCGTTAGTGGGAGGATTTTGTAACAATAAAGGGAACCCCAATTTGAAGCAAGGGACCTAGGACCGGGAGAAACCCCTTTTAATATCCTCAGTAGTCCCACCTAAAAGACACAATAGGGAGACCCCTTTAGTATATGCAAGTAAAAACAAGCAGAACTAATAATTATATATGAAAATATATACACACATACAGATATATATATATGTACATCCACACAGGTGTACCATAGCTAATGCTTGAGAATAAAAGAAAGCATACTGATGCCCCGGGGCGCTAGCATAACAGCGCAGACATATAATATATACCTATAGCATATCAAAGTGTAAACCTTACAAGGGCCCCAAGAGGCACTCACCAACCAGCCGGCTGCTGAAGATGGCGGCCAGCACCAGGGAAGAAGGAGCAAGGAGGCGGGCCAACGCGGATCGCGCGCCGCGCTGGCCCCGCCCCCCCCCAACCCGGGAAACGTATAGACGCGCTCCCAGATAGTTGGGCTGAGAGCTGGTTAATCGTGCCAAAGGAGGGAGCGGGCCGTAACGGGCGCGAAGAGCGCCAGGCCCCGCCCCCTCCCCTGACTGAAGGAGCAAGCCGCGCTCCCCAGCCAAAGGCTGCGGAGCCGGCACAATGGCACCCGGCCCGCCGCTACTTGATAACGAGCGCGCGGGCCGCAAGTTAAAAGTATATATATATATATATATATATATATATATATATATATATAGATAAAATGGAGAGATTAAATGGAGGGACAGCCCCCCCCCCTACTAACTGGGAACAGGGAGTAAGGGGGGAAGCCGATAGCCACATTTAGATATGAGGCGAGGGCTTCTGAACGGACAGGGCATCCCAAGTCAGGATCACCAAACCTGACGGCCGCCTACCCCTTGGTGGGGGATTTGCGGTGCGGAGTCACCTACCCTCACCCGGACCCTGCAGCCATAGCTGGGAGGCATAAAAGGCGTTATTAAAAGTGGTCCGGGTGGAAATAGGAAGAATGGGGGCCGGGTGTGCACCCGGCTTACCTGAAAGGAAAGAGATGTCATCATCTTGACTGTCGTCGCCGTCTGCAGAGACTAATCTGGGGAATGTGTGGGAGGTCCCAGGTATTTATGGACCGGGAGGGGATTCTTTTTCTAGTCATCTCTGCAGAAGTTCGCCCTCTACTGGACCATAACCCACGTGTAATTAATATTTCCGAAGCAGGGTGTGAGACATACTTGGAATATAGTCTGTGTGTGTGACCTCACTAACAGGGCATCTATTATTCTGGGTGATGCTACACAGAAAAACAGATGAGAGAATCTTACGTGTCACATCACTAGGCTGCAATAAGACATTCTTGGGTTCTCACACCAATTTCATCATCTTTGGACCCTTTGACCATGAACAGGTCATAAATACCATTTATTTACCAAACCTAATATGTTGGTCAAAAACCACTGGACACCACCCCTCACACACTTCCCGGCAGTGTTCTGCACATATCAGCTTATCAAATAAACAAGATTGTTATTCTGCAGGCAGCCAAAAGGCCATATAAATTAAAGTCTAATTGAAGGCTGATGCATTCCAAACAGTGGCTGGGTTAAAAACAGAATTGAAGTGTCTAGTCATTACTGCTGGCCCAGCATCAGGAATGTTAGTGGGTACTTGTAAAATGTTTTCAGTTGCAGATCTCCGACTCTTCCTGCATAAACTATCATTATAAAGTGAACTGATCCCTCTGTGGGCTTTTACCAGAGCCTGGTATTCAGCTGAACTTTAAGATGACATTTTCCTTTACATCTCCCAGAAACAGCAATGTTGTCTAGAAAAAGCTCATAGAGCTTTCTTTGCCTATTAATACACATATTTGTCTTCATCTTCCAAACTCAAATACACAGGTGTGAAACCCATTGAAATGTTTGCAATATGTATTCAGCTATTCTTGGACACACCACTGCCATATGGAAGTCAGACAATGGCAACATGGTCCAAGCCATAAAGAAGATCAGGTAGGGCTAGATGCCCCTCATCATAAATACTGGCACCACTCACCAAAAATGATTCCAGGGAGAAACTGTATAAAGAACAAAATGAGCACTAGGAAGGGCATAATTTCTCAGCACGAACTCCCACAAAACACATTGTGGCCGGATTTGAAATTTCTAAACCTTTTCTGGACAATTTTAGCTACATAGCTTCTCTACAATGAGCCACAAACCATCATACAGATGTGTACATATCATCAGGAGATCTTAACGTTCTGGACCTCATTGAATGGTCCTATTAGACTACGGCAGTCCAACACCCATTTTCTACAAAGTGACAGGCCCAAAGAGCATTCAGATTGCCCTGGCTTCACAGACTACGTGACCACTTACAGCCAGTAACCGGGGGGTGTTTTGCCAGGGGAATTCTGTGCAAGTGAAACCAGGGGGATATGTGGGTTATGCGCATGAGGGAGTGGGGGATGCTCCAGCATACTGGATGCCCCCCGAGCTTGTCAGATTTCAGTCCAAAACAATACACAACAATTACAAAATAGAATTGAAGTGTTTTAAATAGGAGCAACAGTCCCACAAGACTCTTAGAAGGGTTGGTCTACCCTTATATGGGCCATCCTAAATAGGAATGCACCACTCTGTGAAAAGCCCAGGATCGCCCAATCCAATCACCTCCTCTGAGTCCGCGCCATGGCCCAACCCCACTATACCTCAAACTAGGGGCGCTCCCCTGCCATGCCCTTCTAAATGGCCTGTGTGGGCATAGCTAGAGGTTGGGGTAGGAATGCATACAACAGCGGAGCAAAAGGAACAAGCACCACTGATTAGCTAAGTGGCCTGTGCTGTGGAAAAGGTGAATTTACAGGCAATCCCAAGGAATAAACATAGTGCCCATCCCAAATTGGTCCCTCCAAAGAGGAACACTACCATAGAAAGTACATTTCTTGGGTGGTGTCCCTCTTTACAGGTGATCTACAGAAAAAACGTATAAACCTGTTAGACAGCAAGAAGAGGGTTTCTACTTTAACACCCAACCTAGTTATCTTCAATTGGAAGGAAGGTAAAACAGGGTTAAATAATTTATTCTTTCTTTAACTTGGATGTCTCGCATAACTAACTATAACAGCGGGTCTGTTGGTTTTTCTGTCAAACCTCCCAAAAAGACAAATGAAAACCTGACAGGAAATCTTGCTCTTTGCCACAATATCCCAAAAAATGCAGATTTGAGGTACTTGTAAATAAACTGCATTTTGTGAGACAAAAGCAGTAAGAACAGACGACCAGCAGAAAAATGGTTCCAATCATCTATGCAAGATGTTTCCTTTAAAAACTGGCCAACACTGGACCACAAAGTGATCCTTGCACTAGTCGTAGCATATACATACCAGAGACACAGCTACAGCTGCTTTAGTAGGGGAGAGTGCAAAAAATGCTGAAGCTACTCCATTCAAGTCACCAACATGTCATATAATATTCACTATAATAATAAAAATGTAAAAACATATGGTAATTCACAATACAAGTTGTTTTTCTAAAATCATCTATCATCAATCAGCTATCCAAACAGTCTGTTAAAGTTAATTAAAAAAATGGCATTTAACTCATGCCAGAAACAATATTTGGATGCATTAGTATAAAACCAAAGTTTTTTTTACTAAAGCAACACCTTTGGCACAGTAGCCTACCTATGCCCATATCACATAAAAGTACCAAACATCATTATTATTACAAAATGGGTGTTGTTCAGGATGCATCTTGATTGTGGATGCCAATGGCGACCAAGAAATCTTTCTCCAGGACTGTGATTAGCTGCTGTGGTCACATGTTTGTTGGCACTAGGCCAGCCTGGCAGGGGATACATTCCTGACTAAAGGTACAGCAAATCTGTGCATGCGCCATTCAAGCAGCATGTTTCTGTGTTGATCCGTGCAAATGGCAGAAAGGTGGGTTAAAGTGGGGAATCTGGGGGGTTTCACACAGGGGGGCATCCTACATCGGGATGCAGACGGGGCAGGGACATATCACCAAGATAGTCACAATCCTGGTGATTGGCCCACTTTAACTGGGGCGTACCAATTTGAGATATCCCTATGCGCAAACCCCTCCCAGGATCCAGCCATTCACAATAGATTGTGGTGAATAACTGCCTCAGCAGTTATTTAAAGCTACCGTCAAGTGTGGTATCTGATCAGTGTGCCAATAGAAGCCCCATGGAAACAGTAATTACTAAGCAGTGGCTAAAGATATAACCTAGTACTGTATTTGCTTAAAGTGGACCAACACCCAGGGGGGATCGGCCCGGGAATCTATAAGATTCCCGGGCCGATCAGATCCCTCCCCGCGGGGCATCAGAAATCGGGATGTCCCGCGGGGTGAAACCCCCCAGGAAGCCCACAATCCTACCTTTTCCACGTTCCAGCGGCGCATGCGCGTCCGCCGCTGCTGCCTCCCGCCCGTCCCTCTAGCAGGGCGCGCTCCCACGCCGGCCGTTTGTGAATGGCCGGCGCAGGTGCGCTCCCTGTAAAAGGGACGCGCGGGAGGCGGTGGCGGACACGCTCTGCTTGTCCGGCGCTGCCTCTCACTTGTCCGCCGGCGGGGATTGGCTGCAGCGGTCACGTGGGAGCGGGAAGAGGCGAGTTTTCGGGGCTTTCTGGGGGGTTTCACACAGCGGGGGCACCCCCGATCGGGGTGCCCCACCGAAGTGGACCAAAACCCAGGATAGTCAAAATCCTGGGTGTTGGTCCACTTTAAAATGTCAAATGTTGCCCAATACTGCCTCTCTAACATTACTATTACGTTTGTTTTATTGACACAGAACACAGAAGCAATTGCCAAAGTTGCTGAACACATGCCAAAGGCACAGAGGGCAGCCAGTGATGAGAGCTCACATATGCTACTATAAATATGTGCATATGTTCGCAGGAGCAGATTTGAATCTTCACTTAAAAGACACCTTGGTATTTAACAATCACATGAGTGCCAGCAATTTCTCCATGTGGTTGTGCTGCCTGTCCAGACATTCACACCTAGAAAGGCCATCAAGGCAACATGTGCAAGTTCAGGGCCTATCTTGTGAACTGTCTACCGGCTTATATTTTTTTCTGATGATGCACACTGCCAGTTTTATTGCACTCAATGGAATGTGAATCAGTGACTAGAATGAATGGCATGTGCTTTTTTTGTGTGGAGCTAGGATACAGACCATAAGGATGTGTAACACAGTTAACATGACTTTAGTACATTGCTCATAAAGGACAAGTCATACCTGACAGGTCTGAACAGCAGTGAAATGTTGGCAGGCTTCCTTATCAATTACAGAGCTTGCATGTTCGTACAAAAACGGCATTGCTATGCTAACTAGTCAGTCATCATAGCAAGTGAATGTTTAATCACTAAACACACATTGCCGTCATGCAACGCAGACGGATCCTTTCCGCCCCACTATTTTCACCACTACTTTCCAAAGTGTAGCAACTATTTCACAAGAATAAGTATTAGCAGTTACATTACAGTGATTGGACAGCCAAATGAGATTTTACAGAGGACCAAAAACCAAAATGCAGCCACTATATCCAGTGTCATTGCCTGCCTATAATACTGGAACACCTCACATAGAGGAGGCCTTTGCCCCAGTATAATCTCTAGCCAAAATCACAGGTTTCAAAGCTTCTGGGATGAGACACATTATTCAAAAAAAAAAAAAGGCTTGCAGAGAATATATATATATATATATATATATATATATATATGCATAGTGACCACCTATCAGATAGGTAGAGCATATATAATCACATGCCATGAAATAAAAATGTCCCCTAGTGAGCAGACACAGTACAGTGATTAATTGCCATGCTAGGCAATCTAAATGGCTGGGTGCTTAAAGTGGACCAACACCCAGGATTTTCACTATCCTGGGTGTTGGTCCACTTCCGCGGGGCACCCCGATCGGATCTTATAGATTCCCGGGCCAATCAGCGGTGGGTGTTGGTCCACTTTAAGCACTTTAAGGTCCACTTTCCCAGCCACAAGGGCATTTGGTCCTGCATGCACCGTGGGATCACTGTAATAGGAATGTCCCAGGGATTATTATAGTTTATTTATAAAGCGCTATTGTATTCCTTGGCAATGTACAAAGTATAATTTACAGGAGGGTGGGACACATAACTGACTTATAATACACAGGGAATTTTGACATAAAATGCACATAATACATACAGTATTATGAGTCAAATACAACAGAACAAATTGATACAGGAGTATATGCAGAAAGAGGGATTGAGGATCACTAGCCATGGAGCCAGTCACAGTGTCAGTTGGTCCTCTTTATAGAACATCCCAAACTCTGTTGACTGATAGTAGTTTAATCTCACAGGAAAATATGATGATTTCATGTCTCCTGTACTTCCTGTATCTAGGTAAGTATCAGACTGGGAAGCTTCTATTCATGTTGTGAAAGTTGGTGAAAGACCATGTGTATACCTTTCTGTGTATATGTGTATTTTTTCCACATGCTCTTCTGCAGGCCCAGTGTCTTTATTTTTTTTTGTGTGTGGTCAGTGACAATTGTACTGAACTCAGAAACACACAAAACACAAACATGCAGAGGAGGGATCAGCTATCTGCCTGCAGACACAGGAGATTGTGTCCCCCACATAATAAGGTGGGGTGTAATTATAGCCATTTCTCAGGGTCAAAGGAAGATCGCACATAAATAAAATCTGAAGGCTGTGCTACAGAAGAGAGACTAGATCTCCATGTTAACAGCTTTGTCCAGAGTGGCAGAGTATTTCATCCGCATGCAAGGTAAGCAAGCAAAGAAACATTTAACTTGGCCTTGACAATCCTTTTAAGAAAAACAATCTGCGTCATAAGTTTAAAAAAAAAAAAAAAAATCTTCTGACAATAGGCTCGATTCAGAGACACATTCGTCTGGACTTTCGTAGATGTCTGTGTATGTTTTTGTGTGTGTCTGTCACTTTTTTTTGTTTTTACGTTAGTTTTTCCATACGTATGTTCGTTCCCACTAATGCGTATATGTGATTTCGATGGACGGATCTAAATCGGATCATTTGCGTTAGTTCGGATCATTTTCGTATCAAAATCTGATCAATTTCGTTCGTTCAGATAACTTATGTTATTGGGATGTGCTTGCGTCTCATTCAGAGAGCCGATTGCCGAGGGACCACCACCCTATAAAACGGTTTCATTTGCTATCCACTTACAGGACAATTTTGCACTCGGCTTGCTTGCTTTTGACCATGTTTTGCGGCTTTGTGGAGGAATATGAGCACCTCTTCCTTTGATTAATTCCTTAGCATAATGACATATGGCCTCTTACTTTGATTAATTCCTTAGCATAATGACATATGGCGTCTTCCTTTGATTAATTCCTTAGCATAATGACATATGGCCTCTTACTTGGATTAATTCCTTAGCATAATGACATATGGCATCTTCCTTTGATTAATTCCTTAGCATAATGACATATGGCCTCTTACTTGGATTAATTCCTTAGCATAATGACATATGGCCTCTTCCTTGGATTGATTCCTTAGCATAATGACATATGGCCTCTTCCTTTGATTAATTCCTTAGCATAATGACATATGGCCTCTTGGATTAATTCCTTAGCATAATGACATATGGCCTCTTCCTTGGATTAATTCCTTAGCATAATGACATATGGCCTCTTCCTTGGATTCCTTAGCATAATGACATATGGCCTCATGAGTTAGCTAGCTTGCAACCTAATAAACATTCCCTTCACAGCTGTTAAACATGTATTTTCCGACAAATAAGTTTAAAATCTTTTTTATACAGGGACCACACGTGCCAGAGTGGCACAACCGAGTGCCAGGGTCCTTCAGTTGGTGGGCGAGATGCAGGAGCTGCGCGACTTGTTGGGGACCACATATGAAGAATAATCTTCTGGGGCCTGGCATTGCTGTGTATATAGTTTTAAATATATATATATTTTTTAAAACCCCCCAAAATTTTTATATGGACATTTTTAAACAAAAACAAAAAAAAGTTGTTCAATTTTTAGAAAAAAAAAAAACTTTTAAAAAATAAGGCAAAAGAAAAGTGCCATTTAATATAAAAAAACAAAAACTTGTTTCTGTGTCATTTCCTTTTCTAAATACATTTGAGGATTCACCTGATCGCATTTAGGTAAGTTTTAGGGGTGGGAAATGGAAGAAGAATGAGACCGTGAAGTGATTCAGGTAAGTTTTAGGGGTGGGAAATGCAAGAAGAATGAGACCGCAAAGTGATTTGGGTAAGTTTTAGGGGCGGGAAATGCAAGAATATACTGACTGAAGTGATTTAGCTAAGCATTGTAGCAAAAGTGAGTGAACCAAATATGTAGGCGAGCACATTAATGAGTTAATTTTGTAGTGCGCAGGCGTAAGGTCGTAAGGATTTTCGTCTGGACGATTATTTTTAGAAAAAGGAAATCTGAATCTAACAGGAAACGTAAATGATTCGTGGGAGGCGACGATGGAAAAAGGGCAAAAACGAAAGCCTACGTTGTAACATGAGTAACAAACGGAAAACGAAAGCTGGAAAATGATATTCTCGTTGGAATACGAACGGACGAAGACTTTACTGAAGGCTTGCGATGCATGCTTAGAATCACTCGTACACTCATACGAGAGCGGGAACATTTAAAAAAAAAAAACAGATCCACACAAAAACGAAAGTCTTTTTATGTCTCTCTGAATCAACCCTAATTATTCTATATATTACAGATTTGTATAATGTCTGAGAACAGTTTACATATGATACTTCCAGATCTATAAAATAATAGCACTATAATAATAATAATGTGTTTGTCAAGTAAGGTCATTTATCACTGCAAAATAAATGATCTTTACTGTACACACATCAGAAATGCCAGGCTTTCTGTAGTGGGTAAAGACTTGTACTTCTACACAGGACTTGAGAGATTACATAAACAGGATCACAGGAAGGGCATGTTTTGAAACAGAACTTGGCACTCTGGTCCTTCAAAACTAGAATGCTGACCACCATGCTGCCATTGTTTGCTACTGCTTCTCTTTAGCTGACCGACCTGCGGACTTTGATACTATGTTCAGCAGCAAACAAAGGTGCACACCAGCAAATCTGATAGAACATTCAGCCACATCCCAACAATCAAACAATGTAAGTAATGCTGGGCTGATATTTTAAATCAGGTATTTCTACACCTATAAGAAAACGACAATTTCATTGGAAAATGCCTGCAACTCATTTGAAGAACTTCTCTACAGATTTCCAAGATTTCAAAATGAAAACATTACAACTTGCCACCACATGAGGGTGTAAATAAAATTCCTCAATGGGCACAGCACCAATTTTGATCCTCGTTAAAGCCCCAGCCCCTTTTTAAGGACCCTCATACCCAAAGTATTTCAACTTAGGAAACCTGTGTTTGTTCAAGATACCCAAAATATGGGCAGGAAAAGGATGACCGATCCGGGCTGAAGCTAGATTCAACACCTTCTGTCGGGTTCGCCACAACCGCAGAGCAAGAAGATTTCATTTGACTATCTACACCAGTGGTTCTCAACCTTTATACTCCCAAGTAGCCTCTAGCAACAAGAAGTTTCAATCAATAAGCCCAAGTAGGGGGTCAATTACAAATGTTATCAAAATAAATAGGACGCAGGCCTTGTAGCATTTTTAAAACAAACAGTTGTACTGTTAATAAACCAGACCAGTCAGACACTCTGTTGATGAACCCCTGAACATCGCTGCATACCCCCTAAGGTAGGTGTACTGCAGGATGAGAAAAATTTACCTACATCACTGGAGAGGAGGGACATGGAGTGGACACCCCTGGAATTTCCCTGTTGGTCCCTCCGATCCAGTGACCTAAATAGTCAAAAGGGGGAGGCTATACTTCCAGCACTTCCCAGTTACCCTCAGTTTAATAGCTGCTGCTGGCTGGACAGGAACCACCAGCAGACCTGGGAGCTGCTGGATACAGTGAGGAGTCAGTCTAGCGCTGGAGAAGGCAGAAAATGTAATTATAGTAAACGTTTTGACAGTCTGTGTCAATGTGTGTTTGTTTAATTGTTTAAAACTGTGAACAAGAAGGGGGTAAGCACTGGACCTGTGCTAAAGGGCCTGAGCTACTAGCCCCTATGCCTGGTGCGTGGGGGACGGGGGGGGGGGGGGGGGGGGAGAATGTGCAAATACTTTGGCTGGATTTACCCTCCCATAGACTTTAATTGTATTCACCATTCAGGAGCTCCAAATGGCGGATACTGAGGACTAGCCACATAGAGGACTTCTGAACCAGATAGTCCCCTGACTTCATCCCCAGTGACAAGCATCTAAAATTGGGATGCCCAAGGGGTAGAAGATGCAATAGCCCTAGGGACTTCTGCAGGATAGGGGGGTTAGCATATGAATGGACATCCACTTAGACTCCTAAAAGAATGTCAACACCATATACATTTATTTTAATTAAACTGGCACCTATGTGTACTAAACGCCACACACAATAAAAGATTCAGTATTTGACTAAAGTGCACACAAACGCATGTATGTGGAAACAAACCTGTAAACAAAGCAGAATTCAGCGCAGCTGAGATAAGGGAAGTAAAGGGAATACATTTCCGCCACACCTATTCTCTCCCTTGGCTGCAGAAAGGCAGTCATGCACTCTGGCCTGGAAGCCCGATCACAGAGGCAGGGCAGCTGTGCGTCCAGATAGAGGAAAGCAGATGTTTATTGGCTAATGATGCCAGCTTCAACTGTTCTTTATATGCATGATAAGCAACTGCTTGATAAATCCCTACACTGCCAAACAAAGTTAGTATTGAGCCAAACACAAACTGGATTATCTAAAAACATTTCAATCTAAAAAGAGCATGTGGGTGAAAAATGTGCTATAATAATAACTACATGTACAGGATCATATGCGTTTTCTTTGGAAGTCAAGGCAGGCAGCAAAATACACAGCTAAATTAAATTAGTCAGATAAAAACAGAATTGCTCACTTAAGACACACTGCATGCTAAAAAGCCCCAACTTTTTGTTTTATTTGAAGGGGAAAATAAGAAAAAGAAATCGCCAATATATTCACATCTACGGCAATGCCATTCCACACGCGCAGGCCGCACCTAGTGGCAACTTAAACCTGACCAACACCTGTTTTTACTTTAATGGGTGTTGGTCCCGCTGTCTGATAAGAAGCAGCTCGGGGGGCATCCAGAACGCTGGAGCCCCCTCGCACCTAACACACACAATGTTCGTAATACTCAACGTCATTACGAGCCAGCATCGGGAAAGGAATGACGCGATTGGCCGCCGGGCAGCCACATGGGGGGGTCCCAGCACTGGCTCGTAATATAGGCGAGTATCACGAGTATTGTGTGCAATTAGGTGTGAGGGGGGCTCCAGCATTCCTGAATCCCCCTCCCCCCGGTTTTAGGCTGCGAAGCCATTCAGATAGGACGGCATGAAAGCACGTACACCAGCCAGAGGGAGATTGGGCATGTGGCTACACCCCGCTCCCTATGCGGGACTGTGTGTAAATAGAGCTGTATGCCATGCATTAATATGCACGGTATAGAGCACTGATTGGAAGCAAAGCCCGCACATGTGCTATGGGATCGCCAGAAAGGTGATTTTTGATGGCTATCTAGGGAGGGGTTCACAAAGCAGGGCATCCCAATTTGGGGGAAATGGACTAAAATCACAGATTTTTGTCCACTTTAAATGAAATGTCCACTTTTGATTGAATTTATCTTTTTGTGTGGCAAAATTATGTTTTAAAGGTGCTGAGTATTTTCTGATTTTTTTTTCTAATGTAAGCAAATGTGTGTTTTATGGAAGCAATTTGTTGCTATGTACACAAAGTGCAGGCTGCCAATAGCAACAGATTGCAGATAGTTACACAGAACACTGCTGCTGGGCATGTTTAAGTTTGAGTGAGCTCCCTCACCTCAGCAGTGGCCATAGCAGCAGTGTTCTGTGTGTACAGGACCGACTTCTCTCTATTTGGTGCACAGACTTGGTGTACTTGCCAAAAGCAACAGATTGCAGGTAGTGAAAATTGCTTCTATAAAACACACATTTGCTAACATAGGAAAACGCACATAACATAGGATGAACTTCCTTCTATGTTATCCCCATTGGGAATATGTAAAATAAGCCATTTCAAAGCATCTCAAAATCTCTAATTATATGTAAATACCTCTTAATGGATGCTGCGCTTTAAACCGGACCTTTACCATGATTTATTGAAAAGCCCAAACCCTTATGAAATGATTCCCCAACATCTAAAATTAATATATTTTAAGTTTTTAGTCACTTACTTATTATTCTTTCCCCCACTACTGCAACTCTGTTCAGGACTTTAGGATACGGGCGCCGCCATCTTGCCCCAGAAGCATCACACTTACTAAGGAGAGGAGAGCGGGATAAAGTACAGGGGGCGGGTTATAGCTGTGCTTTGCTGGGGTCAGGAAAAGTCAGCAATCCCAGAATGCAGAGCAGCACAGTTAGAAGGCACTTCCTGTTTGCAGGCTGCCTGATGTCCAATGAGCCGCCATCTTGAATGTTTAAAGGCTCATAACATGCAGTAGATGCAGGTAGGATGATTTTTAATGTGGGCAATCTGTATGTACAGGGTGTGGGAAACATAAGATATGCTCTTATTCAGGATGAAGGTCCGCTTTAACTTCTGGCTAAATCTTGAGCTTGCTCTGCTATGGCAGCAAGACCACCGTGGCTTTCACTGAGAGCTCATAGGGAAAGAGTGTCCGTTACATTCCTCCAGGACCACATAAATAGGTGTCTAATTGGAAGAAACTTTGCATCCCTTCTACAGCTTTAATCTGGTGCTGCAGGAAAGGGAGTTGAGGCCCATGGGACAGGCATCAGGTGAGCTGCTTGCTGCCTTATTATTTCCATTGCCTGGAACTTTTAACGGACAGACCTCCGCTATTTGAATCCACCCCCACCCTGCCTTTCTTAAAGCGGACCTTCAGCATGATTTAAAGGAAAAAACCCAAACCCTTAAAAAACTATTCCCCAGCATCTAAAATTAAAATACTTTACGTTTTTAGCCACTTATTATTCTTTCCCCCACCAGGCTGCAACTCTGTTCAGGACTCTGGGATACGGGCGCCGCCATCTTGACTCAGTAGTATTACACATACTGAGGAGAGTAGAGCGGGATAAAGTGCAGGGGGTGGGGTTATAGCTGTGCTTTGCATAGACAGAGCAGAACTTGGGTCAGAGAAAGAACAGCAATCCCAAAATGCCGAGCGACACTGTCAGAGGACACTTCCTGTTTGTAGGCTGCCTGATGCTTCATGAGCCGCCATCTTTGATGTTTAAAGGCTCATAACATGCAGTAGATGAAGGTAGGATGATTTTTAATGTGAGCAATCTGTATGTACAGAGTGTGGGAAACATATAAGATAAGCTCTTATTCAGGGTGAAGGTCCGCTTTAATAAGTGCTAAAGTAGTGCTAATGTTCTAAAAAACAAAAAGACACTTACCTTGGCCATACTCCAGCAATGACTGTCGCTTGAACACCGCCAACTTCCCGGGGCTGCACAGTGCCGCTGGACTGGAAGCTCGCAGGATTATGCGCTCAGCCACCCGCCCTTTCGCTCAAAGTCCTAGGAGGATGGCGGTGTCCAGCGATTGAGCGAGGTCATGCTGGAGTATGGCCGAGGTAAGTGTCTTGTTTTTTAAGAAATTGCTTTAGTGCTAATTAAGGAAGGCAGGGTAGGGTGGATTCAAATACGGCACTCTGGCTGGACTGGCCCTTTAATACAATCAAAGGTTTTATCTGCAAAGTATAATTTGGTCACCTAAACAATCAGGACACAATGCCCCCCCCCCCCCCCCCCTAATTTGGTGATGTAACTTCCTGTCCTGATATACAGCTTCAGTATTTACCTACACACAGCTGCCTGCTGCCTGATCGGGATGTCACGCAGTCACATTGGATTGCATCATCTCTGTCCAGCAAGAAAACCTGATTTTGAAAACAGGCTTCACATACCAATACAGATTAAACACCCAATTTCTGTCCACTGAAATAATCTCTATATAGCTATAAGGTGATCCCTTTCTCAAAGAGGGCTACACGGGAGTAACTACAATGGGTGCAAAAGTAGCGGCCACACCAGGGCCCATGAGATAAGGGGGTCCCCTCATTGCTTCTAGTCTAATTCTATACAATGTGATTAAAATTTTCATCCTAGGGGACACTAGAGCCCCATTAGAAGTCTGTACCACCAGCGCCCTGTCATGTGTGGGTTATGAAGAGACCCTTCTATGTCTTGTAGTATTCACAAGCCCCAGTCCTCCATGCAGCTACATTCATAATGCCAAAAGTGATATGGAGCAAATTGTACTGTATACAAATAGAATATAGCCATGTCCAATCTATTCCTTTATTAGCCAGTTTAAACATATTGGTTGCAGGCCACGGGTTACCTTAATATATCCCTAAGGTTGGAAACTGGTGTTCTGGAACACCTTATATTCCTTAGGAATCATAAGCTCCATGCTTATCAGACATATCTCAAACAGCAGCTGTCCTTTTACAGAATGTAGCTGCCCAATGGACAATGCAGCATTTATTTCTAAAATAAAAGGGTCTGTTTTTTATATATTATATACACACATACAAAGTAAAAAAGGCAATCGATAACTTTATTTGCAGGGTGACTTTGATGCATCTATCTCGTCCAGGAGCGAATTATTTCACTATCTGGCAAGCCGGCAAGTTGGTCCCAGACCTGCTGACTCTCCCACTGAGAATTTCATTTCAGTCCCGCAGTAACCTGGCCAAAAGATAATGTAATGAGTTGTTAATTTTCAATAAACATATCATTGGCCTTCTTTTTCCGCTGTCTGCGCCACAAAGCTGGCTGTACTTCACAAATGCTCACTCAAAAGGTGTTCATTTGGAAATAAACATAAATTAGCAACTGCTACATGAACTCACAGGCTGTAGAGGAGCATTAAGCATGCTGCTAATTAATGCGCTGAAATGAAACATGTTTAAAAAGCCATTTCCAAGAATGGTTTATGATTCTATAGGATGATAGAAATATAAATGGTACAGAACAGTTAAGCTGGTCAGCCATGTCACCAGTTTTGGTTCGGCCAACATTGTTATACATTACACCACAAATTAAGAAGTTTTTGGGAGCCATAGGTGCAGCAATTGTTACCTTCTCTCATCAGTGGATGGTAAAAAAAAAAAAAAAAACATTTTTCCACAGCCAAAGCCACGCCCCCTGGCAGTTTTGAGATAGCGATTGGCTGACCTAATAATTGGCGTATAATGTTGTGCAGCAGGGTGTCTGCATCCCTGGCTTTCTGATTGAGTGTGTGCACTACTGCGTCTAGTCTAATGGCTGGGAATAGGAGCACAAGCAGCTACAGGGAAGCCAGGGTTACAGCATCTGGTGATCGCAGCTTTGTGGGAGCCACTGGTATAGATGACTTTACCAACAACACTGGGGGATTTACCAGGGCAGTTTCTAGGCAGAAATAGCACCCCGTGTGGGAAGGAAATGATTCACCCCCTCCTCACCCATCCTATAGTGCTGCAATGTGCCATGCTGTGACTCATAAGAGCAGGAAATGCCACCTCCCCATGACTGAGTCCAATATGGGGTAATGAGGGGCCTGTCTTACAGAGTGCCCCACTAATACCGGCACTGCAAAAAACAGAATGGCTGGGATAAAAGCACCCCCAATGACTAATCACACTGCTCACCCTCCCCTAGAAAAAGCCCTGGGTTTCACACAGTGACTGGCCCTATTTTACATTCCAGCACCGGCCGCTAAGGGTTTTGATCCGCTTTAAATCAGACCTAAACCTTTGTTTGCATACTGTCAGCGAGCCCTGCATAGGAGATACCTTTTCATAGAAATAGAACAGGTAACAACTTCACACATGTGCAGCAGCCGCACCTTCTCTATTACGGCAGTGTACAGCTTTTTTTATGGTCACAGAGCTCTTCAAGTGTATCTCCTGTATTTGGAGCTCACAAGCAACATGCGAAAGTGGGTTAGGGTATTTGCGGACCTGGACCCTACCTAGTACAGTGTGGCCAGAAGGGTTTAAGTTTCTTGTAACCTATTCAGGCCAGTTGGTTTAATTAAATGGAGGTCCTAAAAAGGCACTTCAGGAGCCAATTATAGATTCTAACAGTCACAATTGCTTTTACTGTAGTGGAGTATACAAGATGGAGTAGAGCAATGCTCAAGCGTCTCCCTGCAAACTGTAATCGTATTATACATTTAAAAAAACATTTTCAAGTTCTAAGAGCCACAGATGGCTCTTGCTTCTTCCATCTAAAACATGAGCGGTCAGGAATCTGACAGCCAGGATGACATCACTTCAGTTTCCTGTATTGCAGCTCCCAAAGCGAACTCCTAACCTGGAGAAAGCAAGACGTCTGATTGGCGTGCTGTGCGGCCCTGCAGTAACTATTACTTGACATTTCTTGTCAGAAAGATTTAGAAGAGTCAAAGGAACAGTCCAGGAGATGGCAACAATAAAGCAAACAAGGAGCTCTCTTGAAGCTTGTCCCATGTGCTTGTCCCATCTCCTCCATTTCCTGCAGTGCGGTCAATGCTGTAGTAGAGCTACAAAGTTTTATTCTATTCCTCCATGGGTAAACCCAAAATGTGGTCGCAAATCCGCCCATGTTCCTTGGCACTCCCAGCATAAGCCAGCCTGGCAAAACACAACTAATTTGCCTTGCTGGGCATGCTCAAGCTGGGAATGCTGGGAGACAGGAGCAGCCGTGCAACCACATTTGAAGTGTGGTAATGAAGGAATAAAATAGAAGGGAAGTTTGGAGACTAGCCACAGCATTTACAGTGTGCTGCAGGATGAGAGGCACATAAGACAGGCTTCAGGGTGAGCTCCTTGCTGCCTGATTATTGCCATTGCCCAAATTGTCTCTTTAAGCACACAAGAAATTGACCCTTAACAACCAATCCCCAATGAGGAGCAAGCAACAGTACTACCTATAGAAAGACTGTACACTGCATGCATGCCACAACAAGACAATATGAATGCGGTAAGAAGGAGATCGCCTGAAATGTCCTTATCTATTGGGGTCACTAAATAAGGCAAAGGAAAGCTGGGCCAAATATTCCTATCTGTAGGAACACCACCCTATAGAAGTTTATGGGGTATTGTGTCCAGCACATAATTTAAACTCCAGGGCCAGACTCGCACTGCCCGATCACACTTATCAACACATTAAGCATCTGAAATAAAGAAATCTTACCTTTTAATCATATAGATCCCCTGGAGAACTTGAGCCCGTCAAGCGAGTGGGCAGCATGTGGCCAGCCCTGGAGTCTAAATTACGTTCCGGACACAATGCCCAATAGACTTCTATAGGGTGGGGTTCTGGTTTAAAGGTTTTTTTTGTAAAAGCATGTGACATATTGTAATATATATTTTTCCTTTTTTTTTTAGAAGCGCTAACTTTTGTTATTGCCATTTAATGATTCACAGGTTAATGGTAGCAGAAACATTTAAACCTAACAACCCCCACCACCCAATAATGAAATGGTGCGAGAGAGCCAACAGGTGGGCCCTTCCCATTAAAGTTTGGGCTCTCCTCACTGAGCGGCCAGCTTGGGACAAACAAAGATGGCAGGGGAGGATGGCAGGGGATTTAAAAAAAAAAAAAGGCAGTCTAGCTTGAAGTAAATTGGTTGAATTTTGGGGCCGGAGAGAGTGGGGTAGAAACTCTGGGATGCAAAGAGACTAGTTGGAGCCCCAGAAAGCAGAGAGCCTAAAGGCTTGAAAGGGACTATCCAGCTTTTCTTTTTGGCTCTGGTCTTGTGCTATATTTCCGACCTCCTCCAGGACAAAACTACATATCTCTACATGTCAACTCCAATCATTGCAATGGAGTTACCTTTCAGAGTGCCATTGCCAAACCAAAGCAGCTTAAAAAATGTTGAATAAATGCATATCTGTTTGGCAAAAAGTTATTCGCTAATTTTTAGTATTCACAAGGAGGTGGTACACCTAACCCAAGTGAGCACAGAGGGACTGCTGTATGTTTTAGGAAAGTAAACATAGTCAGTTTGAATACACTGCAAGCACTGGCAAATCTAACGTGCTAAAAACTAATCATACATTCAATATTTAGTATTAGCAATTCTGACATTTTTACAGCTACCTCAAACCACAGTGTCTAATTATTGCCCCTGACTTTCTCTCATACTGGAAAGGATAGCTGACCCAGCAGCACAGGGAAAATACTGTAGGTGGATGGAAATGTGCTGGTGAGGAAAAGGGCTGGTAAAGGCACATAATCATAGCTAGAGAAAATACAATTCTATGAAACTCACCTGTAGAATTGTTTTTGGATATAACCAGTCCAGGTCGTCCCAAGTGATGACATGTGGGGTGTTCGCCCCTAGGGGGCGCTTGACTGCAAGATCAAAGATATAGCTCCTCCCAGCCCCCTATAAAGGCAGGTGTCCCAAGAAACCATGTTACTTCACATAGCTTCAGCTTGTACACTCTCTAACAAGGTTTATGAAAACAAAGTCCAATGAATGAAAAAAATGGTGATCACCATAACAGGCAACAGGAAACAATTAACACAAGGGCAGGGTGGGACGACCTGGACTGGATATATCCAAAAACAATTCTACAGGTGAGTTTCACAGAATTGTATTTTTCCCTATATCCAGTCCAGGTCGTCCCAAGTGATGACATGTGGGACATCCAAAAGCAGTGTCCATTTGGGTGGGATCCCCAGTGCGGAACAGCATGTAGTTCATTTCACTACCGCCTGAAGCACCTTTCGGCCAAAAACAGCATCAGCTGAGGCCCTGACATCCACCTTGTAAAATTTTGTAAAAGTATGAACTGAAGAACAAGTGGTGGCCTTACATACTTGTTCAACCGATGCCTGGTGCTGAAAAGCCCAAGAGGCACCAATAGCTCTGGTGGAATGAGCTGTGATCCAAAAAGGGGGTCCCTTCCCCTTGGCAGAATATGCTTGCACCACCGCCTGTCTGATCCACTTACTGAGAGTGGACTTGGCTGGTGGCAAACCTTTCCTAGAGCCTTCTGTTAGGACAAAGAGCAAATCCGATTTCCTGAAGGATTCAGTCGCAGCCAGGTAATACTTTATGGCCCTGACCACATCCAAGGCATGGAGGGTCCATTCTTTGGAATTAGCCGGTGCTGGACACAAGGAAGGTAAGAAGACTTCCTCATTAAGGTGAAAGGGAGAAACGACCTTAGGCAAAAAATCAGGTTTAAAGCGAAAAACCACCTTATCCCTATGCCGCTCAAAATAGGGAGGCTTCATACAAAGCGCATCCAGCTCCGATACACAACGTACCAAGGTGATCACTACCAAAAAGACCACTTTGAGAGTCAAAATAGACAATGCAGCATCGCACAATGACTCGAAGGGAGGGCCCTGAAGGGCAGAAAGTACTAAATTCAAGTCCCACACCGGTAATACTGACTTACGCAGTGGCCAGACATGGGTGACTCCCTGGAAAAAAAGTCTTGATCAACCTATGGTTGGCAATGGATCTCTGGAAGAAGATGGCTAAAGCCGAGACCTGACCCTTGAGGGTGCTCAGCTGGAGACCCAAGTCTAAGCCATGTTGCAAAAACTCCAGAATCCTAGAAATAGAAAATGTGCGGCAAGGGAGACTCTTGGTCTTGCACCAAGCAATATAAGCGTGCCAAACTCTGTAGTATATCATGGAAGAAGACCTCTTCCGTGCCTGTATCATGGTATGCACAACCGTGACTGACAGCCCCTTTTCCGACAGGATTGAGGTTTCAATAGCCAGGCCGTCAAAGCCAGCGTCCGTAAATTGGGGTGCCGCAGCGACCCCTGTGTGAGAAGCCCTGGGTCTCGTCGGACATGATGTAGCGATCTACTGACATCTGAACTATGTCCGCAAACCAACTCCTTCTCGGCCAGCGAGGAGCTACCAGGATAGTTGGTACCCCTTCCTGGTCTATCTTGCGCAGTACTCTGCCCAGGAGTGGAAACGGAGGGAATGCGTAAAGAAACTTGAACTCCGTCCAAGGAATCGCCAGAGCGTCTGTGGCAATGGCCAGAGGATCTCTTGAGAGGGAGACAAACCTTGGAAGCTTGTGATTGTGTCTGGATGCAAACAGGTCCGGCTGACCCCAGCGGAGACACAGAGCGTGAAAGATCATGCTGCTGAGAGACCATTCCCCCAGGTGCGAGGCGCTCCTGCTCAGAGAGTCTGCCTCCAGGTTTTCTACCCAAGTCAGAATCTGGGTCACCTCCTTGAGGGCTCTCTTGCTCCCAGTCCAGCCTTGGTGATTGATGTAGGCGACAGCCGTCTGATTGTCCAAGCGAACCTGGATCGCATGATCCCTTAAGTGGGAAGTCAAGAGAAGAAGCACCAACCAGATCGCTCTCAGCTCCAAAAGATTTATGGGTAAGCGGTTCTCCTGCGGACCCCACTGACCCTGGATCTTCTGAGTCTGCCAAACGCCTCCCCAGCCTGTCAGACTGGCATCTGTGGTAACTATCTCCCAATGGGGAGTCAGAAAGGACTTGCCCACCAGCGGGTTCCGGGAGTCCAACCACCACAAGAGGGACTGCCTGGCCAGGGGGTACAGCGAAAATTCTTGTTCCAGTGATTCCTGCATCCGATTCCAGACAGTCAGCAGGTTCAATTGTAGAGGTCTCATGTGAAATTGGGAAAAGAGTACTGCCTCGAAGCATGACACCATTAGGCCCACCAATCTCATCCCCAGACGTATTGACGGCTGCTGACAAGACACGGGGGGCTGAGGATATCCTGAATGGAAGTGCCACAAACTGGTAATGCTGATCCTCCAGAGCAAACCTCAGGAGCTTCTGATGCTCCTGGAAAATCGGGATGTGCAGATAAGCATCCCTGATGTCCACCGTGGTCATGAAGTCGCCAGGCGGAAGCGATCTCACCGCCAACCGTAAAGGTTTCCATGCGGAAATGTCAACAGACCTGTAGAGACCCTTCAGGTCCAGGATTGGTCTTAACGTTCCGTCCTTCTTGGGAACCGTGAACAGGCTGGAGTAAAAACCTTGACCCTGTTCCTGCCGATGTACAGGGCAAATCACACCTAACCGCAGGTGGTGTTGCAGGCCATTCTCAAGCCCTGTGCCTTTAGTGGGTTTCGGGATATCCGTGAACGGAGATATTTTGTGGGCAGCCAGACTGCTAGCTCTATCTTGTAACCGGAGGACACTACCTCCTGAATCCACCGATCCGAGACGTGCCGCCTCCAGATCTGAGCAAACAGCAGAAGCCATCCCCCCACCCGGAGGGGTGAGGGCGCCCCCTCATGCCTGAGGGGACTTGGATTTAGCTCCCCACCTTAGCTCTATCCACAAGGTGTCTCACCTTCTTTCTGATGGCTAGAGAGACAATCGCCGAGGCACACACAGGGCGAAAAAGCGCCAGCAAAGGTGAACGCATGGCAGACCAGCTGTTTCATGCGCTTGTCAGCTGTGTCACGTAAGGCAGCAGTATCAGGTGACGGCATAACAGTAGTGTTAGCCAACCCCGATGTGGAGGGATCCACTTTGGGAGGGCGAGACCATAGCCGAACCAGCTCATAAGGAAAGGGGTACCGCCTGTCCAGGCCTTTAGGAACCGACGGTAACTTGTTAGGCCTCTCCCATTCCTTGAAAATGTTAGAAAAATGGGCCTACTCCGTGAAAACCCGCCTTCGCCTTTTCAGGCCTAAACAAATCTCCCTGCTTCCTCTTAGCCGCCCTGGGGGGGGGGGGGGGGGACAATGTGTAGTGTCTCAAACACGGAGGTAAGCAGTTTTTCTGTATCATCTGGGAGCCACGCATCCTCGTCCGAGGATGAACCAGACATACTGTCATCGCCAGCCGAATAATCCACCGTGGCGCGTGAATCCTCTGGCAACTCACCTTCCTCCACAGAGCCCAGACCATCAAAGAGATCATCATCATCCGAGTAAACGGACACGAGGTGCCGTTTCTTACTTGTTGCTTTCTTAGGAGTCATACACGAGATCTGTCTCTCGAGATTGGCCAGCCTATGCGCCAAGTCAGCATGAGACCCCCTGCTGGCTTCCCCCTCGCTGGGGGCTGAGTGCAGCAGCGGAAGGTCCGGAGAGGCTGCCGGCAGCGCAGGGCTAGGAGCAGGGACGCCCGCCCATTCATGGTCCAAAATAATGCCTCTGGCACAAGTGGTGCAAACAGTGCTGAATCCGCCCAGGGGATTCCTACTGCACAGAGCCTAGCAGAGCCTTTCCTGCCCAAATGGGGCCCCCAGCTCACTATCCCCTGATGCCTCCATTATGGCGATTAAAAATGGTCAAAATCAATAAGGTTACAAGACACTAATGGCCCAAACCTATATGGTGATCCCTCTTAATAAAAAGGGGGACCGGGAGGAACCACAACCCTCAGAAGGGACCATGATAAGAATAGGCGCAATGCACCTTAGTGAACACACGGGGGGCTGAGGATATCCCGAATGGTAAAGCCACAAACTGGTAATGCTGATCCTTCAGCGCAAACCTCAGAAACTTCTGATGCCCCTGGAATATCGGAATGTGCAGATAAGCATCCTTGATGTCCACCGTGGTCAAGAAGTTGCCGGGTCGAAGCGAGCTCACTGCGGACCGCAAGGTCTCCATGCGGAAATATCTGACCCTGACAAACCTGTTGAGACCCTTTAGGTCCAGGATGGGTCTCAGCTTTCCGTCCTTCTTGGGCACCGTGAACAGATTGGAGTAAAAGCCCTGACCCCGTTCCAGGCGAGGCATGGGACGAATCACACCTGACAGCAGAAGTTGTTGGATGGCAAACCGCAGGCCTTGAGCCGTCACCGGCTTCTGGGACACCCGAGACTGAAAAAATCTTGAGGGCGGCCGGACTGCCAGCTCTATTTTGTAACTGGAGGACACCACCTCCTGAATCCACCAATCCGAGACACGCTGTCTCCAGACGTGAGCAAATAGCAGAAGCCATCCCCCCACCCGGATGGGTGAGGGCGCCTCCTCATGCCTGAGGGGGCTTGGCAGAGGGCTTAAACTTGGATCCCCAGGAGTGACTGGGTCAGCCGTGGGACCTACATTGTCCCCAGGAGTCTCTGCGTGAACCTGAAAATGAAGAGCCTCTTCCTCCTCGAAAGGAGCAATGGGCAGATGAACCCCAAAAGGGCCGCGTAGGCCTTCGTCGCGGAAGGAGTCTTCCGTCCTTGACCAGGAAGTCCAGACGCTCCCCAAACAGCCTGTGACCCACAAAGGGGACACTGGTGAGCGACTTTTTAGCCGCGGCATCAGCCGACCACTGCCGGGACCAGAGTGAGCGGCGAAGAGCGACTAACAGGGCAGAGACCCTGGCAAGTAGCGGCCTTGCAAACTTGTTCAGCAGAAGCCTGGTGCTGAAAAGCCCAAGAGGCACCAATAGCACGCGTAGAATGAGCAGTAAGGCAGAAGGAAAGATTCTTCCCCTTAGCAGAATAGGCCTGACGAATCCATTTGCTGATAGTAGACTTGGCAGGAGCCAAACCCTTCCTAGGACCAGAAGGACCACAAAAAGAGCATCAGTTTTCCTGAAAGGTGCAGTAGCCACCAGATAGAACTTCAGACACCTAACCACATCCAAGGAATGCAAGACCCTCTCCTTAGCATTACTAGGATTAGGGCACAAAGAAGGAAGAACAATGTCCTGATTCAAATGAAAGGCAGACACTACCTTAGGCAGAAAATCTGGCTTAAAGCGGAACACCACCTTGTCCTGGTGTCTCTCATAGTAGGGGGGCAGAATGGAAAGCGCCGCCAACTCAGACACACGCCTAACAGAAGTGATAGCCACCAGAAAGACAACTTTGAGAGTAAGAATGGCCAGGGTAGCATCCTGCACAGGTTCAAAGGGGGCACTCTGCAAGGCTGACAAAACCAAGTTCAAATCCCAAACAGGAACCATAGGCTTACGTGGAGGACGCACATGAGTCACCTCTGGAAAAAAGTCCTGATCAGAGAATGCTGAGCAAAGGACTTCTGGAAGAAAACAGCCAGGGCAGAAACCTGACCTTTCACAGTACTAAGTTGGAGCCCCATCTCCAACCCATGCTGCAGGAACTCCAGAATCCTGGGAATAGAGAACACATGACAAGGAAGAGACTTAGACTCACACCAGTCAATGTAGGCACGCCAAATCCTATAATAAATGGAAGAGGAAGACTTCTTCCTAGCCTTTATCATGGTATCAACCACCGAGGTAGACAGCTCCTTCTCCATCAAGATGGAGGTTTCAACAGCCAGGCCGTCCAAGCCAGAGTTTGTTAATTGGGATGGCGTAGGGAGCCCTGAGTGAGCAGACCTGGCACCCTGGGTAGAACGTACTGATCTACTGCCAGCTGCACCACGTCTGCGAACCACACTCTTCTTGGCCACCTGGGGACCACCAGAATTGCTGCCACCCCTTCCAGAGCAATCTTGCGCAGAACCCTGCCCAGCAGGGGGAATGGAGGGAAGACATACAGGAACTGAAAGTCCTGCCATGATATTGCTAGACCATCCGTGGTCAAGGCCAGAGGATCCTGGGACAGGGAGACAAAGGTCGGGAGCTTGTGATTGTGACGGGACGCAAACAGATCCCCATCTGGTTGGCCCCAACGGTGACACAGAGATTGGAACACCCTGTTGCATAGGGACCATTCTCCCTGGCGAGAGGTCCCCCTGCTCAGAGAGTCTGCCAGGAGATTTTCCACCCCCGGGATGTACACAGCTGATATGCAGGGAACATTGGCCTCCGCCCAGGTCAGGATCAGATACTTCCTGGAGGGCCCACTTGCTCCGGGTCCCTCCCTGATTATTGATGTAGGCAACTGCCGTCTGGTTGTCCGAGCACACCTGAACAGGCAGGCCCCGAAGTTGAGTAGTCAACTGAGCCAGGACTAACCTGATCGCCTGCAGCTTCAAGACGTTGATAGGTATGTGGGCCTCCTGAGAGCCCCACCTCCCCTGGAACCGCAGGGACTTCCAGAAACCCCCCAACCTGACAGACTGGCATCCGTGGTGTCCGTCTCCCAGGAGGGGGTCAGAAAGGATCTGCCCCCCAACAGGTTCTTTGAGTCCATCCACCACGAGAGGGACCGCCTGACCAAGGGGGGAAAGCACACAGACCCTGTCCAGGGACGCTGGGTCCTTGTCCCACACCGACAAGAGGTGGAGTTGCAGAGGCCTCAAGTGGGACTGAGCATAAGGGACCGCCTCGAAGCACGCCACCAATAGGTCCACCAGCTGCATTCCCTGCCTGATGGAGGGATGATGACAAGATAGCAGGAACTGGACCTGTGCAATCAGACTGTCCACCTTTTGTTGAGGAAGAAAAATCCTTGCCTGAACTGTATCCAGAGTCATTCCTAGGAATGGAGTCACCAAGGAGGGGGGACAGCGAAGACTTGGGGTGGTTGATCACCCATCCAAATGACTCCAGGGTGGACACACTACCAGTTGAGTATCCAATTCTGCCTGATGTAGAGACTGGGAGGTGATGATAATGTCGTCCAGATAACGCAGCATGCGGATGCCCTGAAACCTGAGCAGAGACATCACTCCAGCCAGCACCTTGGTGAACACTCTGGGAGCTTAAGTGAGACCAAAGGGCAATGCCACAAACTGGTAGTGTTGATCCTCCAGTGCGAACCTGAGGAACCTTTGATGAGCTGGAAATACAGGAACATGAAGGTAAGCATCTTTGATGTCCACAGACGTCATGAAATCCCCTGGGAGCAGGGAACTGAGTGCAGAGTTTCCATGCGAAAGCACCTGCTCCTGACAAATCTTCAAGTCCAGGATGGGCCTGAGTGACCCATCTTTTTTGGGCACTGTGAAAAGCTTGGAATAGAAGCCCTTGCCTTTTTCTCTTAAAGTGACCTGGCAAATACCCCCCAGCTCCAGGAGGTTTTGCACTGCTTGCCCCAGCTCCTGAGCTGACACAGGGTCCTGAGGAATCCGGGATCTGATGAATCTTGGGGGGGGCCAGGCAGCAAACTCCAACTTGTAACCGGAGGACACTACCTCCTGAATCCACCGGTCTGAGACATGAAGCCTCCAGACGTGAGCAAAGTGCTGAAGCCGTCCCCCCACCCGGATGGGTGAGGGAGGCCCATCATGCCGGAGGGGGCTTGGGAGAAGACTTAAGCTTGGGGCCCCAGGAGGAGCCAGGACGGCCACGTTCTCTGCCTCTACCCCAGAAGTCTCCCCGGGCCCCAGTAAAGGAAACCCCCCTCGAAAGGGGCGAGACTGCCGCCTGAGCTGGGGTAACCTGCCTCCTTTAGCAAAAAGGTCCAGGCAGTCCCCAAACAGGCGTAGTCCTTTGAAGGGAAAACCAGTGAAGGCTTTCTTGGCAGCGTTGTCAGCAGCCCACTGGCGTAGCCAAACCGAGCAGCGTATAGCCACCAAAAGGGCAGATGTTCTGGCACACATTCTTATGGTGTCATCCAAGGCAGAGAGGACAAAATTCACAAAAACATCACAGCTAGAGAGTGCATTAAACACCTCACAAGGCAAATCATCAGGTATGCTTCTGAGCAGGGTCCTAACGGCCACAGCCGTAATGGCCGAGGCACAGACCGGGCGCAGCGCCGTCCCAACACATGCAAAGGCATGGGACGCCAGCTGGCCAATGCGCCAGTCCTCAGCATCCCGCAGGGTAGTAGAGTCAGGGGAGTGCATGACAGAGGTGTTAGATAACCCTAGGACCGGGGCATCCACTTCGGGAGGGGATGACCAACACTTTACCACATCAGCAGGAAAGGGATACTTCCTATCCCAACTCTTAGGTACACCGGGAGGTCTACTGGGACGTTCCCATTCCTTGAGCACAAGGTTATTGAAATGTGCTTGCTCAGGAAATTCCAAGCGTGACTTAGCGGTATGAAAAAGTTCCCCCCTTTGCCTGGGAGCCGCAACAGGGGGAGAAATGGACAGAACCTCAAAAATCTGGGCCAGCAATCTATCAGTATCATCCGGGCCCAGGGGTCAGAGCCAGACTCGTCATGACCCCTGGGCCTCTCATCAGATGACCCTGAGTCGGAGAATAGCTCCCCTTCGTCCGAAGGGGTATAGCCACATAGATGCAAAAACTCATCAGTTTCCATAGGGAAAAGAGTGACATCAGGCGTTAAGGCCCCTGCAAAAAAGTGGCACTTACGTGCCAAGGTATTAGTAATTAAAGTGGACCAACACCCAGGATTTTGACTATCCTGGGTTTTGGTCCACTTCGGCGGGGCACCCCGATCCGGGTATATAGAGGCTCACCATATGCCTGAACCGCCTAACCTTTGGTGGGGGATTGCGGTGGAGCAGCTTTCCTAAGCGGCGATGCGGAGGCGGCGATGCGGAGGGCCTGCGGGGTGCGGCGACCCCGTAGTCCAAATGAACGACGAGGGAGGTGAGTAAAAAGGCAGAGTGCACCATGCTGAGCCAGCGAGGAGCCAGGCGCTGAAACACCAAAAAACACAAAGTCAAAAACACAAGAGTACCAATAAAGCTTGTGGGCAGGGAGGGATACAATCAACAAAAAGTATATAGTGGCTCACCATAAGCCTGTGGCCGGCTACCCTTTAGTATAGGGTCTGCGGCCCAGAGCCAAGCTCTGCCGAACGCCCACGGACCACGGCGTTCACCCTACTGTCACGATCCCATAGCAGCCAGAGGCTGGGAGGCAGGAGTGGGTCAGGAGGGATCCGTGGAAATAGGGCCCGCAGCGCCCGACGGGCTAGGTGGCCCCCGTTCTGCTGCCCTTATCTGAGAGAGTGTCAACGATCTTCTGGAGCCAAGACTGCAAGATGAACAACTGGAGAATGATAGAGGGACACCTGCCTTTATAGGGGTCCGGGAGGAGCTACATCTTTGATCTTGCAGTCAAGTGCCCCCTAGGGGCGAAGACCCCACATGTCATCACTTGAGACGACCTGGACTGGATGTAGGGAAAAAGTCAGGGGATCAATTCACATGCCTTGTGAGGTTAGGGGCTTAGGAACGTTATAAGAAACTAAAGATATCATTAAAAAGTACATCTAGGTAAACCTTAAAATAAAAATGGCTATACTTACCAGACGCTCCAGCAGGCTTGATCCCAAATAACCCTGCATGTGGACTGTCGTCATACTTTAGTTAGTCCCAGTGCAGTCAGTACATACCCTGGCAAGCTTATGTAGGTGTCCTTGCTTCCATTCAGGAAGCAGACTCTGGAAAGACAGTCCACACAACACTGCAGCTGACCAGAGAAACATACTCCTCCATAGAGCTCCAGCTCCCCACCCCACAACTGGAACGCCCTGATTTGGGGTGTTCCACCAGGTAAAATTTAAAGGCTTCTATTCAGGCTTTGTTTCTGCACCACTTGTGCAGCTTGATAGTCGACAGACAATGGAATTTGCAGGGCTAGTTGATATGTGTGGCACCATAAAATCATTCCCACCCAGTAAACTTTATAGTTTGCGAGTGGAGCAGGATTATGGATACTGGATTTAGGGGGGGGGGGGGGGGGGGGGGGGATACGTTTGGAGACCAAGTTAGGATGCATTAGTTCAATGGCTATGAAACTCCAGGGCCGGCTGATTCCCTCTCCCCTATGTGAAACTCCCTCATTCACCTGGAAATTTTACCTGTCCGACAAGCCCACAGCGCCATGCTTGCCACAACTATATGGTTGCGAGTGATGCCGCACACTGGGATTCCATTCCGCTTCTCCAGCTGCGCATGTGCTGTTGGACTGAGGAGAGGCGAGTTTTATTGGGCAAAAGTCTAGGTTTCACAGAAGGGAATCCAAAAACGGGGTGCTGCAGGGAGATGGTCCAAATACCAGGATAGTGAAAATTCCAGGTTTTGGTCCACTTTAAATCTACCTAGTGGTCAGCAGACAGCAAAGCAGCAAGAAGAAAACAAAAACTGGGCCTATCCCTCTACCTCCATAGCCCCAAAGTGGGCTTTGCAAGCTCTTGGGAAAGTAGTGTGGAATTATACAATTAAAATGGTTTCTTCATGTTAATAATAAATATTTTTCAGATACAGAAGCAGCAGTACGATGTGTGGGTAATTAACAGATGGATTGTGCCATCTGCCCCAGTGGTGAAAATACAGACATTATAGAGAGGACAAAGATCTCTCACAAGCACATCAAAGGCTGCTCAGGCAGGAAGTACTGTAAAGTACTAGGGCACAAAGGATGGACTTATTAGTATTCTTTGTGGTAAACAGAACGCACAAACTTGAGGCCCTAAGCAAGGGCCCAGTAACAATTTGAGAGGCTCCAGTCTTCTCTCTGGGTCTGAGACGAATATAAAATAATCATGTTAAGTGACAGAAAGGAAATGCTTCAATAGGAAGCTTTCACAGATACATAATCAAATTCTGCATAGCACATTAACAGCTCACCAATTCAATGCGAGAATCACCAGACACAGACAGCTAACTCTATTGTTCCTGTGTATTACTTATCTTCTAAGATGTTTTCAACACATCACTCTATATGACGGCTCCCAAGGAAGTGACTTTGTGTCACTGGTGCTGGAGCCACCAACATAGGCTGATGCAAACTTTGGAGCACTGCAGGAATTGGAGGAGAGGAGAGCAAATCCTTCTCTTGTAATTGGGTAATAGGCATTGAGAAAAAACGATGGTGCATTTTCCCTATGGCATCTCTGAGGCTGCCGTCTCATTACAGTGTGAAATGTTCAGGAACAGACAGCGGCAGCAAGATCATGTTCCATTACCAACAACAATAGTAGCTCAGATTTTTATAGAGAAGTGGGGGAGGGGAAACAGCTGTCTCATGCGCTTCTTATTGGCTTTATTCATTTCTTTGAAAAATAAAGCAGTAATATCATAAACGGAAGCTCTTGAAACAGCGATTAATAAGACTGTAATGGCCAAATATTTAAAGGGGAAATATAGAATATTAAATATATAAATCTATACATACGGTAATTTAAATATTTGTACCTGTATCTATCAGTCCAATGTTTTAGAACACACCATTGTTTCAGTTTCAATAAATACTTTTAGTTTTGCCTTACATTCACCGGAAAGCTTTAATACTAGGTGAAGTGCCATGGGGTGGTGGGACATTTTTTACCAGCAGTGCATTTTCTGTATATACCGGGTTTTGTCTCTGATATAAAGAGGTAACCATGAAACACCATTGTCTATATACAGTATAACACTATGTTACAGAAAGTAAATTTCCAGAACTTTTAAATGTATTCAAACAGACAGGACAGGGAATATAAACACAGTAATACATACATGGGAAGTCTCTGCTGCACATGGCTACTGCCTGTACTGCCTGTGTGCTGACCACTTCTATGTGGCTATCCACATCACAGGGGGGCAACCACACGCTATGGTTAAATAAAAAAAAAAAAAAACACATGTATCAACTCCTCTTAGTTTCCTGGTAATTAATTCGATAAACATACTCAAAATCAAACAGTTCTTTTGGCTCTTATCTTCCTTTTAGCACTATTTTAAAGTGGACCAACACCCAGGATCCTGGGTTTTGGTCCACTTCGGCGGGGCACCCCGATCGGGGGTGCCCCGCTGTGTGAAACCCCCCAGAAACCCCAATAAACTCACCTCTCCCCGCTCCCACGTGACTGCCCGGTCCAATCCCCGCCAACGTCCAGGCGGGGAACAGGAACGTCCAAGCGGCTTCCGCCGCCGCCGCCGCCTCCCTCGCGTCACTTTCAGCGCGCGCGCGCCCGTGCCGGCCATTCACAGACGGCCGGCGCGGGGGCGCGCACGCCTAGAGGGGCGCGAGGGAGGCGGCGGAAGATAAGGTAGGTGATTTGGGGTGTTTGGGGGGGTTTCACCCCGCAGGACATCCCGATCTCGGATGTCCCGCGGGGTGGGAGGTGATCGGCCCGGGAATCTTATAGATTTCCGGGCCGATCACCTCTCGGTGTTGGTCCACTTTAAATAGCCAGTAATTGCTGTGAAGAGGGGGGCTTAATGATATCCTGTCAGAGCCAACAGCATACCTGGGAAAAATGAAAATCACTATAATAGAAATACCAAGCAGCATTGAGAGCAGAAAACAAACAGTAATGTACCTGGGGTGGGGGGAACAAATTAGATGGAATTTTATTGGGGGGTTTGGTCTGCTTTGAAGAGGAACATTGGACAGTCTGGGGAGTTCTCAAAAACTCTTCAAACTTCGCCCTCCCTTCCCTTTATGCCTCCGATTGCACAAATGGATAATAGTACTCATCAGTCTTCGGTCTTTCCATCTGCACTTCTCCGGGTGCCAGCGTAGGGCAGTGCCATTATGCCTTCCCAAGATGCATTGCGCCGCCCCGGTATCTCACGCCTGCGCAGTGAATTGCTCTGCTTATCTCGACCCAAGGCAGCTATAGGGAAAAGCCGCGAGATTTGAAGAGCAGCTGGCGGGGACAGGGGGCAGGAAGGGGGAACCCAGTGAAGACTGCTAAGCCCTGCGGTGTCTGTACTAGGCATCTAAGACACCAGGGCCTTCAAAAAGCAGCACAAAGACTTCCAAAAGGTTTACAGCAATTCTACTCCAGGTTCTTTTTCAGCAATCCCACCTTTCGCATCCTTGCTGGCAAGTTCCAAACGTCAGTCACTGGCTTGCCCCTTCGACAGTCAAAGAGCCCCTGGCACACCCTCATAATTCGCTGCAATGTAGGTAGTGTCTATGACTAGAGTTTCAAACCAGTGAATATGTAAGTTGCTGATCGCCTCCGCTCCGGGATAAAAAGGGGAGTACACATTTGTTTTTTGTTTTGGGTGACCCAAATAGGGCTTGGCAAAGAGGGAGGGAAGGGTGGCAGGGGCAGTTCTCTTTAAATGATCAGACTGTTAAGTATTATCTTGCCAGCAATTGTGTCTTTTGCCTCAGGTGTGTGGGTGTGTTTGTGTCTATACAGTCTTGAAAAAAATGTAATGTACATTAGGTACACTGGTAAGCTGTGTATTTCTGTCACGTTTTCAGCTCTGTTTACTGCACCAACATGTCAAACATGCACCAATCATATTAGCCCACTGCAAAAGTCAGCAGCATGAAAGTAGCGTAAGCACATTTAAATAACTGTCGATTCACGTTTTTTTAAAGCGAAACAAAAACACAGGATTTGGACTATCCCGGGATTTGTTTCTTGCTGTGTGAAACCCCGTAGATTGCCCATACAAACCAACCTTTGCCCGGTCCTTCTCTTGTCCAGAGCCACTGGATGTGCATATTTAATTCTCAGCAAATTGCTCTGTTTACACCAATCAGGAGCCCCAGCAGTGCGCATGCTCCCGCAGCCCAAAGGCACTGGGGATGCGGCCACTGGTATTTACATCAACGAGGTGGCCAGAAAAAAGGCGAGTTCAAATGCCCCAGGGTAAATCCTCAGAATGAAAAGAAGTTGCCTGATCTTGCTATGTGAGAGATGGAAACTTTTCCTGACCATGTCATAGGAAAAAAAAGGGTCTGAACCTTGGCCATACAAGTATTAAATGAAGCTGCTGAATACGAAGCAGAGCTGCAGCGGTGGGATTGAGGCGAGTTTACGAACAAACCAGGGAAGCTTCACACTGCCGGACATGCCAATCCGGGATGCCCCGAGGGAAATATCTTAATGGGGGCTAAGTCGATTATATAAGCTTTGGTGCACTTTAACCCTTCTATTGTCAGCCACGTAAATTTTACGTGGCTGCCTCTCCAACCGTTAAACGCCAGCCACGTAAAATTTACGTGCCTGGCTTTGCCCCCTGCTAGGGTTAGCCTAACCCTTAAAATTCCCCCCAAAAATGCCCCCCCCCCCGGGAGGGGGGACCCTATGTCATTTTCTTTTTAAATTAACCCCTTATGTTTATAGTGTGGATAGTAGTATTTTATTTGTAAATGTTATAAAGTGCTCTTTTCAGTTTGGGGGGTCTCCTGGGCATGAATGGGGGGGCCATCGATACATATGTGGTACCGTTGTAATTGGGAGAAATGGGGCTATTACATGCAATATGGTTTTCATTAATAAAACTAATGTTTTATTTAAAATAAAGGAGACAATTGTCTAAAAAATATTTTTTTTGTTTTTTTATGCAAAAATATAAAAAAAAAAACTGTAGAAAAATTACAAACAAGACATTTCATGTTAAAGCCTAAACTCTGTTGCAAAAAAAAATATATATATATATTTTCCTGGAAATTCCGGCAAAAATCACAGTTAAACATGGCGCAAAATGGGGAAAAATGACCTGTCAACAGAGGGTGACAAAACTTCAAGTAGGCTGGCAATTAAACGGTTAATAGTACCTATGCATGTTGGGTATTGTTCTGCTCGGGGGACCTTGCGCTTTCAGATTTAGCTTGTTTTTTTCTTATTTGCATATTGATATTTTAGGAAAAGGTGTTTTTTATTCTGCTTTTTTATACATTTTTTTGTGAAACCCTGTGCAACCTAAGAATTCTTCAAGGGATTACTCCCAGAAAGATGAGCCCACTACAAGCTGGGTATGCATAGAACTTTCAGGGAATATATGGTTTATCGGGGATATTCCAAATGTAAAGGGTTGTTTTGGTAGAAAAAGCACAAGGTGCGCACTTTGTGTGCAGAGCTGAAATTTTGAAGTAAAATTACCGTTACGCACATGCTTTACTTTGGTGTGTTTGGCAACTCTTCCCTTGACAGTAGCTATGCATGCTGGGTATTGTTCTGTTCGGGGCATGTTGCTTTTTCAGATTTTTCAGTTTTTTTCTTGTTTGCATATAGTTTTTTTTAGGAAAATGTGGTTTTGATTCTGCTTTTTTATTCTTTTTAAGGGAAACCTTGTGCAACCAAAGAATACATTGAGGGATTACTTCCAGAAAATTGCACCCATGTCAACAAGCCTGGTACGCCTAGAAAGCTTGAGGTGTGTACTTCCAGAGAATATATATAGTATGTGGGGGGTATTTCAAATGTAAAGGGTTGTTTTTCTTGAAAAACTGCAAGGCGCGCATATTGCATAGCATAGTTGTATTTTATCTGAAAATCCCCTAAAGCGTTGTTTCAGTTTGGGGGAGTCTTCTGGGTAGGAAAGGGTGTCTACCAATATATATGTGGTACCGCTGTAACTGGGAGAAATTCGGGTTTCACACAAAATAAGATTTTATTGACAAACTTACATTTTTTATTACAAAAAACACTACAAATTGTAAAAAAAAATTTTTTTTTTTTGCACATATTTCATCCAAAAATATTAAAAATACACTTAAAAATCACAAACAAGACATTTCATGTTAAAGCTCAGACTCTGCTGAAAAAAACAATATATCACTTACCTGGGAAATCCCTGGAAATCCTTTCAAAAATCACAGTTGAACATGGGGAGCGCAAAATAGTGCAAAATGGTCTGGCAACAAAGGGTGACAAAATCTCCAGGTAGGCTGGCAGTTAAAGGGTTAAAGGGACATTCCAGGAAAAGGGGTTCAATTAGCCTGCATTCTACTTGCCCCATGCTGTCCGAAGCTGAATTTTTCATTTACCAGCACTACACAATACCTGATGAGCTTTATAGAACTTTATCCCTTTTGCTGACTTCTTTTTCTCAGTCCCCAAAATAAATTTACCTCAGAGGGGACTGAGACATTGAAACAAACAAGCATGTGTCATGCTCTGCTGCTGAGGAGGCCATGCAGCATAGAGAAAATTCACAAGCGCTTATTACTAATTAAGAAATATAAAGCCCCGGTGAATGAGGGATGCAGCCCCTGACAGCCAGCATGGGGGGGGGGCAGGCCAATTTAACCTTTTGCCTGGAATGTCCCATGAAGGAAAATATACTGCGAGAGAGAATTAGTGCTTATTTACTTGACAGATTTCTGTGTACTTGTCTTCACACATAAAATACTTCAGGCCACAAAGCGCATCATCAAATTTGGTTGTATGTGGAGTAGAAGACGTTGCATTTACTACTTAAAGCTCAGGCTTATAATGCTACATTATCGGATCTCTACAGACAGGAAGTCCTTTGAATCAATAGAGACCATTTCAATTTAGCTGAATGGAGAAGCACATAAATGTTTCAGCATGTTCTACTTGTTTATTTGCTGCAGGCTTTGAAAAGCTAAAGGCTGCAAGAACAATATGAGGAGGTGTCATTTTTTTTATAGAGCCACCAAAATAAAAGGAGACACATTAAAACATGTCCTTGAAGTGTTGTATGTGCATAGTCCCATAGATACATGTTCATTTAACAGGAGGCTTAACTGTTTCAATCCAAACAGTCTCTAGCCCTTTAATAAAAAAAAAAAAAAAAAGTAAAATAAATATTTTTGTGCCGAGTAAAAATTCTAGCCATTATGTGGCCCTTCATAAATTGAATATGCAAGAGGTTCTTCATAAACTATTTCAAAATATTTGAAAACAAATGTGGGTCAATAGTTGCAACCAATGTGACAAATTGAAACACTACATTGCTGTGTATCTGCACCCATCGGCAGTCACTGAAGTTTGCCTGACGCACGGAGTGCACGCAGAGAGCAAAGATTCCGACAGGGACCCACGTCTGTGCTGAGGGATCGCCAGATTGAGGAGAGTATACCACCAATTAGGGGAATTCAGAGGGCAATCTGTAACCTGGCCCTAGAGTCTTTTAAACTCTAGAGCCAGGTCACCCAGGGTTTTGGTCCACTTTCAAACTAATAAAATCTGTTGAAAAAGAAAAATACATCTGTTGCAAAAAAAAGTTACCTTACCTCCTGCAGCCTTGTTTCCACACAGCACTGTACGCTGAAACTCTGTGTGCCTTTAGCGGTCAGACTGAGCGTACACAGCAGACCCCCTCTCCAGAATGAGACCAACTGCCACTAAGCAGGTCAGTGTTGATCAGATGGCGTGCCACTCACTCTAGGAGGGGCAGAGGCAAACCACAGATGTGTCAGCATTCAGACTGAATAACTGAGTTTCAGCAGCTGGTGCCATGTGAGATCAATGCTGCAAGTGGTTAAACAAGTATAGGTGACAGAAATGATCATTGTTTTTGGTGGCAATAAGCGCCAAAGTAATATAATCGAAAACTCTAAATGGTGAACACAGTCATAAGAATCAACAGTCCATAGCTAGGCAATGTGAATGAATCACAAGGTTTAGTTCTGCTACAGAATATCTAAAGCAATCACTGTGCTTCCAAAAAGACAAGAGTCGGGCATGCCGATAAACATTTACCACCTGGATCTTGAGAGGTTTCTCATCTTAAACTTTATATTTACAGTCAATTTAGAGTGTGTCCCTTTAAAGCTGACCAAACACATGGGGAGTGAATTGTTCATTAAAAGATTTTAATCTTAGTCAAACTGCTAATCCACCAACACAAAAAGGCATGTCAGCAGATCAACTGCAAGGCAATATGCAGGAGTAGAATTCAAAAGGCTCAATGATCAACAGATTTACACCTTTTGACTGGTATATTATGAATTTTATAACACTGAATAGTCGGCACAGAGCGCCGATTGTTTTTAATGGGGAGTATGCGCTGCTGCTTCCCCAGCGATGTGTCCGCGCACCCACCCAATTCAGATAGGCTGGGGAAGGAGTGTGCACGCTGCTGGAGATACAGAGGATGCGTCAGCGCGTACTCCCCATTTTGAATACAATCAGAGCCCTTTGCTGAAGGATGTAAACATGGCAAAAGGCTCAGAAATCCTAGACTATCCCTCTGGGTCATGATAATGCATGCACCCTGATTTGGGATGTCTGACCACCGAATAGCCTGAATTTGCCAAATTTCCTACACAACCATAGGCAACAAATAGTGTTAGTAAAGCAAATGTCTGGGGAACACCACAAGTGTGTGGCAGGTTTGCCTTCAGGTCAACTTTGATAATTCACCAACACTCACCTGCAGAGCAACCAACCGGTCAGGTTGGGCTGCTGCTTTTAACACTCACATTCAATCCTTGCACCCTTAGTCTCCCGAGAATCTATAAGATTCCCGGGCCAATCACCTCCCACCCCGCGGGACATCCGAGATCGGGATGTCCCGCGGGGTGAAACCCCCCCCAGACACCCCAAATCGCTTACCTGATCTTCGGCGGCGGCCGGCCGCCGCTTGGATGTTCCTGATCCCCGCCTGGACGTTGGCGGGGATTGGACCGTCCAGTCACGTGGCAGCGGGGACAGGTAAGATTTTGGGGCTTTCTGGGGGGTTTCACACAGCGGGGCATCCCCGATCGGGGTGCCCCGCCGAAGTGGACCAAAACCCAGGATAGTCAAAATCCTGGGTGTTGGTCCACTTTAAATGCATTAACAATGGTGTATCCACCTGTCACTGCCCAAATGCCTAATAATTGATCTACCCAGATAGTCTCCTGTATTGCTCGCTGCACACTGTTAGGTTCACTGGGTTAAACGCAGATATCAAAAAAGCACATATCAAATTCTTTCCTTACCATCTGCAGCATGGGAGCACTGCTAAAGTGGGGCTCAAACAAGCCGTGGTGAGTTGTCAAGCCTTTCAAATGGCACTGTTTCCCGTATAGGGCTCAGGTGTGCCACCTCCCCAGTTGTACAGCAATCACCCACTTCTGATAAACATGCCAAACGGCCATTAAACTGAACTTCGTATTTCTACGAGTGCATGCTAAAAAGGTCCATTAACCACTAGTCCGACCCGAGTTTAGTCTCTAGTGACATCATTCGGGACTCAATTTCCATTGGCTGCTTATCAAGAGGTGTGTTCCTACAGGCATCTCCTCTCTTCTTTACGATCATATGTGTCTTCAGCAATAGACTGATGGGAAATGTAGTTCTCGTAAGCGTTTCATTTACTTTATAGTCCTATATAGTGAGCGCAGCCTTATATATTTTGTTTATTTAAAGCGGGCCTTCACCCTGAATAAGAGCATATCTTATATGTTTCCCACACCCTTTACATACAGATTGGTCACATTAAAAATCATCCTACCTGCATCTACAGCATGTTATTAGCCTTTAAACATCCAAGATCTCATGGAGCATCAGGCAGTCTGCAAATAGGAAGTGCCTTCTGACCGTGTCGCTCTGCATTCTGGGATTGCTGACCTTTCCCCAACCACAGTTCTGCTCTGTCTGTGCAAAGCACAGCTATAACTCGCCCCCTGCACTTTATCCTGCTCTCCTCTCCTCACTATGTGTGATGCTTCTGAGTCAAGCTGGCTGCACCTGTATACTGGAGACCTGAACAGAGTTGCAGCCCGGTGGGGGAAAGTATAGTAAGTGACTAAAAGCTTAAAATATATTAATTTTAGATGTTGGGGAATTGTTTTTTAAGAGTTTGGGCATTTCATTAAATCATGCTGAAGGTCCAGTTTAAACATGTAACATTAGCCACCAATGTAAACAGGAAAGCTAAATGTAAAGGAATACCATCTATTGGTGAATGCAATGGATTGAGGAGGCAAGCTTTCCCAACCTACCAGTTTCTTCCCACAACTCAGGCAAATAAATGCACAAAGGTAAGGGCACAGCCTTAGGTTGGGCATAGATCTACTAATTACAGCAAAAGACACACCCAAGCATCACCTAAAAATCACAATCTGATCACCATTAGATTTCTTTTAAGTGACAACGGATCCTTGTAGGTGATAAGAAACACCCTAGATTAAAAGGTTTGCATTCTCAGCCTTAGCCAATAAATAAATACATTAATTTACCTTAACCAATAAATGGAATTACCTTTTTTAATCCTGGAAGTAAAAATACTAGTTGTTGAAAAACGAATGTTCCCAGAAATATTTCGTGTTGCAACAAGTGGTAAGAAATCATAAAAACAAGCTGGTATGCATGTGTTTAACTTCTGTGTTAGTACAAAGGAGCCTACCAGCCATGATTTATAGAAGTCTTTCTCCCAGCCCCTGTCTAGAAGGGTAAAGCCAATATTGGAACTGAATTACAAGCCCCCCACAAGGGAATTGCTATCCATTAGTCTAATCAGCCATCCACACAAAACACATGATCACCAGGAGGGATAACACCATGGAATGTCAATGGTTGAAAATATATCAAGGAAGCCAAGGGCCAAGATGAGATTCAAGAGGATGATGTCTTATAAAATATTTCAACATACCATCAGGAGGGGAACAAAGCTGCATATAAGATTTACATCCTCATCCATGAGGTAATTGCCACTTTGACTTACCCGGTAAACAGCAATATAAACAGAAAAGACTTTGGACATGTATGGTCGCCATTAACTATGAATAATACGTATTAAGACTCCACTAAATACAACATTCCTTTCATATGTAGTCACGATACATTGGGGTTGATAAAAATAAGCAATGGCTTAAGGCCTAAAGCTTTCCAGAGACAAGCGAGAGAGGCCTAGGAGCAGACTCAATCCTTCTGGCTGGTTGGGATGAAGTTTGGAACACAAGGCAATGCTAGGGGACATCAGAGATAAAAGGAATCAGACTAAGTGTCTGTCAGCCTAACCTATGCCATCAGTGCAATCTTTCTCTAGTCCTATTTTACCTAAGCTCGCAATAAGATTTTCTCTAATGAGTTACAGTGAAGTCAGGAAAACTGTCAGCGTCAAGATCAGAACCATTTATACAAGCCTAAAGATGTCAACAGGTCCCATTACATAGTCTGTAATCACAAAGAATGGGACGATCTGACATCTATAGGTTCCACATCTTACCTTACCTGAACACAATGGGGTCAATTCAGAGCCAGGTGAGAATTCTCACTCCTTTTTTGGAGAGAAAACTGCTACTGACTTTCATTGTCCGCCTGGTATACATTTTCACCTGGCTCTGAATCAGCCCCAGGGTAGTCAATGACAGTTTTCTCTCATGAAAAATAAGTGAGAATTCTCACCTGGCTCTGAATCAACCCCAATGACAGGTACTAGTGGTGATGTCACTTCTCATGCACATATTCACCCACCAATCACATAACACAGCACCTACAGAACGCAGTGGGAGCTGTGTGGGGCATCACCACTATAAACCACCTTGGTGCAAGAGCACTTACCTCCAGCTGCCCTGGTTTCCTACTGACAGACTGACCCCAGGCACAGAAAACTTTTATTTATATTCTGATGGTCATCTGAGGAGATGGTTATTTAAAATGGACCAAAACCCAGGATTTATTCACTCCTGCCCCTTCGGCAAAGGAAGCAGATTTGAGCGCGCCCTGCGGCCACATCCCCTGCTACCCTCTAACAGGGAGTGTGCCCACAACGGCCATTCACAAATGCCTGGTGCAAGTGCGGGTCCTGCTAAAGGGATAGCAGGGAGCAGCCGCTGCTCGCACATGCGCCGTATAACTGGAGGAGAAGGTGAGTCTACCAGGCTACCTGGGGGGGTTTCACACAGCAGGGCATTCCGATTCTGAATGCCCTGGGGGAGGGAATCAAGCCAACCTGGAATCTGGTCCATTTTAATGACATAAATGTTTTTGCATCTGTAAGCCCTGCAATATATAAATTGCCCCGTCACACGGTGTTACAGAACAAATATGGTGCGTTCAAATCTATAGTCCTAAAAAATAAGTGCTAAAATAGAATACAATAAGTCGCCTGGTCAATAATCTCAACAAGCAGTACAGACCTGCAACAGACACAAAACGTCCAAAGTTTGCATAGGCCATTATAAAATAAATCCATACAACAGTGCCTCGGTCAGTGTTTTGTGTTAGGAAAGAGAAATGGCTCTGCTTCCAACACCCCACCATCAATGTGAATAAGAGCCATGTAATCTAAAGAACAGGTTATAGTACGGAATACTGTCTTTGTACATATGTGTTTCTAGAAAAAAAACAGATCAGACTAAAGATCACTTACGAACAAAACTATATTTTTTAAATACTGCATAAAGCAAAGTGTTGGATCCAATATTATTTCCTGTCCGGGACCAAGTTGGGGAAAAACTACAGAACTTTGTTTCAATATAGAGAAAGAAATTCACCATTGTCAATATTTGGTTGATGTTACAGATTTACATGACTTTCTACACGAACACCAAAACTAAAAGCTGGACAAAAGCGCTTTTGTTGAGTCCTTGCATTTATAACATTACACAGCAGGTGTATTGTTGGTGCGGCAATACGCCGGTAAGTGCCCAAGCAGTGACACTGTCACTGGTCTAACAGCTCTGCTGCAACGGAGGCAACATTGAGACAGGTCCTAACTCTCCGCTCTTGTATTGTATGGCTGCTTTGATCAGAATGCCTGCTACTGCTCTGTAATATGAACTCCAGACAATGACACTCAGCCAGCACACCAGTCCTTTAAAATCTTTATAGTTTACCTCGTCCCATCCCCCACACTGACCAGATTTGACCATTACAGTAAACAAAAAAAAAAATCATCCAGTCCCTTGGATCCCCTGGTTCCCCGGGCCGCAAAACAACACAACAGGAGATTAGGAGCACTCAGCTTCTGGTGGAAGAGTATCTTCTTTTATTTACACACTTTGTTTACAGCACAGCAATGCCTGAAGGGCCACTTTGACCTCAGACCAGGGCAGTGGGCATTAGAGCAGCCCCCGGCTATTCTCCTGCAGGCCCAGTTTGTGGGTGCAACCTGTAAACAGCAGGGTCCCAGTGAAAACAATGGGCAACACCGTACACTGTGAACTTCTGTGTAAGAAGGCATCCATTGTTTACAATGGGAGATGCCGTACACAGGCCACGCCCACTCCAGCCAGCCGGGTTCAACTCCTGGCTTCACAAATCAGAGCTGTTTGAGGACGACTGGCAGAATGGGACTGGCAGTGATGTAGTCAGGGGAAGTATCTACGAAAGTGGAGATTGAAATAAGTCTTCTGTAGGCTAGGAACAAATTCAGTATTATACTCACTTCACCCTTAGCTGGCTGATTAGAGTGAAAGAAAGCAGAAGGTTTTCACCAAAGTGAGGCAATCCCTCACTTTGAATACGGGTATGGATTGAGCCCTTGCTGTCCGAGAGATCCAGCTGCTGCATAGGAAGAAAGCGCTGCCAAAGGAGAGGATGAATTTACAAGCTGGAACAGCAGGCTAAGGTGAGTATATAATGTATTTAATTCTAACCAACAAAAATCATTTGAAGCAGAAAAAGTAAAACTCACATCTCCACAGTCCAATGGTGTATGCTCTAGTCCAATCAGAGTCCTTTGTGGTGTTTACATCCATCGGCAAAAGGCTCTGATTGAAATCAAAGGGGAGTGAGCACTGCCGCACCCCTGCCTCCACAGTGGCGTGCACGCATGCTGCCGGGGATGCAACAGCGTGTGCTCCCCACAGAAAACAATCAGAGCCATTTGCTGAATGTCATAGTCACGGCAGATGGCTTTGATCGGATGAGAGCTTGTGCATGCACCGCTGGAGTGGAGAAAAGTAAGTTACTACCGGCGACTTGGGGGGGGTCACACCGGAGCATCCCGAATTTGGGATTGCCGGGGGAAAGCCAATCTTTTAGATTCCAGGTCGGCCGCTAGTGGGTTTTGTTCCACTTTAAATTGACCCTCCAGTCAAAATTGATTGGAGGGTTGATCAAATAGGCAGAAGGGGGAGCATATTGATGAGGGGTCCCTCCACTCAAAGCCAAATACTGAGCAGAGATACTCACTGGATTCGATTTGAACTTTGAAGCATTGGGTTTGTAATGGTCTATGTACTGTATGTGTTACCCTGTCTTTAATTACAGAGCTACGGAAAAAGATGGTGATGGTTAAACAATAACAATACTTCTGAAAATCCTTAGCAGCCCATGGAGATTCCTCACGAACCTCATAGTCTACTAGTAATCTTGTGGGGCCACACACTTGCGAATAAATGTGGGAGTAAGTCAGTATTGGGCATCCCATGGTGGGGCTTCTCTCATCAGGATACCCTTTAGCCTATTTAAATCACTTTAAAGTTATATGTATTACTTCAGAAATCTGATGTCACCTACCTACAAAGCACAGCACCAGCTCTCTAATGACAGTTATCATGGGTTCCTAAAAAAATTCCACCCCTTCTATACATTACAGAACAAAACATTACTCATCATACATTTACCACAACGCTTCAAAGAAACACAATGGCACTGTCTTTTGAGCTTACAATCCAGTGTTCCTACAGCAAACACTATAGACAATTGGGTCAGACACCAATTAACCTACACGACACAGTCCTATGACCTGCATGCATCCAGATCTGATTGCTGGCCATCTATCCATCACACAGATCCTTCCACATCCACCCAGCAGACAGGGATGAGCCTGATGGGAGCCATGCCTGCAGGCCAGACACACACTGTATATACAGTAGCCACACAGCACAGGCAGGCCTGGGAGGATATTGGTGTGATCCAGTGGCTCGTCTATGATCTCCCCTCCCTATACACCTCTGGGACAGCAGAGCTCTGTCTCCTGCTTACCCCAGTGGCAGCTTGCTTATATTCCATGCTATGGCAGCTTGCCTATATGTCATGCTATGGCTCCTCATAATCCTAGCATGGCGATGGCCGGCGAGCAGGGTGCCATGCTATAGGATGCATAGGCCGGCCGGCCAGTGACAGCAGCAACCCTCTCACATGTAATGACTGAGTACAAAGCTGTTGCTGTACATCATGCAGCTCCATGTGCCAGGCTCACCCCACACACGCCCTGTATATGAACACCCGGCCTGCGCCCCGCTCCCGTCTCTCACCTTACCAATGGCTCCTAGGCGGCAGCTCCCTCTTGCCGGATTCCCGACGCCCAATAGAAGGCACCCGGCGGCCTCTAAACGCTTCCCGGCTCCCGGCTGGAGAGTGATGGCAGCAGCATCAGAGAGGAGGGGGTGAGGGAGGATGGGAGAAGGAGGCGTGCAGAGGGAGGCCCTTCCTGCTCACTCCCGGCGGCTTCCCTTTTCTCCTACTGCAGGGAATGGTGGCTGGCGTCTAGTGCTGGCTGCACCCAGCTCCCGGCTGCTGCCAATGGCGTCAGTGAGAGCGGGGACAGCTGACCCTGTGCTGGGTATGACACCGGCGACTACCCAAAAGGCGGCTTCCCTCAGAGCTGGGTAATGCGGCCACCAGGGGGCTCCAGGTGCTGCACCACCTCAGGGGACCCCGCTGCACCGACACATTGTGTGAGGAGCGCGCCCTCTACGGGCACCAGAAGCCATAGGTTACCTGGCTGTCACCCAAAGTGTCCAGGCCTGTGTGCCAGTGACGGCTGAGCTGCTGGGCCAGCATGCAATACCGGGTGTATAAAAGTGTCCAGGCCTGTGTGCCAGTGAGGGCCTAGCTGCTGGGCCAGCATGGAATAATTCCGGGTGTATAAAAGTGTACAGGCCTGTGTGCCAGTGAGGGCTGAGCTGGGCCAGCATGGAATACCGGGTGTATAAAAGTGTACAGGCCTGTGTGCCAGTGAGGGCTGAGCTGCTTGCCAGCATGGAATACGGGGTGAATAAAAGTGTCCAGGCCTGTGTGCCAGGGAGGGCTGAGCTGCTGGGCCAGCATGGAATAATTCCGGGTGTATATAAGTGTCCAGGCCTGTGTGCCAGTGAGGGCTGAGCTGCTGGGCCAGCATGGAATACCGGGTGTATAAAAGTGTCCAGGCCTGTGTGCCAGTGAGGGCTGAGCTGCTGCGCCAGCATGGAATACCGGGTGTATAAAAGTGTCCAGGCCTGTGTGCCAGTGAGGGCTGAGCTGCTGGGCCAGCATGGAATACCGGGTGTATAAAAGTGTACAGGCCTGTGTGCCAGTGAGAGCTGAGCTGCTGCGCCAGCATGGAATACCGGGTGTATAAAAGTGTACAGGCCTGTGTGCCAGTGAGGGCTGAGCTCCTGGGCCTGCATGGAATACCGGGTGTATAAAAGTGTCCAGGCCTGTGTGCCAGTGAGGGCTGAGCTGCTGGGCCAGCATGGAATACCGGGTGTATAAAAGTGTCCAGGCCTGTGTGCCAGTGAGAGCTGAGCTGCTGGGCCAGCATGGAATACCGGGTGTATAAAAGTGTACAGGCCTGTGTGCCAGTGAGGGCTGAGCTGCTGGGCCAGCATGGAATACCGGGTGTATAAAAGTGTCCAGGCCTGTGTGCCAGTGAGAGCTGAGCTGCTGGGCCAGCATGGAATAATTCCGGGTGTATAAAAGTGTCCAGGCCTGTGTGCCAGTGAGAGCTGAGCTGCTGGGCCAGCATGGAATACCGGGTATATAAAAGTGTGCAGGCCTTTGTGCCAGTGACGGCTGAGCTGCTGGGCCAGCATGGAATACCGGGTGTATAAAAGTGTCCAGGCCTGTGTGCCAGTGAGGGCTGAGCTGCTGGGCCAGCATGGAATACCGGGTGTATAAAAGTGTCCAGGCCTGTGTGCCAGTGACGGCTGAGCTGCTGGGCCAGCATGGAATACCGGGTGTATAAAAGTGTCCAGGCCTGTGTGCCAGTGAGGGCTGAGCTGCTGGGCCAGCATGGAATACCGGGTGTATAAAAGTGTCCAGGCCTGTGTGCCAGTGAGGGCTGAGCTGCTGGGCCAGCATGGAATACCGGGTGTATAAAAGTGTACAGGCCTGTGTGCCAGTGACGGCTGAGCTGCTGGGCCAGCATGGAATACCGGGTGTATATAAGTGTCCAGGCCTTTGTGCCAGTGACGGCTGAGCTGCTGGGCCAGCATGGAATACCGGGTGTATAAAAGTGTCCAGGCCTGTGTGCCAGTGAGGGCTGAGCTGCTGGGCCAGCATGGAATACCGGGTGTATAAAAGTGTCCAGGCCTGTGTGCCAGTGAGGGCTGAGCTGCTGGGCCAGCATGGAATACCGGGTGTATAAAAGTGTACAGGCCTGTGTGCCAGTGAGGGCTGGGCTGCTGGGCCAGCATGGAATACCGGGTGTATAAAAGTGTCCAGGCCTGTGTGCCAGTGAGGGCTGAGCTGCTGGGCCAGCATGGAATACCGGGTGTATAAAAGTGTCCAGGCCTGTGTGCCAGTGAGGGCTGAGCTGCTGGGCCAGCATGGAATACCGGGTGTATAAAAGTGTCCAGGCCTGAGTGCCAGTGAGGGCTGAGCTGCTGGGCCAGCATGGAATACCGGGTGTATCAAAGTGTCCAGGCCTGAGTGCCAGTGAGGGCTGAGCTGCTGGGCCAGCATGGAATACGGGGTGTATAAAAGTGTCCAGGCCTGTGTGCCAGTGAGGGCTGAGCTGCTGGGCCAGCATGGAATACCCGGTGTATAAAAGTTTCCAGGCCTGTGTGCCAGTGAGGGCTGGGCCACCATGGAATACCGGGTGTATAAAAGTGTCCAGGCCTGTGTGCCAGTCAGTGCTGAGCTGCTGGGCCAGCATGGAATACCGAGTGTATAAAAGTGTCCAGGCCTGTGTGCCAGTGAGGGCTGAGCTGCTGGGCCAGCATAGAATACCGGGTGTATAAAAGTGTCCAGGCCTGTGTGCCAGTGAGGGCTGAGCTGCTGGGCCAGCATGGAATACCGGGTGTATAAAAGTGTACAGGCCTGTGTGCCAGTGAGGGCTGGGCCAGCATGGAATACCGGGTGTATAAAAGTGTCCAGGCCTGTGTGCCAGTGAGGGCTGGGCTGCTGCGCCAGCATGGAATACCGGGTGTATAAAAGTGTCCAGGCCTGTGTGCCAGTGAGGGCTGAGCTGGGCCAGCATGGAATAACGGGTGTATAAAAGTGTCCAGGCCTGTGTGCCAGTGAGGGCTGAGCTGCTGGGCCAGCATGGAATACGGGGTGTATAAAAGTGTCCAGGCCTGTGTGCCAGTGAGGGCTGAGCTGCTGGGCCAGCATGGAATACGGGGTGTATAAAAGTGTACAGGCCTGTGTGCCAGTGAGGGCTGAGCTGCTGGGCCAGCATGGAATACCGGGTGTATAAAAGTGTCCAGGCCTGTGTGCCAGTGAGGGCTGAGCTGCTGGGCCAGCATGGAATACCGGGTGTATAAAAGTGTCCAGGCCTGTGTGCCAGTGAGGGCTGGGCTGCTGCGCCAGCATGGAATACCGGGTGTATAAAAGTGTCCAGGCCTGTGTGCCAGTGAGGGCTGAGCTGCTGGGCCAGCATGGAATACCGGGTGTATAAAAGTGTCCAGGCCTGTGTGCCAGTGAGGGCTGGGCTGCTGGGCCAGCATGGAATACGGGGTATATAAAAGTGTACAGGCCTGTGTGCCAGTGAGGGCTGAGCTGCTGGGCCAGCATGGAATAATTCCGGGTGTATAAAAGTGTCCAGGCCTGTGTGCCAGTGAGCCAGTGAGGGCTGAGCTGCTGCGCCAGCATGGAATACCGGGTGTATAAAAGTGTCCAGGCCTGTGTGCCAGTGAGAGCTGAGCTGCTGGGCCAGCATGGAATACCGGGTGTATAAAAGTGTACAGGCCTGTGTGCCAGTGAGAGCTGAGCTGCTGCGCCAGCATGGAATACCGGGTGTATAAAAGTGTACAGGCCTGTGTGCCAGTGAGGGCTGAGCTGCTGGGCCTGCATGGAATACCGGGTGTATAAAAGTGTCCAGGCCTGTGTGCCAGTGAGAGCTGAGCTGCTGGGCCAGCATGGAATACCGGGTGTATAAAAGTGTACAGGCCTGTGTGCCAGTGAGGGCTGAGCTGCTGGGCCAGCATGGAATACCGGGTGTATAAAAGTGTCCAGGCCTGTGTGCCAGTGAGAGCTGAGCTGCTGGGCCAGCATGGAATACCGGGTGTATAAAAGTGTCCAGGCCTGTGTGCCAGTGAGAGCTGAGCTGCTGGGCCAGCATGGAATACCGGGTGTATAAAAGTGTCCAGGCCTGTGTGCCAGTGAGAGCTGAGCTGCTGGGCCAGCATGGAATACCGGGTGTATAAAAGTGTACAGGCCTGTATGCCAGTGAGGGCTGAGCTGCTGGGCCAGCATGGAATACCCAGTGTATAAAAGTTTCCAGGCCTGTGTGCCAGTGAGGGCTGGGCCAGCATGGAATACCGGGTGTATAAAAGTGTCCAGGCCTGTGTGCCAGTGAGAGCTGAGCTGAGTTGCTGCGCCAGCATGGAATACCGAGTGTATAAAAGTGTACAGGCCTGTGTGCCAGTGAGGGCTGGGCCAGCATGGAATACCGGGTGTATAAAAGTGTCCAGGCCTGTGTGCCAGTGAGGGCTGAGCTGCTGGGCCAGCATGGAATACCGGGTGTATAAAAGTGTCCAGGCCTGTGTGCCAGTGACGGCTGAGCTGCTGGGCCAGCATGGAATACCGGGTGTATAAAAGTGTACAGGCCTGTGTGCCAGTGAGAGCTGAGCTGCTGAGCCAGCATGGAATACCACGTGTATAAAAGTGTCCAGGCCTGTGTGCCAGTGAGGGCCTAGCTGCTGGGCCAGCATGGAATACCGGGTGTATAAAAGTGTCCAGGCTTGTGTGCCAGTGAGGGCTGAGCTGCTGGGCCAGCATGGAATACCGGGTGTATAAAAGTGTCCAGGCCTGTGTGTCGGTGAGGGCTGAGCTGCTGGGCCAGCATGGAATACCGGGTGTATAAAAGTGTCCAGGCCTGTGTGCCAGTGAGGGCTGGGCTGCTGCGCCAGCATGGAATACCGGGTGTATAAAAGTGTACAGGCCTGTGTGCCAGTGAGGGCTGGGGCTGGGCCAGCATGGAATACCGGGTGTATAAAAGTTTCCAGGCCTGTGTGCCAGTGACGGCTGAGCTGCTGGGCCAGCATGGAATAACGGGTGTATAAAAGTGTCCACGCCTGTGCGCCAGTGAGGGCTGAGCTGCTGGGCCAGCATGGAATACGGGGTATATAAAAGTGTACAGGCCTGTGTGCCAGTGAGGGCTGAGCTGCTGGGCCAGAATGGAATAATTCCGGGTATATAAAAGTGTCCAGGCCTGTGTGCCAGTGAGGGATGAGCTGCTGGGCCAGCATGGAATACCGGGTGTATAAAAAGTGTCCAGGCCTGTGTGCCAGTGAGGGCTGAGCTGCTGGGCCAGCATGGAATATCGGGTGTATAAAAGGGTCCTGGCCTGTGTGCTATTTAGTGCTGAGCTGGGCCAGCATGGAATACCGGGTGTATAAAAGTGTCCAGGCCTGTGTGCCAGTGAGGGCTGGGCTGCTGCGCCAGCATGGAATACCGGGTGTATAAAAGTGTACAGGCCTGTGTGCCAGTGAGAGCTGAGCTGCTGGGCCAGCATGGAATACCGGGTGTATAAAAGTGTACAGGCCTGTGTGCCAGTGAGGGCTGAGCTGCTGGGCCAGCATGGAATACCGGGTGTATAAAAGTGTCCAGGCCTGTGTGCCAGTAAGAGCTGAGCTGCTGGGCCAGCATGGAATACCGGGTGTATAAAAGTGTCCAGGCCTGTGTGCCAGTGAGAGCTGAGCTGCTGGGCCAGCATGGAATACCGGGTGTATAAAAGTGTCCAGGCCTGTGTGCCAGTGAGAGCTGAGCTGCTGGGCCAGCATGGAATACCGGGTGTATAAAAGTGTACAGGCCTGTGTGCCAGTGAGGGCTGAGCTGCTGGGCCAGCATGGAATACCGGGTGTATAAACGTTTCCAGGCCTATGTGCCAGTGAGGGCTGAGCTGCTGGGCCAGCATGGAATACCGGGTGTATAAACGTTTCCAGGCCTGTGTGCCAGTGAGGGCTGAGCTGGGCCAGCATGGAATACCGGGTGTATAAAAGTGTACAGGCCTGTGTGCCAGTGAGAGCTGAGCTGCTGGGCCAGCATGGAATACCACGTGTATAAAAGTGTACAGGCCTGTGTGCCAGTGAGAGCTGAGCTGCTGGGCCAGCATGGAATACCGGGTGTATAAAAGTGTACAGGCCTGTGTGCCAGTGAGGGCTGAGCTGCTGGGCCAGCATGGAATACCGGGTGTATAAAAGTGTACAGGCCTGTGTGCCAGTGAGAGCTGAGCTGCTGGGCCAGCATGGAATACCGGGTGTATAAAAGTGTACAGGCCTGTGTGCCAGTGAGGGCTGAGCTGCTGGGCCAGCATGGAATACCGGGTGTATAAAAGTGTCCAGGCCTGTGTGCCAGTGAGGGCTGAGCTGCTGGGCCAGCATGGAATACCCAGTGTATAAAAGTTTCCAGGCCTGTGTGCCAGTGAGAGCTGAGCTGCTTGCCAGCATGGAATACCGAGTGTATAAAAGTGTACAGGCCTGTGTGCCAATGAGGGCTGGGCCAGCATGGAATACCGGGTGTATAAAAGTGTCCAGGCCTGTGTGCCAGTGAGGGCTGGGCTGCTGCGCCAGCATGGAATACCGGGTGTATAAAAGTGTCCAGGCCTGTGTGCCAGTGAGGGCTGAGCTGCTGGGCCAGCATGGAATACCGGGTGTATAAAAGTGTCCAGGCCTGTGTGCCAGTGAGAGCTGAGCTGCTGGGCCAGCATGGAATACCGGGTGTATAAAAGTGTCCAGGCCTGTGTGCCAGTGAGAGCTGAGCTGCTGAGCCAGCATGGAATACCGGGTGTATAAAAGTGTACAGGCCTGTGTGCCAGTGAGGGCTGAGCTGCTGGGCCAGCATGGAATACCGGGTGTATAAAAGTGTCCAGGCCTGTGTGCCATTGAGGGCTGAGCTGCTGGGCCAGCATGGAATACCGGGTGTATAAAAGTTTCCAGTGAGGGCTGAGCTGCTGGGCCTGCATGGAATACCGGGTGTATAAACGTTTCCAGGCCTGTGTGCCAGTGAGGGCTGAGCTGGGCCAGCATGGAATACCGGGTGTATAAAAGTGTCCAGGCCTGTGTGCCAGTGAGAGCTGAGCTGAGCTGCTGGGCCAGCATGGAATACCGGGTGTATCAAAGTGTCCAGGCCTGTGTGCCAGTGAGGGCTGAGCTGCTGGTCCAGCATGGAATACGGGGTGTATAAAAGTGTCCAGGCCTGTGTGCCAGTGAGGGCTGAGCTGCTGGTCCAGCATGGAATACGGGGTGTATAAAAGTGTCCAGGCCTGTGTGCCAGTGAGGGCTGAGCTGCTGGGCCAGCATGGAATACCCAGTGTATAAAAGTTTCCAGGCCTGTGTGCCAGTGAGGGCTGGGCCAGCATGGAATACCGGGTGTATAAAAGTGTCCAGGCCTGTGTGCCAGTGAGGGCTGGGCTGCTGCGCCAGCATGGAATACCGGGTGTATAAAAGTGTACAGGCCTGTGTGCCAGTGACGGCTGAGCTGCTGGGCCAGCATGGAATAATGGGTGTATAAAAGTGTCCACGCCTGTGCGCCAGTGAGGGCTGAGCTGCTGGGCCAGCATGGAATACGGGGTATATAAAAGTGTACAGGCCTGTGTGCCAGTGAGGGCTGAGCTGCTGGGCCAGCATTGAATAATTCCGGGTGTATAAAAGTGTCCAGGCCTGTGTGCTATTTAGTGCTGAGCTGGGCCAGCATGGAATACCGGGTGTATAAAAGTGTCCAGGCCTGTGTGCCAGTGAGGGCTGAGCTGCTGGGCCAGCATGGAATACCGGGTGTATAAAAGGGTCCTGGCCTGTGTGCTATTTAGTGCTGAGCTGGGTCAGCATGGAATACCGGGTGTATAAAAGTGTCCAGGCCTGTGTGCCAATGAGGGCTGAGCTGCTGGGCCAGCATGGAATACCGGGTGTATAAAAGTGTCCAGGCCTGTGTGCCAGTGAGGGCTGGGCTGCTGCGCCAGCATGGAATACCGGGTGTATAAAAGTGTCCAGGCCTGTGTGCCAGTGAGGGCTGGGCTGCTGCGCCAGCATGGAATACCGGGTGTATAAAAGTGTACAGGCCTGTGTGCCAGTGAGGGCTGAGCTGTTGGGCCTGCATGGAATACCGGGTGTATAAAAGTGTCCAGGCCTGTGTGCCAGTGAGGGCTGGGCTGCTGCGCCAGCATGGAATACCGGGTGTATAAAAGTGTCCAGGCCTGTGTGCCAGTGAGAGCTGAGCTGCTGGGCCAGCATGGAATACCGGGTGTATAAAAGTGTCCAGGCCTGTGTGCCAGTGAGAGCTGAGCTGCTGGGCCAGCATGGAATACCGGGTGTATAAAAGTGTACAGGCCTGTGTGCCAGTGAGGGCTGAGCTGCTGGGCCAGCATGGAATACCGGGTGTATAAAAGTGTCCAGGCCTGTGTGCCAGTGAGGGCTGAGCTGCTGGGCCAGCATGGAATAATTCCGGGTGTATAAAAGTGTCCAGGCCTGTGTGCCAGTGAGAGCTGAGCTGCTGGGCCAGCATGGAATACCGAGTGTATAAAAGTGTACAGGCCTGTGTGCCAGTGAGGGCTGGGCCAGCATGGAATACCGGGTGTATAAAAGTGTCCAGGCCTGTGTGCCAGTGAGGGCTGAGCTGCTGGGCCAGCATGGAATACCGGGTGTATAAAAGTGTCCAGGCCTGTGTGCCAGTGAGAGCTGAGCTGCTGAGCCAGCATGGAATACCACGTGTATAAAAGTGTCCAGGCCTGTGTGCCAGTGAGGGCTGAGCTGCTGGGCCAGCATGGAATACCGGGTGTATAAAAGTGTCCAGGCCTGTGTGCCAGTGAGGGCTGAGCTGCTGGGCCAGCATGGAATACCGGGTGTATAAAAGTGTCCAGGCCTGTGTGCCAGTGAGGGCTGAGCTGCTGGGCCAGCATGGAATAATTCCGGGTGTATAAAAGTGTCCAGGCCTGTGTGCCAGTGAGGGCTGGGCTGCTGCGCCAGCATGGAATACCGGGTGTATAAAAGTGTACAGGCCTGTGTGCCAGTGACGGCTGAGCTGCTGGGCCAGCATGGAATAACGGGTGTATAAAAGTGTCCACGCCTGTGCGCCAGTGAGGGCTGAGCTGCTGGGCCAGCATGGAATACGGGGTATATAAAAGTGTACAGGCCTGTGTGCCAGTGAGGGCTGAGCTGCTGGGCCAGAATGGAATAATTCCGGGTGTATAAAAGTGTCCAGGCCTGTGTGCCAGTGAGGGATGAGCTGCTGGGCCAGCATGGAATACCGGGTGTATAAAAAGTGTCCAGGCCTGTGTGCCAGTGAGGGCTGAGCTGCTGGGCCAGCATGGAATACCGGGTGTATAAAAGGGTCCTGGCCTGTGTGCTATTTAGTGCTGAGCTGGGCCAGCATGGAATACCGGGTGTATAAAAGTGTCCAGGCCTGTGTGCCAGTGAGGGCTGGGCTGCTGCGCCAGCATGGAATACCGGGTGTATAAAAGTGTCCAGGCCTGTGTGCCAGTGAGGGCTGGGCTGCTGCGCCAGCATGGAATACCGGGTGTATAAAAGTGTCCAGGCCTGTGTGCCAGTGAGAGCTGAGCTGCTGGGCCAGCATGGAATACCGGGTGTATAAAAGTGTCCAGGCCTGTGTGCCAGTGAGAGCTGAGCTGCTGGGCCAGCATGGAATACTGGGTGTATAAAAGTGTACAGGCCTGTGTGCCAGTGAGGGCTGAGCTGCTGGGCCAGCATGGAATACCGGGTGTATAAAAGTGTCCAGGCCTGTGTGCCATTGAGGGCTGAGCTGCTGGGCCAGCATGGAATACCGGGTGTATAAAAGTTTCCAGGCCTATGTGCCAGTGAGGGCTGAGCTGCTGGGCCAGCATGGAATACCGGGTGTATAAACGTTTCCAGGCCTGTGTGCCAGTGAGGGCTGAGCTGCTGGGCCAGCATGGAATACCGGGTGTATAAACGTTTCCAGGCCTGTGTGCCAGTGAGGGCTGAGCTGGGCCAGCATGGAATACCGGGTGTATCAAAGTGTCCAGGCCTGTGTGCCAGTGAGGGCTGAGCTGCTGGGCCAGCATGGAATACCGGGTGTATAAAAGTGTCCAGGCCTGTGTGCCAGTGAGGGCTGAGCTGCTGGGCCAGCATGGAATACCGGGTGTATAAAAGTGTACAGGCCTGTGTGCCAGTGAGAGCTGAGCTGCTGGGCCAGCATGGAATACCGAGTGTATAAAAGTGTACAGGCCTGTGTGCCAGTGAGGGCTGGGCCAGCATGGAATACCGGGTGTATAAAAGTGTCCAGGCCTGTGTGCCAGTGAGGGCTGAGCTGCTGGGCCAGCATGGAATACCGGGTGTATAAAAGTGTCCAGGCCTGTGTGCCAGTGAGGGCTGGGCTGCTGCGCCAGCATGGAATACCGGGTGTATAAAAGTTTCCAGGCCTATGTGCCAGTGAGGGCTGAGCTGCTGGGCCAGCATGGAATACCGGGTGTATAAAAGTTTCCAGGCCTGTGTGCCAGTGAGGGCTGAGCTGCTGGGCCAGCATGGAATACCGAGTGTATAAAAGTGTACAGGCCTGTGTGCCAGTGAGGGCTGGGCCAGCATGGAATACTGGGTGTATAAAAGTGTCCAGGCCTGTGTGCCAGTGAGGGCTGAGCTGCTGGGCCAGCATGGAATACCGGGTGTATAAAAGTGTCCAGGCCTGTGTGCCAGTGAGGGCTGAGCTGCTGGGCCAGCATGGAATACCGGGTGTATAAAAGTGTACAGGCCTGTGTGCCAGTGAGAGCTGAGCTGCTGAGCCAGCATGGAATACCACGTGTATAAAAGTGTCCAGGCCTGTGTGCCAGTGAGGGCTGAGCTGCTGGGCCAGCATGGAATACCGGGTGTATAAACGTTTCCAGGCCTATGTGCCAGTGAGGGCTGAGCTGCTGGGCCAGCATGGAATACCGGGTGTATAAACGTTTCCAGGCCTGTGTGCCAGTGAGGGCTGAGCTGGGCCAGCATGGAATACCGGGTGTATAAAAGTGTACAGGCCTGTGTGCCAGTGAGAGCTGAGCTGCTGGGCCAGCATGGAATACCACGTGTATAAAAGTGTACAGGCCTGTGTGCCAGTGAGAGCTGAGCTGCTGGGCCAGCATGGAATACCGGGTGTATAAAAGTGTACAGGCCTGTGTGCCAGTGAGGGCTGAGCTGCTGGGCCAGCATGGAATACCGGGTGTATAAAAGTGTACAGGCCTGTGTGCCAGTGAGAGCTGAGCTGCTGGGCCAGCATGGAATACCGGGTGTATAAAAGTGTACAGGCCTGTGTGCCAGTGAGGGCTGAGCTGCTGGGCCAGCATGGAATACCGGGTGTATAAAAGTGTCCAGGCCTGTGTGCCAGTGAGGGCTGAGCTGCTGGGCCAGCATGGAATACCCAGTGTATAAAAGTTTCCAGGCCTGTGTGCCAGTGAGAGCTGAGCTGCTTGCCAGCATGGAATACCGAGTGTATAAAAGTGTACAGGCCTGTGTGCCAATGAGGGCTGGGCCAGCATGGAATACCGGGTGTATAAAAGTGTCCAGGCCTGTGTGCCAGTGAGGGCTGGGCTGCTGCGCCAGCATGGAATACCGGGTGTATAAAAGTGTCCAGGCCTGTGTGCCAGTGAGGGCTGAGCTGCTGGGCCAGCATGGAATACCGGGTGTATAAAAGTGTCCAGGCCTGTGTGCCAGTGAGAGCTGAGCTGCTGGGCCAGCATGGAATACCGGGTGTATAAAAGTGTCCAGGCCTGTGTGCCAGTGAGAGCTGAGCTGCTGAGCCAGCATGGAATACCGGGTGTATAAAAGTGTACAGGCCTGTGTGCCAGTGAGGGCTGAGCTGCTGGGCCAGCATGAAATACCGGGTGTATAAAAGTGTCCAGGCCTGTGTGCCATTGAGGGCTGAGCTGCTGGGCCAGCATGGAATACCGGGTGTATAAAAGTTTCCAGTGAGGGCTGAGCTGCTGGGCCTGCATGGAATACCGGGTGTATAAACGTTTCCAGGCCTGTGTGCCAGTGAGGGCTGAGCTGGGCCAGCATGGAATACCGGGTGTATAAAAGTGTCCAGGCCTGTGTGCCAGTGAGAGCTGAGCTGAGCTGCTGGGCCAGCATGGAATACCGGGTGTATCAAAGTGTCCAGGCCTGTGTGCCAGTGAGGGCTGAGCTGCTGGGCCAGCATGGAATACCGGGTGTATAAAAGTGTCCAGGCCTGTGTGCCAGTGAGGGCTGAGCTGCTGGTCCAGCATGGAATACGGGGTGTATAAAAGTGTCCAGGCCTGTGTGCCAGTGAGGGCTGAGCTGCTGGGCCAGCATGGAATACCCAGTGTATAAAAGTTTCCAGGCCTGTGTGCCAGTGAGGGCTGGGCCAGCATGGAATACCGGGTGTATAAAAGTGTCCAGGCCTGTGTGCCAGTGAGGGCTGGGCTGCTGCGCCAGCATGGAATACCGGGTGTATAAAAGTGTACAGGCCTGTGTGCCAGTGACGGCTGAGCTGCTGGGCCAGCATGGAATAATGGGTGTATAAAAGTGTCCACGCCTGTGCGCCAGTGAGGGCTGAGCTGCTGGGCCAGCATGGAATACGGGGTATATAAAAGTGTACAGGCCTGTGTGCCAGTGAGGGCTGAGCTGCTGGGCCAGCATTGAATAATTCCGGGTGTATAAAAGTGTCCAGGCCTGTGTGCTATTTAGTGCTGAGCTGGGCCAGCATGGAATACCGGGTGTATAAAAGTGTCCAGGCCTGTGTGCCAGTGAGGGCTGAGCTGCTGGGCCAGCATGGAATACCGGGTGTATAAAAGGGTCCTGGCCTGTGTGCTATTTAGTGCTGAGCTGGGTCAGCATGGAATACCGGGTGTATAAAAGTGTCCAGGCCTGTGTGCCAATGAGGGCTGAGCTGCTGGGCCAGCATGGAATACCGGGTGTATAAAAGTGTCCAGGCCTGTGTGCCAGTGAGGGCTGGGCTGCTGCGCCAGCATGGAATACCGGGTGTATAAAAGTGTCCAGGCCTGTGTGCCAGTGAGGGCTGGGCTGCTGCGCCAGCATGGAATACCGGGTGTATAAAAGTGTACAGGCCTGTGTGCCAGTGAGGGCTGAGCTGTTGGGCCTGCATGGAATACCGGGTGTATAAAAGTGTCCAGGCCTGTGTGCCAGTGAGGGCTGGGCTGCTGCGCCAGCATGGAATACCGGGTGTATAAAAGTGTCCAGGCCTGTGTGCCAGTGAGAGCTGAGCTGCTGGGCCAGCATGGAATACCGGGTGTATAAAAGTGTCCAGGCCTGTGTGCCAGTGAGAGCTGAGCTGCTGGGCCAGCATGGAATACCGGGTGTATAAAAGTGTACAGGCCTGTGTGCCAGTGAGGGCTGAGCTGCTGGGCCAGCATGGAATACCGGGTGTATAAAAGTGTCCAGGCCTGTGTGCCAGTGAGGGCTGAGCTGCTGGGCCAGCATGGAATAATTCCGGGTGTATAAAAGTGTCCAGGCCTGTGTGCCAGTGAGAGCTGAGCTGCTGGGCCAGCATGGAATACCGAGTGTATAAAAGTGTACAGGCCTGTGTGCCAGTGAGGGCTGGGCCAGCATGGAATACCGGGTGTATAAAAGTGTCCAGGCCTGTGTGCCAGTGAGGGCTGAGCTGCTGGGCCAGCATGGAATACCGGGTGTATAAAAGTGTCCAGGCCTGTGTGCCAGTGAGAGCTGAGCTGCTGAGCCAGCATGGAATACCACGTGTATAAAAGTGTCCAGGCCTGTGTGCCAGTGAGGGCTGAGCTGCTGGGCCAGCATGGAATACCGGGTGTATAAAAGTGTCCAGGCCTGTGTGCCAGTGAGGGCTGGGCTGCTGCGCCAGCATGGAATACCGGGTGTATAAAAGTGTACAGGCCTGTGTGCCAGTGACGGCTGAGCTGCTGGGCCAGCATGGAATAACGGGTGTATAAAAGTGTCCACGCCTGTGCGCCAGTGAGGGCTGAGCTGCTGGGCCAGCATGGAATACGGGGTATATAAAAGTGTACAGGCCTGTGTGCCAGTGAGGGCTGAGCTGCTGGGCCAGAATGGAATAATTCCGGGTGTATAAAAGTGTCCAGGCCTGTGTGCCAGTGAGGGATGAGCTGCTGGGCCAGCATGGAATACCGGGTGTATAAAAAGTGTCCAGGCCTGTGTGCCAGTGAGGGCTGAGCTGCTGGGCCAGCATGGAATACCGGGTGTATAAAAGGGTCCTGGCCTGTGTGCTATTTAGTGCTGAGCTGGGCCAGCATGGAATACCGGGTGTATAAAAGTGTCCAGGCCTGTGTGCCAGTGAGGGCTGGGCTGCTGCGCCAGCATGGAATACCGGGTGTATAAAAGTGTCCAGGCCTGTGTGCCAGTGAGGGCTGGGCTGCTGCGCCAGCATGGAATACCGGGTGTATAAAAGTGTCCAGGCCTGTGTGCCAGTGAGAGCTGAGCTGCTGGGCCAGCATGGAATACCGGGTGTATAAAAGTGTCCAGGCCTGTGTGCCAGTGAGAGCTGAGCTGCTGGGCCAGCATGGAATACTGGGTGTATAAAAGTGTACAGGCCTGTGTGCCAGTGAGGGCTGAGCTGCTGGGCCAGCATGGAATACCGGGTGTATAAAAGTGTCCAGGCCTGTGTGCCATTGAGGGCTGAGCTGCTGGGCCAGCATGGAATACCGGGTGTATAAAAGTTTCCAGGCCTATGTGCCAGTGAGGGCTGAGCTGCTGGGCCAGCATGGAATACCGGGTGTATAAACGTTTCCAGGCCTGTGTGCCAGTGAGGGCTGAGCTGCTGGGCCAGCATGGAATACCGGGTGTATAAACGTTTCCAGGCCTGTGTGCCAGTGAGGGCTGAGCTGGGCCAGCATGGAATACCGGGTGTATCAAAGTGTCCAGGCCTGTGTGCCAGTGAGGGCTGAGCTGCTGGGCCAGCATGGAATACCGGGTGTATAAAAGTGTCCAGGCCTGTGTGCCAGTGAGGGCTGAGCTGCTGGGCCAGCATGGAATACCGGGTGTATAAAAGTGTACAGGCCTGTGTGCCAGTGAGAGCTGAGCTGCTGGGCCAGCATGGAATACCGAGTGTATAAAAGTGTACAGGCCTGTGTGCCAGTGAGGGCTGGGCCAGCATGGAATACCGGGTGTATAAAAGTGTCCAGGCCTGTGTGCCAGTGAGGGCTGAGCTGCTGGGCCAGCATGGAATACCGGGTGTATAAAAGTGTCCAGGCCTGTGTGCCAGTGAGGGCTGGGCTGCTGCGCCAGCATGGAATACCGGGTGTATAAAAGTTTCCAGGCCTATGTGCCAGTGAGGGCTGAGCTGCTGGGCCAGCATGGAATACCGGGTGTATAAAAGTTTCCAGGCCTGTGTGCCAGTGAGGGCTGAGCTGCTGGGCCAGCATGGAATACCGAGTGTATAAAAGTGTACAGGCCTGTGTGCCAGTGAGGGCTGGGCCAGCATGGAATACTGGGTGTATAAAAGTGTCCAGGCCTGTGTGCCAGTGAGGGCTGAGCTGCTGGGCCAGCATGGAATACCGGGTGTATAAAAGTGTCCAGGCCTGTGTGCCAGTGAGGGCTGAGCTGCTGGGCCAGCATGGAATACCGGGTGTATAAAAGTGTACAGGCCTGTGTGCCAGTGAGAGCTGAGCTGCTGAGCCAGCATGGAATACCACGTGTATAAAAGTGTCCAGGCCTGTGTGCCAGTGAGGGCTGAGCTGCTGGGCCAGCATGGAATACCGGGTGTATAAAAGTGTCCAGGCCTGTGTGCCAGTGAGGGCTGAGCTGCTGGGCCAGCATGGAATACCGGGTGTATAAAAGTGTCCAGGCCTGTGTGCCAGTGAGGGCTGAGCTGCTGGGCCAGCATGGAATAATTCCGGGTGTATAAAAGTGTCCAGGCCTGTGTGCCAGTGAGGGCTGGGCTGCTGCGCCAGCATGGAATACCGGGTGTATAAAAGTGTACAGGCCTGTGTGCCAGTGACGGCTGAGCTGCTGGGCCAGCATGGAATAACGGGTGTATAAAAGTGTCCACGCCTGTGCGCCAGTGAGGGCTGAGCTGCTGGGCCAGCATGGAATACGGGGTATATAAAAGTGTACAGGCCTGTGTGCCAGTGAGGGCTGAGCTGCTGGGCCAGAATGGAATAATTCCGGGTGTATAAAAGTGTCCAGGCCTGTGTGCCAGTGAGGGATGAGCTGCTGGGCCAGCATGGAATACCGGGTGTATAAAAAGTGTCCAGGCCTGTGTGCCAGTGAGGGCTGAGCTGCTGGGCCAGCATGGAATACCGGGTGTATAAAAGGGTCCTGGCCTGTGTGCTATTTAGTGCTGAGCTGGGCCAGCATGGAATACCGGGTGTATAAAAGTGTCCAGGCCTGTGTGCCAGTGAGGGCTGGGCTGCTGCGCCAGCATGGAATACCGGGTGTATAAAAGTGTCCAGGCCTGTGTGCCAGTGAGGGCTGGGCTGCTGCGCTAGCATGGAATACCGGGTGTATAAAAGTGTCCAGGCCTGTGTGCCAGTGAGAGCTGAGCTGCTGGGCCAGCATGGAATACCGGGTGTATAAAAGTGTCCAGGCCTGTGTGCCAGTGAGAGCTGAGCTGCTGGGCCAGCATGGAATACTGGGTGTATAAAAGTGTACAGGCCTGTGTGCCAGTGAGGGCTGAGCTGCTGGGCCAGCATGGAATACCGGGTGTATAAAAGTGTCCAGGCCTGTGTGCCATTGAGGGCTGAGCTGCTGGGCCAGCATGGAATACCGGGTGTATAAAAGTTTCCAGGCCTATGTGCCAGTGAGGGCTGAGCTGCTGGGCCAGCATGGAATACCGGGTGTATAAACGTTTCCAGGCCTGTGTGCCAGTGAGGGCTGAGCTGCTGGGCCAGCATGGAATACCGGGTGTATAAACGTTTCCAGGCCTGTGTGCCAGTGAGGGCTGAGCTGGGCCAGCATGGAATACCGGGTGTATCAAAGTGTCCAGGCCTGTGTGCCAGTGAGGGCTGAGCTGCTGGGCCAGCATGGAATACCGGGTGTATAAAAGTGTCCAGGCCTGTGTGCCAGTGAGGGCTGAGCTGCTGGGCCAGCATGGAATACCGGGTGTATAAAAGTGTACAGGCCTGTGTGCCAGTGAGAGCTGAGCTGCTGGGCCAGCATGGAATACCGAGTGTATAAAAGTGTACAGGCCTGTGTGCCAGTGAGGGCTGGGCCAGCATGGAATACCGGGTGTATAAAAGTGTCCAGGCCTGTGTGCCAGTGAGGGCTGAGCTGCTGGGCCAGCATGGAATACCGGGTGTATAAAAGTGTCCAGGCCTGTGTGCCAGTGAGGGCTGGGCTGCTGCGCCAGCATGGAATACCGGGTGTATAAAAGTTTCCAGGCCTATGTGCCAGTGAGGGCTGAGCTGCTGGGCCAGCATGGAATACCGGGTGTATAAAAGTTTCCAGGCCTGTGTGCCAGTGAGGGCTGAGCTGCTGGGCCAGCATGGAATACCGGGTGTATAAACGTTTCCAGGCCTGTGTGCCAGTGAGGGCTGAGCTGGGCCAGCATGGAATACCGGGTGTATCAAAGTGTCCAGGCCTGTGTGCCAGTGAGGGCTGAGCTGCTGGGCCAGCATGGAATACCGGGTGTATCAAAGTGTCCAGGCCTGTGTGCCAGTGACGGCTGAGCTGCTGGCCCAGCATGGAATAACGGGTGTATAAAAGTGTCCACGCCTGTGCGCCAGTGAGAGCTGAGCTGCTGGGCCAGCATGGAATACCGGGTGTATAAAAGTGTCCAGGCCTGTGTGCCAGTGAGAGCTGAGCTGCTGGGCCAGCATGGAATACTGGGTGTATAAAAGTGTACAGGCCTGTGTGCCATTGAGGGCTGAGCTGCTGGGCCAGCATGGAATACCGGGTGTATAAAAGTTTCCAGGCCTATGTGCCAGTGAGGGCTGAGCTGCTGGGCCAGCATGGAATACCGGGTGTATAAACGTTTCCAGGCCTGTGTGCCAGTGAGGGCTGAGCTGCTGGGCCAGCATGGAATACCGGGTGTATAAACGTTTCCAGGCCTGTGTGCCAGTGAGGGCTGAGCTGGGCCAGCATGGAATACCGGGTGTATAAACGTTTCCAGGCCTGTGTGCCAGTGAGGGCTGAGCTGCTGGGCCAGCATGGAATACCGGGTGTATAAAAGTGTCCAGGCCTGTGTGCCAGTGAGGGCTGAGCTGCTGGGCCAGCATGGAATACCGGGTGTATAAAAGTGTCCAGGCCTGTGTGCCAGTGAGAGCTGAGCTGCTGGGCCAGCATGGAATACCACGTGTATAAAAGTGTCCAGGCCTGTGTGCCAGTGAGGGCTGAGCTGCTGGGCCAGCATGGAATACCCAGTGTATAAAAGTTTCCAGGCCTTTGTGCCAGTGAGGGCTGAGCTGCTGGGCCAGCATGGAATACCCAGTGTATAAAAGTTTCCAGGCCTGTGTGCCAGTGAGAGCTGAGCTGCTGGGCCAGCATGGAATACCGAGTGTATAAAAGTGTACAGGCCTGTGTGCCAGTGAGGGCTGGGCCAGCATGGAATACCGGGTGTATCAAAGTGTCCAGGCCTGTGTGCCAGTGAGGGCTGAGCTGCTGGGCCAGCATGGAATACCGGGTGTATAAAAGTGTCCAGGCCTGTGTGCCAGTGAGAGCTGAGCTGCTGGGCCAGCATGGAATACCACGTGTATAAAAGTGTCCAGGCCTGTGTGCCAGTGAGGGCTGAGCTGCTGGGCCAGCATGGAATACCGGGTGTATAAAAGTGTCCAGGCCTGTGCGCCAGTGAGGGCTGAGCTGCTGGGCCAGCATGGAATACGGGGTGTATAAAAGTGTACAGGCCTGTGTGCCAGTGAGGGCTGAGCTGCTGGGCCAGCATGGAATACCGGGTGTATAAAAGTGTACAGGCCTTTGTGCCAGTGAGGGCTGAGCTGCTGGGCCAGCATGGAATACCCAGTGTATAAAAGTTTCCAGGCCTGTGTGCCAGTGAGAGCTGAGCTGCTGGGCCAGCATGGAATACCGAGTGTATAAAAGTGTACAGGCCTGTGTGCCAGTGAGGGCTGGGCCAGCATGGAATACCGGGTGTATAAAAGTGTCCAGGCCTGTGTGCCAGTGAGGGCTGAGCTGCTGGGCCAGCATGGAATACCGGGTGTATAAAAGTGTCCAGGCCTGTGTGCCAGTGAGGGCTGGGCTGCTGCGCCAGCATGGAATACCGGGTGTATAAAAGTGTCCAGGCCTGTGTGCCAGTGAGGGCTGAGCTGCTGGGCCAGCATGGAATACCGGGTGTATAAAAGTGTCCAGGCCTGTGTGCCAGTGAGAGCTGAGCTGCTGGGCCAGCATGGAATACCGGGTGTATAAAAGTGTCCAGGCCTGTGTGCCAGTGAGAACTTAGCTGCTGGGCCAGCATGGAATACCGGGTGTATAAAAGTGTACAGGCCTGTGTGCCAGTGAGGGCTGAGCTGCTGGGCCAGCATGGAATACCGGGTGTATAAAAGTGTCCAGGCCTGTGTGCCATTGAGGGCTGAGCTGCTGGGCCAGCATGGAATACCGGGTGTATAAAAGTTTCCAGTGAGGGCTGAGCTGCTGGGCCAGCATGGAATACCGGGTGTATAAACTTTTCCAGGCCTGTGTGCCAGTGAGGGCTGAGCTGGGCCAGCATGGAATACCGGGTGTATAAAAGTGTCCAGGCCTGTGTGCCAGTGAGGGCTGAGCTGCTGGGTCAGCATGGAATACCGGGTGTATAAAAGTTTCCAGGCCTATGTGCCAGTGAGGGCTGAGCTGCTGGGCCAGCATGGAATACCGGGTGTATAAAAAGTGTACAGGCCTGTGTGCCAGTGAGGGCTGAGCTGCTGGGCCAGCATGGAATTCCGGGTGTATAAAAGTGTCCAGGCCTGTGTGCCAGTGAGGGCTGAGCTGCTGGGCAAGCATGGAATACCGGGTGTATAAAAAGTGTACAGGCCTGTGTGCCAGTGAGGGCGGAGCTGCTGGGCCAGCATGGAATACCGGGTGTATAAAAGTGTCCAAGCCTGTGTACCAGTGAGGGCTGGGCTGCTTGCCAGCATGGAATACCGGGTGTATAAAAGTGTACAGGCCTGTGTGCCAGTGAGGGCTGAGCTGCTGGGCCAGCATGGAATACCGGGTGTATAAAAGTGTACAGGCCTGTGTGCCAGTGAGGGCTGAGTTGCTGGGCCAGCATGGAATACCGGGTGTATAAAAGTGTACAGGCCTGTGTGCCAGTGAGGGCTGAGCTGCTGGGCCAGCATGGAATACCGGGTGTATAAAAGTGTACAGGCCTGTGTGCCAGTGAGGGCTGGGGCTGAGCTGCTGGGCCAGCATGGAATACCAGGTGCTGGACAACATCTAGGAGAATTCCCTAATGCAGGAGGGAAAAGCATTCTGCCTCTGCTTCTGTCTGATATGTGTCTTCCTAGTGCCCTGCCTCATGACCGGACCTAATATTGGGGGGATGAGGGGCCAGGCGTGACCCTCAACCTTCTGTGTCATTCCTTCCCTTTGTTTTTTTTTTTTCTGTCTGTCCATTTAATCTTCCTTTCCTTCCATCTCTATTTTATCCCATTCCTTCTCTCTTTCCTGCTTTTTTTCTGTCATTCCTTCTATTTCTGTCATTCCTTTTTTCTTTATTTCTGTCAATCCTTCTTTCTCATCTTTCATTCCGGGGCACCACTAGTAGCAACATATGGATTAATCTCAATGCCAAATAGAAGAAAACTAGCTCCTCCTGACCTATATAGGGCAGGCTATGGCAAGATCTCCTAAGTTCTTTTCTTGCAGTCACAAGGGACTGTGAAGATGTCTGGACTTTTTTTTCTAGTTACAGTGCTGACGAGAGTGGCTTCAATTCATCTGTCCACTAACCCCTCACCAGCCACAGCGTTCCTGAGGACCCCTGTTAGGTGCCTGAAGTCAGTTCCTAAGCCTATAGCATGGGATTGTGCAGAGTAAGGGGAGCTCGCATGGGTCCAAGTAAGCACGCTGGGGCTCGTCAAAATGGTTCTGAGCCCTGAGGACCCTGCTGCAGCAGGGTATCTGGACTCTGGGCTTTGCATGGTGGCCCTGCTGTGTGTCTCCCACTGAGCCGCAGTCCCTCTACCCCCTGGGTCATCTAACCCCATGACACCATGCGAGAGATGCCGTCTGCCCTCCCCATGGCTGCTGAGTGGGGCCTGAGCAAATTTTGTTCCAGGGTCCGCCCACAGATGGGGTTCCTCCTTTGGACGTGGCTTGGTTGGTCAGTGGCCTTTGTCAGCAAGGGCAACCCGAGTCTGTCTCTACCTGCCCAGACGGGAAGGCTACGGCCAAGCATGGGCTTATTCAGATGGAATCCTCAGAGGATTCTAGCGCCTACGTCGAGGACCTATTTAGGCATTCAGGATCTAGTTCCGGGCAGTCCAAGGGGGAGGTGTCGTCCAGCAGTGAAAAGGAACTGGAAGCCGTGCATACACCAAGGACCCCCCCTGGATCATCAGACTGAGGGGCTTATTGAGGCAATATTGTAGATTCTTCACCTCTACTCCTTGGCCAAAGCAGCAGATAAGGAAGGGTGAACACTACAATCGTCAGCCAAGTTTTTCCCAGGCTTGCCTATTTCAACAGGCTGGTGGCAAATGAGTGGGAAAAACAGGATAAGCTTCCGTCTCTTCCTGGACGCCAAGTACCCCTTTCCGGATGAGGTGGTCAGGGTTTGGTCTTCGCTACCTGAGGTAGACGAAGCTCAGGTGGCCTGGCGGATAGGAGGTTGGACCAGCTGGCCAAGGATTATGTTCTCCATGGTGGGGTGGGCAATGCGCCCAGCTTGCACCACGTCCATGGCGGCTACAGCAGGCAAGGTCTGGATGAAGCAGCAGAGGAGGCATTTGAGACATGGACGTTCATGCTCCTCGGCACTTTGTTTGAACTCCTTTGTTATGGAGGTCTTCAGATACATGGTGCCGGCTATGGATGACTTGGTGCGTCTGATAGCTAGGGGGCTGGCCTTGCTGGTCACCTTGCGAAGCACAATCTAGCTGAAACAATGGTTGACCAACACTGATTCTAAGAAGATGCATACTACCCTCCCCTTTTCGGGGGGGTCGTCTTTTCAAGGAAGCTCTGGATGACCTGGTCCGGAAGGCCACAGGTGGGAAGTCAACTAGGCTTACACAGAATCGGAAACTGAGGACCTCCTTTCTCAGGTTGCCAAATTTTCGTCCCTTCTGGATTCTGGAAGTTCAGAGGTTCCACAGACTTCAGAGGCCACAAGGACTTTTCGGGTAAGCAAAAGCCACGGGGGAAACCGTGACAATTTCCAATTGCGTATCACCCCATACCTGGACAACTTGCTCCTAGGTGTTTCCCTCCATGGTGGCAACCTGTCTCTTCAGGAGGAGGTGAGGTCACTGCTGACAGATGAATATTCCACAATCAGACAGGTCATGCGTTTCCTTGGCCTGATGGGCAATGTCCGGCCTTGTTGGCTGGATCAGCAGTCGCTGGCAGTAAGTCAGTTTTTCCTGCCAGTCCAGTTGGTCATCCTGACCTCCGATGCCAGTCTGACGGGTTGTGGTGGTGTTCTAGACAACCAGATGGCTCGGGGTCTCTGGGATCAGCGGGAGCACAGTTTTCCAATCAATGTGTTGGATGCTTTTGTTTCTCAGGCATTGGTCTGCCCAGCTCTGGGGCCTTCCGGTCAGGGTACAGTCAGACAATTCCACGGCTATGGCCTACATAACCGATGAGGGGGGTACCAGGAACTGGCAGGTGTTCCGGGAAGTGAGTCACATTAGGAGGTATGTGGAACTTCACACTCCATTCATATCAGTGGTTCACATTCTGGGGGTGGATTATTTGAGCAGGGAGATGGTAGACCAGGGAAAATGGTCCCTTCACCAGGATGTGTTGTTTCAAGCCCTCTTCGACTGATGGGGAGTGGCGGAGGTGGACCTCTTCGAATCTCAGCACAATTGGAAGGTCCAGAGGTTCGTGTCCATGGTGCGAGACCCCCTGGGCGTGGAGGTCGACGTGCTGGCCATTCTCTGGTCAGAGTACAGCCTGGTCTATGCATTCCCGGAATGCCTCTTCTGGGATGCGTGTTAAAGAAGGTCAACTGCGAGCAGATTCCTATCATCCTGATCGCCCCACACTGCCCTAAAAGGGTGTGGTTCGCGGATATGGTCAGCCTGGTGGTGGAGCCCCCATGGTGACTCCCCAACCACCCGGATCATCTGCAAAAGGGTCCTCTGGGGCACCCCAATTCTCCAGCACTGGCTTTAGCAGCTTGGCTGTTGAGACCAGCAGACCAACAGACCAGCTGTTGAGAAAAGAGGTTTGTCTGTTGTGGTAATTCGGACCTTGATTTGAGCATGAAAATAGTCATCCTCTAAAATTTACTACATGTCTTGGAGTGCCTTCATATCTTGGTGTGAATCTAAGGGCCACTCCTGTAGGAGGTTCTTGGTACCAAAGATTTTGGAGTTCCTCTAGCAAGGCCTGGACGCTGGCCTATAGACGCCAGCTCCTGGGGTTGGGGAGCCCACTGGGACAGTCAGAGTGTCCAGGGGGGATGGCCATGATACATAGCAAGCCAATCCTCCAACTTAAGGGAACTAATGGCGGTCAAGCTAGCACTGGATCATTTTTTTCCAGTAATCTCAGACAGAGATGTACAGATCAAATCCGACGATGCTTCACCAGTAGCAAACATAAATCATTGGTGCGGAACCAAGTCCCTGTCACTGATACATCTCTGAAACTCAATTCTGTTTCCCTTGCAGGAACAGGTCCTGTCAATATCAACTGTTTATTTAAAGGGTACCCTGAACACGATCGCAGATTTTGTAAGTAGGATCAGAGTCCAACAGACTGACTGGTGTCTAAATCCAGACAAGCCAGATTGTAACCTCATGGGGCTTTCCGCAAATAGATATTTTCGCCACAGCTAATGATTCAAAGTGCGAAATGTTTTGTTTTACTCCCTGACAAGGAAAGAGGGTGCATTGGCAGTGGATGCCCTGGCTCATCCCTGGAATTTTCACTTGGCTTATGCCTTCCCTCCTTTTTGGAATACTGCCACAAGTAATCCAGAAGATAGCACAGGAAGAGATCGACCTTATTCTCATAGCTCCGTTTTGGCCAAGGTGGTCCTGGTTCTCCGAGCTGAAAAGGATGGTCAGAAAGGGGTTATAGCATCTACCAAGCATTCCGAATTTAATTCATCAGGGTCCCTTTCTGCATCCAGAACCAGAAAAGCTTCAACTAACAGCATGGATTTTGAAGGAGCCATCTTAGAGAAGAAGGGCTGTTCGGCCAGAGTGATTGAAACTCTATTGAACAGTTGCAAATTGACCACTAGATACATCTATGCAAAGGTTTGGAAATGTTTTTCTTCATTTTACGAGATTAACAGACTGAAGAAAGCAGAGATACCATCAGTCCTTGAATTCCCACAAGGTTTGAGAAGGGACTGGCAGTAAGTACACTAAAGGTGCACTATCAGTCTTTCTAGATTGCCAGTTGAGACAGAATCCACTAATCAATATTTTTTTAAGGCAATTATCTGTAAAAGGCCTGCACCCTTAAAAGGATTTCCAACATATGACTTATCCATAGTGTTGAAACCTCCATTTGAGCCTTTGGAGGAAGTTCCAGAAAAAGTGTCTGTCTTTGAAATTTTGCTTCTTACTGGCAATTACTTCGGCCAGGCGGGTAAGTGAGCTGCAAGTTCTATGAATGAAGGAACCCTACTGCACAATTTTCCCAGATAAGGCCATACTGAGACCTGATCCTTTATTTTTGCCAAAGATTGCTACATCCGTGAACAGGTCCCCAGACACAGTGCTCCCGACATTGCTGATCACAGTGTTAGCAGAAAAAGATCTCTCACTTTTAGACTTAGGAAGGTCCAGGGAATGTCGAATAGCGGAACAATAAGAGAAGAGGCCTAGCTGCCTCAAAATCTACCATTGCCAGATGGATAATACAGACTATTGTGCAGGCTTATATTTCTAGAGGAGAAGTTCCTCCACAGGTTTTTGTGCATTTAACCAGAGCCACATCAGCCTTCTGAGCAGAAAGGACAGGTGCCCCTATAGAAGAGATCTGTAAAGCAGCAATGTGGTCCTCACACACACCCTCCTCAAGCACTATAGACTAGATATCCTGTCTGCAAAGCATCAGGCGTTTGGTAGAGGAGTCTTACTAGCAACTTCCCACCCCTAAGATATAATTACTTGCCTAATCCTCTCCGTGGGTCGACATGAAGGATGAAGGGGGAAAATCCCTCTTAGACTTACCGTAACAGCTTTTCTTCGAATCCTTTATGAAGACCCCTTAGTTCCCCCATGTTCTACTGTTTACCTAACGTTACTTGCTTAAAGTGGACCAACACCCAGGATTTTGACTATCCTGGGTTTTGGTCCACTTCCTCAGGGCACCCTGATCGGGGGTGCCCCGTTATGTGAAACCCCCAGATCTCCTGATAAAACTTACCCCACTCCTACGGCGCATGCGCGGCCGCTCATCCAATCAGTGCGCTCGGAGCCACTGAGGTATGCGCGTCAAAGCAGCGTCAAACCTCAGCGGCTCCGAGCAAGCTGGCGGCCACATCTCATGCTTCCCTCTACCTCTTCACAAATGGCTGGTGTGGGTACGCGCCCTGGTAGAGAAAAGCGCGAGATGCCGCTGCAGCCCGCGCATGCGCCATTGGACCGGGATTCATGTTAGCGGGCGTCCGGGGGGGTTTCACTACCCTCCCCACAGGGCATTCAAAATCGGGATGCCCCGCGGGGAGGGTAGGGGTGTTGGTCCACTTTAAAACTGAGGTGGAGAGGGATGGGTGGGGTTTTAACTTCTGCTCAGTTTGTGTTTCCTCTGAGAGGGTGGAGCCTCCCCTCTCCATGACTCGTCATGAGGGATTTTCATTGCAGAAATATCATTTCCTTTAACCCTTTAAACGCCAGCCACGTAAAATTTACGTGGCTGCCTCCCCTACAGTTAACCGCCAGCCACGTAAATTTTACATGCCTGACTTTCCCCCCTGCTAGTAGAAAAAGTAAAAAAAAAAGTAACTTACCTGACCCCTCGTTCGATCCGGCCGGGTCTCCTCTTCAGCCAGAGGGGCTCCGATCACCAATTGGGGCTCCTCCAGCTGCAGGCGAGTGCCCAAAATAGGGTGCCCCCCCCCCGTTTCAGCAGCCGCCGGAATTATCTGTAACAGCCCTCCTCCCTCGGATCTCCGATGGCCGCCGCCATCTTTACTTCTAGCCCCCCTTGGGGGGGGCGGGGCCGATGACGTCACTGCCGGGTGTCATCGGGGCACCCGGCAGTTCAGCTGTCAGACGCCGGTGACGGCTGGGCAGAGAAGGAGGGAGATCCTCCGATCGCCTGCCTCCCCCTTCTCTGCCCAGCTGTCACCTGCATTAGATCACTGCATATGAAGATCGGAGGTGAGTAAAGTAAAAAAAAAATTTTTTTTTTTTAATAAAGTTATTTGTAAACTGTGTGTGTTTGTTTTTTTTACTGTTAACCCATTGTGAACTGGTAAGGGGTCCATGAGACCCCTTATACCAGTTCACAAGGCTCGGGGGTCTGGCAAGTCACCTGCGGCTAGCGGGTGACTTGCCATTAACCCCTGGCCCCCCAAATTACCTGCCTCCCCAAAGCCCAGGGGGGGCAGAAGAGCCGTGGCCCCTGCGCCCTGTTCTACAAGCCCCCATAGCTGGTCACAGGCTGGTTATGCTGGGTAGGGAGACCTCACGCCATTTTTTTTTCTTTTAAAAAAAAATGGGGTCCCCCTCCCCGGGAAGGGGGAACCTATGTCATTTTTTTTTTAAATTAACCCTATGTTACCTGTAACTCAGTAGGTATAAAAGGCTTCCAGCAGCAGCAGGAGAGCAGAAGCCTAAGTGATCAGCGTGGGACACAGGGATGGATGGGAGGTAAGTATTAAAAAAAAAAATAATAAAAAAAAATTCCTGATTCCTGTGCAGGAATCAAGCTGTCCCAAACGCTGGATCTTAATATGGGCATCATAAGGAAAACAGGCACGCTGTATGGATGCTGGATGAGTCAACGCCACAGTCTGTCTACTAGATATAAAGAACAAGCATCATTTAAAACGTGCAGAACCCCAAAGTGATTAAAAACACCATGATAAAGGTCACACAGGGGGACCCTGTGATAATCTATTGCGCAGTACTCCAAATAGAACAATTTAAAATAAGGAAGATACTAACCCTGAATACTAGTAGGTATTCATATGGATGTCCAGGTAGCTGGCTTGCAGGGAATACTAATGTCTACAGGGTAAAGCATACAGTACAGTTAGTAAAGTTAGTAAAAAACAGAGAAATCTATGTCCTCATTGAGGCCATTCGGGCTGGATGTTTGAAGTTGAAAAATCCAGTATAGTTTGCGCTGCAACAATTTTCTGTCAGTGTTGCCCCCTCATTTATGTGGTTTCACACTTTCAATAACTAGGAATCTCAACTGACTCACATGGTGTCCTGATTCCATGAAGTGCCTGGCGACTGATGATTCTATCCTGCCATTCCTAATATCGGATCGGTGTTCACTGATCCGTTGTCTAACCTCTCTTTTTGTTTTTCCAACATACCCTAGCCCACAAGGACACTTCAGTAAATACACTACATTTTTGGATGAACAGTTCGCAAAGGTCTTTATGGGGTATCGGTGGCCCATTTTGGGGTGGGTAAAAGTATTGGTTTTTTAGGTGTAGCTACATTGTGTACAATGACCACAAGGGTACATGCCAGGAGGTGGGCCCCTAGCCTCTAGCCAATTCTGGTTTTTAGGGCTGGGTGTACTGAAGTCTGCTTGGACAAGTGTCTGCTTTAGGTTTTTAGATCTTCTATATGCAACCATCGGGGGTTCCCTCAGGAGTTCATTGAGTTTGTCATCAGTTGTGATTACAGACCAGTGTTTTCTTACAATCCTTTGGACAGATCAGAAAAGGTAAGTAACAAAAGTACCCGTGTGTTAGGCTGTTTTGGATTTAAGCTTACATAGAGTCTGTCTATCTAGGTTCCGGGCCCTAGATTGTGCATTCTTCAATGTGTTGGGGTCATACCCCCTATGTGTCAGTTTTTGGATGAGTTTGTCCGATCTTTTCTCATACAACGCATCATTGGCAGTGATCCTGCGGATACGGACGAACTGACTATATGGGAGTGCTTTGATGAGTGATGGCGGATGGAAACTTTTCGCATGCAGGAATGTATTTCGATCTGTTGGTTTTCTAAAAATGTCAGTAATGAGAGAGCCCTCTATGAGTGTAATGTGTACGTCTAAAAAGTGTATACTTTTAGGGCTATTTTCCATAGAGAATGTTATTGTAGGGAGGCACTGATTTAAGTAATGGTAAAAAGTACTAAGTGCATCAATATCACCTTGCCATATCATGAACACGTCATCTATGTAACGCAACCAGATCAGGACGTGTTGTACAAATGCAGTCGAGGGATAAACAAATTTGGCCTCAAAGTCCGCCATAAACAAATTGGCGTAACTGGGGGCCATATTGGACCCCATTGCCGTTCCTTGGGCGTGTAGATAGAATTTACCGTCAAACTGAAATTAATTTTTTGTAAGAATTACCGTCAAAAGTTCCAATGCCAATTGTTGTGTACCTAACGGGATCAAGGATTTTGAGAATGCGTGTTTAATTGTTTCGATCCCCTCCATGTGTGGAATTGAGGTGTACAAACTTGAGACGTCCATAGTGACCAGATGACAATCAGGTGGAACAGTGCCCAGGGATGTTATACGATTCAAGAAATCTGTAGTATCCTGGAGGAAGGAAGGTGTTAGTATGACCCTAGGTTGTAGTAAACGGTCGATAAAAATCGCTTCTCGGTTTTGAAAAATGGAATTAGTGCCCTCAACGATCGGGCGGCCTGGTGGATTGTGGAGGCTCTTATGCACCTTAGGTAAGCAGTAAAACAGTGGTACTAAGGGATAATCGGTGATAAGGAATTTTTCAAGCTTGGAATCAATGATATTAGCATCAACTGCTACTTTGACTATATTGTCAATAATATACTTAGTTTAGCATGTGGGATCTTTACGTAAGGGGATGTAGACATCTGAGTCACCAAGTTCGCCCAGAACTTCGTTCTTATAGTCCACCATATTCATAATAACAATAGCCCCACCCTTGTCTGCTGGCTTGATTACTATGTCCTGGTTATTCTGTAATGACCGGACTGCTCTTATGTTCTTTTGGTGTCATATTCGGGCTGGTTTGATGTTTAGGATTTTTCATGGAGTGAACGTCTCTTTGGACTAAACTGATAAAGGTTTCTATAGCATGAGATGTGGGGGGAGGGTTCCATGTACGTTTTTTCTTACACATACTAAGATCTATGCCTGATGCATTATCAGAATTGTTACTCCTGAGGAAGGCAAACGTTGCCGAAACGTTGAGTATGTACTAGTGGTTATCCACTGTAGTCCTGCCTATATGCTATGTTTCTCTATTGTCTGCTCTTTGCTTGCTCTGCATGTGCCATTTTGGTTACTATATTGCGTTTTTTTCAACTCACCTGTGATTTCTTGACTTTCTATATAGACCCTATTTATCCTGTATAAGCTTATGAGAAAACGCAATACCAACATTGGGACCGACTCGTTTGCACCATCTGGTGGCTATAATTTATATATATATATATATATATATATATATATATATATATATATGCTTATTTATGTCACATTGTGCTTTTTTGATAATCTTGTTGTATAATATTTGGTTTCATGTAATTAAATCACCTTTTTGGCATGCACAGCTCTTATGATTGGGTGTTCATTTTTCCTATTATATTGGTTTTTCTGTTATATTTGGTGCGTATTGAGCAGGTGCACAATAGGAAAAATAGAACCTCTCTATTATACTTCTTCTTTTGATTACTCTTGGTGTGCTTCAACCAACTTACTAATACTGTGACTTGCCATTAACCCCGAGACCCCCCATTACCTGCCTCCCCAAAAAATCCTTAAAATTCCCCCAAGAAATGGTGTCCCCCCCTCCTTTGAAGGGGGACCCCACACCATTTTTTTTTAATCTAACCCTTTATTATGTGGATAGTAGTTGTATTTTATTTGTAAATGTTATAAAGTGCTCTTTTTAGTTTAGGGGATCACCTGGACTGGAACGGGGGGCTACCGATACATAGGTGGTATCATTGCAATCGTGAGAAATGGGGCTTTCACATGCAATATGGTTTTCTTTAATAAAATAAATGTTTTTGTTAAAATAAAGGAGACAATTTAAAAAAATATATATTTTTTTATTTTTTTTTTACTTATTTATTTATTTAAAAATATATATATAAAAAAGTACAAAGACATTTCATGTTAAAGCCTAAACTCTGCCACAAAAAGAAAATATGCCATTTTCTTGGAAATTCCTGCAAAAATCACAGTTAAACATCACGCAAAATGGTGAAAAATATCCTGTCAGCAGAGGGTGACAAAATCTCAAATAGGCTGGCAGTTAAAAGGTTACAGGTACCTATGCATGTACCTATGCTCGGAGGAACTTGCGCTTTCAGATTTAGCTTGTTTTTTCTTATTTGCATATTGATATTTTAGGAAAAGGTGTTTTTTATTCTGCTTTTTTATACATTTTTTGTGAAATCCTGTGCAACCTAAGAATTCTTCGAGATATTACTTCCAGAAAGATGAGCCCACTACAACAAGCTGGGTACGCTTAGAAAGCTTAACATGTGTACTTTCAGGGAATATATGGTTTATGGGGGATATTCCAAATGTAAAGGGTTGTTTTGGTAGAAAAAGCACAAGGTGCGCACTTTGTCTGCAGAGCTGAAATTTTGAAGTAAAATTACCGTTATGCGCATGCTTGACTTTGGTGTGTTTGGCAACTCTTTCCTTGACAGAACCTATGCATCCTGGGTATTGTTCTGTTTGGGGGATGTTGCTTTTTCAGATTTTCAGTTTTTTTCTGCTTTGCATATAGTTTTTTTTTTTAGGAAAATGGGGTTTTGATTCTGCTTTTTTATTCATTTTTAGGGAAACCTGTGCAACCAAAGAATACATTGAGGGATTACAACTGCACCCATGTCAACAAGCCTGGTACTCCTAGAAAGCCTGAGGTGTATACTTCTAGGGAATATGTAGTTTGTTGGGGGTATTTCAAATGTAAAGGGTTGTTTTTCTTGAAAAGCTGCAAGGTGCGCATATTGCATAGCATAGTTGTATTTTATCTGAAAATCTCCTAAAGCGCTGTTTCAGTTTGGGGGAGTCTCCTGGGCAGGAAAGGGTATCTACCTGTACATATGTGGTACCGCTGTAACCGGGAGAAATTGGGGTTTCACACGCAATAAGATTTTATTGACAAACTTACATTTTTTATTACAAAAAAACACTACAAATTGTAAAAAATAGTTTTTTTTTTATTTTTTTGCACAATTTTCACCCAAAAATATTGAGAATACACTTATAAAATGAGAAACATGTTAAAGCCCAGGCTCTGCTGAAAAAAACAATATATCACTTTCCTGGGAAATCCCTGGAAATCCCTTCAAAAATTACAGTTGAACATGGGGAGCGCAAAATAGTGCAAAATAATTTGGCAACAAAGGGTGACAAAATCTCAAGGTAGGCTGGCGGTTAAAGGGTTAAACTGAAACCTCGTGGATTTGCATGCAGTGCATAAGTTTAGCTTTACAGTCAAAGGCTGTTCTGGTTAACATAAATGAACACTATTTAATGCTTTTCTACATATGCCACTGCTTTATAGCAGGACTGCTACACATCTCCCTACCCACGCATCGCACAGGCATCACCAATTGCAATGCCAGTCTACCAGAGACTTATATATTAGTACTCAGCCCTTATGCACAACTACATGCTCCTGTGCACCACGTGATTGCAACAGCAAATGGGGTTGGTCAGGGATATGTGTTGTGCCATGCATGAGCAGCTGTGGCTGCTGCTGATGCAAAAGGATGAGTAGTATTCCAAATTTTTGGTTTTATATGAGTTCTACAGCAGATGGGGAGCATTGTACTGACTAAGCCAATTAAAACAGACCTAAAGCTTAAAATGTCTGCACTTTGGAGTAAAACATGCACTGTAGGCACAAAAATAAAATAGAAGTACAGTGGTGCTGAATTACCACCAAGGCAGACAATAAATGTGTATGACACTAAATGCAGGCCATAATAATGTAGACCAATGCCAGGAGTGGGCTCTTTACTTAACCCTTAAAGTGCCAGCCTACCTGGAGTTTTTTTTCACCCTTTGTTGCCAGACCATTTTGCACTATTTTGCTCTCCCCATGTTCAAATGTGATTTTTGAAGGGGTTTCCCAGGAAAATGTATATATTGTTTTTTTCAGAATAGTCTGGGCTTTAACATGAAATGTCTTTTTTGTCATTTTTTAGGTTTATTCTCAATATTTTTGGGTGAAATATGTGAAAAATTTTTTTTACAATTTGTAGTGTTTTTTTGTAATAAAAAATGGAAGTTTGTCAAAAAAATCTTATTGCGTGTGAAATCCCAATTTCTCCCGGTTACAGCAGTACCACATATGTATAGGTAGACACCCTTTCCTGCCCAGGAGACTCCCCCAAACTGAAACAGAGCTTTAGGGGATTTTCAGATAAAATACAACTATGAGATATGCGCTATGTGCACCTTGCAGTTTTTCCAGAAAAACAACCCTTTACATTTGAAATACCCCCAACAAACTATATATTCTCTGGAAGAACACACCTCAAGATTTCTAGATGTACCAGGCTTGTTGATGTGGCCACAGTTTTCTGGAAGTAATCCCTTAATGTAATCTTTGGTTGCAAAGAGTTTCCCTAAAAAAAGGATAAAAAGCAGAATCAAAGCCACATTTTCCTAAAAAATCTATATACAAACAAGAAAAAACAAGTTTAATCTGAAAAAGCAAGGTCCCCCGAACAGAACGATACCCAACATGCATAGCTACTGTTAAGGGAAGAGTTGCCAAATACCCCAAAGTAAAGCATGTGCGTAACGGCAATTTTACTTGAAAATTTCAGCTCTGCAGACAAAGTGTGCACCTTGCGATTTTTTTCAACCAAAACAACCCTTTACATTTGGAATATCCCCCATAAACCATATACAGGTCCTTCTCAAATAATTAGCATATAGTACTTAAAGTTCATTATTTTCCATAATGAAATGATAAAAATTAAACTTTCATATATTTGAGATTCATTGCACACCAACTGAAATTTTTCAGGTCTTTTTTTGTTTTAATACTGATGATTTTGCCATACAGCTCATGAAAACCCCAAAATCCTATCTCAAAAAATTAGCATATCATGAAAAGGTTCTCTAAACGAGCTATTAACCTAATCATCTGAATCAACTAATTAACTCTAAACACCTGCAAAAGATTCCTGAGGCTTTTAAAAAAGCCCAGCCTGGTTCATTACTCAAAACCGCCATCATGGGTAAGACTGCCGACCTGACTGTTGTCCAGAAGGCCATCATTGACACCCTCAAGCAAGAGGGTAAGACCCAGAAAGAAATTTCCGAACAAATAGGCTGTTCCCAGAGTGCTGTATCAAGGCACCTCAATGGGAAGTCTGTGGGAAGGAAAAAATGTGGCAGAAAACGCTGCACAACGAGAAGAGGTGACCTGAGGAAGATTGTGGAGAAGGACCGATTCCAGACCTTGGGGGACCTGCGGAAGTAGAAACATCCAGAGCCACCGTGCACAGGCGTGTGCAGGAAATGGGCTACAGGTGCCGCATTCCCCCAGGTCAAGCCACTTTTGAACCAGAAACAGCGGCAGATGCGCCTGACCTGGGCTACAGAGAAGCAGCACTGGACTGTTGCTCAGTGGTCCCAAGTACTTTTTTCTGATGAAATCAAGGTGCCAGAGTCTGGAGGAAGACTGGGGAGAAGGAAATGCCAAAATGCCTGAAGTCCAGTGTCAAGTACCCACAGTCAGTGATGGTCTGGGGTGCCATGTCAGCTGCTGGTGTTGGTCGACTGTGTTTTATAAAGGGCAGGGTCAATGCAGCTAGCTATCAGGAGATTTTGGAGCACTTCATGCTTCCATCGGCTGAAAAGCTTTATGGAGATGAAGTTTGCATTTTTCAGCACGACCTGGCACCTGCTCACAGTGCCAAAACCACTGGTAAATGGTTTACTGACCATGGTATTACTGTGCTCAATTGGCCTGCCAACTCTCCTGACCTGAACACCATAGAGAATCTGTGGAATATTGTGAAGAGAAAGTTGAGAGACGCAAGACCCAACACTCTGGATGAGCTTAAGGCCGCTATCAAAGCATCATGGGCCTCCATAACACCTCAGCAGTGCCACAGGCTGATTGCCTCCATGCCACGCCGCATTGAAGCAGTCATTGAAGCAGTCATTTCTGCAAAAGGATTCCCAACCAAGTATTGAGTGCATAACTGAACATAATTATTTGAAGGTTGACTTTTTTTTTTTTTATTAAAAACACTTTTCTTTTATTGGTCGGATGAAATATGCTAATTTTTTGAGATAGGATTTTGGGGTTTTCATGAGCTGTATGGCAAAATCATCAGTATTAAAACAAAAAAAGACCTGAAAAATTCAGTTGGTGTGCAATGAATCTCAAATATATGAAAGTTTAATTTTTATCATTTCATTATGGAAAATAATGAACTTTAAGCACTATATGCTAATTTTTTGAGAAGGACCTGTATTACCTGAAAGTAAACGTGTTTAGCTTTCTAAGCGTACCCAGGTTGTTGTAGTGGGCTCATCTTTCTGTAATTAAACCCTCAAAGAATTCTTTGGTTGCGCAGGGTTTCCTTAAAAATTTTTATAAAAAAGCTGAATAAAAAGCACCTTTTCCTAAAATATAAATATGCAAACAAGAAAAAACAAGCTAAGTCTGAAAGCGCAAGGTCCCCCGAACAGAACAATACCCAACATGCATAGCTACTTTTAACCCTTTTAATTGCCAGCCTACTTGAGATTTTGTCACCCTCTGTTGACAGGTCATTTTTCCCAATTTTGCGCTATTTTTGCTGGAATTTTCAGGAAAATTATATATATTTTTTTTTTGCAGCAGAGTTTAGGCTTTAACATGAAATGTCTTGTTTGTAAATTTAATTCTGTTTTTTACAATATTATTATTAAGTAAAAATAAAATAAATAGCCCATGGCCACGGGGCTCTTCTGCCCCCCTCTGGGCTTTGGAGAGGCAGGTAATGGGGGTGCCGGGGGTTAATGTCAAGTCACCCGCTAGCCGCAGGTGACTTGCCATCCCACAGCCTTGTGAACTGGTATAAGGGGGTCTCATGGACCGCTTACCAGTTCACAAGGGGTTAAATGTAAAAAAAAAAAGAAAAAGACACAGACACAGCGGGGCTAGCAGACCCGATCCAGGAAAGGGGGAGGGCGATTTTTGCCCTCTCCTCACCACGGAAGAGGCTGGGGGGATGATCGGAGGCCCCCCCAGTGAAGAAGAGACCCGTCGGGAGGCAGCGCGGCCACAGGTAAGTAAATGTCATTTTTTTTTTTTACAGTGCCGAAGGGGGGGGGGGGGGGCGCTATTCCAGGGACTCTCCCCACGGGGGATCGGATGGCACCAAATTAGAGAGGAGACCCGGCCGGATCCAACGAGGGGTCAGGTGAGTATTTTACTTTTATATTTTTTACTGTGGGGGTTTAAAGTCAGCTACGTGAGTCTCACGTAGCTGGCACTTAAGTGGAGTAGAGGCAGCTACGTGAGACTCACGGAGCTGGCACTAGAAGGGTTAAAGCAGAACAACCTGTAAATTTTACTTTCCCGGGTTTTGTCCATTCCCATGGGGATGCCCTGCTGTGTGAGACCCCATAGAATGCCACTTTTCACTCACCTGCTCCTGGTTCCATGCGCAGGCTCACATTCAATGAGAGCTGTCTGCCATGACTATTTCATTCGGCAAATGGCTCTCATTGACTTGAGCGTGTGTGCCACATCCCCTGCATCTTCAGCGGTGTGCGCACTTTCATCCCAGCCTATCTGAATGACTGGGGTGGGAGCACATGCCACTGGGGATGCAGGGGATTTGGTAGCACGTGCTCCCCATTTACAACAAAGAGAGCTGTTTGCAGAATTGCATAGTCATGGCTAATGGCTCTGTTGTAGCGGGAAAAGGTGTTTATGGGCGCACTCAGGGGTTTTACACAGCAGGGCATCCCAATTTTTGGATGACCCGGGGGTAGGGCAGCGACTGGCTCTGGGTGGGTTTTGTTCTGCTTTAAAGGGAAAGTCACTATTTGTGATGCTATATTTAGTAATGTAGTTTTCCACATAGCCCCCGCCCCAGCAGGATGGGCAAGTACAATGCAGTTTCCACTGGAGGGTTAGGGGGTTCTTTTATCTCCAAGATGGTGTGTACCTCTCTAAACCAATCTTTTACAGGTTGTAAATTCTCCTGCTATCAGAACTTTGGAACTTCCTGGCCCCATACAGCCATATTGTTCAGCCTCCTTCAACCTCCTACCTTTTCCTAGTGGTTTCGGTCATCAGCAGTTGAACTGCTTCTAAGCTGCCATCAACACTCATTTTGTAAATTTTAAAGGAAGCTCTCAGCTCACCGCAACCTACTTCCAACAAGAGCCTTTCTATAAATTAGCCTTTCTATAAATTCAGAACTCAAATTACTTAGTGTGTGTGGAGACTAGCTGTATTAAACTAAACTGCAGCCAGGAACCCTATTTATAGATAAGAAATACGTTCTATAAAGATATATAAGTTAAATATGCAAAGTAATGAGCCGTTTTCTAAAGTCCATGTATTCGCTTGACTCTATGATTCAGTTGAAATGTTCCATGTAATCAGTGTTTGTTTTCTTTCTCTGCAGACCTGCACTAAGCGGCACTGTGATAGGTGAAGTCACTGTCTATGAAGGCTTACACACCCTGCCGGCCTGTACAAGGCTTCTCTGTGCTGCTGGGTCAGCCTACAGCCTGGGCACACAACGTACGGCCTTCTTTACAGGGTGTGTCTAGATCTCAAAAGTGTGGCCGTTAGAAACATGTAAATGGAGAACTTTACTGTTTGGTCCTACATTTTTGGGAGGTACATAATTTAATCAGATGCCCTGTAAGCAAAACCAGACAGTGTCTATTATTTCCAAGGAACATGAAATTGTTTCCGTTCTGGACAGAATCAGTAGACTGTCATCCTATGTGTATGGGCTTTTTAACTCCAGCAAAACTGCACAGGCAGCAATAAACACTTATTAGAGATCTATCCCTTCCCTGCTGGATTAGTCTGTTATATCCCTGGGCACCGTAATTAGGGCAGTACACCGCTCTGGGCATGTACTGCACGGATGCCATAAATGCGGAATAAGAGTCCCCCTCCCCAAGAAAAAAACTTGCATTTCACAAAAATGCATAAATAAATAAAACTAATAGTACAAAATTGACCCAGATATATTTGTTCCAAATAACATTGTTGAAAGGACAACTATGATCAGGGTCATGCTAAAGATCTGGTGAAGCAAGCAAGTTTTCCTTTGGGTGTGAACTGAAGTTTACTTCTGCGTGAACTTGATACTTGAACACGCACAATAAATTACAGAAAACATTTCCGTTCTAATATTTACCAAAAAATCCCCTACCTATGTGATAGGGCATTTTACAAATGAGGTACATCATTTTTCCAATGAGGGAAGGATATTTTTTTTCAAAGTTTGGAAACAACACTCACCTGTAACTCGCCAAACTCTCCTGTAAAAGTTCCCAGTCACAGGGGTGGATGACATTTTGGGAAGAATTTGAACACATTGTTCCAGATTTTTTTACTGCGTTCAAGTTAAATAGTTCACAGAAATGTAAGCTTCAGTTCACACCTGATGCTGGTTTCAGACCAGTGCGCTTATGGACAACTGACAGCAATGATGGAGTCTTTAGTGGCAGCGGAGGTGAAAGCAAAGAAGATGACCCATTTGAGGCAGCGGAGGTGAAAGGTGATATCATGTGACACACAACTTTTGGGCCCACTAAGACTTATTTGACCAAGGTCCCCCACAAAGCTGGAGCCGGCCCTGATAGTCAGGATTATTTTTGAGTGATTAAACCTTCCAACAAAACCAGTATTTTTTTTCACCAGTTAAAATACTTAAAATGCACTGTTTAATTAGCATAATTAACAAGTCATATTTACTGAACTCAAAAGCTATTTTATTCAAAAACATCTTAAAATGCCAGTTACATGGTAACATAGGAACCTTTCTTTAATATCCTTGTATCTATTTGTTTATCTATTGATCTTGTGAGTTTTTTTTAGGAGTTCCAGCTTGAATTTCTTTGCAGGATGTTATAATAGCCTCCCAAAGCTGTCGCTTTGACGTCTGCTGCCACCCTTTTATATCTTTTGCTAAAATATTTTGCCCCAGAAGAAATGGTCCGTTAGTTTTGTACCATGGAAGAAATACCATTTTGTGAATACTCACCTGTAAAATGGGTATTATAAGTATGTCACACACCCCGCTTCAAGAAATTCATAACGTGTGGGTAATACTGACCTGTAGAGGGCGATATGCAGAGATACCAGGAAAAAAGAGAGCCCCTCCCGGTCCATAAATACCTGGGACCTCCCACTCATTACCCAGTATAAGAACAGCAGTAAGGTAAGGGACCAGGAAGAGCCCAACACAAAGCATAACAATGCAAAGTTCACCATATAAAGGATCCAGAATACAAAAGGGCAGGGTGAAGCGGGGTGTGTGACATACTTACAATACCCATTTTACAGGTGAGTATTCACAAAATGGTATTATTCTAAGTATGTCACACACCCCGCTTCAAGAAATTCATAACGTGTGGGACATCCAACAGCAGTGTCCATAAAGGGCGGGGATCCAAAACAAGGCACAACTTAAACCACTGCAGCTTGCAGAACTTTGCGGCCAAACACAGCATCCGCTGAGGCCCGAACATCAACCTTGTAAAACTTGGAAAAAGTGTGAACAGAAGACCAAGTAGCAGCCTTACAAACTTGCTCAACAGAGGCCTGGTGCTGAAAAGCCCAGGACGCCCCAACCGCACGAGTAGAATGAGCAGTAACGCGAAAAGGGGGTACCTTCCCTTTGGCAGAATAGGCCCCAACTATGGTCTGACGGATCCATTTACTAATGAAAGACTTGGCAGGCGCCAAGCCTTTTCGGGGCCCGGAGGGCACCACAAAAAAGGCATCCGTCTTACTAAAGGAAGACGTTACCTCCAAATAATACTTCACAACACGAACCACATCCAAAGAATGCAGGGCCCTCTCCTTGTCATTGCTGGGATTAGGACACAGAGAGGGCAGAACAATGTCTTGGTTTAGGTGAAAGGCAGAAACAACCTTAGGAAGGAAATCGGACTTGAAACCACCTTGTCCTGATGCCCCTCAAAGTACGGGGCTTGAATGGACAAAGCCGCCAACTCAGAGACACGCCTAACCGAAGTGATGGCTACCAAAAAGGCCACCTTCTGCGTAAGTGAAGACAAGGCAATATCATTCAAGGGCTCAAAAGGAGAATCCTGAAGAGCAGAAAGAACCAAATTCAAATCCCAAACAAAGGTTTTCTAGGAGGCCGCACGTGCTTGACTCCCTGGAAAAAAGTCTTAACCAAAGGATGTAGGGCAAATGACCTTTGAAAGAACACCGCCAGGGCAGAAACCTGCCCCTTCAGAGTACTAAGCTGGAGCCCCAGGTCCAGACCATGTTGAAGAAACTCCAGGATTCTGGAGATGGAAAATTCCCTACAAGGCAACGCCCTGATCTCACACCAATCAATATAAGACCTCCAAGTCCTATAGTAGATATTAGAGGAAGACCGCTTCCTAGCACTAATGAGAGTTCGAATCACAGCATTGGAAAGGCCTTCCTCCTTCAAGATGGAGGTTTCAGCAGCCACGCCGTCAAAGCCAGCGTTGGTAAATTGGGATAACGTAGTTGACCCTGGGTGAGCAGATCCGGCAGCAGGGGCAGAACGAACTGATCCTCTGCTAACCTTTCCACATCTGTGAACCAAACCTGTCTTGGCCACCTTGGAGCCACCAGAATTGCTGACGCACCCTCCAGGGCCAGCTTGCGCACCACTCTGGCCACCAAGGGAAACGGAGGGAACAGATACAGAAACCCCAGATCCCTCCAGTTCAGAGACATGGCATCCACTGCCAGAGCCAGTGGATCCCGTGAGAGAGACACAAATGTCGGAAGTTTGTGATTGTGACGAGAGGCAAAGAGGTCCACCACCGGGGACTTCCACCTGAGACAAATCAAGCGAAACACTTTGGGGCTGAGAGACCATTCCCCCCGGCGAGCTGAGAACCTGCTCAGAGAGTCCGCCCCGTGTTCTCCGCTCCCGGAATGTAAACTGCTGAAATGCACGGGACGTGGGTCTCCGCCCAGGCCAGAATCAAAGACACTTCCTTGAGGGCACTCCTGCTGCGAGTCCCTCCCTGGTGATTGATGTAGGCGACTGCCATCCGATTGTCCGGACCGGACTTGAACCGGCAATCCTTGCAACTGATGAGTCAAGCGAAACAGAACCATCCTGATGGCCCTCAATTCCAGAACATTGATGGACTCGTGAGCCTCCTGAGGCCCCCACAGTCCCTGAAACTGACGATCCTTCCAGAACCCCCCCATCCTGATAGACTGGCATCCGTGGTGACCGTCTCCCAACAAGGGGCCAGAAAGGATCTTCCCCTCGACAGATTGATTGGATCCAGCCACCACTGAAGGGAGCACCGAACTCGGGGAGTCATCAGGAAGGACTGATCCAACGACAGTGGCGACGCGTCCCAGGCCGCCAACAGATGGAGCTGGAGTGTCCTTGTGTGGAACTGAGCAAAGGGAACCGCTTCGAAGGAGGCTACCATCAATCCCACCAGCCTCATCCCCAGTCTGATGGCCAGACGAGGGATAGACAGGAGGAGTCGAACCAACTCCTGAATCAAGAGAACCTTGGACTGAGGAAGAAACACCCTGGCCTGGGAAGTATCCAGGGACATTCCCAGAAAAGATACTAACCTGGACGGAGAAAGGGAGGACTTGGGGTAGTTGATCACCCACCCAAATCTCTCCAGAGTGGACACCACAGTTCTGGTGTCCAATACCGCTTGGCTGAAGGACGATGCCATAATGAGAAGGTCGTCCAGATAAGGGACAATGCAAATACCCTGGGCTCTGAGGAGAGCCATCACCCCGGCCAGCACCTTGGTGAAAACCCTTGGAGCCGAGGTAAGACCGAAAGGAAGTGCCACAAACTGAAAATGCCGATCCTCCACCACGAACCTGAGAAATCTCTGGTGCGCTGGAAAAATCGGCACATGCAGATAGGCGTCCTTGATGTCTACGGACGTCAGAAAGTCCCCCTGCCGAAGAGAATGGATAGCTGAACACAGCGTTTCCATGCGAAATTTCCGTGGACGGACGAACCTGTTGAGGATCTTTAGATCCAGAATGGGTCGAACCGAGCCGTCCTTGGGCACCATGAACAGATTGGAATAAAAGCCCCGACCCCTGTCTGAGGGGGGCACTGGGCAAATAACTGCCATATCCAACAGACTCTTTACTGCCGCCTGGAGCTCCTGCGTGGCCAGAAGGTCCGAAGGCACCTGAGACCTGAGGAATCTGGGAGGGGGCCGGAGCTCGAACTCCATCCCGGATCCATCCCGGATCCATCTGTCCGAGACCTCCCGGTCCCAGACCTGGGAGAAGTGTTGCAGCCGTCCCCCCACCCACATGGGTGAGGGCGCCCCTCATTGCTGAGCTGGCTTGGCAGCGGGTTTGGGCTTAGAGCCCCAGCTGTATCCTGGGCGGGCACGTCCTCTGCCCCTGTTCCAGGAATCCCCTCTGGCTGCAGGGAAAACAATTCCTCTGCCAGCTCTAGCCCCATGAAAGGAAGGAGCAAAGGAACCCGCCCCCCGAAAGGGACGACGCTGTTTTTTGCGTTGAGGTAACTTACCACCCTTGGCAACTGAATCCAACTTCTCACCAAACCGAACGCCGAATAGTCACCAATAGAGCCGACGTTCTGCCACACATCATCAGTGTGTCATCCAAGGCGGCTAGTACAAATGACAAAAACAATTCACACCTTTTAAGGCCAAGGAACTCGTCACTATCCGGATCTAACCCGGAAGAAGTCAACAGGTCCCTGACCACCGACCTGGTAGCCACCACCAGCAGTGCTGAAGCACAAACCGGCCTCATGGCTAACCCAACACTGGCAAAACCATGACAAGCCATTTGGTCAATGCGTTTATCCTCACCATCTTTAAGCGTGGAGCAATCAGGAGAATTTAAAACAGAATCCCAGAATCTGTGCACCCACCTTGGGAGTGGATGCCCAACGCTTAACAGTATCCAAGGGAAAGGGATATTTTTTGTCCCAACCCTGAGGGACACCTGGGAGCCGGGCAGGCCTCTCCCATTCCTTAGCAATAATCCCATCAAAATGCTTTTGGTTAGGAAATTCCAAGCGCGGCCTGGATTCTTCGAAAAATTCCCCCTTTTGCTGTGGAACCACCTCAGGAGGAGAAATAGCCAAAACCTCAAACATCTGAGCCAGAACATTAGGAGTATCCGAAGACCTCCCCAAGCCCCGCTCGGTATCCGCACCCACAAACTGCTGATCGTCTGAATTATCTGATTCTTCATATACCTCCCCTTCCTCAAGTTGGGAGTAATCAGACCAGTCCAGATTATCAAGATCATCCAAGTCGGCCGCCGGTGAAGACGGCGACAAGTGCTTTCTCTTAGCCGGAGCCTTTCTGGTGACCGTGCTGGAGAATAATTTTTCAAGATTGGCCAATCGGGCACACATCTCCGATTGCAACTGCCCGCCCATGACAACGTCAGACTGGGCACGGATCAAACTGGGAGGGGGGGAGGAGAGACGGCGGCGCTGAACCAGACGCCTGGGGTCCGGACTGCCGCGTAATAGTCTGCTGTGCGCATGGTATACACAGATATACATCATCGCCAGTAAGGGATGCCCCACACCCCATACACTTCCGGGATTGCCCCGAGGGGAGCCCGAGCCCAGTATCCGGGGATGCCTCCATAAGGTGAACTTATAGTTGGTCGCAATGACCGAGGGAATTACGCATATAAGCAACCCGGGATGCCCCTTTAATGTCCCAAGTGGGAGGATTTGCAATAAGCCAATTAAGAACCCAGGGACCCCAGGACCGGGAGAAGCCCCCTAACACCACTGTAGGTTATATCTGAAAGACATAATAAAAAAGGCTAATAAGAAAAGCGGAGTATAAAATATAAATATATATATGACATAAAAATATATAATTATAGGTGATGGGACAGAAGGGGGCCCACTGGGCCACTCACTGTGGTCCTGAAGACAGCTTCCTCTCTCCGTGAGGTAAAGAGCAGCTCTGAGGAGAGAAGGGGGGCGTGGCCAGCTCCTTCTGAGGAAACAGGCACAGAGAAAAGCACCTCAGTGGTGCCTGTGACACAGGGGCGGGCCGCAGCGCTGGAAAGCCCGGCCCCGTCCCCAAGAGTGAAATCGTGAGGGGAGAAGCTCCCCTCCGCCATGACAATGCAAAAAGGCCGGCACCGCAGCCATGTGCGGCTGCGGCGCCGGTCTCAGAAGAGACAGAAGGAGGGGAGCGGGCCGTGGCTTTGACCCTGATGCCCGGCCCCGCCCCTTTTACCTCAGGGAGAAAGCCTGCATAAAAATGGCGGCCACAGCGCCGTTTTGACAGAGAAATACACGCTGTTATGAAGTAATAAATAAGTTAATAACTATTGGGAGGATAATTTAATAAATGAATACATTAAAACATTATTAAGAATGAATGATTACAAAATTTGGACCTAACACCGAATAAGGGGCCCTGCTCCTACCCTCCGCTATCCCGCTAGAGAGAGGGGCATTACCCAAAGGGGGGGACCACCCAAAGTGTAAGGCCAAGGGACGGGGCATCCCAAACCGGGGTCACCGTCCCGGATGACCGCCTACCCTCTTATATAGGGTCTCACAGGAGAGCGTTTGCTCTTAAGCACCAAGGGTGCTTTTCTACCCTCACCCGGACCGTCAGCCTAGGCTGGGAGGCATGAGGTAACATAAAAAAAAAGATCCAGGCGGAAATAGATAACTAAAGGGCCGGGAGTCATCCCTGCTCCCTGAAATCCCCCTGTGCAAGGAGGAGACCACATCTTCTGACTTGCTCGTTGTCTGCAGAGATGAAGACTGGGTAATGAGTGGGAGGTCCCAGGTATTTATGGACCGGGAGGGGCTCTCTTTTTTCCTGGCATCTCTGCATATCGCCCTCTACAGGTCAGTATTACCCACACGTTATGAATTTCTTGAAGCGGGGTGTGTGACATACTTAGAATAAGTGGTCAGTCATTAACTAGTTATGGAGGAAAGCAGCTCAATCCCAGAATTTCTGAGGCTGCTGGGATACACCAAGGCCAGGAAAAGCTTGCCTCTACATATAACTTCAATATGCTTTGTCAAGGTCATTTTCAAATCTTTAGGGCCCAACAGGCCATCCACTACTCCATCCATCTGTACCATCCAGTATGCCTGGGTCCATGTTCAACTGTTTCTGCTTGTTCTGCACTAGTCAGTTTTGGCCGAATAGTAGGTTTATGCACAACTGCAAGCCTAAATTATCCTAAACCTTGAGATTTTCAGGACTCTTCAAATACCTGTTGCTGCTTTGTACTAGCTTTTTATTGCCTCAGATTTCTTTGCGGTATGATGATCATGCTTAACCCTTAAAATGGCAAGCCTGTAGATTCTATATGCTCGCCTACCCTAACGTTAACTGCCAAGCATGTAGAACTTACATTCTTCTAATTTGTTGTGGCAAAAAAAAGCTTCTTTTCCATCCGGGATACAGTGACTAGGGTCTCCTCTTCTCCTTGGGGGCATCCATTCTCCCCCCCTCCAGGGTCTTCAGCGGGGCAAGTAGGACTAGTTCCCTGCCCCATGCTGGCTTCAGGCATCTCATTGGCCGCCGCAGGGATGGACCTTATATAGGGTGAGTCAGATGATGAGTGGGTCAGAAGCCGGGATGCAGGGGCAGAGGGCTCCGATCCCCTGGCCCAGCAACCCGGCTCTGCTGATCACTTCTGGCTGTCAGAGACAGCGCAACGTGGGACACATAGTGATCGGTGTTGGCTGGGGGGTAAGAAGAGAAAAAAAATACTTTTTGATTACATTTTCGCTGTGTGGTGTATTTTCTTCATTTAACACTGTAAGGAGGCCATGAGACCCCTATACCAGTTCACAGGGCAGTAGGGGACTGGAAAGACATTTGCAATTAACCCCCAGCCCCATTACCTGCCCCCTCAAAGCCCGGGGGGCAGAGGGGAGATGCTACATGGCTGACCCCTGCGCCCTGGTTTATCATCCCCCATAGCTGGTACCCAGGATGGTTTTACTGGGAATGGGGGACCCCACATCAGTTTTTTTTACAGATTTGACCCTTTATAGTGCGCTAGTTGTGTTCAATTTGAAAATGTCATGAAGCAATCTTTTCAGTTTGGGGGGTCTCCTGGGCAGGAACAGGGGGGCTTCGGAAACATATGTGATAACCTTGTGACTGAGAGCAATGGGGCTTTTACAAGCAATATGGTTTTCCCCACATATTTCACCCCAAAATAATGACCGAGGACTGAAAAAATTAACTAGTTATGGAGGAAAGCAGCTCAATCCCAGAATTTCTGAGGCTGCTGGGATACACCAAGGCCAGGAAAAGCTTGCCTCTACATATAACTTCAATATGCTTTGTCAAGGTCATTTTCAAATCTTTAGGGCCCAACAGGCCATCCACTACTCCATCCATCTGTACCATCCAGTATGCCTGGGTCCCATGTTCAACTGTTTCTGCTTGTTCTGCACTAGTCAGTTTTGGCCGAATAGTAGGTTTATGCACAACTGCAAGCCTAAATTATCCTAAACCTTGAGATTTTCAGGACTCTTCAAATACCTGTTGCTGCTTTGTACTAGCTTTTTATTGCCTCAGATTTCTTTGCGGTATCATGATCATGCTTAACCCTTAAAATGGCAAGCCTGTAGATTCTATATGCTCGCCTATCCTAACGTTAACTGCCAAGCATGTAGAACTTACATTCTTCTAATTTGTTGTGGCAAAAAAAAGCTTCTTTTCCATCCGGGATACAGTGACTAGGGTCTCCTCTTCTCCTTGGGGGCATCCATTCTCCCCCCCTCCAGGGTCTTCAGCGGGGCAAGAAGGACTAGTTCCCTGCCCCATGCTGGCTTCAGGCATCTCATTGGCCACCGCAGGGATGGACCTTATATGGGGTGAGTCAGATGATGAGTGGGTCAGAAGCCGGGATGCAGGGGCAGAGGGCTCCGATCCCCTGGCCCAGCAACCCGGCTCTGCTGATCACTTCTGGCTGTCAGAGACAGCGCAACGTGGGACACATAGTGATCGGTGTTGGCTGGGGGGTAAGAAGAGAAAAAAAATACTTTTTGATTACATTTTCGCTGTGTGGTGTATTTTCTTCATTAAACACTGTAAGGAGGCCATGAGACCCCTATACCAGTTCACAGGGCAGTAGGGGACTGGAAAGACATTTGCAATTAACCCCCAGCCCCATTACCTGCCCCCTCAAAGCCCGGGGGGCAGAGGGGAGATGCTACATGGCTGACCCCTGCGCCCTGGTTTATCATCTCCCATAGCTGGTACCCAGGATGGTTTTACTGGGAATGGGGGACCCCACATCAGTTTTTTTTACAGATTTGACCCTTTATAGTGCGCTAGTTGTGTTCAATTTGAAAATGTCATGAAGCAATCTTTTCAGTTTGGGGGGTCTCCTGGGCAGGAACAGGGGGGCTTCGGAAACATATGTGATAACCTTGTGACTGAGAGCAATGGGGCTTTTACAAGCAATATGGTTTTCCCCACATATTTCACCCCAAAATAATGACCGAGGACTGAAAAAATTACAAACAGGACACTTCATATTAAAGCTGAAAAAACTCTGCTGAAAAAACAATATAAAATTTCCCTGCGAAATCCCTGAACATTTCTTCAAAAATCATAATTAAACATGTATAGCAAAATTGTGGAAAATGATCTGGCGACAGAGGGTGACCTAACCTCTAGGTAGGCTTACAGTTGAATGGTTAAAGGGTATATTCACGTTCAATAGCATTTTTAAAAATTATTGCGTGCCAAACTGATGTCCTCAAGGTGCTGAGCTTATGTTATTTTTTTTCTTATTTATTTGTTTGCAACTCTGTGTAATTAAAAGAAACAGTTTCTCTAGCAACAATGCATATACTTTAGCAACAGTACACCAATGGTGTACAGACTTCCTGACTTGGCTTGGTAATCATCTGATTTGCTGTGGCAGATACTCAACTCCACATTCCTGACCTCACAGGTTTAACCCCCCCTGCTCTAATTCAGCCTCGGATGAGAGGATCACATTCTTGGGTTCCAGTAGCAAAATGGTTACCGACAGCATTTTAACCTGTGCTCAATTTCTGCTTTGTGGCTCGAGCGAAACTCACCATTGTCAGTGAAAGGATTCTGGGATTTGTTTGCTTTACTCAAGGCCAGGAAATCCACTCCCACTTTAGCAACACAGAGCCACTTCAAAACAGCATGCTGATAAGTAAAATAGGGGTGCAAAATCCTAATGTACATGTTTATTCTATATTGCAAAATAGGAAAACCAGACAGAACACCCAAAGACAAAAAGGGAGGTTTTCTTTTATGGTATTTTGAGATGTAATCTAATGTTTTCATACCTTGTACAAGGTATTGCACTATTTGACCTTTCGGCAGCAGAGAGAACTTTTTTTTTCTATATTGTTTGAAACCGTGGCCTGCTTAATAATGTGGAATGTCCTAATAAGGTGGAACATATTTTTCTTTAAAGTGAGCAAAAGGGGATTGGCAGCTGCTCAGACCATTTAATAATTAACCTGGGAGGTGCAAGTCAGCAGGGCAATTTGGTTACTAAAGACTTAAAGGAGCCGCAGCACTCAACCCTGTTAGCTTGCAGACCAACCTATAATCTGTCTCTAAATCTGGTAAAAACAGAGGCTCGGTCACACACATCTGCAGAAGTATGCTAAGCTGCACCACCACGCCAAGGTGCCTCTATGGGTGCAGTCCTAAATCTAATCTATGAGAGCCCCATTTGGGACATACAATGCAAGAGATAAAATGGGAGCAGTTTATATTTTTCTTTAACCCTGACAGCCTATCTGGAGGTTTTGTCACCCTTTGTTGTCAGACCATTTTGCACTCCTCATGTTCAACTGTGATTTTTGAAGGGATTCCCAAAATTATATATTGTCTTTTAGCAGAGTCTGGGCTTTAACATGAAATGTCTAGTTTGTCATTTTTAGGTGTATTTTCAATATTTGTGGGTGAAATATATGCAAAAAAAACTATTTTTTACAATTTGTAGTTTTTTATGCAATAAAAAAAGTAAGTTTGTCAATAAAATCTTATTGCGTGTGAAATCCTCATTTCTCCCAGTTACAGCAGTACCACATGTGTATAGGTAGACACCCTTACCTACCCAGAAGACTCCCTCCAAATTGAAACAGCGCTTTAGGAGATTTTCTGATAAAATACAAATGTTCCGATGCAAAGAACAACCCTTTACATTTGAAATACCCCCACAAACAATATATTCTCTGGAAGAACATACCTCAAGCTTTCTAGGCGTAACAGGCTTGTTGACATGGGTGCAGTTTTCTGAAAGTAATCCCTCAATTAATTTTTTTGTGTTGCACAGGAGAATATAAAAGCAGAATCAAAGCCACATTTTCCTAAAAAACTATATGCAAACAAGAAAAAACAAGTTAAATCTGAATAAGCAACATCTCTTGGAACAGAACAATACCCAATATGCATAGCTATATTCTTAGTATACAGTACGTCCTGCTCCAGATAAGAATCATTACACTTGGGTATTACTCAAGTACTCTGGACTGCAGAGACCTCTCTTCTCGCAGGTGAGCGGGGCTATTAGCCTGCGGCCCTGTAGGACTATTCCCACCCGTTCCATTATTAATGTGCCTCCCAGCCTCGGCTGCGCTGGTCCGGGTGCTGGTAGGCATCACCGCTGTCAGGTGCTTAGGAGCACTGCTCCACCGCAATCCCCCATGAAAGGGTAGGCGGTATAGGCATATGGTGAGCCTCTATGGCATGCCCCCTCCCGCACTATTGCCCCTTGCCCCTGTGTATCAGTGGGCCCTACATTAAGTGGCCGCTGCCCTCCCTCGCTCTCCCTTGTAGCTCTCGGGGGGGGGGGGGGGTGTGTATGCGTTGGTGCTTCACTTGGTTATATGCTTGTTGACTTTGTCAGTCTCCGCGCTGACTTGGTTGCACTGGTTGTGAATTGAAAATGCCGCCCGCGTTTCTACTGTGTTCCGCGGTTGGCGGCGGCAGCATTACCTCAGACGCTGATGCGCTTTCATTGGCTGCTAGTCACGTGTGCTGCTTTGCGCTCTTCGGGGAGCGGGGCCCGCGGCTGGCGCGTTCCGCTTCACGGTCTTCACGGCCCGCCCCTCGCGGTATACTCAGTGCCATTTTTCTTTGGTTTCGTCTGCTGCGTGGCTGGCATCTACCTACCGCGGTCGTGACTGCCCTCGCGGGTGGCTTTATTTACCCTATGTCATTATACAGGTCGCTTATGGGATCCTCTTCGCTTTTGGTTTCTCCCGGTTTCTATTGGTTTCTCCCGGCCCTACTCCCTCTATTTAGTTAATAAACTTGTGAGGCCCAGTGTACTAATTACTCCCACTTCCCTAGTGGGCTATTGGGGCATCCTGGGTTGCTTTTATAGTGTGAATCCCTATCGGCCTTGTGCCGCTATAATCACCATATGGAGGCGTCTCAGGATAATGTGCTCGGGGTTCCTTCGGGACAAGCTCGGATGTGTGTAGCTTGTGGGGTGTCCCCTACTAGTGCTGACAATGTGCGGGTCTGTATAACTTGTGCCCAGCAGGTGATTGCGCTGCAGCCTGGTTTACCAGTGGCTGGGCCTGCGCCACGTATGGCCTCATCTACTCCCCCAAGCTTGAATTTGACTCCCATTGAGTTGCATACCAGTGGGGATTCTCAGCCTGATGTGTCTGCTAGACTGGCTAGTGTTGAGAAGTTGCTTGCTAATACCATGGCGCGTAAGGCCTCTGCTAAAAAGCGGCACTTTTTGATTTCTGGTTATCTGGTTATACCCCCTTGGAAGAAGGGGAGTTGTTCTCTGACTCTGAGTCATCTGATGAGAGGCCCAGGGGTCATGATGATTCTGGCTCTGACCCCTGGGTCCCAGATGATACTGATAGGCTGTTGGCTCAGATTTTTGAGGTACTGTCTATCTCTCCCCCGGTTGCGGCCCCTAGGCAGCAGGGGGAATTGTTACTAAGCCTCGTTTAGAGTTTCCTGAGCAAGCCCATTTTAATAATCTCGTGCTCAAGGAATGGGAGCGTCCCAGTAGGCTCCCCGGAGTCCCTAAGAGTTGGGATAAGAGATATCCCTTTCCTGCTGAGGTGGTGAAGCATTGGTCATCCCCACCTGAGGTGGATGCTCCGGTCCTAGGGTTATCTAACACCTCTGTCATGCATTCCCCTGACTCTACTACGCTACGGGATAGTGAGGACCGGCGTATTGATCAGCTGGCGTCCCATGCCTTTGCCTGTGTGGGGAAGGGCGCTGCGCCTGGTCTGTGCCATTACAGCAGTGGCCATTAGGACTCTGCTTTGAAGTGTCCTGGATGGTGCTCCTGATGATGTGTCTAGCGAGGAGTTTAATGCACTCTCTCGTTGTGAGGTCTTTGTGACTTATGTCCTCTCTGCCCTGGATGATACCATTAGGATGTGTGGCAGAGCCTTTGCCCTAGTGGTGACTATACACCGCTCGGTTTGGCTGCGCCAGTGGGCAGCTAACTCCGATGCCAAGAAGGCTCTCACTGGTTTATTCTTCACAGGACTTCGCCTGTTTGAGGACCGCCTGGACCTGTTTGCTAAGGGAGGCAGGTTACCCCAGCGCAGGAGGCAGTCTCGGCCCTTTGGGGGGCCAAGGCTCCTTTTCTTCTTCTTCTCCAGACAGGGGAGGGGGGTCTCCCTTGCTTGGGCCCGAGGAGATTTATGGGGTAGGGGCAGAGGACGGGGACGCCCTGGGTCAGCCTGGGGCTCCAAGCCTAAGTCTTCTCCCAAGCCCCCTCAGGCATGAAGGGGCGCCCTCTCCAATCCGGGTGGGGGGACGGCTTCAGCATTTTGCTCACGTCTGGAGGCTTCAGGTCTCAGACCGGTGGATTCAGGAGGTAGTGTCCTCCGGTTACAAGATAGAGTTTGCTGCCTGGCCGCCCCCAAGATTCATCAGATCCCGGATGTCTCAGGACCCCATGTCAGCTCGGGCTTTAATTCTGGCGGTGCAAAGCCTTCTGGAACTGGGGGTCATTTGTCAGGTCCCCTTACGAGAAAGGGGCAAGGGTTTCTATTCCAACCTTTTCACCGTGCCCAAAAGAGATGGGTCAGTCAGGCCCATCCTGAACTTGAAGATCCTCAACAAATTTGTCAGGTGCAGGCGCTCTCGCATTGAAACTTTGCGCTCTGCCATCAGTTCCCTGGGTCCAGGGGACTTCATGACCTCTCAAGGAAGTATTTCTGATCCTGGCCTGGGCGGAGGACAATGTTCCCTGTATATCAGCTGTGTACATTCCAGAGGTGGAGAATCTGCAGGCAGACTCTCTGAGCAGGGGGACCTCTCACCTGGAAGAATTGTCCCTCAGCAACAGGGTTTTTCAATCTCTGTGTCACCGTTGGGGCCAACCAGATGTGAATCTGTTTGCGTCCCATCACAATCACAAGCTCCCGGCCTTTGTCTCCCTGTCCCAGGATCCTCTGGCCTTGGCCACAGATGCTCTAGCAATGTCATGGCAGGACTTTCAGCTCCTGTATGTCCTTCCTCCATTCCCCCTGTTAGGCAGGGTTCTGCGCAAGATAGCTCAGGAGGAGGTGGCAGCAATCTTGGTGGCCAAGAGTGTGGTTCGCAGATGTGGTGAAGCTGGCAGTAGATCAGTACGTTCTGCCCAGGGTTCCAGACCTGCTCACTCAGGGTCATTTACGCCATCCCAATTTACAAACTCTGGCTTTAACGGCCTGGCTGCTGAAACCTCCATCTTGATGGAAAAGGGGCTGTCTGCCTCTGTTGTTGATACCATGATAAAGGCTAGGAAGAAGTATTCTTCTTCTATTTACTATAGGGTTTGGCGTGCCTACATTGACTGGTGTGAGTCTAGGTCTCTCCCCTGTCGCGTGTTCTCTATTCCCAGGATCCTGGAGTTCCTACAGCATGGGTTGGAGCTGGGACTCAGTGCTCTGAAGGGTCATGTCTCTGCCCTGGCTGTTTTCTTCCAGAGGTCCTTTGCCCAGCATTCTCTGATCAGGACTTTTTTCCAGGGGGTTAATCATGTGCGTCCCCCACGTAAGCTTATGTTGCCTGTTTGGGATTTGAACTGTGCAGGAGGCTGCCCTGGCCATTCTTACTCTCAAGGTTGTCTTTTTGGTGGCTATCACTTCTGTTAGTCGTGTTTCTGAGTTGGCGGTGCTTTCCATCCAGCCCCCCTACTTTGAGAGACACCATGACAAGGTGGTTTTTTGCTTCAAGCCAGATTTTCTGCCTAAAGTTATGTCTGCCTTTCATCTGAATCAGGACATTGTTCTTCCTTCCTTGTGCCCTAATCCTAGTAACGCTAAGGAGAGGTTTTTGCATTCCTTGGATGTGGTTGTGCCTTCCTTGGTGTCAGGAATCGGCGCTTACCTGAGCCCCGTTCCAACGCTGGCTTCGGGCGCCCGGCCGCAGCAGCTCCTGCCCGGCGGCCACGCGAGCGGCGGCTCAGGCGGCGCCGCGCACGGCCGCTCTCCTTCCTCGTGCCCGCGTTACTGTCTCGCGCGCGCATGCGCGAGCACGTAACCTTTATGCCCTCCGGCGGCGCTGCACACAGCGCGCCCGCCGGAGGCTGTAGTGGGAAGGGATTGAACCAAGGGGCACAGGCACGCCCCTTGGTTCAGACTATGGGCCAATGAGCCCAAAAGAGAGGTTCTGGGCTACACGCCCTTTTTAGGTTCTGGTCCAATGTTTGTTAGGATTGTAGTTGCACCAATCACACACTCACCTCCCATCATATCTGTCCCTATATAAGGTTCACCCTGTCAGTTGCTCAGCGCCTGTGATAGTGCCTTGAACCTAGTAGCTGCTTGTCTCTTGTGATTATTCTGAACTCCCGTTGCCGACCACCGCCTGTCTTGACTATCCCCGATCTGTGTTCCTGTTGCCGACCTTCGCCTGTGTTTGACCATCCCCGATCTGATCTCCTGTTGCCGACCTCTGCTTGATCCTCGACCACGAATTGTCCAACCCTATTGTACCGCTGCCATCTCAGAACTTCCGTTGCTGACCCTAAGCCTGTTTGGACTTCCGTTATACGCTCAGCGATTGGGCTATTCAGTACCACTTCCAGCCACGGGTTCTCCAGGCCTCTGAACAGTAAGACTCCAATCTTTGAGCCATTGAAGTCCTGGGGGCAACCGATCCCGGGCAGGCGTGTTCTACGTCCCGGCAAGCGGGGGCTCCTATAGGTGAAGCTGGCTGCGGAGATTGGGGGTTGAGGTCTTACCGAGAGGGCTGGAGTTATCTAAGTGGATTGCTGTAGTACCCGGAGCGTGACATTATCACAGGCCAGAAAGATGGATGACCTGGTACAGCAGGTGCAAGCTATGGCTACGGCGATAAACCAGCTCGCTCAAAGAGTGGCCACTCAGGAATCTCGTCAGTTACCGGCATCCTCTGTACCACCTCATATCTCAGAACCAAAGATTCCACTGCCTGAAAAGTTTTTTGGAGAACGAGTAAAATTTTCCAATTTTAAGAATGCCTGCGAACTGTATTTCAAGCTGAGACCCATCTCCTCAGGCACTGAGTCCCAACGAGTAGGCCTAGTCATTTCTCTGCTTCAAGGAGACCCGCAGTCCTGGGCCTTTAGTTTACCATCTCATGATTCTGCCCTACAATCCGTTACAGCATTCTTTAATGCTATGGGCGTTTTATATGCTGATCCTGATCAACAATCTACGGCAGAGAATAGGCTTCGGGCCTTAAGACAAGGACGGAATTCGGCTGAAGATTATAGTGCTGAATTCCGCCGCTGGGCCATCGAATCGAGGTGGAATGATCCCGCTCTGTGTAGTCAGTTCAGGGTGGGGCTGTCGGAAAGCATCAAGGATGCTTTGGTTAATTTTCCTCCACCCGCAGACCTAGACCAATTAATGCAGGTCTCCATTAAAATAGACAGGCGTCTTAGAGAGAGGGCTAGGGAGAGAGCCAGGGCTCCCACGTCCTTCAGGTCCTTCCAGAGTCTTAGTTCCCCGGCTACCCGTGGGGAAAATACCTCATCTCCTTCCCAGGAAGAACCCATGCAATTAGGGAGAACCCTGTTATCCCAAGAGGAAAAGCAGCGTAGGCGATCCAAGGGGTTATGCCTATATTGTGGGAACTCGGGACATTTCGCAGGGTCCTGTCCCAACAAGGGGAGACCGGCGGAAAACTTCCGCACCCAGACCAGGTGGAGAGTACTGATCTGGGTGAGTCAGTTTGCAACTCTCGCCAAAATAAAATGTTAGTGCCCATTGACCTGTCTTGGGGTTCTTCCAAGCAAACAGTTTCCGCCTTTATCGACAGCGGTGCGGCGGGAAACTTTCTGGACAGGAGTATGATCTCCCTTTTAGGTATCCCTTTAGTTCCTCTTGAAAGATCCCTACAAGTTTTGGCCATCAATGGGAAGGCCATCCAGGGGGGACCTATAAACACCAAGACCCCACCTCTTCGGTTAATTGTTGGCTCTTCCCACTCTGAGTTCTTAGAATTTTTCATCTTCGACTGTCCAGAGACTCCGGTGGTTTTGGGATACCCCTGGTTACAACTCCACAACCCGGTGTTAGATTGGCGGGTTGGAGAATTGATCAAGTGGAGTGACCATTGTAAAAGTCACTGCTTTACTACAGGCCTTAGAAGTGTGCAAGTTTTACCTCAGGGATTACCTCAACCATACGCAAACTGGGTTGATGTCTTCTCTGAACGTTCTGCGGATACCCTTCCTCCACATCGGTCTTATGACTGCCCTATTGACTTGCTTCCTGGCACGATTCCCCCAAGGGGAAAAATTTATAATCTTACCCTGCCCGAAGAGCAAGCAATGAGGGAGTACATCACCAAAAATTTAAGGAAGGGATTTATTCGCCCCTCTACCTCGCCTGCCGGGGCTGGATTCTTTTTTGTAGAGAAAAAAGATGGCGGCCTGAGACCATGCATAGATTATCGAGCCTTGAATAAAATCACTGTTAAGAACCGATACCCCTTGCCCTTGATCGGGGATCTGTTCAATCAAGTCACAGGGTCCCAAATTTTTTCCAAGTTGGATTTAAGAGGGGCTTACAATCTGATTCGCATCCGACAGGGGGATGAGTGGAAAACCGCATTTAATGTGAAAGACGGCCATTACGAGTACCTGGTCATGCCTTTTGGTCTTTGTAACGCGCCAGCCATTTTTCAAGATTTTCTTAACGATATTTTCAGAGAGTATCTCGGTAGATTTGTGGTCATATACTTAGACGATATTCTCATTTTTTCTAATTCCTTGTTGGAGCACAGACGTCATGTTAAGTTGGTACTACAAAAATTAAGAGAGAACAACTTATTTGCTAAACTTTCTAAATGCGTGTTTGAAGTCACCACAGTTCCTTTCTTAGGGTATATTATTACCAACCAGGGTTTAGAGATGGACGCGGGGAAAGTTTCGGCGGTTCAGGATTGGGTTCAACCCAAGACCTTAAAAGAATTGCAGCGTTTTCTAGGTTTTGCTAATTTTTATCGGCGGTTCATCAAAGGCTTCTCTCATGTTGTTGCACCTCTTACCAATCTTACCCGCAAGGGGGCCTTTACTGCTAACTGGTCTCCCTCTGTCTGTGAGGCCTTCCTGACCTTGAAACGGGCCTTCACTTCGGCACCAGTGTTAATTCACCCAGACATTCGTAAGGCCTTCATTGTTGAAGTGGACGCTTCAGAGCTGGGAGTGGGTGCAGTTTTGTCGCAATATTCCAGTAACCCTGAGCGTCTTCATCCATGCGCTTATTTTTCACGTAAATTCAGTACCGCGGAGCAAAATTATGATGTCGGTAATAGGGAACTATTAGCTATTAAACTGGCTTTTGATGAATGGCGACACTGGCTGGAGGGTTCATTACATCCTATACCTGTGTATACCGATCACAAAAATCTTGAATACATTGGGTCTGCCAAGAGATTGAACTCTCGTCAAGCACGTTGGGCATTATTCTTCTCGCGTTTTAATTTTATTATTACGTTCAAGCCGGGTGTAAAAAATACTAAAGCGGATGCTCTATCTCGCATGTTCGGTGAATGTAAGGATCGGGGTGATACTGGTGACCCGATTCTACCTATGGGTTGTGTGGTCGGGGCATTACTTCCTGATCTCTCTAACACCTTGGCGCCGTTTCAAGACCAGTCTCCTAGTGATGTTCCCTTGGGATGCCAGTTTGTACCGCCACATTTGCGTTCAGATGTAATTCGCGAGTTTCACGATGCTAAAACTGCTGGTCATGTGGGTAACCGAAAAACCTTTATGCTTGCCCGTCGCCATGTATGGTGGCCAACCATGAGACGCGATATTACTGCCTTTATCGACGCTTGTGCTGTTTGCGCTCGAAGTAAAGGGGTTCACAAGGCTCCCAGTGGCGGTTTGGTTCCTCTTGAAATCCCTGCTGAACCTTGGACTCATATTTCTATGGATTTTATTGTAGATTTGCCTTTATCACACGGGAATACTGTTATTTGGGTGGTCGTAGATCGTTTCAGTAAAATGGCACACTTCATTCCTTTGGCTAAGCTTCCTTCTGCACCAGAGCTTTCTCGACTATTTACTTCACACATTTTTCGTATTCATGGTATTCCGTCCAATATAGTCTCTGATCGGGGCGTCCAATTTACTTCCCGTTTTTGGAAACATTTCTGTTCGCGGCTGGGTATACAGATCTCTCTTTCGTCTGCCTACCATCCCCAGTCCAATGGGCAGACGGAAAGAACTAATCAAACTCTGGAACAGTACTTAAGGTGTTATGTCTCTGATGCCCAAGAACAATGGGCAGAATTTATTGATTTCGCCGAATTTGCTTACAATAATGCGCCTAGTGAGAGTACCAAGATATCGCCTTTTTATTGTAACTTAGGGAAAAATCCTAGAGCTTCTTCCCTTTCAGGGTCACCCTCCAACTTGCCGGCGTTGGAGGAGTGGCTTCAAGAACGGAAGAATATCTGGACACATGTTCAGGAAATTCTTAAAACCACTAGTTTAAGATATAAGAAATTTGCTGATCGTCGTAGATCACGGGAACCTACTCTTCAAGTAGGCGATCTAGTTTGGGTCTCCACTAAAAATATTGCGCTCCGTCAACCCTCTAGTAAATTGGGTCCGAAATTCATTGGCCCTTTCCCGATTATCAAGAAATTGAATAATGTGTCTTTTAAGATTCAACTCCCGCCGACTATGAAAATACCTAATTCTTTTCATGTTTCATTGTTAAAACCGGCGAAAAATACTCCTCTTGCTGGTCCCTCGCCAATTCTTGTTGATAATGAGCCCGAGTATGAAGTGAATAAGATCTTGGATTCACGTAAAGTGCGTAATTCTTTACAGTATTTGGTGGACTGGGTTGGCTACGGTCCCGAGGAAAGGTGCTGGGTAGCAGCTAAGGATGTGCACGCCAGTACTCTTGTAAAGAAGTTTCATCATGACAATCCAGGAAAACCCGGTAAGGGTCCGGAGGCCCCTCGTGAAGGGGGGGGGTAGTGTCAGGAATCGGCGCTTACCTGAGCCCCGTTCCAATGCTGGCTTCGGGCACCCGGCCGCAGCAGCTCCTGCCCGGCGGCCACGCCGAGCGGCGGCTCAGGCGACGCCGCGCACGGCCGCTCTCCTTCCTCGTGCCCGCGCCCGCGTTACTGTCTCGCGCGCGCATGCGCGAGCACGTAACCTTTATGCCCTCCGGCGGCGCTGCACACAGCGTGCCCGCCGGAGGCTGTAGTGGGAAGGGATTGAACCAAGGGGCACAGGCACGCCCCTTGGTTCAGACTATGGGCCAATGAGCCCAAAAGAGAGGTTCTGGGCTACACGCCCTTTTTAGGTTCTGGTCCAATGTTTGTTAGGATTGTAGTTGCACCAATCACACACTCACCTCCCATCATATCTGTCCCTATATAAGGTTCACCCTGTCAGTTGCTCAGCGCCTGTGATAGTGCCTTGAACCTAGTAGCTGCTTGTCTCTTGTGATTATTCTGAACTCCCGTTGCCGACCACCGCCTGTCTTGACTATCCCCGATCTGTGTTCCTGTTGCCGACCTTCGCCTGTGTTTGACCATCCCCGATCTGATCTCCTGTTGCCGACCACTGCTTGATCCTCGACCACGAATTGTCCAACCCTATTGTACCGCTGCCATCTCAGAACTTCCGTTGCTGACCCTAAGCCTGTTTGGACTTCCGTTATACGCTCAGCGATTGGGCTACTCAGTACCACTTCCAGCCACGGGTTCTCCAGGCCTCTGAACAGTAAGACTCCAATCTTTGAGCCATTGAAGTCCTGGAGGCAACCGATCCCGGGCAGGCGTGTTCTGCGTCCCGGCAAGCGGGGGCTCCTATAGGTGAAGCTGGCTGCGGAGATTGGGGGTTGAGGTCTTACCGAGAGGGCTGGAGTTATCTAAGTGGATTGCTGTAGTACCCGGAGCATGACACTTGGATGTGCTATCAGCAAATGGATCCGTCAGGCTGTGATTCAGGCCTACTCTGCTAAGGGGAAGAATCCTCCCTTCTGCCTTACTGCTCATTCCACTCGTGCTATTGGTGCCTCTTGGGCTTTTCAGCACCTGGCTTCTGTTGAACAAGTTTGCAAGGCCGCCACTTGGTCTTCTGTTCATACCTTTTCAAAGTTTTACAAGGTTGATGTTAGGGCCTCAACTGATGCTGCTTTTGGCCGCAAGGTTCTGCAGGCGGCAGTGGTCTGACCTGTCTGTTGTTACCTTTGGGGATCCCACCCTACTTTATGGACACAGCTATTGGATGTCCGAAGTGTAATGATTCTTATCTGGAGCAGGACATACTGTATACTAAGAATAATACAATTCTGTGATTACTCACCTGTATAATTGTTATATATAGTATACAGTACGTCCTGCTCCACCCCTCCCTTGGTTTTGCATTATCCTAGGATCCCCTGTATGGTGATTGTTATCATTGTTATAGTTACTAGTTGGTTCTGTTATCATTCTCCCGGCTTCTCGTTAACTACTTTTCAATACTGGGGATTTGTGGGAGGTCCTGGGTATTTGAGAGGCTGGGAGGAGCCAATTCTGCAGTCTCTGCAGTCCAGCGCCATCTGGCGGAGTAATACTCAAGTGTAATGATTCTTATCTGGAGAAGGACGTACTGTATACTCATAATAACAATTCTACAGGTGAGTAATCACAGAATTGTATTTTTTAACCCTTTTAATTGCCAGCCTAGTTTTTGTCACCCTCTGTTGATAATTTTTCACCATTTTGCGCTATGTTTAACTGTGATTTTTGCAGGGATTTCCAGGAAAATTATATATATATTTTGCAGCAGATTTTAGGCTTTAACATGAAATGTCTTGTTTGTAATTGTTCCACTGTTTTTTTTAAATATTTTTAAGTAAAAAATCTAAAAAAAGATTAAAAATTATTATTTTTTTAAATTGTCTCATTTATTTTAAATAAAACATTTATTTTATTAAAGCAAACCATATTGCTTGTGAAAGCCCCATTTCTCCTCATTACAACGGTACCACATATGTATCGATAACCTCCTGATCCTGTCCAGGATACCCCCCCAAACTGAAAAGAGCACTTTATAACATTTACAAATAAAATACAACTACTATCCACACTATAAAGGGGGTTATAAACCCCTAAAGATCAAAAAAAAAAGGTGTGAGGTCCCCCCTACCCAGCATAACCAGCCCGGGGACCAGCTATGGGAGCTTGTCGAACAGGGTGCAGGGGCCAGTCGGCATAGCCTAATGCTCCTTCTGCCCCCCCCCTGGCCTTTGGGGAGGCAGGTAATTGTTCTGGCTTGGTGTTAATGGCAAGTCACCCGCTAGCCGCGGCTGACTTGCCAGACCCAGAGCCTTGTGAACTGGTATAGGAGTCTCATGGATCCCTTACCAGTTCACAAAGGGTTAAATGTAAAAAAAACACATACAGACACAAAGAAAAAATATTTTATATATTTTTTTAATACTTAATTCCCATCCACCCCAGAGCACTGTGTCCCACGCTGATCACTTTGGCTTCTGCTCTCCTGCTGCTGCTGGAAGCCTTTTATACCTGGGTGACAGGTAACATAAGGGTTTATTTTAAAAAAATGACATAGGGTCCCCCCTTCCAACCTTCCAAAAACCCCAAAAAATCCAAAAGAAATGGCATGAGTTCCCCCCAACCCAGCATAACCAGCCCGGGTACCAGCTATGAGGGCTTGTAGAACAGGGCGCAGGGGCCATCTTTGATTGCCCCTGGCCCTGCAGGCTACAAGCCGGCATAGCCTAATGGCCACGGGCTCTTCTGCTGGAACTGCCATGGGAATAATCTGCCTGTTCCCTGTAGAGGAGCCAAGAGTGACTTTACATTGTAACTTTAGGAACAACACCAAGGAATTTTACCCTTCCAGGTGTTCTTCCTCTCCAGCAGTTTTTGATTTGGCATGCCCTGCTGTGTTTATTCCTAATTGCAGTAAAAACTCACCTCCGCAGCGATCTCACGGCACATTTGTAGGGCACTAGCCAATCAGTGCCTTGCAATCTATTAATTTTTTTCCAGCGTTAGCCACTGGCTGTTTTACCCTGCAACATTACAGGTGTGTAAATTTGTGGAATTTTCCTTGAAAGTGTACCAAAACCTGTGTTTAATGTTCTCAACTGTTCCTTGATCCCCTGCTGGGTATGCAGCCCCATGATTGGCCGCTGGTGGTCAAGTGGGTCGTGGTCACACCCTTGTTTCTGTCCGCCAAAAGGTCCCACCCACATGACCGCCGGCAACCAATGGCGGGTCTGCATTCCCGGCCAAGGATCAAGGGACAGGTAAGAATTGTGGTTCTTACCGCAAGTGTTTTGGGAGTGATGTGCCACCATACTGGATGCCCCCTTGAGCCTGTCTTATTGTGGCCAGGCGAGGGCCAACACCCATGGCAAATGTGTGTTAGTCCGCTTTAAAAATAAAATTATGTTTATTATGGCTATCCTTTTCTGGAATGGCAGTCTGCCTGACCTTTCCCCCAGAAAAGCCCAAAAGTGTGTTTGCCAGGCAGTCTTAAGCAGTCTTGAGCAGTGTCAACACTGCTTCGTCTTGCATGGCACTGCTTAAGACTTAAGACTGTGCCATCGGATCATGAAGAGGATGAGCTTCTAATTTTATTTTGGAGATTTCTGCATTTTTCAGGTGGATGGCCATCCAAAATTGTGGTGCCTTGGGTGGGGGATTCAATGGCACCAGGGGTCCTCTTTAAAGTGGATCTCCAGTCAAAACCGCTGATGTTACTTGAGATCCTGTCAGGTATTATTTAACAAGTCTTCAGACTGACCTGTACCATAACCTGATCTGCTTCTATTTAGACTTCACTCAAGCCTAAATTACACCATAATATAAAAACTTCCCCAATTTTTGTGCAGTTCATTCCCTGAAATGGCTGTTTTGTGTGCTTTGATAACGGTTTAAGTTCTCAGCCCAGGCTTTCTTCAGCAGCAAACTGGCTGGATAATCAGGCAGAGGGAGGGGGATGGGAATGTACAGGTTGGGGAGAAGCTGCTGAAGAGACAAGGAGCGGGGATCAGTGCCAGCCTTTGGATTGTGCGAAGTGTGCAGCCGCCAAAGGTGCCTTTGAGTTAACGGTGCCCCCGCAGCTGAGTTGCTTTTTCCACCGACAGTGTTTTTTAACTGAGATATGGCCCCGTCTCTTCTCCCAAGCCATCTGGCACAGTGGCTCTATCCCATGTGCACAAAAGCTAGTCCATTTCAGGTGAGGCCTTCCACGTGCAGCCTACCACAGGAAGACCGGTGGTGCCGCTCGAAGAGATGGGGCTCCAACTGAGGGAGTCGCTGTGTATATATTCAGTTAAATCAGTCTGCAGTGAGTTTTCCTGCTGAGCCTCTGAGACAGAGGTCAGAGCTGGGGAGAAGTGCTGTCACCGCACTGGCTTTGCAGCCATCAGGCACTGTGACATTCTTCCCCCTGCTTCTCTCTAAACTTCCCCTCCTTTCTTTTCCAAGTATACAGGACGTCCTGTTTCACCAAATTCTTTACGCTTGGGATATCCACCACAAGGTGGCGCAGTGGACTGCAGAAGAGACTTGTGGCGTCTCCCGGCCCTATAAAAGTACAGGAACCTCCCACAAATTCCCCAGTTTCCTTCTGTAGTCTGGACTGCGAAGATAGAAGATGGCTCTCTATATTCTGCAGGCGAGCGGGGCTTATCAGCCTGCGGCCCTGCAGGACTATTTCCACCCATTCTGGACCTACTGCCTCCCAGCCTCGGCTGCCTGGTTCGGGTGAAGGTAGAACAGCGCCAGGGTCAGGTGCTGGGGGAGCGCTGCTCCAACCGCAATCCCTGTACTAGGGTAGGCGGTTCAGGCTTATGGTGAGCCTTGTGGGATTTCCCTTCCTGCTTTATTGTGGGCCTTCCCTTGCCCCCCCTCCTCTGCCCTCCCTCCTCCCTAGCTAAGCATGCCTTGGATGCACCTACCGTTGCTCTTCCCCGCCTCGCTCTCTCCTTGGGGAGCTCTCTGGGGGGGGGGGGTAGGCGGTGTTGTTTCACATTGTATTTTATCTGCCTTTTACTTGTACTTGCACTCCGCGGCTGGCGGCGACATTTTCCTCATGTTTTACTACGCTGTCATTGGCGCTGGGGGGTCACGTGGAACGCGATTCGCGCTCTTGGGGGGGCGGGTCCCGCGGATGACATTTTTTGCGTCATACCTCCGCGGCCCGCCCCTCAAGGTCCTTGCGGGCGCCATTTTGGTTGAGTTTGTCTTCTCATGACCTGCGGTACTGCGGCGCGCTGCTGGCCTGCCTGGATGTGCGATCGGCTTCTTGGTCCGTGAATCCCCTCCGGCTTGTATTGTGCTCTTGTCACCACATTATGTGAATGTTATGTGTGGTTTTCTTATGTCTTTCAGGCGGCATAAACGTGTCTGTGGTTTCTCCCGGCCCTCTTCCCTTCCTTCTTCCACCTTCCCTAGCAGGGTTTTGGGGCATCCCGGGTGGCTCTTGTTAGCCTTAACCCTATACTTGCCAGTGCGCCCACTCTAATCACCATATGGAGGCTTCTGGGGATAATGTGCTTGGGGTTCCTTTGGGACAAGCCCAGCTGTATGCCGCGTGTGGGGTATCCCCTGTGAGTGACTGTGTCAGGGTATGTGTGCCCTGCGCCCAGAAGGTCCTTGCGCTGCAGTCTGGGTTGCCTGCTGCTACGCTGCCCAGCTCTGCGCCCCCTTCTACATCACCTACCCCACCACGCCTGCATTTGACCCCTATTGAGGAACATGCTAGTAGGGAATCAAACTATGACTTGGCTTTGCGGGTGGCCAGCCTGGAAAGGCATATGGCTGGGCCGGTCCCTCGTAAGGCTTCTGGCAAGAAGTGGCATTTAACTCCCGCTGTTCCCTTCTTCCTGAGGATGAGGGACAGTTTTCTTTCCCTGGCCTGTACCCACTAGAAGAGCAGGAGGTTTATGGTGGTACTGGGTCTCCTTTTGAAGAAGACCCATGGTCTCCTGAGGATACTGACAGGCTGGTGGCTCACATTTTTGAAATAGTGTGTATTACACCTCCTGTCCCGACTAAAAGGCAGCAGGGTGAGCTTTTTCACACTGTTAAACAACGCTTGGAGTTCCCTGAGCAGATCCACTTCAATAATTTGGTGCTCAAGGAGTGGGAACGTCCTAGCAGATTGCCCGCGGTGCCTAAGAGTTGGGACAGGAGGTATCCATTTCCTGCTGATGTGGTTAAGCCCTGGTCATGTGGATGCTCCCGTGCTTGGGTTGTCTAATACCTCGGTCATGCATTCCCCTGACACTTCTACTCTGAGGGATGGTGAGGACCGGCGTGTTGATCAGCTGGCCTGTCACGCTTTTGCTTGTGCAGGGACTGCGCTGCGCCCTGTGTGCGCTTCTGCCATCACGGCTCTTGCTATTAAAGGGCTACTCAAGTGCCTTCTGGATAATGCCTTGGATGCCAATAGGGGGGAGGAGTATAGATCCCTCCTGCTTTGCTATGAATTTGTGGCATTTATTCTTTCTGCTATGGATGATGCGGTCAGGATGTGTGGTAAGACTTCTGCCCTTTTGGTGGCTATACGCCGCTCTGTTTGGCTGCGTCAGTGGGCGGCTGATAATGCTGCTAAGAAGGCTCTCACTGGCTTCCCCTTTACTGGGCTACGGCTCTTTTGGGAGTGTCTGGATCTGTTTGCTAAGGATGGTAGGCTGCCTCAACGCAGGAGGCAGCCGTGGCCCTTTCGGGGGGCTGGTTCTTCCTTCCCCTCCTTCCGTGCTCCCAGGTCCGGTTGGGGTGCACCATTTGCAGGGGCACGTAGAGACCCTTGGGGCCGTGGTAGAGGCCGTGGTCGCCCTGGTCTCTCATGGGGTCCCAAGTCCAAATCTTCCCCCAAGCCCCCTCAGGCATGAGGAGGCGCCCTCACCCTTCCGGGTGGGGGGGGGCGGTTGCGGCTCTTTGCTCACATTTGGAGACTGCGCGTCAGACCGGTGGATTCAGGAGGTGGTGTCCTCCGGGTACAAGATAGAGTTTGCAGCCTGGCCACCCCCAAGATTCATCAGATCCCGGATGGTTCAAAATCCCTTGTCAGCTTAGGGCTTGCGGCTTGTGGTCTAAAGCCTTTTGGATTTGGGGGTCATTTGCCTGGTGCCCTTCCAGGAAAGGGGCAGAGGTTTCTATTCCAATCTATTCACTGTTCCCAAAAAGGATGGGTCCCTGTGGCCTATCCTGGATTTGAAGCGCCTCAACAAATTTGTCAGGTTCAAGCAATTTCGCATGGAGTACCTTGCGCACGGGCGATTTCATGACTTCTGTGGACATCAGAGATGCTTACCTTCAACGTTCCTATCTTTCCAGGTCATCAGAGATTTCTCAGGTTGACTCTGGAGGATCAGCACTACCAATTTGTGGCCCTACCCTTCTTACCTCGGCTCCTCGGGTCTTCACCAAGGTGCTGGCGGGGGTGATGGCTCTGTTGAGACTTCAGGGCATTCGCATCCTTCCTTATCTGGACGACATTCTGATTGCGTCTCAGTCCTTCTATCAAGCCGAGCTGGATACCCAGATGGTGGTCTCCACACTCGAGTCCTTCGGTTGGGTGATTGACTATCCCAAGTCTTCTCTGTCTCCGTCCTTGGTGAGGTCCTTTGTGGGCATGACTCTGGATACATCTCAGGTCAAGGTTTTTCTGCCTCAGCAGAAGGTGGAGAGCCTGCAGATGCTGGCACAGTCTCTACTTTCTTGCCCTCACCCCTCCATTCAGCAGGGGATGCAGCTGGTGGGCCTGATGGTGTCATGCTTCGAGGCGGTTCCCTATGCTCAGTTTCACATGAGACCTCTTCAGTTGCACCTCTTGTCAGTTTAGGATCGGGACCCTGTGTCCCTGGATCAGACATTTGTTCTGTCCCCTCTGGTCAGTCAGTCCCTCTAGTGGTAGCTGCATTCAAGGAATCTCCTACTGGGCAGGACCTTTCTGCCCCTGTGCTGGGAGACTGTCACCACAGATGCCAGTCTGACAGGTTGGGGGGGGTTGGAAGTCTCTGAAGTTCCAGGGTCAGTGGGGCCCTCAGGAGGCCCATGCCCCCATCAACATTCTGGAACTGCAGGCGATAAGGTTGGTCCTTTCCCAGTTGACCCCACACCTTCGGGGTCGGGCGGTTCAGATCCGATCGGACAACCAGACGGCGGTCGCCTAAATCAAGGGACTCGGAGCAAGCGAGCCCTCAAGGAAGTGTCCCTGATACTGTCCTGGGCGGAGGTGAATGTCCCCTGCATCTCGGCAGTTTACATCTCGGGGGTGGAGAACCTGGAGGCAGATTCTTTGAGCAGGGGGATGTCTCGGCTGGGGGAGTGGTACCTCAGCAACAGGGTGTTTCACTCCCTGTGCCACCGTTGGGGTCTGCCGGATGTGGACCTGTTTGCTTCACGTCACAGTCACAAACTTCCATTCTTTGTCTCTCTGTCACAGGATCCTCTGGCCTTTGCCACGGATGCGCTGGCAATGCCTTGGAAGGGGTTTCGGCTCCTCTATGTGTTCCCTCCGTTTCCTCTGTTGGGCAGGGTGCTGCGCAAGGTAGCCCAGGAAGGGGTGCCAACCATTCTGGTGGCCCCCTGTTGGCCAGGAAGGGTGTGGTTCGCAGACATCGTGCAGTTGGCAGTAGATCAATACGTCCTGCCCAAGGATCCAGATGTGCTCACTCAGGGGCAGCTGTGCCATCCCAATTTACAAACGCTGGCTTTGACGGCTTGGCTGCTGAAACCTCCATCTTGATGGAAAAGGGTTTGCCTGCATCTGTTGTTGATACCATGATTAGGGCTAGGAAGAAGTCCTCGTCCTTTATCTACTACAGGGTCTGGCATGCTTACATTGCCTGATGTGAGTCTAAATCTCTTCCCTGTCGGGTGTTTTCTATTCCCAGGATTCTGGAATTCTTGCAACATGGTTTGGATTTGGGACTTCAACTTAGTACCCTCAAAGGTCATGTTTCAGCTCTGGCAATTTTTTTCCAAAGATCTTTTGCCAGTCACCGTTTGGTTAAGACTTTTTTCCAGGGGGTTTCCCATGTGCGTCCGCCACGTAAACCTATGTTACCAGTTTGGGATTTGAATCTGGTGTTATCTGCCCTGCAGGGTCGTCCCTTTGAGCCTCTCCGTGGCTGTGGCCGCTTTGCCCATTTTGACTCTTAAGGTGGCCTTTTTGGTGGCTATCACTTCTGTCAGGCGTGTTTCTGAGTTGGCGGCTCTTTCCATCAAGCCTCCTTATTTTTGAGCGACACCAGGACAAGGTGGTGTTTCGGTTTAAGCCAGATTTCTTGCCTAAGGTTGTGTCTGCTTTTCATCTCAATCAGGACATTAGGCTCGATTCACAGAGACAAAAAAATACTTCCGTTTTAGTGCCGTTTTTTTTGGAAATGTTTCCGCTCTCGTATGAGTGTGCGAGCGATTCTATGCATGCATTGCAATCCTTCTGTAAAGTTTCCGTCCGTTCGTACGGCAGATTACGAATACGAGAATGTCATTTTCCATCGTGACTTTTCCGATTCATTTTCACATGTTAGAACGTAGGCTTTCGTTTTTGCCCTTTTCCCATCGTATCCTCCCACGAATCCTTTACGTTTCCCGTTAGTTTCTGTTTCCCTTTTTCAATAAATAATCGTCCAAACGGAAATCCTTACGATCTTGCGCCTGCGCACTACAAACTTAACTCATTAAAGTGCTCCCCTACATATTTGCCACCCTCACTTCTACTACGTTTAGCTAAATCACTTAGCACTATCCGCCATCTTCCCTTTTGGACCCTTAAAGCTCACCCCAACCACTTAGCACTATCCTCCATCTTCCCTTTTGGACCCCTAAAGCTCACCCAAATCACTTCTCGGTCATGTGAATATTCATCTTTAAATATTTCTGGGCCCATTAGTTTTGTGTTAATGTATTTTGTAAATGAAATGACACTGTACCTTTTTTTTTATTCCATCATAAAATATAAAATGTTAAAATATTTTGAAAATTTCAAATTTTTACAACTATAAAAAACAAAATACATAGCAATGGCAGGCCACAGAACATTTATTCTTCATCTGTGGTCCCCAACGAGTTGCGCAGCTCCTGCATCTCGCCCACCAACTGAAGGACCCTGACACTCAGTTGTGCCACTCTGGCACGTGTGGTCCCTGTTAAAATTAAAATATTGGTATAACCTTGTTGGGGTCATACTGCAGTGCCCCCCCCCGTATGGTCCAAACACCTAAATCTGGACTTCAAAAGCCAGAGGGCCCTCGCCACCACGGCCCGGGTTTTGCATAGTGCCCGATTAGAGAACCCCTGGCCCCCATTCTGCAGGCAAAGAACGGGCATCAGGAGCAAGGGCAGGAGTGGATATCCAGATTCCCCTGAAAGTATTTAAAAATACTAACATAAAATACACATTCTAAGCTACAATATTGTTTAACATGTCATCAAGGACTAAAAACAGCCATAGGTTAAGACATGAGTCATCAACTATATTCATTGCCATACAGTGAAAATGGATTGATGGAATGTGAGCAAACTTACCCAGGAGCCATCCACCAGATAATTCTCCAGACTCAAACTGATGAAATAAGCCGGAACTCTGCAATATATAAGCATCATGGGACGACCCTGGATGCCCTGCAAGAACACTGAGCAATCGCATAGCTGGACCAAACACTGCTTGTATGTTGTGCGAGTGGCACATCTTGCGGTTCCTGCAACCAAATAAAAAATAATTACACAAAGCAAAGGTAACTAACTAAAACAATAAATCCTGCAACAAATTAAGATTCAAGTTCAACAATCCAAATATAATTCACAAAGGACATAAGTCTAAAAAAATATAGCAATTATATGGATTATACTTGGTACTGGACTAATTAAGGTCAGCATTAAAATGCTTCTATAAGGCATACATGAAATGTATTGATTCAGATATGCATTGCTATACAATTTATGGCCTCGGCCATGCTGATACATGCAATGCCTTGGTGCTAAAGGCGCGCAGACTCCTCCACATAGCCGCAAAACATGTTCAACAATAGCAATCCGAGCCCTCAAAGGTCCCGTAAGTGGATCGGAAATTAAACGGATTTATAGGGTGGTGATCCGTCGGAAATCATCTCTGAATCAGACGCAAGCCCATCCCAACAACGTAAGTTATCTGAGCGAACGAAAATATCAGATTTTGTTTGGAAAATGATCCGAACTAACGGAAATGATCCGATTTGCTTCCGTTCATTGAATGCGCATATACGCATTTTCCCGAACGTTCGTACGAAGGAAAAATGAACGAAAAAAAGCAAAAGAATGACAAACACCCACCCAAACTTTCACAGACAGCTACGGAAGTGCAGACGAATGTGTCTCTGTATCAAGCCTATTGTCTTGCCTTCCTTGTGTCCTAATCCTGCTAATTCCAAGGAGAGGACTCTGCATTCTTTAGATGTGGTCAAGGTTCTGAAGTTTTACTTGGTAGCTACTGGAACTTTCAGGAAGACTGATTCTCTTTTTGTTCTTCCTTCTGGAACTAGGAAGGGTTTGCCTCAGGCTAAGTCCACTATCAGCAAGTGGATTCGTCAGGCGGTGGTGCAAGCCTATTCTGCTAAGGGGAAGGAACCTCCCTTCCGCCTTACTGCTCATTCCACTTGTGCTATTGGTGCCTCTTGGGCCTTTCAGCACCAGGCTTCTGTTGAACAAGTTTGTAAGGCCGCAACTTGGTCTTCTTTTCATACTTTTTCCAAGTTTTACAAGGTTGATTTTAGGACCTCAGCTGATGCTGCTTTTGGCCGCAAAGTTCTTCAGGCAGCAGTGATTTAAACTGCCCGCCGTTGTTCTTTGGGGATCCCACCTTACTTTACAGGCACTACTTTTGGACGTCCCAAGCGTAAAGAATTTGGTGAAACAGGGCGTGCTGTATACTTGGAAAAATACAATTCTGTGAGTACTCACCTGTAGAATTGATTTTGTAGTATACAGCACGTCCTGTTTCACCCCTCCCTTGTTATCATTTTTCTTGGTTACCTCTGTATCGTGATTTGTTCAGATGTTTGGTTGGGGTTTCCTTCATTATTATTCTCCCGGCTTCTTGTCTAACTGCTTTGTAACACTGGGAATTTGTGGGAGGTTCCTGTCCTTTTATAGGGCCGGGAAACGCCACAAGTCTCTTCTGCAGTCCACTGCGCCACCTTGTGGCGTAAAGAATTTGGTGAAACAGGACGTGCTGTATACTACAAAATCAATTCTACAGGTGAGTACTCACATAATTGTATTATTCCACCCCAGCTGGCAATATTCATCTAGTCTATTTAAGAATGGGAACCAGAAGCCAGAGCACACACTGCAGCAGTCAATGGGTTTTGTTCATGAGGAACCATCAGGAGAGGGCAACAGTAAGTGCCTCAATACCTACAGGGGGTGGGCAGAGGTGAGGAGGTGGCACAACCTCTATGTGCCTACTGCATCGTCCAATCAGCCTTCCACTGTGAGGGTAGATTGAAGGGTGCACTAGGCACTACTGTCTGTTGGAGACTGCTGTCTGCTTGGCTTGCTGGTCTGTGTATGTTTTTTTTGGTTGGGATGCTTATAGTTTGAAGGGGTCAAAAAGAGACTTTGAGGGACTGCCACCTGCTCACTTCCGACTACCCCCAACCTCACAGAAAAATCCCAACAGAGTATGAGTGGTAGACTGGAGGGGGCATAGGCATAAAATCTGTTATATCCTGGAGCATGGGGGAATGCTGCCTGTTCACCAAGCTTGATGGGTCTGCGGGTTCTCCTCTTTTAGTTGAAAAGCTGTTTGAACGAAGCATGGAGGACAGACTGTTTTGAGAAGCTGGGGTGTGCCATCCAGGTCATGCACAGGGCACCATTCAACCTTAGGCCGACCCTGGTGGGGACAGTGCAAAAGATCACTGATGCCCAAATAAAAATGGCTGCTTAATCCAGCAGGGCTATCGGTACAGGAGGCTCTGTTCAATCCCCACTCTAGGCATTTGTGTATGCTAATGTCTGTTGTTGTGCATGTGTGGAATTCTGCCAGTAGTACCTGTGAGCAGAATACAGCTGCTCACGCATGGGGTTAATGATTGCAGCTAATAATGTGCACAGCTGACCCTGCACACCATTTAGGGCACTCCAAGGCCTTTATAAGGAAGTCTCTGATGGCAATATGATGCCAGAAGTTTCCTATATGCATCGATCTGAGCCTGCTTTGGATTGTCTTTTGGATTTCTTTTGTTTAACACCCATCTCTTTGAACCCTGCTTTTAGATTAACTCTCGGATTACGTGACTTCCTCCTTTCAACTTGTTTTGGCTTGTTCTGTACTTTGATTTTGTGCATGTGACCCCCAACCTTGGCTTTGCTTCTCGCTTTTGCTTGCTAGTCTTATACCCTCAACGTTGGCTACACTTTAACCCTTTAAATGCCAGTCACATAAAATTTACGTGGTTGCCTCTCTGTCACTTAAGTGCCAGCCACGTAAAATTTATGTGCCTGGCATTTACCCCTGCTAGCGGGCAAAAAAAAAAAAAATACTCACCTGACCCCTCGTTGGATCCGGCCGGGTCTCCTCTTTAATTTGGTGCCATCCGATCCCCCGTGGGGGCTTGGATGGCTCCAGGAGAGCCCCCGCTTCAGCAGCAGCAGCTGCTAACTGTAAAAAAATAAAAAAATAAAAATGACACCCTTTTAACCCTTAAAATTCCAAAAAAAATGGGGTCCCCTCCCTGGGGACCCCTATACCAGTTCTCAAGCCTGCGGGGATGGCAAGTCACCTGCGCCTGCGCTAGGTGACTTGCCATTAACCCCCGGCACCCCCATTATCTGCCTCCCCAAAGGCCGGGGGGGCAGAAGAGCCGGTGGCCATGAGCTATGCGGGCTTGTAGCCTGCAGGGCCAGGGGCCACAAAAGCTGGCCCCTGCGCCCTGTTCCTACAAGCCCTGCATAGCTGGTCCCGGGCTGGTTACTTTGGGTAAGGGGGGCCCCATGTCATTTTTTTTGGGATTTTTAAGGGTTTTTAACCCTGGGAAGGGGGACCCTATGTCATTTTTTTTTCTCGATTTAACCCTTTGTAGTGTGGATGGTAGTTGTATTTTATTTGTAAATGTTAAAAATTACTTGTTTCAGTTAGGGGGGTCTCCTGGGCAGGAACAGGGGGCTACCGATAAATATGTGGTACCGTTCTAATCAGTAGAAATGGGGCTTTCACGTGCAATATGGTTTTCCCTAATAAAATACATTTTTTATTTAAAATAAATATAATTTTCCTGAAAATTCCAGCAAAAATGTCGCAAAACATGGGGCAAAATGGGGAAAAATGACCTGTCAACAGAGAATGACAAAATCTCAAGTAGGCTGGCAATTAAAAGGGTTAATAGTACCTCTGCATGTTGGGTATTGTTCTGTTTGGGGGACCTTGCGCTTTCAGTCTTAGCTTGTTTTTTTCTTGTTTGCATATTTATATTTTAGGAAAAGGTGTTTTTTATTCAGCTTTTTTATACATTTTTTAGGGAAACCCTGCGCAACCAAAGAATTCTTTGAGGGATCAACTCCAGAAAGATGAGCCCACTACAACAAGCTGGGTACGCTTAGAAAGCTAAACATGTGTACTTTCAGGGAATATATGGTTTATGGGGGATATTCCAAATGTAAAGGGTTGTTTTGGTTGAAAAATCGCAAGGTGCGCACTTTGTCTGCAGAGCTGAAATTTTCAAGTAAAATTACCGTTACGCACATGCTTTACTTTGGGGTGTTTGGCAACTCTCCCCTTGACAGAACCTATGCATGTTGGGTATCGTTCTGTTCGGGAGATGTTGCTTTTTCAGATTATACTTGTATGGGATAGAGAACACGAAACAGTGCCAGGGGAGTTAAGGTAAGCATGAATAGAGTGGTAGAGAGAGAAGAAAATAAACCGCAAGGGAGTTAAGGTAAGCATGAATAGAGTGGTGGAGAGAGAAAAAACAAAACCGCAAGGGAGTTAAGGTAAGCATGAATGGAGTGGTAGAGAGAGAAAAAAACAAAACCGCAAGGGAGTTAAGGTAAGCATGAATAGGGTGGTAGAGAGAAAAAAAACAAAACCGCAAGGGAGTTAAAGTAAGCATGAATAGAGTGGTAGAGAGAGAAAAAACAAAACCGCAAGGGAGTTAAGAATAGTTGACACGGGGGACATGAATGAGTTAATTAGCTGCGCGCATGCGTACATGCGTGCAAACATAGCAGCTTGTACAACAAAATTCCGTTACTACGTATATTTTGAGAAAGATGCAAGCCGAATATCGTGGGACACTGAAAATCTACGTTGGAAGCTACGTTGAAAAACGCTGAAAAACGGTAGTATACGAGGATTACTAAGCAACGTAAACGAAAACCTCTTTCTCTCGAGTACGCAACGAGAGCCGGAATATGCCATTGTGGATGGCGTACGCAGCTATGAAAAGTAAACGGAACGCTCCTGATTGCGGCTCTGCATCATGCGTACGCACGTAGACATATGGGAAAAAAGTGAATATTACACACTACGAGACAAAAACAAGATGGTTTTGAGAAGGCTCTAAATCAACCCTAATATCCCAGTTTGCCCCTCTCTAATACCAAACCAGGCAACAGATCCAACTTACATGTAAATCTAATTGTGCTTTTGTAGGCATAAGCACGAATTTCACTGCTACTATTGCTCAACACTAGTTAGAAGCTGCAAATTCATTATGCAAGCTGGAAAGTTCCCTCTAGTACAGTACTGTCCTTTTTTCATAAATGTATTTTGGCATCCAGAAATGAGTACAAGCCATCTGTCTGTGGTCAAAATATATATTATTTTATCGTAGTTATGCCTGATTATGCAGTTCTCTATGTTAAGCACATTTAGTTCTTAGCATCATATTATCTATAGATCTCACTACATTATTTCAGAACAGAACCTTCAGATGGGGCTGGAATGAGCTGAAACCTCAGGGTATGTGCCTGCATAGAATTTAAGAAGAAGAAGAAAAAAATCTCAACAGATCTTTAGCTGTATTTGTTATATGAGGAGTGTGCTTGTGTATAGAGGAGACCTGTCAGGAGTGATCTCAGGTAAGCAAATGTCTTTTTTTTTAGCCATGACTGTCAGCAGTGGTGGAAGCGGGGGGGGGGTATGGGCTGTTTCGGGCCCTCTCTTGAAGTCGGGAGCCCCCGGAGCTCCCGAAAGAGGAGACCCTCAGCTCTGGATCCAGGCCGGAGGTGGGCATTTTTTATTTTTTTTTACAGTAGCAAGGGAAAATGCCAAGCTTGTAGTTTCAGACACCTAAATCACAATCCCTCACCCATTATAAGTGCCAGTTCTGTGCATACCATTGATAATAGTTTCAAGACTTTCAAGTAGGAAAAAAGTTTTTTTAACTAAATTATATTGGTGAAATGTTTCTTTTTCTAAGGCCTATAATATAAGAACATACAATTTTCAGAGGTTTTGAACGATAGTTGTCCTTTAAATCAAGTCTCATTCATGGCTACTCCTCTGAGAGGGTTATAATCTTTCTTGATTTTTCCTCTCTTACCAACCTGCCATACCATTTTAAGGTATGTGTATGTATTATTTGCGTGACAATTTGATATTAGAGCCTTCTACCTGTCAGTAATATAACTGTTCTCTTTGCTGCAGTAAGAAGTAACCTGTCTTTTAGCAGAAACACTTCTATGCCACTGTATGGGTCTTATCCTTGAACACCTTTCTTCATCACTTCAGTATGAAATGTAAGTGATCTGATTTCCTGCGCTTTAATTTTCATATCTTTGATTTTATATATATTTATGTAGCCAGTCATGCTTTCTGAAACGCAATGGGGGTCATGCTAAAGATTTAGTGAAGAAAGTTCAACACTGGGCGGACATTGAGGTGTGAATTGCCTCCTACATCTTGTGAGCTTCTCAATTTTAGCACACAAAAAGTGCAATAAAAATATTTGTTTTAATTTGTCCTAAAAAAATCACCTGCACATGCAATGAGACATTTTAATTTTGCAGCAGAGCATGACAGCCTTTGCTCTCGCTCCCCTCCTCTCTTTCTCCTCTTTGGTCATCCTCCGCTGTGGCACCAATATACAAAGATTTTGGCTGTGTTCCTCTCAGGCTGGTGGCAAAGCCAAAGACTGCTATGAATCGGTGCCGATTGTGCCAGCTGTCAGTGGGCTCTTGGCGGGCCAGGTGCCTTGCCCTGATACGCCGCCTGCTGCATCTTTATTTCTTGATGCTTGTTACCAATGGTTACATGACCAACTTTAAGGTTAAGACCATCACTGATTTAGTGGTTAAAATCACTGGCTTTGAATGTATCAGTTTCATAGAAAATGAAGTTTTCTCTTGCTGTATCCTTTCCATAAATTATATCAAATACTTAGGAGTATATATCACGACATTATGCTAATATGTTTTAAGCCAAATATCCATAGGCTGTTAGGAAAATTAACCAGTTACTAGAAACCTAGGACAGATATCACATTAGGGTGAAGATGGCTTCAGCGAACATGGCAGTTTTACCTAAATTGATACAGTTCTCCCTGTGCAGGTTTGCACTTACTTTATTTAGAATATCACCTTGTCTTTTATTCAGTTAAATTATACAACCTTGACTGGATGCCGTCATACACAGGGGACATCGACCTGCTCATCTGGTGGATAAGAAAGGTGTCCTCTTTTTTTCATTTTTTTTATTCATCTTGTTTTTCTTTTTGAACAAAACCAGATAAAGCCCCTGTCTGACAGTCTTTTGTTTTCTTTTGTTAACTATAGTGGTTGTTTAATATGCTATTTAGTTTCAATGGTGTCTCTGCCTTTTCTTGGTATATCGCTATGCATTTTATTTTATTTTCGTAATAATAATGTTGGAGGTTGGCTCATTTTTGGTTAACCTTTCTTTGGTCTTGATTATCTTTTGAGCCATATGTAGCCACAAGCCTTCCCCTTTCTATGTTTCCTTATTATAATTTTGTATTATTGTTGTTAATTTGCTGATGGGCTTTATGTGGGCAAAAACTTTGTTACCATTTAACATTTTCAATGAAAACGTTCTGATTGACAAGAATTGGTTGGCTACATTCTTCACACTACATATAGTGTTGCCTAGATCCGGGGGTGGATCTATTTTTGATTAGTTTATATTCCTATTATAATTTAAAGCGAAAGTCCAGTCTGAATGTAACTTCGCCTTGCCTCCTTCTGCTGGTGCTCAAGTAAGATGAGAGGAGTGGATTACAAAAAAAGCTTTACATCGCTGGGAATCTAGCACTATTCCCCCTGCAATTCCAGTGCTATGTGTATCCATCTTGTCAATGCTGCATGGAGCAGCATCCCAGCTCTGTGCCCGTCCTTAAAGTGGACACTGTGACCAAACCTGGATTGGCAGAGAATGAGTGCCTTGGATATGCAACTCCTGGAGTACTTTTCCAGCACTGACTTTCTAATAAGATCCTAGGTCTGAACCTCTGAAGAAATTGATATATGTGTGTCATTTTATACCCCCCCCCCCTACAAAGAAAAGGGAGAAGTGTTTAATCCTACTTACCGTATATATTTTAATCTACTATGAAAAGATGTGATGTATAATCTTTTTTATATGCCCAGATAAACCCTTTAGTGATCAGTGTGGGCTGGAGGGTGGAAATGAAAAATTAATTAGTTTTGTATTAAGAGGAACAAAACCCGGGACTATCCCGTGTTTTGATCCTTGTCCCAGGGACATTGCGATTTGGGATGCCGTCAAAGTTAAACCACCCAGATCAACCATAAAAACTTACCTTTTTCCGGTCCTACTGTGCGTGAGCGAGCTCTTGTCCTATCTGCGCTGTATGCCATGCATATTAATGATCAGCATATGGCTCTGTTTACATGCAGAACTCGGCAATAAGGAGCGAGAGCAGGTGCATCCCCAGTTTCCCGAGGGCGCACTCCCGCCCCCAGTCTATCTAAAATATGGGGAGTGGGAGCATGCCTCCACCAAAGGATTCTGGGGATGCATCCACCTATGTTTGCATTCCTGTGGGAGCAAGGGCAAAGTTGAGTTTTGTGGCGACCCAGGGATTTCACACAGTGGGCATCCTAATTTGGCTAATTTCTACAGCAAATATCTTTTATGGGAATCAGAGAGCTTTACACTGCAAGTGACCATATTGGGGCCAGGTGAAAGTTTACATCCAGTAGACAATGAAAGAGAGTGAGAATTCTTACATGGCACTGAATCGACCCCATTGTGTAGGTGTGGGACATGGGTTTGTGCTGGCAGGCTATCCCAGGCCATCCTTGGCGAGGTCCCCCAATACCTGTCTTCACAATGAACAGGCAACAAATTCAACCTACATGTAGATACAAATGTGCTTTTACGGGGAACACTACTGTTGCGCAAACACTAGTTTAAGCTCAAATAAATTATACAAGCTGGAAAGTTCCCTAGTACTGTACTTTTTCATAAATGTGTTTTGGCATCCAGTAATGAGAAAAATCCATTTGTCTGTGGTCAATCCATCTTATTTTATTGTAGTTATTCCTGATTCTGCAGATCTCCTCTGTTAAACACATTCAGCTCATAGCACCTTATTCTTATTATCTTTAGATCCCACTGCATTCTTTCAGTCTTCAAAATGTCATCAAAGGAACAGAACCTTCAAAGGGAGCTGAAACCTTAAGCCATGCATGCAAATTAAAAGGGGAACAAAACCATGGATGGCCTTGACCCTGTGCAAAACTCACTTTTGCCCTGGCTCCCACAGGGCTATAAACAATGCCAGACGCACCCCTACCATCTCTGGGCAGAGGATGCGCACCTGTGCCAAGCTATTTAGATAGACTGGGGATGGGAGCGCTCCCCAGTCAAAGGAAATTAGGCAGCTATGAGATCAGCCAATTAGCAATCTTAAATTTGCCGGGGAGAGTGTCTGCGGTGGCTTATTAAAAAAATAGGCCAATAGGTACTTGGGTGGGGGCCTGAAGGTGAACGCACTTAGGTCTGCTTTAGGAAGAAAAATAAAATTCGACTCAACACAACTTCTCTAGCTGCGTTGCTGCACATCTAGTTACATTTTAACACCTAGTAACACAATTCGTATGGTTTATCAAGTCCAACCAAGCAACGGGATAGAGGAAACATCCATACATTTAGAGATAACCGTTAACAGTAAACGTTAAACCTGACCAACATCCATTTTACATATAGGGCCTGATTTATCTGACAGACTGTGCCACATTGGTACAAATAATCATTTATATTTTTTCTACACTGGTGCTTGTTGCCACACAGCAAGAAAAAATATACTAGAATATTAGCCATCCAGCAACATGCTGAAAAAATTATATTTTATATTATAGTTTAGAATCGTTTATATTATAGTCTGGCAGATAGTGCTAAATAAATGAGGCCCATAATTTATCCATGTTATCTTTACCTTTTTTTACCTTTCTCCTCATTTCTTTTGCTAAACCAGTCCCTGTCATTGGCAACTGGTGTCCTCTCCTGATACTGCTGAAGGTGCTATGAGAAAGGTAAAAATAACTGGACTTGCAGAGGGGGATATGCAAGTGGGCCCGGACAATTAGAATGTGCTAATTTTACTTAACTTTTTATTCTGCTTTAATGTTAATTTCTTTAAAATAAAAAATAAAAAAACACATTCGTCTGTGTCAAAGATACCTGTTTATTTTCTATGTTTTATGATGAATGATGATGAATGTCCATTAACCTGCATTGCGTTCCATAGAGTTCTATTGCTGCCATCTAGTGGCGGTTTACCAAATTGCAGCCTTGTTGCAGACCATTCAGTCTATTTACTTGATCCATGTATCTGGTATTGAGTTTCTTTTAGCTTCGCTTGGATCAACACCTCTGGCCTGACTACCCAGTCTCCCTTGTGCTGTAAGTCCAACCCTTCTTCTCACAATAGCTGCACAAGCAGACCATGTCTCCTCAGGCTAGTTATGGCTAACATCTTATCAGATAGCAGGAATTATCCAGCTCCTCCCTTAAAATGTAGCTTTTAATAAGTGATAGTTAAAAAAGCCCAAGTGTGTTGTCATAAAAATGAGAGAATTAGAACACCATACATCCTGCCATAGTGGTGCATTTTAGGCCCTTGCATGGCCCTTACTCATACACCATCATGTATGATTAAGGGCCTGAAATGCGTCACACTTGGTCCCTACTGCGGGACTTAGCTTTCTAATCCTCTCATTTTTTTGATGCCACACTTAGTCTTTTTTAACTATCACTTATTAAAAGCTAAGTTTTAAGGAAGGATCTGTATAACTTCCGCTATTCGTTCCATGTGAGAAGGACTGCCAATGAAACCTTAATTTCTCTGCTTCATTAGTGAATAGAGCGAGCAGGATTATTTTGGCCTTTCAGTCCTTCACACATTACAGCTTGTAAGACCAGTCCCTTCTTTATCCCCCCCCCCCTCACTATTTAGAGTGGATTTGCTGCTTCACATAGATGTGTAGCACACCTTCTCATGCTGGTATCTGTCTCCCAGACTGAATCTATTCACCTAATGTGTTTCTCATTACCCATTGCTGTTTATTATTACTGTATATGCAGCTTCACTGTATTTTGCCATGATAATATGTTTAATATAATGCATTATTAAGTGGTGTCATTTATTTACTCAAAATATTACCCTACCCCTTGAATAAAAGGTTAAGCAACCCAGCTTCCATCTACTGAATTTAAGAGGAAGAGTTGGCCACGCTCTCTCACAGAGGGAGGGTGACAAAACAAGGCTATTCCACAGATTTATAATGCTTATAGTAAAGATGAATTACTGTCTCTAGAGGTTTTTTTTCTTCAGGTGGAGGGAGTGCGGCCTTGTGCCCACATGCACTGTGTTGTGCTTCATGCTGGGAAAGCATGGCATGCAGAATCTCCAACCCAATGCTGACTTGCATAGGCCAGTAGTGTATGGCACCACAAGCATAACACATGCAGGGCTGGACTGGCCATAGGGAGAATTCCCCTGAGGCTGCACTGCTTTGGGGCCAACTGGGCTGGAAACTTACCCAGACCATATAGCAGAATTCTCTCCTTTTCTAACAGGCCTCTCAGACCTCTGCCTCCCAAGTCTACCGCCATAACTGGTGCCATTGCACCCCAGTGGTCATGACAAGGATGGGACTGCTGCTGGAACATTGATGGGTATTTACATTACTTTCTGTTTGCTTCTGCTGCAAAGGCTGCTTCTAAACAGTTTGTGGCCAAACACCCGCTTCCCACGACACACCGCTCCACTTCACTCTGAGATGTAGCCATAGCTCTATGAACATGCAGCTCCCATGCCCCCTCCCTGGCCTCCTCTTCCCTGTCATTACTATCTTTTGAGTACTGCTCACACTAATGCAAAACGTATGTCTGCTGTGCTGAAGAGTGACACAATAGCCTGCCACATTGGTGCTGTGCTCCATCAGGTCTGAAGGGGGATCCAGACCCCTGGCTCATGCCCTTGGGTGCTCTCCTGAGCTACACTGTTAAATCATTTTTATTAAACAATATAAAAGCATTGTGATACTTCTGATAAGAAAATATAGCACTCCTAAGGTTTCTGGAATCTCATGGTATTATACCTAAAGCGGACCTTCACCCTGAATAAAAGCCTATCTTATATGTTTCCCACACCCTCTACATACAGATTGCTCACATTTAAAATCATCCTACCTGCATCTCCTGCATGTTATGAGCCTTTAAACATCCAAGATGGCGGTTCATGGCGCTTCAGGCAGCCTACAAACAGGAAGTGTCTTCTGACTGTGTCGCTCTGCATTCTGGGATTGCTGTAATCTGTGCAAAGCAAAGCTATAACCCGCCCCCTGTACTTTATCCTGCTCTCCTCTCCTCAGTATGTGTGATGCTTCTGAGTCAAGATGGCGGCACCCGTATCCTCGAGTCCTGAACAGAGTTGCAGCCCAGTGGGGGAAAGAATAATAAGTAAGTGACTAAAAACTTAATATATTAATTTTTGATGCTGGGGAATAATTTTTTTAAGGATTTGGGCTTTTCATGAAATCATGCTGAAGGTCCGGTTAAGGATCATGGTCAATAGACAAGGGGGTGAAGAGGCAGATCAGTGATTTCCTTCTGTATTTCTTATGCCTGTTTGACTCCTTTGCTTTTCAATTCTGTTTCAGTGCAGAGCTTGCCACCTTCTGGTGGTAAATAAAAATGCAACGAAACTATGCCCGCTACTATCTCTTCTGAGATTATGCAGCAGCGTATTACAGTTAAAAAAAAGTGATTCCTATACTGTTTTGGCCAGCTTACATAGTAACATGGCACAACCTCCTCCCTCCAATATATTGGAGCTATTTCTATCACAAGGCATTCAAAATGTAATATTACGGAAATGGTTTGTTTAATCAGTTTAATCAGTCTATTAAATTGGACCTTAACTCTGAATAAGAGTTTATCTTATATGTTTCCCACACCCTGTACATACAGATTGCTCACATTAAAAATCATCCTACCTGCATCTACTGCATGTTATGAGCCTTGAAACATTCAAGATGGCGGCTCATGGGACATCAGGCAGCCTGCAAACATGAAGTGCCTTCTGACTGTGCTGCTCTGGGATTGCTGACCTTTTCCTGACCACAGCACTGCTCTGTCTGAGCAAAGCACAGCTATAACCCGCCCCCCTGTACTTTATCCTGCTCTCCTCTCCTCAGTAAGTGTGATGCTTCTGAGTCAAGATGGTGGCCAGGGGCAGACTGGGGTTAAAAAACGCCCGGGACTTTTCTGGTCACACTGCAATGTGTCCGGCCCGGTATTTCTGCCCCCTCCCAATAACAGGCAGTGTGCAGAACCCCCCCCACGCCAGAGGCTAAGTGGCAGAATTCCCCCATAATAGGCTGTGAGCAGAGGCAGACTGGGGCCAAAAATCATCCCGGAACTTTCCCTGGCTCTGATGTACTGGGCCCAGTGCAGCCTGGTGAAGTGAAAACGCCCAGCACCATGCATTTTGGCAGACATGTTGTCTGAGACAAACACATTACTATGCCAGGAACTACTAAAAATAAGCTGCATCCTACCATGTGTTGCTAAGCTGTGCTCTTCTGCTGAATTGCAGCACATGAACTTATCACAGGAATATAGCACCCAGGGGCATAACTTGAGGGGGTGCAGGGGATGCGACCACATCGGGGACCAGAAAGTCAGGGGAGGCCCGTCATTGTTGCTCATCCACCATATTGCTCATATTTGTGCTCATTTGGCATCATTTACAGAAAAGAAGCATCATGTGTCTCTGCTGTTGTTGTTGTCTGCTATTGTATGAGCCTTGTATGAGAGCTCTCTGTGGATCCCAAAATAATATGCAGAGAAAAAGTCCCCCAAAAACCAGCACATCCCACCCCAGACATGAATATGCAGAGCAAATATAGATTTCCACCTGCAGACCCAAACATTATTATTCAGTGTCAGCAGACCCCCAGATCGAGTTATTAAAGAGGACCTTCAGCCATAAATGACTTGAGGCACAGTACAACCAGACCTGGTGTCCGTTCCGCTTCAGAAGTGTCCCGATTTGAAATGCCCTGTTGTGTGACACCCCCAGTTTCTTACCCGACCAACGGTCACATGGCGCATGTGCAGGCTCTCCACCAATCAACATGGCTGTACCTTCATTCATGTTTTCTAAGCAGTGTGGCTGGCTGACGTTTCTTTTTAAAGTCGTGCTTGAGTAGAGGACAGGATGCTAAATGAATGGGGTCTGTCTGATATAGGAGTGAGGAGCAAAACCCAAGATAGTGAGAAACCTGAATTTTGTTCCTCTACAATCCAGCCACCCCTCCATGTGTGCTGCGGAGAGGGGACAGGGAGGGAAATAGAGCTCTGGCCGCTTTAACTTGCCAACATCTTTCTAAGGGGGCTGTAAAATGAAAAGCATCCAGCCACCCCTCTGTGCGTGCAGGCCAGAGGAGGGGACACGTTCCTGTGGGCAGTAAAAAGAGTTGTGACAGATGCTCTGCCTTTTGGATGTCAACACTATTCCATTGCCCACCGGGTCATTCACTGGCCTTTTCTTAATTAGGTTCCAGACAATGTCATTGTATTTTGATACTGTTACAGGCAGTGTCATTGTAGTTTGGATTGTATTACAGGCTGCCATTGTGTTGATTGATTACGTCACAGACAATGGCATTGTTCTGATTGAGTGTGTTACAGACGTCTATTGTGTTGCTGACTGCGTCACCGGCAGAGTTGAGGGATTGTGTACCCTGCTGCTATTGGTCGGTGTATTTGTCATGCAGTCCTCCATCAGGTCCATGGGGGAGGTCCCCTTGCATGGAGCCTTGCATATAAGGCAGAGTGTGGCACTAATAAAGTTACCTTCACCTTCACCCTCAATACTGAAGTTCTGTCTCTTATTGGGGGAAACGCTATATTACAATTCACTAGCCCTTGTAAGGGCTGTTCCTGTTTCCTCACGGACGACTCTGGAATTCCAGCAGCACCTCTCACCATTGGGAAAAGGACGTCTCTGGCGGGGAAGCCCTCTGGCGATAAAGGTTATCGCTACAATTGGTGGCAAGTGGTCGGATGGTCCTTTCTACCCAGAGACATGAATATGCAGAGCAAATATAGATTTCCACCTGCAGACCCAAACATTATTATTCAGTGTCAGCAGACCCCCAGATCGAGTTATTAAAGAGGACCTTCAGCCATAAATGACTTGAGGCACAGTACAACCAGACCTGGTGTCCGTTCCGCTTCAGAAGTGTCCCGATTTGAAATGCCCTGTTGTGTGACACCCCCAGTTTCTTACCCGACCAACGGTCACATGGCACATGTGCAGGCTCTCCACCAATCAACATGGCTGTACCTTCATTCATGTTTTCTAAGCAGTGTGGCTGGCTGACGTTTCTTTTTAAAGTCGTGCTTGAGTAGAGGACAGGATGCTAAATGAATGGGGTCTGTCTGATATAGGAGTGAGGAGCAAAACCCAAGATAGTGAGAAACCTGAATTTTGTTCCTCTACAATCCAGCCACCCCTCCATGTGTGCTGCGGAGAGGGGACAGGGAGGGAAATAGAGCTCTGGCCGCTTTAACTTGCCAACATCTTTCTAAGGGGGCTGTAAAATGAAAAGCATCCAGCCACCCCTCTGTGTGTGCAGGCCAGAGGAGGGGACACGTTCCTGTGGGCAGTAAAAAGAGTTGTGACAGATGCTCTGCCTTTTGGATGTCAACACTATTCCATTGCCCACCGGGTCATTCACTGGCCTTTTCTTAATTAGGTTCCAGACAATGTCATTGTATTTTGATACTGTTACAGGCAGTGTCATTGTAGTTTGGATTGTATTACAGGCTGCCATTGTGTTGATTGATTACGTCACAGACAATGGCATTGTTCTGATTGAGTGTGTTACAGACGTCTATTGTGTTGCTGACTGCGTCACCGGCAGAGTTGAGGGATTGTGTACCCTGCTGCTATTGGTCGGTGTATTTGTCATGCAGTCCTCCATCAGGTCCACGGGGGAGGTCCCCTTGCATGGAGCCTTGCATATAAGGCAGAGTGTGGCACTAATAAAGTTACCTTCACCTTCACCCTCAATACTGAAGTTCTGTCTCTTATTGGGGGAAACGCTATATTACAATTCACTAGCCCTTGTAAGGGCTGTTCCTGTTTCCTCACGGACGACTCTGGAATTCCAGCAGCACCTCTCACCATTGGGAAAAGGACGTCTCTGGCGGGGAAGCCCTCTGGCGATAAAGGTTATCGCTACAATTGGTGGCAAGTGGTCGGATGGTCCTTTCTACCCGGAGAGAGTGCTACCTTGATGGAGAGTCAGTATGACAAGTTGAAAGGGCGGACCCTGAAGGATCTACTCGAGAGCCGGGGAAGGTCAGCTAGCAACCGCCCACGTCAGGAACTGATAGCCGAGCTGATCGAAATGGATTGTGCAGCAGTGAGGACCGAAACCAATACAGAGATCGATGAAGACGCTGCTCTCGTTCAAGCGGTTCGGAACAGATTGTCGGTCTATGGCCCGAATCCATCACAGGAACTGAGCGACCGAGTCTTCGCCACAGCGGAGGCAAAGGCCAGTAAGCGAAGGGAAGATCGGCGACTTTCAACCCAGCAGCCTCTCAGCCTCAGTTACACTGGGGGGAGAAAGATTCCATTTGCAGCATTTAAGTCCTTCCAGGAAAATGACGACGAGATTGACGGATTTTTGGCCGATTTTGAACGGCAGTGCGCTTTACACCGGGTACCCACGGAGGAATGGGTCACCATATTATCAGGGAAACTATCTGGGAAAGCTTCCGATGCTTTCCGGGCCATCTCTGATGCGGACTTACCACACTACCATCTGGTAAAGGAGGCTTTGTTAGCCCGGTACGCTGTCACCCCGGAAGCCTACAGGCGACGATTTCGGGAATCCCAAAAGAAGGGAGGGGATTCTTACACGGAGTGGGCATGTCGCCTCCATCGTACAGCATCACACTGGGTCACGGGATACAAAGCCACGACCGCTGAGGATGTACTACAGTTGTTTTTACTAGAACATTTTCTCAATGCCCTGCAACCAGAGCTAAGAGAGTGGGTACGTGACCGGAGGCCTCTAACGCTACCTGAGGCTGCTCGTCTAGCCGACGAGTACACCGATGCTCGCCAGACAGAACAGTCCGCTCCAAAACCACCACCTCCCATCAAATTTCAAGCACCTGTGGCTTCAGCGCCAACTCGTGAATCTGGGCCACATAGGCGAGCGCAGCAACCGAACCTCTCCACAGTTCAGTGCCATCGTTGCAAACAATGGGGACATTATCGCAGTGATTGCGCCCTAGAGCCTCCCCGAAACACGTGGGGGCAAAAGCAACCTTCCACCTCCCGTACTCCTGTGGCACACTGTTTGGAAGCTGAGAGCAGTTCGGAAGAGTATCTGGGGGTACTGTATGAAGCTGATCCCGTACAAGCGGCCATCCAAGACAACCGACAGCACCATTGCCAGGAGGTACGAGTCAATGGGCGCACCGCGCAAGGATTACGCGACACCGGAGCCACACTTACCTTGCTCCAACCTCATTTGGTCAAGAACAAAGACCGCACTGGACACACCGTTGCAGTAAGGGTGGCGGGGGGGAGCTGTGTTTCGACTCCCCACCACCCGAGTACATCTTGACTGGGGCGCTGGATCCGGCAGGGTACAGGTTGGACTTATGGACAACTTACCAGCAGAAGTACTATTGGGAAATTATCTAGGACCAATGACTTCTGCCTACACTACCTCTGGGCCAGCCAGCGTCAACCCTGTTACAACCCGGTCTCCAGCCCACTGGTCGGGGAGACCCAGGGGTTTCGTCTGCATTACGTCATGTCTGTTACACGAAGTCAAGAAGAGGATCAGCCATCAGGTTACGTCCTTCCAGAAGGGAAACGTATGCCAAACACTATTTTTGTTGGGGGCATTGACCGTCGGATTAATCAGCCTGAAATTAAGGATGTTTTTTCAAAGTATGGCGCTGTAAAGAATGTCAAAAATTTTAGGGATGCCTCTGGTGTTTCTAAGGGTTATGGTTTTGTCTACTTTTACGATGATGTAGATGTGCAGAAGATTGTGGATTCTCCGATCAGCTTCCATGGAAAGAGATTGAAACTTGGACCAGCTATAAGAAAGCAGAGCACCTGTGCACACATCCAACCAAGGACTTTGGTGCTGAACTCACCAACGCCACAATATCCCAATGTTTGGACCCCACCCATGACCGATTCCTATGTACAGCCCACGTCAATGTTTAGTCCGGTTACTCACTATTTGCAGACTTATCCTTACACAGAACTCTGCCCATAACAAGAGTCCGGACAGCCCCACGTTAACCCGAACAGGGTCAATCCGGGTCTGCCGGGTGTACCACAAAAAGGGGGCATTGTGACAGACGCTCTGCCTTTTGGATGTCATCACTATTCCATTGCCCACCGGTTCATTCACTGGCCTTTTCTTAATTAGGTTCCAGACAATGTCATTGTATTTTGATACTGTTACAGGCAATGTCATTGTAGTTTGGATTGTATTACAGGCTGCCATTGTGTTGACTGATTACGTCACAGACAATGGCATTGTTCTGATTGAGTGTGTTACATACGTCTATTGTGTTGCTGATTGCGTTACCGGCAGAGTTGAGGGATTGTGTGCCCTGCTGCTATTGGTCGGTGTATTTGTCATGCAGTCCTCCATCAGGTCCACGGGGGAGGTCCCCTTGCATGGAGCCTTGCATATAAGGCACAGTGTGGCACTAATAAAGTTAACTTCACCTTCACCCTCAATACTGAAGTTCTGTCTCTTATTGGGGGAAACGCTATATTACAATTCACTAGCCCTTGTAAGGGCTGTTCCTGTTTCCTCACGGACGACTCTGGAATTCCAGCAGCACCTCTTACGATTGGGAAAAAGACGTCTCGGGCGGTGAAGCCCTCCGGCGATAAGGGTTATCGCTACAAGAGTCATTACACTCACATGCTGCCGGCTTCTGTTCTGTCCTCCGCACTCTGGAAAACCCCGGTGTCACGTGACAGCTCGGCTGATGTCATCTCCCTGAGCCTCAGAGGTGACACAGAGTCTGGCAGCATGAACAGTGCACCACCACACTTCGTACACAGGGGGGCGCTTCTTGCCATAATGTGGGCTGGACGGCCCAACTTTCTTCCTTGCAGCGTGTCCTGGCCAATGAAACTGTTTGGGGCAGGTGCTGCCCACCGGGAAAAGTCCCGGTTTGCCCTATGGCCAGCCCGCCCCTGATGGTGGCGCCCGTATCCTAAAGTCCTGAACAGAGTTGCAGCCCAGTGAGGGAAAGAATAATAAGTAAGTGACTAAAAATTTTAAATATATTAATTTTATATGCTTGGGAATCTTTTTTAAGAGTTTGGGCTTTTCAATAAATCATGGTGAAGGTCTGGTTTAAAGATAGGCTTAATAAAATAGATACTGTTCCTCTGATTTAAAAAAAAAATCAACATTGTTGCTTTCTTTGTGTGATCAAAATTTTGCTACCACTAAACTAGCTGATTTCATTTCCAGATTATTTCATAATTCAGTAAGTTCTTCCAATTGCAATGTTATTGCTTCAACTTCCTCAGTTCTTGATTACCCAATCCAAATCCATCATTGTCTTCCAGAGAACTCTCTGTGCAGCTAATCCAAACTGATGCAAACAGATTTTATTTGACTGGTACATGACATCTGTTTGCAGTTATCTTTTCAACACATATCAAACTGGGGGGCTCATACTGACCCAGCTTTTCATTTGACGCAATGCAATTGCCACTATTGTGAAATTCTCTAATATTAAAAAAAGTTATTTTTATTGAGAACATGTTTCTTCCTATTGCTCCTGTTTTTATCCCTTTTTGGTAGTGGCCATCATTCACTCCAAAACTGCCCTGCTTCCCTCATGCAGGGAAGGGGGTGGGGTCAGTGAATACAGGCCACCAGCCCCATCCATACCTGTCCTCTATGTGCCCGTCTGCTGTGCTGCCCACTGCTGCACTGGAGGTCAGTGGCTCAATGCTGCCGCGTCTGGCTCAGGCCTTGTAATGGATGGCAGAGCTCTCCCCGGCCGCAATCGCTCGTAGCTCTGTCCAGCCTGTCCTATCTCCAGCACTCAGATCTTTCCCCAGCCGAGGGTAATTTTGTAGGCTCAATGGTGTGTCAGGATGGGGTGTTCTCGGTGGTTAGTCCAGGATTGCTCTAACTCTGTGTCTTTACATCATGGCTGCTAGCTCCCCCCCCCCCCACATCAGAATTTTCTATAGCAACAAGCCATTATTTCAGCACAGGCTGGTTCAGGAGACAGGCCAATTGAGCTGAAAAGATCTGCTCTGTAAAGGTAGAATGGTGCATGCACAAACCTGATTCTTCTTCCTTCCAGTTCCATGTTTGGTTGGAACTCTGGTCTTGGCATTTTTAAGGTGAAATTATGTTCTTTCCACTTTAGACCAGATTATGGCCCAAACAGTGATCACTAGAACCTTTAGTAGGTTAGAAATTGTTCTTTCACCAAGGTCATCAGTATGTTTTGCCAAAATAAAATTTCAAAGAGAGAGCTCACTTGTTTTACCCATGATGGGATGTTTCTTGTGTGGCACATTGGTAATGAAACACATTTTTATATGCCATCAATTAGCCCATCTCTACCCAGTTTCACTGTGTATCATGATTGCTTTCTAATTACTGATATATTTCAGCCAGTGTCAGGTGACTTTTAATTATTATTACACATCATTTATGGACATCTGGGGGTCGCCTAAGGAGAAAACTCACTTCTTTTTTGGTAGAGAAAACTGCCATTCAATTTTATTGTCTACCGGGTGTAAATTTTCGCCTGGCTCTGAATCAGCCCCGAGGTAGTCAATGAAAGTGAGATGCAATTTTCTCTCCTAAAAAAACCACGCTCTCTATCGACCCCAAGATGCTGGTCTTGCTGTTTATTCTGTGGGACTCCATAGCATCTTTTTAGATGTCTAGGAAGCCCCCATATGTCTCCACCCTGGTGACCTGTGCTTGTGCTGCTCCTTGTAGGGATGTGGCAGAGCTCGGCATGGTGTCAAGGATCTGCCCAGCGGGTTGCCCAACAACTATGCCGGCTGCTCATTGGCTGATTCTAGTTGAATTTGGATTGGATGGTGCAGCCTCCTTCACAGAGCAGATCCTGGTGGCCTCTGGAGCTTCGATGGTACAGTGTGGACATGGTCTGGGTATGTATAAGTTTTTTTGTATTTGTATTTATGAGGTTCTGTTTCTTGGGTCCCCTCATCTATGAATACGGACCACTAGCTGTCCAAAACGCTACAATATCTGCTGCCAAGAGGTCCATAGCATTACTTGATTTTAGAGGTTGCTTGCATACCATTTGGAAATCGAAATTTTAAAAGTATAAATAAACAGACATTTTACCTTAAGGAATGCGGACTCCTCACCTTTTTCCTGGATTGATAGAACTTGAGACAGCCCAGGCCGAGCACCCTGCACTTTGGGCAGTCGGGCATTAAAGCGGACCTTCACCATGATTTAATGAAAAGCCCAAACCCTTAAAAACTAATACCCAGCATCTAAAATTGATACATTTTAAGTTTTTAGTCACTTACTAATTATTCTTTCCCCCGCCGGTCTGTTCAGGACTCTAGGATATGGGACTCTTGACTCAGAAGCATATGAGTCTGAGGAGAGGAGAGGGGGCAAAGGTACAGGGGGGCTGGGTTATAGCTGTGCTTTGCACAGACAGAGCAGAGCTGGCATCAGGGAAAGGACAGCAATCCCAGAATGAAGAGCGACACAGTCAGAAGACACTTCCTTTTGCAGGTTGCTGGATGCTCCATGAACCACCATCTTGGATGTTTAAAGGCTCATAACATGCAGTAGATGCATGTAGAATGATGTTTAATGTGAGCAATATGTATATACAGGGTGTGGGAAACATATAAGATAGGCTCTTCTTCAGGGTGAAGCTCCGCTTTAAGCCTCTGTTGCTCCTGATTTTTTGTACAAGCCTTTCTAAATTGAGAAAGACTTTATAGAAAAAAACAGCATATGGATTTGTATTAATACATTATAAATGCAATACAATCTCCCTTACCCTCATGAGCCAGATCTATCAAGAACATTGTATTTTCTTGGTGTCCTGCTCGGGTTGCTTCATTCTTGACAATTCGGTTATCCGCCACAAGGTGGCGCAGTTGACTGCAAGACGAAACTTGTGGCTCCTCCCGGCTCATATAAAGGCACCTGCTTCCCCAGTAATCCCCAGATTTCTCTTGCAGTTTGACTGCGAAGATGGATCTAGTTCTCTCTCCATGGCTATCGCAGATAAGCGGGGCATCCCAAGCCCGTCGGCCGCTGCAGCCCTATTCCCACCTGTTTCAGTGGACCCTTCTGCCTCCCAGCCTCCGGCTTCTGATCAGGTGAAGGTAGGGGAATGCGGAGGGTCAGGCGTTCGGTAGAGCCTTGCTCTGGGCCACATACCCTATCACAAAGGGTAGCCGGCCATAGGCTATGGTGAGCCTATATGGGGGGAGGAACCACTTGGGGAACCCTTATGTCTGTCTCCCACAAGCTTTATTTATGTACTGTTTTGGTGCCTTACTTTTGTCTTCACTTACTCACCTTTCCTCCTCTGCTGCCCCTCTCCTCTCGTCCAGGCTGCGAGGAGGGGAGGGGCCGCGGGCCGGCCGGAGCCGCCTGTCGGGCTCCGGGGGCGGGAGGGGTCGAGCGCCGGGTGCGCGTGCTGGCGCGTCTTCTTCTGGGGCAGGGAAGGGCCTTGCCTCCCCTGCCATCTCTGATTGCGGTCCGGGCGCCATCTTGTTTAGGCGCCCGTAGTCGGCTTCTCCTCTTTTTCTGCCTGTTGCGTGGGGGGGCGGGGCCGCGCGATTACATAATCCGCGTTCCTTGCCCCTCGAGGAGCTCACTGTCGGCGCCATTTTTGTGGCGCATGGTGCTGGGCTGCTGTGTCCTCCTCCGCCGGGTACCTCGCGCTGGGGGCCTCCGGATTGACTGCCCTGACACCCCACCTATGCTGGTCCTGTTTCCCTGTGCTGTCTTTGAGTCAATTGTGCTTTTTGTATTTGCCTGTCTTGTGCATGCGCTGTGGGATGCTAGCTTGCTTCTTTTATATTTTACAGACGGGCCCCTGCTATCCATCAACTGGTTCCTCCCGGTCTCTATTCCCCCCGACCCCCCCCCTTCCTGCCCTGTGGTTTAGGGGTTCAGAGGGACCAAATTGGGGATTGTCCGGTTCTGGGCCTTAGTACCTTGTGACCCAATTTCTGCCGCTGCCAAGGATGGGAGGCTTCCTCAGCGTCGGAAGCCTGTGCAACCATTTCGGGGCTCTTCTTCCTTTCGTACCTTTCGAGGAGGACGAGGTTCTTCCTTCTCAGGTGGCCGCAGGGACTTCTGGGGGCGAGGTAGATCCCGCGGTCGTCCCAGTCCCTCCTGGGGGGTCCAAGTCCAAGCCCACACCCAAGGCCCCTCAGGCATGAGGAGGCGCCCTCACCCATTCGGGTGGGGGGACGGCTTCTGCTATTTGCTCACGTCTGGAGACAGCACGTCTTGGACCGGTGGATTCAGGAGGTGGTGTCCTCGGGGTACAAAATATAGCTGGCAGCTTGGCCGCCCCCAAGATTTCTTCAGTCACGGATTTCCTAGAACCCATTGACGGCGCAGGGCCTACGATTGGCTGTCCAATGACTTCTGTTGTCCAGAGTGATTTGTCCTGTGCCTCTCCAGGAACGGGGTAGAGGGTTCTACTCCAATCTTTTCACGGTGCCCAAGACGGACGGCACTCTAAGACCTATTCTGGACCTGAAGGGTCTCAACAGATTTGTCAGATTAAAGCACTTCCGCACGGAGACCTTACGGTCAGCGGTGAGTTCACTTCGGCCAGGCGACTTCATGACCACGGTGGACATGGATGCCTCAGGGATGCCTACATGCACGTCCCTATTTTCCAGGGACATCAGAAGTTTCTGTGGTTTGCGCTGGAGGATCAGCATTACCAATTTGTGGCACTGCCGTTTGGAATTCCCTCAGCCCCCCGGTGTTCACCAAGGTGCTGGCGGGTGTCATGGCCCTGCTGAGGAGCCAGGGCATTCGTATTCTTCCTTATCTGGATGACTTGCTGATTGCTGCTCAATCTTTTCAGCAGGTCGAGAGCGACACTCGGACGGTGTTGTCCACTCTCGAGGAGTTCGGCTGGGTAATCAATTATCCCAAGTCTTCGATCACTCCGTCATTGGTGAGGACCTTCCTGGGCATGACGTTGGACACCTCTCAAGTCAAGGTGTTCCTCCCCCAGCAGAAGGTGAAGGGTCTTCAGACGCAGGCACGGGCCTTGCTGTCGTGTCCACACCAGTCCGTCTGGGGATGAAGCTGGTGGGTCTCATGGTGTCTTGCTTCGAGGTGGTACCCTTCGCCCAGTTCCACATGAAAAAAGTGTGGCTGGCACCAGTGGAAACAATATTAGCATCAAATGTGGTGCAATGCTCTGTCTATAACCCAATGTAATCAATAACTAAAAGATGGGGGATGCCCCACTAAAAATCCCTCCGGAGTACTAGACAGAGTCTTATGACTGCACAGCACCAAAGATAAATGAATAAGTAAATGTATTAATTCCTTAAATTCCAGAAGTGAATTATTTACATCAAAGACATATTGTTTAAAAAACACATATAAGACAAGCTAAAACCTATTCTGCCAGGAGGGGACGCTAATAAACCTTGCTGCCATATAAAAATGCTATATACAAAAAATTGTGAACATTCAGTGCAGTATATAAAACCTTTTAGGAGTAACTCATCTCTCTAATAAAGTGCCAAGTGCTTATCCCAATAGTACATCAATTAATAATAGAGACTGGGTGCAATAAAGATTATCGATTCTATCATAAAAGCAAAACAAAGCACAAATCTACAGAAAAAACAGTGCAGAAAAAAAGGATATTACTTATCAATCAAAGTGTGAAGGTCAGCAATGTGCGTCCCCCCCCCTTTCCACGAGCCCACGCGTTACGAGACGTGTGTCTCTTTTTCAAGGCAGAGTGCGTGCTTCCACATGAGACCTCTTCAGTTGAATCTCTTGACCGTTTGGGATTGGACTCAGGAGTCCCTGGAGCAGGAGTTCTCTTTGTCCCTTCTGGACAGGCAGTCCCTCTCGTGGTGGTTGGACTCAAGAAATCTTCTAGTGGCCAGGTCCTTTCTGACGCGTTGGGAGATTGTCACCACGGACGCCAGTCTGACCGGCTGGGGAGGTTTTTGCCAATCGCTGAAGTTCCAGGGCCAGTGGGGTCCCCAGGAGGCACATTTGCCTATCAATCTCCTGGATCTGAGAGCGATCCGGTTGGTCCTTTTTCATTTGACTCCCCAGCTACGGGGTAGTGCGGTCCAGGTTCGCTCGGACAGACGGCGGTCGCCTACATCAATCATCAGGGCGGGACTCGGAGCAAGCGAGCCCTCAAGGAGGTGACCCAGATCCTGTCTTGGAGGAGAATGTTCCCTGCATCTCGGCGGTTTACATCCCCGGAGTGGAGAACCAGGAGGCAGACTCCCTGAGCAGAGGGACTTCTTGTCTGGGGGAATGGTCTCTCAGCAACGAGATCTTTCACGCTCTGTGTCGCCACTGGGGTCAGCCGGACTTGGACCTGTTTGCGTCCCGACACAATCACAAGCTTCCAAGGTTCGTTTCTCTGTCAAGAGATCTTCTGGCCTTCGCCACAGATGTGCTGGCAATTCCTTGGACGGAGTTCTGGCTTCTCTATGCCTTTCCTCCTTTTCCTCTCCTGGGTTGAGAGCTGCGCAAGATAGCCCAGGAAGGGGTACCGACCATCCTGGTGGCCCCTCGTTGGCCGAGGCGGTGTTGGTTCGCGGACATAAGGGTTGATTCAGAGAGACAAAAAAACACTAGCTTTTGTGTTGATCTGTTTTTTTTTTTTTAATTTTCCCGCTCTCGTATGAGTGTACGAGTGATTCTAAGCATGCATTGCAAGCCTTCAGTAAAGTCTTCGTCCGTTCGTATGCCAACGAGAATTTTCAAGCTTTCGATTTCCGTTTATGTTACTCATGTTACAATGTAGGCTTTCGTTTTTGCCCTTTTTCCATCGTTTCCTCCCACGAATCCTTTACGTTTCCCGTTAGATTCTGATTTCCTTTTACAATAAATAATCGTCCAGACAAAAATCCTTACGACTTTACGCCTGCACACTACAAACTTAACTCATTAATGTGCTCGCCTACATATTTGGTTCACTAAATTTTGCTACAATGCTTATCTAAATCACTTCGCGGTCTCATTCTTCTTGCATTTCCCACCCCTAAAACTTACCAAAATCACTTTGCAGTCAGTATATTCTTGCATTTCCCACCCCTAAAACTTACCCAAATCACTTCGCGGTCTCATTCTTCTTGCATTTCCCACCCCTAAAACTTACCCAAATCACTTTGCGGTCCTGCGAATCTTCATCTCTAAATATTAATTGCCCCATTCGTTTTGTGGTAACCAACCCTTAATGAATCTATTTAGAAAAGGAAATGACACAGAAACAAGTTTTTGTTTTTTTTTTAATCAGAAATGCCACTTTGTGTTGGGCTTTTTTTTTAAGTATTTGTTAGAAAAATGTAACAATTTTTTTTTTTTAAATTAACATTTATCCATTTTTAAAATGTTTTAAAAATTTTAAAAATTAAAAAACTATATACATAGCAATGGCAGGACCCAGAACATTATTCTTCATCTGTGGTCCCCAACGAGACGCGCAGCTCCTGCATCTTGGTCACCAACGCAAGGAAGAGGGCATATGTCATTATGCTAAGGAATTAATCAAAGGAAGAGGGCATATGTCATTATGCTAAGGAATTAATCAAAGGAAGAGGGCATATGTCATTATGCTAAGGAATTAATCAAAGGAAGAGGGCATATGTCATTATGCTAAGGAATTAATCAAAGGAAGAGGGCATATGTCATTATGCTAAGGAATTAATCAAAGGAAGAGGGCATATGTCATTATGCTAATGCCATTGACTATGGCTTTAGGTATCTTGGTGATCATGAAGCCCCAGCCCCCAAAGAACACCCTCCCCTCCTCCCCGCCCTAGCACAACCTTTCATAAACCACGCTCCACTGGCAAGGCCAGTAAGAGCCAGCGTGGCAGAAGCCCCAGCCCAGCCAGCACTGCCTCTCCAGCTCCACGTGGGCAAAGCTCCCATGGGCTTCGAAGCACTAGTGGCAAGGCCACAAAGAGCCACAGGACCAGAAGCCCCAGCCCAGCCAGCACTGCCTTTCCTGAGCCACGTACCCAAAGCTCCCATGGGCATCGAAGCACAAGTGGCAAGGGCACAAAGAGGCCCAGAAGCCCCAGCCCAGCCAGCACTGCCTCTCCTGAGCCACATGCCAGTACCTCCCATGGACATCGAAGCAATGCCACAAAGAGGCACAGGGCCAGAAGCCCCACACCTCCAAGCACCTCCCCGGCCACATTTGACACCGGCACAGGTGGCAACCACCGATCCATATGCCACATCCACGCCTGGAAGTTCGGTGGCCACCCAGGCAAGGACCCCAGTCCGATTGAAGTCCAGTCCATTCGTTCTCAAGCCACGTGTCGCACATTTCAACACCACAGAGACAGCCCAGAATGTCCCCCGAATTGCCTACATACAGAGATGAGCCAGAACAACAAGCAATAGGCCGAACATTGTGGCGAGGACAGTTGAGTGGCAGGTTTGGTGAGGCCCAAACTCTCGTATTGGCAAGTGGGCTCACACTCCATTATGACGAGCTATATGGCCGAAAATCAAAATCTACAAGCAAAATGAGAAAGACTCAAATCTTGGAGGAGCTCACCAGACAGGTCAATGCAGCGAGGGAGGAGCTTAAAGATGTGGAGCAGATACAGAGCAAAATATCTGACCTGAAGTATGCAGCATGGAAGAAACAGAATAAATGGCGCAATTACAGGTACATATTTGAGTTGTGCATTTTTCTGCTTGTTGTATTGACTACAATGCCCTAAATGTGCAAACCTCTATTTTTCAGCTTACAAACTGGCGGAGGCTTCCCAACAAAATTAGAGTATACACGAGCTGAGGAGATGGTGTTGGCGTTGATACACCCCGTCGCATTAGAGGGCCTCTCTGGCAAACGGGACACGGACATCCCTACCTTTCCTGCAGGTTAGTAATGTTAGTTTGTATGTGAAATGTTTTAAACGTGTGAAATGAGGCTCACAGGCATATATGAACACATGCCCCTAGGGAGTGGCTTTGAGGGGAGGTTTCAGTTTTAGCTGGGTGTTTAATGTCTGCGGAATGGTCATTTTAAATTTTTGCAGGCCATACACGACCTTGGACAGTATTTATGGTCACTATTCAAGTCTTTATCTTAGCAAAGCACTGCCTGTTATGTGAATCTAGTCAATCATATACAACACTTCCTTCTTTGTCTTTATACCACTTGGGTTGTAGCTGTGCTTTGGTCTAAAATACTTTATCTTGTGTCAGGGAAAGGTCTACATAGGAAGAATGCCCACCAGCATACTCTGAAGACAAATGTGGGCCCCTAATGGCCTTTTAGGGATGTGTTAAGCCTCATAACATGCAGTACATGCATATTTGGACTACTTAAGGTGACCAATGTGTATGTACAGGGTGAGGCATACATATAACAGATACTGACATTCATAGTGAAGGACACCTTGTCCCGCTGTTGGAGTTTGTATTCCTGCTTGGCCACGTGTTTTTTAAAGCATATGTAGTAATCCAGATTATCAGTGGATTTTTTGGTGTTTACATGCCTTTTTATTTTAAACACAGCCCAGCATCAAGCCTGAGCAAGTGTGGAAGCCTCATCCAGTTTGACCACGCCGTCTACTTCCGTGCTGCCTAGGAGCCAGGAACAGATATATAGGGTAAGTGGACTTTGATGAAACTGCTGATGCATGTGAATGCACATGACTAATTTGCATAACAAATATATTTAGGGCCCAAACTGAACCTTTTTTTGCACATGTCCCAACAGACCCACACACTGATGGAGGAAATCCAGGAGATGGAGGAGGATGCCAGCTTGATGGGACCTTCAGAACTGACCCCCCTGGAACCTAATCTGCCACTGTTCCAACGTGCTACTGCACCAAATCCTCTGCAGCAGAGTGATGCTGGACGCATGCTGCCAACCCATCGTGGGCAGCAGGCTGAGACTGAGCCTACAGTCCCCAGTGGTAGCTCTGCTGCAGAGGATTTGCCGAGCACATCTGTGACTCTTGCTCGCCCTAGAGGTCCAGCATCTGCAGGCGCTCAAACCCGGGGAATTGGTAGACGTAGTCAGCAACGTCGACCAGTTTCCCAGGGGAGGCGCGTGCCGATCCTGGAGTCAGCGTGGCGCCATGACAGCCGTTTCTTTCGGCAGGTGACTCAAAGAATCACAGAGCAGCTTACTGCACAATTAGAGACATTAAATAATACATTCACCACCATGCTGACTGAATTTAGGACGAGCAACAGCCACATGGCCACCTTAAATAATAATTTCACTGCCATGCTCGAGGAAGTTAGAACAAGCAATAGACACATGTTGGAACAGTGGCAGATTATGAATGCCACACATGCCCAGGTGATGGGACACCTCCAAGGCCCACCACCAGGGTTTTATGGGCAACATCAATTTTAACAGCTATTTGACCTGTATCTGCTCCACATCTTTCCTCTACATCCCCGCTGTATAGACCTGTCTGGTGAGTGCTACCAAGATTGCCTTTTTTATGGCTTTGCTTGTATGATTTTGAATGTCGCCCAAATAGCTCATTAGAGTGCTGAGATACCCCACTAGCCAATGCCTGTGCTAAAGCCTCACTGAAGCTGCCGCTCAAGCTGCCACGCTGCAGGCTTGGGCCTAATGAAATTGTGTCTGGCTCATCCTGTTTGTTGCCAACATTGGGGGACATTCTGGGCTGGGAAACTACTACCTTGAACCATGGCAAAGATTGGACTGGACTTGCATTCGGACTGGGGGTTATTGTTTGGGTGGGCCACTGACTTACAGGCATGGATGTGGCATAGGTATGGCTGCTTTTCACCTGTGCCTGTGGCAAATGTGGCCAAGCAGGAGAGGGTGTGTATGTGTCCCTATGTATTACTGGCCAAAGATTCGCATGCAAATGGTTGCTCCCTGTGTATGTTTATTTTACTGGTTATTGAAACTTGGTGCAGACTCATGGCACCTAGCAATTGACCACATCCAAGAGTTTTAAAGTAACGTACTCCAGGCCGCAAACACAAAACCAAATTAGGCAAAATGGGTGCTTATCAAATTATCCCGAACAGCTTGGCCAGAGGCACTAGTTGTGCCACGGTAGTTCTCACCTGGGTCCTGGCTGGGTGGAGAGGGGGGGCAGATCCACATACCGGGGGACACGCTGCATTATGACAAAGTTGTGGAGGACACAGCAGGCCAGTATGATATCGATGACCTTGTTTGGGTCATACTGGAGTGCCCCCCCGGTATGGTCCAAACACCGGAAGCATGTTTTTTACAGGCGAAAGGCCCTCTCCACAACGGCCCGGGTCTTGTGGTGCACCCGATTGTAGGCGTCCTGGGCCGCATTCTGTGGCCGAAGGACAGGCATCATCAGCCAGGGAAGTGGCGGATAGCCGGAAGAATAATAAAATACTTACATAAATTACACATTCAAAACAAAAATTTATGGACAAGCGGTCGTTCACCCTGACTAAGAGCCTATCTTATATTTTAGCAACACCCTGTACATACAGATTGCTCACCTAAATAAAACAGCCTAACAGCATCTACTGCATGTTCTGAGCCTTTAAACTTCAAAGATGGCGGCTGAGGGCAAATCAGGCAGGCTGCGCTGCTCAGCATTCTGGGATGTCTTACCTTTTCAGGATTCCAGATCTGCTTTGTCTGAGCAAAGCACAGCTCTAACCCGCCCCCTGCACTTTATACCGCTCTCCTCTCCTCAGTAAGTGTCATGCATCTGAGCAAAGATGGCGCAGACCCTATCATAAAGTCAAGAACAGAATTGCAGCCGAGTGTGTAAAAGAATAATAAGTAAGTTACTAGAAACTAGAAATATATTATTTTGAAATGCTGGGAAATCAGTTTTTAAGGGTTTGTGCTTTGCTAAAGATCATGGTTAAGGTCCGGTTTAACATGTCATCAAGGGGTAAAAACAGCCATAGGTTCAGACATGGGTCATCAACTATATTCATAAGCATACATTGAAAAGTGAATGATGTAATTTGCGGAAACTTACCAAGGAGCCATCCACCTGAGAATTCTCCAGACTCAAACCGATGGTATAATCCAGATCTTCGCAAGATGTACGCGTCATGGGATAAGCCTGGAAACCCGGCAAGCACACTAAGGAACCACATGTCCGGGGCCACCACTGCTTGGACATTCAGTGAGTAGCCCATTTTGCGGTTCCTGGGAAAAAAGAAAAAAAAATATTAGCAAGGCAAGGTAAACTACTCAAACACTAACTCCTAACACCCTCCAAAAAACATGTTGGACAATACAAATAACACTAAGTACATAAGTAGTTTTTAAAAAAAAATATATATGTATGTTGGATCAAATAAAGATTAACATTCGAATGACTAATTAAGGTCCACATGAAAATTTTTGGCTAAGGCCGACATCAAAAACATTGCTGAAGCTATACACGGTCAAATCGATCACAGGTACAATTTTCAAGGAGGGATTAAGCTATACACGGTCAAATGGGGCACAGGGACACTTGAGAAGGAGGGAATAAGCTATACACAGTGAAATGGGGCACAGGGACAAGTTACTAGGAGGGATTAAGCTATATACTGTAAGCTGTTTCACAGGGACAATTTACAAGGAGGGATTAAGATATACACTGTAAGCTGTTTCACAGGGACAATTAACAAGGAGGGATTAAGATATACACTGTAAGCTGTTTCACAGGGACAATTTACAAGGAGGGATTAATAGATAGTTACTATACAGTTTGTCTAAACTATATAACAAAATGACCGATTGAACTTACCTATAGATGTACTCGACGGCTGCAGGAGAGACCAATGCAACGTGGGTGCAATCAATTGCACCCATGATGTTGGGTACTGATGAGCGAATCGATCCGGACGAACCCGGATTCGATCCGAATTTCATGAAAAATTCGATTCGGATCGAATCCGAATTTCCCCGTGCTTCGATCGCTCGAAGTTTTCCTTTAACATCCATTCATTTACATTACAGGCATTCTAAGATGGCGGACGGGACATGTCCAGACATCTACCCCGCACCAGTGCAAGCTGGGGCAGTCACATGCAGCCTATCAGCAGCCAGCAAGCCCGGTGACGTCACAGCGCTATTTAAGGCGGCGGACATCTTGCTTTTCCTCATTTCTCTATTGCATTCGTGAGAGACAGGACGCTGCTGTAGTCAGGGAGAGACAGAGAGCCAGGGACAGACAGGGACAGGCAGCGAGAAGCAGGGAAAGTTAGGAAAAATCAGAGGCAGTCACAGGGAGATTTTTTTTTTTTTTCATCCAGCCTGAGTGTTACTGGCTGGCTGACTGGCTTTGTTAGCGTTTTCAGGCTGATTATACACTTACTGTGCATATATACTGAACTGATCTCAAGTCTGCTGTGAGGCATCCCATTCTGTGACTACACCAGCCTCTATTTACTATAACCCTTTGCACTTATTCTAAAAGTAATTTGGCCTGATAAAGACACTTTTGCTGTGCATAGTAGTACTGCTCCCAGGTGCACTCTGGTTGGGGCATCCCATTCTGTGACTACACCAGCCTCTATTTACTATAACCCTTTGCACTTATTCTAAAAGTAATTTGGCCTGATAAAGACACTTTTGCTGTGCATAGTACTGCTCCCAGGTGCACTCTGGTTGGGGCATCCCATTCTGTGACTACACCAGCCTCTATTTACTATAACCCTTTGCACTTATTCTAAAAGTAATTTGGCCTGATAAAGACACTTTTGCTGTGCATAGTACTGCTCCCAGGTGCACTCTGGTTGGGGCATCCCATTCTGTGACTACACCAGCCTCTATTTACTATAGCCCTTTGCACTTATTCTAAAAGTAATTTGGCCTGATAAAGACACTTTTGCTGTGCATAGTACTGCTCCCAGGTGCTCTCTGGTTGGGGCATCCCATTTTGTGACTACACCAACCTCTATTTACTATAACCCTTTGCACTTATTCTAAAAGTAATTTGGCCTGATAAAGACACTTTTGCTGTGCATAGTAGTACTGCTCCCAGGTGCACTCTGGTTGGGGCATCCCATTCTGTGACTACCCCAGCCTCTATTTACTATAACCCTTTGCACTTATTCTAAAAGTAATTTGGCCTGATAAAGACACTTTTGCTGTGCATAGTACTGCTCCCAGGTGCACTCTGGTTGGGGCATCCCATTCTGTGACTACACTAGCCTCTATTTACTATAACCCTTTGCACTTATTCTAAAAGTAATTTGGCCTGATAAAGACACTTTTGCTGTGCATAGTACTGCTCCCAGGTGCACTCTGGTTGGGGCATCCCATTCTGTGACTACACCAGCCTCAATTTACTATAAACCTTTACACTTATTCTAAAAGTAATTTGGCCTGATAAAGACATTTTGCTGTGCATAGTACTGCTCCCAGGTGCTCTCCGGTTGGGGCATCCCATTCTGTGACTACACCAGCCTCTATTTACTATAACCCTTTGCACTTATTCTAAAAGTAATTTGGCCTGATAAAGACACTTTTGCTGTGCATAGTACTGCTCCTAGGTGCTCTCCGGTGGGGCATCCCATTCTGTGACTACACCAGCCTCTATTTACTATAACCCTTTGCACTTATTCTAAAAGTAATTTGGCCTGATAAAGACACTTTTGCTGTGCATAGTACTGCTCCCAGGTGCTCTCCGGTTGGGGCATCCCATTCTGTGACTACACCAGCCTCTATTTACTATAACCCTTTGCACTTATTCTAAAAGTAATTTGGCCTGATAAAGACACTTTTGCTGTGCATAGTACTGCTCCCAGGTGCTCTCCGGTTGGGGCATCCCATTCTGTGACTACACCAGCCTCTATTTACTATAACCCTTTGCACTTATTCTAAAAGTAATTTGTCCTGATAAAGACACTTTTGCTGTGCATAGTACTGCTCCCAGGTGCACTCTGGTTGGGGCATCCCATTCTGTGACTACACCAGCCTCTATTTACTATAACCCTTTGCACTTATTCTAAAAGTAATTTGGCCTGATAAAGACACTTTTGCTGTGCATAGTACTGCTCCCAGGTGCTCTCCGGTTGGGGCATCCCATTCTGTGACTACACCAGCCTCTATTTACTATAACCCTTTGCACTTATTCTAAAAGTAATTTGGCCTGATAAAGACACTTTTGCTGTGCATAGTAGTACTGCTCCCAGGTGCACTCTGGTTGGGGCATCCCATTCTGTGACTACACCAGCCTCTATTTACTATAACCCTTTGCACTTATTCTAAAAGTAATTTGGCCTGATAAAGACACTTTTGCTGTGCATAGTACTGCTCCCAGGTGCACTCTGGTTGGGGCATCCCATTCTGTGACTACACCAGCCTCTATTTACTATAACCCTTTGCACTTATTCTAAAAGTAATTTGGCCTGATAAAGACACTTTTGCTGTGCATAGTACTGCTCCCAGGTGCTCTCTGGTTGGGGCATCCCATTCTGTGACTACACCAGCCTCTATTTACTATAACCCTTTGCACATATTCTAAAAGTAATTTGGCCTGATAAAGACACTTTTGCTGTGCATGGTAGTACTGCTCCCAGGTGCACTCTGGTTGGGGCATCCCATTCTGTGACTACACCAGCCTCTATTTACTATAACCCTTTGCACTTATTCTAAAAGTAATTTGGCCTGATAAAGACACTTTTGCTGTGCATAGTACTGCTCCCAGGTGCACTCTGGTTGGGGCTTCCCATTCTGTGACTACACCAGCCTCTATTTACTATAACCCTTTGCACTTATTCTAAAAGTAATTTGGCCTGATAAAGACACTTTTGCTGTGCATAGTAGTACTGCTCCCAGGTGCACTCTGGTTGGGGCATCCCATTCTGTGACTACACCAGCCTCTATTTACTATAACCCTTTGCACTTATTCTAAAAGTAATTTGGCCTGATAAAGACACTTTTGCTGTGCATAGTAGTACTGCTCCCAGGTGCTCTCCGGTTGGGGCATCCCATTCTGTGACTACACCAGCCTCTATTTACTATAACCCTTTGCACTTATTCTAAAAGTAATTTGGCCTGATAAAGACACTTTTGCTGTGCATAGTACTGCTCCCAGGTGCTCTCCGGTTGGGGCATCCCATTATGTGACTACACCAGCCTCTATTTACTATAACCCTTTGCACTTATTCTAAAATTAATTTGTCCTGATAAAGACACTTTTGCTGTGCATAGTACTACTGCTGCCAGGTGCTCTGCTGTTGGGGCATCCCATTCTGTAACATACCATACCCCTCTTTATTTACACTAACCAGCTCTCTTATTTACACTAAGCAGGCCTGTTGGAGGCTGAGTGTTACTGCTCACTTTTGGTGTGCATTATATTCTGTTTCATATAGACCCACCGCTGCCTGGGGGTTTTAAAATATCACCTACTACCACGCCAGTTAGACTGTGTCGGGCAGACAAGTGCCTGGAAGTGAAAAGAGGAGTGGCAGAGGCCAAGATTCCGCAGGCAGAGGTCGCAGCAGACTGGGGGCCAGTAGCAGCAGGAGTCATGCTGAGAGACCTAATCTGCCAGTATCTGCTAGCGGTCGGGTCTCCACCAGTAACGCATCTGCCGTGGTAGATTGGTTAACGCGCTCATCAACAACATCATCACAACTTACGTCTGAGACCCCCAGTCTAGGGTCGGTAGATTCCTCTGACACAACACTGAGTTGGCATGCCCCGAGAGCAGTCCCTGTCCTCCCATTGCCTCTGTCCTACGCAGTTCCCTCCCCCAGCGACGTATCCTATGCTTTTGGTTCAGTGCCACTCTTTAGTGAGGAGGACGATCAGATAGAGGACAGTCAGCAGCTACTGCCCAGCCAAGAAATGGAGGTGGCTTCTTTAGCTAGGCAGACAATGTGACATAGTGATGTGGACAGTGTCGTGGGTGCTGCGAGCGTTCCAGCTCCTCCGCCAGACACTGTTGACGAATCCACGAACATCAGTGACGTACAGCCCCAACTCGGTGATAATGATGATGACGATGAAGCCGATCGCACTTGGGAGCCGGGTGATGAAGGGTCTTCATCGTCATCATCAGGAGAAGAGGGGCACAGGTTGCCCCGGAGTCAGCAGCTCAGGCAGCAAGGTGTTAGCAGCATGGTTGGCAGCTAGCATGGGGGCACAATTGTAAAGCCTGGAGCCAAACGGGGCCGGGGCCGGGGTAGAGCACCTGCTGCGCGGCAGGCTACCTTATCGGGAGGTAGTGAGGCAGGGGTTCCTGGAGTTGGCGACAATAGCAGCGAATCAGTGAGGCCTGTTGGTGGGAAAAGTAGCTACTCGGCAGTGTGGCAGTGTTTCCTGAAGCATCCGCAGGAGGGTAACATGGCCACATGCAAGATATGTAGGCAGAAGGTGAAGCGTGGCCAGGGCCCAAATGTTGGCACCACGGCCCTGCGTCAACATATGATGCGTCACCATAAAGCGACCTGGGAGAACCGAGGCTCCCAAGGGGTGGTCCAGTCTGCTTCCTCACCAAGTGGCACGCCGCTCCCAATTTCTGCCAGCCAAGGCTCCAGCACCTCAGCCGAAGGCAGCTGTGCGTCATACCCATCCTCTGTCGCTCCTGCTCCTCCTCCTCCAAGTCATGCATCCCATCAGCGAAGCCATGTCCAAGAGACAGCAGTATGTGCCCAAGAGACAGCAGTATGTGCCCACTCATCCTACGGCGCAGAAGCTGAATGTGCTCCTGTCCAAGTTGCTGGTGCTGCAGTCGCTCCCTTTTCAGGTGGTGGACTCTGCACCTTTCAGAGAACTGATGGCTTGTGCCGAGCCGAGGTGGAGAGTCCCAAGCCGTCATTTCTTTGCCAAGAAGGCAGTACCAGTGCTGCACACTTTTGTTGAACAGAAGGTGGGCCAGTCCTTGAGCCTGTCGGTGTGTAGCAAAGTGCATGGCAGCGCCGACGTCTGGAGCTGTAACTACGGTCAAGGACAGTACATGTCGTTTACGGCCCACTGTGTCAATGTGGTCCCTTTGCAGCAGCAACTTGGACAGGTCACGCCGCTTCGGCCTCCGCGTTCCCTGCCCGTTGGGCCTGTGACACTGTGCAACTCGGCCTCCTTATCCTCCGCCATCTCCTCACCCTCCACTGTAGGCTCAAGTCTCAGTGCCCCTCCAGTCTACCATGTGTGCAGGGCACGGTGGTGTCACGCAGTGCTTCAGATGGTTTGTCTTGGCGAATGGAGTCACACAGGGGAGGAACTGCTTAAATTTATTCATCAGGAAATCCAAACATGGCTTACTCCAAGAAAACTTAAAATGGGAATCATGGTTACCGACAATGGGAAGAACATTTTGTCTGCGCTGCGCCAAGGAAGCCTGACCCATGCCCCCTGCATGGCTCACGTCTTCAATCTGGTTGTCAAGCGGTTTCTGAAGTGTTCCCCCCATCTGCAAGGCATCCTAACAACTTCAAGGAAACTTTGCATGCACTTCAGCCACTCATACACCGCCAAACACACCCTTCTTGAGCTACAGCGTCAGAACGGTATCCCCCAACATAGTCTGATTTGCGATGTTTCCACCCGTTGGAATTCCACCCTTCACATGTTGGACCGATTATATGAACAGAGAAAAGCCATCACGGATTTCCTGATGATCCAAGCAGATAGGGGGACTCCCCTGTGTAACTTCAATGTCAACCAGTGGCAGCTCATACGTGACACCTGCCGTTTGCTCAGGCCCTTTGAGGAAGCCACTTTATTTGTCAGTCGGCAGGATTACGGGATGAACGACGTGATTCCACTGCTTCATGTACTACAGCACATGTTGGAAACCATGGCTGGTCAGGGCACTGGAGACATGGCGTTTACATCTTACGGCCACATGAACCCATTTGGAGCTGAACTGGAGGAGGAGGAGGAAGAGGAGGAGGAGTTGCCCAGCGAAACACAGTTTAGGCTTGGCGAAATGGCTGGTTTATCTAGTCAGCAGACAGGAGAGGAGGAGCAGGAGCAGCCAGAGGAGCTAGAGGTTTTTGAGGAAGGCGAGACAGAGGACCCGGGCACACCGTGGCAGTATGCAGTGGAGATGGAGACAGGTAGTCCATCCGAGTCACTTGCGCAAATGGCAGGAAGCATGCTCACGTGCTTGCGTAGTGACCCCAGAATTGTTTCCATCTGTCGGCGGGATGACTTCTGGCTGTCCACCTTATTGGACCCTCGCTTCCGGCACAAAATGGGGGCATTTTTTAAACCCACCGAGAGGGAGGACAAACTGAACTACTACAAAGACATTCTACGTAGGCAGTTGGCCGATGCCTATCTGCGCCATGGTCCATACTCTCGCAGGTCTGACTCGAGGGGACCTCTGCGCTCACCTTCCACCGTCATGGCTGCTGGGGGGGTTGGCAGGAGCAGCAGCAGCCTCAGTCTTCAGTCGCTAATGAGTAGCTTTCTACACCCGCATAGTGAGGCTACTCATGAGCAGCAGGAAGACCTGGAGCAGGACCTGAACCAGCAGGTCATGTCATACTTTGACATGACCATGCCAACACACCTTGAGGATCCGCTGGACTTCTGGGCAGCCAAACTTGATTTGTGGCCGCAACTAGCAGAGTTTGCCCTGGAAAAGCTGTCCTGCCCGGCAAGTAGCGTGCCATCTGAGCGGGTGTTTAGTGCGGCGGGGGCCATAGTTACGGCGAGGAGAACTCGTCTGTCAACTAAAAATGTGGAGAGACTCACCTTTGTCAAAATGAATCAGGGATGGATCAGCCAGGATTTCCACCCACCAATGGCTGATGCATGCGACTAGATTCAGCATGGTGCCACGTTTTACACTTTCCAAATGGTGCAAAACATATTTATGTCTGCTGCCAACTCCAGGGTGTGAATCATCCAATTTTTGGGCTCCTGAAGCCAACTCCAGTGTCTCTTTAAAGTAATGTTTTGGCTCCTGCTGCTGCTACTGCTGCCAACTCCAGGGTGTAATTCATCCAATTTTTGGGCTCCTGAAGCCAACCCCAGTGTCTCTTTAAAGTAATGTTTTGGCTCCTGCTGCTGCTGCCAACTCCAGGGTGTGAATCATCCAATTTTTGGGCTCCTGAAGCCAACTCCAGTGTCTCTTTAAAGTAATGTTTGGGCTCCTGCTGCTGCTGCTGCCAACTCCAGGGTGTGATTCATCCAATTTTTGGGCTCCTGAAGCCAACCCCAGTGTCTCTTTAAAGTTATGTTTTGGCTCCTGCTGCTGCTGCTGCCAACTCCAGGGTGTGATTCATCCAATTTTTGGGCTCCTGAAGCCAACCCCAGTGTCTCTTTAAAGTAATGTTTGGGCTCCTTCTGCTGCTGCCAACTCCAGGGTGTGATTCATCCAATTATTGGGCTCCTGAATCCAACCCCAGTGTCTCTTTAAAGTAATGTTTTGGCTCCTGCTGCTGCCAACTCCAGGGTGTGATTCATCCAATTTTTGGGCTCCTGAAGCCAACCCCAGTGTCTCTTTAAATTAATGTTTGGGCTCCTGCTGCTGCTGCTGCTGCCAACTCCAGGGTGTGATTCATCCAATTTTTGGGCTCCTGAAGCCAACCCCAGTGTCTCTTTAAAGTAATGTTTGGGCTCCTGCTGCTGCTGCCAACTCCAGGGTGTGATTCATCCAATTTTTGGGCTCCTGCTGCCAACCCCAGTGTCTCTTTAAAGTAATGTTTGGGCTCCTGCTGCTGCCAACTCCAGGGTGTGAATCATCCAATTTTTGGGCTCCTGAAGCCAACTCCAGTGTCTCTTTAAAGTAATGTTTGGGCTCCTGCTGCTGCTGCTGCCAACTCCAGGGTGTGATTCATCCAATTTTTGGGCTCCTGAAGCCAACCCCAGTGTCTCTTTAAAGTAATGTTTTGGCTCCTGATGCTGCTGCTGCCAACTCCAGGGTGTGATTCATCCAATTTTTGGGCTCCTGAAGCCAACCCCAGTGTCTCTTTAAAGTAATGTTTGGGCTCCTGCTGCTGCTGCCAACTCCAGGGTGTGATTCATCCAATTTTTGGGCTCCTGAAGCTAACCCCAGTGTCTCTTTAAAGTAATGTTTTGGCTCCTGCTGCTGCTGCTGCCGACTCCAGGGTGTGATTCATCCAATTTTTGGGCTCCTGAAGCCAACCCCAGTGTCTCTTTAAAGTAATGTTTGGGCTCCTGCTGCTGCTGCCAACTCCAGGGTGTGATTCATCCAATTTTTGGGCTCCTGCTGCCAACCCCAGTGTCTCTTTAAAGTAATGTTTGGGCTCCTGCTGCCAACTCCAGGGTGTGATTCATCCAATTTTTGGGCTCCTGAAGCCAACCCCAGTGTCTCTTTAAAGTAATGTTTGGGCTCTTGCTGCTGCTGCTGCCAACTCCAGGGTGTGAATCATCCAATTTTTGGGCTCCTGAAGCCAACTCCAGTGTCTCTTTAAAGTAATGTTTGGGCTCCTGCTGCTGCCAACTCCAGGGTGTGATTCATCCAATTTTTGGGCTCCTGAAGCCAACCCCAGTGTCTCTTTAAAGTAATGTTTTGGCTCCTGCTGCTGCCAACTCCAGAGTGTGTTTCATCCAGTTTTTTGGCTCCTGAAGCCAACTCCAGTGTCTCTTTAAAGTAATGTTTGGGCTCCTGCTGCTACTGCTGCCAACTCCAGGGTGTGATTCGTCCAATTTTTGGGCTCCTGAAGCCAACCCCAGTGTCTCTTTAAAGTAATGTTTTGGCTCCTGCTGCTGCTGCTGCCAACTCCAGGGTGTGATTCATCCAATTTTTGGGCTCCTGAAGCCAACCCCAGTGTCTCTTTAAAGTAATGTTTGGGCTACTGCTGCTGCCAACTCCAGGGTGTGATTCATCCAATTTTTGGGCTCCTGCTGCCAACCCCAGTGTCTCTTTAAAGTGATGTTTGGGCTCCTGCTGCTGCTGCCAACTCCAGGGTGTGATTCATCCAATTTTTGGGCTCCTGAAGCCAACCCCAGTGTCTCTTTAAAGTAATGTTCGGGCTCTTGCTGCTGCTGCTGCCAACTCCAGGGTGTGAATCATCCAATTTTTGGGCTCCTGAAGCCAACCCCAGTGTCTCTTTAAAGTAATGTTTGGACTCCTGCTGCTGCTGCTGCTGCCAACTCCAGGGTGTGATTCATCCAATTTTGGGCTCCTGCTGCCAAATCCAGTGTCTCTTTAAAGTAATATTTGGGCTCCTGCTGCTGCTGCTTGCAACTCCAGGGTGTGATTCATCCAATCTTTGGGCTCCTGCAGCCAACTCCAGTGTCTCTTTCAAGCTATGTTTGGGCTCCTGCTGCTTGAAACTCCAGGGTGTGTCAGTCAATTTTTGGGCTCCTGCTGCTGCCAACTCCAGTGTCTCTTTCAGCCAATGTTTGGGCTCCTGCTGCTGCTTGCAACTCCAGGGTGTGATTCATCCAATTTTTGGTCTCCTGCTGCTGCCAACTCCAGTATCTCTTTAAAGCAATGTTTGGGCTCCTGCCCCTCATAGTGATGCCACTTCAATTCTCTGCAATTGTGCCGCTCTGCGATTCTATTAGCGATGCCTCTGATCTGCATGTGATATTTATTTACAGTATTATTTAACTAACCCAGCACGCATCCTATGCGTGTTACAGCAAGGCAGAATGGTTTACAACCCTATTGAGGCTCTAGGAGGCCGTTTTTAATAGCCGTTTTTAATAGCGATTCGTCGCGAATAAATTCGTGTCGAACCGATTTTTGTCGGAAAATTCGCCGAATCAGTCGAATCGAATTTTTCTAAAGTTCGCTCATCCTCTAATGTTGGGCATGTCGGCGATATTATAAAAAGCCAACTTAAGCGCGTTCCAGGCTACCATGTCATCCGGAAATGAAATATATTTCTCACTAATGGCAGCCATGCCATCCAAAAACTTGGATAGCGCGCGGCTCAGCGTAGGCTGGGACTTCCCCACGGAGAGGGCACCCAGCCTCTGGAACGAGCCGTTTGCCAAAAATTGCAGGCAGCCAATCATCTTGGTCATACCTGAAATTGCTAACCATGGCCGCAGCTCACTATACAACTTATGGAGAGAAGCGCAATTAAGTCTGGTCAGCTCGAACAATTCAACGTCATGCATGCGATCGATATGCATGCGTCGCCGGTGCAATCTGGCCTCAGCCCTGCTGACACATGCAATGCCCTGTAGCTGAAAGCGCTCATATTCCTCCACAAAGCCGCAAAACATGGTCACTGCAAGGTAGCCGAGTGCAAAATGGTCCCGTAAGTGGATCGCAAATGAAACAGTTTTATAGGGTGGTGGTCCCTCGGCAATCAGCTCTCTGAATGAGACACAAGCCCATACCAATAACGTAAGTTATCTGAATGAACGCAAAATATCAGTTTTTGATGGGAAAATGATCTGATTTAGTTTCATTCATCGAAAGCGCATATACGCATTAGTGGGAACGAACGTACGAATGGATAATGGAACAGAAAATCCCCAAAAAATGACAAACACACACAAAAACATACACAGACAGCTACGAAAGTCCAGACGAATGTGTCTTTGAATCGAGCCTATAGTCCAGATGTCAGTGGATCGCTACGTCATGCCCGACGATCCAGGGCTTCTCACTCAGGGTCTGTTACACTACCCCAATTAACGCTGGCTTTGACTTCTTTGCTACTGAAACCTCCATCTTCATGGAGAAAGGGCTGCCTGCCCCGGTAGTGCGTACCATGATTCAGGCTCGGAAGAAATCCTCCTCCATGATTTATTACAGGGTCTGGCACGCTTGCCTGGTGTGAGTCTAGGGGTTTCCCCTGTCGCACTTTTTCTTTTTCTAGGATTTTGGAGTTCCTTCAACATGGTTTGGATTCGGGTCTCCAGCTGAGTACCCGCAAGGGCCAGGTTTCGGCCTTGGCTACTTTCTTCCAAAGATCATTTGCCAATCATAGACTTATCAAGACTTTTTTCCAAGGAGTTACTCATGTACGTCCACCACGTAAGCCTATGCTACCGGTGTGGGATTTCAATTTGGTGCTTTCTGCTCTCCAGGATCCTCCCTTTGAGCCCTTGTGCAAAGCTGCCTTATCCATTTTGGCTCTGAAGGTGGTCTTTTTGGTAGCTATCACTTCGGTGCGTCGCGTCTCGGAGCTGGCGGCGCTTTGTATAAAGCCTCCTTACTTTGAGCAGCATCATGATAAGGTGGTTTTTCGTCTTAAGCCTGACTTTTTACCCAAGGTTGTTTCTGCCTTTTATCTTAATGAGGGTATTGTCTTGCCTTCTTTGTGTCCCGCGCCTTCTAATACTAAGGAGAGGACCCTCCATTCGCTGGATGTGGTCCGAGCTCTTAGGTATTATCTGGTTGCTACGGAATCCTTTAGGAAGTCGGATTCTCTTTTTGTCCTTCCTGACGGGCCTAGGAAGGGCTTGCCTCCAGCCAAATCCACTATCAGCAAGTGGATCAGACAGGTGGTGGAGCAAGCGTATTCTGCCAAGGGGAAGGAACCCCCTTTTTGGATCACAGCTCACTCTACCAGAGCTATTGGTGCCTCTTGGGCTTTTCGGCACTAGGCCGCTGAACAGGTTTGTAAGGCCGCTACTTGGTCTTCAGTTCATACTTTTTCTAAGTTTTACAGGGTTGATGTTAGGGCCTCAGCTGATGCTGTTTTTGGCGGTAAGGTGCTTCAGTAGTGTCATGAGTGTCATGAACTACATGCTGCTGCTCACTGGGGATCCCACCCTTTCTTGGACACTGCTTTTGGATGTCCCAATTGTCAAGAATGAAGCGGCCCGAGCAGAACACCAAGAAAAATACAATTCTGTGATTACTCACCTGTAGAATTGATTTTATTGGTGTCCTGCTCGGGTCGCTTCATCCCACTCTTGTTATGTTATCCTCTTTTTTTTACCTTGTTATGGTGGATTACTGTTTGAGAGAGCTTATTTTGGGGCTGTGTGGATTAACATGGCTTTTGGCCTCCCGGCTTATCTCTGTATTTACTGCTTTTCAACCACTGGGGATTATTGGGGAAGCAGATGCCTTTATATGAACCGGGAGGAGCCACAAGTTTCATCGTGCAGTCAACTGCGCCACCTTGTGGCGGATAACCCAATTGTCAAGAATGAAGCAACCAGAACAGGACACCAATAAAATCAATTCTACAGGTGAGTAAGCACAGAATTGTATTTTGTTGAGTGAGTGGGGCATGGAGAATCATGACATCAGCAAGATTTCCTGATCCCCAGTGAGAAAAAATATTCAGTTAGGTAAGATTTGCTCCATAATGTATTACATTTTTATCACATAGCAAAATTTGGTACTATTTGGAGCCTTAGAACTCTAGCTTCATCCCTTGATAAATATGCTATGCTATGACTGTCATCAATGGAAGAACATGTGAACTCCCATACTTGGCTGCTAGAAATAAACTGCAGTTTCCCATATGCAGCTCTAGTGTCTTTCAGACAAGATGTACAAAACTTGACATATCTGTCAATTGTAAACACTAACTCGGGGCTTGGCGGCTCTGGCAACTTACCAGCCCTCATGCCTTTTGTCCTCAATCCAAGGCATTTCATGGTCCCAAGGGTGCTGGGTGTTTTCCTCTGTCCTGCAGTGGGTCCAGTATGAACCCTGGGCTCCCTCCTGATGGTGTGTGGTTTTCTTTTCAGTCGGTGTTGATAACCAAAACAGCCACACCACTGCCATTTAGGCTCCAGGGGGACAAATGTCCTCTGTCCTTATAGCCTGGTAGCCTGCCAGACACATCCACATCATCTATCTGTGACACTAGGGGGAATCCCAAAGAAGCAACGCCCTAGGTTTAGGGGATCTTGATGGGGTGTGACTGCACCAGGACCTAGAAGGCCAGGAAGGCCCCATCATTGTTGCTCCTCCACCTTTTTTTTATCATATGTGTGCTCACTTGCAATCAGTTAGATAAAGGAAGTGCCATTTATCTCTGCTGTTTCCGTCTTTAGTTGTCTAGCTGCATCCAATTGAGTTAGAAGACAAGGGTTTTAACACCTTATTTTTATAAAAAAAAGGGAAAAGTAGTTTTATCCTACCATAAAATTGTAATTAGCATTCAGCAACCAGGACTTTCCGGACAAACTAGATAGATCCCTGTCCTGCTCATCTCTAGTAATACCCAATGATATGTATGTATAATGGGGAGTTATCATGTAAAATGCCAGTATTTGGATATAAAATTACCACTTAACTAGCACACGTGCTGTAATTGGATTATGGGTCTTTCCATTCGCCAGTAATTAAGATAACTGAAGCTTAAACCACTTACATTAATGATCACAATAGGATGCTTCCGTTAATCTCTGGTTTAGTGTTTCTTTCCAACTCATTAGTAGGAAACATTTATTTAGTATATGTATGGTATGGTAATAGAGGTGAGTGTGTCCTCAAACGTCTAATTTCTTTTAAAGTCCAACAACACCTGTATGGTCCTTTTTCAGGCAAAAAATAAAAAACGTTAATATTCACACTTTTTCCCCTACCGCCCTTTCCTCCTAGTTGAATAAAATTTACCAGGTCTCAAGATTGCATTGCATCGTTGTCTGTGTTCCATCAGTCACAGTGACTGACAGGCTCATTCCATTTACTGCAATGGAGGGGGCGTGCTGAGACCTGATATCCCCCCCCCCCTCCATTGGAAGGAATAGAGTGGGCATGCTGGAGTTACTTTGACTGACGTGGGGGCCGCTGTATGACACGGTGTTTGCAGCTGAATGGTAGAATGGGCCTGCATGCCCCAGAATTCGATCTCAGAACCCAGTAACTTTTATTCAACCAGATTTGGCCAGAAATGCTGCAGGGGAGAACAGGTGAGTATAATTGGCTTGATGCAGAGCCTCCCCGTTCAGCTATCCTGTGCGTTTTCGTTGGTTTTGGGCTTTGATCGGGTCAGGAAAGGGTGCTATGTTGATTTTAGTGTGCGTTTATGCTCTCAGGTGTGCGCTCAGCCGCCTTTCCGATTGTCGGCTCGCACGAGGCTGTTTCCCGGCAAAACGAACGCCTCGTTCATTGTTCCGTTTTTTTCAGTGATGCAGAGCCTTGTTTTCCGATTGAAATCAGCCTAATGAAACGGGGCCGCCGAGCCTTCACTTACGGCAAGTCAGAGCAGCCGTATTTGCACTCGGGCAATAATATGCAGTCCTCTGTTGGAGCACATCAGCGGCGCCAGCTTCGCGGTCTTGTCCTGCTGAGTATGGCAGAAACCAGGCTGCACCTATTTGAGCTCACCCGCCTTACTGGGTATGTGTATGAAACTTGTATTGGTTGTCCACCCTGTCTGACTGTTTTTTCCCTTAACCCACTATTTGGTAATTTTTTGGTTAGTATATTTTTAGCCTAATTTTTTAACTTTAAATTAAATGGGTTAAGTGATAGAACCCTATTGCGTCATGTTCTTGCCCTCTTATGTAAGTAGTATTCCCCAGACTTTTTTAATGAGTGTACAGGTTGGATGTGCATGTATGCTCATTACAAATGTCCTTTCCTCCAACCCTACCCCGCTCACCTATTTGTCCCTCTTTTCTATTGTTGCAATGCACACCTTTTTTAATTTTTATTTTGTTTGTTTTTTTTTTTTTGTTTTTGGGCAGGAGACTCTGGCTATCCTTTGCTCCCCTGGCTGCTGACCCCAATCCTGCACCCATCTTCACAGGCAGAGGAGCCCTACAATACTGCCCCCAGGAGGACTCGCTCTGTGGTGGAGCGAGCCTTTGGTCTCTTGAAGATGAGGTTCCGTTGTCTTGATCAGACTGGTGGGGCACTACAATATACGCCTGCAAAGGTCATTAAACTAATCATGGCTTGTTCCGCTTTAAGAGAGGGAGTCTGCCATTTCTGAGTAAAGTCTCATTAAAAAGGGTTTCACACAGTGGGGCATCCTGATCTGGGATTTCCAGGGGGAAGACCAGTGGCCGCTCTGGGTTTTGTTCTGCTTTATGTGAGGGAACCTGTGTTACTTTAATAATAATGTAAAGGAGGTGGGTTATTCCATCCTAACCTGATTTGGTCATGATGTTTTAAAGCAGGCCAAAACCCATGTAACCCAGCCCTTTGGAGTGTGAAGAAATCCAGGGCTGGGTTACAGGCATCATGTCTCTGGGGCATTCCAATTTGGGATGTCCTGCACGTCACTGCGGGGGAACGTCAGAGCTATACCAGGAGCTATGCCATCTTTACACAGGAGCAGGACGACATCATTATGGATGTGAGTATGCGAGCGTGCGTTTATGTGCGCGCACACATTCCTTATATTAAAAAAAAAACAAAGCGCAAGAATAGTCTGAAACAACTTAGTTTGTCACGTTAAATACAAGCCCACCTTAGTTTAACCAATGTACGCAGCTACAAACTAGGCTACATGCAGATAGAAGAACTAGGGCAATGTGAGGCAGCAAAAGGTTAATAAAGTGACTTTAGTTAGGCCAGGAAATTTGTTAATGTATTTTGTGGATTAATGGTGGGTCCTTGTATCTTTTTTTTACAGATGATGCTGCGGAATCGTTTTTTTAGAGTTTGGGCTTTTCATTAAATCACGCTGAAGGTCCGGTTTAAAAAGGGCCCCAATAAAACAATGCCCAACCAAACCATAAAAACAGTGCTAAACTAAGGTTGTTTTTCATTCACAGATCAAAGAAAAACACAGCCACAAGACCCTGAGGCCTAATTTTTAACATGTTTAATTTGTTTTTTACTTTTGTTTTATCCAAAAAAAATCACAAAACCACAAAACCGAAAAAAAAAGTTGGATTAAAAAAAACATAAACAGATTTGGTGAGTTGTCTTTCCTGCAAATGTACAATCACACAACATCATCACATATTTACATGACACAAAAGGTTTAGATATGGGACAAAAAATCATAAAAACTCACAACCAATTACGATAAACATTAAAGGCAAGGAAGAAGGAACACCAAAGAGATTAAGGTATGCATTAATGGCAAGAAAGAAGGAACACCCAAAAATAAATTTGACAATATATATATGTGTCAAATTGGCAGTTGGTGCCATATGCATATTCCAATGGAGGTTTAGGGATGTGCGCTTGCGTGTAGCAAGATTGGCAACTGAAGAGCCATGGAGATGTAAGTATACTTGGAAAAATCACCAAAATGGAAGGTCAAATACGACGGAAACCAAGCAGGTACGTTCAAAAACCAAGGAAAAAGCAGGGAAAAACGGGCCGCCCGTGTGAACGGGAACGGAAGCCCCGATCAAATTGAAGGCACCCGAGAGAGCAAAAAAAACTTCACGAGTAAAGACAAATTGACGGATCAGTTAGGGAGCCATTCCGACGGAGGCTCTGCATCACATTTGAGCCACGATTCAAACGGGAGACCCGGACAATCGGAAGGTTTTAAGCTCAGACCGGGGGAGGCTCTGCATCAGGCCCAATGTTTTTTTGCCTAGACAGGGAGATAAAACCATTGTCTATAAGCAAAAAGAAAACCCAGGTCAGCTTCCCAGGGTTGCCAAGGAGCCAGAAAGGATCACAGATGGTCTTAAATACACATGTAATTCAAGATGTTTCAGTTACAACATGGTCCCTATGAAATATAGCATTTTCTAAATTGCCTAAAATGGTAGATCTGTAAAATAGCATGCCCCCTGCCAGGTGATAATTTTTGGGTCTAGAACTGCTTAGACATACCTGTATGTGACATGTATTCACCTTACCTGTAAGTGGTCACACCAGAAAAGATTCCTGGTGGGAGCACATTGGCCAGGGCGATTGTGGATGGGACTGCCTCTCCCAATGGGGGCGGCTCTTCTCCCTGTGAGCCATCCTCTCCAGCGCCGGCCACGTGCTGATGTGGTTTGTGTAACTGGCCCGGGCTGGAGCTGTGCTGACGTGGCTGGGCACCTTTCACCTTGGCTTCTGGCCAGGGAATGCGTAATAAGCCGCGGGGAGTGGCATTTTATATAGAGAGGCCTCTCTGGTTTCTCCCCCACGTGACTACAAATGTCACGAGGAGGGGAGGGGGATGGAGGGGAATTTACAGGAAAACCCTCCTCCATCCCTCTCCCCTCTTGTGACGTGTAAGTCACATAGGAGAGATCCCGGGAGCACTGCCAGCATCTGGAACAAAGGGGAAACACAGGGGTCAGCCAGCACAACCTCTGAGCACTGGGTTACCAGCCCCTATGCCTGGTGCATACTATAGCAAAGAAAAACAAAACAATTGCCATCTGTAATTTTCATTGATAAAAATCATGCTGGCTTATATGGGTTTTATCAAGGGCATTTTTTAAAGCGCGATGACAGTGATTCAAGAAATCTTGTATGGAAGTAAAAATTCTCCCACAGTTACTTATATACTTCTCGCACATTTGGGATTGACTGACATGTGCCCTTGAACCAAGAACACGTAAATTCCCGCGAGCGAGATATAATTGGCCTGAGAAACTAGATATTCTCACCCGGCAATGAAGGTTTTTTTATTTCGTAAGATATGATAATGTTAAAATGTACTTGGTTCTTCTTTCAAGTGTTACCTAGTCAGATACCTCAAATATCAGAAGTCCCTTGCTTAAAATTATTGCTAGTATTATTTTTTTTATTTGCTGCATTGTAAAATTTGGTATTCCTGAATCACTGCAATTTATTACCAATAATTAGCTCAACTGTATTAGAATATGTAATTCAGTTCTATTGTAGAATGTCAGTGATAAAAGTTCATGCTGAAAAATAATGTCGCAATTTAATATGTATTAACAATGACAAATATATAATTAGCAATGACATTCAGAAAATAGTATGAAAATTTAGATGTACGAAACCTTAACTTTGTCACTAATGTAAACCTGACTGTAAATACAAGGGGCTCTAGCAGGAAACTATTTCACTGCATGGGGGTCTAAATTTTAAGCAATTTTTTTAAAGGCAATGATTTATGGAGACCGTGTTGTAGCTGTAAAAGCTTGGATTACTGTAAAATGAATGGCAGTCTAGTAACTAGCAATATGATATATTGTAGCTCTTGTGAAATCGAATAAACATTTTTTAGCTATTGGATGCTGGTCCGGTGCATAATAGGCACAGGAGGGAGCATCATGTGCATTAACCCCTTGGCAAGCAGGGATTTTTTTTACCTTTCTTGCCCGTGGTCACGTGGTTGTACTCTGCTGGCCTCCGGAAATACAAGACAATTATTAACCTTACCAGGAGTGGTCAACCAGCAAAGATCATGCCAAGAGCGGGTTGTATAATAGCCTGCAAGGCACAAAGGATTGCAAGGGGAAAGCCCTCTAAAGAGAATATTGCTGCCAATGTGAAGTTCATCTGTACAAACAAGAAGCCTACTAGGACAATGTTTTGTGGACATGTTTTAAATGATTGACCTGTAATAAATATGTCTAAAATCTATATCTAATGATCAAATGAACAATTGTGTTGTATATGGGTTTACTAAGATAATATGGCTGCTCCAAATAACTATTCCATGTGGTTAAAATGGTCCTTCACTCTGAATAAGAGTCTTATATGCTTCCCACACCCTGTACATACGGATTGTGCACATTAAAATCATCCTACCTGCATCTAATGCATGTTATGAGCCTTTAAACATTCAAGATGGCGGCTCATGGAACATCAGGCAGCCTGCAAACAGGAAGTGCCTTCTGACTGTGTTGCTCTGCATTCTGGGACTGCTGACCTTTTCCTGACCCCAGCTCTGCTCTGTTTGAGCAAAGCACAGCTATAACTGCTCCCCTGTACTTTATCCCACTCTCCTCTCCTCAGTAAAGGTGATGCTTCTGAGTCAAGATGGCGGCACCCGTATCCTAAAGTCCTGAACAGAGTTGCAGCCCAGTGGGGGAAAGAATAATAAGTACCGTATATACTCGAGTATAAGCCGAGTTTTTCAGCCCACTTTTTGGGCTGAAAAAAGCCACCTCGGCTTATACTCGAGTCAGTGAAATTTTTTCAGTGTGCAGCTGTCAGCTAAGGCGCTCACAAGACGGAACAAAAAACTCCTCTCTTGTTTCTCCCACTGCGGAGGCCAGCCCAGAGCACAGGAGAAGCCAGCACTTCCCCTTCCAGGCATGCTGGCCGGCCAGCGCGGGGAGAGGATGACGTGAGTAATTAAACGGAGAGAAAGTGTGATTGATGGCTGGAGCAGAGGTCGGTGAGGGGGAAAAGTGGGGAGGGGAGAGAGCGTCTGTGTGTGTGTGAGTGTGAGGGCTGCAGCCATAGAGGAGAGGAAGGGGGGAGGGAGAGAGAGAGAGAGAGATGTGTGTGTGTCTCACCCACGAGGACAAGTTAGCAGCCTGCAGACACCATGTTGATTGAAGGAGAGAAGAACTCAACAACAGAAAAGATTCTTCAACTTGTCAGTGAAGTGGCTCCAGGTGAGTCCATGCTGTTGCTGTACTGTGTTCCAATACACCTCAAACTAAATGCTAATACTAATTAATGGTGCAATGTTTTTCTCTTAACCCACCCTGCCCTGCCCATCTACCCACCTGCTCACTCACCCACCTACTAATCCAACTGCCTAATCCACCCACCTATCTATATACCTGCCACTCACCTACCTACCTACCCAGACCCTAGACCAGCAGCAGACTGGAGTGGTGTGCAGGCGAAATCTGCGGATTCTGAAGTGGAGGTGGCAGCCACCCACCCACCTACCTACCTGCCTGCCTGACCACCTGCCCACTCGCAAATCTAAATACCCACCAACCAACCCTCCTGTCAACCCGCCCCCTATACCCTAATAGAGTGTAAGCTCTTCTCCTCCTGTATCCTCCCTTATACCCTAATAGATTGTAAGCTTTTCTCCCTCTGTATCCTCCCTTATACCCTAATAGAGTGTAAGCTCTTCTCCTCCTGTATCCTCCCTTATACCCTAATAGATTGTAAGCTTTTCTCATCCTGTATCCTCCCTTATACCCTAATAGATTGTAAGCTCTTCTCCTCCTGTATCCTCCCTTATGCCCTAATAGAGTGTAAGCTCTTCTCCTCCTGTATCCTCCCTTATACCCTAATAGAGTGTAAGCTTTTCTCCTCCTGTATCCTCCCTTATACCCTAATAGATTGTAAGCTTATCTCCCTCTGTATCCTCCCTTATACCCTAACAGATTGTAAGCTCTTCTCCTCCTGTATCCTCCCTTATACCCTAATAGAGTGTAAGCTCTTCTCCTCCTGTATCCTCCCTTATACCCTAATAGATTGTAAGCTTTTCTCATCCTGTATCCTCCCTTATACCCTAATTGATTGTAAGCTCTTCTCCCCCTGTATCCTCCCTTATGCCCTAATAGAGTGTAAGCTCTTCTCCTGTATCCTCCCTTATACCCTAATAGAGTGTAAGCTTTTCTCCTCCTGTATCCTCCCTTATACCCTAATAGATTGTAAGCTTATCTCCATCTGTATCCTCCCTTATACCCTAACAGATTGTAAGCTCTTCTCCTCCTGTATCCTCCCTTATACCCTAATAGAGTGTAAGCTCTTCTCCTCCTGTATCCTCCCTTATACCCTAATAGAGTGTAAGCTCTTCTCCTCCTGTATCCTCCCTTATACCCTAATAGAGTGTAAGCTCTTCTCCTCCTGTATCCTCCCTTATACCCTAATAGATTGTAAGCTTTTCTCCCTCTGTATCCTCCCTTATACCCTTATAGATTGTAAGCTCTTCTCCTCCTGTATCCTCCCTTATACCCTTTTATTTAAGGAGGAATTTAATCCCAGTTACCAGGAATGCAGCAGGAGCCTCTTAGATCACATAGTATGGCCTATATGTGACCTCTTATACACTCTCAACCCCCCAGAACCTGCATTTCCCACCCTAGGCTTATACTCGAGTCAATAACTTTTCCAGTTTTTTGTGGTAAAATTAGGTGCCTCGGCTTATATTCGGGTCGACCTATACTCGAGTATATACGGTAAATGACTAAAAACTTAAAATATATTAATTCTAGATGCTGGGGAATCATTTTTTAAGGGTTTGGGCTTTTCAATAAATCATGCTGAAGGTCTGGTTTAATAGAGTCAGCTTTGTTCTTATTTGTTGTTGTCTAGTGGGCCACATAACAACAGGAAATCTCCCATTAGATAATATGGGTGGTCTGTAATTGGTTAAGCGGTATATGTATAAAATACAGTGAATTGTGTATGTTCTGACCTTTGTGACTAGACTGTAAACCTCTACCACAGGAAAAAGAGCTACCATTGTAAGATATGTCTACTTGCATTCCTTACTTCATATACTGCTTAAAGTGGACCGTCACCCATGGGTGATCGGCCCGGGAATCTATAAGATTCCCGGGCCGATCACCCCCCCCAAAACCCCAAAAGAACTCACCTGATCGGCGGCGGCAGTGGCCGCCGCCGCCTCCCGCGCACTCCTCTAGCCGTGCGCGCGCCCGCGCCGGCCGTTTGTGAATGGCCGGCGCGGGCGCGCGCACTGTCAGAGGGGCGCGCGGGAGGCGGCGGCGGACGCGCTGCCTTGTCCGCCGCTTGTCCGTGGGAGCGTGGTGAGGTGAGTTTGGGGGTTTCTGGGGGGTTTTACACAGCGGGGCACCCCTAATCGGGGTGCCCCCCTGAAGTGGACCAAAACCCAGGATAGTCAAAATCCTGGGTGTTGGTCCACTTTAAACCTGCACATACTATTGAGATGGATGTTTAGTAATTTATTGTACTGTTTTTGAACTATAAATCCTTTTCTGTGGTTCAAATCCTGGACGAACACCCGATGTTTTGATTTCTGCAGATTTCTGCAAAATAATGTGCTAAAATATTTGTCTAGTTTAAAAGTTTAGATTACAGTAAATTCAAGGCCGGTGCACTAATAAAAATTAATACCTTTACTAGAAATACAATGTTTCAGGCTCTGCAAAAAAAGACCTCATGAAAACAAGCAACACTTTCCTGGTTAAAGGTGGTCTTGAGAAAATCTGTTTCAGTCCTCATGCCATGGGCTGCAAAATGTCCACCAGGTCCCAAAAAGTCAGTTGGTTCAGATCAACATCCAGAGAAATGTCTGCAAAAAAAAGGAGTCAAGTATGTACCCTTCAGGGCCAGAGAGCACCGATAAATGGTTTGGGTATTGCTGGTTTCACAATTTCCTTAGAAGTGTGCAGTGCAACTGGATAGGATTCTTCATGTTAGCTGTGGAAGCAGATGAATTAGTAATAGAAAGTCATGAATTCCTATGATTCCACACCTGCTCTCATTCTGTCTGTTATAAATTGCTATGCAGGGAATGGTCATGGTAAAGAGCCTCGATACAGCTTGACCTAGTTTTCCAATTCATTAAATTGCTTATTCTATTAGCAAGAAAATTCGCCTTACCGTTTTAAACCTAGATATTTGGGTTAATGAATGGGCTTGTTTTCACATGTAATCAGATCAGTGGTATTCCTAATTGTGGCATCCTTAGCGGCTGTGCAGCTTTATCTCCCATGCAGTAATGTCATCTGTCTCTTCATCATCAAATATTCAGTGGATATGCTCATGAATCTATAGGTGAATAATAGATAGAAGGAAATGTTTAACAAGGCGGTAAAACTATTTTTGCATAAGGATCCAGTTTAGGAGTAATTTAGGTTATTAATTATTTTGGCATTCATTTTCACAATTTAAAGTTAAAAGACCAGCAAGAGGCCACCATCAGAGCAGTACAGGAATAACTAATGGATGGAGCAGCGGCTATTTATAATACCGTTCTTCACCCTAGAGCAGAGGAACCTAACTATTCTACATGGAAATGGATCCGGTGGGGTACACAGAAAATGGTTATCTCAAGAAATGTAAGCATGTCCCTGTTTGCTGTGGATAGGCGAATCCTCCTGCTGGTGATGATGACACGGTCCTGTGGTGCTGAATACATGTTCTGATAGGACATTTGTCAGATGGCAGGAGACATCCACCAGATAGACATCCACCATGTAGTACTAGTACTATCCAATGGTGGAGGATGTAGCAGACAATTAAATAAGGTGTTCCACATTGCTCACCCTCCCCTGTGAGGTACTGTACTGGCCCCTGCTGCATTGGCGGCTTGCTCCTCCTCCTCGGCCTCTTGCTGCCACTGAGCCCTCAAATGCAGCTGGGAACTCTGCCAATAGTGCATCCACCAGATCCAGTGGGGTTCCAGCACAGGTAAGTAGCTTTATATAGCTTAGCTTTTATAATACCCAGTAAGCAGAATGCGAGGGGTGCCAACAAGTGAGTAGTATTTTCTAATGGGAGCAACTAGTGAAACCGTTGATAAACAACAGAGATAGCTATCTATCCCCCAAATACAATTTATTATATACACTGATTAATGCAATCTTTTAATTTACGTCCACATGAACCAAAGAGGCTGCTGTATTTGTGAAAATTAATTTTTTTTTTATTGTATCATCCATTAAAAGTCCTTTGTCCCTATTTCATTTATTGCAATAAATTCATCCACTGAATGATTGCATATCGTTGTTATATCATTAATCTTGATCACCATAAAGTATACATATATATATATATATATATATATATATATATATAATACAAAATGCATTTAGAAAACAGCTTACTTAGCATTTAATATATATTTACATTTACACATCTAAATATTCATTCATTTACAGATTAGGTCATCTTTAAGCAGTTCATGGTTTCATAAGGTATATGGTTAAAAAGCTTTTCTGCATCCAAATGGTGCCTTCAAAGCCTTTCTATATTGAGAAAGTCACATGGGAATTGCACATGGGTTATTGAGTCTCCTACCTTATAAAAGTAGTGTGCCTCCAATTGGCACCATAAGGCTCAGGTGCCTCAAATGCTTGTTAGTGGGGTCCAGTGGCCTGCGTGCTCTCCAAAAACCCGGTGGGATGAAGGGGAGATATCCGCAGAAACCAGCAGCGTTGCGCCACCAAGCATGCTGTATAATGGTAACCCTTTACTGTATATGTGATCATAAACAAACTTGATAAAGTATGATTACATATTTTCCATCTAAATATGCAATGTTGTATTGTTATTTCAATGATCATTGCCATCAATGTATTTTGTTCCCTACTGACAATATTGTCTGTAACATCAAAGCTTGGTTAAAATGTTGTATTGTTATTTCAGTGATCAATGCCATCAATGTATCTTAAAGAGTAAATTCTAATTTTGTTCCCTACCGACAATATTGTCTGTCACATCAAAGCTTGGTTAAATGATTAAAAAAAACAATATTTTCTTTCTACAGTTCAAACTAGAAAGGTCAGAAACCTAATGGATTAATTTAATCTTGGAGGATAATATGCTTTATATTTACATATCCATCACATTTCACTTTGTAGGGTGAATTTTTCCAAATTGTCTGCTCTGGCATTGGGATGTATCCTATCTAAACCAAAGAAATTTACACTGTCTACCTTTCCCCTATGGTATAGCGTGAAATATCTTCCATTAGGGGTTCCCATATATTTGTTGTTAGATGTTCTAAAATCCTAGTTCTAAACTTCCTGTTAGTTTTCCCTATGTAATTTCAGTAACAACCGCATGTCAAGAGATAAATCACATCTACAAGTATTTGGTCATAAGTTAATCAATGTTTAAAGACAAGGATCCACATAAACCTCAAGAATGAAAAAATTGCACCGATTTTTCTAAGAATTATTATAAACATCTGGATCTATCGATGGATATGTGGGAGGACGATGAGAACATAGGGAGTATACAGTCAAATGACTCAAGTGATTACTTGGAGGTAGATACCATCAAATTAAAAGGTGAGTCAACCTTTTTTCCTCCCCTCAAATAATCCAAGTGTGGCTATGTTTATTAATTAAGTCTTCAGCTAAAATTAATTGATAGATCACCTGGCAATATCACTCCTGCACAGAGAAAAGCATTAAAAGCCTTAAGCCTTAAGATGCCGTCATTAAGGCAGCAGACAAGGGGGGAAATATTGTGGTCATGGATAAGGTGGGATACATTGAGATGTGCTTGTGAGTCCTGAACAACAAGGAGTGGTATAACAGGGTCTCCACGTCAAGACTGGCCAGGATGAATACCAAGCCTTAAAAGATCAAGCATTCGAGGATAAAATAATTGACAAATAAATATACAAATTTTTAAATATTAAACATACAGTTACACAAACTTTTTATTGTCTTTCGAAGGTGCACAAATCTATGACAAATCCTCTGGGCTAACCTTTAGTGTCTAGCTTAGGCTCCCTCACAGAGCAAGCAATACAACCATTTGTACAGCAATTATCCTTGTATGTTAAGGATACATCACATATTCTATGCATTCTGGAGGGCTTGGTGCTACCTCCCAGACTCTTTACTGGTCACTCTTGACATGGAGGCCCTGTACTCCATTATCCACCAACAACTAGGACTGAAAGCAGTTTGCTCTTTTGGATGAGCTGACTTTAAAGCACCATGACCACAATGTTTTCCTCCTTAAACTGCTACACTTCATCCTCACCCACAACCTCTTCCTCTTTGATGGTCAACTATACCACCAGGTACAGGGGACGGCAATGGGGACAACTTGTGCCCCATCTTTTGCGAACCTGGGTTGGTGGGAGAGATGGTTGACGATGAAGTGTGGCCGTATTTGTGCCACATTCTTTAGTTGCACAGATGTATTGACATCATCCTGTTCCAGATGGGCTCAGTTTCTGAATTTTAGATTCAAATCTAAAATTGAAATTCAGATTTAGTGACTCCTAGTTATGATTTCTAGATATCAAAATTCATGTAGATACAGAAGGAAATATATCTACTGATTTTTTTCTGCAAGGCAACGGCGGCTAACGGATAGGTTGGCAGCTGATGGAATACAGAGAAGAATAACAGAAAGAGGATATAGCAAAAATGCCTTTAAAAGGGCATTTCAGTTTGTCATAAACAAGGATAGACATGAACTTATATTTGCAAATAAACGGGAACAAAGATCAAGGCCACCTTTCAGTACACCACTAATTTTGACGTATTCAGCTACACATAACGCTATTAGAAATGTTGTAAATAATCATTGGCATATTCTTACCAGTTATAGGATCTTAAAGGATTCATAGGTTCATAGTCATTTTTCTAGAAGGAAGAGGAAACAGGAACCTTCCATTGTGGTGGGTTGCACCACATGTCAATTCCCCAGCAGAGATAGAAAAAATCCCTGTTGGTCTTACTGGTAACAGTATTTCTACAAGTCCTTCAGGACAACCACTTGAGAGATGGCTCCTCCTCCTGGAGAGGAAACACAAACTAGGACAGAGTTTAAAAGCTCCACCCCTTCCTCCCAGTCACCAATATCTTAGCAAGTAAAAAAGTGGGAAACAAAGCACCAAATTGAATTGGGAAGGGTAGCTAGGGCTGTCCTGAAGGAAATACTGTTACCTGTAAAACCAACTGTGATTTTCCCCTCTTGTCCTTCAGGATGGCCACTTCAGAGATTAAACAAGTAATTTTAATCTTTTAAGGGTGGGATACCAAATTAAGAACTCTCCTGCTAAAGGATTGTTGAGAATCAGGCAAAAGTTCAAGCCTATAATGTTTAAGAAAAATATGAGGGGAAGACCAAGTAGCTGCCTTGCATATCTTTTCCTCAGAAGCACCAGATATTTCCACCCAGGAAGTGGGAAATGAACGGAGGTGGAGTGTCCATACAAGTGTAGGCTAAAGATATGGCTTGCCTAATCCATCTAGCTATGGAAGCTTTAAAGGTACCAGACCACTATTTTTTCCGCTGAATGATACAAACAGGCGGTCCGACCTCCTCCAAGCATGTGTGTGTAAATCACCAAGGACCTTCTGACATCCAAAGAATAAGAAGTATCCTCCTAAATTTCCAGGTTGCCCCAAAAAGATGGTAGAATAATATCCTGGGATCAGTGAAAAGTGGAGAAAATTTTAAGCAAGTAAAGGGGATCGTGTGTAAGGATGGCTTTGTCAGGTAATACTGTACAGAAAGACTCTCTAAAGGATAGTGCTTGTAGATCACTGATTCTGCATGCCAAAGTAATGGCAAGCAGAAAACTCATCTTTAAGGATAGAATTTTGTCTGATCCCTCGGCACAAGGCTCAAAGGGTGGCTTGGATAACCTTTTTAGGACAAGGGTGAGATCCCAGGTAGGACATTAGGAGACTGGCCACCTTCGGGCAATGACGACAAAAAATGATTAAATTATTCTTCCTAAAGGTGTTATCAAGGAAGTTCAAGATTGCAGAGGTCTGAGTTTTTAGAGTACTTACAGACAGTCCTAGTTCAAATCCTTCCTGCAGGAAATCTAGGACTGAAGACATTTTTATTCAAACTGTTTACTGCACAGAAAGAACAAAACTTCTTCCAAATTTTCAGGTAGATTCTTCTTGTAGATACCTTTCAGCTACCTATAAGGGTTTCTATTTCCCTTGCGGAAAGCCCCTTCTTTTTCGATAATGTCCTCTCTGGATTCAAGTGGTAACTGCCACGGCTTGTCCCTGGACATGTTCTTTAGCGCTGTAAACCAACTTTTCTTAGCCAGGCTGGTGTGATTAGGATTACTGACGCTCTTTCTTCTGTGATCTTTCTTATCACCTTAGGAAGAAGTCGAAGTGGAGGAATGGCATAGGCTAGGGAGAAAAGTCTGTGCTAGCACATCCACCCCTAGGGCCCTGTCCCTCCGACACAAGAAAAGAAAGCTTTGCCCTTTGTGTTTTGTGCTGTGGCAAGTAGATCCATTTGAAAAAAAACCCATTTTAGGGTTATCTGCTGAAAAAAATCCTGATTTAGAGTCCACTCGAATTGAGGGATTTCTGAGAGATTTCTGTTCTGCTCAGGAAGCCTGCGGCGGAGTTATGCGATCCTTTTAGGTGAACTGCTGAAATTTACCTTATCTGATGTTGAAGAGGTAGAAGCAAGAAGTAGACCAGGTCCTGCAGCATTGCAGACCTGGTTCCCCCTTGCCGATTTATGTAGGCTACCACTGTGGTATTGTCTGTCCATCTGAACCTCTTTACCAGTAAGGAGTCTGCTCCTCTGCCTTCAACTGCCTGAAGCTTCCCTGTGTGTGCCAGGAGTCTATGTGTGCCCCCCAGCTACAGGTACTGGCATTCATTGTAATGACTACCGGCTGTCCTCCTGCAAATTTCGAAGATCCAGCCACCAGGCCAGACTGTCTTTGACTGTCTGGAAAGATGTACTTTATCATTTAGGGACTCTGGGTTGCGGTCCCAAACCTGCAGAAGGAAGGTCTGGAGAGTCCTGGAGTGTAGCTGAGCCCCAGCAACAGCTAGACTTGCTGATGTCATTAAACCCAGATCTTTCATAATTTCCCTTATGGAGGTGGACTCCTTTTGGGTTAGTTCACTGAATTGGGTTAAAACCTTTGCTTGCTTGTCCTGCGGCAGATAAATCTTTTGTTCTCCGGTGTCTATCCAGAGACCAAAAAACCTGGATCTTCTGGAAGGAGTCAGGCGCAATTTTTCCATATTTACAATCTATCCCAGAGATGTCTCCGTAGTTCCTGTCAATAAGAGATCGTCCAGGTACAATAAAAGAATTTTTAATTTTCACAAATACAGCAGTCTCTTTGATTCATGTGGACCTAAAGATTGCATTAACCCTTTAAGTTCCAGCCTACCTGGAGTTTTTGTCACACTCTGTTGCCAGACCATTTTGCACTATTTTGCACTCCCCATGTTCAAATGTGATTTTTGAAGGGATTTCCAGGGATTTCCCAGGAAAATTATATATTGTTTTTTTCAGCAGAGTCTGAGCTTTAACATGAAATGTCTTGTTTGTCATTTTTTAGGTGTATTCTCAATATTTTTTGGCAAAATATGTGCAAAAAAATAAAAAAAATAAATTTTTTACAATTTGTAGTGTTTTTTTGTAATAAAAAATGTAAGTTTGTCAATAAAATCTTATTGCGTGTGAAACCCCGATTTCTCACAGTTACAGCGGTACCACATATGTATAGGTAGACACCCTTTCCTGCCCAGGAGACTCCCCCAAACTGAAACAGAGCTTTAGGGGATTTTCAGAAAAAATACAACTGTGATATGCGCTATGCGCACCTTGCAGTTTTTCCAGAAAAACAACCCTTTACATTTGAAATACCCCCCACAAACTATATATTCTCTGGAAGTACACACCTCAGGCTTTCTATTTGTACCAGGCTTGTTGATGTGGCCACAGTTTTCTAGAAGTAATCCCTCAATGTATTCTTTGGTTGCAAAGAGTTTCCCTAAAAAAAGGATAAAAAAGCAGAATCAAAGCCACATTTTCCTAAAAAAACTATATACAAACAAGAAAAAACAAGTATAATCTGAAAAAGCAACATCTCCCGAACAGAACGATACCCAACATGCATAGGTTCTGTCAAGGGAAGAGTTGCCAAATACCCCAAAGTAAAGCATGAGCATAACGGTAATTTTTCTTGAAAATTTCAGCTCTGCAGACAAAGTGCGCACCTTGCGATTTTTCAACCAAAACAACCCTTTACATTTGGAATATCCCCCATAAACCATATATTCCCTGAAAGTACACATGTTAAGCTTTCTAAGAGTACCCAGCTTGTTGTAGTGGGCTCATCTTTCTGGAATTAATCCCTCAAAGAATTCTTTGTTTGCGCAGGGTTTCCCTAAAAAATGTATAAAAAAGCTGAATAAAAAACACCTTTTCCTAAAATATAAATATGCAAACAAGAAAAAACAAGCTAAGTCTGAAAGCGCAAGGTCCCCCGAACAGAACAATACCCAACATGCAGAGGTACTATTAACCCTTTTAATTGCCAGCCTACTTGAGATTTTGTCACCCTCTGTTGACAGGTCATTTTTCCCCATTTTGCGCCATGTTTTGCGCCATGTTTTGCGTCATTTTTGCTGGAATTTTCAGGAAAATTATATATATATATTTTTTGCAGCAGAGTATAGGCTTTAACATGAAATGTCTTGTTTGTAAATTTTATTTATTATTAATTTTATTTATTATTAAGTAAAAAAAAAAAAAAAAAAAAAAAATTTTTTTAGAAAATTGCCTTCTTTATTTTAAATAAAAAATGTATTTGATTAGGGAAAACCATATTGCATGTGAAAGCCCCATTTCTACCGATAAGAACGGTACCACATATTTATCGGTAGCCCCCTGTTCCTGCCCAGGAGACCCCCCTAACTGAAACAAGTAATTTTTAACATTTACAAATAAAATACAACTACCATCCACACTACAAAGGGTTAAATCGAGAAAAAAAAATGACATAGGGTCCCCCCTCCCAGGAGGGGGGGGGGGCATTTTGGGGGGGGGGGGGGGGGATTTTAAGGGTTAAAAACCCTTAAAAAAAAAAAATGACATGGGCCCCCCCCTTACCCAAAGTAACCAGCCCGGGACCAGCTATGCAGGGCTTGGAGGAACAGGGCGCAGGGGCCAGCTTTTGTGGCCCCTGGCCCTGCAGGCTACAAGCCCGCATAGCCTGTGGGCCCGGGCTCTTCTGCCCCCCACGGGCTTTGGGGAGGCAGGTAATGGGGGTGCCAGGGGTTAATGGCAAGTCACCGGCTAGCACAGGTGACTTGCCACCTCCCTCAGCCTTGTGAACTGGTATAGGGGTCATGGACCCCTTACCAGTTCACAAGGGGTTAAATGTAAAAAAATAGACACACAAAGAGAAAAAATATTTTATTATTATTTTTTTTAATACTTACCTCCCATCCATAGTGGAGCACTCTGTCCCTCGGCGATCACTGGCTTCTGCTCACTTGCTAGAAGCCTTTTATAGCTGCTGGATGACAGAACACAAAAGGGTTAATTAAAATAAAAAATGACATAGGGCCCCCCTCCTAGGGAGGGGGGGCATTTTTTGGGGGAATTTTAAGGGTTAAAAACCCTTAAAAATCCCCCCAAAAAATGACGTAGGGTCCCCCCTACCCAGCATTACCGACCCGGGCCAGCTATGGGGGCTTGTAGAACAGGGCGCAGGGGCCAGCGTTGGTGGCCCCTGGCCCTGCAGGCTACTAGCCCACATAGCCACGTGGCCCGGGCCCTTCTGCCCCCCCCCTGGCCGTTGGAGAGGCAGGTAATGGGGGGCTGGGGGCTATGGCAAGTCACCCGCTTGCCGCAGGTGACCTGCCATACCCAGAGCCTTGTGAACTGGTATAAGGGTTCTCATGGACCCCTTACCAGTTCACAAAGGGTTAACTGAAAAAAAAACCACACAAAAGTATTTTATAAAAAAAAAAAAAAATTTTTTTTACTGTACTTACCTCCGATTGTAAGCTCCTTTGTCCCGCGCCGCTCTGATGACAGATGCCGGTGATCGGCATCCAGAGAAGGAGGAGGCATGAGATCCTCTGATCCTTCTTCCCCTGGCACCGAACACCGGCATCTGACAGCTAAAACAGCTGAAGCCGGTGATCAGGACCGGGATGACGTCATAGCTTGACGGGGAGACGGAACGGGATGACATCATAGCCCCGTCCCCAAGGGGGCGGGGCTTAGCGGCAAGATGGCGGCCGCCATCGAGGAGGAGAGAGCCTCCCGGGCTCTCTCCTGAAGATCGGTAAGCCCTGGGGGGGGGGGGATCGGAGGCCCCCCAGGTGAAGAGGAGGGACAGCGGGAGCCAGTGCACACACAGGTAAGTGAATGTCATTTTTATTTTTTTATTTTTTTTACAGTTAGCAGCTGCTGCTGCAGAAGCGGGGGGGGGCGGCCTATTCCGGGGGCTCTCCTGGAGCCATCCGACCCCCCACGGGGGATCGGATGGCACCAAATTAAAGAGGAGACCCGGCCAGATGCGAGGGGTCAGGTGAGTATTTTCTTTTTTTTTTTGCCCACTAGCAGGGGTAAATGCCAGGCACGTAAATTTTACGTGGCTGGCACTTAAGTGACGGAGAGGCAACCACGTACATTTTACGTGGCTGGCATTTAAAGGGTTAATCAATGTATATAATAACTTGTATATGGGGGATAGATGGATATTTCAACAGTCTCACTAGTTGCTCCCATTGGTATACCCTGAACCCCAATATTAATTGTAGTTCAAAAATAGACTTGATACCTAGACATAACTTTAGTCAATAGTATTTTCCAAACCCTAGTAAGAATTATGTACGGGGTGCCAACAAGTGAGTAGCTTTTTTAGCACTCAGTAAGTGTTATGCAAGGGTTGCCAACAAGAGAGTAGCTTTTTCTAACCCCCAGTAAGTGTCATGCAAGGGGCACCAACAAGTAAGTAGCATTTTCTAACACGCAGTAAGTGTTATGCAACAGGTGCCAACAAGTGAGTAGCGTTTTCCAACACCCAGAAAGTAGAATGCAAGGGGTGCCAACGAGTAGTATTATCTAAACCCCCAGTATGTATGATGCAAGGGGTGCACACAAGTGAGTAGCTTTTCCTAACACCCAGTGTTATGCAAGGGGTGCCAACAAGTGAGTATTATTATCTAAGTCCCCAGTAAGTGTTCTGCAAGTGATGTCAAGAAGGGAGTAGCTTTTTTTTTATTAACCCAGTAAGTGTTATATAACGAGTGCCAACAAGTGAGCAGCCTTTTCTAACCCCCAGCAAGTGTTATGCAAGAGGTAACAAAACGTGAGTAGCTTTTTTTAACACCTAGTAACTGTTATGCAAGAGGTGCCAACATATGATTAGATTTTTTCCAACACTCAGCAAGCAGAATGCAAGGGCTGCCAAAATGTGAGCAGTATTATTTAAGCCCTCCCAGTAAGTGTTATGCAACAGGTGCCAACAAGTGAGTAGCTTTTTCTAACACTCAGTAAGTAGAATGCAAGGGGTGCCAACTAGTGAGTAGCTTTTTCTTGCACCCAGGAAGTGTTATGCAAGGGGTTTCAACAAGTGAGTAGCTTATTCTAACACCCAGTAAGCATAATGCAAGAGGTGGCTACAAGTAAGTAGTATTTTTTAAGCCCCAGTAAGTGTTATGCAAGGGGTTTCAACAAGTAAGTGTTTTTTTCAAAGCCCCAAAAAGTATAATGCAAGTGGTCCCAACAATGAACTAGTTTTATCAAAGCCTCAAAAAGAATTATGCAAGAGGCCGGAAAGTATAATGCGAGGTGCCAAAAAATTAGTCATTTTATCAGAGCCACAAAAAGAATAATGCAAGTGGTCCTGTTGAGGGGTTAATAGTGAGCAGGTCTGTCTGTCTGTGTGTATGTATCTTTCTCTCTCTTTTCTATCTGCTGGCCAGCAAATCTTCATCTCTGTCCACTATCCTTTCACAGATAAACTAGTTCACTATTCCCCACCAACACACACACAGCATGACCAGCTACTTACCTGCAGAGACCAAACCAGAGCAGAGGGTGTGCTGGGTTTATATAGGATGCTGCTAATTACTGCCAGGTGAGGCAAAGCTGCAGCCAAACCTAGTGTGTTTATGTTCCTGTGTATAATTTGTTAATATGTATATAGATTATAAGCTCCTTTTTATTTTTAAAGGAGACATGCTTTGTTGCTTTGTTTCATGTGGTTTAATGTATGATTTATATGTAATATTTCTGTTTAAAAACCAGATGTATATTCCTTTAAGAATAAAGGGCTGTTGGAAACTGGTAATTGGTAGATAAGTGCACCTGTATATAGGTGGAGGGATTTTCAGTTCAGTTCAGTTCAGTCAGGATGAGCTGAGAGCTGGGGTGCTACTTGGTCCTACGGTAGCTATAACTTAACCCCTTATTTTCATGAATTTTGTTTTTTGTTCATTTGTTTTCTGTTTTTGCTCAAAATAAACCTAAGCCTATTTTTGCCAAGACTTGAGTGAGGACTGTTTTTACCGGCAACGACTCCCATGCCCCAACAGGTCCCAACAAGTAATTAGCTTTATCAAAGCCTTAGTAAAAGTAATATTGCAAGGTTTGCCAAGAAGTAAGTAGTTTTATCAAAGCCCAAATTAGTATAATGCAAGGTGTGCCAACAAATAGTTTTATGGGCCCCATGAAGTGCTATGCAAAGGGTGCCAAAAGATAAGTAGTTTTATCAAAGCACCAAAAAGTATAATTCAAGGGGTCCCAGCAAGTAGTTTTATCAAAGCCCCAGTAATATTATGAAATCCCAATAAAGTATAATGCAAGGGGTGCCAAAAAGTATGTAGCTTTATCAAAGCTCAAAAAAGTATAATGCAAGGTGTGCCAACAAGTAAGTCGTTTTATCAATACCCCAAGAATTTTTATGCAAGGAATGTCAAAAAGTCGTTATTTTAAAGTCCCAAAAAGTATAATGCAAGGGGTGCCAATAAGTAAGTAGTTTCATCAAAGCCAAAAAAAGTATAATGCAAGGTGTAAGTAGTTTTATCAAAGACCCAAAAAGTATAGTGAACAATATGCCAAGTAAGTTGTTTTGTCAAAGCCCTAAGAAGTGTTATGTAGGGGTCCCAACAAGTAACTAGTTTTATCAAAGACTTAAAAAGTATAATACAAGCAGTGCCAAAAAGTAAGTAGTTTTATTAAAGTCCAAAAAAGTATTGCCAGGCCCAGGCAAATTACATAGCTGGGCATTCAAGGTGTGTTGGGAAAATCCTGGTTTCCTGCCCCCAGCCGCTGTTCCCAAGAGGTTTACAAATGGTGGACAGGGCATCAGCTGCTGCCAATGTGTTTTTTATTCTTTTTGGGTTTCGTAACCCTTTAACCCTTTGCCTGGAATGTCCCTTTACATTTCTTGCCCAGGCAATAACATAAAAAGTCTTTACTCACCTTGTATCCCCCACAGCTCCTATGTGCAGTAATGACATCTTCATACTTACCAACGAGGGATCATGAGCGTTTCCAACCTCCATCACTAGGCAGACATTGTGGCATCTATCAATATGTCTTTATGTTCTCCAACACTCCTACTCCATTTATTGCAATGGAGGGGGCGTGCCGAGGCATGCTGAATTCACTTTGGAACACCCCGCTCCATTACAGTGAATGGAGTATGCTTGTGGGGTTGTAAACAAGGCTTCATGGACACCTCCATGAGAGGCCGTCAGCGGTGGGAGATGGAATCGCTGGCCCTGTGCCATTGGCTAGTATGAAGATGCTGGCATTGCAGAGAGGAGCTGCAGTTGAATATAGCCTTTTTGGGTTTCTGCCTGGACAATACATTGAAATTCTTTTAAGTTTCAGGCATTGGCCCCTATTCAGTAAGAGTTAAACTAATTCTCATCTTAGTAAGAAATTCACTTTATAAAAAAAGCCTGAGAATTTCTCTGTTGCGGAATCACCAGCTAGAAAGGCAATGGTACTATTTTACTCCTAAGAAAAGTAGTGAACTTTTTACTCCTTTTTACACTGGAGTAAAAAGTGCCTTTGACTTTTATTGTCTCCCATGCTGGTGATTCAGCAACAGTGAAATTCTCAGGCTTCATAAAGTGATTTTTTCCTACCATGAGAATTTTTTTCAACTTTGTAACTAAGGACCTTGATTCAGCATGACGATACTGATGATAAGGAACAGGGGAGATTGGAGAATTATCTAGCACCATTAGAACACCCTGCTTCAGCTGTTTATCACTGATTAGATTCTGAGAACATAAAATATATTTATGACTCATGTTTCTAACCTGAAAGCTACATTAATTATACAATCTTAGTAAGAGATTTTTCTTTTATGCTGGAGTCTGAGACTGCATTTTTTGACTCCAACTCCAGCCAAAACTAGCCCTGACTCCACAACCTTGGTTACAACAAAGACAAAAACCCTTACCTCACCTGGGATCCAGTAGCAGTCCCAGTGCAGGGCACAATCATGTTGGTTTTGCTGCATAGAGTGGCTTACTTGCTCTGTGCCTGACCTTGCCCCCCTATCAGTATGTGCTGCTGCCCATGCGCTGTAGGGATTCCCAATACTGGGCGAGGTCAGATTTTTTTTAAACTCCGTGCCCTGCCCTAGCATGGGGATTGGGGGGATTCTGACACACTTTCTGTTATGGGGGGTTGTGGGAATTCTGCCACACTGCCCGTTATAAGGGATTGGGGGGATTATGCTATACTGCTTGATATAGGGGGATTCAGGGGATTTTGCACACTGCTTGATATAGGGAGATTGGGGGGAATCTGCCACGCTACCTGTTATAGGAGATTAGGGGATTCTGCCACGCTTGCTGTTATAGTGGGGTTGGGCGATTCTGCACACTGCTTGTTATACAGAGGATATGCATTCTGTGGGGGGGGGGGGGGGATTACATACACATTGCTTATTATAGGGGATAGGGGGGATTCGGCACACGGCCTGTTATCGGAGGATTGGGGGATTCTGCCAAACTGTCTGTTACAGGAGATTGGTTGGATTCTGCCATGCTGCTTGTTATAGGGGGATTAGGGGATTCTGCACATTATAGGAGGAATGGAGTGGGGAATTCTGCCACATTTCTTGTTACAAGCGGATTCGGAGGACTTTGTATACTGCCTGTTATTGTGGAGGCACAACTGCAGCAATGCAACTTCTAAATGTGAAGCATACACGCTATCACTGACAGACCGCGCTACATTTTCCACCTAATCTAAATATATTTGTTACCTCCATGTCAGGTTGTAACATTTTCTATGCACCAATAGCTTAGCACATTCAGAACTTATATACCAGTTGCAAATTGCTGCTGCTTGTTCTATTCATGCCATTACATAAAAACATTACGTTCCACTTTGTTAGCTGGGGCACCTCTTGTGCCTCTCCCATTTATGATTACTTAAAATACGCAAGCACAACAGGGTTCGATGACCATTTCCCTTCATTTCTTTAACACTTTCACTCACATGCCCAAAAGCATTACTATGGTCCCTCTTACCGAAGCACTGGGGTGCTTAATGCTTAGGCTTGCATATTGACTAGCAACATCTAAGAACAATAACCAGTCCACTGTCCTTTTATGTAATCCATCCTAATTTGAGCCATTTTAGCCCACCAGGATCACTGGTTTGTTTAGCATTTTTGAGGTGCTTTCATTAATTTGTTAGAATTTTGGCTATTCTTCGTACTTGGTACAGTTGACACCTTGTATATTTGTTCTGTGTTTTAACAGTGCCTGCCAATTGTTACACTGTCTGTGATATTTACTATTCTCTGAAATATCACTATATACCATTATATTTATCCCAAATTGGGATGCCCCAAAACTTGGCATAGTTAAAATCCTGGGTTTTGTTCTCTATCGAGAATGGTCGGTTCAGGCGGTGGTCGGCAACAGGGGCTCATATCGAGAATGGTCGGTTCAGGCGGTGGTCGGCAACAGGTTAAATAACGAATACACAGAGGTCAAAACTAGGTACAAGGCGCTATCACAGGCACTGGGTGAATGGCGGGGAAAGACTTTATTGGGACAGGACATTGATTGGACAAGGAGACAGGGACATGATTGGTGCAACATAGAACTTAATATGGATTGGGTCAAAACGCAGGGGCGTAAAGGCAGCATCTCTCTGCCGGGGCTCATTGGCCCAAAATACAACACTAGGGCTCATTGGCCCACTAAGAGTGGAGAGGGAGGAGTCCCTCCCCAAGCTGAGCCCGCAGGCTCTTTAACTTCTCCTCCGGCGGGCGCGCAGAGAGTAGCGCCGCCGGAGGGCATAAGAGACACGTGCTCGCGCCCGCGAGCCAGGAGCTGCGTGGCCAGCTTCCCGGGGACGGCGGGAGCAAGGACGCGGTGAGTGAGTTCCTGACACTACCCCCCCTTCACGAGGGGCCTCCGGACCCTCACCAGGTTTCCCTGGATTGTCCTGTTGGAATTTTTTTACAAGAGCCCTGGCGTGAACATCCCTTGCAGCAACCCAGCACCTCTCCTCAGGACCGTAGCCAACCCAGTCAACTAAATACTGTAGCGAATTACGGACTTTACGCAAATCTAAGATTTTGTTTACCTCGTATTCAGGCTCATTATCAACCAAGATTGGTGAAGGACCAGCAGGAGGAGTACTCTTAGCTGGTTTAAGCAGCGATACATGACAAGAATTAGGGATTTTCATAGACGGAGGGAGTTGAACTTTAAAGGTTACACTGTTCAACTTCCTAATTATGGGGAAAGGACCAATAAACTTAGGACCCCAATTTACTGGAAGGCTGCCGGAGAGCGATGTTCTTAGTGGAAACCCAAACGAGATCCCCAATCTGAAGGACAGGTCCCTGAGACCTGCGACGATCGGCGAATTTCTTATATCTCAAACCCATAGTTTTTAAAGTCTCTTGGACTCGTGCCCAGATTTCTTTCCGTTCTTGGAGCCACTCTTCCAATGCTGGTAAATCAGAAGGTGACCCTGAGAGTGAGGAACCTCTGGGATTCTTTCCTAAATTGCAGAAAAAGGGGGACATCTTAGTGCTTTCACTCGGCGCATTATTGTACGCAAACTCAGCAAAATCAATGAAGTCCGACCATTGCTCTTGAGAAGCATCAGAAATGATCTAGGTGTGGGAGTTTTCCGCCTGTTTCCCCTTGTTTGGGCAGGACCCAGCGAAATGTCCTGAGTTCCCACAATAAAGGCACAACCCCATGGAACGCCTACGCTGCTTTTCAGCCTGGGATAGATGGGTTCTCCCCAACTGCATGGGTTCCTCCTGAGAGGATGCCGGTGTACCCTCCCCACAGGCAACCAGGGAATTAGGGTTCTGGAAGGACCTGAGAGACATGGGAGCCCTGGCTCTCTCCCTAGCCCTCTCTCTAAGACGCCGGTCAATTTTAATGGAGACCTGCATCAATTGGTCAAAGTCCGACGGAGAGGGAAAATTCACCAACGCATCCTTGATGCTTTCCGACAGCCCCACCCGGAATTGGCTGCACAGGGCGGGGTCATTCCACCTAGATTCTACGGCCCAGCAGCGGAATGCCGCACTGTAATCCTCGGCCGAGTTTCGCCCTTGCTTCAGGGCCCGAAGCCTGCTCTCGGCCGTGGATTGCTGGTCTGGGTCGGCATACAAGATGCCCATGGCAATGAAGAAGGCCGTGACAGAATGTAAAGCTGCATCATTGGGAGGCAGACTAAAGGCCCAGGACTGAGGGTCTCCTTGAAGTGAAGAAATAACCAAGCCCACTCGCTGGGTCTCGGTGCCTGAAGAAAACGTTGCAATTCTTTCAGGGTTTTGGGTTGGACCCAATCCTGCACCGCTGAAACCTTCACCGTATCCATCTCTAAACCCTGGTTGGAAATTACATACCCCAGGAAGGGAACAGTGGTGACCTCAAACATGCATTTAGAAAGTTTCGCATATAAGTTGTTCTCCCTTAGTTTTTGCAGTACCAACTTGACACAACGTCGGTGCTCCAACAAAGAATTCGAAAAAATGAGAATATCATCCAAGTAGATGACCACGAATCTACCTAGATACTCTCGGAATACGTAGTTTACAAAGTCTTGGAAGACGGCTGGTGCATTACAAAGGCCAAAGGGCATGACCAGATACTCGTAATGGCCGTCTTTCACATTAAAAGCTGTTTTCCACTCATCTCCCTGCCGGATACGAATCAAATTGTAAGCCCCTCTTAAATCCAACTTGGAAAAGATTCGGGCTTCTACAATTTGATTAAACAAATCCCCAATCAAGGGTAAAGGATATCTGTTTTTTACCGGGATTTTATTCAAGGCCCGGTAATCAATACAAGGTCTCAGGCCACCATCCTTTTTCTCCACGAAAAAGAATCCGGCCCCTGCAGGCGAAGTAGAGGGGCGGATAAATCCCTTACTCAAATTCTCGGCAATGTACTCCCTCATTGCTTGCTCCTCAGGCCTGGTGAGATTGTAAATCTTCCCTCTAGGTGGAATCGTTCCGGGGAGCAAGTCAATGGGGCAGTCGTAGGCCCGATGTGGAGGAAGAGTGTCTGCTGATCGTTCCGAGAAAACATCGGCCCAGTCCGCATACGACTGAGGTAACCCCTGGGGCAACATCTGAACGCTTCTGAGGACCGTAGAGAAACAATGTCCCTTGCAGTGGTTACTCCACTTAATCAATTCCCCAGCCTGCCAATCTAAAATGGGGTTGTGGAGTTGCAACCAGGGGTATCCCAGGACCACTGGAGTTTCTGGACAGTCAAAAACAAAGAATTCTATGAACTCAGAATGGGAGGAGCCAACAATTAATTTAAGAGGTGGGGTCTTAGTGTTGATCCGCCCCCCCCTGAATGGCCTTCCCATTAATGGCCAAAACCTGCAGTGACCTCTCAAGGGGTACCAAAGGAATTCCTAAAATGGAGATCTTGCTCCTATCCAGAAAGTTACCCGCAGCTCCACTGTCGATAAAGGCAGAAACCGCCTGCTTGGAGGAGCCCCAGGAAAGGTCTACAGGCACTAGCATCTTATTCAGGCGAGAGTAACAAACTGACTCACCTAGATCAGCACTCTCCCCCTGATCTAGGTGTGGGAGTTTTCCGCCTGTTTCCCCTTGTTTGGGCAGGACCCAGCGAAATGTCCCGAGTTCCCGCAATAAAGGCACAACCCCATGGAACGCCTACGCTGCTTTTCAGCCTGGGATAGACGGGTTCTCCCCAACTGCATGGGTTCCTCCTGAGAGGATGCCGGTGTACCCTCCCCACGGGCAACCAGGGAATTAGGGTTCTGGAAGGACCTGAGAGACGTGGGAGCCCTGGCTCTCTCCCTAGCCCTCTCTCTAAGACGCCGGTCAATTTTAATGGAGACCTGCATCAATTGGTCCAAGTTCGACGGAGAGCGAAAATTCACCAACGCATCCTTGATGCTCTCCGACAGCCCCACCCGGAATTGGCTGCACAGGGCGGGGTCATTCCACCTAGATTCTACGGCCCAGCAGCGGAATGCCGCACTGTAATCCTCGGCCGAGTTTCGCCCTTGCTTCAGGGCCCGAAGCCTGCTCTCGGCCGTGGATTGCTGGTCTGGGTCGGCATACAAGATGCCCATGGCAATGAAGAAGGCCGTGACAGAATGTAAGGCTGCATCATTGGGAGGCAGACTAAAGGCCCAGGACTGAGGGTCTCCTTGAAGTAAAGAAATAACGAAGCCCTCTCGCTGGGTCTCTGTGCCTGAAGAGACGGGTCTCAACTTGAAATAAAGTTTGCAGGCATTCTTGAAATTAGAAAACTTGGCACGATCTCCAAAATATTTTTCAGGTAGCTGGATCTTTGGCTCTGAGACGTGAGGTGGTACAGAGGAGGCGATTGTCGGGATTCCTGAGTGGCCACTCTTTGAGCGAGTTGGTTGATCGCAGTGGCCATAGCCTGCACCTGCTGTACCAGGTCATCCATATTTTTTGTGGGCCTGTGATAATGTCACGCTCGGGGTAACTCCAGCCCTCCAGATAAGCCCTCAACCCCCAATCTCCGCAGCCAGCTTCACCTGTAGGAGCCCCCGCTTGCCGGGACGCAGAATACGCCTGCCCGGGATCGGTTGCCCCCAGGACTTCAATGGCTCAAAGGATGAGAGCTTATTGGTAGGAGGTCTGGAGAACCTAATGACTAGAGCGTTAGTAGCGGAAGTCCAGAGACAGGCCAGAGGTCGACAGTGGGAAGACAGAGAACGTGGTGGTACAAAGGATTAGGCAACTCGAGGTCAAGGTTCAAAGCGGAGGTCGGCAACTGGGGTTCAGATCAAGAATGGTCGGTTCAGGCGGTGGTCGGCAACAGGGGTTCAGATCGAGAATGGTCGGTTCAGGCGGTGGTCGGCAACAGGGGTTCAGATCGAGAATGGTTGGTTCAGGCGGTGGTCGGCAACAGGTTCAATAACGATTACACAGAGGTCAAAACTAGGTACAAGGCGCTATCACAGGCACTGGGTGAATGGCGGGGAAAGGGACAGGACATGATTGGACAAGGAGACAGGGACATGATTAGTGCAACATAGAACTTAATATGGATTGGGTCAAAACGGAAGGGGCGTAAAGGCAGCATCTCTCTGCCGGGGCTCATTGGCCCAAAATACAACACTAGGGCTCATTGGCCCACTAAGAGTGGAGAGGGAGGAGTCCCTTCCCAAGCTGAGCCCGCAGGCTCTTTAACTTCTCCTCCGGCGGGCGCGCAGAGAGTAGCGCCGCCGGAGGGCCTAAGAGACACGTGCTCGCGCCCGCACGTCTACAGGAGCCGGGGCCGGAGCTGAGAGCGGGGGGCATGGCCAAGCTGAGCGCCGCCGGAGCCGACGCCGCCCGAGCCGCTGCTCGGGAGAGACACGAGGCGGGAGCTGCGCGGCCAGCTGCCCGGGGACGGCGCGGGAGCGAGGACGCGGTGAGTCAGTTCCTGACACCTATAAAAAACAATGTACAAACAATCAGAAAATCTGAAAAAGCAAGGTCCCCCCATACAGAACAATACCCAATATGCATAGGTACTGTCAAGGAAAGAGTCGCACCCCAAAGTAAAGCATGTGCGTAAGGGTAATTTTATTTGAAGATTTCAGCTCTGCAGACAAAGTGTGCACCTTTTCTAACCAAAACAACCCTTTACATATGGAATACCCCCCACAAACCCGATATTCCCTGAAAGTAAATACGCAAAGCTTTCTAGGCGTACCCAGCTTGTGTAAAGGGCTCATATTTCTGAGACTAATGCCTTGTCCCCTGAAAGTAATTTTTGGTTGCACAGAGTTTCCCTAAAATATGTGTAAAAAAGCTGAATAAAAAACACAATTTATCAATATGCAAACAAGAAAAAAACAAGTTAAATCTGCAAGCACAAGGTCATCTGAACAGAACAATACCCAATATGCATAACTAATGTTAACCATTTTAATTGTCAGCCTACTTAAGATGTTGTCACCCTCTGTTGACAGATCATTTTTCACCATTTTGACTTTTGCAGGAATTTCCCAAAAAATTATATATTTTTTTTTCAGCAGAGTGCATGTCTTGTTTGTGACAGTGTTTTATTTTTTTAATATTTTGAGTAAAAAATATATATATTTTTTAAATTGTCTCATTTATTTTAAATAAAACATATACCAAAACATTTATTCAAGAAAACCATATTGCATGTGAAAGCCCCATTTCCCCCGATTACAAAAGTACCACATGTCTACCAGTAGCACCCTGTTCCTGCCCAGGAGACCTCCCAAACTCAAAAGAGCACTTTATAACATTTACAAATTTAATACAACTACCATCCACACTATAAAGGGTTAAATGCAAAAACATTAGCATACCCCAGGCTTTTTTGGAGGATTTTTAAGGGTTTTTCAAATTATTTATTTTTAAATATGCCTCAGACAGACATTTTCTTATTTATGTAGTATGTGTCTTATGCGACTTGTGACAAAATAATTGTAAAAACACTTGACTTTTATCTGTTGATGAGTACTCTGAGCAAAACAATATGGAAATGACTGACAAAGCTACTGCTCTTTGAAAAAATGAAAAGACGTCATTGTTGGTTACTATGGAGATGTACATCACCAATTCCTTTATGCAACAAATCTCACTACGTGTAATGCTGCATTTAAAGAGAAAATAAAATCACAGTTGGAATTTTGTGTCCTGTAGCCTTACATTTTTTGCCATGAATAAAACTGCATTTAAAGTCACTGTTTACCCATGGTAGTCAGTGTCTATTTATTTTTTGATAAATTCATATACAAATAAGTTTATATAACTCCAATAAAATGGGCAGGACATGCATACACCCCATAAGATGCAGCTCCCCCTCCAAAAAAGATGCAGTGAATGTAAGGATGTAAAAGGAAAAATCTACCTACCTTACTGGCCCTCTCGCATCGCTGACATTCCTCCTGCAGCCCTGATAATGACTGGTTAGTGGGCGTGGCCTGTGTGAGACTGGCGTTCATTGAAAACATTGAAAATAAGTTGACCCTCCCCTTTGAGGTGATGCCGGGGCCTCTGCTGCAATGGCGACTTGCTGCTTCTCCTCGTGCTGCCACTGATCCCTCAAATTCACTTGGGAACTCCGCCAATAGTGTGTCCACCAGAGTGCGTTTTTACTTTCTCATTTTGTGATCCCGCTCCAGTGCTTGTATCATAGAGGTGATGTTGTCCTTATAGCGGGGATCCAGCAGGTGGCCACCCAGTAATCGGACTATGCAGGCAACTCTGCAATCGTTGCGCAGGCACAGGAGCATATTGTTAGGGCAAGCGCTGCACGCCTATCTCGCAGCACTTCACTTACCTCCATGGCTGCATCCAGCCGTCATCCATCTCACAGCACATCCCTCACCTCCATGGCTGCTCCCAGCCATCTCCCTTCCCCCCATGCTTCCTCCTCGCATGGTCAGGTGCGTGCACGTCCCCGTCCACTAGAGGGAGCGCACACCGGATTCCTGAGATTTAAAGGGCCTGTACACCACTGATTGGTGTCTGGTCATCCAATCCTGCATCCACTTCTCCTATTTAAAGGGGCACTTCCTTTCCTTCAGTGCCGGATCTTGGTCTTTCCATGCCAGTTGTAAATCAGTTGCTTTTGGATTGCTCACCCGTGTACCGACCTCTGCCTGTCCCCGAGTCTGAACCTTTGCCCGACCTCTGCCTGCCCCGACCTTGGCTACTCACCTTTACCACAAACCTGTGCTGCCAGCCCTGACCTCTGCCTGTACTCACTACGTCTTTTGCCTGCCCCTGTGCACCACGCTGAACCTCGGCTAACTGTGTAACTGGGCCGCTGTTGGGGGGTAGCGCCCTGGGGGTCACTCGCCGCTACAAGACCAACCTGCCTTGCGGTGGGCTCTGGTTAATACCGGTGGCCTCTTAGACTCTGCTCCCCTGACATGGCACTCGCCATCAGTTCCACAGTCAAAACGGATCCACATCCAAGTCCGCTCCACCCGGTCCATGACAGTAAGATCCGGCCATGGATCCCGCTGAGGTGCCGTTGCCTGATGCCACTGAATTGCCTGCTATTGTGGCTATGCAGTCCCACCAAATTAATCAGCTCTCGGCTATGATGCAGCAGTTATTATCGATTCAGCAACAGCAAGTACCACCATCGGCCCCAGCTTGGCCGCCACAGACTCCTGTAGCATCTACAGCTAGAATCCGTCTATCCTTGCCGGCTAAATTTGACGGAGATGCCAAGTTATGCCGAGGCTTCCTTGCTCAGTGTTCCTTTCGTTTGGAGATGTTGGCAGATCAATTCCCCACTGAATGAGCTAAGGTGGCCTTTGTCATTAGTTTGCTTTCTGGAAAGGCCTTGGCCTGGGCCACTCCCTTGTGGGATTACAATGACCCAGTCTCTTCCAACATCCACACCTTTGTCTCTGAGTTTCACCAGATCTTTGAAGAACCAGCCCAGGTTTCATCTGCTGAATCGGCCCTTTTGAATTTGGTCCAGGGCGAGTCGTCTGTTGGGGAATACGCCATTTGGTTCCGTACTCTAGCATCCGAATTGTCTTGGAATAATGAGGCCTTGTGTGCCTGCTTTAAGAAGGGACTTTCCAGCAAAGTTAAAGACACTCTAGCTGCACGCGATTTGCCTTCATCTCTTACTGACCTCATCCATTTGGCTACACGCATTGATGTGCGTTTTACTGAAAGGCCACCAGGATAGAGACTCTCAGCACCCTAGGAGGGCATTCCGTCTGGCTCCTGTGTTTCAACACCCTTTGTCCGTGGATGTGCCTTCCAGTGAAGACGGCATGCAGGTCGACCGATCTCGCTTGACCGAGCTAGAGAGAACTCGTAGAAGGAACGAGAACCTTTGCTTGTATTGTGCCAGCTCTGAGCATTTTTTGAAAGACTGTCCTATTCGCCCCCCACGTCAGGGAAACGGGCGCACCTAGTGGATGTGGGAGAGGCGTCCCTGGGTGTATGTGCTTCCTCTCCACGTCTCACAGTTCCTGTGCAACTTACCGTCGCACCTATCACTTCTTTGAATTTGACTACCTTCTTGGATTCGGGCTCCGCAGGAAGCTTTATAGAGGCCTCCTTGACCAATAGATATAATATCTCCGTGAACCGCCTCGCCAAGCCCTTATTTGTCGCCTCGATCAATGGTGACAGGCTTGACTGTACCGTGCATTATCGCACCGTTCCCCTCCTTTTAAAGATTGGACTGTTCCATCAAATGAGTCTTCAGTTTTACGTCCTCCCAAATTGCACCTCTCAGGTTCTACTCGGCCTACCCTGGCTTCAATGTCATGATCCCACTCTTGACTGGAACACCGGTGAAATCAAGACTTGGGGTACAGCTTGTTTTAAGAGGTGTTTGAAGTCCGTTCCTGTCCGACCTAGTCCTGCTTCTATCTCTCTACTTGGCCTGCCTGCGATCTACCAGGTCTTTTCTGATGTGTTCTGCAAAAAACAAGCAGAGGTACTTCCGCCTCATCGCCCTTACGATTGCCCTATTGACCTCTTGCCAGGTACCACTCCACCTTGTGGTCGAATTTACCCCCTCTCGGCTCCGGAGACACAGGCCATGTCGGAGTATATCCAAGAAAACCTTCAAAGAGGGTTCATACGGAAGTCCTCTCCAGCAGGCGCGGGTTTCTTCTTTGTGGCCAAAAAAGACGACTCTCTACGCCCCTGTATCGATTACCCTGGCCTCAACAAGATTACCATAAAAAAATCGTTACCCCTTACCGTTGATTGCTGAATTGTTTGACCGACTGCGTGGGGCTAAGGTCTTTACCAAACTAGACCTGAGAGGGACCTATAATTTGATACGTATACGCGAGAGCGATGAATGGAAGACCGCCTTCAATACCCGCGATGGCCACTTCGAATACCTAGTGATGCCTTTTAGACTTTGCAATGCACCCGCTGTTTTCCAAGAATACGTGAATGACATTTTCCGGGACTTGCTCTACTCCTGTGTAGTCGTATATTTGGATGATATACTCATCTTTTCGTCCAATTTGGAGGAACATCACCGTCAAGTCCTGTTTCGCCTCCGCCAACATCGACTGTACGCCAAGCTGGAGAAGTGCCTTTTTGACCATACAACCTTACCATTTCTAGGGTACATAGTTTCTGCTCGAGGTCTCCGGATGGACCCCAGCAAATTGAAAGCAGTTTTGGATTGGCCACGTCCTTCCGGCCTTCGGGCTATTCAGTGTTTCTTGGACATCGACAGTTTATTCCTCACTTTTCTACTGTGGTCGCGCCCATTGTGGCTCTCACGAAGAAGAACGCCAATTCTAAGTCTTGGCCCCCTCAGGCCTTAAAATAGGTCTTCTCCTCCGCTCCGATGTTGTCTAGGCCTGATCCAGCCAGGCCCTTCGCCCTTGAAGTAGATGCCTCCTCCATTGGAGCGGGAGCTGTTCTCACACAAAAATCTCCTACTGGCAGAATTCTCACCTGCGGATTCTTTTCGAAGACATTTTCTCCGGCAGAGAGGAATTACTCCATTGGTGATCGGGAGCTACTCGCCATCAAGTTGGCCTTAGAGGAGTGGAGACATCTCTTAGAGGGTACCGCCCATCAGGTGTCCATCTATACAGATCATAAAAATCTGTCCTACTTAGAAACTGCCCCAGCCGCCAAGAACCTCAGGGCGGACGCTCTTTCTCATTCGTCGGACATCTCTGATGCTGAATCCTTTCCACAACATATTATCCCGCCTGAATGCCTTGTCAACTCTGCTCCCACTACACTAGTACAGGCTCCGCCTGGAAAGACCTTTGTGCCATCTTGCCAACGTCGCAAAATATTAAGATGGGGTCATTCTTCACATGTAACCAGCCACGCTGGTATCAGAAAATCTTGTTCTCTAATTTCCAGGTATTATTGGTGGCCTACTCTCGAGAAGGACGCGACGGAATTCATTCAGTCCTGTACCATCTGTGCCCGTGACAAGACTCCTCGCCAAAGACTTGCTGGCCTACTCCTTCCTCTGCCTATTCCAGATATCCCATGGACACACATTGCTATGGACTTTATCACTGACCTCCCTTCTTCGTATGGCAATACTGTTATTTGGGTGGTAGTGGATAGGTTTTCTAAGATGGCGCATTTTGTATCCTTGCCTGGTCTCCCATCGACTCCTCAGTTGGCAAAATACTTCCTGATGCATATCTTTCGGCTTCATGGGCTTCCTACACACATTGTGTCTGACAGAGGTGTGCAGTTTGTTTCCAAGTTATGGAGAGCCCTTTGTAAAAAAAAGAAAATTAAACTGGACTTTTCCTCCGCTTATTACCCCCAGTCAAACTGCCAGGTGGAAAGAGTTAACCAGATTCTCGGGCATTATTTTTGCCATTTTGTTTCTGCCCGTCAAGACGATTGGGTCGATCTTCTGCCCTGGGCGGAATTCTCGTATAATTTCAAGGATTCTGAGTCTACGAGGAAGTCCCCGTTCTTGGTGGTATACGGTCGGCATCTTCTTCTGCCTCTGCCCTTGTCCACGTCCTCTGGAGTACCCGCCGTGGATGACATCACACAGGATTTCTCTATCATCTGGCAAGAGACCCAACGTGCCCTTTGTCAAGCTTCCGCCCGTATGAAAGTTAGTGCTGATAAGAGGAGAAGGGCTCCGCCTGTCTATTCTCCAGGAGATAAGGTGTGGCTGTCGGCGAAATACATCCGCTTCCGAATTCCTAGCTACAAACTGGGTCCCCGTTACCTGGGTCCTTATAAGATCAAACAACAGATCAATCCAGTTTGCTATAAGCTTCACCTACCCACATCGCTGCGAATCCCCAACTCCTTCCATGTCTCTCTGTTGAAGCCAGTAATTGTCAATTGGTTCTCTCCTAAAACCTTGGTGCCTGCTCCAATCTCTGGTACCGAGGATGCCTTTACGGTGAAAGAGATTCTGGCTTCTAAGCTCTTCAGAGGTAAAAGATATTTTTTAGTCGACTGGGAAGGCTGTGGACCTGAAGAAAGATCTTGGGAACCTGAAGAGAACATTCTGGACCGCAGTCTCATCTCGGATTTTCTTGGTCCCAAGAAGGAAGAAATATTGCGGGTGGCACCAATGGTTTATTATTCAAATATTGTGAGGTGCACTGCCCCATAGGGATCCTTGCAAAAGCACAATGAATACCCAGCAATTGGGGGTACCCTCCACACACCCCCCACAATAGGCCCCTTGTGACTAACAATTGCACTCTCAAAAAGGTAAAAATAAATGGTCTTTATTTAAGGTGATCACATCTAAAAAATACTAAAAACTACATTTTCCCAGTGCTGTTACAGGTCCAGCCACATGGGGGAGCCATCCTGCCAGGAACAGTATATTACAATGTGCATAGACAAATGGTGATTACAATAAAACCTAAACATATATATCTATACAATAAAGTGCTATGTGCTAAAGCAAATGTGCATCAATTATCAAGACATGGACGTCTAAATGAATCTGGGCCCAGTTAAAGCAATAAAGTGCAAGGTATACAACAAGAGACATATAAAACACAAATCCTCACTGTTCACCTGACAGGAAAGGGAAGCACGCTGCGCACAGATGCTGTCAGCAAGTGTGGCGTCGGACTGGCCCTCCGGAAGGGTGAGTACTTCCCGTCGGGTCCAAACTAATTGTTCACTATGGCTATTAAAAACATACAAACATGAATGTAATAAACATATCAATACTAATAATAGAAAAAATATACAAAATTTTATTCCAACATGTGTGAATCATAACTGTGTTCATCTGGCGAGGGCACAGAAAAACTGTGCATATTGTGCCCCTAAGGGTCCTAGCTGGGCCAAAAAGGTATCACCCTGCATACATAATCTGTCCAATACCTATTATATAAAGAAAAAGGGGTACATACCTATCCAATACGAATGTTACCTATACTATTCAGCTATCCCCCCCCACCCCCCAACCCCCCTACACAGAGAACTCCATAACAGAGGCCCCATCAGTGGTACACATACAAATTATGCCATGTATAACATATTAACCCATGACAGAAAAGTGGTTAGTCCACCACCATGTGTTCCATATGCGCAAGGGGTCCTTTGTCGATCACAAACAATGGTTCATTCGGTGTCTTCCACCTTTTACAATTCCATGGATAATAAGCAGGGCAAATCCACCGGGGGGGAGCGATCCTCCATCTGCACATTCACCCATCTCCTGTTTCCGAGGGGCTGAGGGTGTAGGTTCCAGTCTCCCGGGACATACTGATGCAATGATCCAAGAAATACTTTTAATCAGTGCCACCCAACATAATAGACTTAATATGACAAATGCACAAACAGTATTCCCCCAAGAAACAAAACGTGCCAAACCCTTCACCAAGGGTCCCAAGAAGAGGGGGAGACCCAAGGAGGGGGTACTGTTAGGGCAGCAGCACTTCACTTACCTCCATGGCTGCATCCAGCCGTCATCCATCTCACAGCACTTCCCTCACCTCCATGGCTGCTCCCAGCCGTCTCCCTTCCCCCCATGCTTCCTCCTCGCATGGTCAGGTGCGCGCACGTCCCCGTCCACTAGAGACAGCGCGCACTGGATTCCTGAGATTTGTGAGGGCCTGTACACCACTAATTGGTGTCTGGTCATCCAATCCTTCATCCACTTCCCTTATTTAAAGGGGCACTTCCTTTCCATCAGTGCCGGATCTTGGTCTTTCCATGCCAGTTGTAAATCAGTTGCTTTTGGATTGCTCACCCGTGTACCGACCTTTGCCTGTCCCCGAGTCTGAACCTTTGCTGCCTGCCCCGACCTTGGCTACTCACCTTTACCACGAACCTGTGCTGCCAGCCCTGACCTCTGCCTGTACTCACTATGTCTTTTGCCTGCCCCTGTGCACCACGCTGAACCTTGGCTAACTGTGGAACTGGGCCGCTGTTGGGGGTCACTCGCCGCTACAAGACCAACCTGCCTTGCGGTGGGCTCTGGTGAATACCGGTGGCCTCTTAGACTCCCCTCCCCTGACACGGCACTCGCCATCAGTTCCACAGTCAAAGCGGATCCACATCCAAGTCCGCTCCACTCGGTCCGTGACACATATAGTGACCAGGCGTGTGAATCAGGCTACCCTTAGTCAAGGAGATGTCTCCCCCCTCCTCCTGCTCCTCCCTCCAGCTACACGCCAGTGATGCCTGTGAGTTGCAATGAGTGCCACCCTGCTGTGAGGGAAGACCTTCTCCTCCTCCCCCTTCTCCTCCTCTGAATCCTCCAAAACTGTTCGCTGGCATACCTGGCCGCTGTCGGCCCAGCAACCCACCCTGCGAGCCACATGTGCACTTCCCTGGTGCCTGGGCAAATGGGCCTTCCATCACATCCTCCAGGAGGCAAAGGATGGGGATGGTATTGCTGACGATAGCATCATCCCTTAGTAGCTGTCTCCACAAACTGATGTATGTAGTTGTAGCAGGCTCAGAAATGCTCTCCCCCTTGTAGTAGAAGCAGAACAATGTCTCCAGTCGATACCTGGGTAGTTGAAGTCCCCATCACAACCACTGTACCAGCCTATAACGCCTACTTTATCTATATGCGGCTGACCCTCTGTTTCCTCAGTTATGTTTGGGGGTCTATAGATTACACCAAATTGTATGTTAACATTGTTTACATCACCCTGCACTTCTACCCACAAGGATTCTACATCCTCACAATCTTCTTTATTAATAACACACTCTGCCCCCTTTCCCTTTTGCTATGGCTTTCCGTAAGAGAGCAAAACCTTGAAGAATGACAGTCCAGTCATGTGTGGAATACAGCCATGTCTCAGGCTCCAATAACATCAATATTTTCTTCCAGTACCAGAGCCTCAAGCTCCCCCACTTTACTTGCTAGACTGGCATTTGTGAACATACACTTGTTGTGCACGTTGAGCTTTAGTATTGAGCTTCTGCAGTAATGCATCCACCTAATTTCACTGCTGGTTTGCAACACATGGATCCATCATAGCAGTCCTCCCCCTTCTAATTCTCCACCCACCATCATATGCTTTCCCCTAAGTAACCTGTCTTCCCCTTTGTTTTCTCTCTTGCCCTCCCCCCTCATTTCTAGTTTAAATACCAATCCACCCCCTCTATTATCCTCTTACCCAGCACAGCAGGTGCAAATCATCTGTAGAATACAGTTTGTACCCCAATAAAAAGTCAGCCCAGTGCTCTAGGAACCCAAATCCTTCTGTTCTGCACCAGGATTTGAGCCTTGAATTTAACTCTCTAAGCTCCTGCTATCATTCATGTGTAGCGCATGGCACAGGCAGTATTCCAGAGAATACAAACTTGTAGGTCCTTCTCTCCAACTTGGTGCCTAATTCCTTAAATGTATTCTTAAGGATCTTCCATCTTACATTCATTCTGTCATTGATCCTCACGTGGACTATTATAGCTGGGTCATCTCAGCCCCTCCCAGTAAATTATCCACCCTTTCCACCACATGCTGAACCCTGCACTACGAAGACAGTAAAGCATTCAGTTGAGGCTTTCTTGGTGCCAAATAATTATATCAGTCCATTTGATAATAAAATACCCTACTACCACTGTCTAGTTCTACCTGTAGTCCCAACCACCCACTCACTAGCTGGGCTGTTAGGGAGAGCAGTATCTGCTAGGGATTTCATTTCTGAGACACTTTTGCATCATTACCCAATTTTGCTAGGGTGCACAGACACAGGTACGGCCTTCCCTTTCTGTGATCCTTTTCTACTCATCTACATTTACCCAGCTACTTATCTGTCCCCCCTCAGCCATTACTCCACCCTCTGTTTCTACCCCACTTATTGCCTGCTCAGTGAGCGGAATGCCCTTTTCCACATATTTAATCTCCCTCAGTGTTGCATTGTGTGCCTTCAGATCCCTAACTCGAGCTTCCAAGGTTGCAATATGATCACTTTTAACACAGCGGTATTCACCCTGGAACTGCTGCTCCTGGAGTGTATACATATGACAACTTTTGCGCTGAAGTAGACCTCCAATGTTGCTGGTCACTTAAACACTTAACGTTCCCCAATATAAAGTCCCTTAATTAAAAATCCCCTCACTTATAATACAACCTCTCTTGAAAATACAACCAGATCTCACAAAAGCTCCTAAACTCGCTTTAAAACAATGTTATTTATAGCAAAGCAATACTTCCCTTCAACAGTGTCAGTCTAGGGATACTCTAGCAAACAGCTAGTGACAAGGTTGTAATTGCTCACCACTATAGAGAGAAACATAGACTAATTAGACAAAGAAGAAATGGGGGTTCTAACTGTGAAAAACGTGTGCCCATTCACAGCGCACTGACATGAATATAGTATCATAAAGAGCTTCAACATAACACCCAATCAATTGCTATGCAGAAATGTATGATTTTAATGATGTGTAGTACATTGAAAACAAGCTACAATGGCTGACATAAATACATATAGGCATAATATACAGCCGTTATACCAATGGAGAGTGCAAAATGGTGTTATTGCAAAGAGACCAAGAGGTACTAGGAAAGGGATCAAAGTAGTCATAGTAGCATTACATAGTCCAGGGTTATTGACATGTTCTCAATGCTAAGCAGAGGAATATAGAAAGAACATCAGTTACTGTAATTACACTGTTGATCTATAAATCAAAAGAATCCCATACTTAGGGCAGACCTCAGAGACAAGCGAAATACAATTTAAAGATTCATTATGCATCTTAGGTGTCCACATGTTGAAGCTCTTTATAATATTAATTACTTTGAGTGTGCCTGGACAGGTATCAGAAAAGTGGAAATTTATCTGACATTCACAATTCAGCACAGCAGTCTTCAAAATATGTACTATTTATTTCCCTGATCCCATAAAAGAGTCTGTGTACCTGGGATGAAAACTTGAAACTATCAGTTATATATACCCCCCAAAAAATGGTGGACCGTCCTTCAAAATAAACAGAACTTAGTTCTACCTTAAATCCCTGTCACATTAAAATGGAAAAAGCTCTCCTGAAATTGTCTCTTTTTTAATGCACATCTGGAATCTATGTCTCACATATCTATGTTGGCACATAACTCAGGTTTCTGAAATGTTTTATAGAGAATGATGAGGAAACTGCCACAAGATCAAGAGACTGGGCCATTGCTGCAGGGAACACAGCCCGATTCGTAATCACAACAAGAAGGTTGAAACGATAATCAACTACAGGACGCAGAAATCAAGATATTCTTGATCTACAGCAACAAGGGAAACAGGGTGAATGAAACAGTATTCCTGGGCAAAACCATGAAACAGAATTTAAGTGCGAAAATTGTTGGAGATACAATACTTGCAACAGCTTCTGCTTCTCTCTATATGTGATTTTGGGACTTTTGCCAGAATAACTGCAGTTTACAGTTATCACAAGGTGGCACTGTTACCAATGCTTAACTGTAGTCTCTATATGCATTTTTCTGGTGTGTTGTATTTTCCTGTATATTAATAAATATAGTAGCTGCACTCTATTTCTTCTTTTTCAATGTGTTAATGTCATATTCTTCTACTGCATTCATGTCCCAGTAAAGCCAGTTCCTGGTACACCACAATCGTCTATCTGGATTTGACTATCCTGTACCTAGCACACTCTGCAACAAAAAATAACACCAGGACATTACTGAAAAGGCTTATCATAGATACCTGCAGCAGCTGAAGAGTTTCAAAGTTAAAAAAACTGTGATGCTAAAATTCACTAAAGACAATTTTCAGCCATAAACAAAAAATGTGCCAATGTGTCTCATACAGACTGTCACTCAGGTCCTGCACTACCCACCCGATCGCATGTCTTCTCTGACAGGGAGACGCCCCCCGCAATCAGTCACTTCAATGGAAAGGGGGCATGGCATGTTAAATCTTCTCACACCCCTTTCCATTGCAGTGATAAATAGAGGTGGGTGTGCCAGCTAACAGTGACTGATGGCGAGTGGTGTCTCCCCGTTGGAGGACACAGAGACAAGTGATCGGATGGGCAGTGAGCCACGAATCCAGCTATCAGGTAAGATCTGGAGCACAGACCACGAGCGACAGTCTGAGTATAGCGTGTTTTGTTTTTGTCTGAAAATGCTCCTTAATTGTCTTGGTTCAAACTATCTTTCTCATTAGGCCTGATTCAGAGCCTCCTCAAAACCGTGTCATATTTGGCTCGTGTATTTTACACTTTTTTCCGTATGCGTAGGTGCGTATGCATGATTCAGAGCCTCCATCGGAAGCCTTCCATTTACTGTTCATAGCTGCGTACGCCAACGAGAATGTAATTTTCTGCCTCTTGTTGCATCCTCGAGAGGACGAGGTTTACGTTACTTAGTAAACCTTGTATACTACCGTTTTTCAGTGTTTTCCAATGTAGCTTGCAACGAAGATTTTCAGTGTCCCGTTAGATTCAGCATGCATCTTTCTCTAAATATACGTCCAAACGGAATTCTGTAGGAAATCTGTTGGAAAGTTTGCATGCTTGCATGCTTGTACGCATGTGCGCAGCTATTTACCTCATTCATGTCCCATGCTTACCTCAACTCACTTGCGGTTCCTGATTTTTAGATCTCCTGGCATTAATGCTTACCTCAACTCACTCACGGTTCCTGTTTAGATGTTCTTCCGGCATTAATGCTTACATTAATGTTCTGCGTTCTCTTCTTAGTTTTCTATTTCTTCCTGATGTCTTCTGCTGTATGTTATTTATTGGATGTGTTCATGCATTAAATGTTTATAGCTTAAAAAAAAAAATAAACATGAAACATGGTTAAGTTTAAATATATTTATTATTTAGTATTTGTATTGTTTATTAATATGATTTTTCAACTTTGTGTTTTTTTTTTTAATTCTAAATTTTCTAAAATTTCACAAATGTTTTTTTTTTGTTTTAAAACTTTTTTTTAACAAATATTAACAAATATTAAAAATTATAAAATTTTTAAATAAACTTCAAAACTACAAGTGGTAGGCACCAGGAATCTATTCTTCACTGGTCCCCAATGAAGCAGCCAGCTCCTGGATGTCGCCCACCAGCCTATACACTGTCGCCGTCAAATGCTGTAGCCTCTCCTGTGGGGTTGCTGTGAAAAGGAAGCAATAATTAATATTTGGTATATACATTTTTCATAGCTGTGGAATGAAATATTTTTAATGTTCAAACAAAGGGATGAAGCCATATGTAACTATGCTATTTTAATAGGCTAGGGATGAGGCCATATGTAACTATGCTTGTTTTAATAGGCTAGGGATGAGGCCATATGTAATTATGCTATTTTTAGGCTAGGGATGAGGCCAGATGTCATTTTGCTAATTTATTAAGATAGAGATGAGGCCATATGTCATTATGCTAATTTAATAGGCTACAGATTTGTTATACCTGGTGATGAAGCTATGTTATAGATAATCAAATAAGTAGACTACAAAGTTACTAGGCTGGTGGGCGACCTGAGCTTGGGGGACCAGCCTCCTCTCTGGGGCCTGCCACTGCTCCAGATCTGAGTCTGTTGAGAAAGGAAAAATATGATTACTTCTAATGTCAGATTTGGCAAAAAACACATTTTTTTCATAATGTGTGTGTGACATCACCCAAGTTCTCCATGAATCTCAGGGGCTGGGTCCCGTGGCATATCCAATCCCCGCTCTTCACCCGCTACATCCTCATCTAAAAGAATAGAAGCAGGAAATGAGTGTGTGTTTACAGTGCATGCACCTGTGTGTGCTTCAGTCAGAGAAACATACCGGAGTGTTGTTGCTCCGCCATCTGGGCAGACTCCCTGGTGAGCCGCAGATGTCCCTCCTCTGTAGACAGGTCCAGTGGCTGGTCTGCGCCACCTACAGAGGAGGGGGAGGACCTTGGCACTGGAGACGCACCACCTTCACTTGGCCCAGATCCATCCCGCACTGGCCAGACTGCTCCGGGTGGGTCAGATTCTGTAATCCCATTCGCTCACTAGAAGAGAATATCATGCATTTCTAAACAGAGGCCTGCCTAAGAGCTTTTGGATATCTAACATGTAATAGTAATGTATATAACAAAAGAAAACACAGAGCATAAATAAATAAACCACAATTTCTAAGAAAAGAACATAAAAGAAAGTCCAAATATTGGAAAAAATATTGAAAAAAGTGCAATAAATAAAATATCCCACGGTGCATGCACTTCACATGTACATGTGCAAAATGATCCACCACCAAACGTGCAGACTCTTACCGACTTCCAAGCATATATAGAGCCTCCAAAACCAGGTGCACAGCGTTGTTATCACCAATCGAACCCAATGCAGGTTATGCGCTAATCAAGCATGCCAAATGCAAACTCCTCAGACTCCTCCTCATACACAGAGCACTTCCAGATGGTATGCACACAATAAACGCCGTTCCCACAATTCTTCTGTATCAGTTGTCACAGTTATCAGGTACAACTCAGATGATGGTAATATATGGATTGTAAAAACAAAAAACCAAGAATAGTGTAATTCTGCAAGACTAGTCTATTTTAATAAGATCCAAAGATGCACTCACATAATAAATGAACAAGGTCAGCATTAAAAGCACAAAGCCGGTCTCACCAACGCTGGAATCAGACGCCTGCCGGCTCCTTCCCAAGTATCTGGCAGTGCTAATCCAAATGTAAAAATTCAAAAAGATAAAAGAAGATAAAAAACAATCCTGGATCCACCGCTCGCCACCGCCGACGCGTTTCGTCGCCGCGACTTTAACTAGGCCTAGTTTATTGTGGCGTTTATTGTGTGCATACCATCTGGAAGTGCTCTGTGTATGAGGAGGAGTCTGAGGAGTTTGCATTTGGCATGCTTGATTAGCGCATAACCTGCATTGGGTTCGATTGGTGATAACAACGCTGTGCACCAGGTTTTGGAGGCTCTATATATGCTTGAAAGTCGGTAAGAGTCTGCACGTTTGGTGGTGGATCATTTTGCACATGTACATGTGAAGTGCATGCACCGTGGGATATTTTATTTATTGCACTTTTTTCAATATTTTTTCCAATATTTGGACTTTCTTTTATGTTCTTTTCTTAGAAATTGTGGTTTATTTATTTATGCTCTGTGTTTTCTTTTGTTATATATTTTATTGGGTCTTTTTTGAGATAAGGACTTTATCACGTTGAGCAACTTTTTTGTGTGCTAAATTATTCACTTTATATATTGTTACAAGCGCGGTTCCTGGTTTTATTGGTTCACCAGTAACACCATTTTTATCTTGTTAATAGTAATGTACTTACTTGGGAAATGCTGAGTGAAGAATCGCCTCACCCAAGGCCTCTTCCTTCGCTTTAGGTCCGACCAGTGTTGGATGATCTGGGTGAAGGTGGTGTCGTTGTTGGCGGCAATTTTGGACACTATCTCCAGTGTCAACGTCCTCTTTTGATAGTCGCTCGCCAGGTAGTCATACCTGTTCTCCATCATCATCTAAAAGATAAAAGAAAAACAGATTTGCTTAATGCAAACATCATACAAATCACAATCTCAGTTATAGCAGGTTCCTAACTTACATTCCCCATAACATTTCTAGCCTTCAGCTATCCTTCTAGATGCTATTTTGGTGTTGCACACATGTGTGCACTAACTTTTGCTTGGCACAGCGTTTAAATTCAAATTTTGCCCCCACTATTTTGGCCTGCGCTGCCTAATCGCATATGCATTTCGCCTGCAAATCAACAGCCTGCACAAACACTTACTAGCATAATAGTGTCCTGTTGCTCGCGGGTGAAGAGCGTGGGTGCCATTTTGTTTTGCCAGTATCAGCAGATGTGTTGCGCCCCAGCAGTTTCCGTGATGTGCACGTCCGTACGCACGCTTACGCGTAAGCGTCATACACAGTCATAACTATTTAAAGGGTATTTGGCCAAACAGCTGAGTGTCTTTACAGATATCGCTATGCCTGCCAAGAAAGGTAGCCGCAAGACCCCCAAGTCTCATGACCGCCATGAGCATCGTGCCGAACGGCATGAAAAAACCTCATCCAGGCCTGCAACTAGGTCCCACAAAACCAGTGGCCACTCGCATTCGGCCAGAACATCCACTCGCCACATGAAGGATCCAGTGGGCCACACTCCAGCCCCCTCCAATTCTGGGCCATCACGGAAGGCGAAGGAGATTTCCTCCAGCAAGAATGCTCCCTGACCCACAACATCCAAAACCCAACAGAGCACTACTAGTAAGGGCAAGGGTAAGACTAGGCCTAGAAGCCCTAGCCCCCCAACAACACCCTCTCCTACTCGTTCCCAATTTCACGAATCCAACGTGGAGAGCCCTGAGTCACCGGGCAGCTCAACGGCTGTAACTTCTTTGGGCAGCCAGCCGATGACACCCAGCCCCCATGCAATTCCTGCCCAATCCATGGTAAGCGAAAGGTCTGGCTATTCAACGCCTGCAAGTCACCCAAGAATGTCACCCAATATTCCACCCACCCAGGAAGAGGCAGCCAGGGCAACATTAGGCCGAAACCTGCGGCGTGAGACATTGAAAGGATGCTTTACTGAGCCCCAAACCATGGCGTTGGCAAGTGGGGTTTCTGAGCACTTTCATGAGCTGTATGGGAGAAATTCTAAAGCCACCAGCAAAGTGCGCAAGAATCAAATCTGGGAGGACATCACCAGACAGGTCAATTGTGCGGGGGCGGATAGGAAAGATGTGGAGAATATCCAGCGAAAATTCTCGGACCTCAAATATGCTGTGAGACAGAAGAGGAATAAGCGCAGGCAGCACGGGTACAGGTGGGTGTTGGAGTTGGGCTGGTTGTTGTGCAAGACCTTGTAGGTAATGTTTTATCTTTGTTTTAAAGGTTGCAAACAGGAGGTGGATTCCCAACTAAACTACAATACACCGCAGCTGAGGAGCTTGTCCTGGGACTTATACACCCCTCGGCACTACAGGGCTTATCTGGGGCCATAGACACTGACATCAATGTCATGCCAGAAGGTTAGTATTTTAAGGATTGGTTAAAAAATGTAGATAAAAAGCCTAGGTCCACACAGGGCCGTAGTTAGTGGGGAGCAGGAGGGGTATGCTCCCAGGGTGCAGCAGTTCAGGGTGCCGCCAAAGGGGTTCTGGAAAACCGGTGGTGGAGTCCATTTAGAAAGTTTGTCCCGGGTGCCCTAAAGCCTAGCTACTCCAATGGGTACACAAGGTATGTTTATGTGTTAACTTGCCTTTACTGTTACATTCCAGCTCCTCAAAAAACTCTTGCGACTGCGCTACACTCCACCTGTTTGCCCACTGCCACCACATCCCGCCAGCTATTACCAACATATTCTACACAGGACCAGCCGGATCTGGTAAGTGTAATGTGCACTAACTGATGATGCATGTGAAGGAAGATGACTACTTGCCCCAACATATATTTGAGCAACTATCTCACACAATTTTTTTGCATGTCCCTACAGACACCATCCATAATGGATACAATACACCATATGGAGAAGGAGGAGGAGAACATTGCCATGCCCCCACTAATGCGAACCCAGCAACACCATCTGCCACTGCCCCAGCAACAGCCACCCACAAATCCTCTGCAGCAGAGTCAATCACGCCCTCTGCTGGCAGACCAGCATGGCCAGCCCAAACCCGGGGAAGTGGAGGACGCACTCATCCACGTCGCCATGTCAGCCAGGTGAGGCATGTGCAGATCCTGGAGACAGCATGGTGCAATGACAGCCGCAACTTTAGGGAAGTGAACCAAAGATTAACAGAGCAGCTGTCATCACAAATACAAAACTTCAATAACCACTTCACCACCCTGCTGGAAGAAATTAGTACTAGCAACAGGCAGAGGGAGGCTATGCTGGAGCAGTGGCAGATGATGAATGCCACCCATGCACAGGTGTTGGCCATCCTACAAGGGCAACAACAGCCTTATTATGGGAATCCACCATATTAAGAATTAGCGTTGTATTTGCTCCACATCTTTCCTCTCCATCCCCACACTATTCACCTGTCTTGTGATCTTCACCCATATTTGTGTATTTGTGCTTTTGCTTTCTCCCATACAGCTCATGATAGCGCTCAGAAACCCCACTTGCCAATGCCATAGTTTGGGGCTCAGTAAAGTCCCCGCTCAAGCTCCCACGCAGCAGGTTTAGGCCTAATGAGATCCTGGCTGCATCATCCTGGGTGGGTGGAATAGTTGGTGACATTCTTGGCTGACTAACACCCCACTAATAGCTACAACTTTTGCTCTTAAAGGATTGTGTTGGACTTGCTTGGGGGCTGGGTGTCATAGGCTGGCTGGCCCAATAACTTGCAGGCGTTAAGCTGCACGGTAACTCAGGGCTTGCTCAGGGTGTGCTCCCTATTGTTCTGGATGCTGTGGGACGGGGAGCATTCTGGCTTGAGGAAGTCTCCTTGGCCATCCAGGATTTGCCAAATTTAGAGGGGGCTGGAGTCTGGCCTAATGGATCCTTCCTTTGCCTAGTGGATGTCCTAATAGGCTGCGAGTGACCTTTCCCACCTATTTTCTTTATGGAACAGTAAATTATTTACCTGAACTCTCTCTGTTCTGTGTTATTTTTAGCCATTTCTGATCTCTTTGATTACAAAAATATGAGTGTTGTTAAAGGAAATATTTGACAATAAAAATGCATTACACTCAAATCTGTTCCAAAGTTTTTTTGTATTAATTAGTATGTACAGATAAGCTAATGAAAGTATAAATCATAGAAATTTGTTACATCACAAATAAATAATATATCTAAGGACAACCAAAATTAATGTAAAAGATAAAAAAAATACAATTCCTGTAGAATTGGTATTTTACGTATACAGCACGTCCTGCTCCGGAGAGTAATTCCTTACGTTTGGGTTATACACCCACAAGATGGCGCTGGACTGCAGAGATAGCAAAAAGTGGCTCCTCCCGGCCCCCTATATTTCAGGGACCTCCCACAAAATCCCAAGTATTGACAAGCAGTTGGCAAGAGGCCGGGAGAAAAATAACCATAATCAAACAAATTTAACTATGATAACAACCACCATACAGAGGCACTAAGCATAATGAAAACAAGGACGAGGTGGAGCAGGAAGTGCTATATACGTATAAAACCAATTCTACAGGTGAGTAATCACAGAATTGTATTATTCTAAGTATACAGCACGTCCTGCTCCAGAGAGTAATTCCTTACGTTTGGGACATCCAATAGCAGTGTACGTAAGGTAGGGTGGGATCCCCAAAAGCAACAGCATGCAGATTAAACCACTGCCACCTGCAGAACTTTGCGGCCAAAAACAGCATCAGCTGAGGTCCTAACATCAACCTTGTAAAACTTAGAAAAAGTATGAACAGAAGACCAAGTAGCAGCCTTGCAAACTTGTTCAACAGAAGCCTGGTGCTGAAAGGCCCAAGAGGCACCAATAGCACGAGTGGAATGAGCAGACATTGAGATGAAAAGCAGACATAACTTTAGGCAGAAAATCTGGTTTAAAGCTAAACACCACCTTGTCCTGGTGTCTCTCAAAGTAAAGGGGCTTGATGGAGAGCACCGCCAACTCAGAAACACGGCTAACAGAAGTGATAGCCACCAAAAAGACTACCTTAAGCGTAAGAATGGACAAAGCAGGCTCATGCACAGGCTCAAAAGGAGACCCCTGCAAGGCAGATAGAACCAAGTTCAAGTCCCAGACTGGTAACATAGGCTTACGTGGGGGGTGCATGAGTAACCCCCTGGAAAAAAGTCCTGACCAGATGATGTTGAGCAAAAGATCTCTGAAAGAAAACAGCCAAGGCAGACACATGACCCTTCAGAGTGCTGAGTTGAAGCCCCAGATCCAAACCATGCTGGAGAAATTCCAGAACCCTAGGAATAGAAAACACACGACAGGGAATAGATTTAGCCTCACACCAGTCAATGTAGGTACGCCAAACCCTATAGTAGATGGAAGAAGAGGACTTTTTCCTAGCCCTGATCATGGTGTTAACAACAGAGGCAGGCAGCCCCTTTTCCAGGGTAGCGTAGCCGCCCCTGAGTGAGCAGGTCTGGATCCTTGCAGGGTCAAGCGGGCTAGAACCAACCTGATCGCCCTCAGTTCCAGAATGTTGATAGGGGTGTGGACCTCCTGAGTGCCCCACTGCCCCTGGGATGTTAGGGATCTCCAGAAGCCCCCCCAACCTGTCAGACTGGCATCCGTGGTGACTGTCTCCCAGCAAGGGGCCAGAAAGGATCTGCCCACTAACAGGTTGCTTGAGTCCAGCCACCACGAGAGGGACCGCCTGGCTAGGGGGGACAGAACCAAAACCTGATCCAGGGACACAGGGTCCCTGTCCCATACAGACAAGAGGTGGAGTTGAAGAGGCCTCATGTGAAACTGAGCATAAGGAACCGCCTTGAAGCAGGACACCATCAGGCCCACCAGCTGCATTCCCTGCCTGATGGAAGGATGAGGGCAGGACAGAAGGAGCTGAGCTTGCGCTTGCAGACTGTCCACCTTCTGCTGAGGAAGAAAGATCCTGGCCCGAGCTGTATCCAGATTCATGCCCAGAAATGGCTTTACCAAAGAGGGAGACAGGGAACATTTGGAGTGGTTCATCACCCAGCCAAATGATTCCAGTGTGGTCACCACCGCGCTGAGTATCCAGCTCTGCCTGTTGGAAGGACGGAGAAGTGATAAGAATGTAGTCCAAATAGGGAAGAATGTGAATGCCCTGAGCTCTCAGCAGAGCCATAATGCCCGCCAGCACCTTGGTGAATACCCTGCGAGCCGAAGTAAGACCGAAGGGCATTTCCACAAACTGGTAATGCTGATCCTCCAGAGTGAACCTGAGGAATCTCTGATGACCTGAAAAGACTGGAATATGGAGGTAAGTATCCTTGATGTCCACAGAGGTCATGAAGTCCCCTGGGAGTAGTGAACTTACAGCTGAGCGCAGAGTCTCCATGCGAAACCTCCTGGATCTGACAAACTTGTTGAGAAGCTTTAAGTCCAGAATGGGTCTGACAGACCCATCTCTTTTGGGAACGGTGAAAAGGTTGGAATAGTAGCCCTTGCCCCCTTTTTCTTAAGGGCACTTGGCAGATGACCCCCAGCTCCAGTAGATTCTGCACAGCAAGCAACAGGCCCTGAGCTTGATGCATCCAGGATCTGATTAATTTTGTGGGCGGCTAGGCTGCCAACTCTATCTTGTAACCGGAGGACACTACCTCCTGAATCCACCGGTCTGAGACATGATGCCTCCAGACGTGAGCAAAGAGCCGAAGCCGTCCCCCCACCCGGATGGGTGAGGGCGCCCCTTCATGCCTGGGGGGGCTTGGGGGAAGACTTAGACTTGGAACCCCAGGAGGGTCCAGGGCGGCCACGTCTTCTGCCCCTGCCCCAGAAATCTCCCCGGGCCCCTGCAAATGAAGCACCCCTTCCCATTCTGGACCCACGGTAGGAGGGAAGAAAGGAACCTGAACCCCGAAAGGGCCGAGACTGTCTTTTGCGCTGGGGTAACCTGCCTCCCTTAGCAAACAGGTCCAGGCGATCCCCAAATAGAAGCAGGCCTTTAAAGGGGAACCCAGTGAGAGCCTTCTTGGCAGTGTTATCAGATGCCCACTGGCGCAGCCAAACCGAGCGGCGTATAGCCACCACCAAGGCAGAAGCCCTGCCACACATTCTAATGGTATCATCCAAGGCAGAGAGGACATATGCAACAAATTCTTCACAACGCAGAAGGGCACTATACTCTGCACTAGCTGCATCATCAGGAGCCCCATCTAAAATACTCCTGAGCAGAGTCCTAATAGCCACAGCTGTAATGGCAGAGGCAAAAACCGGACGCAGCGCAGACCCCACACAGGCAAAGGCATGGGAAGCCAGCTGATCAATGCGCCGGCCCTCACCATCCCTCAGTGTAGTAGAGTCAGGGGAGTGCATGACAGAAGTGTTGGACAACCCCAGAATTTGTGCATTCACTTCTGAAGGGGACGACCAACGCTTAACCACTTCAGCAGGAAAAGGGTACCTCTTATCCCAATTCTTAGGCACCCCAGGGAGCCTGCTCGGTCGCTCCCACTCCTTGAACACAAGATTAAAGTGAGTTTGCTCAGGAAACTCCAAACATAGCTTAGCCGTGTGAAACAACTCCCCCTGCTGCCGAGGAGCCGCGGCAGGAGGAGAGATAGAAAGTACTTCAAAAATGTGAGCCAAAAGCCTGTCAGTATCATCTGGAGCCCATGGGTCAGAGCCGGAATCAGCATAACCCTTAGGCTGCTCATCAGATGATTCTGAATCAGAAAACAATTCCCCCTCTTCCAGGGGGGTATAGCCGGCCAGGTAAAAACATTCCTCAGCCTCCATAGGAAACAAGTTAACGCCAGGTGCCAGATGCCGCCTCTTAGCCGAGGCCTTACGCGCCGTAGAGCCAGCAGTCAGCTTCTCAATACTAGCCACCCTGGTAGACATATCAGGCTGAGACTCCTCACTGGTATGCACCTCACTGGGAGTCAGATGTAAGCGTGGGGGAGTAGGCGAAGCCACACGGGGAGCAGGCCCAGCCACAGGTAACCCAGATTGCAGCGCAAGCGCCCGCTGGGCACAGGGTACACAAACCTGCACATTGTCATCACTAGTAGGGGACACCCCACACGCCACACACAGCCGGGCTTGTCTCGAAGGAACCCCAAGCACATTATCCTGAGAAGCCTCCATATGGTGATTATCGCGGCCACCGGCCAATAAGGATTTACACTATAAAGTCACCCGGGATGCCCCAATAACCCGCTAGGGAAGTGGGAGGTAAAGGCAGAATAGGCCTCTAATAGTAACTAAATAGAGGGGATAGGCCGGGAGAAACCACAATAATTATTGACCCGCCTGCAAGCATAAACAGAAAGCCCCGTAAGCGGCATGCATACACAATATATATATAAAAAGATAAGCCAGCCCGCAAGGGCACTTACGGACCGCGGTAGGTAGAAACCAGCCACGCAGAAGGGCAAAATGGGGCCCACAGATACGGAGGGGCGGGCCGCGGAGACAGTGATGCTGAACGCGCCATCCGCAAGGCCCGCCCCCCCGAAGAGCGCGAAGGCGTCCACGTTACCATGTTAGCCAATGATGGAGCAGCAGCGGCTGAGGTAAAGTCACCACCGACCGCGGAATGCCGTACAAGCGTGGCATTTTCGAAAGCAACCAGTGCAACCAACACACGCACGGCAACACAAGCCAAGCTATACCACGGAAAACAATATAGAATGAAGAATGCACCTACAAACACACACCCCTCCCGAGAAATACCAGGGAGAGTGAGGGAGGGCAGCGGCCAACCTAACAGGAGCCCACAGATGGACAGGGGGTGAGCGCGGGAGGGGCATCCCATAAGGCTCACCATGGGCCTATACCGCCTACCCTTTGGTGGGGGATTGCGGTCGGAGCAGCGCTCCTTAAGCACCTGACAACGGTGCTGCCTACCGTCACCCGACCAGTGCAGCCAAAGCTGGGAGGCAGAAAAAAGAGGAACGGGTGGGAATAGTCCTACAGGGCCGCAGGCTAATAGCCCCGCTCACCTGCGAGTAGAGAGAGACATCTTCTTGTCATCGCAGCGCCGACTGCAGAGAAGAACTGGGGATTTTGTGGGAGGTCCCTGGAATATAGGGGGCCGGGAGGAGCTACTTTTTCTCTGTCTCTGCAGTCCAGTGCCATCTTGTGGATGTATAACCCAAACGTAAGGAATTACTCTCTGGAGCAGGACGTGCTGTATACTTAGAATAAAAAATGAAAAAAAAAATAAAAAAATTCAGAACAAAAATTCTAAAAAAAAAAAAATTGTTAAAAATTAAGACCAACAATTATGAAAAATAATTTATGATCAGATGGTCCTGATTGCCCAGAAGCACTCTGGGTGCCCTCATATAACTCGTCCGGAATGTCCGTGGTGGCTGGAAAGGGGAACACGTCAACACAACAGGGGACCTGCTGCATTATTGCAAAATTATGTAGGACACAGCAGGCTATTATGATCTTTATAACCTTGTTGGGGTCATACTGCAGCCCCCCCCCCCCCCCCGGTATGGTCCAGGCATCTAATTCTGCTTTTAAGCAGGCCGAAGGCCCTGTCCACAACAGCCCAGGTCTTTCTATGGGCCCGGTTATAGCCCTCCTGGGCCTGAGTCTGAGGCCGCAGGACTGGTGTCATCAACCATGGCAGTAGTGGGTAACTCGAATCCCCTGAAAATAATAAAACACAAAGTTAGTGTCTACTTCTTAGCTACATTGTATCATGTCATCAAAGGGAAAGAACATTCATATGTTGAGACAGGGTTATCCAAAAAGATTCATAGTCATACAGTTAAAGGCTAATGAAATTATTTCTCAAAACTTACCCAGTAGCCACCCACCAGACAAATCTCCTGATTCAAATAGACCATACAGGCTCGAAATTTCTTAGGATATAGGCATCGTGGGTGGATCCGGAAAACCCTGCCATCACACTTAGGAACCGAAGGTCAGGGCCAACCCCAGCTTGCACGTTTATGGAGTGGCCCATCTTCCGGTTCCTGTAAGATCAGAAATACAGGTATTTAGTACACACAAAAACAATCAAGCAAATAACCAAGTTAAAACAAACAAAATAAGTGATCCTTATTGTTAAAGTGTTTTTTTTTTAATTTCCCAAAAATAATACTAACACCAATAAGTAATAGTTGGTCAGTCGGATTTAAATAAGGTCTAAATGATAAGGACTAATTAAGGTGTGCATTAAAATGATTAGTTAAGGTGTGCATTAAAATGATTAGTTAAGGTCTGCATTAAATGATTAGTTAAGGTCTGCATTAAAACGATTAGTTAAGGTCTGCATTAAAATGAATAGTTAAGGGCTACATGAAAATGATTAGTTAAGGTCTGCATTAAAATGAATAGTTAAGGGCTACATGAAAATGATTAGTTAAGGTCTGTATTAAAATAAATAGTTAAGGGCTACATGAAAATGAATTGTTAAGGGCTACCTGAAAATGATTGATTTATATATACATTAAAACATACTGTGATTGAATGAGTTAATACAAGTCATAATGTTGACGCAACGCAACATGGGTACAATTGATTGCACCCATGACGTTGGGCATGTCGGCTAGATAAAAAAAAACAAACTTAAGCGCATTCCAGGCTACCATGTTGTCTGGGAAATAGATGTATTTTTGACACAGGGTAGCCATGGCATCCAAAAACTTGTTTAGTGTGCGGCTCAGCGTAGGCTGGGACATCCCCACCACCCACCAAGCCTATGGAACGAGCCGTTTGCCAAAAATTGCAGGCAGCCGAGCATCTTGGTCATACCTGCAATTGCATGCCCCTTCCATGTGGTGCGGGCTAACCATGGCCGCAGCTCACTATACAAGTTATGGAGGGAAACGCGGTTAAGTCGGGTCAACTCGAACAGCTCAACGTCATGCATGCGATCGATGTCCATGCGTGCGCGGTGCAATCTGGCTTCGGCCATGGTGATGCAGATCATGCCGTTTATCTGCAAGCGCTTGTACTCCTCAATGTACTCAGCAAACATATCGACAGCTAGCTTTCTCCTACAAAATGACCCCTTAAGTTGAGCGGAAACAAACCCGTTTTATTGGGCGGGAGGTCATTTGCAATCAAGGCTCTGAATCATGCGCAAGCCCATACCAATAACGTAAGTTGCCCGACATAACGGAAATTTTACGATAAACATACGACCATCGAAAGCACTTATTCACGTTAGCGTAAATGCATGTATGCATGAAAACAGTAACGAAAATCCCGAAAAACCATGCAAAAACTCACAAAACTTGCACAGACACATGCGAAAGTGCATGTGAAAGAGGCTCTAAATCACTCTAAGACACAGCTTCCCTCTATAGGATCACTGAAAGTGTGGAGGAGATATTTCTCGAATTCCTAGTATATATGTATACATATGTATGAATACACCTGGCATATTAAATTAATTGATTGACAAGGCTCTGAATCATGCGCAAGCCCATACCAATAACGTAAGTTGCCCGACATAACGGAAATTTTACGATAAACATACGACCATCGAAAGCACTTATTCACGTTAGCGTAAATGCATGTATGCATGAAAACAGTAACGAAAATCCCGAAAAACCATGCAAAAACTCACAAAACTTGCACAGACACATGCGAAAGTGCATGTGAAAGAGGCTCTAAATCACTCTAAGACACAGCTTCCCTCTATAGGATCACTGAAAGTGTGGAGGAGATATTTCTAGAATTCCTAGTATATATGTATACATATGTATGAATACACCTGGCATATTAAATTAATTGATTGACAATTATCTTGCTGTGTCAATGAGCAACAATGACAAATGCAAGTGCTCATGATTTTCAGACAAAATTATTGGCACTGTACTTATATGATAAAAAAATATTCCTAATGGCTGTTTTCATACTCAAGCAAAGGGAGGTAATAATATTTTAACATGGTACATTTTAGAAAAATACTTTTACCAGACGTTCTTACACTGAGGTTTTGATTTAAAAAAAAAAACATTATAACACCTAAACATTTTTCCATATAGGTGGGTGGATTCCAGTATACGGAGACAAGGGGCTGATAAGAAAAGCATTAAACTTCGATGAGGTTTTGATAAATATGTAACTGCTGAAATCAAGTCAATCACATTTTTAGTTTATTTTTAGGATTTGAGGATTTTATTTATAGTATTTCTTACTACCTTTTCTTGTGCTTCCTTGATTCATTGTTTCATAAATGGTGGGCATTTTTTTATTGCCTACATGTTCCATACTCCTTGAACCAGTTGAGACCAGTGTATCAAAACATCCTTCTGTCCTCTTTCATCTCCAATACCATATTTCCCATCATGTAATAATATTTAAAAATAGCAGCTTTATTTGGGTATCCAGATGCTTCTTCATTTTTTTTTCGAGGGTCCTTGACCCATAGGTTTGCAGTCATTTAAACATTAGTAAAATTAAATCTGTACCTTTCTGGAAGAAAACTCCGCATCTAACCTGCAGAACTGCCCAGTTACAGTTGCAGATGATTTTTTAAAAAGAATTAGAAACAGAAGGTTTTTTTTTACTTTCTTGAGTGCTAATTAAAAAAGCTCAGTGCACAGGTATCCAGTACAATATGTGAAGCATACCCAAAGCACACCCAAAGCTTTAGTATACTGGGGTGCATATTGGTTATTTAGATGTATTAAACTATACTGAATGTATAATATAATTTTAGATACTATGCTGTTATGTACTGTATTGTTTACTCTACTGGGTTCACGGTTATATTGAAATTGTTATATTGATATTGTTGATTCAAATCAAATCACCATATGGTAAAAGTGCTAGCACAGACAGATAGACAGCAAATACAAGGGAGGATAATAGTTATTTGGAGGAAGGAATATTATATTAATAGTTACTATTATGTATATTGCACACCCCATTTTCACTGGCAAGCCAGTCAGAAGATTTATTGAATTGTATGTATGTATGTATGATGTATGAAAGCTAATCCTATACGTTAGCCAAAGTCCAAATGTTTTGACTCCCTCTCCCCTTATCCCCCATGGGAACAGTGACATTAGTCATTTCTCTCTTTAATTATATGTAAATACTATGCTATATAAAGCTGGATGTGGTTGAGCTGGGAAGGGCATGTGCAGTTTTATGAGTCATGAACATGCTCTGTCCACTGTGGCTTTCCCTGCTCACTTGTGCTGAGAGCTCCAAGAGACGGGGAGGCCGATTCATTAATAGCACCAGGTAGCGACAGATGAGCGACAGTAGCGTTATTTTCACAGCGCCCGCTAGTATTCGCTGTGCTTGGCCGTTGTTCGGCTGTTGAGAGCGATTTAGTCGGTGTGCGGTAATGTTGAATACGGGGTTAGGAGTCGCTGTTTGACAGGTTCCGCGCTGTATGGGAGCGCATGACAGCGAACGGCCATAGCGAACGGCTCCCAGCATATTCATTAACAAATCACGCTCTAAAAATTCAAGCGCTGTGAAATGCATGTTTAAACCCCGAGCGCTGGCGGCGATGGGTTAAAAGTAGTTTTTTAACCCCCAAACAACCATATTTTTAGAAAAAAAAAAACATGTTTTTCAAAACATTTTGTAATATGAATACATTAATATCAGACCTGTAATATCAATTCTGCAGAAATGTTTTTTTTTTTTTTTTTTTTTTTTTTACATTAAAAAAAAATCTAACATTGCAGAAGTGGTCACAGAATTTTTGACATTTAAAAAAAAAAAAAAAAAAATTAATAGCAATTAATTATGAATATTTAAAGATTGCTCCATTGAAATGCATTGGAGAGCGCCAGGTAGCGAGAGTCATACCTGTCGCTGTTCAAGGTCGCTCACTGGCGCTGTGGGGTGAGGCTGGAATAATGATGAATGATTCGCTATCTGGCGCTCTCTCAGCCGCTAAGCAGGATCGGCTTGATAAATGTGTGATTGCGGAGGGGAGCCGGCGTTCTCGTGGCGGTGAGCGTCATTACCGTTCGCTCACCATTCGCTACCTGGCGCTATCCCTTGTTAAATAAGGGCCTCAGTAGGTCTTGGAGGAACAGAATTGAAAGGAGGGCAAATTTTGCCCAGTGCTGCAGAAAGTGGAGGAGACACACATTGGATAAGCATCATGTGGGCTTTATAAAAATTGTTAAAAAAATTGTTCCATGAGTATGTTGGGGAAATTTGTAGATTCTAATGTCTTTGCAAAGCATTGCATGATGGGTGACAATATCTACACACATCAGTAAAAAGCCGTTCTCTATTACAAATGGACATCCATTAAGCAGACTACAAGTGAATGAAATCAGTAAGCACTTTATTCAAGGGCATTAGAAACCATCAAATAATTGTACAGTATCTGAAAGCAGCACAATAAATATATGCATATCAAATGGAGATAACATTAGTTAGATGAAATAAAAAAAACACCTACAATAAAAAATCCCCTAATGTCTACTACTACCATCCTTGTATAATTGTTTGGAAATAAAAGGAAGGACATTTTGTTTTGATACAAATTATATTAGTAACTCCTCCCCTCTCTTGCTATCTAGCATATTAATAAGGAATTTTATTATTACCTATTATTACCTGTATAGATGCCTTGGAAGCAGGTTTGCTTTTCAGGAATGGCACATTGGCAGATAGGCGAAATGGTACCCATGTCTCTTGTGGAGCGCATATCTAATACCCCAGCTTTATTGGACTGTGGATAACAAGTTTTCTTTGCTCGGACAGACAGGACAAATTGTAAGCCTCTTGTGGATCAGAAATCAATATGCTAGGTTTACATACTTGGGTTTTTGGTCAGGTATACATTACAATTATCCATAACCATGTTTAGGTAAATTGTGCTTTCTTATAACAGAATGTATTTTCATGGCACATACTGAACAAAAATAAGAACCCATGATTTGTAGCAGTAGGTGAAACCATGCAAATAATGTCTTAGTTTTACGCCCAGAAGGAGTAGGCCAGGTGTGCAATGCTTGGGTATATCTTCTAATATTTACACAGCCATCATGTCCTTGTGGACATGTGTTTTGGGCTAGTTCACTTATCAGCATAAGGCTGGAAGTGAAAGCTGCATGGTAGGTAAGGCTTAAAGGCACCATAACAGAGGGGACAAGTCATTTGGGGAGAGACCATTTTTAGGCTTGATATAGACACCACACAATGGTAGAGATAGGGGGGCACAACCTAAAACATATTTTTTACATATTTATTATTGATAATTGACTAATTCTACTACCTATGATCTGGATCATTGCTGAACCCTATACCAAGCTATGTAATTATACAAAAGTGAAATTCATAAGTGTACGATACTACAAAAACAATACAGCCAATACTAAACTAAAAAGACCAATAATTCTTAGATAAATATACAATTAATATTAAGTGCTAACTATAAGTCCAGAAAATCAAGGATCCAGGATACTCAAATTAATAATACAATAAACAATACATTAATCAAAGAGTCACCCCCATTTCATCAACCAGCCACATGTTCCATGGGTCACAGCACCCACTTCATCAGTCAGTTCTGTGTTAAATGAGCTCACCTTAAATGGCTGAGTGTCTGTTACAGGGCGCTGTCCCTAATTAACATTCAAATAGTGGTCCCACATCCTGCCATGCCTATAAGAACAATAGACACCTAATCACACCTAGCTGCCAGGAAGCTGCCTCAAACTGCTGGGGTGTTTTGCCTTGAAAAGTCCAGACGGCCAATATACATTGGAGCATTGGCTGTTGTTTCTGGGAAGTATTGTAACTCTTGTAATATGTCACTCATGCCGATATTATTGAGAGATTCTCATTCAGAACTATTAGACCTTTCATTTGATATCAAACATGGCGTACATATATTGTCCAGGGACTGACAATCCATATAGTATTGGACCCTGGATGATATACATTTGGTGTTTAGGCTCATTTAACTAAGAAATTTATGGGGATCATGAATTTCTTGGTTACAAGTTGATAGCATGCATATTGTGAGAGTTATAGCCTTTATGAAATATACATCTAATTCTTAGGAGTCCTGATGGGGGGGCCGAGCTTGGCAGACACTCCCACGAGGCGGGGAATGCTGGTCACTCCCTCTATTGTTCATACATTAGTAAGCTTTGTGCTGGGGGCCCGGCAGTCGAAGGATGGAGGGGGCGATGAATGGATGGACGCCTTAGCGGAATGACCATGGAACCATAAGTATTCTGTGTAGCTCTATCTTTATATATCACTCAATATCCATTATAACATATATTGTACCGTAACTTACTGTAACTTTATCATTCATTAATATAAGAACTGCCTGTAATATAAGGTTATCTGGGGGACTCTAGGAACATATTGGGTTAGTAAGGTTAATTACTGTGCTGCTAATTAAACCCGTCTTTAATATATACATCTTACTGTGTGTGTAGTGGATAATTTCTCACACAATAGATTGTAGTTGCAAAGTATTCAAGGCATAACCTATTTCTTTCTTAGGACAGGTCACTGGTTGTGTTGGGAGTGCCTTAGCGGCCATTGTTGTGAATCAGATTAGTGGCCGCTGGGCTGATATGATTGTTGGTATTTGCGATATTTATCATATTGATCTCTAATAGAGATATTGGAGGTTAGTGTGAAGCAAATATTAGATAATTAATGTTAAATCATTATATCTCCTTTTTCAGTGTCCAACATCCGCGCCCCACACGCCACCACCAGCAAACACCGGAAGAAGCACGTTTGTGTGTGGAACACAATGTACATGCCCAAAGGTCAGGGATATGAACTGCTACCGGGTCAGCCCCCACCAAAGATGTCCTTGCCTGTGGGGACCCCTGCAAAATCACTATATGTGTCTGGATTGAACTACCTAGACCAGGAATGGCCAACCAAGAGGGAGAGAGCTGGACAATGAGCAGCAGTGAAGACACAACCCGGGTTAAGCTGACCAGCACACAGCCATCTAGGTTAACAGAACATATAAATATACATATAACAAGCTTATGGAATGTAAAATCGAATAACAATTAAACTATCTAGCCGACATTACAATATTAAAATTGATACCAATGGCCTACAATATATTCATAAATCTAATTAAAGGGAATTCTGTAAGAGACAACAACAATTCTCCATATGTTAACATAAGCACAACATGCAATTAAAACATGGTTGTTATGTGATCCTATTACTCTTATAGGTAATTAATCAAGCTGATTAAAAACTAAATTATGAGTTCCATGGTAATCCAATACAGGTCACAGCACGGGCTTGCAGGTCCATCCCACTCAGAATGTAATGTAAAGGGGGGAAACTAGATTGGAGAAAAGGAGAGAAACAAAACATAAGTGGCATCCTCAAATGTGGGAACTGCTACATTAACAGGCACACTAGACAAACAACTCTTCATCAATAGTGACAGGTGAACAATATAATTGGAGATATTAAGCATATACCTCCTCCTCGTGCCAACAAAAAACTATAAAGCATAACTACAGTGAGTAAATTGACCACAATGCATGCAACCCGTGCCAAAAATACTCATGGACACCTAAATTATGCCCGAACAAAGACCGGAGGCAATCCATAGAACCAGAACCAGAACCATACTACTAAAGAGCTAATGTTATAAAAACATAAAGATACTCCCACCCTATCCAGGTTCACTTCCTGGGGGGGGGGGGCACAGAATGTGTATAAAGTGACAAATCAATTAGTGCAAACACCCATATATGATCTGTGCTGTTAAAACCCATACTCCACAGTGATAAATATAAAACCTGCCCTTACCAACTACCATCTTACAAATCTACACTCACATGTCTATATATTCATTCAAACCCCAGGGTGTTCAGGACTCCAACATATACATCCAATTGCTGTCTATTTGTCTCAATCTCCATTTAGTATTTCTCCGCCCTGAATATTTTGTGACACTTTCTCGATAGCCTTGATTTTCATATCACAAATGTTCCCCCTATGTACATCTAACAAATGGGTTGTCAATGTTGTCAATGGCTTACCTTCTGCTCGACTGAGCGACTGAGGGGGCACGCTGTGCCCCCATTGTCATTCTAGCGACCTGCAGATAGTATTTCAGATCAAGGACAAAAAGTTGTGTTCAAGTACAAAGTTCAATAGAGCCAATAGGAACCCATGAAAATCAGAAGTTGTCCTGTGATTGTTGTGTAGATCTGGCAGTAGCAGGAAGGCACTTAAGAAATTATCCAATTTGTATCGGGGTGGCAGGAGGATTGGCATCCTTGAAGAAAAAGCGATAGCTTTTTGCAAGCAGTCAAAAAATGTGCCCATTTTTGGCATCACATGGTGGATCTGCAATTGTGTAGGCCTTGCAAGCCTTCCAATTATCCAATTATCCCATTTGTATGAGGGTTGCAGAAGGATTGGCATCCTGGAAAGTGAAGAAGCGATGGCTTTTTACAAGCTGTGAAAAATGTGCACATTTTGAACATCATAGGGTTAATATGCATCTGTGTAGGCCTGGCAGTAGTGGCAAGTTCTCAAAAAATTATCCCATTTGTATAGGGGTAGCAGCGGAATTGGCATCCTGGAATTGAAATTGAAGAAGAAGCGATGGCTTTTTACAAGCTGTGAATATTTTTTTACATTTAGGATACTAGCAGGTGACAGCAGGGGTGCTGGTGATTGTAGCATTAGCGAATACACAGTTTTTAAAGACTAGACCAGGGTACAGGAGATGGTGCTACTAGGTGGCAGCAGGGGTGCTGGTGGTGGTAGCAATAGCAGAGGCACAGTTTTAAAAGACTATTCCAGAGGACAGAAGACCTGTGGTTGTTGTGTAGGCCTGGTGTTGGCATGGCAATATTGGGCAAGGCCTCAAAAAAATTATCCACTTTTTATGGGGTAGCAACAGAATTGGCCTTGGGATGCTGGTCCGGGTGCCTATGTAGAGTCATAGTTCTTAGTCCGAGATTTGTGCCCTGACCACTAGAGATGGACTAACCCCCCAAAGTATGGGTTCGGCAAGGGGGTGGGGGGGGGGTGCAGCAGAAGTGCTGATGTAACTTACCTGAGCCCTGATGCTTTTCTGTCAGCGGCTGCGTTCTAAACTGGCCCCAGCCGGTGCTACTGATGGCCACTGGCTCATATAAGTGAGGACACTTCTAGTGCCACCTCTGCTGGAAAAAAAAGGATTGGGGCTCAGGTAAGATACAGCTATGCTTTTTCGGCTGCAACCTTAAAGCGGATGGAAACCCACGCGGTCCTGGAATCTGGTGGGCTTGGGAAAATGGCTGGTGCTACTTTTACTGGGCCTGGGCACATGGCTGCTGCCCACTGTGTTCGGACTAACACCAATATCCTAGTGGCAGAAGGTTTTGCAGGGATGTCTTTCTTTACCCCTTCCTTTCCCAGACGTTTTACTTAGTATTTAGAAAAAATAAATTGGGAGCAGAGCACACCCCAAATGACAGAATGCCATGGCCCAGCAAACAAGAAGGTGTCTCCCCAAACAACTTGTCTGGTGAAGTAAGGATAAAAATATTAGGTAATATTTTTAAGTGGAACATCACAGCAGAGCAGAGCACACCCCAATATCATGGCCCAATAAACTTTACCCTCGAAAATCCTTGCCTGGTAAAAAATGTTTTATGTGTTTTGTTTTTGAAGTGAATATTCAAAGCAAGCAGAGCACACTCCAACTGACAGAATGTCACAGACCAGCAAATTGTGAACAATGTGTGCCACCCAAAAAATCCTTGGCTGATGATAAAGATTCTGTGTGCTTTTTAAAATATAATTTAGAGCAGTGCACAGTGCACACCCCAAATGACACACTGACACGGCCTAGCACAGCAGAATTACCCCCTAAAGATCCCAGCTCCCAGGCAGATTAGACTGTCTGCTATTATCTGCTCCCCTCAGAAAAAAAAACATACTGATTAACAAACATTATGCTGTCCTGTGCTATTTTCCCCTCAAAAGTCTGTCCCTGTTCTTCCAGCTCCTAACAGCTCTGTCCTAACAGCTCCAGCTAACATCTCTGTCCTAACAGCTTTAGCTCCACACAGAGATCCTCTGTTCAGCAACCAGCTCCAAAATGATGGATAGCTCTCCAAGCACATGACCTTCTCCTGCTGACAGCTTCCAGCTCATCTCAAGCACTTACTGATTGGCTGGGGCTAAGCCTGACATCATATGGTGTAAGTCACCATGTGACCCTGTCTCTCTTCACTCCTTGGGTGACATGTGGATGATGGTGGTAACATCAGGGCAAGGTGCGCCAGAGCGCATATCCTGAAGTTAGGGTAAAAACCGAGTTCTACCTGTTACACTCATCCCTATTCACCAGTGTGATTTTACCATTTTATATACCATACTGTAGAGTAAGGTAGTATATTACACAAATATACTATACATTCAATTTACTTAGCTATAACATTGTGTGTGGTGATTCATACTACATACATACAGAAAGGTGGTAGCACAGACAGAACAGCAGTAATTGCAAGGAAAGTTAATAGTTACTTAGATAACTAGTTGCCCTCTTTCAGCTTAGAATGGATGCAGTGGTGTACATATAATGGAAGCAGGGAAGGCAGGTGCTACCGGGCCCGTGGAAGAACAGGGTCCATGTCAAGCTGCCTTCCCTCTCCATTGCAATGTCAGTTCCCACGTGCCCCCAACTAACCTCAATAAATGCTATCCCGACGATCGCATCCCTCCTCTCGGCCACCATTACAGGCATTTGCTTTTGACAGACAGACAGGGCCATGCCTGTCAGAGTGTGTGTGTGTGTGTGTGTTGGGGGGGGGGGGGGCAGAGCACAAAAGGAAGCTGGTTTCCCGGCTAAAATACTTGAAAACATAAGATGTGCCATAGCGAGGGAGTGGCGAACACTATGCGGTCATGCAAAGTATATGCAGCAGCTAGTTACTCACATAGATGAGTTCTGCTCTCTTGCACTGCCCTTTCCCTCTCTTGTCATGTGACTGCCTTGTCACACCAGGGGAGGGGCAGCAATGGAGAGCGGAACTCCAGACTGGCGTGCATATACTTTGCATGACCGCACAATGCTCGCCGCTGTCATTGCTGCCATAATCAATACAGCCTACTCTATTTCCTACTCTATTTTTCATCACACCACTTTTTCTTCCTCAGTGCTTGGGAAGCCCTGGAATGACCTCTTCTCAGGTCCAAAAAGTGGCATTTTGTGTTAATAAATCCTTGCAAGAGTTTTCTGTCTCTACCAGGGGCCTGTTGTCTGCCTGCAGTATGGCCAGAGAAATGTTCAGAATAGGAGGCAGCTAGGCATGTTTTCTGCAAAGCATAAACTTTAATGTATGTGCAATACAAAATCCCTGACTGCAAGTCACTTGAAGGTCAGTTGTTAACAAGGCAAGAATACTATGCAAACAGGATTGCAGGCTGTACCTGTACCCAGTCCAAAGCTCTAACTTATTTGGTGAACATGACAAATGTCTATTCCAGCTTGGTATTTTTAATTATAATTACACGTTCTGAGAAAATGCCTTTTTTCGTTTTTAACCCCTGTGTCAATGTTAGAATAAGGGGTTTTGGAAAGAGAACAATGCATGGCTAATGGATGGAAAACATGAAAGAGAGAGAGAGAGAGAGAGAGAGAAAAAAGGAATGAGAGAGATGAAAGGAATGAAGAAAATAGAGAACTGGGCAGAGTCTGGGGAAAAGAGAGAAGGAAAACAGAAAGGGGGGGGGGATGGAGCAAGTTAAAAAGAGAAAAAAGAAGGGAAAGCATAAAACAAAAATAAGTTGAAAGAGCAGTGTGTGTGTGTGTGTGTGTGTGTGTGTGTGTGTGTGTGTGGTTTGTAGAAAAGAGAGTGAAGAAGGGGATGGCAAAAACTGAGAGCAGAAAGGAACGTGAAAAGAGAGAAAGATAAACAATGTGGCAAGAGGTGGAGATGGAGATATGGTAAAAGGGAAATATGGGGGGAGAAAATGTAATAAGAAGGGGAGAATAGGGGGGATAGGGAGAATGTGGAAGGAAGAGTAAACGTGTGAAAAGGAACAAAAACATTACGGTGAGGATAAGAAAGGAATATGGCGCTCTTTTACAGAGAGACTAGGAATGTGCCCTGTGTAGTCGCATAGGTCACACACCCCAAAAGCCTGCCATGACAATGAAGTATTGGAGAATGTGCTCAGTTTCCTGTGTATTAGAACAGCTAAATATATACTATACAAATATACACATATCCTTTAAATGATACAGAACAGCCCAGCATGTCACTAGTACATTGCTAATTGTTTTTTTTTAACACTTTAAGTAATTTACTGCTCTTTATAGGTAAAAGGGAGATAGCCTCCTCTGACCAAATTTACTGACTTCACCCTAGGGGGGCGATTGTTTTTCAGGGAGGGGTTGACCTCTGACTGTATGGGTATATCTCAAAAGAGTGGGGTAACCCACTTTTACCTCATTAGTCAGATTAATGACCCCCTCAAGCAGACATCACATCAGAAAGGTTTCAGATCAGTTCATCACCAGTGTTCCCCCCACCATATGACAGGCCAACCTCCCGCTCTCAACTCCTGAACTGGTCACAAAAGACATCAAAGATATATAGCAAGACCGTCAGCTGAAAACACAAGGGCTGTTGTTATCCTGATTCTGCAGAGAGACTCCATATAATAAAGAGGCATGAAATTTGAAAATCTTGACATATAATCCCGAGAGACATGATAAGAACATGTTAAAGCCTAACAAACCATCTAAATTGATAACTGAACACTTGTGTAATGTATTATTTGGAGAAAAGTGCAATTTGAATGCATTGTATGCAATAACGTTTTAATAGTAAAATTGATAAATTTATCTGAAACATTTCTTATGTGATGTCTGAGTGAGGGGGGCATTAATCTGACTAGTGAGGTAAAAGTGGGTTACCCCACTCTTTTGTGATAAGTAATTTACTGGAAAAAGAAGCGAAATGCGAGTAATGTATCATCATGAATAAGATAATGTGTTGTTTTGCTTAAAATGTTGGTTAGAGTAGTTGAAGTCATCAGATGGTTTCCTGCTTTATGTGTGGTGTGGCTTAACGAAAGTCTATGGTGTGGTATATTTGGTAAGATAGAGGAGGGGATAAGCATAGGAAAAAGTGAGAGAGACAGGTGTCACATTCACACTGGGGTCTCTAAGTATAGCAGAACATGCTCCGATTGTGTGAAGGCCCTTTTCTTTTGTGTGTTGCACAACCAATCAATGAATGCCTGACACTAAATTTACCTGAAATTAGATCAGCCTCTTCCTGTCATTTTTGCAGGTGCATGGAGCTAGTTTCCAGATCTTAATGCAGCCATGGTTCCTTGGTTGATCCTGTCAATAGGTCTGATAACACTTCTGCAATACATAGGTAAGTCATGAGTATTTTAGAAATCATTGCAAGCATTGCATTTTGTAAAAGCAAAACTTATTACCAGGTTGTGATATTATTCTGTATTTTATGGCGTTATGAGTAGATAAGTACACTGCATGCTAAGCTTACTTATAATTAATCTTGCCATCTAAAGAACTATGTTTCATTTTTATAATTATAATTAATAGTGATTTTGTTTCTATAACTTTGTCCTCTGTTTCTTGTTCAAAGCATTAACAGCTGATTTCATCAGTTTTGGATTAATATAACCCAAAATAAAATGGAATATTTGTTAAATGATTGTGCATTGAAAATCAAATTACCAACATTGAAATGGTAAAATTGCTAAATGATAGTACATTGAAAATCACATAATTGATTCTTGTACTTTTTTCTTAAAAGAAGTATGGAGTTTGGTTGCTTCTTATATTTGTCATAGTAGGGTAGAATATGTGTAAATTTAATTTCAGGACCAGAGGCAAAACTTCAAAGGGTTCATTGGTAACAACTGCATCAGGAACCATTCCCACCACCATAATTAACTGCTGTGCCCCCATGCAGGCTCAGGGCAATAGATGGAGCTATAGTGCAGTGTAAGTTTGGTATATGGAAATAAAAAAGGCTTTCCAGTGTACACATAGTAAATCTATATACTGTTCTGCAGTGATATTTAAAGTATTGGACTCATTAGTGAATAACCCCACTAATGGTAATTTTATAAATGTGAAAAGGACGGTAATGCCTAGCATCCAGACAGATCATATATTTAGTTCTCTGTAAAAATAAAACTAGCAATCCCTTTGGTTGACATGGGTAACATTACAACCTTCCTCCCCACTGATTGCTAAAAGGGCCAATGGACCTAAACCCTGTCAGGGAGGTTCCTGGTTCTCTGGGATACTAAACAAACCTACAGCAATTCACCCCCTCAAACCATCAGTGAACCCTGAAGTAGAGAAATGCTCACAATTTCTTTGCTGAGCTCTGCCTGACAGAGGACAGGAAACAGCTGTTTACTGTCCTAATTTTACATAGCTTCATTCCTGATTTTAGCTTGCTATGGATCTCAAACCTAAGGGGCATTCTAAACTACTGACTGTAAAAAGGTATCTAAAGTTATTTTTGACTTTAGCCACTTACCAGGAGTTGGCCAATCTAGCTACAAAAGCAATGTTGATATTATAGGGATTATTTATTAAAATGTGACGTGCCCTTGTGAATGACTCTCCATATTTATTGAATACTTCATAATAGGTTGTTATTAACTTGTTTGTCTAAAACCAATTTGGATAACATCCAGATCTTTACAATTGGGGAACAACTTGAACAACTTGAATTTGTGTAATGTTAAAGTTACACTGTTATTTGAATATAACCGTAAAATCCAGTTTTATAAATGGGTACATTGTAGACACTGGGGAAAAGTTGGTGCAAGGGAACTGGAATACAGGTTTCTCTCTGAGGAACCAGAATCCTAGCTTAACTTAAGTGATAGGTTATAATAAGGCAAAAAAAGCCTGGACCACTTATGTTTATGAGGGACAAAAGCTTTTCAAAAGCTAACAACTTTACAACTACCATATACTATATAAAATGTACCTCTGTAAGTAAGTGGATCACCCGAAGGCTGATTTCACACCAGCATGTCTGCCGGGCGCTCCGCAAGAGCCCAGCCAGCAGGGTCCTGAAAGTGCTGCGCTAAATGTTACTCCACACACTGACACCAGCGATTGTTGGGTGCTCGGCCGAAAGCCTGAGCGCTCCGCAGTCAGCCTGGTGTGAAACCAGCGTAAGTGCCATTGATAACAAACAAAGCAGGGCCAAAAGTGGTAATGATTAGCCGTGGGGGACAAACCAGTTTGGGAACCCTCCAACCGGTTAGTCTCCAGTATCTGTCATTTGGTACTCCTGAATTTCGGATACCATAGCTCCAGCCACATTTGAACTGGTATAAGGGTCCCTTGGACCCCTTACTAGTTCACAAACAGTTAAAAATAAAAAAAATACAGTTTTAAATAAAAGAAAAAAAAGAAATCATCCTTTCTGCATCTTCCTTTATCCTGGTTCAGCGAGCGCTGGTCTGGCTGCTATTGCAGCCGGCCCTCCGGCAACTGTAGTGAGGGGGGACACAGATCCCCTCTCCTCCTTCCTTGCCATCCCACCAAGCTAATGCTGGGCAGGGAGGCTTCTATATCACAGAGGAGAAGCTTCTGTGGAATTTCCGTCATGTGACTAATTATGTCACTGGAGGGGAGGGACATTGAGGGCAATTTCCAGGAAATCAGACATGGTGGTGGTGATAGTTATCTGGGATTGAGCGAATCCGCAAGATCTGGGTCGAATCTAGCTTCAACCCAGATCAGAATCCCATCATTAGTAATAATTCATAAAATAATAAGGCACCTTGCATTAAGCCCAATCAGAACTAGGGCCATTTTTCCCATTAGGCAACCCTAGGCCTGTGCCTAGAGTGTCCGTCCACATGCAAGGGGTGCCACCAGTGGTAGTGAAATGCATGTAAATGAAATCATGTTATAATAAAATGCAGTTACAATGCTTGTGAATATGCAGTCAAAGGTACAACACATAGCTAAATTAAAGGATCACTATCGCGAAATTGTGTAATATTAAAAATGTAAACATGTCAGCTAATGAGAGGAGTGGTCACTTATACACCCAAACTGGATAAATCTTCTGCCAAAGTGTGGTTTATTCACTCATGGTAGGAATAAAATCCAGGGGTGACAGGTTTAGCCTGCCACTCCGCATGTCTTTTTCCTTCCATTTAAAGAAAGAAAACAAGTCTGGCTGGATATTTCTTGATATGGGGTGTATAAGTGACCCCTCCTCCCACCATCCAGCAAATTTATATGGGTTTTTATCATTGTGTGATTTTTTGCAATAGTGCTCCTTTAAGTAGGGTGGTCCATTTGGTTGTCATTTTAAATATAGGCTAATGGGCCCTGAGTTATTGCAGTGGTGTTGTGGCTGTAGCATATTTTGTAGATGACATAAAAAAGCAGAGCACTTCTGGGAGTGCATGCTCCATATGGCACTCACTATCATAGTGATGCCAAGAAGCCAGGAGCAGCATCTTTTAATGCTCTCTTCATTTGTGGTCTGGATCTCCAGTGGAGGTAAGTTTCAAACTACCAGGATAGGGTCAGCTGCGTGGGACCATTGGTGATAATATATTGTTTATTATTTTTGCCTGGAGATTCCTTTAAAGTAACCAATTGCTTTACTTTGTCTCTGGTACATCCTCAAACCATATGAGTGCTTCCTGAATAACTGGGCGTGGGAGCACACCACAGCTACAGACAGCGCCGTGGGAGCAACCAATAAAGGTGAGTTTACCTGCGACCCAGGGGGTTTCACACAGAAGGGTATCATGATTTAGGATGCTCTGGGGGCAGGGGCGGGCTTATAATTTCTGGGGCCCCATGCTAAGGCATTCTTATATAACAATATACAATAATAAAGAGGAACAAATGATGGAGAGATGCAACTTTCTTTCTCATGTAGCCATGGCACTGACAGCATCACCAGTATTGCACCAGTATTAAACGCCTGCCGCTTCCAGGGCTCACTCAGCAGAGTTCTGGGGGGGGGCCTGAGAGGTTCTGGGGAGGCTGATGCAATTGCATGGGTTGCGTGGTGGTAAAGCACGCCACTGCCCAGGGACACGCTAGTGGCTGGCACTGGAGTCTAAAAGACAATCCGTTTTAAGTATGTAATTTGGTGTTACTACAGATCAGTAATGTCCCATGGCCATCAACAAGCTGAAATGTACCACGAAAAAGAAATATTAGAAAACAAAAGTCTGAATCTGACTGGTGATCATGGGGCTATGTTACATCAAGACACTTTATACATTAGTAAGTAACCTAGATCCTTACACATTCTCACCTATTTCTGCTGATGAAAAAAACCTCATAGAAGTCTGAGGACGCACCTTGTGGGGGCCTTCCCTGCACCCGTTAGCCTGCCCCTCCACCTTGTCAGTTGGGTCTCCTACTATTGTCTGGACTATCTTATTGGTGCAAGCAGTTCAAATGCCAGTAGTGACAGCATGGCTGTTTCTAGCACAGGGCAATGCGGGCGATCACCTGAGGAGTTAAAAGCAGAGCATCGCCACGGCCAAACAAAACATATGGACAATCACGGGACCATGCGGCGTCGAAGGGAGTGCAATTCAGGATGCCCCAAGGAGTGGAACTCGGACTGCCCTGGAGTCTGGAGCACAATATACTGGTCGCCATAAGCTAACAGGCTAGTTCCTGTGCATGTGGTGTGCTCTAATATTGCATGCAGCTTTTTTGGTGCAGGTTGCTCACGACACATGCACTACAAGTCTAAGGGCAGTGCAGGTAAAGTACTCAATTTAGATAAACTGCTGCCTTTAGACTCTGTGATTTTGATGTGTTCCTCATGCTCAGCTCTGCTGTATGTGAACTTTGGATTTCACTAGCTTATGATAAGAATTAGATATGCACAGATTCTTATATATCAGCCCTAGACTGCAGTTACTCAAATGGTAAGAATGGGTTTGTTAAATTGAACTAAAACCCATCCTAATTGCTGATTCCACTTACATTCCCTGCTAGGCCCAGTTTTATCACCTTCTTGGAGTCAAACCAGAGCATGTTGGCAACTGATAGTTATTTGGTCTGATGTTATTGGAGATACAATATTTTGCAACAACTTCTGCTTGTCTTTGAATGTGATTGTGGGGCATTTGCCAGATTGACTGCAGTTTACAGTTATTACAGTAGATGGCGCTGGTACCAATAACTAACTGTAGTCTCTATATGCATTTTTCTGATGTGTTGTGTTTTCTGTATATTCAGAAGCACTCTATCATTTCTCTTTCCTGTCTGTGTTAGCCACCATGTTAAGGTGATATTCTCTTACTATATTCATGTTCCAGCTTTTGCTGGGGGATGCATCAACAATTGGGATGCTTTCAGTGAGGGCCGGATTATGAGGGGGGTGCAAGGGGTGCGCGTCCTGTGGCCTCCACCACTTGCCCTGCAAAGGGGGCCTCCACCAACCTTTGGATTATGGTCTGGTCAAGGAGACTTTTCAGTCTTTGGTCTGACGAGCCGTGGGGACCGCAACAAAGCTATCGGCGGCAGTGGGGGCCCCCGTGTCTGGGAAAGCCTTTTTTGTTTTTGCAAACCTGCAGCCAAAGCCACCACAGGGCAGGACGGAGAGTCAAGAGTAGCAAAGCCGCCATCAGCAACGCTATAGTGCGTGCAGAACTGTCAGTGGGAGGCCACTCACTGCACATGTGCTCCAGTAAGTGGGCGGGTGCCAGACGACCACCAATCAGTCACTTGACTGGACTGTCACTACACTTAATCCGTCCCTGCTTTCAGTAGTTAAGAAATACATACTTTAGGAATAGATCTTTCTTTTCATTGTGTGGGAATCTTTTATTTCTCTCCAGGCACACACTAACTTTCTAACCCCCTTATGGAACAGTATAAAATGAGCCATTTCAAAGCATCAGAATTCTTTGATTATATGTAAATAGTTTGTGTATTCTAGGCAAAACGTATTTCTTTGCTTCAATTTCTGGGTGGTAGCTGAGCTGGGAAGGGCATGTCATGGATCAGCTTTATGAGTCTTGAGTGTGCTCTGCTGTGGTCACAGAAAGCTGTGGGACATTTGTGGTTTGCTGTGCTTGCTCACGGCGAGAACTCCGAGGGACAGAGTAGCTTTAGGAACACTTCATTGCTTGGTCCTGGAGAAATGGAAATTAATTCAAAAGAGGGCAAACTTTGGAGCCCTGCTATGACTACAGGAGATGGGAGGCACATGGGACAGGCATCAGATCAGCTGTTTGTGACAAAAGAATTGCTTTTGGGTTTAGAGTCTCTTTAACAGTACAGGCAAAAGCATCTTTTTATTGTCTTATTCTCTTCTCTTTATTAAGAATGGTACAAGATGAACCCCCAATTCCATCCACATTGTCACGGACCGGGTGGAGCGGACTTGGATGTGGATCCGCTTTGACTGTGGAACTGATGGCGAGTGCCGTGTCAGGGGAGCGGAGTCTAAGAGGTCACCGGCATTCACCAGAGCCCACCGCAAGGCAGGTTGGTCTTGTAGCGGCGAATGACCCCCAGGTCGCTACCCCCCAACAGTGGCCCAGTTCCACAGTTAGGCCGAGGTTCAGCGTGGTGCACAGGGGCAGGCAAAAGAGGTAGTGAGTACAGGCAGAGGTCAGGGCTGGCAGCACAGGTTCGTGGTAAAGGTGAGTAGCCAAGGTCGGGGACAGGCAGAGGTCGGTACACGGGTGAGAAATCCAAAAGCAACTGATTTACAACTGCCATGGAAAGACCAAGATCCGGCACTGATTGAAAGGAAGAACCCTTTTAAATAGGGGAAGTGGATGCAGGATTGGATGAGCAGGCACCAATCAGTGCTGTACAGGCCCTTTAAATCTCAGGAATCCAGTGCGCTCGCCCTCTAGTGGACGGGGACGTGCGCGCACCTGACCAAGCGAGGAGGAAGCATGGAGGAAAGGGAGACGGCTGGGAGCAGCCATGGAGGAGAGGGAAGTGGTGTGAGATGAATGACGGCTGGATGCAGCCATGGAGGTAAGTGAAGTGCTGCGAGATGGGCGCGCAACTCTCGCCCTAACACACATAAGCCTTGCTTGACTGTGCAGAGACTTAAAGTAAATTGTATCTCAGGATATATCAATAATATCAATATAAAATAAATAAACAAATAGGATACTCCTACGTTGTGATCAATACCCACTTACACGGTCAGATTAAGGACTGGATATGTTGGGCTCATGTCCTGGGGCATCCACCACTTTCAGCCCCCACCATCTTCTGCAGGACTTCAGTTACCAGAATGCTTTGCTTCAGGCATTGCAAGATGAGGTTAACAGTTGGCTGCTGCACAGGACAGGAGGAGGGGGTGAGGACAGAACTAATCAAAAGGCTATGATAGAGCAAGGCACTGCATGAGGGAGAGGCAACCTCAACCTCAACCTAAACAGAGTAAGAAACAGGGCCCCTGGCAACAACACCAGTCTAGCCCCCCCCCCCCCCCCCACACACACACAGCTTGCTGCAGCCTAACAGGGCCCAAATAGCAACCCGGCCCGAGCAGCATTCTTACAGCCCCCCTAAAGCAACCTAGCACCACAGCTAAAAATTACTTTTGCCCAGGGGCCTCTACCACAATTTATAAGCCCTGCCCATTTAGCCTACTAAATTTGGTGAGTGACAGGTTTATGTTAAGTTAGTCTACATAATGTATAGTTGTAAGTTGTAAGTTCATTTTAACTGTTCAGCTTGTTTTAGTACAAAGGAAACGGTGGGGATGCTAGGCTGAGGTTTGTTGGTTACAATAAATACGTTTTTTTTTTCTCCAGTTCCTGTTACAAAAGTCTTAGATCATACACTATGGTGGATATTCAGTTAGAATAGAACTCACAACACAATGAAGTTCAAATTTAATAAAACACCTTATAAAGTTTTGCAATAGAGCAGTTCAGTGGGCGAGGTGCTTCCCAGATCTCTACTTGCAGTGCCCTCTTTGGCTTGTCCTTTTCTTCAGAGTAGTAACACTGATCTGGAGGGATTCCATGGTGCAGTTTAGGGTGAGCATCCCTCTTTCAAACTAGTGAGTGAGCCTGATCCTGCATGATTGTGAGCATGCCCGAAGTAGGCAGAAGCGCCCACTGATTTTATCAGCCAGTGCTGCAATGAATTAGATGTGCAAGAATAAAAGTGAGTATTTTGTTGTTTACCTACACAAGTCCTATATGGTTTTGAATTATCTTCCTTTTCACATTGTGGTTTGTTTCCTGCACATAGCTTCCTGTAATGCTGTAATGCTGCTGACATATAATCTGTGCTAAATGCTTTGCTGGGGAGGACCCCTGAATGAGAGGAAGTAAGGGGTCTCCCATTTGATGCCACAAAACCCACTTATTTAACTGGCAGTTAGCCTAACCATTACCACTACTACACTGAATATAAATATAATGGCTTTGTGGGTGGAAAATACCATTTTATTAGATGACAAGGACAAATAAACTTGAAGTAAACATACTGTATGCCATCATCATGGTTAGAATTAGATTTCTCTCATAATTAGCTGAAAAGTTTGATTTGGTCCAAATTAGTTAGGGACAAACTTTTGTCTAAAACACTTTGAAGACACCCAAGGCTGTATAAAAGCACGTTTTAGTGGACTAATTAGCATTTCAATAGCCTGCATCTGTCTTTGATAATTAAAGCACATAAAAAAAATGGAGAGAAGCAACAGGGTTGGCGTGAAAAGTAGTAATGGCTTTTTACAATCGTTGAAAAATTTACCCATTTTAGGCATCACAGGGGGTAGACCTGTAGTTTAGGCCTGGCAGTAGCGAGCAAGCGCTCAAAAAATTGTCTCATTTGTAACAGGGGGTAGCAGCGGGACTGGCACCCTTAAATTATAGCTGAAGAAGCAATGACTTTTTTATATGCGCTGAAAAATTGGCTCATTTTGGGCACCACAGGGTTAAACTTCGGTTGTGTTGACCTGGCAGTAGCAGGCAAGACCTCAAAAATTGTCCCATTTGAAAAGGGGGGTAGCACTCTTAAACTTTTAGCTGAAGAAGCAATTGCTTTTTGCAAGCCTTGAAAAATGGGCATCACAGGGTTAAACTGCGGTTGTGTCGGCCTGGCAGTAGCAGGCTGGCAGCGGCGGCGCTGTTGGTGGTAGTAGTAGTAGCATTAGCAGAGGTTGCAGCTGTTGAAGAAAGACTAGGCCATAGAAGAGGAAACCTGTGGTGGTTGTGTAGGCCTGGCAGTAGTGGTCAAGCCCTCAAAAAATTGTCCCACTTGTAACGAGGTAGCAGCAGGATTGGCACCCTTACATTTTAGCTAGAGAAGAAGCAATGTTTTTTTTTTTACAAGCGCTGAAAAATTGCCCATTTTGGCCATCACAGGGTTGAACTGCATGTGTGTTGGCCTGGCAGTAGCAGAGGTTGGCATGCTGGCAGCGGAGGTGCTGTTGGTGGTAGTAGTAGTAGTAGCAGCATTAGCAGAGGCTGCAGCTGTTGAAGAAAGACTAGGCCGTGGCACAGGAAACCTATAGTGGTTGTGTAGCTCTGGCAGTAGCGGGCAAGCACTGAAAAATTTACCCATTTCAGGCATCACAATACTGTCAGAAAAAAATAAACAAGCAAAATAACACACGCTAGACGTTATCACAGGCAGTGTGTGCTGAGGCCTTTATTGCTTTTGGTGACCACTGACCAATAGGAGGTTGGAAGGCTGGGGCTGCACAGCAGTTGGTTAACAGACACACTACTCCTATGGACCAGACAGAACCTCTGAGTTAATGGTAATTGTCCCTTAAGCTTCGCTGACCACAATGAGCAGTAATACGCTGCTGCAAGGCATATGAGGCGTGGGCCCCTAAGTGTTTCAGTCTGCGTTTCCGCAATGATGCTTGGATGCTGTGAACTGTGCGGACAGCTAAATGCTTAGGTCTAACATTACCCCTCCCCCAAGGAGATGATAAACTTTGAACCAAGTTTGGCAGAGGGTTGTCTCAGGGCAATATTACCTGTGGAAACCCAAACAGGAGTTCCTGGGCTAAACTCAGTTTATTTTGAATAATGACAGTCAGCAAACCTTTTCTGTTGCTCTGATGCCCGAAGGAGGTTCTTCTGAACTCTGGATCAGATGTCTGACTCTGACTGATGAGGTGATAACAGGGCTTAAAGGTCTGGAGAGAGCAGGTCAGGAGAGAGGGCAGCTACGATACAGTTGGAAGGCAATATTGGTTCATTAATCAGTTCTGGGTGAGGCAGCAACTCCTCAAAACTTTTGGATAATGCATCAGCCTTAATGTTTTTTGACCCAGGCTTATAGGTAATGGTGAAGTTAAATGGACTGAAAGAGGGCCCACCTTGTCTGTCTTGAATTTAGGTGCTTGACCCCTTCAATATATTGTAAATTCTTGTGGTCTGTGAAAACTGTAATTGGATGCACTGCAACCTCCAGCCAGTGCCTCCACTCTTGGAATGCCAGTTCAACGCCTAATAGTTCCCGATTGCCTATGTCATAGTTTCTCTCAGCAGTAGAAAACTTTCTAGAGAAGAAGGTACATGGATGCAATCATTTAGGGACTCCAGAAAACTGGGAAAGAACCTCCCCCACACCAAGCTCAGAGGCATCCACCTTAATGAAAAAGGGGTGCTGGACATTGGGATGCACTAAGATGGGAGCAGAACAGAAGGCTTCCTTAAGATGGTGAAAGGCCTGAATAGCTTTAGGAGGCCAGTGGACTGGATCTGTCCCTTTTCATGTCAAATCAGTAAGCAGAGTCACAACTATAGAGAAATTCTTTATGAACTTTCTATAAAAATTAAGCCAAGGAAGCTCTGTAAGGCTTTCAGATTAGAGGGTTGGGGCCAGTTCAGAACAGCCTCTACCTTAACTGAGTCCTTGGTTAATACCTGATCAGACACAATATATCCAAGGAAGGGGACACTCTGGAGTTCAAACTGGCACTTCTCTAGCTTGGTAAATAGGCGATTCTCTGAGTTTTTCCAGGACCCCACATGTTTACGATGCTGGAACAAGCACATGGAGTAAATCAAAATATCATCAAGGTAAACCACCATGAATTTCCCTAGAAACTCCCTGAAGAGCTAATTGTCAAAATCTTGAAACTCCACAAGCCGAATGGCATCACAAGATATTGGTAATGGGCCTCTTTAGTATTAAACGCAGTCTTCCATTCATAACTCTGTTATAGGAAGCAATTCAATAGGGCAGTCTTGATTGCCAACCAATCAAGTGGTATGGCAGCGACTGCACCACCAACAACCTGGCCAGGTGCGAGTTTAGCCACATGACAACCGAATGACTGGGTGCATATTGTTGTCTGGTGGTCTGTTTATTATAGATAACTGACAGGATGGAGGGGGAACACTAGATGACAATGGCAAGACTGAGACTGTACTGCCTGTGGATGAGGCCTGGCTACTAGACAGATGACAGGTTATAGGGACAGCACCATCAGCAGCTGCAGTAGCAGCAAGAGCCATAAGGTTTTTATGGGGCATTTGCAAGGCATTTTGATTGTCCCAGGCAGACTTGTGATGCTGCTCCGAGTGCTTATGTAGAGCCATAGTTCTTAGATTTGTGCCCTGGCCCCAGTTAACTTTCTGCTTGCAGATTTGGCACTGTGCCACGTTTTGTTCCTCTGGGAAGGTACTGTACAGAGCTAGCCTTTCCAACACCATCACCACCACCAGACTTTGCTCCTCCTCTCCTCTGGCAGGCTTTTTTCTGGAGTTTGCAAAAGCAACATCAGTGTTGCCGTCACCTTCTCCTGAGTAGACCATAACAGCAGATCTAGACTTGTGCCGTTTTGCAGATGATCTGGTCCTACCTTGGCTCGGCTTTTTGTCGCTGCCAGTGCCAGAAGTACCCTCCTGCTCTTACGAGCTCTCTTCCTTTTTGCCTGGTTCCCAGGTCCTGTCCAAAACTACATCATCGCACTCCTCCTCCTGATCCCCGCCACTTCCCTGTTCTGATGGTTCATGATGGTCTACTTGCCTCCCCAAACCACAACCACCTTCATATATGTCCATGTCTACCACCACCCCCACTGCCACAACTATGCACCTTGGACACCGCTTCCACCACCTCCGCAACACACTCCAAAGGCTGACTGTCGTTAAACAAATTCTCCTCATCACTATCCATAGCAACCGAGCTGCTGAGAAAAGCTGGCAACCCACTAGGAGCGGGAAGTAAATAGACAGATGATGGAAGAGAAAGGCTTCTTTTACTGTGATGAGTAGCTGTAGTGCAGGTAGAATCCAATGAAACTTGGCTCAAAGTAATTGCGTCTTCCTCCTACTGAAATGTGCAAGAGCAAGTCAACCAGTCCACAATGGATGCATTGTCTGACACACCCACTGGAGGAAATGGACACCTCTGGCTTGCTGATGCTACTACTACCACATACATTACTGCTGCTGCTACTTCTACTGCGTACATTGCTCCTTCTGCTACTACTAGCAGTGGTGGGCCTGGGCATATGCATGCTGCCACTACTATGGCTGGGCTTGGCAAATGACTGGTGCTACTTTTACTGGGCCTGGGCACATGGCTGCTGACCACAGTGTTGGTACTGCCACCAACATCCTTATTATCCTTAGTGGCAGAAGGAATAGCAAGGATGTCTTTTCATCTACCCTATCCTTTCCCACCCCTTCCTTTCCCAGACATTTACTTGTATTATTTACTTGTAGTATTTAGTAACAGATAGATGTTCCCTAAAACATTCCTTGAAAAATGAAACAGATTGCTTTTTTTTAAACCGTATTTAACAAAGAGGCACCGTGGACCCAAACTTAGAAAGAGACAGGGCCTGCACATCTAAAACAGAGCTGCCCCCCACCCCAAATAAAAATTTTTGGGCAGGTGAAAAAATGTTTTATTTTTTAAACTGTATTTACCAAAAAGGCACTGTGGACCCCAACTTAGAGAGAGATGGTGCCTGCACACTTAAAACAGAGCTGCCCCCCTGTTTTTTTTAAACTGTATTAAACACTGAGGCACCGTGGACCCCAACTTAGAGAAAGACGGTGCTTGCACAGCTAAAACAAAACTGCCCCCCAAATAATTCCTTGGCAGGTGAAAAAGAATGATTTTTTTAGCTGTATTAAACACTGAGACACTGTGTACCCTAAGTTCCCCAATGCAGTGACAGGGACAGGCTAAACCCTGAGCCCCCCCATTACCTGCATCCCCAAAGCCCAGGGGGGTCAGAAGAGCCCAAAGTCATTTAGACTGTGGGGGCTTGTAGCCTTGCAGGGCCAGAGGTCACCAAAGCTGGCCCTTGCACCTTGTTCTACAAGCCCAGCATAACTGGTCCCCAGTCTGGTTATGCTGGGTAGGGGGGACCCCACATATTTTTTATTTTTAAGGGTTTTCAACCCTTAAAAATTCTTAATAATGGGGTCCTCCCGGCTGGTGGGTGACTTGCCATTAACCCCTCTGCCCCCCAATTACCTACCTCTCCAAAACCCAGGGGGAGGGGCAGAAGAGTCTGGAACCATTTAGGATTGGTGCCACACTCTTCGGACAGCCATTCAGTTGTGGGGTGGCTGGACTACTTGCCGGTGCACTGAGGCTGTGCATATTTGGTGTTACTGGTTCGCTCCCTGCCTGTAAGGGGGGGCTGTAGAGGTGGATGACCAAAGCAACCAACTCATTTTCCCACCATTTAGGATGTGTAAACATCAAATGCTGTGGGAGGGCCCCATACATTTGGAATAATAATTTGAATTTGGACTGAATCGACTAAAGGTGAATGTTATTTTAAATTTTGATTAATCTGGCCTTCCCCATTGGAAGCTGATGGGCGAACCTATGGTTATGAGTTAAGCCTAGCTCCCCTTCTTTCAAATCACTATCATTACCTCCTAAAAACACATCAGTTGCGGGGGATTGGAGGTCGGTTCAGTAGATGTGCTGGAGTAGCCCACTTTCTTGATGATTTCGAGTTAGTGCAAACTGCCGACCACCCGTAGGTAATCTGGTACTCAAGGAGCCCATAATCCACTCACTTCTTCGACAGAGCTTCTAAAGGTGAACTTGCACAGGCCCCGGTTAATCCCGTGGTGGACGCAGAGTTGGGCATAGGGAAACACAGGAGAGACGTATACGAGACGCAGACAAATAACTGGGCCCCAGTACAGACTAGGACAGGGCTGGGCCCCAGTACAAGCTAGGACAGGGCTTGGCCCCAGCACAGGCTAGGACAGGGCTGGGCCCCAGTACAGGTTAGGACAGGGCTGGGCCCCAGTACAGGCTAAGACATAAACTAAGACTAGAAGGCGATAAGCCAAAATATCCAAGACCGGAAGGCTGAAGGCCCAACAAGACTAGAAGGCGATAAGCCAAATTTTTCCAAGACAGGAAGGCCCAATGGCCCAACTAAGACTAGAAAGCCTTAAGCCCAAATTTCAAGAAAAGAAGGCCCAATGGTCCAACTAAGACTAGAAGGCATTAAGCCCAAATTTCAAGACAAGAAGGCCCGATGGCCCAACTAAGACTAGCACAGGAACCACAAGACCCAGGACAGACAGCAATACAGACACTACGAAAAGCAAAATCTAGGGCTGGCACTAGGACCCTGCACATCCTCAGCACAACAAAGCCAGCTCAGTCTCACAGTCTCCTGGTCTTTTTAGGATCAGAATTCTGTCACGGATTTCTCAACAGAGAAATTCCGATTGTAAAGAATGACCGGAAAAGAGGAGCTTTCCTAGAACGGAAAGTATTTGCACAGTACCCAGTCCAAGGACAGATAGCATTACCCATCTATCCTTGCAATAGGCGGAGCTATGCAAATCACCTCTTTGTGTCTCTGTGCCATCCAAGGCCCTTACAAATGCTAAGGGTACAATGCCAAGGATTAGCTTTAAATTTTACACAGCCAAACACATCCAACTAGTGGACATGTGTTTCGAGCTTTAGGCTCTCATCAGCACTAGGGCGGATGCCTCTTGCTGTATGGGGGGTGAGACTTGGTCAGTACCAAAACAGAGTCACAAGCACAGAGACATAAAGAGATGATTTGCATAGCTCCGCCTACTGCAAGGATAGATGGGTAATGCTATCTGTCCTTGGACTGGGTACTGTGCAAATACTTTTCGTTCTAGGAAAGCTCCTCTTTTCCTTTACCTAAGTAGGGGTTTCTTTGGTCTCTTTAGCCCCCCTATATTAAGCCTAACATGGGTTTCTCCACATACTGGCTTGTGACTCTGTTAAAGAATGACCGGAAATTGAGGCTGAGAGACAAAGGCGGATATGTGGCAACCGTGTTTTATAGAGACAAACACACCAAGCAGTCTGCTGTACAGATTTACAAGTGTACATATAACTAACACGTGCAGCAATAACTATACAAGTATAAAGGTGATCATTGAGTGCTACGGCTGCTGTGCAGAAATACAGGCAAACATAAACACACTCTGGCTGCTGAATGTATACACCGGAGGAGTCAGGAAACATACATGAATAGAGATCCAATGAAAGTCCAAAGACTGATTCAAGACTGAGACAGGGAAGGAAAACACAATAGCTGTGGCAGGAGTCCTGGGTTCAGAGTTCTGGGATTTGGGTTCAGGGTTCAGAGTTCTGGGATATGGGATCCGGGTTTAAGGTGACAATTCAATGCTGATCCATGGCTGAATGGGTGGATGGGCTTATACAGAGCAGGAAGTCACACCGGTGCTGGCTGATTACCAACACCTCTGCAGGACAGAGCCATCTGCTGGTGAAGCGGCATATAGCAGGAGAAAGTCCCAGAAAAGGAGCCAGCTGAAAGCAGAACTGACAGAGGCATGCTCCCAGGCTGTGGAGGAACTCCAGACCTGACAGGCTCCCCGCTTTTGAAACTATCACCCCTAGTGCTTCATAAGTTGGGCCTTGGTCAGGTTCAGTTTAATTCTCAATTAGGGTTAGCAACTCATTCAGTAGGATACAGTGTTGTTTTCTGGTGTGAGTTTGGAGCAGAATATTGTCTGCCACTTACCACTGGGTTTAAACCCTTGAGGTAACTGGCAAATGTTGACTGTCTTCCTCGGAATGAGAAGGCCAGAGTGCACTGGCTATCTGGATAGACTGGTATTGAAAAATAGCCATTTGAGATCTATATGGAGGTTTTATAGCTGTCATCATGTCAGGCATTTTGACAACTAAATAGTTTAGTGTGGGACACCACCCATTACCCTTTTTTACAGGCCATAAGGGAGCATTTGTAGTTGATTGGCATTACCTAACAACATTTTGTGTGATTAAATGGTCCAGTATATTCCTAATAAATATACTGTCTCCAGTGGAATATTGTATTGCTTTTGTGGTGGGGGGTCAGGTTCCTCTATTTTAACAATCATGTTTGAAACCAAACCGCATTCACTTTTGGATGTTGCCCAATCCTTGTTGTGACACCATAGTATGTGTCCTAGTGTGTCATCATTTGTTCTCAACAGCTCATGAGGCTCAAGAGACGCCATGCTATGACAGATGCTATGCCGTAATTATCTGTAACCATGTGCCTATTGCCTTTATTTTGTGATCCTTTTCAGAGCACCCAGTTACACAGCTCTCAAATCAATCTATGTTCCCTCATGACATCAGAACCAATGATTCTGCCCTCAGTTGTCAGAGAGAGGTAGAGATAGTGTAGTACACACAAATCTCCAATTTCTATGTTAGTACGTGAGGACGGTTAGAAAGGTGTTAGATGTCCTCAAAATTCTTTGAGAAAAATACTTTTCCCAGCAGGATCTGGCAGTAGATTTAAGTTTGTTAAACTGACAGCCACTTATGTATCCAAGAGTAAGTTTGTACAATGGCCCCCTATTACACCTTGAATATGAGGCCTGTCGCCTTTGTCCCTACTGAACTGACATACTAGGGACAACACAGGGACTTAAACTGGACCATCAGCATAATTTAATGAAATTAACCCAAACCCTTAAACTATTCCTCAGAACCTAAAATTTATATATTTGAAGTTATAGGATAAGGGCACTGCCATCTTGATTCAGAAGCATCATACATACTGAGGAGAGGAGAGTGGGATAATGTACAGGGGGCAGGGTTATAGCTGTGCTTTGCACAGGCAGAGCAGAGCTGGGGTCAGGGAAAGGACAGCAATCCTAGAATGCAGAGCGACAGTCAGAAGACACTTGAGCCACCATCTTGGATGTTTAAAGGCTCATAACATGCAGTAGATGCAGGTAGGATGATTTTTAATGTAAGAAATAGGTATGTACGGGGTGTGGGAAATATGCTCTTATTCAGGATGAAGGTCTGCTTTAACACCCCCTGTTTTCAGTTCTTCAGTCTCCCCTGTTATGGCCATTTTAATTTTCTCTAACTCTTTTAGCAGTGGCCTATACATGCAGCAGCTGCCCTATTGATTTTAGGCCTTTCTTGTTCCTGTCTGATTAAGTGAGAATTGTTGATTCTCATTGGCTTGTCCTTTTTTTTACACACTCCTATCTTTTTTTTCCTCCTGTGGCCTAAGGGTGTAGATTTGGACCTTTGGGCAAAAGTGGTCACAATCTCTTTCTATATTTGTGGTTTGAAAACACTCTGCGGGGCTATCTTTTTCTGTCAGTTGTGATCGAATATCCAGCAATAGATCATTAAGTATTTTTACATCATTCTGATATCCTTTTCTTTCTAATTGTGCAATGTGTTCTTGTTCCTGTATCAAGACATATTGTTCACAATTATTTGCACTAGCAACAGCAGTGATGGTATTATTGAATTTGTCTAATTCATGCTTTAATTGGGCTCATTCAGAATACCATCTTAACTCCATCTGCTCTGCCAACATTTTCATTTAAAACAGCATGGATATCCATTCTTTGCTTTTTATGCTTTTTACTTGATGGCTTTTTTTTAAATTGAGCAGCATGTCTATGAATTGATGAGTAAGGGTATCATCTGCATTGTTGTTAGATTTAGCAGACACATATTTCTTGAGGAAATCCTGGGCGACTTCCATTATTTAAAATAAATTATATACCTCTCTTAAAGTTATATTAAAGGCAAGCCCGATTGTTGTCCCTTTGGCTACACGTTGCCCTGTCCCATACTTAAATCCGTTTCGCAGTTCCTAAGTTATTTGTAAAAGTATTAGAGCTTTGGCGATACAGAGAAGGAATGAGGAGAAACTAAGGGTGTGGCAACAGCAATGTGATGTAAGCACACTGTGCGCTTTACATATACCATAGTAAAGAAATAAGTGTATTGTTGTGCCTCTAGTTATTACTGCCAGCACATAGTCTGATCAGAATAAAGGGGGATTAGAGATGCTGCAGACTCAGGCCCTTATTTATGAAGGGATAGCGACAGGTAGTGACTGGTGAGCGGCCGGTAATGACGGGCCCCGCCACGAGAACGCCGGCTCCCCACCACAATCACACATTTATCAAGCCAATCCTGCTTAGCGACTGAGATAGCGCCATATAGCCACTCATTCATCATTATTCTAGCCTCAGCCCACAGCGCCAGTGTCCGACCTTGAACAGCGACAGGTATGACCTCTCGCTTCCTGGTGCTCTCCAATGCATTTCAATGGAACAATCTTTAAATATTCATAAATAATTGTTATTAATTGTTTTTTTTTTTTTAAATGTGAAAAATTCTGTGAGCACTTTGCCACTGTGCCATTTTAGATTTTTTTAAGGTAAAAAAAAAATTGTACAGAATTGATATTACAGGTCTGATATTAATGTATTCATATTACAAAATTATTTTAAAAAATAGTTTTTTTTGGTTTCCAAAAATATGGTTGTTTGGGGGTTAATAAACTACTTTTAACCCATCGCCGCCAGCGCGCTGGGGTTTAAACATGCATTTTACAGCGCGAGAATTTTTTGAGCATGATTTTTTAATGAATATGGTGGGAGCCGGTCGCTAGGGCCAGTCGCTATCATGCGCTCCCATACAGCGCGGAACCTGTCAAATAGCGACTCCTCACCCAATATTCAACATTACGGCAAACCGACTGAGTCGCTATCAACTACCGAACAACGGCCAAGCACAGCGACTACTAGCGGGCGCTCTGAAAATGCCGCTACAGTCGCTCAACTGACGCTACCTGCCGCTATTAATGAATTGGCCTCTAAGAGTGTCGCCTCCAGAGAGGAGGGAGGGGGCAGAGTTTCAGAGCTGCTGTTTGCATTCTTGGTCCACTGAAGGCTGATTGAAGGACCAAGTCAGCGAGGTGGGGATTGAAAGCTGAATGAGGAACTTAATTCCTCACTAAGAATAGTGGCAGAGGAGGAATCGCAGCGCTCCAGAAACTCAATGAAAGGTAAGCTACTGTTATATTTTTTTTAACTTTTGACTTTCCAATCACTTTAAGGGCAAATAATAATATTCAAACTATACTACATACTGAAAAATGAAAAATACACGGGGAGGCCGATTCATTAATAGCGCCAGGTAGCGCCAGATGAGCGACTGTAGCGTGATTTTTTCAGCGCCAGCCAGTATTCGCTGTGCTTGGCCGGCGTTAGCTTGATGACAGCGACTCAGTCGGTGTGCGGTAATGTTGAATACGGGCTGGGGGGTCGCTGTTTCACAGGTTCAGCGTTGTATGTGAGCGCCTGACAACGAATGGCCAGAGCGAACGGCTAGCTTCATATTCATTAACAAATCACGCTCCGAATGTGCTGTCGCTGTCCATTCCTTGTTTAAACCCCAGAGCGCTGGCGGCGATGGGTATTAACTAGTTTTTAACCCCTAAACAACCATATTTTTTGAATGTAACATTATACATGTTGTTAGAATCATTTTGTAATATGAATACATTAATATCAGACCTGTTAGATCAATTCTGCACAAATTTTTTAAAACTTTTTTTTTTACTTAAAAATAAATCCTAACATTGCAGAAGTGGTCTCTGAATTTTTGACATTAAAAAAAAAAAAATAAAAAATAATACCAATTAATTATGATTAATTATAGATTGCTCCATTGAAATGCATTGGACATCGCCAGGGAGCGACAGCTCATACCTGGCGCTGTGAGGGAATTTGCAGCGGCGCTGTTCGGTCCAGGCGGCTTCATGATGAATGCCGCGCTAGCCGTCGCTCTCGCCGGCGCTAGCCTCATTTTGCTTGATTAATGCGTCATTGTGAGCGCCGCCGGACGTACTTGAGTCGGTAGTCGCCGTTAGCTGCCGCTACCTGGCGCTCGTCAGACACTACCTGGCGCTAGCCCGTGATAAATAAGGGCCTAAGCAAAACAGGAGTTGAGCTCTGCAGTTACAAAGGCAGTTACCTCCTGATTTCCTCTGATTGTCCCCCCCCCAAACGATTAGATTGATAACTAAGATCCAGGCCACGGCTGAACCTCTATTAGAACAGGAGTCTACTTCCCCTCCACATGAGTCTAATACAGATTTATTTAATCCCCTTTCTCCTCAAGGATGCCTAGTTAAATCCTTTAGATTTTCTTAATACTTCAGTCTACCAAACAACTTAACATAGTCCCATACACATACAATCAGACCCAGGCCTCAGTTGGATTGTGGAAAACTCCACAATAGAACCCAATTTTTTCCTCAAGTCCTGGATCAGCACAAAAATACACTCGGTGAGATCAAGAGCCTTTCCAGAGCTGAAGGTATATCCCCCACACGCTGGTCATGCATTTTCAGGAAGAGTAACTGGAGAATTCTGAGGCATGTTGCATATCTGGTGAGCAGGACACTTTTGCTACTTTATATTTACAAATATAGTCTATAACTTGTTAGTCTTTATTTGTTGTGTGTTAGGTTAGTGTTAAGGCCTTGATATTGGGGCCCATGCTAAATATTTGGTGAAGCCAGTGTGACTTCCAGTATGCATTGTGGTGTAGATTGCAGTAACGTAAAAAGAAGCTTTCCATAATTTAATGAAATCCCCTCACTGTTTCCCGTACTTGTAGCTATTTAGTAATATATATATATATACCAAGAAGAATTATGTCATAACTTGTTCCATGTTTAATTATCTGTACAATGCAACTGAAATACAGACAAATGCATATAACGAAGTCAAATAATGGGGCTGTATACATATGTACACCCTTAAACTAATACTATGTAAAATAAACTATTACATTTATGACAGCATTCAGTTGTTTTGGGTAGCAGTCTATCAGGAAAAAACGCAAAAGCTCTGCTGTTTTAACCTTTTGGTGATATGCAGTATTAGATTTGCGTTTAACATACCTTTTTAAATTCTGGACAAAAAGTTCAACATTTTTTAACATGCGTTTGGCAAACTTGTTGTGGGTATTGGGAAACATAGCAAGGTTTGGATGTTTTTCTTGGTAAGAAAGGGCACTTGTATTACACCGCCAGAACTTGCAAGAAATGTCTAAAGCTTGTTGCTGTAGGTCACTTGTCACCCTGCCTGACCAATTTTTTTGTACAGGTTTTGTTGTGCCAAACTGTATTAACTTTTTGATGGCCATCTTCACTGTGTTTCATGGTATATCTAATGCCTTTGAATTATTTCATACCCTTTTTCTGAATGATACCTTTAAGCAATGATATTCCTTTGATGTGTTGTAGCTGTTTTTCATACCATGGTTTTGCTGTATAATGTAGGGACATTCTACTACATAAGCTGAACTGTTTATGGGGGTAAATGAGAATCTCAGAATCATTTTCAAATTTTCACTTTGTTTGAATGTGATTAGCTAATGAACACAACAACATCCACAACTACTGTAAAGTGTGTTTGCACATAGCAACCACATTATTTGATTTTGTTATCCCCACCCCCACATTTTTTTAATCCATATCTGGAGGTTCTGAGGAAAACTGAGAAAGAGCTCCAACCCCTTCTACACTGGCATAAGAGACTTTCTGAAAAAAACCCACGCCCTCCTCTGTTGGCATACAGACAACCTCCTAACCTCAGAAAACTAATTGTAGGAAGCTCTCTAAGTGACCCAGCACAAACTGGGACATGGCCCTGTCTGCAGAAAAGGTGTGAAACCCGTGCACACATCTATACTGCTGACACAATAAAGATACTAGGTATGCAACAACATTACAAAATACAGAGTAGTTTCACATGCAAATCCCCTAATGTAGTATACCTGATCATGTGTGTGCAGTGCCCCTTAGCATTATACATTGGGCTAAATCCACACAGGTTCACAATTAAAAATAAAAAAAACTGATGTGCCTGTTGCAGACCATTTGTGTAGAGCAGGCCATGGCCTATGTGACCTCAAACTTACAGTGTTCAAAGGGGGCTTCCGCACGCCCCGCAGTCCGACAGTTACGTTCCAAAGAGGTGCTGCACTGCAAGTGGCAGGCGGTGCAGCCTCCTCCACACCTGACAGGGATCAGGGGCTGGTCAGCCTTGCTGCCTGGACTGACCGGCCCTTGGGAAATGTGTAGCAAATCCAGCGGAGGTTTATAGTTGCACCAATCACCACACACTCCTTCTCTGTTTGCCATTGGTCAGTCACCCCATAAACAGGGAACTAGCCTTGTCCTCAGTGCCCGTTATTGTTTCTTGAGCTTAGGGTGTGATTTAATCTCTGCTTATCTGATGCTGACTCGGCTTGAACGACCTTCCTAGTTTGCTACCTGAACCAAACTTTTGCTTGCCTGCCCTTGAATCTGCCTGCCCCTTTTGGATACCTCGCTACCTCTGACCTCCAGGCTTGACCCTTTGGCTACTCCCGACTACGCTCCTGTCTCATCCCTGTTTATTGCCGCATCCTTGGAATGACTACCCATGTACGACCTCGGCTTTGGGAATCCCTTGTGGTTCATCTGCCTTCACCGTAAGCTGACACCCTTTGCGCCTTTTAAAACCTGGGGGCAACCGTGTCTGGCGAGGCGTTTCAAGCGTCTCGGCAAATTTGACTTGACTATAGGTGGAGATTGGGGGTTGTCAGCTTACAGAAGGCAGGTGGCCCACTGGCATCACAATCATTGCTAATGTGATTGCTCATTCTCATAGCAAAATACATTATTTTGAGGGCCACTTCTGTTTACTACTCCAGCCATCAAGCAATGAATGTGACATTTTGGGTCAGCCAAAATGATATGATGGCCGACTGCAGCGGCTGTTTCCACAGAGCAATTATCGCTAAATTGCGGTCGTTTTAGCGATTTCTCACTCGATAATCACTCCAGGCCATAAGTTACAGATTTGTATTATATCTGAAGAAGAAGCTTAAATTGCTTCCAAAGCTTGCATTTTCAATCTATTGAGTTAGCCAATAAATGGTATAACCTCGGATTTCCTGCTTACATTGCTTCCTGCTTACATTCAATGACAATCTGTATGAAAGGCTCATTGTAATGGTTTGTTTTTTTAGGTGGAGTACATAGGAAACATGAATACATTTTCTATACACACGGCATCATCAATATAACATTTGACTCTAACTTCACTGAAACCGGCAAGCAATTCCTAGTCTATTTAAAAGGAGCAAAACATCAAAAACATACAAATATATTTTGTAGGAGATCCTTCAACTCAACCCCACAGTTCCTTGAGGAGAAAAACTGCAAATTGACAATAACTGCAAATAGCACCACCTTTTACCTATGGGGACTTACTGAGAACCAGACAGACATCTATTATTTCACAAAGGAGGTCATGTATCCCCCACCTCACACCAGTGAAAGTGATAATGGTACCCTCATTCATGTAAGAGCCAAGGCAGGTAGGCATGTTTAAAACTAAAACTAGGTCTTTATAATATTACAGTGTATTACCCTGTGGCACTTTCTTTTTGTTTATCGTGTTTCAGTTGTTGTAGGAAATAGATTTTATTATGGAATTAAACAGATTACCGTATTTTTCGCCCTATAAGATGCATCTGCATATAAGACGCACCTAGGATCTTGGGGAGGAAAATAAGAAAAATAATATTTTTAACCAAATAATAGGGAAAGTGCAGTATCCTCCAATTACAGTAATTCCCCTACCATTCCCAACAGCCAGTCTGTCATTCCCCCTTCCCATAGGCAGAGTGGCATTCCCCCCATCCCATTCCCATAGGCAGAGTGGCATTCCCCCATCCCATTCCCATAGGCAGAGTGGCATTCCACCCATCCTATTCCCCATATAGGCAGTGTGGCATTCCTCCCATCCCATTCCCATAGGCAGTGTGGCATTCCCCCCATCCCATTCTCCATATAGGCAGTGTGGCATCCCCCCCATCCCATTCTCCATATAGGCAGTGTGGCATTCCCCCCATCCCATTCCCATAGGCAGTGTGGCATTCCCCCCATCCCATTCCTATAGGCAGTGTGGCATTCCCCCCTCCCATTCTTCATATAGGCAGTGTGGCATTCCCCCCGTCCCATTCCCATAGGCAGTGTGGCATTCCCCCCATCCCATTCTCCATATAGGCAGTGTGGCATCCCCCCTCCCATTCCCCATACAGGCAGTGTGGCATCCCCCCTCCCATTCACCATATAGGAAGTGTAGCACCCCCCCTCCTATTCCCCATATAGGCAGTGTGGTACCCCCCTCCTATTCCCTGTATAGGCACTGTGGGATCCCCCCTCCTATTCCCCATATAGGAAATGTAGCACCCCCCCCTCCTATTCCCCATATGGGCACTGTGGTATCCCCCCTCCCATTCCCCATAAAGGCAGTGTAGCACCCCCTCCCATTCCCTATATAGGCAGTGTGGCATTCCTTCCTCCTCCCTTTCCCCATATAGGCAATGTGGCATTCCCCCCTCCCATTCCCCATATAGGCAGTGTGGCATCCCCCCTCCTATTCCCCATAGAAGCAGTGTGGCATTCCCTCCCCCATGTTCCCCATAGGCAGTGTAGCACCCCCTCCCATTCCCTATATAGGCAGTGTGGCATTCCTCCCCTCTCCCATTCCCCATATAGGCAATGTGGCATTCCCCCCTCCCATTCCCCATATAGGCAGTGTGGCATTCCCCCCTCCCATTCCCCATATAGGCAGTGTGGCATTCCTCCCCCCTCCCATTCCCCATATAGGCAGTGTGGCATTCCTCCGCCCTCCCATTCCCCATATAGGCAGTGTGGCATTCCTCCCCCCTCCCTTTCCCCATATAGGCAGTGTGGCATTCCTCCCCCCTCCCATTCCCCATATAGGCAATGTGGCATCCCCCTCCTATTCCTCGTAGAAGCCGTGTGGCATCCCCCCCCCATTCTCCATAGGCACACAATAACAAAAAAGAAAAAAAAAAAACACGTTACTGGCGCTCCCGCCGCTGCTCCTTACTGGTCGGGCCGCGCAGACACCCAGCCCTGTAAATTGTGTGGCCGTGGCCTGCATCGCGTCGGCGCAGGCCATGCCCACCCGTTCTATGGAGCAGGGTGTCTGCGCGGCCCGGCCAGTAAGAAGTAGCGGCGGGGACAGGGACAGCCGCTCCTTCCTCTCATCCGCAACTTCTCTGCTGCCTCTTCCGGCAAGGGCAGGAGTGAACAGCTGGGTCCATGCAGTGGGTGGGCGCGTCCTTCGCCTACGCGGTGCAGGCCACGCCCACCTGCTGCATGGACCGGCTGTTCACTCCTGCCCTTGCTGTCTTCTTCTGGCCTCCCGCACTGTGGCAGGCAATGCGGGAGCGCCGGTAATGGGTGAGTTTCATTTTTTTTTTTTACATTTGCCCCCCACTTTTGGAGGAAAATAAGTGTGTCTTATAAGGTGAAAAATACGGTAAGTACAACTTTTGGCTTTGTGGTAAAAAAAAGCATTCAATAGCGGGTGGAGGGTGCACAGGTACAAAGAGGAGGGCGTGTCTGGGTGGCTCTGACAAAAATAGTTGGTCAAAGCTATTGGCAAGTCTTTTTTTGCTTTTGCAAACCTGCAGCCAAAGCCACCACAGGGCAGGACGGAGAGCCTAGAGCAGCAAAGCCGCCGTCAGCAACACTACAGTGATGGGTGGGCGCTCACTGCAAATAAGCCACCAAGCACAGCTGCTGGCAGTTCAATGCAGGGAACTGTTTTCTGCTGGACCAGCCGGGTGACTACACTACCCCCACCCAGAATGGTAAAGCAGGAGTTCCCGAGCAGCGCGTACCTGCAAAAGGGTGGCACAAGGGACTCGATCTGATGTTCCAGTAAGTAGGCGGGTGCCAGACAACCACCAATCAATTACTTGGCTGGACTATTATTTTAAAGGAAAAAAATTACTGTATCTGAGGCCTACACCAGATTTTGTGCCCAGGGGCCTCCAAAACACTTAATCCGGCCGGGTAATAAATATAGGTTGGAAATATCAATGCACCCTGGTGTAGCCCAGCTGATCTTTACCTTTTTATAATCCCTAGCGACAAGAAGTTCCAACCAAGTACCCCCATGGAGAGGATCAATTATAAATGTTACCACAATAAGTTGGCCTGGCAGCACTTATAAGCCGAGAAGGAATAATGTTTTACTGCTAAAATAGTATACCAGACCTCTCAGACAACCCATGTTTGTACATCCCTGAACATAACACTGACAGAGCTTTACTTAAAGTGGACCAACACCCACCGGTGATCGGCCCGGGAATCTATAAGATTCCCGGGCCGATCACCTCCCTCCCCACGGGACATCCGAGATCGGGATGTCCCGCGGGGTGAAACCCCCCCAAACACCCCAAACTCCTTACCTTAGTTTCCGCCTAAGACGTGCGCCGGCCGTCTGTGAATGGCCGGCGCGGGCACGCGCGCGTCAACAGGGACGCGCGGGAGGCGGCGGCGGAGGAGCCGCTTGTCCGCGGCTTGTCCGTTGCAGCGGACAGAGGTGAGTTTGGGGGGGTTTCACACAGCGGGGCACCCCGATCGGGGGTGCCCCACCGAAGTGGACCAAGACCCAGGATAGTCAAAATCCTGGGTGTTGGTCCACTTTAAGATTGCAAATGTTAATCACAGATCGCAAGGCCGTCACAATCTCCTTGGTGTAAACAAAGCCTAACTAGAATGTGTAGTCACAAGGGCAGACTGTATATTTTCTGAATTTCTCAATTGACTTATTCACTGACTTTATTTTTCAGAGACTGAATACGTTATTTATGAAACCTCAGTGAGTTTGTTAATTACGATTGGATGTCTTGCATTTTACAGCATCATAATCACAACTGCTTTCATATGTATTTTGGTAAGACTCACAGACCTTTTTATTATTTAACATCCATACTAACAGAAGTGGCAATTCTTTGATTATGATTATTGACAAAACATTGACATTGACGCACCTAGGAGGAAAATAAGAAAAATAATATTCTGAACCAAATAATAGGCAAGGTGCAGAATCCTCCAATTACATCCCCATTCCCAATAGGCAGTGTGTCATTCCCCTTCTCATAGGCAGTGTGGCATTCCCCTTTTCATAGGCAGTGTGGCATTCCTCCCATCCCATTCCCCATATAGACAGTATGGCATCCCCCCTCCCATTTCCCATATAGACAGTGTGGCATCCCCCCTCCCATTTCCCATATAGACAGTGTGGCATTCCCCCTCCCATTTCCCATATAGACAGTGTGGCATCCCCCCTCCTATTCCCCATATAGGCAGGGTGGCACCCCCCCTCCTTCCTATAGGCAGTGTGGCATTCCCCCTCGAATTCCCCATATAAGCAGTGTGGCACCCCCCCTCCTGTTCCCCATATAGGCAAAAACAGTAAACACATGCTACGGGCGCTGCCACGCCTGCCACACTACGGGAGGCCAGAAGAAGATGAATGAGCATCCCCACTGATGCTTCTTTCATTGGAGGAGCAGAGGGCGCTGTCTTCGTCTCTGCCGCTACTATCACTGCTGGAAAAGACAGCGATAGCAGAGGCAGAGACGGAGACAGAGCCCACCTCTCCTCTATCTTTTTTTGGCCTCCCGCACTGTGGCAGGCAGCCCCGTCGGCAACGCAGGAGCGCCGGTAATGTATGGCTAGAGTGTAGCTTGTTCACTACACTTTGCAATGACCATACATGGATGTAAATAATTAGAACCTTTATTTAACTCATTTAATTGGCCCCTGGGTGTGTTCAGGAAATTGGTCAGTGCTATGTACAGGACCAGAGTAAAATCACCTTGCAGGACTGGGTCAGGTTGGTGTCTCCGCAGTACCACTCTGGACCTGAAACATGGGAGTGAAAAAATAAAATTTTTTTTCAATAGACACCAATCAAATTGCCAGCTGGAATGCAAAACTGGATTGCATGGTGGAAATAGTACGAATTTGAAGGTAAAGTGCACATTCATGTACTCTCCTGATAGACCTCAGATCGGGGCCCTACAGGGGCGATTGCTCAACCACAGCGCCAATAAGCTTGGTGCTATACCTCTGCACTCCATCCTGGAGGTGTGTGTGTGTTGTGATAGAGGCCGATTCATTAATAGCGTCAGGTAGCGACAGATGAGCGCCAGTAGCGTGATTTTCACAGCGCCAGCTAGTATTCGCTGTGCTTGGCCGGGGTTTGCTTGTTGAGAGCGACTCAGTCGGTGTGCGGTAATGTTGAATACGGGGTTAGGGGTCGCTGTTTCACAGGTTCCGCGTTGTATGGGTGCGCCTGACAGCGAATGGCCAGAGCGAACGGCTTGCTGCAGATTCATTAAAAAATCACGTTCAAAAATTTCTCGCGCTGTGAATTCCTTGTTTAAACCCCAGAGCGCTGGCGGCGATGTGTGTAAAGTAGTTTTTAACCCCCAAACAACCTTTTTTTTTATATGTAAAAATTATACAAGTTTTTCTAAACATTTTGTAATATGAATACATGAATATCAGACCTGTAATATCAATTCTGCACATTTTTTTTTTTTTTTTTTAGTTCATAACATTGCAGAAGTGGTCACAGAATTTTTGACATTAAAAAAAAAAAAAAAAAAAACATTAATAGCAATTAATTATGATTATTTAAAGATTGCTCCATTGAAATGCATTGGACCACGCCAGGGAGCGCCAGGTCATACCTGTCGCTGTGAAGGGATTAGCAGCGGCGCTGTTCGTTGCAGTCGGCTACATGATGAATCCCGCGCTAGCTGACGCTCTCGCCGGCGCTAGCCTCATTTAGCGTGATAAATGCGTCATTGTGACCGCCGCCGGGCGTACTTGATTCGGTAGCCGCCAATAGCTGGCGGTACCTGGTGCTCGTCAGACACTACCTGGCGCTAGCCCTTGATAAATAAGGCCGTAAGAGGCCAGACTGAGGCCCACCATTATTCTCTATAGGTACTTTGGCTGAACTACACTGCTGTGCACAGCTTCAGATACAGGGTGTGTGTGTGTGGGAGAGTGATCACCTCTGCGGGACTGGGTATAGGTAGCATTATTTCTTTACATATTCAGTAAACTTTCCTTGAAATACCTCTTGAAAGGGTCATTTGATGCTTTATTTTAGAATAAGGGATGTAATTAAAGTCCCAGATACACACACTAACTTCCTCCTCTTTCTTTCTCCCTTCCTCCCCAACTTTCTTTCTCTTCATTCTTCTGTTTTTTTTTCTCCCTCCCTGCCTTGCTCTCTCCCTCCCACACGTTATTCTATACCTTTATCAACTTTCCTTCTGTCGTTCTCTTTCTTTCTTTCTCCCCTCCCTTCTCTTTCTCTTTTTCCTAACGTCATCCTTCTCTACCCTCTCTCCTTCTTTGCTCCATTTCTCCTTTCTATCTTTTTTTGCCCTGCCTCTCCATTACTTCTTCCTTCCTCCCTTCTCCTTTCTTCCTTTCTTACTCCCTGCCTTTCTTTCTCTCTGTCTTGCTTTCCTTTTTTTTCTCCTTCACTCCTCTACTGCCTCTCTCCTTCCTGTTTTTCTTTTGCTCCCCCCTTCTTGTTTCTTATGTTTCTTATCCCTTCTCCTTGCTCTTCTCTCCTTTCTCTTCCTTCCTTCCTTTCTTCAGTATTGTAATGGTGAATCCAGCAATTCACCCAGAATAGCTCCAAACCACCGCACCCCCTCCACGGTAATCAATACATCAACCAAATATATATCATGAATTCATAGATTATTTATTGACAGATACCCATAAGAATCACATAACAAACAATTAAAAAACATATAACACTTGTATATCCTTACTTTCTTCAGTCGTTACTTCCTTATCTCTCTTTTTGCCTTCCGTCCCCATTTCTCTTCTTACTCCCTTCCTCCTTTCCTCTTTTCTTTCCTTTCTCCTTACTTTCCTTCTCTATTTTTTTTTTCTTTCCTTCATTCCCCTTTTCCTCCCTATATCATTTATTTCACTCTCTTTCTTACTTTATTTCTTCTTTATTCCTCATTCTTTCTTCATTTCCTCCCCCCTTCAGTTTTCCCTCTCTTCATTGCTTTACTCTTTTTCTCACTTTCTCTTTTCCTCTTCTCCTTCTTTACCTTTCCTCTCTTCCGGCCTCCTCACTTTCTCCTTTTATTATTCGAGACCATGCTCACACAAGACGCCCTGTACCCGTGAATAATTAGTATTCCTAGTTGGGAAAGGTGGCAACCCTAGCTGGGGTCAGAGGTGAGCCAAGATGCTGGTAGCTTGTGCCCCTCACACATCGCGGGGAATTTGATGTGACACAAGGGGCCCACTAAGACTATGGGGTTATTTAAGAAGAGATAGTGCCAGGTAGTGCCTCGTAGCAGCAGGTAGCGTCTGGTGAACGCTGGGCCCTGTACGCAAAACCACATTTATCAAAGCGAATCTGGTGAGCGACTCTAACAGCGCCATGTAGCGTCTGAAGTATTATTACAGGCGGCTCAGCGTATAGCGTCGGCGCTCTAGTTTCCAGAGTGCCAGGTATTACCTTTCGCTCAGTGTCGCTCTCCCATAAATTTCAATGGCCGTTCATTTGCTTGTGTTTAAACAGCGTGTTTGACTTTTTTTTGCTCAAATCATTGTGTGACCTCTCCTGGCTGTAAACAAACATTTTTAGAAACTTTTTTGACTTTTTATATTTTTATGCAGAATTGTCATTACAGGTCTGGCACTAAAGTGTTAAAACTATGTAATTCCATGTGTTTTCGCTTTGTTACTGGTAGATATGTGTTCAAATACAGACTTTAATCACACAGCATCTGGAGCTCTATTCTATAGCGACAAGATTTAGAGCAACAATGCTGTGTGTGTGTCCTTTTTGATAAGTATGATGTGGAGTGCCGAGTGCTGGACGCACTGAGCTGGCGCTACTTTTCGCTCCCTGCAGCGCTGCACTGGTGTTAGGGCGCCCAACATACATCACATTCATCACTGTGGGCCAGGTTACTACAGCGACTTAAGCGCTATGTTACAAAGTCCGATACATGCTTACATCGTCCACTAGCGGTCGCTCTAAGCGCCGCTATACAGACGCTCATCTGTCGATACCTAGCGATAGTAATGAATCAGCCTCCAAGTTGCCCAGGGGCCCTCAAAATCCTGGAGCCAATTCTGTTCCATTATATAGGGAGACGGCACTTGGCCAGTTTTTGGTTGCTTACAGGAAGTTACTGCCTTGCACCAAGCAATTGAAGACTTCATAAGTTCTGGTAGCATTAACGCCACTCCACTTTAGAAAAATAGGTGATCTTCCAGATCTTTGAGGTAGGGACCTACACTCTCTAGCATTAAAGTCTGAACGTATTTTATGGACTTTTATTAATAACATAATCAATGGGTAATCAATGAATGTCTTGATTCAGAGAGACAAAAAATTATTTCGTTTTAGTGCCGATCTGTTTTTTTTTGGAAATGTTTCCGCTCTCGTATGAGTGTGCGAGCGATTCTATGCATGCATTGCAATCCTTCTGTAAAGTTTCCGTCCGTTCGTACGGCAGATTACGAATGCGAGGATGTCATTTTCCAGCGTGACTTTTCCGTTTCATTTTCACATGTTACAACGTAGGCTTTCGTTTTTGCCCTTTTTCCATCGTATCCTCCCATGAATCCTTTACGTGCGCACTACAAACTTAACTCATTAAAGTGCTCGCCTATATATTTGCCACCCTCACTTTTACTACAATGTTTAGCTAAATCACTTAGCACTGTCCTCCATCTTCCCTTTTGGACCCTTAAAGCTCATCCAAACCACTTCGCGGTTAGGTTCTGCTTCCATTTTAGGTCCCTAAAACTTACCCAAATCACTTCTCGGTCATGTGAATATTCATCTTTAAATATTTCTGGGCCCATTAGTTTTGTGTTAATGTATTTTGTAAATGAAATGACACTGAAACATTTTTTTTTATTCCATCATAAACATTTAACATATAACATTTTAAAAAATTTAGAAAATTTCAAATTTTTACAACTATAAAAAACAAAATACATAGCAATGGCAGGCCACAGAACATTATTCTTCATCTGTGGTCCCCAATGAGTCGCGCAGCTCCTGCATCTTGCCCACCAACTGAAGGACCCTGACACTCAGTTGTGCCACTCTAGCACGTGTGGTCCCTGTTAAAAAACGTAAATTAAATTATTGGTATAACCTTGTTGGGGTCATACTGCAGTGCCCCCCCCCCCCCCTGTAACACCTAAATCTGGACTTCAAAAGCCAGAGGGCCCTCGCCACCACGGCCCGGGTTTTGCATAGGGCCTGATTAGAGAACTCCTTGCCCGCATTCTGCAGGCAAAGAACGGGCATCAGGAGCGGATATCCAGAATCCCCTGAAATAATTTAAAAATACTAACATAAAATACACATTCTAAGCTACAATATTGTTTACCATGTCATCAAGGGCTAAAAACAGCCATAGGTTAAGACATAAGTCATCAACTATATTTATTGCCATACAGTGAAAATGGATTGATGGAATGTGAGCAAACTTACCCAGGAGCAATCCACCAGATAATCTCCTGACTCAAACTGACGAAATAAGCCGGAGCTCCGCAATCCCATCCCAACAACGTAAGTTATCTTAAAGAACGAAAAATATCAGATTTTGTTTGGAAAATGATCCGAACTAACGGAAATGATCCGATTTGCTTCCGTTCATCGAACGTTCGTATGAATGGAAAATGAACGAAAAAAAGCAAAAAAATGACAAACACCCACTAAAACTTGTGTATCTAAAGCTGTAATTGACCATTTGTGCAGTCTAGTTCAGTAGTTAAAAGAAGGTTCTTACTAATACCCAATCATTAAAGTGGATTTAAAAGACTCTGGGTCCTACTGAAACCCCAAATTCAAGATGCTCCACAGTAAACTCACCCAGTCCTGGGATCCAATGCAAGTTTGAGTGGAAGGAGTGGTCCACTTTAAAGGAACTGCAAAACATTGCAAAAAAATCTGTTTAAAAAGAATGCAAGAGGAGAGTTTACATGATTTTCAAAGAGGAGCAATACACTGTAAGAAATATTACATGCAACAGAAAAACAATGGAGACAGTACAAAATCTAGCAGGCTGATTCATTACTAGCGCCAGGTAACAGCAGATGAGCGTCTGTACAGCGGCGCTAAGAACGACTGCTAGTGGTCGCTCTGATTGCCAGTGAGTCACTATTACAGAGCGCCTCAGTCGCTATAGTAACATGGCCGGTATTGATGCATTTGATTGTTGTGAGTCGCTATAAAGGCACTGTACAGTCACTCACCCAAATTCAAAGCAGCGTCTGGGCGTTCCTATGCTGCTATAACACCACAAAAGTTTAGATTCTTATATTGCCAATGATAACATTGGCAGGATAAGATTATAAACAATGTATATATTTTTTAACTCTTTTTTTTATTTTTTGTTTGAATGCATTTTTTTCATATTTTTTGTTTTTTTTGTAATACATATATTTTTTTAATTTTTTTTTTTTGTATTATTCATGCATATATTTTTGTTTTTTTTCATGCATATATATATTTTTTGTTTTTCCTTTTTTTCTTTTTTTTTTATGTTTTCAGATTTTTTTTTTTGTGTGTTGAGTCAGAGATTAATAATAAAAACAAGACACAAATTGGGCAGGCTGATTCATCAGTAACACCAGGTAGCGACAGATGAATACATTGTGGGGAGCCGCTATCTGACCAGTACAGCGCTGTATGGGAGCGCATGTTAGCGACTGGTCAGTGCGACAGACTCACAACAGGTTCATCAAAAAAACAGCCTCACACACCTCCGGCGCTCAAAAATGCTTCCCTGTAGCACAGAGCACTGGAGGCTGTGTGTTTAAGTGCTGTTTTTTAACATGTATCCACCAGTAACAAAGCGAAAACATATGGAATTACATTGTAATAACATTGTAACATGAACACATTAATGCCAGACCTGTAATGTCAATTCTGCATAAATATTTAAAAAATGAAAAATATTTTCACAAATGGCTTTTTCTAGGCCAGGAGAGGTCACAACATTATGTGAGATATTAATAAACCCCCTGTTTAAAGAAAAATAAAAGAATGGCCATTGAAATGTATGGGAGAGTGACAGGTAGCGAGAGGTAATACGTGGCGCTCTGCAAGGCTAACCGCCGGCGCTGTTCGCTGAGGCTGGGATAATGATAAATCAGACGCTACATGGCGTTGTTCAAGTCGCTAAACAGATTCTGCATGATAAATGTGTAATTGCGTGCCGTGTCCGACGTTCACCTGCCGCTACCTGTTGCTACCTGTCATTTACAAGGCACTGCCTGACTCTATCCCTTGATGAATAAGGCCCTAAGTCCAAAACTATAAAAATGTTATATAAATTTAAAAAAAATGCCCAACATGGGCCTAAGTGTAAACAGCCGCACAGCGGCAACCCTAATTCCCCCCACCCTGTCACTGACTCTTCCTCTCCAGCAGCATTTTCCTGGATCTTCGGCCATACTGCAACAGTCTGCGATGCTTCTGTGTGCAAGCTGTTTGAAAGAAAAGAAACAATTAAGTTCCACAGCTCAAAATATACAGTATATACCTATGAAAATTAAAAAAAATAGTTAGTTTACAGATTATTCATTCAAAATATTATAAACCTTACACAACAGGCAAGTTTAGAAAAATAATAGATGGCTAAATAAACAAACCTGTGCCTCCATTCTATATTATCCACCCTAGTCTCACATCATAAACTACCTAAACTAACCAAATAAGGTCTACTTGACCAGCGGAAGAATTTACTTCATGTATTGGTCAAATACTCCTGTGCCAATATGATATAAATACATTCACCTATAAAACTGAATTAATGATTGTATATACTAATTAGTGAATGGGGAGTTACAATAGTAGCAGAATGAAAACCCACCACATAAACAACTGCTGCCTTTATCATGTAGGGTCAAGTAACATTAGCAGGGCCACCAAACTAGCATGCTTACATGCAATTATGAATCATGATTGCAAAAAGAGAGTCTCCATGTATGATAGTAAACAGTAGACTGCCACTAACATGTGTACATGGTCATGGACACAGACATATGCATGTTTACAATGTTATATTAACAAACCACATTACTCACCATCGCAGCTGTGGCTTGGGCCCATGCTGCTAGAGGGTTCCGGAGCTGGGGTGGGGAGAATTAGTACTGGGTCCATCTGTGTGGAAACATCTGTTAGGAGCAAAAACACAACAGAAGCAATCATAAGAACATTGCATTTGGTATTGAAAATAGGCCTCTCAATGTATTTCATAGAATGGTTAAATGTTAATACTTTTGGGTATACACTTGGCCATATGTTAGCTAAAACAAAACTACTTTGGCTAACACATGATCAAGCCACATAATATTTTGAAGTAGGGGTACACCAGCAGAGCGCCTACTGTGATAGAGGCCACATGGCCACTTCACAACCATATCAGGTTTCATATATTCATAAAATGCTATAGGCATAAAAAATATTTGCTTATACTTTAATAAGGAAACTAAAGGAAATATTACCTCGACCTCGAGTGCGACATCTGCAACATAGGTGGAGGAGATGCTGGCTCTATGATGCCCTGAAAAACATTTAGAAATGGAAAGAAAAATTATAATAACAACAATGTAACAATGGAAATACCAAGCCAAACTAAGAAGTCCACTCACCAGGGGATGAGCTGCTAATTGTATCCCAGGGAGGGCTATGAGGTGGAGGCGAGGTGCCTCCACTCCTCACAATGGGCCCAGCAGATCCCAAACCCGATGGACCACCCTCCTCCCTCTCACTCCATGATCCTTCAGGGAGTGTGGTGGAGTCCCTTACCTCCTCCCCACTGGGACTCCCCACTTGAGAGTGGCCACAGGGGGGTTGGGACTCCGCTGAGTCAGATTGTGAGGAGCTGAGGCTCCATACTGCCCTCACCCCAGCATCACTCTCCACTGGGGCATCATCCCCTTTCTCCCGTAGGTCCTCAATGTGGGATCGCTGAGAGGGACCCTCCCCCGCAGACTCATCCGACCCAACCACACGTCTGCGGGGGAGGATACCCTTCCCGTGTTTACTCAAGGGAGCACGCTTATCTGTGGAGACATCAGCAGATTAATGTGCACATATGTAAATATAGTGTGTGTGTATGTGTGTTGGACTTACTAGATGCGTAGGCATCATAGAGCCGGTAGATGCCCTCATTGTCCCGGCGCTTGAAATCCACCCACTTCTGGTTAATGGCTCGGGGGGGGGGGGGTCAGCTTCGTGTTGAAGTGCCGGGACACGGTGGCCCTCACCTCCTCCACTATGCTGCTCTTAGCACTGGGGGCATAGTCATACTCTTGAATGCAGAAATCCTAGAAGGAAAAAAAATCCTTAATACATAATCTTTTATATTACAAACGCCGCTAAGACCGCACCAGCTATGTAACCTATTCTGGCGTGCACAACTCCCTGGGTGAGATAATAGTAATCTAAAAGACAAGAGAGGGGAGTCCCACTACTCCCCAACCCACCCAAGCAAACTCGTGGCACCACCAACTATCTTAATATACCAATGTTTTATTTAAAGTAGTAGTACATGACATACAAAACATGTTAAAAACATTCTTATTAAAAAACATATACACTACATATGTCCTCACTAAGGAACAAGGGGAGGGGATGGGGGGGAAACACCACCGAATTGTATAATAAAGATGATGAGGACCTTTAGAGGTCACTATATAATGCTTACATAGGTTTAGGTCTGCCTTAACCCAGACTACACCTCACCTATAGTCTAATCTACCTATGTGTGTAACCATGTGCAATTATGCATGTGACATAATGAATCCTAATCCTGTGCAATCCTTTTAACTATAAATAAAGTGCTAAGTGCCTATATACGAACATATCTAATGTGCAAATCCTACAATTCAAACCATTATTTGATCAGGAGGACAAAGCCGGGTAAAGACAAAAAGACAGACCAGTAAACCCATATACAATGCCAACAACAATCAGACCTCACGTGTCCAGTATGTGTATGAATCACCGATGGGGGTCCCCCCACCCCAGCCAACGCGTTTCGTGATGAGCCAAGCGTCACTTCCTCAAGGCAGACCTGCTCCTCACAATCACCCTGCTCCTTTTATGCTCACCATACCGGGCAAGCCATCGTCCCGCGCCGCCGGCCACTTCCGCGTTCCTGACACGCTCCGACCAGAAGCGCGTCAGTATGCGTCATCCCGGCGCCGCCCAACCGGAAGTACGTGGCCAGCCCGGACTGCGTTCCAGATACCGGAAACGCTAAGTCCGCACTATCATGTCTCTGGGCAGAGCTATATACTGAATGCCAAAAGCATAAAATCCACAATGTGGAAAAGCGGCCCCAATAGATAGCATAGCGCACGCCCGGGTACCTAGCAGGTGAACATTAAGGAGCAAGATAGTTTTTCTACGGCGCCCCACAGGCAGTATAGCACAACCTGGGAGCCCGGGTTAGGCGAGTAAGAGAAGCAAGGTCATAACCTGTTAAAAGTGGAACAACATTACCCCTACCCAACATACTCACATATAATACATATATTTTACAGTCTACTTAATATGTTAACCTGTATCTAACTATACATATATACAACCATGTCATATATTCTAACACAGACTAACAAATGTATCCCAGGTGTTCCTAACCCGTCAGGGCTGTCCTCTATATGGAGCAACCATGTTGTATTATCACACAGCTTTCCTAAATAATAAAGTCTACGCAGATCCTCTTTTATTAGATCACGGAGGATCTGTCACCCCACTCCTCAAGCCTATCTGGTTGTTCATTAGAACACATGTCACCCTCTATTCCTAAACAGGATACAGCATATAAGGCATCCATCCCCAAAACCTTTGTGGTGCATGCCCATATACTGTCATCCATTTGTACATATACTTCTCTATATTATCTCTAGGGGCATGTATGGGATATCCCTGATCCAAATGGTCCAGGGTGGCAGATCAATCACATATGCAAACACATTTATCCAAATAATTCTCCAGGGGGTCTTCGTCCTCTGATCTTCATTCTACACCCCATATGTTTCGCCAATTCTTTTCCGCTTTTTCAATTCCCAAAAATATCTTCAAGCCAGGGCTGATTGAGGACCTCATCAAAGTCAAATCCAAACAACTGCAAACTAAACGCAACATCATTAGTGCTCAACCCAAACACATGTGATCACAACTGTGCACATAACCTTTAATGCACGCCCCCCACACCACCACCACCCCCCACACCCCCCCACCCCCCCCAGGCCCCATACCCACCAACTCCCACCCACAATCCCCAAAACACACCCTCCCCCCCACCCCACTACCACCCTCTAAAAGAATCGCGCACCGTGCACCTAATGCCATAGTGATAATTCCAAACCTTTCTAAGTGATCTGTGAGTTACCCCTTGTCCTTAATGGGACCGTGCATAACCTTCCTTCTACTCAAATATTGTAAACCCCTTATAAACCCAAAAACGGTGTGAAAGCAAGGTCTTCATTCAGCCCTGTCGGGGCATAGGAACCTAAATTGTATATCCAACGCAGCTCCTTCCTTTGTAATGCACGTTTTAGGTTGCCCCCCCGGGGGCCCAAGTTCACCTTTTCAATGCCAATGACCCTAAGGTCACTGTAGTCACTCTGATGCACCTGCAGATAATGCAGGGCCACCGGGGGAATCACCCTACCCTGTTGTGCATTCCTGGCTGCAAGGCGGATACTAGAAATGTGGGCTTGTATTCTCGCTTTGAGGCTATTTTTAGTTTCCCCCACATACATTTTTGGACATTTACAAACCAATGCATAGATGACCCCCGTGGATCTACAATTAATAAATTGCCGGATCTGAAAATCTTTATGTGTTTGTAGGTTCTTGATAACTTTTTCTTTCCTCATATATATGCATATTGAGCAGTCCCCACATGGATGACTACCACATATTCCACCATGATCATGTAACCAGTTACGGGACACCTCAAAATGACTAGAGCATACCTTGTCACGGATACTCGGGGCCCGTTGTGCCGTCATTCATGGTCCACCACGGACCCATTTACTCAAGTAAGGATCTGCTCTTAAGATATCCCAGTGATCACGAAATATTCGTTTCAAATTGTGCCAATCCTCATTGTAACGAGAAATAAATCTTACCTGGGAGGCATCACATGGTCTCTTTTTAGGTTTTAGTAAGTTGGCTCTCGGGGTCTTGGCTGCCCGCTCCAGGGCATTTTCCACCACATATTTGGGATACCCCCTTTGTTGAAAGCGACCAGCAAGATTTCTGGCTTGATCCACAAACTCCTCATTATTGGAACAATTTCTACGAATGCGAAGAAATTGCCCCATAGGGATTCCTTTTTTGAGGCTCGCAAGATGAAAACTCTCATAGTGTAGTAGGGAGTTAACTGAGGTCTCCTTACGGAACGTGCCTGTACATAACGAATCATCATCCATGATTGAAATAGTTAGATCCAGGAACGTCACCTGTTTCATAGACATCTGCGCAGTGAGGAAAATGTTTAAGTCATTACTATTCAACGCATTGTGAAATTCATTAAATTGTACCATCGTGCCCTGCCAAATAACCAGTATGTCGTCTATATAACGATGCCACCCCAACACGTGCTTTATTATTTAGGAAAGCTGTGTGATAATACAACATGGTTGCTCCATATAGAGGACAGCCCTGATGGGTTAGGAACACCTGGGATACATTTGTTAGTCTGTGTTAGAATATATGACATGGTTGTATATATGTATAGTTAGATACAGGTTAACATATTAAGTAGACTGTAAAATATATGTATTATATGTGAGTATGTTGGGTAGGGGTAATGTTGTTCCACTTTTAACAGGTTATGACCTTGCTTCTCTTACTCACCTAACCCGGGCTCCCAGGTTGTGCTATACTGCCTGTGGGGCACCGTAGAAACCGGGATGACGCATACTGACGCGCTTCCGGTCGGAGCGTGTCAGGAACGCGGAAGTGGCCTGCGGCGCGGGACGATGGCTCGCCCGGTATGGTGAGCATAAAAGGAGCAGGGTGATTGTGAGGAGCAGGTCTGCCTTGAGGAAGTGACGCTTGGCTCGTCACGAAACGCGTTGGCTGGGGTGGGGGGACCCCCATCGGTGATTCATACACATACTGGACACGTGAGGTCTGATTGTTGTTGGCATTGTATATGGGTTTACTGGTCTGTCTTTTTGTCTTTACCCGGCTTTGTCCTCCTGATCAAATAATGGTTTGAATTGTAGGATTTGCACATTAGATATGTTCGTATATAGGCACTTAGCACTTTATTTATAGTTATAGAGGATTGCACAGGATTAGGATTCATTATGTCACATGCATAATTGCACATGGTTACACACATAGGTAGATTAGACTATAGGTGAGGTGTAGTCTGGGTTAAGGCAGACCTAACCCTATGGAAGCATTATATAGTGACCTCTAAAGGTCCTCATCATCTTTATTATACAATTCGGTGGTGTTTCCCCCCCATCCCCTCCCCTTGTTCCTTAGTGAGGACATATGTAGTGTATATGTTTTTTAATATGAATGTTTTTAACATGTTTTGTATGTCATGTACTACTACTTTAAATAAAACATTGGTATATTAAGATAGTTGGTGGTGCCACGAGTTTGCTTGGGTGGGTTGGGCAGTAGTGGGACCCCCCTCTCTTGTCTTTTAGATTACTAATCTTTTATATTACATTAACATATTCAAGATTTGAATTTATTAATTAGTCGACAATTAAAAAAACAAATGGAATTCACAACATATAAGCTTGAAAAAGTGCTTATATGTTACAAAATATAACTATTGGAATGTCTATGGATATTTTTAAAAATTAAAGTATATACAAATGTATTAAAAAAAATGAAAAAATATTATAAATATTATTCAAAAAAATATATATTATTTTTTGCATTAATTTAATTAAAAAACATTGTGAAATATATGATAATGGATTAAAAGACAGTTAAGCATTAAACATGTAAAGCTGCATGAAAATAAAACACATTTAAGTAATGCCACTACAGAGTGCATAATACATTAACACACATTTCATGTTAACACTTACTTTCTCCACTTGCCCATTCATCCTGGGGTCCATGTGCTGCCTCTTCTTTGGGGGGGGGGGATAAGAATCTGATGACGAGGAGCTGGGGAGACGGCGGGCAGGCCTTCGTGGACGCATGGCTCCTCAGAGGTTGTAAACCAGAAGTGCATAAACGAAAGCGAAAGCAAAACCTTTGAACCCCCTCGCAAGCTACGAACGCGACTGCTCAGTGCGATCTCAGCGACTCACAACATATTCATGAAAAATCCACACTCACAGAACGCCGGCGCTCTAAATTGGGTCACTGGAGCACATAGCGCCAGATGCTGTGTGATTAAAGTCTTAAAGTTTTCTAACGTTTACACACTAGTAACTAAGAAAAAACATATGGAATGACATTTTTAGAACATTGTGACATTAATACTTTAATGCCAGACCTGTAATGACAATTCTTCATTAAAAAAAAAAAAAAAAAAATCTAAAATTACTTGTAAAAGGCCAGAAGACAAGGCTTTTATTATAAAAAAAATAAAAGCCTGTTTAAAAGAAAGAAATGGAACGTCCATTGAAATGTATGGGAGAGCGACAGGTAGCGACAGGTAATATCAGGCGCTCTGAAAGCCAGAGCGCCGCCGGGATCCACTGAGCCGTCTGTGATGATGAATCAGTCGCTATGTGACGCTGTAAGAGGTGCTCACCACAATTGACTTCATAAATGTGGTATTGCGTCCTGAGGCCGGCATTCACCTGCCGCTTAAAAGGCAGTACCTGCTCACCTTTATTTGTCTCTGAACTAGACTGTGGGTGGACCATAACAGTAAGCACTTATTTATATCCAAGCATTGCATGATGGGTATAAGCATCTACAAACATAACTGCATAAAAAGTCTTGATTCCAACACAAGTTGAGACAGGCTTTTGAAGGTAAGCAGAACGGTACATTTACAAACCTGTCATCCTTGAATCTTCTTCCTTCCAGCAAGAGAAAAAAAACATGCTTGGGTAGTTTTGGGGGATTTTTATGGGTTTTGCGAGACCTCCTCTTTCCATTTAGCATATTTATGTTGATAATTTTTATTAGACCACTTTTTTTGCAACACAGCTCCATTAAAAAATACATTAAGGGCCTGATTTATCAAACACTATGGGGGTTATTGATCAAGGGATAGCGGCAGGTAGTGCCTCGTAGCGGCAGGTAGCATCTGGTGAACATTGGGCGCTGTACACAATACCACATTTGTGAAGGTGATTCTGGTGAGTGACTCTAACAGCGCCATGTAGCGTCCGATTCATCATTACAGGTGGCTTAGCTTATAGCGCCGGTGCTCTGGCTTCCAGAGCGCCAGGTATTGCCTCTTGCTACCTGTCTCTCTCCCATACATTTCAATGGACGTTCCTTTTCTTCTGTTTAAACAGGGTTATTCTAAGTATGTCACACACCCCGCTTCAAGAAATTCATAACGTGTGGGTAATACTGACCTGTAGAGGGCGATATGCAGAGATGCCAGGAAAAAAGAGAGCCCCTCCCGGTCCATAAATACCTGGGACCTCCCACTCATTACTCAGTCTTCATCTCTGCAGACGGCGAGCAAGTCAGAAGATGTGGTCTCCTCCTTGCACAGGGGGATTTCAGGTAGCTGGGATGACTCCCGGCCCTTTAGTTCTCTATTTCCACCCGGATCCCTTTTTTCTTTCTGTTACCTCATGTCTCCACAGCCTAGGCTGACGGTCCAGGTGAGGGTAGAAAGGCACCCTTGGTGCTCAAGAGCAAATGCTCTCCCGTGAGACCCTATATAAGAGGGTAGGCGGTCATCCGGGACGGTGACCCCGATTTGGGATGCCCCGTCCCTTGGCCTGACACTTTGGGTGGTCCCCTCCTTTGGATAATGCCCCTCTCTCTAGCGGGATAGCGGAGGGTAGGAGCAAAGGGCCTCTTATTCGGTGTTAGGTCCAAATTTTGTAATCATTAATAAGGTTTTAATGTATTAATTTATTTTATTATTCCCCCAATAGTTATTAACTTATTTATTAACTTCACAACAGCGGTATTTCTCTGTCATAACGGCGCTGTGGCCGCTATTTTTATGCTGGCTTCTCCCTGAGGTAAAAAGGGCGGGGCCGGGCTTTGGCCGCGAGCCGCGGCCCCCACCCCTCTATTTGGCGATTATGCGGCTTGCATTCTGAGCAAGGAGCGGGGCCAGGCGTCGAGCTCAAAGCCACGGCCCGCTCCACTCCTTCTCTCTCTTCTGAGACCGGCGCCGCAGCTGCACATGGCTGCGGTGCCGGCCTTTTTGCTTTGTCATGGCGGAGGGGAGCTTCTCCCCTCACGCTTTCACTCTTGGGGGCGGGGCCGGGCTTTACAGCGCTGCGGCCCGCCCCTGTGTCTCAGGCACCGCTGAGGTGCTTTTCTCTGTGCCTGTTTCCTCAGAGGGGGGCGGAGCTTGGCGCTTCGCGCTCTGTGCACTGGCCACGCCCCCTTCTTTCCTCAGAGCTGATCTTTACCTCACGGAGAGAGGAAGCTGTCTTCTGGATCCCAGTGAGTGGCCCGGTGGGGCCCCCTTCTGTCCCATCACCTATAATTATATATTTTTGTCATATATATATATATTTTATACTCCGCTTTTCTTATTAGCCTTTTTTATCTTTTATCTTCAGATTTAACCTACAGTGGTGTTAGGTGGTTTCTCCCGGTCCTAGGGTCCCTGGGTTCTTAATTGGCTTATTGCAAATCCTCCCACTTGGGACATTAAAGGGGCATCCCGGGTTGCTTATTTGCGTAATTCCCTCAGTCATTGCGACCAACTATAAGTTCACCTTATGGAGGCATCCCCGGATACTGGGCTCGGGCTCCTCTCGGGGCAATCCCGGAAATGTATGGGGTGTGGGGCATCCCTTACTGGCGATGATGTATATCTGTGTATACCATGCGCACAGCAGACTATTGCGCGGCAGTCTGGACCCCAGGCGTCTGGTTCAGCGCCGCCAGTCTCTCCTCCCCCCCCTCCAAGTTTGATCCGTGCCCAGTCTGACGTTGTCATCGGCGGGCAGTTGCAATCGGAGATGTGTGCCCAATTGGCCAATCTTGAAAAATTATTCTCCAGCTTGGTCACCAGAAAGGCTCCGGCTAAGAGAAAGCACTTGTCGCCGTCTTCACCGGCGGCCGACTTGGATGATGTTGATAATCTGGACTGGTCTGATTACTCCCAACTTGAGGAAGGGGAGGTATATGAAGAATCAGATAATTCAGACAATCAGCAGTTTGTGGGTGCTGATACTGAGCTGGGCTCTGGGAGGTCTTCGGATACTCCTAATGTTCTGGCTCAGATGTTTGCGGTTTTGGCTATTTCTCCTCCTGAGGTGGTTCCACAGCAAAAGGGGGAATTTTTCGAAGAATCCAGGCCGCGCTTGGAATTTCCTAACCAAAAGCATTTTGATGGGATTATTGCTAAGGAATGGGAGAGGCCTGCCTGGCTCCCAGGTTTCCCTCAGGGTTGGGACAAGAAATATCCCTTTCCCTTGGATACGGTTAGGCGTTGGGCGTCCCCTCCCGAGGTGGATGCACCGATTCTGGGTTTATCCAACACTACTGTTTTAAATTCTCCTGATTGCTCTACGCTTAAAGATGGTGAGGATAAACGCATTGACCAAATGGCTTGTCATGGTTTTGCCAGTGTTGGGTCAGCCATGAGGCCGGTTTGTGCTTCAGCGCTGCTGGTGGTGGCTACCAGGTCGGTGGTCAAGGACCTGTTGACTTCTTCCGGGTTAGATCCGGATAGTGTCGAGTTCCTTGGCCTTAAAAGGTGTGAATTGTTTTTGTCATTTGTACTAGCCGCCTTGGATGACACACTGATGATGTGTGGCAGAATGTCGGCTCTATTGGTGACTATTCGGCGTTCGGTTTGGTTGCGCCAGTGGGCGGCTGATTTTGTGTCTAAAAAGTCGCTGACCGCTCTTCCCTTTGTGGGATTACGGCTCTTTGGTGAGAAGTTGGATTCAGTTGCTAAGGGTGGTAAGTTACCTCAACGCAAAAAACAGTGTCGTCCCTTTCGGGGGGCGGGTTCCTTTGCTCCTTCCTTTCGTGGGGCTAGAGTTGGCAGAGGAATTGTTTTCCCCGCAGCCAGAGGAGATTCCTGGAACAGGGGCAGAGGACGTGCCCACCCAGGATACAGCTGGGGCTCTAAGCCCAAACCCGCTGCCAAGCCAGCTCAGCAATGAGGGGGCGCCCTCACCCATGCGGGTGGGGGGACGGCTGCAACACTTCTCCCGGGTCTGGGTCCGGGAGGTCTCGGACAGATGGATCCGGGAAGTGATGACTTCCGGCTACAAGCTGGAGTTCGAGCTCTGGCCCCCTCCCAGATTCCTCAGGTCTCGGGTGCCTTCGGACCTTCTGGCCTCGCAGGAGCTCCAGGCGGCAGTAAAGAGTCTGTTGGATATGGCAGTTATTTGCCCAGTGCCCCCCTCAGACAGGGGTCGGGGCTTTTATTCCAATCTGTTCACGGTGCCCAAGAAGGACGGCTCGATTCGACCCATTCTGGATCTAAAGATCCTCAACAGGTTCGTCCGTCCGCGGAAATTTTGCATGGAAACGCTGCGTTCAGCTATCCATTCTCTTCGGCAGGGGGGCTTTCTGACGTCCGTAGACATCAAGGACGCCTATCTGCATGTGCCGATTTTTCCAGCACACCAGAGATTTCTCAGGTTCATGGTGGAGGATCGGCATTTTCAGTTTGTGGCTCTTCCTTTCGGTCTTACCTCGGCTCCAAGGGTTTTCACCAAGGTGCTGGCTGGGGTGATGGCTCTCCTCAGAGCCCAGGGTATTCGCATTGTCCCTTATCTGGACGACCTTCTCATTATGTCATCTTCCTTCAGCCAAGCGGTATTGCACACCAGAACTGTGGTGTCCACTCTGGAGAGATTCGGGTGGGTGATCAACTATCCCAAGTCCTCCCTTTCTCCATCCAGGTTAGTGTCTTTTCTGGGAATGTCTCTGGATACTTCCCAGGCCAGGGTGTTTCTTCCTCAGTCCAAGGTTCTCTTTATTCAGGAGTTGGTTCGACTCCTCCTGTCCATCCCTTGTCCGGCCATCAGACTGGGGATGAGGCTGATGGGATTGATGGTAGCCTCCTTCGATGCGGTTCCCTTTGCTCAGTTCCACACAAGGACACTCCAGCTCCATCTGTTGGCGGCCTGGGACGGGTCGCCACTGTCGTTGGATCAGTCCTTCCTGATGACCCCCCGAGTTCGTTGCTCCCTTCAGTGGTGGCTGGATCCAATCAATCTGTCGAGGGGCAGATCCTTTCTGGCCCCTTGTTGGGAGACGGTCACCACGGATGCCAGTCTATCAGGATGGGGGGGGGTTCTGGAAGGACCGTCAGTTTCAGGGACTGTGGGGGCCTCAGGAGGCTCACGAGTCCATCAATGTTCTGGAATTGAGGGCCATCAGGATGGTTCTGTTTCGCTTGACTCATCAGTTGCAAGGATTGCCGGTTCAAGTCCGGTCGGACAATCGGACGGCGGTCGCCTACATCAATCACCAGGGAGGGACTCGCAGCAGGAGTGCCCTCAAGGAAGTGTCTTTGATTCTGGCCTGGGCGGAGACCCACGTCCCTTGCATTTCAGCAGTTTACATTCCGGGAGCGGAGAACACGGAGGCGGACTCTCTGAGCAGGTTCTCAGCTCGCCGGGGGGAATGGTCTCTCAGCCCCAAAGTGTTTCGCTTGATTTGTCTCAGGTGGGGGTCCCCGGTGGTGGACCTCTTTGCCTCTCGTCACAATCACAAACTTCCGACATTTGTGTCTCTCTCACGGGATCCACTGGCTCTGGCAGTGGATGCCATGTCTCTGAACTGGAGGGATCTGGGGTTTCTGTATCTGTTCCCTCCGTTTCCCTTGGTGGCCAGAGTGGTGCGCAAGCTGGCCCTGGAGGGCGCATCAGCAATTCTGGTGGCTCCAAGGTGGCCAAGACAGGTTTGGTTCGCAGATGTGGTAAGGTTAGCAGAGGATCAGTTGGTTCTGCCCCTGCTGCCAGATCTGCTCACCCAGGGTCAACTACGTTATCCCAATTTACCAATGCTGGCTTTGACGGCGTGGCTGCTGAAACCTCCATCTTGAAGGAGGAAGGTCTTTCCGATGCTGTGATTCGAACTCTCATTAGTGCTAGGAAGCAGTCTTCCTCTAATATCTACTACAGGACTTGGAGGTCTTATATTGATTGGTGTGAGATCAGGGCATTGCCTTGTAGGGAATTTTCTATCTCCAGAATCCTGGAGTTTCTTCAACATGGTCTGGACCTGGGGCTCCAGCTTAGTACTCTGAAGGGGCAGGTTTCTGCCCTGGCGGTGTTCTTTCAAAGGTCATTTGCCCTACATCCTTTGGTTAAGACTTTTTTCCAGGGAGTCATGCACGTGCGGCCTCCTAGAAAACCTTTGCTCCCTGTTTGGGATTTGAATTTAGTTATTTCTGCTCTTCAGGATTCTCCTTTTGAGCCCTTGAATGATATTGTCTTGTCTCCACTTACGCAGAAGGTGGCCTTTTTGGCAGCCATCACTTCGGTTAGGCGTGTCTCTGAGTTGGCGGCTTTGTCCATTCAAGCCCCGTACTTTGAGGGGCGTTTCAAGTCCGATTTCCTTCCTAAGGTTGTATCTGCTTTTCACCTAAACCAAGACATTGTTCTGCCCTCTCTGTGTCCTAATCCCAGCAATGACAAGGAGAGGGCCCTGCATACTTTGGATGTGGTTCGTGTTGTGAAGTATTATTTGGAGGTAACGTCTTCCTTTCGTAAGACGGATGCCTTTTTTGTGGTGCCCTCCGGGCCCAGAAAAGGCTTGGCGCCTGCCAAGTCTTCCATAGACCATAGTTGGGGCCTATTCTGCCAAAGGGAAGGTACCCCCTTTTCGTGTTACTGCTCATTCTACTCGTGTGGTTGGGGCGTCCTGGGCTTTTCAGCACCAGGCCTCTGTTGAGCAGGTTTGTAAGGCTGCTACTTGGTCTTCTGTTCACACTTTTTCCAAGTTTTACAAGATTGATGTTCGGGCCTCAGCGGATGCTGTGTTTGGCCGCAAAGTTCTGCAAGCTGCAGTGATTTGTGCCTTGTTGCCTTGTTTTGGATCCCCGCCCTTTATGGACACTGCTGTTGGATGTTCCACACGTTATGAATTCTTGAAGCGGGGTGTGTGACATACTTAGAATAATACCATTTTGTGAATACTCACCTGTAAAATGGGTATTATAAGTATGTCACACACCCCGCTTCACCCTGCCCTTTTGTATTCTGGATCCTTTATATGGTGAACTTTGCATTGTTATGCTTTGTGTTGGGCTCTTCCTGGTCCCTTACCTTACTGCTGTTCTTATACTGGGTAATGAGTGGGAGGTCCCAGGTATTTATGGACCGGGAGGGGCTCTCTTTTTTCTTGGCATCTCTGCATATCGCCCTCTACAGGTCAGTATTACCCACACGTTATGAATTTCTTGAAGCGGGGTGTGTGACATACTTATAATACCCATTTTACAGGTGAGTATTCACAAAATGGTATTTTTTGTTAAATTGTGCCACCTCTCCTGGCATAGAAAAAGCTAGGAAAATTTTTGAAAACTTTTTGGATTTTTTATATTTTTATGCAGAATTGTCATTACAGGTCTGGCATTAACCCTTTAAGTGCCAGCCTACCTGGGGTTTTTGTTATGCTCTGTTCCCGGACCATTTTTCACTATTTTGCACTATGCATGTTCCACTGTGATTTTTGAAGGGATTTCCAGGGATTTCCCAGGAAAATTATATATTGTTTTTTTCAGCAGTCTGGGCTTTAACATAAAATGTCTTGTTTGTCATTTGTCAAGTGTATTCTTAATATTTTGGGGTGAAATATGTGAAAAAAATAAAAAAAATCTATTTTTTACAATTTGTAGTGTTTTTTTGGAATAAAAAATTTAAGTTTGTCAATAAATTCTTATTGCGAGTGAAATCCCAATTTCTCCCGGTTACAACGGTACCACATATGTATTGGTAGACACCCTTTCCTGCCCAGGAGACTCCCCCAAACTGAAACAGCACTTTAAGAGATTTTTAGATCAAATACAGCTATGCTAAGCGCTATGTGCAACTTGCAGTTTTTTAATAAAAACAACCCTTTACATTTGAAATACCCCCCACAAACTATATGTTCTCTGGAAAAACACACCTCAAGCTTTCTAGGCGTATCAGGCTTGTTGATGTTGCCACAGTTTTCTGGAAATTCTCCCTCAATGTATTCTTTGGTTACACAGAGCTTCCCTAAAAATGGATAAAAAAAGCAGGATCAAAGCCACATTTTCCTAAAAAAAACTATATCCAAACAATAAAAAACAAGTTAATCTGAAAAAGCAACATCCCCCGAACCGAACGATACCCAACATGCATAGCTACTGTCAAAAGAAGAGTTGCCAAACACCAAAAAGTAAAGCATGTGCACAATGGGAATTTTGCTTGAAAATTTCAGCTCTGCAGACAAAGTGCGCACCTTGCGCTTTTTCTACCAAAACAACCCTTTACATTTGGAATACCCCCCACAAACCATACATTCCTTGAAAGTACACATGATAAGCTTTCTAAGCGTACCCAGCATGTTGTAGTGGGCTCATCTTTCTGAAAGTAATCCCTCAAAGAATTCTTTGGTCGCACAGGGTTCCCTTAAAAAATGTATAATAAAGCAGAATAAAAAATGAGTTTTCCTAAAATATGAATATGCAAACAAGAAAAAACAAGCTAAATCTAAAAGCGCAAGGTCCCCCGAGCAGAACGATACCCAACCCTTTTAACTGCCAGCCTACTTGAGATTTTGTCACCCTCTCTTGACAGGTCATTTTTAACCATTTTGCGCTATGCTTAACTGTGATTTTTGCAGGTATTTCCAGCAAAATTATATATTTTATTTTTGCGGCAGAGTTTAGGCTTTAACATGAAATGTCTTGTTTGCAATTTTTTTTACTGTTTTTTAAAATATTTTTGAGTAAATTAAACAAAACAAAATAAAAAAAAATAAAATAAAAATAAGAAAACCATATTGCATGTGAAAGCCCCATTTCTTCCGATTACAACGGTTCCACATATGTATCGGTAGCCCCCCGTTACTGTTCAGAAGACCCCCCCAAACTGAAAAGAACACTTTATAACAAGTAAAAATGAAATACAACTACAACCCACACTATAAAGGGTTAAATCAAGAAAAACATTGACATGGGGTTCCCCTTCCAAGGGGGGGGGCAATCCCCATTTTTTTTTTATTTTAAGGGTTAAAAACCCTTAAAAATTCCCATAAAAATGACATGGGCTCCCCCCTACCCAGCATATCTAGCCTGGGGATCAGCTATGCAGGGCTTGTAGAACAGGGCGCAGGGGCCAGCTTTGGCCCCCCGCCCAGCCAAGTACAAGCCCGCACCGCCTAAATCAGCCCGGGCCCTTCTGCCCCCCCTAGGCTTCGGGGAGGCAAGCCACCCACTAGCCGCAGGTGACTTGCCAGACCCAGAGCCTTGTGAACTGGTATAAGGGGTCTCATGGACCCCTTACCAGCTCACAAAGGGTTAACTGTGAAAAAAAAACACCACACAAAAGTATTTTATTAAAAAAAAAAACATTTTTTACTGTACTTACCTCCGATTGTAAGCTCTTGTCCCTCGCCGCTCTGATGACAGATGCCGGTGATCGGCATCCAGAGAAGGGGGAGGCAGGAGATCAGAGGATCTCCTGCCACCTCCTTCCCCGGGCACCGATCACCGGCATCTGACAGCTGAGAAGGCTGAAGCCGGAGATCGGGGCCGGGATGACATCATTAGCCCCGCTCCCAAGGGCTTAGCGGCAAGATGGCGGCCTCCATCGAGAAGGAAAGAAGAGAGTGCCTCCCGTGCTCTCTCCTGAAGATCCCTAAGTCCTGGGGGGGGATTGGAGGCCCCCCTGGTGAAGAGGAGGGACAGCGGGAGCCAGCGCACATGGAGGTAAGTGAATGTCATTTTTATTTATTTATTTTTTTTTACAGTTAGCAGCTGCTGCTGACGAAGTGGGGGGGGCGGCCTATTCCGGGGGCTCTCCTGGAGCCATCCGAGCCCCCACGGGGGATCGGATGGCACCAAATTAAAGAGGAGACCCGGCCGGATCCAATGAGGGATCAGGTGAGTATTTTTTTTTTTTTGCCCGCTAGCAGGGGTAAATGCCAGGCACGTGAATTTTACGTGGCTGGCACTTAAGTGACGGAGAGGCAACCACGTAAATTTTACGGGGCTGGCATTTTAAGGGTTAAAGTATTAATGTCACAGTGTTAAAACAATGTCATTCCATGTGTTTTCGCTTTGTTACTGGTGGATATGTGTTCAAAAAGACGTAAATCACACAGCGTCTGCTGCTCTGTGCTATAGGTACCAGATCCAGAGCGCCGACACTGTGTGTGTTTTTTTGTTGAATATGGTGTGAGTCGCTGAGAGTCGGTCGCAATGAGCTGGTGCTACCTCTCGCTTGCTGCAATGCTGTACTGGTGTTAGAACGCCCAACATACATCTCATTCATCAATGCCGGCCAGGTTACTACTGTAACTGAGGCACTTTGTTACAGTGCCCGATAGCCGATCACAGTGTATACTAGCGGTCGCTCTAAGCTCCGCTATACAGACGCTCATCGGCTGATACCTGGCGCTAGTAATGAATCAGCTCCCCCATGTCAGACTACGACACGTTGGTGCAAATTAGACTAGAGCAACATATAGGGGGCTAAAGCCACATAGTACCATGTAGCATCAGGTGAATGTCGGGCGCAGTATGTGAAAACCATATAGATGAAAGTCAATCTGGTGAGCGCCTCTAATAGCGCCATGTAGTGTTGAATGTGTAAAGCGCGGGGGTTGTGTGTTCAGCAGCGCTATGTAGCACCTGTCGCTTAGCAGTGTTATCCCATACATTTTAATGGTGTTTCTTTGCTTGTGTATAAATAGCGTTTTAATAAATTATTTTTCTCAATTTTAGTATCAAATGATTGTGTGACCTCTCCTGCCCAGCAACTAAACACATATATTGTTTAGATTTTTTTTTATTTTATACAGAATTGTATGTGCAGGTCTGCCATTGCAGTGTCATTGTTACAGTGTTAAAACAATGTCATTGTCATGTTTTCGCTCTGGTGTTGGTGTATATGTGTTGAGAAACAGACATTTTTCATTTAGCTTCAGGCGTTTGACTCTAGAGTGTCGATGCTGGTTTTGTGTTTGATTCTATTAAATACGGGCTTCAGCGCCGATGCCGGACTCACTTTACTGGCGCTACCTATCATTTGCTGCAGCGCTGTCCTGTTATATGTGGCGCTGTTCTGGGCGGCTTACCCTCGGGGCACTACACATGCATTGATTCAGGGAGAGCGCTTCTACAGCGCCCTCCAGACATCACATTTATCAATGCTGGACAGGATACTACAGCATCACTTGTCCAGCCACTATGCTGGGTTAAAGCACACTCGCTTGCAGCGTCTACTAGCAGACACTCTAAGCGCCGCTACATAGACGCTCAAATGACAATAGGTGCCGCTAGTCTTAAATTAGCCTCATAATGTATCCTTTTTTTCTGAATGATGCTGCAAAGTAAATGTGTCTCTTGCAGTGCAGCAACATGTGCCAGTGTAAACTGTAATTTGCACTGACGTGGCATAAGGGTCGATTCAAAGAAACATGTAACAGCTTGGATTTTGGTGCCGATCATCCTATTTTTCCCGTCCGCTCGTGCGTTCGTATGAACTTGCGAGTGATTCTATAAGCAAATACGTTTCTATCCTAAAATGTACGTCCGTTCGTATGGCAGTTCGGGAATCAGACCTATGTCAGTTTCCATCCTGAATTTTCCGTTTCATTTTTCAGGTTGCAACATTGGTTTTGCCCTTTTTCCTTTTTTGTCTGGACGTAAATCCTTCTGATCTTGCAGCTGCGCACTACAAACTTACCTCATTAAAGTGCATTCTAAATATTTGGTCTTTTATTTTTCTTTATTTCATTCATTTTGTAGTAACCAACTATTAATGAATGCATTTGCATAAGTAAATCTTACTTTGTTTAATTTTTAGTTAACTTGCATTTTTTACTTGTGGATTTAATTTTAATATTTTGGCTTCAAATGGTACAACTTAAAATGTTGTGTGTGGTTACCCACACCCTCTACATACAGATTGCTCTCAAATATAAAAAAACACCCAGCAACTTCTGCATGTTATGAGTAGAGATGAGCGAACTTTTGAAAAATTCGATTCGACTGATTCGCCGAATTTTCCGACAAAAATCGTTTCGACCCGAATAAATTCGCGACGAATCGCTATTAAAAACGGCTATTTCTGAGCCTCCTAGAGCCTCAATAGGGTTGTAAACCATTCAGCCTTGCTGTAACACGCACAGGATGCGTGCTGGGTTAGTTAAATAATACTTTGAAGAAATATCACATGCAGATCAGAGGCATCGCTAATAGAATCGCAGAGCGGCACAATTGCAGAGAGTTGAAGTGGCATCACTATGAGGGGCAGAAGGAGCCCAAATATACACTGGAGTTGGCCTCAGGAGCCCAAAAATTGGATGAATCACACCCTGGAGTTGGCAGAAGTTGGCAGCAGCAGCAGCAGGAGCCCAAATATACACTGGAGTTGGCTTCAGGAGCCCAAAAATTGGATGAATCACACCCTGGAGTTGGCAGGAGTTGACAGTAGCAGCAGCAGGAGCCCAAATATACACTGGAGTTGGCTTCAGGAGCCCAAAAATTGGATGAATCACACCCTGGAGTTGGCAGGAGTTGACAGTAGCAGCAGCAGGAGCCCAAATATACACTGGAGTTGGCTTCAGGAGCCCAAAAGTTGGATGAATCACACCCTGGAGTTGGCAGGAGTTGACAGTAGCAGCAGCAGGAGCCCAAATATACACTGGAGTTGGCTTCAGGAGCCCAAAAATTGGATGAATCACACCCTGGAGTTGGCAGGAGTTGACAGCAGCAGCAGCAGGAGCCCAAATATACACTGGAGTTGGCCTCAGGAGCCCAAAAATTGGATGAATCACACCCTGGAGTTGGCAGAAGTTGGCAGCAGCAGCAGCAGGAGCCCAAATATACACTGGAGTTGGCTTCAGGAGCCCAAAAATTGGATGAATCACACCCTGGAGTTGGCAGGAGTTGACAGTAGCAGCAGCAGGAGCCCAAATATACACTGGAGTTGGCTTCAGGAGCCCAAAAATTGGATGAATCACACCCTGGAGTTGGCAGGAGTTGACAGTAGCAGCAGCAGGAGCCCAAATATACACTGGAGTTGGCTTCAGGAGCCCAAAAATTGGATGAATCACACCCTGGAGTTGGCAGGAGTTGACAGTAGCAGCAGCAGGAGCCCAAATATACACTGGAGTTGGCTTCAGGAGCCCAAAAATTGGATGAATCACACCCTGGAGTTGGCAGGAGTTGACAGCAGCAGCAGCAGGAGCCCAAATATACACTGGAGTTGGCCTCAGGAGCCCAAAAATTGGATGAATCACACCCTGGAGTTGGCAGAAGTTGGCAGCAGCAGCAGCAGGAGCCCAAATATACACTGGAGTTGGCTTCAGGAGCCATAAAAATTGGATGAATCACACCCTGGAGTTGGCAGGAGTTGACAGTAGCAGCAGCAGGAGCCCAAATATACACTGGAGTTGGCTTCAGGAGCCCAAAAATTGGATGAATCACACCCTGGAGTTGGCAGAAGTTGGCAGCAGCAGCAGCAGGAGCCCAAATATACACTGGAGTTGGCTTCAGGAGCCCAAAAATTGGATGAATCACACCCTGGAGTTGGCAGAAGTTGGCAGCAGCAGCAGCAGGAGCCCAAATATACACTGGAGTTGGCCTCAGGAGCCCAAAAATTGGATGAATCACACCCTGGAGTTGGCAGGAGTTGACAGCAGCAGCAGCAGGAGCCCAAATATACACTGGAGTTGGCCTCATGAGCCCAAAAATTGGATGAATCACACCCTGGAGTTGGCAGAAGTTGGCAGCAGCAGCAGCAGGAGCCCAAATATACACTGGAGTTGGCTTCAGGAGCCCAAAAATTGGATGAATCACACCCTGGAGTTGGCAGGAGTTGACAGTAGCAGCAGCAGGAGCCCAAATATACACTGGAGTTGGCTTCAGGAGCCCAAAAATTGGATGAATCACACCCTGGAGTTGGCAGGAGTTGACAGTAGCAGCAGCAGGAGCCCAAATATACACTGGAGTTGGCTTCAGGAGCCCAAAAATTGGATGAATCACACCCTGGAGTTGGCAGGAGTTGACAGCAGCAGCAGCAGGAGCCCAAATATACACTGGAGTTGGCCTCAGGAGCCCAAAAATTGGATGAATCACACCCTGGAGTTGGCAGAAGTTGGCAGCAGCAGCAGCAGGAGCCCAAATATACACTGGAGTTGGCTTCAGGAGCCCAAAAATTGGATGAATCACACCCTGGAGTTGGCAGGAGTTGACAGTAGCAGCAGCAGGAGCCCAAATATACACTGGAGTTGGCTTCAGGAGCCCAAAAATTGGATGAATCACACCCTGGAGTTGGCAGGAGTTGACAGCAGCAGCAGGAGCCCAAACATTACTTTAAAGAGACCCTGGGGTTGGCTTCAGGAGCCCAAAAATTGGATGAATCACACCCTGGAGTTGGCAGAAGTTGGCAGCAGCAGCAGCAGGAGCCCAAATATACACTGGAGTTGGCTTCAGGAGCCCAAAAATTGGATGGATCACACCCTGGAGTTGGCAGGAGTTGACAGCAGCAGCAGCAGGAGCCCAAATATACACTGGAGTTGGCCTCAGGAGCCCAAAAATTGGATGAATCACACCCTGGAGTTGGCAGAAGTTGGCAGCAGCAGCAGCAGGAGCCCAAATATACACTGGAGTTGGCTTCAGGAGCCCAAAAATTGGATGAATCACACCCTGGAGTTGGCAGGAGTTGACAGTAGCAGCAGCAGGAGCCCAAATATACACTGGAGTTGGCTTCAGGAGCCCAAAAATTGGATGAATCACACCCTGGAGTTGGCAGGAGTTGACAGTAGCAGCAGCAGGAGCCCAAATATACACTGGAGTTGGCTTCAGGAGCCCAAAAGTTGGATGAATCACACCCTGGAGTTGGCAGGAGTTGACAGTAGCAGCAGCAGGAGCCCAAATATACACTGGAGTTGGCTTCAGGAGCCCAAAAATTGGATGAATCACACCCTGGAGTTGGCAGGAGTTGACAGCAGCAGCAGCAGGAGCCCAAATATACACTGGAGTTGGCCTCAGGAGCCCAAAAATTGGATGAATCACACCCTGGAGTTGGCAGAAGTTGGCAGCAGCAGCAGCAGGAGCCCAAATATACACTGGAGTTGGCTTCAGGAGCCCAAAAATTGGATGAATCACACCCTGGAGTTGGCAGGAGTTGACAGTAGCAGCAGCAGGAGCCCAAATATACACTGGAGTTGGCTTCAGGAGCCCAAAAATTGGATGAATCACACCCTGGAGTTTGCAGGAGTTGACAGTAGCAGCAGCAGGAGCCCAAATATACACTGGAGTTGGCTTCAGGAGCCCAAAAATTGGATGAATCACACCCTGGAGTTGGCAGGAGTTGACAGTAGCAGCAGCAGGAGCCCAAATATACACTGGAGTTGGCTTCAGGAGCCCAAAAATTGGATGAATCACACCCTGGAGTTGGCAGGAGTTGACAGCAGCAGCAGCAGGAGCCCAAATATACACTGGAGTTGGCCTCAGGAGCCCAAAAATTGGATGAATCACACCCTGGAGTTGGCAGAAGTTGGCAGCAGCAGCAGCAGGAGCCCAAATATACACTGGAGTTGGCTTCAGGAGCCATAAAAATTGGATGAATCACACCCTGGAGTTGGCAGGAGTTGACAGTAGCAGCAGCAGGAGCCCAAATATACACTGGAGTTGGCTTCAGGAGCCCAAAAATTGGATGAATCACACCCTGGAGTTGGCAGAAGTTGGCAGCAGCAGCAGCAGGAGCCCAAATATACACTGGAGTTGGCTTCAGGAGCCCAAAAATTGGATGAATCACACCCTGGAGTTGGCAGAAGTTGGCAGCAGCAGCAGCAGGAGCCCAAATATACACTGGAGTTGGCCTCAGGAGCCCAAAAATTGGATGAATCACACCCTGGAGTTGGCAGGAGTTGACAGCAGCAGCAGCAGGAGCCCAAATATACACTGGAGTTGGCCTCATGAGCCCAAAAATTGGATGAATCACACCCTGGAGTTGGCAGAAGTTGGCAGCAGCAGCAGCAGGAGCCCAAATATACACTGGAGTTGGCTTCAGGAGCCCAAAAATTGGATGAATCACACCCTGGAGTTGGCAGGAGTTGACAGTAGCAGCAGCAGGAGCCCAAATATACACTGGAGTTGGCTTCAGGAGCCCAAAAATTGGATGAATCACACCCTGGAGTTGGCAGGAGTTGACAGTAGCAGCAGCAGGAGCCCAAATATACACTGGAGTTGGCTTCAGGAGCCCAAAAATTGGATGAATCACACCCTGGAGTTGGCAGGAGTTGACAGCAGCAGCAGCAGGAGCCCAAATATACACTGGAGTTGGCCTCAGGAGCCCAAAAATTGGATGAATCACACCCTGGAGTTGGCAGAAGTTGGCAGCAGCAGCAGCAGGAGCCCAAATATACACTGGAGTTGGCTTCAGGAGCCCAAAAATTGGATGAATCACACCCTGGAGTTGGCAGGAGTTGACAGTAGCAGCAGCAGGAGCCCAAATATACACTGGAGTTGGCTTCAGGAGCCCAAAAATTGGATGAATCACACCCTGGAGTTGGCAGGAGTTGACAGCAGCAGCAGGAGCCCAAACATTACTTTAAAGAGACCCTGGGGTTGGCTTCAGGAGCCCAAAAATTGGATGAATCACACCCTGGAGTTGGCAGAAGTTGGCAGCAGCAGCAGCAGGAGCCCAAATATACACTGGAGTTGGCTTCAGGAGCCCAAAAATTGGATGGATCACACCCTGGAGTTGGCAGGAGTTGACAGCAGCAGCAGCAGGAGCCCAAATATACACTGGAGTTGGCCTCAGGAGCCCAAAAATTGGATGAATCACACCCTGGAGTTGGCAGAAGTTGGCAGCAGCAGCAGCAGGAGCCCAAATATACACTGGAGTTGGCTTCAGGAGCCCAAAAATTGGATGAATCACACCCTGGAGTTGGCAGGAGTTGACAGTAGCAGCAGCAGGAGCCCAAATATACACTGGAGTTGGCTTCAGGAGCCCAAAAATTGGATGAATCACACCCTGGAGTTGGCAGGAGTTGACAGTAGCAGCAGCAGGAGCCCAAATATACACTGGAGTTGGCTTCAGGAGCCCAAAAGTTGGATGAATCACACCCTGGAGTTGGCAGGAGTTGACAGTAGCAGCAGCAGGAGCCCAAATATACACTGGAGTTGGCTTCAGGAGCCCAAAAATTGGATGAATCACACCCTGGAGTTGGCAGGAGTTGACAGCAGCAGCAGCAGGAGCCCAAATATACACTGGAGTTGGCCTCAGGAGCCCAAAAATTGGATGAATCACACCCTGGAGTTGGCAGAAGTTGGCAGCAGCAGCAGCAGGAGCCCAAATATACACTGGAGTTGGCTTCAGGAGCCCAAAAATTGGATGAATCACACCCTGGAGTTGGCAGGAGTTGACAGTAGCAGCAGCAGGAGCCCAAATATACACTGGAGTTGGCTTCAGGAGCCCAAAAATTGGATGAATCACACCCTGGAGTTGGCAGGAGTTGACAGTAGCAGCAGCAGGAGCCCAAATATACACTGGAGTTGGCTTCAGGAGCCCAAAAATTGGATGAATCACACCCTGGAGTTGGCAGGAGTTGACAGTAGCAGCAGCAGGAGCCCAAATATACACTGGAGTTGGCTTCAGGAGCCCAAAAATTGGATGAATCACACCCTGGAGTTGGCAGGAGTTGACAGCAGCAGCAGCAGGAGCCCAAATATACACTGGAGTTGGCCTCAGGAGCCCAAAAATTGGATGAATCACACCCTGGAGTTAGCAGAAGTTGGCAGCAGCAGCAGCAGGAGCCCAAATATACACTGGAGTTGGCTTCAGGAGCCCAAAAATTGGATGAATCACACCCTGGAGTTGGCAGGAGTTGACAGTAGCAGCAGCAGGAGCCCAAATATACACTGGAGTTGGCTTCAGGAGCCCAAAAATTGGATGAATCACACCCTGGAGTTGGCAGGAGTTGACAGCAGCAGCAGGAGCCCAAACATTACTTTAAAGAGACCCTGGGGTTGGCTTCAGGAGCCCAAAAATTGGATGAATCACACCCTGGAGTTGGCAGAAGTTGGCAGCAGCAGCAGCAGGAGCCCAAATATACACTGGAGTTGGCTTCAGGAGCCCAAAAATTGGATGGATCACACCCTGGAGTTGGCAGGAGTTGACAGCAGCAGCAGCAGGAGCCCAAATATACACTGGAGTTGGCCTCAGGAGCCCAAAAATTGGATGAATCACACCCTGGAGTTGGCAGAAGTTGGCAGCAGCAGCAGCAGGAGCCCAAATATACACTGGAGTTGGCTTCAGGAGCCCAAAAATTGGATGAATCACACCCTGGAGTTGGCAGGAGTTGACAGTAGCAGCAGCAGGAGCCCAAATATACACTGGAGTTGGCTTCAGGAGCCCAAAAATTGGATGAATCACACCCTGGAGTTGGCAGGAGTTGACAGTAGCAGCAGCAGGAGCCCAAATATACACTGGAGTTGGCTTCAGGAGCCCAAAAGTTGGATGAATCACACCCTGGAGTTGGCAGGAGTTGACAGTAGCAGCAGCAGGAGCCCAAATATACACTGGAGTTGGCTTCAGGAGCCCAAAAATTGGATGAATCACACCCTGGAGTTGGCAGGAGTTGACAGCAGCAGCAGCAGGAGCCCAAATATACACTGGAGTTGGCCTCAGGAGCCCAAAAATTGGATGAATCACACCCTGGAGTTGGCAGAAGTTGGCAGCAGCAGCAGCAGGAGCCCAAATATACACTGGAGTTGGCTTCAGGAGCCCAAAAATTGGATGAATCACACCCTGGAGTTGGCAGGAGTTGACAGTAGCAGCAGCAGGAGCCCAAATATACACTGGAGTTGGCTTCAGGAGCCCAAAAATTGGATGAATCACACCCTGGAGTTGGCAGGAGTTGACAGTAGCAGCAGCAGGAGCCCAAATATACACTGGAGTTGGCTTCAGGAGCCCAAAAATTGGATGAATCACACCCTGGAGTTGGCAGGAGTTGACAGTAGCAGCAGCAGGAGCCCAAATATACACTGGAGTTGGCTTCAGGAGCCCAAAAATTGGATGAATCACACCCTGGAGTTGGCAGGAGTTGACAGCAGCAGCAGCAGGAGCCCAAATATACACTGGAGTTGGCCTCAGGAGCCCAAAAATTGGATGAATCACACCCTGGAGTTGGCAGAAGTTGGCAGCAGCAGCAGCAGGAGCCCAAATATACACTGGAGCTGGCTTCAGGAGCCCAAAAATTGGATGAATCACACCCTGGAGTTGGCAGGAGTTGACAGTAGCAGCAGCAGGAGCCCAAATATACACTGGAGTTGGCTTCAGGAGCCCAAAAATTGGATGAATCACACCCTGGAGTTGGCAGGAGTTGACAGTAGCAGCAGCAGGAGCCCAAATATACACTGGAGTTGGCTTCAGGAGCCCAAAAATTGGATGAATTACACCCTGGAGTTGGCAGGAGTTGACAGCAGCAGCAGCAGGAGCCCAAATATACACTGGAGTTGGCTTCAGGAGCCCAAAAATTGGATGAATCACACCCTGGAGTTGGCAGGAGTTGACAGTAGCAGCAGCAGGAGCCCAAAAAATGGCCTAAAGACATAAATATGTTTTGCACCATTTGGAAAGTGTAAAACGTGGCACCATGCTGAATCTAGTCGCATGCATCAGGCATTGGTGGGTGGAAATCCTGGCTGATCCATCCCTGATTCATTTTGACAAAGGTGAGTCTCTCCACATTTTTAGTTGACAGACGAGTTCTCCTCGCCGTAACTATGGCCCCCGCCGCACTAAACACCCGCTCAGATGGCACGCTACTTGCCGGGCAGGACAGCTTTTCCAGGGCAAACTCTGCTAGTTGCGGCCACAAATCAAGTTTGGCTGCCCAGAAGTCCAGCGGATCCTCAAGGTGTGTTGGCATGGTCATGTCAAAGTATGACATGACCTGCTGGTTCAGGTCCTGCTCCAGGTCTTCCTGCTGCTCATGAGTAGCCTCACTATGCGGGTGTAGAAAGCTACTCATTAGCGACTGAAGACTGAGGCTGCTGCTGCTGATGGAGCTTCTGCTGCTGCTGCTGCCAACCCCCCCAGCGGCCATGGCAGTGGAAGGTGAGCGCAGAGGTCCCCTCGAGTCAGACCTGCGAGAGTATGGACCATGGCGCAGATAGGCATCGGCCAACTGCCTACGTAGAATGTCTTTGTAGTAGTTGAGTTTGTCCTCCCTCTCGGTGGGTTTAAAAAATGCCCCCATTTTGTGCCGGAAGCGAGGGTCCAATAAGGTGGACAGCCAGAAGTCATCCCGCCGACAGATGGAAACAATTCTGGGGTCACTACGCAAGCATGTGAGCATGCTTCGTGCCATTTGCGCAAGTGACTCGGATGGACTACCTGTCTCCATCTCCACTGCATACTGCCACGGTGTGCCCGGGTCCTCTGTCTCTCCTTCCTCAAAAACCTCTAGCTCCTCTGGCTGCTCCTGCTCCTCCTCTCCTGTCCGCTGACTAGATAAACCAGCCATTTCGCCAAGCCTAAACTGTGTTTCGCTGGGCAACTCCTCCTCCTCCTCTTCCTCCTCCTCCTCCTCCAGTTCAGCTCCAACGGGGTTCATGTGGCCGTAAGATGTAAACGCCATGTCTCCAGTGCCCTGACCAGCCATGGTTTCCAACATGTGCTGTAGTACATGAAGCAGTGGAATCACGTCGTTCATCCCGTAATCCTGCCGACTGACAAATAAAGTGGCTTCCTCAAAGGGCCTGAGCAAACGGCAGGTGTCACGTATGAGCTGCCACTGGTTGACATTGAAGTTACACAGGGGAGTCCCCCTATCTGCTTGGATCATCAGGAAATCCGTGATGGCTTTTCTCTGTTCATATAATCGGTCCAACATGTGAAGGGTGGAATTCCAACGGGTGGAAACATCGCAAATCAGACTATGTTGGGGGATACCATTCTGACGCTGTAGCTCAAGAAGGGTGTGTTTGGCGGTGTAGGAGTGGCTGAAGTGCATGCAAAGTTTCCGTGAAGTTGTTAGGATGTCCTGCAGATGGGGGGAACACTTCAGAAACCGCTTGACAACCAGATTGAAGACGTGAGCCATGCAGGGGGCATGGGTCAGGCTTCCTTGGCGCAGCGCAGACAAAATGTTCTTCCCATTGTCGGTAACCATGATTCCCATTTTAAGTTTTCTCGGAGTAAGCCATGTTTGGATTTCCTGATGAATACATTTAAGCAGTTCCTCCCCTGTGTGACTCCGTTCGCCAAGACAAACCATGTGAAGCACTGCGTGACACCTCCGTGCCCTGCACACATGGTAGACTGGAGGGGCACTGAGACTTGAGCCTACAGTGGAGGGTGAGGAGATGGCGGAGGATGAGGAGGCCGAGTCGCACGGTGTCACAGGCCCAATGGGCAGAGAGCGCGGAGGCCGAAGCGGCGTGACCTGTCCAAGTTGCTGCTGCAAAGGGACCACATTCACCCAGTGGGCCGTAAACGACATGTACTGCCCCTGACCGTAGTTACAGCTCCAGATGTCGGCGCTGCCATGTATTTTGCTACACACCGACAGGCTCAAGGACTGGCCCACCTTCTGTTCAACAAAAGTGTGCAGCGCTGGTACTGCCTTCTTGGCAAAGAAATGACGGCTTGGGACTCTCCACCTCGGCTCGGCACAAGCCATCAGTTCTCTGAAAGGTGCAGATTCCACCACCTGAAAAGGGAGCGACTGCAGCACCAGCAACTTGGACAGGAGCACATTCAGCTTCTGCGCCGTAGGATGAGTGGGCGCATACTGCTGTCTCTTGGACATGGCTTCGCTGATGGATTGCTGGCGGGATGCATGACTTGGAGGAGGAGGAGGAGGAGCAGGAGCGACAGAGGATGGGTATGACGCACAGCTGCCTTCGGTTGAGGTGCTGGAGCCTTGGCTGGCAGAAATTGGGAGCTCACTTGGTGAGGAAGCAGACTGGACCACCCCTTGGGAGCCTCGGTTCTCCCAGGTCGTTTTATGGTGACGCATCATATGTTGACGCAGGGCCGTGGTGCCAACATTTGGACCCTGGCCACGCTTCACCTTTTGCCTACATATCTTGCATGTGGCCATGTTACCCTCCTGCGGATGCCTCAGGAAAAACTGCCACACTGCCGAGTAGCTACTTTTCCCACCCCCTGGCCTCACTGATTCACTGCTGCTGTTGCCAACTCCAGGAACCCCTGCTCCACTACCTCCCGATAAGGTAGACTGCCGCACAGCAGGTGCTCTACCCCGGCCCCGGCCCCGGCCGGCTCCAGCCTTTGGAATTGTGCCCCCATGCTGACTGCTACCACCTTGCTGCCTCAGCTGCTGACTCCGGGGCAACCTGCGCCCCTCTTCTCCTGATGATGACGATGAAGCCCCTTCATCACCCGGCTCCCAAGTGCGATCGGCTTCATCGTCATCATCATCATCATCACCGAGTTGTGGCTGTACGTCACTGATGTTCGTGGATTCGTCAACAGTGTCTGGCGCAGGAGCTGGAACGCTCGCAGCACCCACGACACTGTCCACATCACTATCTGTCTGCCTAGCTAGAGAAGCCACCTCCATTTCTTGGCTGGGCAGTAGCTGCTGACTGTCCTCTATCTGATGGTCCTCCTCACTAAAGAGTGGAGCTGAACCCAAAGCATAGGATACGTCGCTGGGGGAGGGAACGGCGTAGGACAGAGGCAATGGGAGGACAGGGACTGCTCTCGGGGCATGCCAACTCAGGGTTGTGTCAGAGGAACCTACCGACCCTAGACTGGGGGTCTCAGACGTAAGTTGTGATGATGTTGTTGATGAGCGCGTCAACCAATCTACCACGGCAGATGCGTTACTGGTGGAGACCCGACCGCTAGCAGATACTGGCAGATTAGGTCTCTCAGCGTGACTCCTGCTGCTACTGGCCCCCAGTCTGATGCGAGCTCTGCCTGCGGAATCTTGGCCTCTGCCACTCCTCTTTTCACTTCCAGGCACTTGTCTGCCCGACATAGTCTAACTGGCGTGGGAGTAGGTGATATTTTAAGATCCCCCGGGCAGCGGTGGGTCTATATGAAACAGAATATAATGCACACCAAAAGTGAGCAGTAACACTCAGCCTCCAACAGGCCTGCTTAGTGTAAATAAGAGAGCTGCTTAGTGTAAATAAAGAGGGGTATGCTATGTTACAGAATGGGATGCCTCAACAGAAGTGCACCTGGCAGGCAGCAGTAAGCCTATGCCCAGCAAAAGTGTCTTATAATATAAATATAATAAGAGCAAATGCTTATATGGTCTTAAACAGAGGCTGCTTTAGTCACAGAATGGGATGCCCCCAAAAAAGATCCAGTAGTACTATGCCCAGCAAAAGTGTCTTTATCAGGCTAATTTCAAATATGATAAGAGCAAATGGTTATATGGTCTTAAACAGAGGCTGCTTTAGTCACAGAATGGGATGCCCCAACAGAAGTGGACCTGGCAGGGTCCAGTAGTGCTATGCCCAGCAAAAGTGTCTTTATCAGGCCTAATTTCAAATATGATAAGAGCAAATGCTTATATGGTCTTAAACAGAGGCTGCTTTAGTCACAGAATGGGATGCCCCAACAGGAATGGACCTGGCAGGGTCCAGTAGTGCTTTGCCCAGCAAAAGTGTCTTTATCAGGCCTAATTTCAAATATGATAAGTGAAAATGGTTATACGGTCTTAAACAGAGGCTGCTGTAGTCACAGAATGGGATGCCCCAACAGAAGTGGACCTGGCAGGGTCCAGTAGTGCTATGCCCAGCAAAAGTGTCTTTATCAGGCCTAATTTCAAATATGATAAGAGCAAATGGTTATATGGTCTTAAACAGAGGCTGCTTTAGTCACAGAATGGGATGCCCCAACAGAAGTGGACCTGGCAGGGTCCAGTAGTGCTATGCCCAGCAAAAGTGTCTTTATCAGGCCTAATTTCAAATATGATAAGAGCAAATGCTTATATGGTCTTAAACAGAGGCTGCTTTAGTCACAGAATGGGATGCCCCAACAGGAATGGACCTGGCAGGGTCCAGTAGTGCTTTGCCCAGCAAAAGTGTCTTTATCAGGCCTAATTTCAAATATGATAAGAGCAAATGGTTATATGGTCTTAAACAGAGGCTGCTTTAGTCACAGAATGGGATGCCCCAACAGAAGTGGACCTGGCAGGGTCCAGTAGTGCTATGCCCAGCAAAAGTGTCTTTATCAGGCCTAATTTCAAATATGATAAGAGCAAATGGTTATATGGTCTTAAACAGAGGCTGCTTTAGTCACAGAATGGGATGCCCCAACAGAAGTGGACCTGGCAGGGTCCAGTAGTGCTATGCCCAGCAAAAGTGTCTTTATCAGGCCTAATTTCAAATATGATAAGAGCAAATGCTTATATGGTCTTAAACAGAGGCTGCTTTAGTCACAGAATGGGATGCCCCAACAGGAATGGACCTGGCAGGGTCCAGTAGTGCTTTGCCCAGCAAAAGTGTCTTTATCAGGCCTAATTTCAAATATGATAAGTGAAAATGGTTATACGGTCTTAAACAGAGGCTGCTGTAGTCACAGAATGGGATGCCCCAACAGAAGTGGACCTGGCAGGGTCCAGTAGTGCTATGCCCAGCAAAAGTGTCTTTATCAGGCCTAATTTCAAATATGATAAGAGCAAATGCTTATATGGTCTTAAACAGAGGCTGCTTTAGTCACAGAATGGGATGCCCCAACAGGAATGGACCTGGCAGGGTCCAGTAGTGCTTTGCCCAGCAAAAGTGTCTTTATCAGGCCTAATTTCAAATATGATAAGTGAAAATGGTTATACGGTCTTAAACAGAGGCTGCTGTAGTCACAGAATGGGATGCCCCAACAGAAGTGGACCTGGCAGGGTCCAGTAGTGCTATGCCCAGCAAAAGTGTCTTTATCAGGCCTAATTTCAAATATGATAAGAGCAAATGCTTATATGGTCTTAAACAGAGGCTGCTTTAGTCACAGAATGGGATACCCCAACAGAAGTGGACCTGGCAGGGTCCAGTAGTGCTATGCCCAGCAAAAGTGTCTTTATCAGGCCTAATTTCAAATATGATAAGAGCAAATGGTTATATGGTCTTAAACAGAGGCTGCTTTAGTCACAGAATGGGATGCCCCAACAGAAGTGGACCTGGCAGGGTCCAGTAGTGCTATGCCCAGCAAAAGTGTCTTTATCAGGCCTAATTTCAAATATGATAAGAGCAAATGGTTATATGGTCTTAAACAGAGGCTGCTTTAGTCACAGAATGGGATGCCCCAACAGAAGTGGACCTGGCAGGGTCCAGTAGTGCTATGCCCAGCAAAAGTGTCTTTATCAGGCCTAATTTCAAATATGATAAGAGCAAATGCTTATATGGTCTTAAACAGAGGCTGCTTTAGTCACAGAATGGGATGCCCCAACAGGAATGGACCTGGCAGGGTCCAGTAGTGCTTTGCCCAGCAAAAGTGTCTTTATCAGGCCTAATTTCAAATATGATAAGTGAAAATGGTTATACGGTCTTAAACAGAGGCTGCTGTAGTCACAGAATGGGATGCCCCAACAGAAGTGGACCTGGCAGGGTCCAGTAGTGCTATGCCCAGCAAAAGTGTCTTTATCAGGCCTAATTTCAAATATGATAAGAGCAAATGCTTATATGGTCTTAAACAGAGGCTGCTTTAGTCACAGAATGGGATGCCCCAACAGGAATGGACCTGGCAGGGTCCAGTAGTGCTTTGCCCAGCAAAAGTGTCTTTATCAGGCCTAATTTCAAATATGATAAGTGAAAATGGTTATACGGTCTTAAACAGAGGCTGCTGTAGTCACAGAATGGGATGCCCCAACAGAAGTGGACCTGGCAGGGTCCAGTAGTGCTATGCCCAGCAAAAGTGTCTTTATCAGGCCTAATTTCAAATATGATAAGAGCAAATGGTTATATGGTCTTAAACAGAGGCTGCTTTAGTCACAGAATGGGATGCCCCAACAGAAGTGGACCTGGCAGGGTCCAGTAGTGCTATGCCCAGCAAAAGTGTCTTTATCAGGCCTAATTTCAAATATGATAAGAGCAAATGCTTATATGGTCTTAAACAGAGGCTGCTTTAGTCACAGAATGGGATGCCCCAACAGGAATGGACCTGGCAGGGTCCAGTAGTGCTTTGCCCAGCAAAAGTGTCTTTATCAGGCCTAATTTCAAATATGATAAGAGCAAATGGTTATATGGTCTTAAACAGAGGCTGCTTTAGTCACAGAATGGGATGCCCCAACAGAAGTGGACCTGGCAGGGTCCAGTAGTGCTATGCCCAGCAAAAGTGTCTTTATCAGGCCTAATTTCAAATATGATAAGAGCAAATGGTTATATGGTCTTAAACAGAGGCTGCTTTAGTCACAGAATGGGATGCCCCAACAGAAGTGGACCTGGCAGGGTCCAGTAGTGCTATGCCCAGCAAAAGTGTCTTTATCAGGCCTAATTTCAAATATGATAAGAGCAAATGCTTATATGGTCTTAAACAGAGGCTGCTTTAGTCACAGAATGGGATGCCCCAACAGGAATGGACCTGGCAGGGTCCAGTAGTGCTTTGCCCAGCAAAAGTGTCTTTATCAGGCCTAATTTCAAATATGATAAGTGAAAATGGTTATACGGTCTTAAACAGAGGCTGCTGTAGTCACAGAATGGGATGCCCCAACAGAAGTGGACCTGGCAGGGTCCAGTAGTGCTATGCCCAGCAAAAGTGTCTTTATCAGGCCTAATTTCAAATATGATAAGAGCAAATGCTTATATGGTCTTAAACAGAGGCTGCTTTAGTCACAGAATGGGATGCCCCAACAGGAATGGACCTGGCAGGGTCCAGTAGTGCTTTGCCCAGCAAAAGTTTCTTTATCAGGCCTAATTTCAAATATGATAAGTGAAAATGGTTATACGGTCTTAAACAGAGGCTGCTGTAGTCACAGAATGGGATGCCCCAACAGAAGTGGACCTGGCAGGGTCCAGTAGTGCTATGCCCAGCAAAAGTGTCTTTATCAGGCCTAATTTCAAATATGATAAGAGCAAATGCTTATATGGTCTTAAACAGAGGCTGCTTTAGTCACAGAATGGGATGCCCCAACAGGAATGGACCTGGCAGGGTCCAGTAGTGCTTTGCCCAGCAAAAGTGTCTTTATCAGGCCTAATTTCAAATATGATAAGTGAAAATGGTTATACGGTCTTAAACAGAGGCTGCTGTAGTCACAGAATGGGATGCCCCAACAGAAGTGGACCTGGCAGGGTCCAGTAGTGCTATGCCCAGCAAAAGTGTCTTTATCAGGCCTAATTTCAAATATGATAAGAGCAAATGGTTATATGGTCTTAAACAGAGGCTGCTTTAGTCACAGAATGGGATGCCCCAACAGAAGTGGACCTGGCAGGGTCCAGTAGTGCTATGCCCAGCAAAAGTGTCTTTATCAGGCCTAATTTCAAATATGATAAGAGCAAATGCTTATATGGTCTTAAACAGAGGCTGCTTTAGTCACAGAATGGGATGCCCCAACAGGAATGGACCTGGCAGGGTCCAGTAGTGCTTTGCCCAGCAAAAGTGTCTTTATCAGGCCTAATTTCAAATATGATAAGAGCAAATGGTTATATGGTCTTAAACAGAGGCTGCTTTAGTCACAGAATGGGATGCCCCAACAGAAGTGGACCTGGCAGGGTCCAGTAGTGCTATGCCCAGCAAAAGTGTCTTTATCAGGCCTAATTTCAAATATGATAAGAGCAAATGGTTATATGGTCTTAAACAGAGGCTGCTTTAGTCACAGAATGGGATGCCCCAACAGAAGTGGACCTGGCAGGGTCCAGTAGTGCTATGCCCAGCAAAAGTGTCTTTATCAGGACTAATTTCAAATATGATAAGAGCAAATGCTTATATGGTCTTAAACAGAGGCTGCTTTAGTCACAGAATGGGATGCCCCAACAGGAATGGACCTGGCAGGGTCCAGTAGTGCTTTGCCCAGCAAAAGTGTCTTTATCAGGCCTAATTTCAAATATGATAAGTGAAAATGGTTATACGGTCTTAAACAGAGGCTGCTGTAGTCACAGAATGGGATGCCCCAACAGAAGTGGACCTGGCAGGGTCCAGTAGTGCTATGCCCAGCAAAAGTGTCTTTATCAGGCCTAATTTCAAATATGATAAGAGCAAATGCTTATATGGTCTTAAACAGAGGCTGCTTTAGTCACAGAATGGGATGCCCCAACAGGAATGGACCTGGCAGGGTCCAGTAGTGCTTTGCCCAGCAAAAGTGTCTTTATCAGGCCTAATTTCAAATATGATAAGTGAAAATGGTTATACGGTCTTAAACAGAGGCTGCTGTAGTCACAGAATGGGATGCCCCAACAGAAGTGGACCTGGCAGGGTCCAGTAGTGCTATGCCCAGCAAAAGTGTCTTTATCAGGCCTAATTTCAAATATGATAAGAGCAAATGCTTATATGGTCTTAAACAGAGGCTGCTTTAGTCACAGAATGGGATGCCCCAACAGAAGTGGACCTGGCAGGGTCCAGTAGTGCTATGCCCAGCAAAAGTGTCTTTATCAGGCCTAATTTCAAATATGATAAGAGCAAATGCTTATATGGTCTTAAACAGAGGCTGCTTTAGTCACAGAATGGGATGCCTCACAGCAGACTTAAGATCAGTTCAGTATATATGCACAGTTAGTTACTATAAGCAGCCTGAAAACGCTAACAAAGCCTGTCAGCCAGCTAGTAACACTCAGGCTGGATGAAAAAAAAAAAAAATCTCCCTGTGACAGCCTCCGTTTTTCCTACCTTTCCCTGGCTTTCTGTCTGTCTCCTGTCTGTCTCCTGCCTGTCTCCAGCCTGTCCCTGTCTGTCCCTGTCTGTCCCTGCCTGTCTAACTGCCTCAGCTACACAGCGTCCTGTCTCTCACGAATGCAATAGAGAAATGAGGAAAAGCAAGATGGCCGCCGTTAAATACCGCTGTGACGTCACCGGGCTTGCTGGCTGCTGATAGGCTGCATGTGACTGCCCCAGCTTGCACTGGCGCGGGATACATGTCCAGACATGTCCCGTCCGCCATCTTAGAATGCCTGTAAATGTAAATGAATGGATGTTAAAGGAAAACTTCGAGTGATCGAATCGCGGGGAAATTCGGATTCGATCCGAATCGAATTTTTCCTGAAATTCGGATCGAATCCGGGTTCGTCCGGATCGATTCGCTCATCCCTAGTTATGAGTCTAGAAACAGCCAAGATGGCGGCTCAGGTATTCTCGGGCAGCCTGCAAACAGAAAGGGCCTTGTGACTGTGTTGCTCTGCATTCTTTGATTTCTGACCTTTCCGTGCCCCCAGCTCTGCTGTGTCTGTGCAAAATACAGCAGTAACCCACATCCTGCACTTTATCCCGCTCTCCTCTCCTCAGTAAGTGTGATGCATCTGACCAAAGATGTGCTTAAATAATTAAACAAAGCAAAGGTAAACAACTACACCAATAAATGCAATCTAAAAATATTATTCTAGTACATCAATTTAAAAATAAATAACAAAGGACATAAGTTTCTTTAATTAACGCAAATAAAGGTTTACATGCAAAGGACTAATTAAGGTCCACATTAAAATGCTTTTATAAGGCATACATGAATCAGGTATGCATTGCCATACAATTTATGGCCTCGGCCATGCTGATACATGCAGTTCATTGCAGCTCAAGACGCGCAGACTCCTCCACATAGCCAAAAAACCTGTTCAAGAACAGCAATCCGACTGCTAAAAGGTGTCGGCAGTGGCTTTCTTTTAAAACGTATTTAGAGGTTTGAAAACTGTTCTCTGAATCACACCTAAACACATTCGATTATCCTAAGTTTTACGTTTTCATCCTAAGTTTTAGGATTTGATCCTAAGTTTTACGTTTTCATCCTAAAATTTAGGAACGAACTTGCGATGATCGTAAGAGCATATACGCATTCGTACGTAGGCTCGTGCGAGTCGGAAATGGCCAAAAAAACAGGAAAAAATGACTAACACCCACCCAAACTTACGATTCTCGATCCGAAATCAATATACTTTTGCTCTTTGAATCGAGGGGATAGTCTGGCAGAAAGTGCTTGATAAATCAGGTCCTATGTAAAGCCACAAGGAAATATTTACCTGGTAAATTAGAACTGGGGCAGTTGCAGAGCTGTGTAATTTTCTTCTCTTTTTGCTGTTATTTTAAAAAGATCACGTAGCTTTAATGTTACCCTCGCCTTGACATTCTGCAGGAACATCTACAGTACATAATATGTGATGTAATATGATTCATTATAACGCTTTCAAGATTTCTCTTTAATTAGTAAGCTGTAGTTGGTAAGCTTTAGAAAATGGTTGTATCATATTGTAACTATGATGGTTTTATTTTTATAGGCAAAGGGGAAAAGGACGCAAATCCAACAAAGTGAATATATCAATGTTGTAGCACGGCGACCAAAGCCCCCAAGGTCTTATATACCATATGCTACTACACCTGTGAATTCCCATTCTGGCTGACTGCTGGCTGTGATGATTGGCTGCTCCATCTGGGGCATTTACAGGAACTGTTATAGCAGCAAAACAACCCGCTCAAGCACTGAGCCCTAAATTGTATTATTATAATTGATTTGTTCAGGATATATCGTACTTTTCGCCATTAAGACACACCTGCCCGTAAGACACACCTAGGATTTGGAGGAGGAAAATAAAATATTCTAAACCAAATGTGCTAAAACACCCCATTACAGACAGTGTTGTATTCCCCCCTCATCCCATTCCCTATAGGCATTGTGGCATTCCCTCATCCCATTCCCATAGGCAGTGTGGCATTCCCCCCATCTCATTCCCATAGGCAGTGTGGCATTCCCCCATCCCATTCCCATAGTCAGTGTGGCATTCCCCCATCCCATTCCCATAGGCAGTGTGACATTCCCCCATCCCATTCCCATAGACAGTGTGGCATTCCCCCAATCCCATAGGCAGTGTGGCATTCCCCTCATCCCATTTCCATAGGCAGCGTGGAATTCCCCCATCCCATTCCTATAGGCAGTGTGGCATTCCCCCGATCTCATTCCCATAGGCAGTGTGGCATTTCCCCCATCCCATTCCTATAGGCAGTGTGACATTCCCCCATCCCATTCCCATAGTCAGTGTGGCATTCCCCCATCCCATTCCCATAGACATTGTGGCATTCCCCCATCCCATTCCTATAGGCAGTGTGGCATTCCCCCATCCCATTCCTATAGGCAGTGTGGCATTCCCCCCATCTCATTCCCATAGGCAGTGTGTCATTCCCTTATCCCATTCCCATAGTCAGTGTGGCATTCCCCCATCCCATTCCCATAGGCAGTGTGACATTCCCCCATCCCATTCCCATAGTCAGTGTGGCATTCCCCCATCCCATTCCCATAGGCAGTGTGGCATTCCCCTCTCCCATTCCCATAGACAGTGTGGCATTCCCCCATCCCATTCCCATAGGCAGTGTGACATTCCCCCCTCCCATTCCCATAGGCAGTGTGGCATTCCCCCCATCTCATTCCCATAGTCAGTGTGGCATTCCCCCATCCCATTTCCATAGGCAGTGTGACATTCCCCCATCCCATTCCCATAGGCAGTGTGGCATTCCCCCATCCCATTCCCATAGGCAGTGTGTCATTCCCTTATCCCATTCCTATAGGCAGTGTGGCATTCCCCCATCCCATTCCTATAGGCAGTGTGTCATTCCCTTATCCCATTCCTATAGGCAGTGTGGCATTCCCCCATCCCATTTCCATAGGCAGTGTGTCATTCCCTTATCCCATTCCTATAGGCAGTGTGGCATTCCCCCATCCCATTCCCATATGCAATGTGGCATTCCCCCATCCCATTCCCATAGGCAGTGTGGCATTCCCCCATCCCATTCCCATAGGCAGTGTGTCATTCCCTTATCCCATTCCTATAGGCAGTGTGGGTTCCCTCATCCCATTCCCATAGGCATTGCGGCATTCCCCCCATCTTATTCCCATAGGCAGCGTGGCATTCCCCCCATCTCATTCCCATAGTCACTGTGGCATTCCCCCATCTCATTCCCATAGTCAGTGTGGCATTCCCCCCATCCCATTCCCATAGTCAGTGTGTCATTCCCCCCATCCCTTTTCCATAGGCAGTGTGGCATTCCCCCATCCCATTCCCATAGGCAGTGTGGCATTCCCCCATCCCATTCCCATAGGCAGTGTGGCATTCCCCCATCCCATTCCCATAGGCAGTGTGGCATTCCCTCATCCCATTCCCATAGGCAGTGTGGCATTCCCTCATCCCATTCCTATAGTCAATGTGGCATTCCCCCCATCTCATTCCCATAGTCAGTGTGGCATTCCCCCCATCCCATTCCCATAGTCAGTGTGGCATTCCCCCATCCCATTCCCATAGTCAGTGTGGCATTCCCCCATCCCATTCCCATAGGCAGTGTGGTATACCCCCATCCAATATGTAGTGTGGCATTCCCCCCATCCCATTCCTATAGGCAGTGTGGCACCCCCATCCCATTCCCATATGCAATGTGGCTGAATCCCCCCCCACCCCCACACACTGGAGAAAAGAAAAGATACTTACAGCCTTGCCTGGAGACAGACAATGAAAGAGTGACGTGCAGGGAGGGTTAACGAACCCTGCCCACTGTCCCCGCTGCCAGCACTGCTGGTATTTTTCAGGCCAGCGTGCGCACACACCCGGGCTGTGCAGCCGGTGGGAGTGGCCTGCGTCTGCATCCCGGCGGTGTTGGCAGTGGCATTAGTGGGCGGGTTCAGTTACCCTGCTCTCTCCCTGCCCGCTGCTCTTTCATCAACCCCTCCCACTGTCCCCATTCTGGCTAATGCCAACACCGCCGGTATTTCTCAGCCTGGAGCGCGCACACACCCGGTCCATGCAGTCAGGACGCCGACTGGCTGCATGGACCGGGTGTGTGCGGACTCCAGCTCGAGAAGCGTCAATGCCGGTAGCGACCAGAGCGGGGACGGTGGGCGGGATTCAGTTACCCCGCCCTCTCCCTGCCCGTCGCTCTCGCCCCCCACTTATGTAAGTATAACGTGTTGTTTTTTTTTTATACATTCACCTAATAAGATGCACTGACATTTTCTGACATTAGTGAGTCTTATAGGGTCAAAAATACGGTAATTATCAAGCTGATCATGTCTACTGGATATTACCATTCCTCAGAACTAACCAGTTTGTTCTGGCTTTTTCATATATTCTAATTAAGCTGTATTTTTATCAAATGAATAAAGTTGTTTAAAGTGCATTTGTTTTCATACCGTAACAAAAGGGGCAGAATTAACTTTTACAACCATTTTGGAAAACTGAATTTAGGTGGATTTACATTTGAATGATGACATCAACCTACATAACTAACCAATAGGAACAATACTAAGCACATGCCAAGACATTAAAGGGTGGCAGGTTCAGCCATGATTGAAGTGCTCTTGAGCAAGGCACCTACCTCCAACTGCTATGGCAGCCCACAGCTCCTGGCATGTGTGCACTCAATGCACAGATGGGTTAAACGCAAAGGAAAAATTCCTATGTGTGTGCAAGCTTACAATTGCCATAAATGTCAAAAAATCCCCCCAAAATTAGCATGTTTTCGATATTCCCACAATCCTACACTTCTTTCTACTTTTTATTGCTATTTCTTTCCCTTTGAACGGAAAAGAACAATTTCAGCAACACAATATATAAAGCGGACCAACAGTCAAAATGAATTAAATCAGACCAACACAACAAACAGTGCTCATATGCATCCCTCCCCAATTTAGATTGCTGAACATAAAAAACAATATTTCTTACCTTTTCCTAACGCCAACTGGGATACATTTTAAAAACAAGATGGCCGCTTATGGGCTTGTAGGCCACCTGCAAACAGGAAGTTGTGCTGGGCTTCATGTTACTGTGCATTTAAGTTATGTCACTTGGGAGAGGAAGCTCCAAAATGGCTGCTACCTTTCTTTTCCAACTGTGCCAGGCTGTTGGTCCAGTTAAGGCCTAAACTCAAAATGGTCAGAGGTCTCCTTCAATATATATATATCTTTTAGTTCCTGAGCTCCTATATTTTACCTTTTAATTTTAATTCAACGTGTTAGTTGTTCCCTTGAAAATGTATTTGATTACAGAACAGAAACAGGTTTCCCATAGAATACCAGTTCACAAAGAGTTAAATGTAATAAAGAAATTGACACAGGAAACTTACTTACATCAAATCCACTGCCGGTCTCTGCAGAGTGTCCCGCGCTGATCCGCCGCTTGCTTTCGCTAACTGGAGAGATCGGCGGATGCAGGGAGGGGCATTTTCTACTAGCAATGAACTGTGACATAAAAAAAATATATATTCGAACTAACATTTTTTATTGCGTGTTTTGTGTGTTAAAGCGGAACTAAACCCGCCTGGCCTACCTGCTGGCCTTACTCCAGGTCATCCTGAACCAGGATGCCCTGCTGTGTGATACTCTCAGGGGTGCCTGTATACACTTACCTTTTCCTGCTCCAACGGCACATGCGCAAGCCGATGAGAGCCATCTGCCCTAACTACTTCATTCGGCAAACGGCTTTCGTTGTTGTGAATGGGGAGCCTGTGCAGCCACATCCTTTGCATCCCCAGTAATGTGCGCGCTCCCCATTCTAGTCATTGAGAACTGCCTGCCGAATGACATAGTCACGGCAGATGGCTTTCAATGGTGCACCAGTTGTTGCACCTTTCATCTAATATGAACTTAGTAAAAATGGTTATAAATCGCCCCCTGTGTGTGTTTTCAGACTGTATTTTGTACAGAAATGTTTGCTAAAATGAGTAAGATATCTTATATACCCTCTCATGTATGAAAAATTAAAGCTATGGAATAGGCAGTTTTGCCCAGAATTCAACTTCTTCTTCCTTCACTATGATTTGATTGGCAGTTCTCAATGAAGCTTCTAAAAAACATATATGCAAAGGAAGTGGATTAGCATCTTTTGGAATTGACAGCTATACTGAAACATTGGCACTCCTGGCGGCACTGCTGCATCTCCAGAGCCCAGTGGTCCTGCTGATTTCACCTTATATAATTCCCGCTCAGCAAATAAAGGGTCTCACAGGGTCAGAGGCAGAGTTTACTAAAGACTGATGAAAGTAGCTGTTCTTCAGTCAGGACGTTCTGCATGCTGGCACTCTGAATAGGCATCTTTATGCAAGCAGTTGGAAGGGGATATGACTATGTTATGCAAGGCCGAATTAAGTGAGGCCCCTGGGCACAAAATCTGGTGGAGGCCCCAGATAGAGATAGTAGTATACTAATACTATATAACGTTTGAATATGTACTTTGTGTAAATAAATTGTTTACTAAAAAATTCATACATCATACATAACGTAAAGGTCAAATACAATAAAAAGTTGGTTGCATTAAAGTTCCTGTTCAGGACACAACTTAACTTCCTTCCACCTTATCCCCTATTGGGGAAGGGGCAGTCCAACATGAACCATATCAAGGCCTCTCAGAATCTCTTCTTTGTTGCTGGGAAGGACATGTCAGAGTGCAGCTTGCATTCTTGTGACATGTGGCTTTATCTGGGTCTGTTGATAATTTCACAGCAAACCCAGCAATAACTTTTTGTTTGCATGGGTCTGTAACAGCATGGGGAAGTATAATTTCTTGTATTAAAGGGATTGTTCAGGGAACTAAATAAACAGCTGATTGGTCCTACTTCAGCCGCCATCAGCTTACCATATTATGAGATCGAGTCCTAAGCTGTCCAGACTTGATCTCTAATTACCAGTCCTGATCTCTTTTCACCAGTCCTTCCATGATAAACAGTTTAGCTTACCATATCATGGGAACGAGTCCTAAGCTGTCCAGACTTGATCTCTAGTCACCAGTCCCGATCTCTAATCCCCAGTCCCGATCTCTAGTCACCAGTCCCTATATGATAAACAGTTTAGCTTACCATATCATGAGATCGAGTCCTAAGCTGTCCAGACTTGATCTCCAATCACCAGACCAGTCCCATGATAAACAGTTGCACCCTGATCAGGCCTGGATGGTGTGTGACTTGAGCTCACGATCCAGTAAGCCGGCGATGGCCAGAGTAAGACCTGTCAGCTGAACGTGACAAAAGTTGAGCATGGAGTTAGTGTTTTCCTGGCCAGCCCCTTTAAGTAGGGTATGTAGAGTAATATAGCTGAAGCCACAGAAGTGCTTTGTGGGCATACCTGAATAACCATTTGGCCACTATCAGTTAAAATATAGGCAAGAGGTCATATTCAGTTTTTATTTAAATCATAAACTCTTAAGTGAAGCAGATACAATCTGTCGGTTGTTTTTCTACATCTGCTGTGGTTTGTGTAGGGAGGTAAAAGAGGTGACTAAAGCAGATATGTTGTGGTAAAGGATGTGTGTAGGTGTGAATCGTGGCAACTGTTTTTGTGAATTTTACTCAGGGTTTATCAGGCAGTAACATGGAAGCATAACCCCCGAAGCAATCAGCCCAGCTCAGTCAGCACCGTCATAGAGTCAGACCACCTATAACTGCAAACAATGTTGGTTTGGCCTATCAATGGGTTGGGTTAGCTTCTGACTTTCATATATCTGTTTCTAAGTTAGCTACTTCTACAGCTGTAATCTAGTTTTAAACATACCTATCTCATACCATCTCCCTTTTTCAATACGGTAACAATTATTTGCAAAATGAAAGCTTTAAAGACATTCTGGGAACAATGTATATCTACTCAAATGCATTTTATCACAAAATCCTAATCCAGGGCAGTTACACCTGTTTTTTTCTTTTCAAATAGCAAGAAGCAGCTCTAGAAAATAGTGCCTGTTGGCAGGGGCATAACTATAGAGGGTGTAGGTGTGCCCCATCATTGTTGCTCATTCACCATATTTATCAGTTTTGTGCTTTAGTTTTCTAGCTGCATCCAAAAAAGACAGAAAAAGGTTTACTGTATAAGCTTTGAAAGGGCTCACCAGGATTTAGTTACGCCACTGCCTGTTGGGGTAACTAATTAGCTTTGTAATAATAATCTTTGTAATAAATGTAACCGCTGCCCCCATGTAAACTTATCTCATCCATCTCATTTGGTCCAATGGTGGTCATGGGGGGGAGGTGGCCAAATGAAAGCCAGCAACAATACAACGTATGTGGGTATGCACAGGGTGTTATTGAAAATTGAGATCCCACCACTGGTGCATAACCAGGACTGGTTATGGGAGGAGAGACACATGCCCCACTTGTTCTTAGTGGACCCGTGAGCTATAACTATTGGGTCCTTGAAGCCTTCCACTATTTGGTCTGGTGCCGTGCAGTATGGTGTGGTATAAGAAAAAGAATGCTGAATTTCTTTGTCTTGGGTTTTGGGGTGAGATCAGGTGCTTAGAGAGTTTGTGGTGGAAGGTGTAATACTGGTGGGGGGGGGGGGGCAAAAAATACTCCTCCACCCTAAATCTGGCCCTGACTGTACATAACTAGAAAACTGCAGCAACCAGTAGTAATAGCTTACCAGGTGATCAGACTAAAATACGTCTACAAAGTAGCAGGTTGGTATGAACCTAAACTGTCATAACTACAGTCTGGGGCTGTTGACAGTCAGAAATACAGAAATAGCCATCCACTTACTGGCAATATTCTAACAAGGAGATGGATGCAGGCAGATGCTTCCTCTGTGCTGCAGGCATGAAGAGATGTGGTCTACTCCCTCCCATAAGCCTCAGCCTTTCTTTCAGGAAAAGGAAGTGCATTATCTGCAGTGCATCTGAATAATTGTCCCCTATGAAGTAAGTTTTCAAAACATGTATAATGAGCCGGCAATTTTAAAAATGTCCAGCAAGTGACAGCAACATGCTAAGCGAAACATTTACACTATTGACTATGATAGAATACAATCAGAATAATGCTGAACAAATATCTAACTAAGGCCCTTATTTAACAAGGGATAGCGACAGGTAGCGCCTGGTGACCGGTAATGACGGGCCCCGCCACGAGAACGCCAGCTCCCCACCACAATCACACATTTATCAAGCCGATCCTGCTTACCGACTGAAATAGCGCCAGATAGCCACTCATTCATCATTATTCCAGCCTCAGTCCACAGCGCCAGCGTCTGACCTTGAACAGCGACAGGTATGACCTCTCGCTACCTTGCGCTCTCCAATGCATTTCAATGGAACAATCTTTAAATATTCATAATTAATTCATATTAATGTTTTTTTTTTTTTTAATGTGAAAAATTCTGTGATCACTTCTGCCATGTTATATTTTTTTTTTAAGGTAAAAAAAAAAAAAAAAAAAAAAACAACTTTGTGCAGATTTGATATTACAGGTCTGATATTAATGTATTCATATTACAAAATGTTATTAAAAACTATTTTTTTTTGGTTTCCAAAAATATGGTTGTTTGGGGGTTAAAAAACTACTTTTAACCCATCGCCGCCAGCGCTCTGGGGTTTAAACATGCATTTCACAGCGTGAGAATTTTTGGAGCGTGATTTGTTAATGAACATGGTGGAAGCCGGTCGCTATGGCCAGTCGCTATCATGCGCTCCCATACAGCGTGGAACCTGTCAAATAGCGACTCCTCACCCAATATTCAACATAACTGCAAACCGACTCGCTGTCAACACCCGAACAATGGCCAAGCACAGCGACTGCTAGTGGGCGCTGTGAAAATACCGCTACAGTCGCTCAACTGTCGCTACCTGCCACTATTAATGAATCGGCCTCCCCGTCCGCAGGACAGAACACCCCGGCTGGATACATACTAGATTTAGTTGTGTATATCACAGAAGTCATCAACAAGGATAGGGTGGTAGGAATGCAGAATGGAGGAACATGACAGCGGTAGGAACAGCACGCAAGCTGACAATATTATAATACACAATTCACTTTATTATCCACCAAGTACTTCAGAGATGGACAAGAAATTCCTTGTGGCATACATTTCACAGTGGGAAAACATACTACAGAAAATAAATAAAAAAGGTTCTATAGCAAAATGCAAAGCATAACCACATGCAGCAAATTCTTGAGATGGTCAGTGGAATATAAAAAGAATAGATGTCTTCCTGGCTATGTGCCATGAAAAATGTTTCCCAAGCCTAATGCAAAGTATATTCAAGTTCCTGGCTTATCATAGTGGCTACAACGTTGCAATGCTCTTTTTCAGCAAATGGATAGCAGTGGGGTAAAACACACTTCTAGATCTTGAGCTTCTGTCTGGCAATATCGCTGCCCATCGCAGCACCTGCCGATGAGCAGTCAGGGAGCAACAGGCGGACAGTACCTTTTTGTGACTTAGGCCCTTATTCATGAAGGGATAGCGTCAGGTAGTGCCTTGTAAATGAGAGGTAGCGACAGGTTAACGCCGGACAAGGCGCACAATTACACATTTATGAAGCAGAATTTGTTGAGTGACTGGGATAACGCCATGTAGCGTCTGATTCATCATTATCCCTGCCTCAGCGAACAGCGCCGGCGTTCAGCCTTGCACAGCGCCAGGTATTACCTCTCGCTACCTGTCGCTCTTCCATACATTTCAGTGGATGATCCTTTTCTTCTTGTTAAAAGGTTTTTATTTTTTTATTTTTTTTTTAAATCTCAAATAATGTTGTGACCTCTTCTGGCATAGAAAAAGCCATTTTTTCAAAAAAAAAATAATGTTTTATGTATTTCTGTAGAAATTACATTACAGGTCTGGCATTAATGTGTTCATGTTACAATGTTATTACAATGTAATTCCATATGTTTTCGCTTTGTTACTGGTAGATACATGCTGAATAACAGACTTTAAACACACAGCCTCTGGCGCTTTGGGCTTCAGAGGAGCATTTTTCAGTGCCGGAGGTGTGTGAGTTTTGCGCTAACATGCGCTCTCATACAGTGCTGTACTGGTCAAATAGCGACTCCTCACAATGTATTCATCATTACTGCACAGCAATGAACTAGAAACCCACGGTCAAACACAGCGACTACCAGCAGGCACTCTGAAATGCCTGCTACAGACGCTCATCTGTTGCTACCTGGCGTTAGTGATGAATCAGCCTGCCTGATTAATTGATTTAGATTGTGATCTTTGCTGATTGATAGGAGATTGCTGTAAAAAGCTGCAAATTTATGTAGAGCTGTATAAATATACAAAATAATATGTGAAAGAATACTCTTGCAGCATGTTATGAACAGTGATGATCAATAGGACAACAAAGAATTAGGGTTTTGTAAATTATAAAAGGAAAGTTAGCTCAGTTTTTCTCTTTAAAATAAAATATATGTAGTATATAGGCACCATCTCCTGGTTGCTAAAAAGATTGCACTGAAATCTAAGAGGAACAATAAAAACAAAAGCAAACCTTTTCCACAACACAATATGTATTACCGGTATATAATTGCAATGATGATAACAAATATGTTTTTACCTACACAAATCCTGCCCTTGCGTGATTTATTTTGTGTGACATCTAAAAAAGGAACTCCAACCAAAATAAAATCATTATTAAAATCTTTAAAACAAAAATGACATCTAGTTACTTATTCAGGCTGATTCAACATAATTCTTTTAACATATTTTCAAATTGACAGTAGCCCCTATGTTTTTTTCTGCACAAACAATGCCTTGTTTCAAGTAGAATGTCCTATTTTTCATAGCTGACCAGCTATGGATGAAGGTTCTCACGGAGCCATGCTACTTTGGGATGGTTGGTTAAAGTGGACCAACACCCAGGATTTTGACTATCCTGGGTTTTGGTCCACTGTGTGAAACCCCCCAGAAAGCCCCAAAACCTCACCTCTCCCCGCTCCCACGTGACCGTTGCAGCCAATCCCCGCGGCGGAAAAGCGGGAGGCAGCGACGGACAAGAGAGCGTGCCCGCCGCCGCCTCCCATGCGTCACTCTTACAGGGCGCACGCCCTCGCCGGCCATTCACCCCGATCGGGGTGCCCCGCAGTCAGGGAGCTGATCGGTCTGGGAATCTTATAGATTCCCGGGCCGATCATGGGAGGGTGTTGGTCCACTTTAATATAACCTCCATAAGTGGGTTAACGTAAGCAAAATGGATACACTACTCAAATTCCTATATATGTTTCAAACTGCGTTGTCCCGCCCTCCCCTGTTTAAAAAAAAAAGTGTTTTAATAAGTTTGTGTGGAGCAAAAAAAAAGATTAGCATATACTCTTCTCACCAGATCCAAACAATTTGCAGAATTTGGCTTAGGGCTTTATTCATGAAGGGATAGCGCCAGGTAGTGCCTTGTAAGCAGCAAGTAGCGGCAGGTAGCGGCAGGTGAACACCGGGCACGGCACGCAATTCTACATTTATGAAGCCGATTATGGTGAGCGACTGGAACAACGCCATGTAGCATACGATTCATCTTTACCCAAGGCTCAGCGTAGAGCGCTGGCTTTCAGGCTTGCAGAGCGCCACATATTACTTGTCGCTACCTGCCGCTCTCCCATACATTTCAATGGACAATACTTTTCTTCACTTTAAACAGGGTTTTATTTTTTGTTTTTTTTAATTATCAAATAATTGTGTGACCTCTCCTGGCCTATTTAAAGTCATTTTTGAAAACCTTTTTGATTTATAATATTTTATGCAGAATTGTCATTACAGGTCTGGTATTAAATTGTTCATGTTACAATGTAATAACAATGTAATTCCATATGTTTTCCCTTTGTTACTGGTGGATACATGTTCAAAAACAGACTTTAATCACGCAGCGTCTGGGCTACAACTACCCGATTTTGAGCGCTGGCGCTGTGTGGGGCTATTTTTTAATGAATATGGTGTGAGTCGGTCGCACTGAGCTTGCGCTGCCGTTCGCTCCCATACAGCGCTGTACTGGTGTTAGAGCGACTCACACAATATATTCATCAATGCCGGCCAGCGACTGAGTCGCTCTCGAAGCCTCGCTACAGATGCTCATCTGTCGGTACCTGGCGCTATTAATGAATTAGCCTGCCCGTGGACCTTAACCCCTACCACATGTCAGCTGTCCTTATCAGGTTGGTCAACTAGTTTCAGCAGGAGAGATGGGTAGATGGGTTGAATCATTTTCCCTCCTATGGGATGATCCCATTGTTAGACCAAGGTGGGAGGCCTATGAGTCCCAATGTCCACCAGCCAATCATGTTTCCCCTGCTCCATTAAAATCCACCCAGTCCATTTACTCCTCGACCATTATAGCTGTTGCTTGGGTGCGCTAGAGTCTGTGGGCCTTATTTATCAAGGGCTAGCGCCAGGTAGTGTCTGACGAGCGCCAGGTACCGACAGCTAATGGCGGCTACCGACTCAAGTACGCCCGGCGGCGGTCACAATGACGCATTTATCACGCTAAATGAGGCTAGCGCCGGCGAGAGCGCCAGCTAGCGCGGGATTCATCATGTAGCCGACTGCAACGAACAGCGCCGCTACTAATCCCATCACAGCGCCAGGTATGACCTGTCGCTCCCTGGCGCTCTCCAATGCATTTCAATGGAGCAATCTTTAAATATTCATAATTAATTGAGTTTGTTTTATTTTTTTTTTTTTTTTACCGGCAAAAATTCTGTGACCACTACGGCAATGTTAGATATTTTTTTTAAGGTAAAAAAAAAAAAAAATATGTGCAGAATTGATATTACAGGTCTGATATTAATGTATTCATATTGCAAAATGTTTAGAAAAACTTGTATAATTTTTACATTAAAAAATGGTTGTTTGGGGGTTAAAAACTACTTTACACACATCGCCGCCAGCGCTCTGGGGTTTAAACAAGGAATTCACAGCGCGAGAAATTTTTGAGCGTGATTTGTTAATGAATCTGCAGCAAGCCGTTCGCTCTGGCCATTCGCTGTCAGGCGCACCCATACAACGCAGAACCTGTGAAACATCGACTCCTAACCCCGTATTCAACATTACCGCACACCGACTGAGTCGCTGTCAACAAGCAAACCCCGGCCAAGCACAGCGAATACTAGCTGGCGCTATGAAAATCACGCTACTGGCGCTCATCTGTCGCTACCTGGCGCTATTAATGAATCGGCCTCTGTGATTTGCTGTCTTGAACGTGTATGACCTTGAACCTCCTTTAGCCTTGCCTTTGCCCAATCCTCTGTATCACAACATTGAACCTACATGTGTGACCTTGGAAATTCTTGACCCCATCTCTGCCAGCTCCTCCTGTACCGCAACTGCGCCTTCCCGGGAATAAGCTTTGGCCTGTCTCCTGACTTGTTGCCAGGTCGTACTGAACCCCCGTGTATGATTCTTGGCTGCATCTTGACTAGCTGTGTATCACTCATGAGAGCTTGTCCAGCACTCAGAGGATTTATTTGCACTATAAGTCCTTAAAGTGGACCAACACCCAGGATTTTGACTATCCTGGGTTTTGGTCCACTTCGGCGGGGCACCCCGATCGGGGGTGCCCCGCTGTATGAAACCTCCCAGTAACCCCGAAAAACTCACCTCTCCTCGCTCCCACGTGACCGCTGCAGCCAATCCCCGCCGACGGACAAGCGGGAGGCAGCGACGGACAAGAGAGCGCACCCGCCACCGCCTCCCGCGCGTCACTCTTACAGGGCGCGTGCCCGCACCGGCCATTCACAAACGCCCGGCGCGGGTGCGCGTCCTGCTAGAGGGACGCGCAGGAGGCGGCGGCGGGCGCCGCTGGATCGTGGATAAGGTAGGGATTTAGGGGTTCTGGGGGGTTTCACACAGCGGGGCACCCCCGATCGAGGTGCCCCGCAGTCAGGGGTCTGATCGGTCCGATCATGATCTGGGCCGATCATGGGAGGGTGTTGGTCCACTTTAAGGGCAACTGTATCTTCCCGTGGGGCTTGTCCACTAAGGGTGAAGCAGCAGCGAAGATTGGGCAATATCCTTTGAACTGGGATCTTCACACTAGCGAGCCTTACACCTGCCAAGCTTTCTTGCTATTTATGCATAAACTGTATTTGACTGTCTGTAAAGTGCAAGAAATTAATAATCAGCCAATAGTACCAATGATGGGGAACATTTGACAACTACTGAAAAGATTTTTCAATGTTTTGACACACTTTTTGTCTGCTGGGAAAGGGGAGAATATCCCTAGACAACCCTCATATCCTTAAGGGATTTTTTTAGGTGAAGCAGATATGGAGGAGGGAAGACTTTAGGGTTGATTCAGCTCCGGTCTAGAACACATTCTTGCACAGTTTCCGGTGTGAGAACCTTACTTTTGCATCTTTAGCATTTAGCGATTTAGCAGGCAGCTTTTTACATGCAAGTTTTTTAAAGCATGAATTTGCGTATGAGAGCAGGAAAAAGCAATAATGCTCGTTTTAAGTTTTCCTGCATGAATGATTCGGGGACCACAATATTTTGCTCATGAGAATGGTGCTTTTGGTATGTTTCTGAACCCTTTTTAGAGAAATGGAGCCTTTTGATGTATACCTTACTAAGAGATTGATGAATCCAGATCCAATATCTTTTCTTTTAAATTTAATATTATTGATAGAAAAAGTGATATATTTAAATTTTTTTGAACAAAACAAATTGTAAAAGTAAAAATTACTATTATCTACTACTTAGATATTAGTTTTATTACCTATTATGGTATTGTGTTATTATGCAAAAAAAAAAAAAAGATAAACATAATTACAGAGGTATTACAGTCAAGTCATAACATACCGGTACATGTTACGCAAAAATACTAAAATCCATAAAACAAAAATTTCTCTTAAACCTTTGGAGCAGCAAACATCATGTGAGCATGTCTTGTAACCTGATGGCACAGTGCTTTCAGTTCTAGCTTAAAACGGAAGAAAACCCGGGTATTTGACTTTCCCAGGTTTTTTTCCATGCCGCTGTGGCATCCCGAATTGGGATGCCCTTCTGTATGAAACCCCCAGAAAGCCCATTATAACAAACGTTTTCCTTCTCCAATGGCGCCAGCTTGGACCCTCATCCAGTCAAAACCCTTTGTCATGACTACGTCATTAGGGGATGAGGCAGCGTGCGCTCCCCAATGAGAGCTGTATGCCGAATTATGTAGTTACAGCAGGAGCCTCTAATTGGACGACAGCCCACATATGCACCATTGGAACATGGAAAGGTGAGTTTTTACGGGCACTCTGGTGGGTTTCACACAGCGGGGCATCCCAATTCGGGATGCACCGGGGGAAAACCCAGGGGCCAGACCTGGACTCTTTTAGACAAAGTATAAAAATGAAAAGCAAAGCAGAGTCAGAACTGTTAAATGGCTAGAATCCTACTTCAGACGCACAATGGACAATATTCCTCCCCCAAAACCGGGAAAATCAGTCTTTTCCCAGACATTAACAGACAGCTCTAAAAAAGAAGAGGGAGCACTATACATGGCCTGTCCCAATGTTTTATACTTGTTTTGAATTGTATTTGTTTTAGGAAAGCACTGTAGTCTAGACAGCTAATGCTTTTTCTAATGTTTGTGTGGAGGGGACAAAAGCTCTCATATAGATTAATCGACAATCGAGTTCATATTGATTGTCTAAGAGGCTGATTTATTAATAGCGCCAGGTGGCGACAGTTGAGCGACTGTAGCGGTATTTTCACAGCGCCCGCTAGTAGTCGCTGTGCTTGCCCGTTGTTCGGTTGTTGATAGCGACTCAGTTGGTGTGCAGTAATGTTGAATACAAGGTGATGAGTCGCTATTTGACAGGTTCCGCGCTGTATGGGAGCGCATGATAGCGAATGGCCATAGCGACCGGCTCCCACCATATTCATTAACAAATCACGCTCCAAAAATTCTCGCGCTGTGAAATGCATGTTTAAACCCCAGAGCGCTGGCGGCGATGGGTTAAAAGTAGTTTTTTAACCCCCAAACAACCATATTTTTTTTAACCAAAAAAAACAAGTTCATAAAAACATTTTGTAATATGAATACATTAATATCAGACCTGTAATATCAATTCTGCACAAATTTTTTTTTAATTTTTTTTTTTACCTTAAAAAAATATCTAACATGGCAGAAGTGGTAACAGAAATTTTCACATTAAAAAAAAAAAAAAAAAATTATTAACAATTATTAATATTTAAAGATTGTTCCATTGAAATGCATTGGAGAGCGCCAGGTAGCGAGAGGTCATACCTGGCGCTGTTCAAGGTCACTCGCTGGCGCTGTGGGGTGAGGCTGGAATAATGATGAATGAGTCGCTATCTGGCGCTATCTCAGTCGCTAAGCAGGATCGGCTTGATAAATGTGTGATTGTGGTGGGGAGCCGGTGTTCTTGTGGCGGTGACCGTCATTACCGTTCGCTCACCAGTCGCTACCTGGAGCTATCCCTTGTTAAACAAGGGCCTAAGTAGCATAGATAGATGTTTTAAGTATCATAAAGCCTTAGGATTAAAATCAGCTTGTCTGAAAGTGGTCCAGTCCTGTAAGTGTGTGATAAAATCACGCTGACAGTGGGACATATATTCCAGATTTCTTATGGATTTCCTCTGTGGATCTTTTTTACATAGCGCATGAGGTAGTGAGCTGTAGAATGGCTCCAGATAATAATAAAGTTAGGTCAATTCTGGGAGAGGCAAGAAATCAGGCACTAATACAAAAAAGGCTCAGTTTTTGTCTGTCCAGATTGCTGACGTACAATTTGCACTTTGTGTAAATAATAAATATATAATTACTTTTACATATTATGTCATACAGTTTGCTCTAGAGTAGCTGCAAATGTATGGATATATTACTAGATACGGATCTAGATAGGTGTTTGTACAGTGTTTAGTGATTTATCAGTGGTGGCCCTTTGCAATGTTAGCACAAGAGCTGAGCAGCCCGCAGCAGTTTGTGGGATTTAGCCTGTGGTTGGTCAGTTACAGTGGCATGTAAAAGTTTTGGTACCCCGGGTCAAAATTACTCCTACTGTGAAAGTTTGGTAATGTTGATGATTAAATGATCTCCGAAGTTAAGAGACACACATTCCAACATGTTTCTATTTTTTCATTGTTTCAATTTTAGAAAAGAGCACCTTGTAAAAGCAATGGAACCCAAGAAGGTTTGTGAGCTCAGATAGCTTTGATCAAGGTGTCAGACCTTAAAGTGGAACAATCCCCTGGATTTTGACTTTCCTGGGTTTTGTGCCATTCGCCATTGGGTGATGCACTGCTGCGTGCAACCCTCCAGTTTGTACAGTTAAACTCACTTCTCTGTCCAATGGCGCATGCATGGGCGCTCAGCCGTTTGCTAAGTTTACATCTTTTGAAAAATGTCTCTCATTGACTATAATCCCTTGCATCCCTGGCCATGACCAGGCTTCCGCACCAGTGCACGCTGGAGATGCAGGAGATGCAGCAGTGTGCGCTCCCTATTAACAACAAAGAGAGCCACCTGCCAAATGATGTCAGTTCAGTGGGTGGTTCTCATTGGACGAGATCCCACGCATGTGCCGATGGACTGGGGAAAGGTGAGTGTGTACGGCTCCCTGGGGCATTTCACACAGCGGGCATCGCAGATCGGGGTGCCCCGGGGGCAATGACCAAAACCCAGGATAGTCAAAATCCTGGGTTTTGGTCCACTTTAAAGGGGTGGGATTCAACAGGTTCTCCCTGATTCTGCAGAACCAGTTGTTAAATTGTAGCAGAACTGATGAGAACTGGCACAATAAGAAGTTATACAATCACTTAATATTGCTTAGACATATTTTAATAGTATTATACAGTTTGATCTTTACTAGATTGTATGTAGGGATGAGCGAATCGATCCGGACGAACCCGGATTCGATCCGAATTTCAGGAAAAATTCGATTCGGATCGAATCCGAATTTCCCCGCGATTCGATCGCTCGAAGTTTTCCTTTAACATCCATTCATTTACATTACAGGCATTCTAAGATGGCGGACGGGACATGTCCAGACATCAACCCCGCGCCAGTGCAAGCTGGGACAGTCACATGCAGCCTATCAGCAGCCAGCAAGCCCGGTGACGTCACAGCGGTATTTAAGGCCGGCCATCTTGCTTTCCAGCCTCATTTCTCTATTGCATTCGTGAGAGACAGAACGCTGTGTAGCTGAGGGAGAGACAGACAGTTAGACAGGCAGGGACAGACAGGGACAGGCTGGAGACAGGCAGGAGACAGACAGGAGACAGACAGAAAGTAAGCGAAAAACAGGGAAAGGAAGGGAAAATCGGAGGCTGTCAGTTTTTTTTTTTTTTTCATCCAGCCTGCTTTGTTAGCGTTTTCAGGCTGCTTATACTAACTAACTGTGCATATATACTGAACTGATCTTAAGTCTGCAGTGAGGCATCCCATTCTGTGACTACACCAGCCTCTATTTAATAGCATAATAACCATTTGCACTTATTCTCATAGAAATCAGGCCTGATAAAGACACTTTTGCTGTGCATGCTCTCTGGTTTTTGTGGCATCCCATTCTGTGACTACACCAGCCTCTATTTAATAGCATAATAACCATTTGCACTTATTCTCATAGAAATTAGGCCTGATAAAGACACTTTTGCTGTGCATGCTCTCTGGTTTTTGTGGCATCCCATTCTGTGACAACACCAGCCTCTATTTAATAGCATAATAACCATTTGCACTTATTCTCATAGAAATTAGGCCTGATAAAGACACTTTTGCTGTGCATGCTCTCTGGTTTTTGTGGCATCCCATTCTGTGACAACACCAGCCTCTATTTAATAGCATAATAACCATTTGCACTTATTCTCATAGAAATCAGGCCTGATAAAGACACTTTTGCTGTGCATGCTCTCTGGTTTTTGTGGCATCCCATTCTGTGACAACACCAGCCTCTATTTAATAGCATAATAACCATTTGCACTTATTCTCATAGAAATTAGGCCTGATAAAGACACTTTTGCTGTGCATGCTCTCTGGTTTTTGTGGCATCCCATTCTGTGACAACACCAGCCTCTATTTAATAGCATAATAACCATTTGCACTTATTCTCATAGAAATTAGGCCTGATAAAGACACTTTTGCTGTGCATGCTCTCTGGTTTTTGTGGCATCCCATTCTGTGACAACACCAGCCTCTATTTAATAGCATAATAACCATTTGCACTTATTCTCATAGAAATCAGGCCTGATAAGGACACTTTTGCTGTGCATGCTCTCTGGTTTTTGTGGCATCCCATTCTGTGACAACACCAGCCTCTATTTAATAGCATAATAACCATTTGCACTTATTCTCATAGAAATTAGGCCTGATAAAGACACTTTTGCTGTGCATGCTCTCTGGTTTTTGTGGCATCCCATTCTGTGACTACACCAGCCTCTATTTAATAGCATAATAACCATTTGCACTTATTCTCATAGAAATCAGGCCTGATAAAGACACTTTTGCTGTGCATGCTCTCTGGTTTTTGTGGCATCCCATTCTGTGACTACACCAGCCTCTATTTAATAGCATAATAACCATTTGCACTTATTCTCATAGAAATTAGGCCTGATAAAGACACTTTTGCTGTGCATGCTCTCTGGTTTTTGTGGCATCCCATTCTGTGACAACACCAGCCTCTATTTAATAGCATAATAACCATTTGCACTTATTCTCATAGAAATTAGGCCTGATAAAGACACTTTTGCTGTGCATGCTCTCTGGTTTTTGTGGCATCCCATTCTGTGACTACACCAGCCTCTATTTAATAGCATAATAACCATTTGCACTTATTCTCATAGAAATTAGGCCTGATAAAGACACTTTTGCTGTGCATGCTCTCTGGTTTTTGTGGCATCCCATTCTGTGACAACACCAGCCTCTATTTAATAGCATAATAACCATTTGCACTTATTCTCATAGAAATTAGGCCTGATAAAGACACTTTTGCTGTGCATGCTCTCTGGTTTTTGTGGCATCCCATTCTGTGACTACACCAGCCTCTATTTAATAGCATAATAACCATTTGCACTTATTCTCATAGAAATCAGGCCTGATAAAGACACTTTTGCTGTGCATGCTCTCTGGTTTTTGTGGCATCCCATTCTGTGACTACACCAGCCTCTATTTAATAGCATAATAACCATTTGCACTTATTCTCATAGAAATTAGGCCTGATAAAGACACTTTTGCTGTGCATGCTCTCTGGTTTTTGTGGCATCCCATTCTGTGACAACACCAGCCTCTATTTAATAGCATAATAACCATTTGCACTTATTCTCATAGAAATTAGGCCTGATAAAGACACTTTTGCTGTGCATGCTCTCTGGTTTTTGTGGCATCCCATTCTGTGACAACACCAGCCTCTATTTAATAGCATAATAACCATTTGCACTTATTCTCATAGAAATCAGGCCTGATAAAGACACTTTTGCTGTGCATGCTCTCTGGTTTTTGTGGCATCCCATTCTGTGACAACACCAGCCTCTATTTAATAGCATAATAACCATTTGCACTTATTCTCATAGAAATTAGGCCTGATAAAGACACTTTTGCTGTGCATGCTCTCTGGTTTTTGTGGCATCCCATTCTGTGACAACACCAGCCTCTATTTAATAGCATAATAACCATTTGCACTTATTCTCATAGAAATCAGGCCTGATAAAGACACTTTTGCTGTGCATGCTCTCTGGTTTTTGTGGCATCCCATTCTGTGACAACACCAGCCTCTATTTAATAGCATAATAACCATTTGCACTTATTCTCATAGAAATTAGGCCTGATAAAGACACTTTTGCTGTGCATGCTCTCTGGTTTTTGTGGCATCCCATTCTGTGACTACACCAGCCTCTATTTAATAGCATAATAACCATTTGCACTTATTCTCATAGAAATCAGGCCTGATAAAGACACTTTTTCTGTGCATGCTCTCTGGTTTTTGTGGCATCCCATTCTGTGACAACATCAGCCTCTATTTAATAGCATAATAACCATTTGCACTTATTCTCATAGAAATCAGGCCTGATAAAGACACTTTTGCTGTGCATGCTCTCTGGTTTTTGTGGCATCCCATTCTGTGACTACACCAGCCTCTATTTAATAGCATAATAACCATTTGCACTTATTCTCATAGAAATCAGGCCTGATAAAGACACTTTTGCTGTGCATGCTCTCTGGTTTTTGTGGCATCCCATTCTGTGACTACACCAGCCTCTATTTAATAGCATAATAACCATTTACACTTATTCTCATAGAAATTAGGCCTGATAAAGACACTTTTGCTGTGCATGCTCTCTGGTTTTTGTGGCATCCCATTCTGTGACAACACCAGCCTCTATTTAATAGCATAATAACCATTTGCACTTATTCTCATAGAAATTAGGCCTGATAAAGACACTTTTGCTGTGCATGCTCTCTGGTTTTTGTGGCATCCCATTCTGTGACTACACCAGCCTCTATTTAATAGCATAATAACCATTTGCACTTATTCTCATAGAAATTAGGCCTGATAAAGACACTTTTGCTGTGCATGCTCTCTGGTTTTTGTGGCATCCCATTCTGTGACAACACCAGCCTCTATTTAATAGCATAATAACCATTTGCACTTATTATCATAGAAATTAGGCCTGATAAAGACACTTTTGCTGTGCATGCTCTCTGGTTTTTGTGGCATCCCATTCTGTGACAACACCAGCCTCTATTTAATAGCATAATAACCATTTGCACTTATTCTCATAGAAATCAGGCCTGATAAAGACACTTTTGCTGTGCATGCTCTCTGGTTTTTGTGGCATCCCATTCTGTGACAACACCAGCCTCTATTTAATAGCATAATAACCATTTGCACTTATTCTCATAGAAATTAGGCCTGATAAAGACACTTTTGCTGTGCATGCTCTCTGGTTTTTGTGGCATCCCATTCTGTGACAACACCAGCCTCTATTTAATAGCATAATAACCATTTGCACTTATTCTCATAGAAATTAGGCCTGATAAAGACACTTTTGCTGTGCATGCTCTCTGGTTTTTGTGGCATCCCATTCTGTGACTACACCAGCCTCTATTTAATAGCATAATAACCATTTGCACTTATTCTCATAGAAATTAGGCCTGATAAAGACACTTTTGCTGTGCATGCTCTCTGGTTTTTGTGGCATCCCATTCTGTGACAACACCAGCCTCTATTTAATAGCATAATAACCATTTGCACTTATTCTCATAGAAATTAGGCCTGATAAAGACACTTTTGCTGTGCATGCTCTCTGGTTTTTGTGGCATCCCATTCTGTGACAACACCAGCCTCTATTTAATAGCATAATAACCATTTGCACTTATTCTCATAGAAATCAGGCCTGATAAAGACACTTTTGCTGTGCATGCTCTCTGGTTTTTGTGGCATCCCATTCTGTGACAACACCAGCCTCTATTTAATAGCATAATAACCATTTGCACTTATTCTCATAGAAATCAGGCCTGATAAAGACACTTTTGCTGTGCATGCTCTCTGGTTTTTGTGGCATCCCATTCTGTGACAACACCAGCCTCTATTTAATAGCATAATAACCATTTGCACTTATTCTCATAGAAATCAGGCCTGATAAAGACACTTTTGCTGGGCATAGCACTACTGGTCCCAGCCAGGTCCACTTCTTTTTTGGGGGCATCCCATTCTGTGACTATAGCAGCCTCTGTTAAAGACCATATAACCATTTGCTCTTATTATATTTGAAATTAGCCTGATAAAGACACTTTTGCTGGGCATAGCACTACTTGTCCCTGCCAGGGCATCCCATTCTGTGACTAAAGCAGCCTCTGTTTAAGACCATATAAGCATTTGCTCTTATCATATTTGAAATTAGCCTGATAAAGACACTTTTGCTGGGCATAGTACTACTGGATCTTTTTTGGGGGCATTCCACTCTGTGACTACTGCAGCCTCTGTTAAAGACCATATAACCATTTGCTCTTATTATATTTGAAATTAGCCTGATAAAGACACTTTTGCTGGGCATAGCACTACTTGTCCCTGCCAGGGCATCCCATTCTGTGACTAAAGCAGCCTCTGTTTAAGACCATATAAGCATTTGCTCTTATCATATTTGAAATTAGCCTGATAAAGACACTTTTGCTGGGCATAGTACTACTGGATCTTTTTGGGGGGCATCCCATTCTGTGACTAAAGCAGCCTCTGTTTAAGACCATATAAGCATTTGCTCTTATTATATTTGAAATTAGCCTGATAAAGACACTTTTGCTGGGCATAGCACTACTTGTCCCTGCCAGGGCATCCCATTCTGTGACTAAAGCAGCCTCTGTTTAAGACCATATAAGCATTTGCTCTTATCATATTTGAAATTAGCCTGATAAAGACACTTTTGCTGGGCATAGCACTACTTGTCCCTGCCAGGGCATCCCATTCTGTGACTAAAGCAGCCTCTGTTTAAGACCATATAAGCATTTGCTCTTATCATATTTGAAATTAGCCTGATAAAGACACTTTTGCTGGGCATAGTACTACTGGATCTTTTTTGGGGGCATCCCATTCTGTGACTAAAGCAGCCTCTGTTTAAGACCATATAAGCATTTGCTCTTATTATATTTGAAATTAGCCTGATAAAGACACTTTTCCTGGGCATAGCACTACTTGTCCCTGCCAGGGCATCCCATTCTGTGACTAAAGCAGCCTCTGTTTAAGACCATATAAGCATTTGCTCTTATTATATTTGAAATTAGCCTGATAAAGACACTTTTGCTGGGCATAGCACTACTTGTCCCTGCCAGGGCATCCCATTCTGTGACTAAAGCAGCCTCTGTTTAAGACCATATAACCATTTGCTCTTATCATATTTGAAATTAGCCTGATAAAGACACTTTTGCTGGGCATAGTACTACTGGATCTTTTTTAAGGGCATCCCATTCTGTGACTAAAGCAGCCTCTGTTTAAGACCATATAACCATTTGCTCTTATTATATTTGAAATTAGCCTGATAAAGACACTTTTGCTGGGCATAGTACTACTGGATCTTTTTTGGGGGCATCCCATTCTGTGACTAAAGCAGCCTCTGTTTAAGACCATATAAGCATTTGCTCTTATCATATTTGAAATTAGCCTGATAAAGACACTTTTGCTGGGCATAGTACTACTGGATCTTTTTTGGGGGCATCCCATTCTGTGACTAAAGCAGCCTCTGTTTAAGACCATATAAGCATTTGCTCTTATTATATTTGAAATTAGCCTGATAAAGACACTTCTGCTGGGCATAGCACTACTTGTCCCTGCCAGGGCATCCCATTCTGTGACTAAAGCAGCCTCTGTTTAAGACCATATAAGCATTTGCTCTTATTATATTTGAAATTAGCCTGATAAAGACACTTCTGCTGGGCATAGCACTACTTGTCCCTGCCAGGGCATCCCATTCTGTGACTAAAGCAGCCTCTGTTTAAGACCATATAAGCATTTGCTCTTATTATATTTGAAATTAGCCTGATAAAGACACTTTTGCTGGGCATAGCACTACTTGTCCCTGCCAGGGCATCCCATTCTGTGACTAAAGCAGCCTCTGTTTAAGACCATATAAGCATTTGCTCTTATCATATTTGAAATTAGCCTGATAAAGACACTTTTGCTGGGCATAGTACTACTGGATCTTTTTTGGGGGCATCCCATTCTGTGACTAAAGCAGCCTCTGTTTAAGACCATATAACCATTTGCTCTTATTATATTTGAAATTAGCCTGATAAAGACACTTTTGCTGGGCATAGTACTACTGGATCTTTTTTGGGGGCATCCCATTCTGTGACTAAAGCAGCCTCTGTTTAAGACCATATAAGCATTTGCTCTTATCATATTTGAAATTAGCCTGATAAAGACACTTTTGCTGGGCATAGTACTACTGGATCTTTTTTGGGGGCATCCCATTCTGTGACTAAAGCAGCCTCTGTTTAAGACCATATAAGCATTTGCTCTTATTATATTTGAAATTAGCCTGATAAAGACACTTTTGCTGGGCATAGTACTACTGGATCTTTTTTGGGGGCATCCCATTCTGTGACTAAAGCAGCCTCTGTTTAAGACCATATAAGCATTTGCTCTTATCATATTTGAAATTAGCCTGATAAAGACACTTTTGCTGGGCATAGTACTACTGGATCTTTTTTGGGGGCATCCCATTCTGTGACTAAAGCAGCCTCTGTTTAAGACCATATAAGCATTTGCTCTTATTATATTTGAAATTAGCCTGATAAAGACACTTCTGCTGGGCATAGCACTACTTGTCCCTGCCAGGGCATCCCATTCTGTGACTAAAGCAGCCTCTGTTTAAGACCATATAAGCATTTGCTCTTATTATATTTGAAATTAGCCTGATAAAGACACTTCTGCTGGGCATAGCACTACTTGTCCCTGCCAGGGCATCCCATTCTGTGACTAAAGCAGCCTCTGTTTAAGACCATATAAGCATTTGCTCTTATTATATTTGAAATTAGCCTGATAAAGACACTTTTGCTGGGCATAGCACTACTTGTCCCTGCCAGGGCATCCCATTCTGTGACTAAAGCAGCCTCTGTTTAAGACCATATAAGCATTTGCTCTTATCATATTTGAAATTAGCCTGATAAAGACACTTTTGCTGGGCATAGTACTACTGGATCTTTTTTGGGGGCATCCCATTCTGTGACTAAAGCAGCCTCTGTTTAAGACCATATAACCATTTGCTCTTATTATATTTGAAATTAGCCTGATAAAGACACTTTTGCTGGGCATAGTACTACTGGATCTTTTTTGGGGGCATCCCATTCTGTGACTAAAGCAGCCTCTGTTTAAGACCCTATAAGCATTTGCTCTTATCATATTTGAAATTAGCCTGATAAAGACACTTTTGCTGGGCATAGTACTACTGGATCTTTTTTGGGGGCATCCCATTCTGTGACTAAAGCAGCCTCTGTTTAAGACCATATAAGCATTTGCTCTTATTATATTTGAAATTAGCCTGATAAAGACACTTTTGCTGGGCATAGCACTACTTGTCCCTGCCAGGGCATCCCATTCTGTGACTAAAGCAGCCTCTGTTTAAGACCATATAAGCATTTGCTCTTATTATATTTGAAATTAGCCTGATAAAGACACTTTTGCTGGGCATAGCACAACTTGTCCCTGCCAGGGCATCCCATTCTGTGACTAAAGCAGCCTCTGTTTAAGACCATATAAGCATTTGCTCTTATTATATTTGAAATTAGCCTGATAAAGACACTTTTGCTGGGCATAGTACTACTGGATCTTTTTTGGGGGCATCCCATTCTGTGACTAAAGCAGCCTCTGTTTAAGACCATATAAGCATTTGCTCTTATTATATTTGAAATTAGCCTGATAAAGACACTTTTGATGGGCATAGTACTACTGGATCTTTTTTGGGGGCATCCCATTCTGTGACTAAAGCAGCCTCTGTTTAAGACCATATAACCATTTGCTCTTATTATATTTGAAATTAGCCTGATAAAGACACTTTTGCTGGGCATAGTACTACTGGATCTTTTTTGGGGGCATCCCATTCTGTGACTAAAGCAGCCTCTGTTTAAGACCATATAACCATTTGCTCTTATTATATTTATATTATAAGACACTTTTGCTGGGCATAGGCTTACTGCTGCCTGCCAGGTGCACTTCTGTTGAGGCATCCCATTCTGTAACATAGCATACCCCTCTTTATTTACACTAAGCAGCTCTCTTATTTACACTAAGCAGGCCTGTTGGAGGCTGAGTGTTACTGCTCACTTTTGGTGTGCATTATATTCTGTTTCATATAGACCCACCGTTGCCCGGGGGATCTTAAAATATCACCTACTACCACGCCAGTTAGACTATGTCGGGCAGACAAGTGCCTGGAAGTGAAAAGAGGAGTGGCAGAGGCCAAGATTCCGCAGGCAGAGCTCGCATCAGACTGGGGGCCAGTAGCAGCAGGAGTCACGCTGAGAGACCTAATCTGCCAGTATCTGCTAGCGGTCGGGTCTCCACCAGTAACGCATCTGCCGTGGTAGATTGGTTGACGCGCTCATCAACAACATCATCACAACTTACGTCTGAGACCCCCAGTCTAGGGTCGGTAGGTTCCTCTGACACAACCCTGAGTTGGCATGCCCCGAGAGCAGTCCCTGTCCTCCCATTGCCTCTGTCCTACGCCGTTCCCTCCCCCTGCGACGTATCCTATGCTTTGGGTTCAGCTCCACTCTTTAGTGAGGAGGACGATCAGATACAGGAGGACAGTCAGCAGCTACTGCCCAGCCAAGAAATGGAGGTGGCTTCTTTAGCTAGGCAGACAAATAGTGATGTGGACAGTGTCGTGGGTGCTGCGAGCGTTCCAGCTCCTGCGCCAGACACTGTTGACGAATCCACGAACATCAGTGACGTACAGCCACAACTCGGTGATGATGATGATGATGACGATGAAGCCGATCGCACTTGGGAGCCGGGTGATGAAGGGGCTTCATCGTCATCATCAGGAGAAGAGGGGCACAGGTTGCCCCGGAGTCAGCAGCTGAGGCAGCAAGGTGGTAGCAGTCAGCATGGGGGCACAATTCCAAAGGCTGGAGCCGGCCGGGGCCGGGGTAGAGCACCTGCTGTGCGGCAGTCTACCTTATCGGGAGGTAGTGGAGCAGGGGTTCCTGGAGTTGGCAACAGCAGCAGTGAATCAGTGAGGCCAGGGGGTGGGAAAAGTAGCTACTCGGCAGTGTGGCAGTTCTTCCTGAGGCATCCGCAGGAGGGTAACATGGCCACATGCAAGATATGTAGGCAAAAGGTGAAGCGTGGCCAGGGTCCAAATGTTGGCACCACGGCCCTGCGTCAACATATGATGCGTCACCATAAAACGACCTGGGAGAACCGAGGCTCCCAAGGGGTGGTCCAGTCTGCTTCCTCACCAAGTGAGCTCCCAATTTCTGCCAGCCAAGGCTCCAGCACCTCAGCCGAAGGCAGCTGTGCGTCATACCCATCCTCTGTCGCTCCTGCTCCTCCTCCTCCTCCTCCAAGTCATGCATCCCGCCAGCAATCCATCAGCGAAGCCATGTCCAAGAGACAGCAGTATGCGCCCACTCATCCTACGGCGCAGAAGCTGAATGTGCTCCTGTCCAAGTTGCTGGTGCTGCAGTCGCTCCCTTTTCAGGTGGTGGAATCTGCACCTTTCAGAGAACTGATGGCTTGTGCCGAGCCGAGGTGGAGAGTCCCAAGCCGTCATTTCTTTGCCAAGAAGGCAGTACCAGCGCTGCACACTTTTGTTGAACAGAAGGTGGGCCAGTCCTTGAGCCTGTCGGTGTGTAGCAAAATACATGGCAGCGCCGACATCTGGAGCTGTAACTACGGTCAGGGGCAGTACATGTCGTTTACGGCCCACTGGGTGAATGTGGTCCCTTTGCAGCAGCAACTTGGACAGGTCACGCCGCTTCGGCCTCCGCGCTCTCTGCCCATTGGGCCTGTGACACCGTGCGACTCGGCCTCCTCATCCTCCGCCATCTCCTCACCCTCCACTGTAGGCTCAAGTCTCAGTGCCCCTCCAGTCTACCATGTGTGCAGGGCACGGAGGTGTCACGCAGTGCTTCACATGGTTTGTCTTGGCGAACGGAGTCACACAGGGGAGGAACTGCTTAAATGTATTCATCAGGAAATCCAAACATGGCTTACTCCGAGAAAACTTAAAATGGGAATCATGGTTACCGACAATGGGAAGAACATTTTGTCTGCGCTGCGCCAAGGAAGCCTGACCCATCTGGTTGTCAAGCGGTTTCTGAAGTGTTCCCCCCATCTGCAGGACATCCTAACAACTTCAAGGAAACTTTGCATGCACTTCAGCCACTCCTACACCGCCAAACACACCCTTCTTGAGCTACAGCGTCAGAATGGTATCCCCCAACATAGTCTGATTTGCGATGTTTCCACCCGTTGGAATTCCACCCTTCACATGTTGGACCGATTATATGAACAGAGAAAAGCCATCACGGATTTCCTGATGATCCAAGCAGATAGGGGGACTCCCCTGTGTAACTTCAATGTCAACCAGTGGCAGCTCATACGTGACACCTGCCGTTTGCTCAGGCCCTTTGAGGAAGCCACTTTATTTGTCAGTCGGCAGGATTACGGGATGAACGACGTGATTCCACTGCTTCATGTACTACAGCACATGTTGGAAACCATGGCTGGTCAGGGCACTGGAGACATGGCGTTTACATCTTACGGCCACATGAACCCCGTTGGAGCTGAACTGGAGGAGGAGGAGGAAGAGGAGGAGGAGGAGTTGCCCAGCGAAACACAGTTTAGGCTTGGCGAAATGGCTGGTTTATCTAGTCAGCGGACAGGAGAGGAGGAGCAGGAGCAGCCAGAGGAGCTAGAGGTTTTTGAGGAAGGCGAGACAGAGGACCCGGGTACACCGTGGCAGTATGCAGTGGAGATGGAGACAGGTAGTCCATCCGAGTCACTTGCGCAAATGGCACGAAGCATGCTCACGTGCTTGCGTAGTGACCCCAGAATTGTTTCCATCTGTCGGCGGGATGACTTCTGGCTGTCCACCTTATTGGACCCTCGCTTCCGGCACAAAATGGGGGCATTTTTTAAACCCACCGAGAGGGAGGACAAACTCAACTACTACAAAGACATTCTACGTAGGCAGTTGGCCGATGCCTATCTGCGCCATGGTCCATACTCTCGCAGGTCTGACTCGAGGGGACCTCTGCGCTCACCTTCCACTGCCATGGCCGCTGGGGGGGTTGGCAGGAGCAGCAGCAGCAGCTCCATCAGCAGCAGCAGCCTCAGTCTTCAGTCGCTAATGAGTAGCTTTCTACACCCGCATAGTGAGGCTACTCATGAGCAGCAGGAAGACCTGGAGCAGGACCTCAACCAGCAGGTCATGTCATACTTTGACATGACCATGCCAACACACCTTGAGGATCCGCTGGACTTCTGGGCAGCCAAACTTGATTTGTGGCCGCAACTAGCAGAGTTTGCCCTGGAAAAGCTGTCCTGCCCGGCAAGTAGCGTGCCATCTGAGCGGGTGTTTAGTGCGGCGGGGGCCATAGTTACGGCGAGGAGAACTCGTCTGTCAACTAAAAATGTGGAGAGACTCACCTTTGTCAAAATGAATCAGGGATGGATCAGCCAGGATTTCCACCCACCAATGCCTGATGCATGCGACTAGATTCAGCATGGTGCCACGTTTTACACTTTCCAAATGGTGCAAAACATATTTATGTCTTTAGGCCATTTTTTGGGCTCCTGCTGCTGCTGCTGCCAACTTCTGCCAACTCCAGGGTGTGATTCATCCAATTGTTGGGCTCCTGAAGCCAACCCCAGTGTCACTTTAAAGTAATATTTGGGCTCCTGCTGCTGCTGCTGCTGTCAACTCCTGCCAACTCCAGGGTGTGATTCATCCAATTTTTGGGCTCCTGAAGCCAACTCCAGTGTATATTTGGGCTCCTGCTGCTGCTGCTGCCAACTTCTGCCAACTCCAGGGTGTGATTCATCCAATTTTTGGGCTCCTGAGGCCAACCCCAGGGTCTCTTTAATGTAATATTTGGGCTCCTGCTGCTGCTACTGTCAACTCCTGCCAACTCCAGGGTGTGATTCATCCAATTTTTGGGCTCCTGAAGCCAACTCCAGTGTATATTTGGGCTCCTGCTGCTGCTGCTGCCAACTTCTGCCAACTCCAGGGTGTGATTCATCTAATTTTTGGGCTCCTGAAGCCAACTCCAGTGTATATTTGGGCTCCTGCTGCTGCTGCTGCCAACTTCTGCCAACTCCAGGGTGTGATTCATCCAATTTTTGGGCTCCTGAAGCCAACTCCAGTGTATATTTGGGCTCCTGCTGCTGCTGTCAACTCCTGCCAACTCCAGGGTGTGATTCATCCAATTTTTGGGCTCCTGAAGCCAACTCCAGTGTATATTTGGGCTCCTGCTGCTGCTACTGTCAACTCCTGCCAACTCCAGGGTGTGATTCATCCAATTTTTGGGCTCCTGAAGCCAACTCCAGTGTATATTTGGGCTCCTGCTGCTGCTGCTGCCAACTTCTGCCAACTCCAGGGTGTGATTCATCCAATTTTTGGGCTCCTGAAGCCAACTCCAGTGTATATTTGGGCTCCTGCTGCTGCTGCTGCCAACTCCAGGGTGTGATTCATCCAATTTTTGGGCTCCTGAGGCCAACCCCAGGGTCTCTTTAATGTAATATTTGGGCTCCTGCTGCTGCTACTGTCAACTCCTGCCAACTCCAGGGTGTGATTCATCCAATTTTTGGGCTCCTGAAGCCAACTCCAGTGTATATTTGGGCTCATGCTGCTGCTGCTGCCAACTTCTGCCAACTCCAGGGTGTGATTCATCCAATTTTTGGGCTCCTGAAGCCAACTCCAGTGTATATTTGGGCTCCTGTTGCTGCTGCTGCCAACTCCAGGGTGTGATTCATCCAATTTTTGGGCTCCTGAGGCCAACCCCAGGGTCTCTTTAATGTAATATTTGGGCTCCTGCTGCTGCTGCTGTCAACTCCTGCCAACTCCAGGGTGTGATTCATCCAATTTTGGGCTCCTGAAGCCAACTCCAGTGTATATTTGGGCTCCTGCTGCTGCTGCTGCCAACTTCTGCCAACTCCAGGGTGTGATTCATCCAATTTTTGGGCTCCTGAAGCCAACTCCAGTGTATATTTGGGCTCCTGCTGCTGCTGCTGCCAACTCCAGGGTGTGATTCATCCAATTTTTGGGCTCCTGAGGCCAACCCCAGGGTCTCTTTAATGTAATATTTGGGCTCCTGCTGCTGCTACTGTCAACTCCTGCCAACCCCAGGGTGTGATTCATCCAATTTTTGAGCTCCTGAAGCCAACTCCAGTGTATATTTGGGCTCCTGCTGCTGCTGCTGCCAACTTCTGCCAACTCCAGGGTGTGATTCATCCAATTTTTGGGCTCCTGAAGCCAACTCCAGTGTATATTTGGGCTCCTGCTGCTGCTGCTGCTGCCAATTTCTGCCAACTCCAGGGTGTGATTCATCCAATTTTTGGGCTCCTGAAGCCAACTCCAGTGTATATTTGGGCTCCTGCTGCTGCTGCTGCCAACTCCAGGGTGTGATTCATCCAATTTTTGGGCTCCTGAGGCCAACCCCAGGGTCTCTTTAATGTAATATTTGGGCTCCTGCTGCTGCTACTGTCAACTCCTGCCAACTCCAGGGTGTGATTCATCCAATTTTTGGGCTCCTGAAGCCAACTCCAGTGTATATTTGGGCTCCTGCTGCTGCTGCTGCCAACTCCAGGGTGTGATTCATCCAATTTTTGGGCTCCTGAAGCCAACTCCAGTGTATATTTGGGCTCCTGCTGCTGCTGCCAACTTCTGCCAACTCCAGGGTGTGATTCATCCAATTTTTGGGCTCCTGAAGCCAACTCCAGTGTATATTTGGGCTCCTGCTGCTGCTGCTGCCAACTCCAGGGTGTGATTCATCCAATTTTTGGGCTCCTGAGGCCAACCCCAGGGTCTCTTTAAAGTAATATTTGGGCTCCTGCTGCTGCTGCTGCTGTCAACTCCTGCCAACTCCAGGGTGTGATTCATCCAATTTTTGGGCTCCTGCTGCTGCCAACTCCAGTGTCTCTTTAAAGCAATGTTTGGGCTCCTTCTGCCCCTCATAGTGATGCCACTTCAACTCTCTGCAATTGTGCCGCTCTGCGATTCTATTAGCGATGCCTCTGATCTGCATGTGATATTTCTTCAAAGTATTATTTAACTAACCCAGCACGCATCCTGTGCGTGTTACAGCAAGGCAGAATGGTTTACAACCCTATTGAGGCTCTAGGAGGCTCAGAAATAGCCGTTTTTAATAGCGATTCGTCGCGAATTTATTCTGGTCGAACCGATTTTTGTCGGAAAATTCGGCGAATCAGTCGAATCGAATTTTTCAAAAGTTCGCTCATCTCTAATTGTATGCAAACATTTATTTTAATAATATAAATGTGTGCAGCACTTGATAACTTTATGTATAGGGAACCAGTAGTCAAAAATTTGAGTCCCACCTCTGCTTAAAGCAGAACAAAACCCAGCCACTGGCCTTCCCTGGGTCATCCCAAGTCAGGATACCCTGCTGTGTGAACCGCCCCCCAACAGAGCAACGTAAAACTGCTTCGTGGCTGTGATGTGGCCTCAGATTCATCCTTTGAGTGAGTTGCTGATCGCTGGACTGGCACCAATGAGCTGTGGGGGACAAAAGGTAAATACTCTTTTGCATTTTTTTTGGCTGTTGAGTGACTTTAACCCTTTTGTTGCCAAGCACGTAACCCCTACGTGCTCATTTGTCCAGGCGTTAAGTGCCAAGCACGTAGGTGTTACAGGCTTGAATTTCCCCTCAGCAAGTTTAAAAAAAATGTAAAAAAACACTCACCTCACCCCTCATTCGATCTGCCCCGGGTCTCCTTTTTACCCAGGGGGCATCTCAGGGCTCTTCTGACTTGTTGTGGCTCCAAAAATACCCCATCCCCGCTTCTGATGCCGCTGACAGCTATAGAAAAAAAAATGACATTTACTCACCTGCTGCCACAATCCTTCTCGTCGCCCCCCCCACCCCCACAAGCTCTTCTGTGGTGAGGAGAGGGTGATTTTTCCCTCACTTCCTGGGTTGCCAGCTGCTAGCTCCGCCCTTTTTTGCGGGCGGATGACATAATCTATGATGTCATCCAGCAGCCATGTCATTTTTTAAATTATGTGCGGTGTGTTTATTTTTACAGTTAACACTTTGTGAACTGGTAAGGGATCCATGAGACCCCTATACCAGTTCACAAGGCTGAGGGCTGGCAAGGCACCTTCGGCTACCCCTTTTGTTCTGTAGCCCAGCAGCTATAAAAGGCTTCCAGCAGCAGCAGCAGCAGCAGCAGCAGCAGGAGAGCAGAAATCAGAGTGATCAGCATGGGACACAGTGCTCTGGGATTGATGGGATTAAAGAAAAAAAAACAATAAATAAAATATTTTTTCTGTGTGTATCTTACAGTTAACCCTTTGTGAACTGATAAGGGATCCATGAGACCCCTATACCAGTTCACAAGGCTGTGGGCTGGCAAGTCACCTGCGGCTAGAGGGTGACTTGCCATTAAGCCCCAGCACCGCAATTACCTGCCTCCCCAAAGGCGGGGGAGGGCAGAAGGGCCCGGGCCCACGGAAGCTATGTGGGCTTGTAGCCGGCAGGGCGGGGGGCCACCAAAGCTGGGCTGGTTATGCTGGATAGGAGGGACCCCATGTCATTTTTTGGGGGGATTCTAAGCTTATTTTTTAACCTTAATTCCAAAAAAATGCCCCCCGGGAGGGGGGGACTCTAGGTGTTTGTTTTCTTAATTAACCCCTTATTAAATAAAATATTTTTCTCAGTGTATGTGTGTGTTTTTATATTTAACCCATTGTGAACTGGTAAGGGGTCCATGAGACCCCTATACCAGTTCAAAAGGCTTAGGGACTGGCAAGTCACCTGCGGCTAGCGGGTGACTTGCTATTAACCCCCAGCCCCCCTATTACATGCCTCCCCAAAGCCAAGGAGGGGGCAGAATGGCCCGAGGCCAATTTAGGAGGTGTGGGGGGTGCACCAAAGCTGGCCCCCAAGAAAGAGACTGCCCTTTTTTTTTTACCCTTTATAGTGTGGCTAGTAGCTGGGCAAGAATGGGGGGGCTACTGATACATATGTGGTACCGTTGTAATTGGGAGAAATGGGGCTATCACATGCAATATGGTTTTCTTTAATAAAAGTAGCTCTGCATGTTGGAAATTGTTCTGTTCGGGGGACCTTGCCTTTTTCAGATTTAGCTTGTTTTTTCTTGTTTGCATATTGATATTTTTACGAAAACATGTTTTTTATTCTGCTTCTTTATGCATTTTTTTTAGGGAGACCCTGTGCAACATAAGAATTCTTCGAGGGATTACTTCCAGAAAGATGAGCCCACTACAACAAATTGGGTCCTCTTAGAAAGCCTAACATATGTACTTTCAGGAAATATATGGTTTGTGGGGGGTATTCCAAATGTAAAGGGTTGTTATGGTTGAAAAAGCGCAAGGTGCACACTTTGTCTGCAGAGCTGATATTTTCAAGTTAAATTACTGTTATGCGCACGCTTTACTTTGGGGTGTTTGTTTGTTTTTTCTTGTTTGCTTATAGTTTTTTAGGAAAATGTGGCTGTGATTCTTCGTTTTTATTGGGGAAACTCTGTGCAACCAAAGAATTCTTTGAGGGATTACTTCCAGAAAACTACGCCCACGTCAACAAGCCTGGTACGCCTAGAGCTAGAAAGAGGTGTGTACTCCCAGAGAATATATAGTTTGTGGGAGGTATATCAAATGTAAAGGGTTGTTTTTCTTGAAAAACTGCAAGGTACGCATAGTGCATAGCATAGTTGCATTTTATCTTAAAATCTCCTGAAGCACTGTTTCAGTTTGGGGGAGTCTCCCGGGCAGGAAAGGGTGTCTACCAATATATATGTGGTAAAAATTGGGATTTCACACGCAATAAGACTTTATTGACAAACTTACATATTTTATTACAAAAAAACATTCCAAATTGTAAAAAATAGATTTTTTTCTTTGCACATATTTCACCCAAAAGTATTGTATTGAGAATACACTAAAAAAAGACGAAACAAGACATTTCATGTTGAAGCCCAGACTCTGAAAAAAAAACAATTTATCATTTTTCTGGGAAATCCCTTCAAAAATCACAGTTGAACATGTGTAGCGCAAAGTAGTAAAAAAACAATTTTATAAATGCAAACCTAACACTATAGGTTATGATGAAAAAAGGTAAATTTATTAAAGTACAATCTATGATTCAGATACCCACTAAACATGGGTGCTCTTAGAAAAATATAGTGCATAGGATATGAGACACCTTAGTTCACCAAACGCATAGACATAGATATTATATACAATATATACATTATATACAGTTGTTTCTGCAGAGAGGCCACGATACTGTTTGTAGTCGTGCTTCATATAGTTTGGGTACTCAAATGGGTGCTGCAGTAGCTGAATGTAAGGAGTTTCAATAAGGATGAAGTACCTGAAAGTGCAGGAGGCACTTGTTAATGTGAGCTTCAGTGCTGTTGACTGATTAATGCTGTTCAAGAAGTTCATGCAGGAGTCCTGCAGCAGCCATTTGAATACTGTGTTGGCACCCAAACTATATGAAGCACGACTACAAACAGTATCGGGGCCTCTCTGCAGAAACAACTGTATATAATGTATATATTGTATATAATATCTATGTCTATGCGTTTGGTGAACTAAGGTGTCTTATATCCTATGCACTATATTTTTCTAAGAGCACCCATGTTTAGTGGGTGTATGAATCTAAGGGCCTTATTCATCAAGCGATTGCGCAAGGTAGTGTCTGACGAGCGCCAGGTACCGCCAGCTAACGGCGGCTACCGACTCAAGTACGCCCGGGGGCGGTCACAATGACGCATTTATCACGCTAAATGAGGGTAGCGCCGGCGAGAGCGTCAGCTAGCGCGGGATTCATCATGTAGCCGACTGCAACGAACAGCGCCGCTGCTAATCCCATCACAGCGCCAGGTATGACCTCTCGCTACCTGGCGCTCTCCCATACATTTCAATGGCAGACACTGCAATGATTGTTTTTGGTTTTTGTGTTCTTGTCTTTTGCACAAAATTCAACACATGTTGTTTGGGATATGTTTTATTAATCTGTCTTGTTTTTATTGTTTTTTAGATGAAAGTTGTAATTTTTACACTGTAATGTTGTGAGTGAAATCTAAAATGCATCTCCTCCCACAAAACACATTTGGCTCAAAATAGCTTGCTTTCACAACACACATGGCTTGTAAAGCTACTTTTTAGTCAGTCATGTTTGGCGCTCACGTTCGCTCATTGAAATTGTCAGCGCCCAAGCTATTCGGCAGCCCTGTCCTTGATGAATCTGTGGTGGTCAGAGTTTGTGCAGTCGCTGTTTTGATTCACTATGTGGCGGCGCTAGAGTCGCTGTGCTGCGCTGTGCTGTTCATACATGTGCCCTTCTGCCATTTTCCCGGAATTCACTTGCCGCGACCCCAGTCGTTCTAAATGAATACACTGTAGTTGTGAGCGTGCATGTCCACATTCTGCTGGATTTGTTCAGGCGTACAAGCTCATAACAACCCGTTATGCATTCACCTGTGTGCAACATTATCATGTAGTTGGATAGTTTTCTTGTGTTATTATTTTATGAAGGAATAAGATTGTTATTTGTAAGCAACCAGCTTTTTTTTTTCTCTGACCTATGCATTACTGGATATTGAACACCCAGCTAAATCAAGCTAAAAATTAATGGCGTCTTGGCCAATAGCTTGTTGTAATGCGTAAAATTCCTCTTTCCGCCACTTAGCTTGCACATAGCTGATATTAGCTTGTTCCTGGTGCGCGGACCGTGTTTTTTTTCCCCCCCTGTAGGTTTAGTCATATCCACTTCCGGTTTCCTCCTTTGCGTTTCAAAGCAACATAAAGCTAAAAATTACTAGCGCTTTGTCCAATAGCTTGTTGTAATGCGTAAATTTACTATTACCACCACTTAGCTTGCACATAGCTGATATTAGCTTGTTCCTGGTGCGCGGAGCGTTTTTTATTTTTCCCTGTCGCTTTGGTCATATCCGGTTCCGGTTTCCTCCTTTGCGTTTCCACCATGCTGCCCAGGAGACGGATTATGCGCCTCCCCAGCTCCTCCTCTGAATCCACCTCACTGTCCGATCTATCATGCAGAAATGGTCGGACTTCAAGCACCGGGACCCTGAAGGCGTGTACCGCCTATATGATGCCTACGCTTCAGGTAAGTTGAAGCTTATGCTATGTTTATACTTTTTAAAACATAATATTCTAAGCTGTGTCCATTTCGGGTATTAATATTAATTCTTTTCATTCACCCCCTCAACACAGATAAGCGTCCTCCCCTGGGGAAACGTGGGAAGGGAGTCCTCCCCCGAACCAGACAGGCGGACTCGGGGGAGTCATCGGGGGAGGGTCCCTCTCGCGGGTCCTATTTAGAGGACCCAGGGGAGAAAGGGGATGATGCCCCAGAGGAGTGTGCTGCTGGGGGGCTGGCAGGATCAAGCCTCAGCTCCTCACACTCTGACTCTGAGGAGTCTCAACAGCCAAGGGGCCACTCTCAAGTGGGGAGTCCAAGTGGGGTGGAAGGAATGGACTCTCCCACACTCCCTGAAGGAGCAGGGAGTGAGAGGGAGGAGGGTGGCCCTTTGGCTGGGGGATCTTCGGAGCAGAGTGTGAGGAGCCGAGGCTCCCCGCCTCCTCCTCAGAGCCCTCCCTGGGCTTCAAGTGGCGGATCATCCCCTGGTGAGTGCACATTTTGTCATTGTTAGTCTGTGACAGGTTTCATACGGCCATTTGTACTTAGCCCTTGCCATTCCTCTCTAATTTGCAGGGCATCATATAGGCGGCACCTCCAGGAGCTTTTGGCAACGCCTTCTCCACGGGCATAGTCATGGTAAGTGTTAGTTGTTATCCCTCACATTCCATATGTTATGACATTCCTTAAAGTGGACCAACACCCATTGTTGATTGTGCTTGGAATCTCTAAGCTTCCATGCCCAATCAACTCCCTCACCCAGGGCCCCCCCCCCCAAAAGCCCACAAACTCCTTACCTCATTGGGGGTGGCAGAAGCCACCGCCGCAGCCTCCTGCGTGCCCCTCTAGATGTGTGTGCGCCTGCGCTCTCTGTTTCATAATGGCCTGCGCGTGCGCGGAAGGCAGCGGCGGCGGACGGTGTCTCACTCAAATTGTTGTGCTCTGCCAAAGTGTACCAAAACACAGAATAGTATCAATCCTGGGTCTTGGCCCACTTTTAACAGACACATGTTTCCTGGTCCATAGTACAAGCTGGTTTGATAATGTACATTAACATCACAAACCCCACTACAGTGCAATCCAACTGGCAACCACTCCTATGTTTCAGCCCACACCATGATGGGGGCTAGCAAATGTGTTATTTTGTTAAGTTGTTCCGGCTAACACATGTTGCACACTAGTAACATTCTACAATCAACTGCAAATTAGTCCTTACCATTGCACTGTCAAGGTTATTGGCACATTATCTTTATGTGTCCATGTTGCAACCCAAAATAATTTACATGAACTCATGGACCACGAAATATGCTAATGTCGGACAACATGTGTGTAACCATGCAAGCATTTGATTTTGCAGACTCCATAACCAGATGGCTGACAAATGTGTCATTGGCCCACTAATTTTGCTTTTCTCTTTTGCTTTCTCCTGACAGATGGGGCCAAGCAGACGGAGCCGGTGTACATCACCACCACACCTCCCGGGACGGCCAGCAGCATGGGCCCCAGCCACAGCTGCGATGGTGAGTACATCCCACTTCATATGCCTAAAGACTTGTGAACCCTATGTCTTATAGTCAATTCTGCAGACATTTACAATGTACCTATGTGTTTAATCAACACACATCTAGGTTACATGTGTTTGGCCAACAATCCTACATGCATGTCTGCATGCTTGATTGTTGCCTCACATTCTTGAGTTTGCCACATAGAGACAAATTGTGGTTTCTACCCAACCAAATTGGCCTGCTTAGGTGGTGACCTCTAAGATTCTTGACCAAACAAGTTTACTCGTTAGGACTTAGGCCCTGATGTTTGGCTGTGACTAAACAAATAAATGTCCACACTGGGACTTATACCTTCTTTTATTCCCAAGAGTTAAGAGTAAATGTATGCTTGGGATGTAGTGGCCACATTTAAGCCAGCCACTAGTACTCATATAATGGTAACACCTAAGGGCACAGTGGCCAACAATGTGAATGTGAGCGTCAGCTAATTGTACCCACTGACATTACATTGCTACATCTGTTACATCTGTGTCTGTTGAGGTCACATTCTATATTTTGAATATGTTTTTTTTCTACTCTCTACAGCTTGTGTAAACCAGCATTGCAGACTGTGGCGGTCGATCCGGCGTCTTCGCCTTATGCTGCTGGCCAAGAAGAGGCGTCGTTAGGGTGGGGTGATGACTGGCGACTGTTTTTAGACACTTTGCGGCCAAATGTTGGGCCTGTTGCCCGCCTTTCCAAATTAAAATTTTGTATTTTGTTAATTACAGTGTGTTGTTGTTAAATTTTGGGGTACCTTTGTAGCCATTTAATGTGTAAACCATAGTAAGATATGGTCACCAATGTGTGGCATAAATTTTTGCCTACATTTACATATCTAGATAAAGATACTCATCCCTGACTGTGTTCTTAGCTATGTCTTAGGAAAAACACAATTTAGAGGTGGGGTAATAAAATATATTTCACAAAAAAATAAAAAAAACAAACCAATTTATATTCTTGGCTTGGGGGCCGGGGAGGTTGGGAGTCATTGCTAGGGGCGGTGTTGGGGGCCAACAGTGCAGAAAAAAAAATAGACTGCTGTTGTATGAGCTGCTGTGTCAACAACAAACTTTGCTCCTGGCACTGGAGAGATTGCTCCATCAAATTTGACAGGCGAGCAAGTTCCTGGTTAGTTTGTTGCTGTTGTCCTTGTCGCAACTCGTCTATCTGGCGCTGCTGGGCCTCATTTTGTTGCTGACACATCAGCACCTGGTGTTCCAACGCCGCAATGCGCTCATTAGTTCCATCACGCGGCTGTTGGCGACTGTAGTCCTCCAGCATCCGGACCCCTAGCTGATAAAACTCTGCACTGGTCGGTGCCACACCTCCTCTTGCTCTGGTTTCAGGCTAAAAAAACAAAATAAAAGTTTTTAGTGAAACTGAAACAATGCAGCTATGCCCCTCCCAATCATTTCCCCAAAGTGTAACAATACAACTTACCCTTTCTTGAGCCTCTGTAGCTTGGCCACATGGCACTTGGGAAGAGGTCCCAGCTTGGGGTTCTGGTCCAGCCTCCTGCCAAAACAACAAAGAAATAAAATGTGACATGTTGGTTCATGGACTACCCATGAACATGGGTATTGTTCCTCTAAATCAGCCATGTTACCTCCATGTCGCCCGGCAGATGTAGGTCCGGGGTCTGGCTGCCAGAGAGGGGCAAATCCACATCTGAGAGATTGGGCAAGTTGGCATATGCTAAACAGGAAAGTCATGTTAGTACGTCAGTGGACCAAAATCAAATTTAATATGGATAGACTATCGAGGCCATACCTCCACAAAGTGCCAGATTACACACTAGCCAAAAGGTATCTGGTAAACTCAGATTGCTAACATGTATGTAAGAGGAAGATGAGGCAATAATTGGGCCAAAAAATAACAGACACATTGCTAAAATTACACATACCCGCAATCTCCCAGATGTCTGGAGTGGGGCCCTCACTCGAGCTTTGCCCTTGAAAATTCATGTTTAAACACAAGTTGGCCTACTAAAGTTCAACAAAAGTATTGCAAAAATCCGTACTAGATAATCAAGCAAAAACAACTTACCCTCATCTCTGGCAGCCTCAACGTGAAGGGCCCTTTCCGGACAGCCACTTCCGATATTCCTGCCAACTAAAATACACAATTAATGTCTCTAAATATTTCTACAACTACTTGGGTGAATGTTTGTCTTTAAATATACCCAAACAATGCATTGCAATCACTCAAAAAACTATAATAATGACCCTGGGGATGGCAAATCCACTCCAAATAGGCATCTTCAAGTTGAAATAGCAAACATGTAGATTATTAGACTAACCAAATTGAACCAGTGTAACATAAACAGCATAAAGGATACATTATTTTTTGCAATACACACCAACAGGGTCCTGTTGACCTGCAACATCGGAAGTGGTGTCCAAAGATGAACCAGTCACTTGGCCTACAAATCAAAAAGAGGAATGATAGACATGCACTTGTGTTAAAGCGGCTAAAGCAAGGTTGACACATGCACTTACCGGCATCCAAAGAGTAGCTTGGCTCCTGAGGAGATGCTGGTGCCAATGGCGGGGCAGCTAGGCAAAAGCAAAGAAAACATTTAGCCATTGGTAATGTGCGGCACAAAATAAACCATGTATTAAGGTGTGTGTGAGCAGATCAATCACTAATATTCACTAATCAAGGCCAGTGTGGCTTACACATGTATATGCAGATATATGGCCACACATCTCTGGCTTCCCACATAGCTACACATGTTAGGGCCTTGTTAGTTAGTTGCTGTGAGGGTTAAAGTGGGCGTGAAATTAGTCCGCAGGCCCATATTAGTAATCCTCAACAGTGGTACAAGCTATTGTTTGAGGTGCTCCCACACTCATTTTGGGCAAAAACAACCAGCCCCTAAATTAGTGTTAAATACCTTCAATGGCAGACTGGGTTAGGCTGGAGGTTGGTTGAAGGGCAGGATTTTGGGTGTCCTCCTCCTCCCCCGACTCATGGACAGCACCATGTGCACCTATGCAGAAAGCAACACACAGGAAAGTAAAACATTTATGAGGTATAATGTACTACTTCACAGGTCCTACTGTTAGTTGGCCAGAAAGAGACAAAGCAAATCACATACATTAACATTACCATCACAAAATAGGCAGAAAATATGTACCTTCAGTCCAACCTGTGGTGTCATCCCCAGCATCCACACCCTGCAGCCGAGCAAGTGGAATTTTGCCCTTCAGCATCTCCTCATACGGCCTGTAGGTACTCTTTGGACCCTGGATGGTCCCTCTCTCGACATCAAGATCGTGATTCATCTTTTTTATAAGGGCCCCTCTCAAAGTGTAGAAGCGTTTCCTGCAGGATGGGCCACTACGTGGGTGTGGAGAACTGCTAGTAAGCTCCTCACCAATGGCATCCCACAGTTTGCTCCTTTCTTGTTTGCCTATTGACTTGCTTTGAGAGCCAAAGATCAGCTCTCATTTAGCAAGGGTAAGGCGCACAAGAGTATTATTCTCCGCCAAATTAAATTCGGGCTCCCTCTTGGCACCTGGGCGCTTAGCCTGGGGTGCTGCACCACCTTCAGGCTGGGCCCTTTTCCTTAAGGGAGGTCTGCGCACAGCACCCACCACACTCCTACTTGGGCCAGCTGTGGCCGGCAGATGTCCAGAATTTGGCTCCATCCTGTAGCTGCACACACACCAATACACAACCAACAAGCACGCATGCAGACTACAGAATGGCATCGCCCTGTATTTGGGTTGGGCAGGTTTTATGTGCTCTAACAGCCAATCACAAACAGGTCCACTTAATAGATTCACACATACTGGCCAGGTGCTTGTAGCAACACCTCCACTGCGCTGACTGAACCATGTGTGGTAGCCAATTAACTAATTACAGACCTCATTAACCAAACAACACACAACCAAAGACAACAATGTACTCATGTATATTAAACACTTGTGACATGTGGCTATACAAACGGCTATTTAAATAAACAGCAGCTTACCTTTCATTGGTCCACCACAGAATTTTCTGCCATGTCTGTTAATGCACGCAAGTTTAGGCTCACGTACATTAGTAGCGCTACTAGCGTGCGCGTGCGCACTCCGTTTAACGCACACCTGGGTCAGCTAATTGGAGACCGGAAATAGCAGAGCAACGCAAAAGGCGGCAAAGCGGACCTGTCCTTTTTCAAAGTGAAGTATAAATGGCTGGATTTGGCAACCTTCTGGTATTGTTACACTGTGGCAAAGGCTGTGGTGTGGTGCTTGGTTCCTTTAGCTCATTTGAGTGTCTGGCTGGGTTTGGTCCTCACTCTCTGTGGCTTGTTGGGTGATTTCTGACATCAGTGCTGTTTCTTTAGGAGATTGATTTTGTTGGCATATGCAAATATTGTGGAGCATACAGCAACTGAGGCTTGATTTTGGGGCCTTTTGTGGGCTGTGCAGCAACTCCCCTCTTGGTTGTGCCTAACTTAGAAAGCTGTTTTTCAGCAGTCTGGTGGTTCTGACCACTATACTTCTGGTTTTGTGGTGAGCTGCATTGTAGTGAGTGTGTGAGGAGTGTGATTGTTTGTGTGTGTGGTGTGTTTGTGGTTTTTGGTTTTGTTTGGCTTCTTTTGTATATCTGTTGAGTGTGAGATGGATAAGAGGGTGATGTATGGGGTATGGGTGGAGGGATGTGTGAGAATGCTGGAAGAGCAGGAGGCCAGGGAGGGGGGTGCTGTGAGGCTTAGGGCACCCCGCTCCTTTGGAATCCGCCTTTCAGTGTGGGACTTAAGTGACGAGCAGATCAGGAGCCGCTTCCGTCTGAATCGTGCTGCACTACAGTCCTTATATGATCAGATTAAGCACAAAATCGAGCCATCCACCAAACGCACTCATTCCATTCCAGGCATAGTACGCCTGTGTGCCACTCTGAATATTTTGGCACGAGGGACCTTCCAGGCAACCTCTGCCCTCCTCAGCGGGATCAGCCAGGCTACAATGAGCCGCATATTAATCCAGGTAGTACTGGCGATTTGTGATTTGATCCCTACTTACATCAAGTTTCCTGAGGATGAGGATGAGGTTGCCAAAATAAAACATGCATTCTATCTCATGGGAGGGATCCCGAATGTGCTAGGGTGCGTTGATGGTACACATATCCCTTTCCGCCCTCCCCGTGCACAGGAGCTGTATTTTAGGAACAGAAAGCAATTCCATTCGCTGAACGTGGGTGATGACTCCGGTCAGAAGCCCACAGACCTCTGCCCAAGAACGCTACAATGCAGCACATCGCAAAACCCGAAGCATTGTGGAACGAACCATCGGCCTGCTGAAAGCACGCTTTCTCTGTTTGGCACGCCCAGGAGGAGAGATGCTGTACAGTCCACAAAAGGTCTCCAAGATAATCCTCGCCTGCTGTGTGCTCCACAATCTCTGTATATGCCACAGAATCCAATCCCCTGAAGAAACAGCACTGGTGCCCGAAATCCCCAACTTGGCCGCAGAAACGAGTGAGGACACCCAGAGTGGCTTTGAGCTAAGGGAAAGCATGATCTCTTCGTTTTTTGCGGTAAGCTAACTACCCTTCACTCTAATCCAAGTACTGCACTACAGGGGAACAATTTGTTGACTACAATCATAATTTGTCACAAACCACTATAAGGGGTGTAAGATGACCTAAACCACTATAAGGGGGGTGTAAGATGACCAAAACCACTATAAGGGGGGTGTAAGATGACCAAAACCACTATAAGGGGGGTGTAAGATGACCAAAACCACTATAAGGGGGGTGTAAGATGACCAAAACCACTATAAGGGGGGTGTAAGATGACCTAAACCACTATAAGAGGGGTGTAAGATGACCTAAACCACTATAAGGGGGGTGTAAGATGACCTAAACCACTATTGGGGGGGGGGGGTTGACCAACATAACAATTAGGGTTGTTGTGCAAGTTGGCCCAAAATGTTATTTAAATTTTATTGTTTTCTTTGTTAACTGCGAAAAAGCCACATTAAATATAAATACTAACTGCACTTTTTATTCTTTTTCAGGCACCCCGATAAAAATCCTGAGGATTCAGAATTTTACTTTATCCCAAAAAACATTTAAAACATAAATAAAAAAACTAAAAAGAAACATGTTGCAATGTGTTTACTTCTGAAGGTACAAACATTGATTTCAAGCCCACAGCAAAGCAAAGCGCAGGCGCAGTGTTGAATAGCGTGTGTCAAAATGACAGCGCCTACAAAGCTGATCTGAAACATCATATTCAGCAATGTAGGCGTTGTTCCCAACAACGCCAGGTAGCGACTGAGGAGGCCTGCTATAGCGAATCGCTACCGCCCGCGGCGTACGCTAGCGGCGCTCATAGCGCCATACTTCAGTCGCTCATCTGTTGCTACCTGGCGCTATTAATGAATCGGCCTCATAGATTGTACTTTAATAAATGTACCTTTTTTCATCATAACCTATAGTATTAGGTGTGCATTTATAAAATTGTTTTTGTGCTTGGTGGTATATAAATGCACCCATATATGTTCCAGAAACCCTTTTTTGATACATCTTGAGTGTGCTTACCAATTTCTATTTAATTAGCGCAAAGTAGTGAAACATGGTCTGGCAACAGAGGGTGACAAAAACTCTAGGTAGGCTGGCACTTAAAGGGTTAATTAATAAATGTTTAAAATCCTCTTAGACTTTCTTTAGATAGCTAAGCTGTGTAGGAATATGGTTTAGAGTTCTCCTGTATATTAGCAGTAAAGAATGTGGAAACACCTTATTGAGTAAAGAATGTGGAAACACCTTAGCCAGATAATGATGACCAAAAATACAAAGTTACATTTTTTCTGACCTAGTGGGAAGGTGTAGCCCTTGTCTTTGCAGTGCATCAATTGGATTGAACAGTTAAATCCTCCGCCTTGTAGTCCTGCAGAGTTACTGATGACAGGTGGTAAACAGTATAAATGATAGAACATGAAAAAAATGTAAAGATACAAATAATTATATTCAAAGCTGTACCAGGGTTTGGGATTCCCCAGGGGATGGCCACTGGCAGTACCTGGCAATGATTCCAGGGCAGGCCCCGTTGGGTTTTGTTCCACTTTAACCATTATGGTGTCCAGTTAATTGTCTCCACTGGTCGTATACTATGCATTATGCCAGAAGTTTAGTGCAAGGGAGGGTCATGCTGATTAAGTGTAGAGAGTTTCACTTCGGGCATTCATTTTGGCTTGGATTGCAACCTGCTTATGAGCCTACACTGTAAATGCACTGTATGTTCATGTGTTAATGCGTTTTATGTAAAATAAAAACTAGCTTGGATTATCTTCATTCAAACAGCTCAGAAATAACTCCCACTGTTGAACTGGAGGTCATTTTTATGAAACCAGTGTGCATTCAATTGTATATATTCTATTTAACAATTGTTCTCATCTATATGTACTGTATACCATACACAGTATGTAGTTCAAATGACATTATTTTATCTCCCGATTTTTTTTACTTTAAATATTATTACTATTAAATATTGCAACTTTACTGTACTGCCTTTGCCTTGGAAAAATGTGAATAGCTATTAAAAATATTCTTGAGAACTGCCATTTTACTGGAAAGGCAAAGAATTAATTTATCTGCTATTTATTCCTCAAAAGTTCTTGAGAACTGGCATGCTGTAACTATTGACGTTCAGTAATTCTGCTATGAAATTATAACTAAACAGTGACGGTAAGTATGTGGTTATTTTAAACCATGGCAAAGGACATTATTTATGGCTCTGTTGATGACACAGCAACTTTGGTTGAAAAAATGTTTTTGTGAAAAGATAAAGTGCTACTCGCTGTTTTGTTTTTACAAAGCTTCATTTCTCATATACACTGTGTTGGAAACACGTATTCTGTATCTAGGAATATGAAACTCAGTACCAGTACATTGGTTGGCGTGACAAAACCTCCACGCAAACTGACGATAAAAGCATAAATGTTTCATGCAAATGTTTCAAGAATTTTATCAAATAACTTGCGTACAATTGTAATACCTTTACGGGATGCATCTGAAAATTATGGTTAAAACATGTATCAACTCAATAGGAAACAATTTAGCTTTTTGTTGACGGGTTGGTCTCTGTTCTTAAAGTCCAGTTTCTGGTCGCCCACCCTGCCACCCTCCCCTTGGGTTACAAAGAAAAAAAGCCTTACATCACCTGTGGTCCAGCGCCATTCTCCCAGGCACATGCAGCTGCTGCACAGACAGAGCACAAACTAGACCCCCACTATGCACGTGCTCCCGCTGTGCACAGAGTGGGGGAAACAGTCCTGTTCTTTTCACCTCAAGATGGCAGAGCACAGAACCTGCAGAGCCGGGAGAACATTGCTGGACTGAGAGTGACATAAGGACTTCTTTTCTTTGTGAGGATCCTGTCCTGCTCCTGCTCCAGCAGGGGAGTAACCCAGTGACTGGGCTTCTGCTTTAATGTTCCCACTGATTTTGAGAGTTCAGTTCACTGAGGCCCTGATTTATTAAAGTTATGCTGGGGTGTGTCATATTGTGCTGATATGTCCTACACAAAACTTCCCTGCACAATATGCAGTGGTACCGCACCACCTAAATAACAGTGTGGCACTATTAGCACTTTAGTTAGCTAGTTAGTTTTTGGATATTTATGTGATTGGTGCCGATTCTGGGTATTGCCCGGTGTGCGGTGTAATGGGACCGCAGTGTGTGTTTGTTGTACTTAGTGCTGATATGTCCTAGGTTGGCACAGATCAGCATAACAGTTACAGCAAAGTTGAATTTATTAAACAAATTTTATCATCACACATTCAGCCACTGAAAAAAATCTACACAGATTGGCCAGCAATTTTTAACTGGAACAGGGAGACTCACTTTGTAGTTGTTGGGTTTCATTTTTACATTTTTAACCTGATTTACCATATTTACATATAAAAATATATTCACCCACTTCCCCCACTTATATACTGTTTTTGTGAATTATGTCTTGAGAATAACATTATTTAGGCCACAGATGTGACCGATATAATAGCTGAAATCTGCAAGTTTTTTGAGCACTTTTTATTCCTGGCCCTTGAGCACTGGATTTCCAGCTCCTATGCTTGATGTGTGGGGATGGTAAGCTTTAGGGGGGGAGGGGGGCGCACATTTTTTTTATCCTGGGTATCCCTTGGCCTTCTTACCAGTTCAAAGGGAGTGCAAAGAAAAAGATAAAACACAGATATACCGCATGACAAAATACTGAATTCTTTTAAATTTAACTAAACTTACCTCATCCCGACCCCTGTTATGCCCTGAATATCTTTAAATGATGTCAGTGATGAAATCTATCTCAGACGCCCCGCCAGCATGCAGCGAAGGATAATAAGCGAGCCAAGAGAGTAGGGCTTTTATACCAGAGGAAGACTGTCAGGAAACCGGGGCGTCACGTGGTCCCGCTACTAACCAGAGACCGCCGCACACGCCCACCGGGTTCCCCAAAACCTTGTCAGACCCTCATATTATTAGGGTAACCAGGCAAACCGCCTTTGGACACACAAATTCCGGGTTTAAGGCAAGAAGACAGCTCAATTAAATATACGTTTTAATGGCTATAAGCACGCTAGGCAGAGTTACAAGCATTTAACTATAAAGAAGTATGGAATATTACAGATTAAATAACTATGCGGTTCTGAGGTGGGTTACAACAGCTATGCAATACACAGAGACAATAACAAGCAAAGTTTACCTCAAGCATGCAGCGTGGCGTGGAGCTCTTACAAGGGGGTGTGTCAAGAGCTTATGGTTATGGTGATGGTGATGGACACCCCTGGATATGCCGACCGCATAACCCCCTTCCGATGAGTGACACCAGCCTGGTTTTTGACTATCCAATTTATGCTGCCAGGCTATCCATCTCCCCTCCCCATTGTGGGAGGGGATGTTACCTCCCATTTTTAGAGGGGGATTTTGCCCTAAAACCCTTTTTGGAGCTATAACTTGGAGCAGGGGGGTCACACTGCCTTGTGAGCAGTACCAACCTATCGGGCCAGGCGCACCGAACACGTTAAGTCCAGGAACCGGGTCTTTATTCGGTCCAGAACCTTAGTTCCCCGTTTACCAGTCTCTGTCTGGTTTCCAGACCTGTTTTATACTATGCTCCGGTCCGGCTTTGGGAGCCGGTTCTGGTTCTGTAACCGGTTTGGCATTAGGACACATGGCGTCCTCGATACAGCCCATAAACTATCGGTGCCGTGCGTCTGCCCTGTTACATGTAGTTCTGACACAATCCCAGCAGGGGATTTCCTGAGACGTAGCCTCACTGGCAACTTCCCAGCTGGGGGTGTTATACAACAGCAGGAGGCATGCTGGCTGCAGCCTAGCTGGTGACCAAAAGGCAGGAATCAAACACCCCAGGGGGTTTGATCAGAGCTTTCACACGTCCCTGCCAAACATCTCTTCCGCATCTCGTTAAAATACCTGGGCCATTTGTAATCAGGGGGCTGGAAGGGGGGATTCTAGACTTGACATAAAAACATAAATAATAAAGAAGATATGTGGAGTTTCCTAATCATTCCTTCACATTTGCGATATAATATTTGGCCTATTCTCCACACCTCCCCCTTCAAAAGGGCGCTAAGGGGCAGCGCATCCTGATGCTGGCCCGTGCGCCCATGCATCCGCTATTCCTGTCTGGCAGTACCACGGCGGTAGTGCTGTTTTGGGTTGAGGGTTCTGGGCCAGGTCCACTCCCGGAAGGGGTGTAAGGTGGCCCATAGCTGGGACCGCGGGTCCAGTTGCCGATGGCAACTCATCCCTTTCTGCTTTACCCGGTGCATGTTGCCAACACTGGCCAAGGAGGCAGCCCCCTAGTGGGTGCCTGCCTGGCCTCCAGCACCATGAACTGGGTCCCCTGGATGGAGTGTCTGCCCTGGGGGGGACCTTCCGTGGGAAGGATCTCCCACCGGGCAGTACCCACCCCGTCAAGCCAGGTGGGTGACAAGGCCATTAAACTTGGAACCGGCGTGGCATAGACCACTGCCATTGATACAGACCTCTTTCCTTGCGGCCGAGTTATCGGTGGGATGCTGGGACTTGACCCTGCCACCCCCACCCTCTGGCCGGTATAGTACAAATGGCAGCGGACAGCCAGGCCCGGCTCCACTGGTTTGTTGGTGATCCCTATGTGCCCAATCGTCCGGCTCTCTAAGGCATAGCACTCCTTAGCCCTGGGCAGATAGGGGACCACCAACTGCTGGTCCTCAGGCCACTCTCCTGGCGACCCTGACCTGACCATCGTTGGGTACAGCCGCACTTGTCCCCCGACTGCCCATCTGGGGTCTGGGTCCAAGTGAGGCTGCATGTCTTGCTTGGGGAGAACTCTCTGGGGGTCATCAGTGCCTGATGCTACCCCACATCTCTGCCTGGACATAGTCGGGACCACCATGTCCTCAGTCAGTTTCACGGGATCCACCTCTGGGTTTCCGCCTGCCTCAGCAGCCTCCTGGGAGGAAGGGAAGGATCGGTCGGTCCCCTGAGGGGACTCTGGGACCTGCTCCTCCACCACTTCCACCCGGGCCTCCGGTTCAACACCCTGGTCCCTTAATACCCCGGGTGTGCTGAAACCCTGCAGTGGGGACTTACCTAGGGGTCCCACCTCTCCATGGGCACCCCTCATCCCACCTGCAGGTTCCACCACCCCTGTTTCTGGGCATGGACTGGTCCTCTTGGGTCGAGATGCCGGGAACCCTGGACGGGGGGTGGTTGGAATAGACGATACCATCCCATCCCCCGTCCGTCTCCCGGGACCTCCCTTCGGACTTCTGTCGGCCCTGGCAGCCACTTGGTTTGGGGGAAGGGGGCAATTAGACCCCCGAGGGGCCCCTGAGCCACCAGCGCTCCCACTATTCTCGATAGTGGCCAGAGCCGCTGCGGCCTCAGGTAATGCCTGCCCCCCTTCCATTCCCCTCCAAGCCGCCAGTCCAGACAGACCAGCCTGGCCCTCTGCTACCCCAGTGGTGGAGAAACCCTGCGATGTGGACTTACCTGGGGGTCCTACGTCTCCTGGAACAGCCCTCACCTCAGTCGCAGTTTCCTCCCCAGCTGCTGGGTAACCCTCCTTCCTCTGGGAGGAAGAAGCACACTTTACACCCCCTACCCCCACATTCCCTGTAGCAGGTAGGTTACTCACATTATTTGCACATCTTGAAATATACATGCTATTACATTCTGGGGGACCAGACCTCGGGGTTTCAGTGGCCACATACTGAGACACTAGCCGCCCCAAGTCTGTCCCTAGCAAAACACCGGCAGGGGTATTCGGCGATACCCCCACCTCCCGCACACCCCGCCCAGCACCCCAGTCCAAATAAACTTTTGCCATGGGGAGTGCCGATGCACCTCCCTCAATTCCAGAGACTGAGACAGTCTTTCCAGGGATGAAGTCCGGTGGGGACACCATCTCAGGGCGCACAAGAGTTGTCTCTGCGCCGGTGTCCCTAAGTCCCACGGCCACAGCTTGGCCCACAGTGACGAATTGCAAATTGTCCCGGGACCTCCCAGCACCCCTACCCACATACAGCACCGTGGGGGAGTTCTGGGACGGACCCTGCTGGCGCTGGGGACATGCGGCCTTGAAGTGTCCTGGTTGGTTGCAGTGGTGGCACAGTGGGGGTCCCCCTTGCCTGGAAAAGGGGGTGGGGGCAGGGGTCCTGGGCTGAGGGGCACGTACAACAGACGCCAGCGGCGGCTTACCCACTTTCCAGCTGGCAGGTTTCCGGGGCTCCTGGGCTCTGTTGTGACTGTACTCATCTGCAAGGGCGGCCGTTGCTGAGGCCCCCTCTGGCTTCCGGTCACGCAGAAACTGCTGCAGCTCGTCAGAGCAATTCCAGAGGAACTGCTCTATGGCAATCAGCTCCTTCAGCTGCTGGATGGAGGTGACTCCTAAGCCGGTGGTCCACTGCTCAATTGCTCTCTGTAGTGCCCGCATGTGATCAGCCCAGCTATCGCTGGGGCCCCGTCGCGGACCCCGCAGCTTCTTGCGATAAAATTCCGGGGCAAGGTTATATTGTCGGATCAGGGCTTGCTTGACCCCCTCGTAGCTCAGGGTGGTTTCGCTGGGCAGGTACCCAAAGATTTCCAGGGCTTTACCCCTAAGGCGGGGGGTTAGGTACCTGACCCACTGATCCTCCGGCACATGGTATTGATGACAAACGGTTTCAAAAGCCAGCAGAAATGTGTCCAGATCTGTGCCTTTGTCCAGGATGGGGAAATCCTCCGCACGCAACTTTGGGGCCTGGTTCTCAGGGGGCCCGCCAGATGTGCTGGGTGGAGGGTGTTGAAGCTGTAGCTGCAAAACTTGGAGCTGGTGTTCGCGTTCAGCTTGCGTGCGGCGTTCCTCGCGTTCAGCTTGCACCTGGTGTTCCTGCATGAGGAGCGCGTAGGTGGCGTGGTCTCCCGTCTGAAGACTTGCCACAGCAGCATTCAGGAGAGTGACTGAGCCAGCTTGGCTGGGAGGACCGGCAGGCGGGGCTCGGTCCCGCGGGATGCTGAGGGCTGGTGACCGGCTTCTGGGAGAGCCCTGGCTGGGCCCCTCTGCACCCAGTATATCATCGGCAGCCACATCCCTGCTTCTGGCCCTGGTGCCACTTGCCATGCCTGCAACTGCTCTATTGCACACTGTAATCACACAACTACTGTAACCACTCTCAGAATACTCCTAGCGTTGAGCTGATCTTAAGATCCCAGCAACAGAAAAGCCGCTGCTAGTAATCTTTAGTGTATGAGAGTATGGGGCCCACACTCACTTACACTATTTGCCTTATCCCAAACCGCTGCCACCAAGTTGTCAGGAAACCAGGGCGTCACGTGGTCCCGCTACTAACCAGAGACCGCCGCACACGCCCACCGGGTTCCCCAAAACCTTGTCCGACCCTCTTATTATTAGGGTAACCAGGCAAACCGCCTTTGGACACACAAATTCCGGGTTTAAGGCAAGAAGACAGCTCAATTAAATATACGTTTTAATGGCTATAAGCACGCTAGGCAGAGTTACAAGCATTTAACTATAAAGAAGTATGGAATATTACAGATTAAATAACTATGCGGTTCTGAGGTGGGTTACAACAGCTATGCAATACACAGAGACAATAACAAGCAAAGTTTACCTCAAGCATGCAGCGTGGCGTGGAGCTCTTACAAGGGGGTGTGTCAAGAGCTTATGGTTATGGTGATGGACACCCCTGGATATGCCGGCCGCATAACCCCTTTCCGATGAGTGACACCAGCCTGGTTTTTGACCATCCAATTTATGCTGCCAGGCTATCCATCTCCCCTCCCCATTGTGGGAGGGGATGTTACCTCCCATTTTTAGAGGGGGATTTTGCCCTAAAACCCTTTTTGGAGCTATAACTTGGAGCAAGGGGGTCACACTGCCTTGTGAGCGGTACCAACCTATCGGGCCAGGCGCACCGAACACATTAAGTCCAGGAACTGGGTCTTTATTCGGTCCAGAACCTTAGTTCCCCGTTTACCAGTCTCTGTCTGGTTTCCAGACCTGTTTTATACTATGCTCCGGTCCGGCTTTGGGAGCCGGTTCTGGTTCTGTAACCGGTTTGGCATTAGGACACATGGCGTCCTCGATACGGCCCATAAACTATCGGTGCCGTGCGTCTGCCCTGTTACATGTAGTTCTGACACAATCCCAGCAGGGGATTTCCTGAGACGTAGCCTCACTGGCAACTTCCCAGCTGGGGGTGTTATACAACAGCAGGAGGCATGCTGGCTGCAGCCTAGCTGGTGACCAAAAGGCAGGAATCAAACACCCCAGGGGGTTTGATCAGAGCTTTCACACGTCCCTGCCAAACATCTCTTCCGCATCTCGTTAAAATACCTGGGCCATTTGTAATCAGGGGGCTGGAAGGGGGGATTCTAGACTTGACATAAAAACATAAATAATAAAGAAGATATGTGGAGTTTCCTAATCATTCCTTCACATTTGCGATATAATATTTGGCCTATTCTCCACAAAGACACTCCAGGAAATCCCCCTCCTTACTTCACCCCTCCACTGATATGGTACATATGGTATGAAACACAAGGACTCAACATATGTGAAAGCTAATCAATTTTAAGACAGCATAGTATCTTACACAAATAAAAGAAGGGAGGGAGAAGGGAAGCAATGATCTGTCCTGTTGCTGTTTGGGATGGTAAGATGTCTATTAAGAAGGCAGGGGGGTACCTAGGGGGGCCAGGGGGGCACATGCCTCGGGCACCAAAGGGGGGCCTGAGCACAGCCATTTTCGAATCTTTGCCCCGGGTGCCAGAAAGCCTAGCTACTCCTCTGGAGAAGGATGTGTAGGAGGTACAGTAGATAGACATATGTTGTCAGAACCAGACCTGCACAATTGTAGATGTGTCATTAGTACCAAGTAGTCCATTGTCACCCTGCCACTCAAAACAAAGACAGACCATGACAGGGTTGAAATTTATGTGACTGCAACTACTGATCCAGGCATTGAAAATCACCTGCATCTTGCCGCACAGTCACAATTCAGAGCAGCCCACACACATCATCGGCCATGTGACAGTACAATACAGGGTCAGTTTCATTGGCAAACAAGCGACTGACTTGGCATGCATTGCTATATTCTGCAAGGCACTAGGAGGATTAGTAGTAGGTAAAGCATTGCATAAATGTCAGTGACTGTGTAGGGTATTACATCTGGATGTGACCTGACTGCTAGAATGAGGACAGTTGCTGGCCAGTTCACTTTTTATACTTAGGAGGTGATTCTGCCTCATGTCCGAACAGTCACAACTTAGAAACATAGAGACTATACGTGTGTATACTGTATGTACTATTTATCTTAGGATAGATGTGTGCTTATCCCAGGCATGTTTAAATTCAGTGACTGTTGATTTTTCAACTACCTCTGCTGGAAGTTTGTTCCAAGCATCTACTACTTTTTCTGTAAAATAATATTTTCTAATATTTTTCTAATCTTCCCTCCGACTAGCTTCAGGTTGTGCCCCCTTGTTCTATCATAGTTTCTTCTTAAAACAACTCCCTCCTGAACCTTATTCGATCCTTTTTCATATTTAAAGGTCTCAATCTTTTCCCATATCTCCCTTCTTTCCTCTAGACCAGTGGTCCCCAACCTTTTTTTCACCGTGGACCGGTTCAGGATTTGGTAATTTAACATGGCCCGGTGTGGCACTGGGGGGGGGGGGGGGCTGACCGGGGGCGGGGCTGGGGGTGTGGCTGGGGGCGGTGCGGCGGCATTGATTGTTAATATTGTTAATATAATAGGTTGGTAAACTCTGGTGTTGGCGCAGAGGCGGTGGTGAGGTTTATGGGTTGCTTTGTGCCCACTCTCGCTAGCTTTCCTGAGGTCTGTGGAACAAAAGTGGACTTTCCATGTTATTGCCCCCCTTGGCAAAACCAAGCGTTGCGATTAGCTGATGCAGTCACTGGCTTCTTCTGGGTATCATGACTATGATGGGCAATCGCATTGCTCGATTTCACCAGGGACTGAGGAGAAAGGAAAGATTATGAGGGTTTACCGGGGTTAATGCGCAGGGGGCACTGGCAATGCTCTAAGAACAACATCCATTTTGTGAAAAATGGGTGTTGTTTCAGTTTAAGTACCTCTCAGACATCGCTATTTGGAATACCCCACAATACCCCACCTCCCCGGGATTGCACTGCAAACACTTACCTTTCTGTCGCACCCACAGCATGTTTTGCACCAGAGGTGTGCTTCTCTGCCCAGACATTCAGATAAGCTGGGACAGCAGCGTGCCACAGGCCGCAGGACCTCCAGTTTCACTATGCCAACACTTTGTCCAAACAGAGCTGTATATCAAGCCTTAATATACACGGCATACAGTGCTGGTTGGAAGTGACTGCACATTCACCATGGGACTAGGTGAAAGGTACATTTTAGGGCACCCGGGGGCTCACACAGTGAAGCATGCCATAATGCAGCTTACAGTCCTGCTGTTATATTTATCTAGTAAAGATATGGTCTCTAAGATGGAGGACTGGATATCAGAGCACACACACCTACTAACTGCTAAAATGTGTGCTGCAGTTTCCTGTCCACCTTCTTTGTAACCAAGCATTGACTAGAGAGGGGCATATACAAGTGTAGTTTGACTGATGTAATCAACCATATGCTGAAACCTTCTTCAGGCAGGGCTCATCACCCCCTCTCCTCCATGTTGCTGCATGTGGCTGAGCAGTCAGTGACCCTGCTGAATGCTACAGCCCCATACATGGAGGGGGGGGGGGTGCCACAAGGAATGGCCCTTATCTGTCTTGGCAGTGCCAGAGTGGCCACAGCAACTGTTCTCCTCCCTTCTTTAGAAACCCAACACTGGATTAGATCAGACCAACATGAAGACCCAGCCAACTGCTCACCTGTCAGAGCAGATCCAGAGAAGCTCCTGGCATCACGTGGTGCTGTGAGAGGGCATCACGTGGTGCTGTGAGAGAGCACCACTGATTCAGAGGAGCGCTGACGCAGGTTGTTATTCAAACGCAAGACTCCCTGCACTTCCTGTGCTGGCCACAGAGGAAAGCGGTATGCAAGATAACAGTGACCCCTGCTGGCCGGAGGAGCGAACTGTAGTGCTTTTACAGTGGCTTCCAACCTGTAGAAACGATCAGCTCCTCTCAGCAGCACTTGCTGCGCGGGTGGGGATTGCGCAGCCTCGGAACAGCTGGTGCGCGGCCGCCCAGGCGCGCACCTTAGAGGGAACACTGGTGCAGGTGGGTGCAGGGATGATGTAAGGGGCGGGGTTTGGAGCGTGGGGCGCGATAGCCTCAGGGACCGGTACCATTTGAGCCACAGACCGGTAGCGGTCCGCGGCCCGGGGGTTGGGGACCACTGCTCTAGACTGTACACATTAAGTTCTTTAAGTCTCTCCTGAGTTTAAGTCCTTCTACCATTTTTGGACCCATTCTATTTGCAGGTAAGGTCTCCAGAACTGTACACAGTATTCTAGCTCTGGCCTCACTAGGGCTCTATACAGTGGCATGGCATCCTCCCTCTTCCTATACTGGTGATGCCTTGAGCTATGCAGCTGAGCATCCTGCTTTCTTTTCCCACTGCCTGGCTACACTGTCCACTCATCTTGCAGTTTTCATCAATCTGTATCCCTAAATCTCTTTCCTTCGAGGTCCTGGCTAAGACAGTACTACCGTTGCATCCTGTTTTGGGCTTCCCCACTGTGACCCCCCTCCCCAGATTGCCCAGACAAATGCACCTTTCCCCAGTCCATTTGGGGCCATTTGGCTTGGAATCGGCTACAGGCCAAATGAAACCGTATCTCCGCTAGCCTCTAGCGTGGGTTGTGCCCATCCCGGGCCATTCAGAAATGCTTGGCGCTGAGACTTGTCTGGCTAAAGATATAGCATAGAGCGGCCACAACCCATGCATGTGCCTTTGGATTGAGGAGCGGGTAAGTTCAGGGGTTTCATACAGCAGGGCATCCTAAATCAGTATGCCCTCGAGAGAGAGAATCAAGCAGCCCTGGAGTCTATAGTATTGCCCAAGTACTATACCTAATACTAATACACTGTAAATAGTAATAACTGACCCTCACACTGAGGAAGCATTGGCGAAACACGTATGAGATGGAGTACCTATTCTTGCTTCAAACCATTGAAGGGTAACTACTTGCTACAAACTGTGGAAAAAAGAACTGAAACCCAATTTGCTACAAATTGAAGGGACTACCAGCAAACGGACCATCAAGCGGGAGGGCAAGTACCAAAGCCCACCCCAAAATATAAACTCACAAAAAGACACTAAGCCGATGAGGCTCCCATTAACTGACAAATGTATTGTATTTATGTACTATGAATGATCATGAAAATGTTTGTACAGCTTAAACAAATTTATTAGAATAAATACTTCTGTAATAGCACGACAGTGTGTGACCTAGAGGTTTTTCAAGGACCCACTGACTCCCACGTTGACCACCGACTAGCACCACCCTGCTAGCCGGAGATATAGGGCAAGTTCAGTGGACCCAAGAAACCCCCCCCCCCTTCCCAATTTTCTTAGAGACATCACAAATTATTTTGAGTTGACCATCTTTTTAAAGAAAAACCTTGTGCAGGCCTCGTCTTGCTCAATATGATCCACTCTGACCGTAACCACAATTGCTTTAACTTTTTTCCTTAACCTTCTGTCTATCTCCACCTTAGTATCATCTATCTGCTCCTGTACATCGATACACCCATCAAACTTACCTCTCCAGGAAAGAATATACCTACCTAACCTTAGACCTGCATATAGTCTGGCCCAGGCCACATTATATCTCCAGACCATAATGTTATCACTTCACTGGTTTTCTCTAATTTGTTAAAATTGTGCAGATCTTTTTAGCCTAGGCTAAACTATACCCCTCCAGGACAGAATATAGCCATCTACTGTGAGATCCGGTCTGGCCCAGGCCACATTATACCGCGGGGATAAACTCTATACCCGGGGGTGTAGAATAGCCTAGGCCAGACTTTATTCCTCCAGGCCATAATGTTATCACCTCACTGGTTTTATCACCTAAGCCAAACAATACTCCTCCAGGACAGAATATACCCATCAAACTATACCCCTCCAGGACAGAAAATACCCATCTAATGTCAGACCCAGGTATATTCTAGCCTAGGCCACATTATACCCTAGGGGTAAACTCTATACCTGGGGATGATTGTCCCAGTGACTCTACCACGCAGAAACACAAGCAAACTAAGACTTTCAACCCACTACCAATTTCAGGATAACAGTAACTTAGCACCAATCTTGGCCTTACCTTTGGTAGGGTTGTATACTATGGATGCACAAGGACCCTTGGACAACTACAGCATACATATAAAACCAAAGGTGATGGGTACTGCTTCTTCAGGGCCATCAACTACATCCTGACAGAAACTAGAACTCTCCACTCTCAGTGAATATGTCAAAATCTCTTTCTTACACATCCAAAAGTATTCCCATATGGACCAGTAGAATACAAAGAATTGAACCATAAATATATACATAGTGATAGCCCACCCATAATCACCATTATAAACACTCACCTTAAAGGAGCGTAATTGTGTAATATTAAAAATCCATATAAACACCTCGGCTCAGCTCTTCTTATGGTAGAAATAAAATCCAGGGGAGACAGGTTCAGTCTATCAGGGGTGACAGAGCCTGTCACCTTGGATGTCCTTTTCATTCCATTACAACAGAAAAAAAGATGGCTATATATTTCTTGATGCTGGGTGAAAAAGGGACCTCTGTTCCTACCATCCAGTAAATTTATATGGCGCTCCTTTAATCAGTTATCAGTGTTTAGATTAAAATGTTAATTGTATATTATATTGTGGACTTGCTAGTCTAAAGGTCTCAATAAACAGGGCAACTATTGGGTTATTTGTTGTCCTGGGAAGTTTCCCCTTGCATTCAGCAATAAGTGACTTATCGCTAACAAGAAATTGCTGAGAACATATAATTACATACTCACCACCCAGCATGTGTAGCACAGTACAATACAATACATCCACAGTTGCTTTACAAACATTGGGATTTATTAGGGGACGGGTATAGAGAGCTAAATGGAGCCAACAGTGCCCTAAACAAAGGGGGTTCTGGTATCTGGTGTCATGGAGATGCTCCCTACTGCTGATGTCCCGGGGTCTTCCTCCAGACTGCAATTGGTGTGTAGGGTGGAGGGATCCTGTAGAGACAGAACAGCTACTGTTAGGATAGGTGGAAGCCTGTATCCTAAGGTAAGTATTGGTCTCCTCCCGGCTTCTCACCTAAGGTAAATAAATGGGTAACTCACCAGGTTGTTGCCTGTGGGGGTTGGTATCTCTAGGGGTAGTGTTGCTGGGTGTTCCTGTCTTCAGGGCCTGATTAAGTGTGATGGAGGCCCCTGGGCACAAAATCTGGTGGAGGCCCCTGGTACAGTATTGGTTGTCTGGTTTGAAGCGCAGATGGCCCTGCCCCATACCCATTTGGCTGGCTAAGTCCTTAACTGGTCTTGATGGCCCACATGTTTCTCCCCTTTCTTTACAGTTTCTTAATTGCAATTTTGGCTCTGCAGTTTCTGTGTTTTAGGTGAAACTCTAGTCTCCATTTTGGAGTGAATTCCCTGTCAGGTGACTCAAGTGACAGGAAATACACTCCGAAATGAAGAATAAAGATTCACATGAAACACAGAAGCTGCAGAGACAAAATCGTAATTGATATACAGTAAAGAAAGGGGAGAGATATTTAGTTATCATTTATTTATAGGTCCTTAGTTTTAGGTGTTGTGTTTTATTGGGGATATCCTGATTCCAGGACACCTTCAGTGTTGTCTTTCCAAATGTTTAGTTGCAGATGTTCTCTTTACCCCTTGCTCGCTGCCCTTTTTTGTGTATTAGTGCTTAATAATTGTGTTACTAATTTTTTTTTCAATTATTCTTAATTTTTAGGGCCTGATGTCCACCTTTTTGTTGTTTTTATCATTAAACATTTGAGATTTGTCAACTTTGACAACTTTTAACCATTTTTTTTCTCGAACAAACCCCCCAAAAAGGTAAAAATTACTAAAATAAACTTGCAGCTGACACTTTCATTGCTAGAAAACATTTCACTCTGGAAATAGACACATTTGCACAAACTTTTCCAAGCAACCTAAAAGCGCAGTGTCTGGGCATGTCCTCGATTCTCCATTTCTGAAGATAGATGAGTAGCACTGTCCTTCACACAGAATGCATAAGGCCACAACTCCAACTCCTATTTCATAGGGGTTCCCCCAGATGGGAGGACCCCGCCGCAACCCCTCTGTCCAGACTTACTGTCAAGGATCTCCTTATACAGGCCTAGGTGTGCCTTAACTGGAAGTAAACATCAGCTGACATGACAGATGCATCAGCTGACATGACAGATGCATCAGCTGACAAGGCAGGTGGATGTTTATTGTCAGCTGACATAGTAGTTGCGTCAGTTGACAGGCAGGTGTAAACTCTTATGAGCTGACATAGCAAATGCATTAGCTGACCAGAAACAGACTTCAGCTGACAGGTGCATCTATCTCTTAACCATTACCTAACTGACTCCTGGCATAATCAATCTCACGTGCTCGGATTATGACACTAAGGTTAAACTGCAAAATTAGGGGGGGCACATATTCGTTGACCACAGATGTGTTTCTAAACACGTTTTGACAGTTAAAAACGCAGGGATGGGGATGAACTTTTCGGATCTTAAAAACAGCCAAAACATTATTGGTAACATGCCAACTGTAAAGTAGTATGAACCAGATACAAAAATAGTGAGCTCTTTATTGGAAAAATGTAAAGCAATTGGCTAGAATGGTCCATTTAAGCCTATGGGAGAACGCCACTAAGCGCCTGTTGGAAGTGCCGCTGCCTGTCTCAGTGTTTGGGTCCCTTATGCAATTGCTTGAGGTCCATAAACTATATTGACTACAATGATACCTTTGTTGTACAATATCATAAGCTAAAGAGGGGTTTCGTCTCCTCATTATAAGTTATAAGGTTGGTATGATTTATTAAGAGATTAATATACTATTTGACTATTTTACCCTAATAACTAACCTATTCTTAACCTATGTTTGCATTAAATTACAAATGTAATACATAAGCGCATCTCTGATTTCAATGATTTTTTTTTTATACATAGATGGCCATTGTATGCTTGCGCACACGTAGGAATTCATCCTCCACATTTAACCCATCTGTGCAGTGAGTGTACACATGCCCGGAGCGGTGGGCTGCCTTAATTACGGCGCCCGGGGAGCAGTTGCGGGGTTAGGTGCCTTGCTCAAGAGCACTTCAGTCATGTTCCAGGACCGGGATTCGAACCTGCCACCCTCCAGTCACAAGTACACTACAATAATTTGTAATTTGATTAGGCCCTGTTTTATCAGTTGTTTTTCGCCATGTTATTCAAATGTCGACATACAAAGGCTTTCCCAAATGTTTATATACCCCAGGATCCATTCATACAACCCTGTGTACCAAAGTACAACTCTTTATTACCTTATTAGTCATCTATACCACATATGTTCTACAAGGGCCCCCTTATTCAAGTTTCAGGCAATTTCTCAGAGGTAATGTGAATGTACTGCATAGATTTGGCCTTTGGATATCCAGTCTTTAAGAAACATAAGTATTGAAAAGAAAGAACACCCATGTTAACTGGTAACATATCTTTTATAAAGAAGTTGAAAAATATTTTCAGGCTCCTGCCCCCCCCCACAAAAGAGGTAAGACATCATTAGTGCTAATAGTGCTCTATCTTGTAAATGGAAAACCGTGATCTTTTCATTAATATATGAACCCTTTGATGCCCTTGCTGTGGGTTTACACCTGTACATACTGTACATTTGTTATATATTGATTTCCATAACAACAATGAAAACAAATCCTGAAGTATTACACAACCAAATTTAATTTTTTTAATTTTAAATTGTAATGTTTTAATCCAAATACCTATAATACCAAACTGAGACAGAAGCAGGGTGGAGTAGAAAGTAAAAAGCCCTATTTCAATCAGACAAGTCTAATGAATGTACCAACATTTTCATAAGCTCTAACCACAAATCATCAAACACTGTTGAAATAGATGGGGATGTCCCTAAATTAAAATGTTCCCATTACGTTAAATCTTATAAAATGTATCTTTTATCTTAAGCAACAGCACAGTAATCTAGAAACTCGCTGTCTTAATAGGTTAACATCCTAGATAATGTGTGTGGGCTAACCAATAAAATAAAATAGTAGCTAAGATGGCTACAAGCAAGAAAAGGAAAATATTCTCTAAAAAAAATTATTTATATGAAATGGGCAACATAGAATGATTTTTGTTAAGTAACTAATGAAAACAAAAGGCAAAATCTAATAAATCCATTCTGTAAGAGTTCACAGATAATAACAATCATAAATACTGTAGCTTTTTCTTTTTGCTTTGCGCCTTGGACTGACGTGATGTTTGATAGCTTAAAAAAAGCTTTTGCTCTCAACAGGGAATGGGGGGGGGGGGCAACTCGCCTCACACTATAAACCATACGCCACTGCCATCCCTGGTCCTCATTGCATTTAATACAACCTACACCCTGAATATTGATAAAAGGGGGTGCTCAGCTCAAAGTGGGATGTCTGCCTTGCAGAGTACCCCTCTGGAGAAGGGCTTACTGTTGATTAAGAGATACAATACTGTCTAGTCCCTATACTGAAACATTATGATAAGGAAGTGTACCTGTATCTTCTGTTTGAAAGATACAAGACTGTTTAGCCCTTTTATAGAAATGTCTGTATAAAGCAAGTGCGCCTGTGTCCACTGCCTATAGGCGATGCAAGTTTATCTGGCCTGTGAATTGTGCATTTGACCATGCAGTGGATTAAAGCATTAAATCTTTTTTGTTCACTACAACAATAAAATTGGGATACCCCACTGTTTGAAACTCCCCCAGTTCATCCAAAAAACTCACCTTTCCATGCTCCAATGACACATGAGCGGGCTCTTGTCCAATGAAGGCCGTCTGCTGTGACTATGTCATTTGGCAGGTGGCTCTCATTGTTTTGAATGGGAAGCCATTCAGATCGGATGGGGTGTAGGTGCAAGCACGGCTGGGGATTTGGGGGATGCAGCAGTGAACATTTCCCATTCAAATCAATGAGAGACGTCTGCTGAATGACGTAGTCACAGTAGGCAGCTCTCATTGGATGAGAGCCAGAGCATGCGCCATTGGAGAGTGAAAAGGTGAGGGTGGAAACTGGAGGGTTTCACACAGGGCACAAAACAAAACCCAGAAAGTCAAATTTACAGGTTTTGTTCTGCTTTAAAACCCAGATGCCAAGTGTAACAGGTGGGGGCACAGCTGCAACAAAACAACACCACTGTCTACTCCACTAAGGAGGGGAAGGGAAATGAAAGTACAAGGCAGGGAAGACAGGTGCTGGTGGTGGGTGAATCCATTATTACAGGAATGGACAGGGCAATATGTCAAAGACCGAGATCACCAGTGTGATCCTGTTACTAGGGCAAGAGCTCAACATGTTGGGCTGATAGATTATTGGGAGGTGCTAGTGAAGATCCAGCGGTCATGGGACATATTGGCACCGCTGACATAGATAGAAGTAGGTGGAAGGTCCTTAAAAATTATTTCAGGGACTTAGGCCATAAGCTTAAGGCAAGGGCCTTAACTACAGCAATTCTCAGAAATACTACCAGTACCAAGAGCCATACCAGAGAGATAGCGGGAGAATAGGGGAGTAAACAAGTGTCTTAAAATTTGGAGTAAAAAGGAGGGGGGTTCCTAAAGAATTGAGCCAACTTCTCAGTGGGCTACGGGTTCTTTGGCAGGATTGGGCTGTACCTTAATGGGGAGGGTGCATATGTGGTTGGGGAGAGGATGGCCAAAAGATTGGAGGAGTCTTTAAACTAAGCACTGTGGGGGAGGGTATATTCAGGTATAGGGGGATGGCAGTAGAGAAAGAGACTGTGGGAGTAGAAATATAGTGAGCAGGCAAATGGACAGTATAAAAAAAATCAACAAAACTGTATGAGCTGCATGCTTACCAATGCTAGAACTGATAATAACAGAGGAACAGTATGGCATAGTGGGGGTAACAGAGACATGGCTGGATGAAAGCTATGACTGGGAAGTAAACCTACAGGTTTACTGTGTGTTTAGAAGGGACTGTAAAAAATGCAAGGGGTGGAGTCTGCTTATTTGTAAAATCCACTCTACAGCCCACGGAGGGGGGGGGGGGGGGATATATGCAAGGGAAATTAACATATGGAGTAGAAATACTTGAAAAACAAACGTAAAATACTGATCAGGGTTTGCTACAAGCCTCCAAATATACAGAATCCACAGAAAACTTGCTGCTACGGCAAATAGATAAATAAATTAATTTAACTGACGTAGTTATTATAGGGGACTTTACCTACCCATAGTATATTGGGAAGCTGAAAGCTGTGGATCCCAGAAAACTAAAAGATTATTATCAATAATTAAATATGGCTACCTTTCCCAACAAGTGCATGCTCCAATTAGGAGGAGGGCCATCTTGGACTTAAAGTTATACTAAAGGCCAGCCCGATTTTGTCCCGTTGTCTCGGACTACACGTTGCACTGTCAAATATATGAGCATTGGAGATGCAGAGAAAAAATGAGGAACAGTGGGTGTGGCAACAGCGATGTGATGTGTGCTTTACATATATCATAGTAAAAAAAAATCCCAGTTAGACTTACTGGTAACAGCTTCTCTAAGAATCCTTCCGCATGACCCACGGAGAGAGAGGCTCCACCCCCGGGAGGAAACACAAACTGTACAGAGGTTAAAAGCCCCACCCTTGCTCCCCACCTCAGTCTTTATCAAGTAACCAAAGTTAACCATAGGATTATGGGTGGGTAATAAGGGGTCATGCTGAAGGATTCTAAGAACAGCTCCGGTAGGTCTAACAGAGATTTTCTCTAATCATCCTTCAGCATGACCCACGGAGAGGATTAGGCAAGTAATTATATCTTAGGGGTGGGAAGCTGCAAGTAGTACCCTTCTACTGAAGGCCTGATGTTTTGCAGATAGTAGAGTCTATAATGTTTGAAGAAGGTGTGGGGTGATGACCACATTACTGCTTTGCAGATCTCTTCCAAAGAGGCACCAGTCCTCTCTGCCCAAGATGCTGACTTGTTAAATGGGCAGACACTTCTGGGGGAGAAACTCCCCCGGATGAATATGCTTGTTCAATAGTCTGTTTTATCTGGCTATAGTGGACTTTGAGGCAGCTAAGTCTCTTCTAAAGTCTAAAGTCTAAAAGTGAGAGATCCTTCCTTGCCTGCTCCAGCTGGCAATGTTAAAAGTACTATATCCTGAGACCTGTTAGAGGTAATCACTATTTTTGGCAAAAATAAGGGATTAGGTCTAAGTATGACTTTATCTGGGAGTACGGAACAATAGGGCTCATTCATAGATAAGGCCTGCACCATGCTCACTTGCCTGGCAGAAGTCCTATGTTGGAAAACCCTTAAATGGCGCTGGTCTTTTACCAGTAACTGATTTGAAAAAATGATTAATTAGTTCATTCTGTCTTAATTTTTGTTTGAGGAAGTGCAGAGTCTGTGTCTTTAATATACTTACTACTAGCCCTTTCTCGAATCCCTCCTGCGGGAATTTAAGGACTGTGGCTAAATCACTTTTCTTCAACTTGTTAAAGTCACAAAAAGAAGAAAAACACTTCCATACCTTTGCATAAATGCGGCTAGTGGTTAATTTTTGACTGGCCAGAAGAGTTTCAATCACTCTAGATGAACAGTCCCTACTTCCTAGGAAGGTCCCTTTAAGATCCATGCTGTCAGTTGAAGCCTTGATGGATTCTGATGAAGAATGAGGCCCGTGGTGAAAGATAACTAAAATTTCTGGAAGCTGCCGGAGGCCCCTTTTCACCATTCTTTTTAGTTCCATGAACCACGCTCTTTTTGGCCAGAATGGAGCTATGAAGATAATTTTGATTTCTTCCTGTGCTATCTTCTGGATTACTTGTGGCAGAATTCTGAAAGGATGAAATGCATAAGCAAGGTGAAACCTCCATAAATGTGCTAGAGCATCCATTGCTAATGCACCCTCTCCCCTTGTCAGTGAATAAAATGTCTTGAACTTTGTATTGGTGGCACCACACCACTCTGTCTGCTGAACCCTGGCTCGACTTAAATAGCCTGCTAGAGTATTGTGGGTCCCTTTCAGATGGACCAAACCTGCTTCTGTAGGGGTAACAGAATGGAACATTATTTGACAGGTTCATTATTGCTGAGGATCTGGTCCCATCCTGATGATTTAGATTGGCTATAGATAGGCTATTGTGGAGGCATTGTCTGACCGTATCTGTACATCTCTGCCTGCTATGACTGGCATAAAGTGATTCAGTGCCAGCATGACCACCAGAAGTTTGAAGACCTGGCTGCCAGGGACCTTGGCCACTTTCCCTGAACCTGTAGACCATCCATGTGGGCTTCCCAACCCCAGCTGCTGGCATCTGTTGTGATAACTACTGGGTTGGTTTGTCTCCATTATTTTCCCTTTTCTAGTACTCCTGAATCTGTCCTCCACCTGAGGTCCTCTAGGACACTCAATCGTAATTGTACTAGCTGATCTAGCCAATTTTTGTTGCTTGTCCCACTGTTCTAGAATGTATTTCTGCAGTCTTCTCAAATGTAATTGCGCCCATGGAACAGCAGAAATTGTCGAGGCCATAAGACCCAGGATTGTCATGATCTCTCATATGGAAACCTGAGGGACAGTGAAGAGTTTCTGGGACTCTGCTTTGATCCTGTCTACCTTTTCCTGTGGAAAAAATATATTTTGGTGAGTGTTGTCCATATTGAAAACCAGAAACCTGCATAGGCAACTGGGTGTCAGGGTAGATTTTTTTCTAAATAGATCACCCACCCCAGGCTTCTCAGTAAGGACAGGGTCCTTTCTAGATCTGCTAGGAGTGATGCCTTTGACTTGTTTAGAAGGAGGATGGATCTCTATGATTCCCTGTTGTTTGAGGTATGCCATTAGTTCTGCTAGGATCTTTGTAAAGATCTGCGGAACTAAGGACAGACAGAATGGCAGTGCCCTGTACTGGTAGTGAAAGGTTTCTTGGTCTATTTGAACTACAAACCTCAGATACTTGTGGTGTGTTTTCAGAATGGGTAAATGCAAGTAGGAATCTTATAAATCTAGGTTCACCATCAGGGCATTCTCTTTCTACAATCCTGACACAGGGGCATCTGCCAAGTATCCAGGAGAACAATGCTGCATTTTCACAGCATTTTTACTTTTTGGATGCCTTGAGCTTTACTTTAGAAGGCTAAGAGTCCTTATCTTTGACCTTAGGCGTTTCAGTCTAAGAGACAATTACATAAACAAAACAGGACCCTTAAAGAACACATAACTATTTTGCTGGTTAAATAATTTCAATAGAAACAAGATCTCTACATTACCAGCTTGTTTGAAGTCTGAAGGCTATCATTGCCTGAACCTGTTTCCTTGTGCTCGGGATGCTTGTTGCCTGCTGGGCTGTGACCTGACATCGCTGCAGCTGCAGGCTCCATGCTATTACTGCCATCGCATGCTCCACTGCTGCCTCGAGATGTGCTGGGTTGGCTTCACTGCTCCTGCTGCCCATGCTGCCCTTGAAGCTGCTCTGAGGGCTCCACTGCTCCCGCTGCCTTGCGCTGCCCTCTCTGCTTCCCTCCGATTTGCACGCTGGCCGGGGAGAAGTGCTGCCTATCCACTACCGAGTCACCACACGTGTCAGCGCTGCGACCAGAAGTGATGTCAATGCACCCAGTCACTGTAAGACTCCACCCCCAAAATTTGAAAATTTTGGGGAAAAAATATACTTCGTAAAAATCAACCTGAATCCTGAAATTGCCGAACCAGCACTCCTGGGAGTCCCCCAGATCCCATAGAGGTCGAGCAGAACCTCAGCTTAACTCAGTTATCGGGATTTAAAGGGGACATTGTACAACTAGTCAGGCTATGTGGGATTACCCTGGTCACCCAAAAACATCGGGTGAACAACACTCTGTCAAGACCTCGGGTGAACAACACTCTGTCACACTCTGTCCAGTGGTCCCTTGGGAGGAAACACAAAGAACTGAGGTGGGGTTATAACCTCTGTTCAGTTTGTGTTTCCTCCTAGAGGGTGGAGCCTTTCTTTCCGTGGGTCATGCTGAAGGATGATTAGAGAAAATAAGTGTATTGTTGTGCCTCTAGTTATTACTGCCAGCACCAGAAAAGGGGGTTGAGAGATGCTGCAGGCTAAGAATCTCTGGACACAACACAATTTAAAGGTAAGAGACTCAATAGCTGTCTTCTTTGAACAGTTGGATAAAGGGATTCAGAGATGAATTGTTCTTTTTTTTCCCTTTTCCTCCAGCTTTCGTCTTATGCCTCTTCTCCCAAGGAGGGCTTTGGTAAATCATTCATGCAGGGTGGGGGCACTGTCTAAGGAACAGTGCTGCGTGCCTGGAGTGTGGAGGATGGCGGTGAAGTCGGAAAAGGTGTGTGGGGCAGCGGGGAGGCCTGCTGGCTCACTCCTCTACACTGTCGGAGTGAGCAGCAGTGTGTGAAGGGGCAGCGTGAAATCGAGGCTGGATGAGTCACTTCCCTGATCAGCTAAGTTCTCAGTTAAGGTGGTCACGCTGAGTTCTCAGTTAAGGTGGTCACGCTGAGTTCTCAGTTAAGGTGGCACTCCGAGTTCTCAGTTAAGGTGGCACTCCGAGTTCTCAGTTAAGGTGGCACTCCGAGTTCTCAGTTAAGGTGGCACTCACATATTATAACTTGGCATATACAGCTATACAGCCCCATACAGCTGGCCCTAACACTCAATTGGCCCTAACACTGTCCCCACTTCCACCTGGAGTATCCTGATCACTGATCAACATGCGCCTCTTATACACCAGGGAAACTCTCTTGAATACCATTGTACCCAGGCTGCCATCTTTTTCTGTGCTGGATGTTTTGGTTATGGACCACAACGCCAAAGTAGGTCGCAGGCGCTGCGTTGAACGACAGAGAAGGGGAAAAAGAGCAGGGGGTCTTGGTCAGGCTAAAAAGGAGAGGCCTGCTTTCGGCTCTCCCATCCATGAATCTAGCCAATCTACTATCACTACCCAATAAAATTGAGGAACTACATCTGTTGTGCAACAATCATCCAGAATTCTCTAATTCAGCTATTCTCTGCTTCACTGAGACCTGGCTTAGTGACAACATTCCTGATGTGGCCCTGGAACGTCTAAATTTTAATATCATCCATGCAGACAGGAATCATGTTTTAGCGCAAAAATCATGTGGTGGCTGGCTTAGTTGACTGTATTACTGAATCATAATGGGTGATTTCAACCAGGCTAAGAATCTAGAACTGCCAAAGTTCATCCAGCACATTACCTGTCCCACCAGAGGCGTAAATTCCCTCGACCATTGCTACACAATGATCAAAGGAGCTTACAAACCTATAGTCAAAGCGGCACTTGGTTATTCTGATCACGCCCTTATCCACCTGGCAGGGCCGGCGTCAGCACCCTGCAAGGTGGGGCAGCTGCCAGAGGCCCCCACTCTCTGGGGGGCCCACTGACAGGGCCGGCCTTTGGGGTGAGCGATGGCGCTTGACCGGCGGTGGACTTGGAGGGCACTGCCAAAGCTGGTGCCCAACTTCTCCTCAAATGGCGGGGTTCTACGCAACGGGTTATCTCGATTTAGATTACAGGGGAGGAACTACTGGGTTTTGTTCTGCTTTTAAGTTGCCCACCCCAGCTGATTTCCTATCCCTGGAGCATCCCAGTCTGTGATAACCTACTGTGTGAAACACCATGGGATCGCTGGCATACTCACTATGCAAGCAATCCCACCCCTGAGTTTTGGTCCGCTTTACAGGGACATCTTAATTTGGGATGTCCCTGTTTGTGAAAGTTTAGCCTTTAACTCAAACTGGCAATCCCGCAATGCATTCACCAGTTCCAGGAAAGTAATGAACAAGGGGGGCATCCAAAATCAGGAGAATCTAGATTAGTTTAGACTCTGAGGTCAGGTTTAAAGGGGTTTGGTGCACCTCAAGGTAGACCAGTTTTGGTCCAAATGGCATGATCCTTAGGAGGCATCCAGATTTGGGATGTTCCACAAAAGGGGCCCACTGAGACCATGCCGCCCAAGGGCCTACATAAACCTGGAGCCAGCCCTGCCACCTGGTTCCTGCATACAGGCAACAATTGAAAAGCAGCAAGCCATCCTTTATTACTACGAAGAAATGGACAGAGGAAGCAAAATCCAAACTACAAGCATGCTTCGAATCCACTAATTGGGAAGTCTTTGAGAACTCAGATAACATCAGTGACTGGACGGACAAGGTCACGTCTTATATCAAGTTCTGTGAAGATATGCTGATTCCCTCTAAGACCTACAAGAAACAGGTGAACAACAAACATTGGTTCTACAGAGGACGCAGTTAATCTGGCAAGTTCACATTAGATCATGTTGATCGACCCAAGTCATACACCAGATTGCTATTTGTGGATTTCTCATCTGCCTTTAACACCATTGATCCTCAAATTCTCCATGGGAAGCTGCTTTCTCTGGGCATCTCATCAAGGTTATCCGATTGGGTTATTAGCTTTCTTACTGGCAGGACCCAGAGAGTCAAACTGAGCCCCTTTATTTCCTCATCTAGGATCACGAATATCGGTGCCCCACAGGGATGTGTTATGTCTCCCCTTCTCTTTTCACTTTACACAAATGACTTCCCCTCCTCAGATCCTTCAATCAAGATCATCAAGTATGCAGAGGATACGACCTTGGTAGGCCTCATCAACGACAACGATGAGTCTACCTACCGGACCAAAGTCTAAACCTTGGAATCCTGGTGCAATGCAAACAACCTTATCCTGAACACCCAGATCCCGATCCCACCTAACGCACCATCCCATTTCGACTGGTGATGAAGAATTCAAAATCGTTACCAGCACAAAATTTCTTGGTACCATGATCACGCAAGACTTGAAGTGGAGCATGCAAGCTACCTTCATCTTAAAGAAGGCCCAACAGAGGCTATACTTCTTGAGACAATTGGTAAGATATGGTATGTCTAAAAGGATCCTAAAAACCTTTTACAATGCTGGCATAGGATCACTTTTGACCTCCCCCTTCACTGTCTGGTACAGCGGGGCTACAGCCAAAGACAAGAATAGGCTGGAGAGAATTACCAGGACTGCCAAGCGGATAATAGGATGCCCCTTACCATCTCTAGAGGGACAATTCAAAAGCAGAATTTGCACAAAGGCCAAAATAATAGCTATGGACCCAACACACCCAGGACATTCTTTCTTCAGACTCTTACCCTCTGGCCGCAGGTACCTGGCTTTTTCAACTAGAACCTCCAGACACAAATATAGCTTTTTTCCTTTGGCCGTTAGGGCACTGAACAACCTGCACTGAATAACAAGCACTGAACTTTTACCAGTCACTACTATGTCACTGTGTTACTACTATTACTACTATTATTTGTATTATATGTATTATAGATATTATATGTTATTGTCTATAGCTCTAATGGTGAATCTCCTGCCAAAAAGCATTCCTTGTATGTATCCTGTATTTACTTGGCGGTCAATAATTCAGTATTCAGTTTTAACCAAGACAATTCTAAAGAGAGGGATCAGCACCACCTCTACAATTATTAGTAATAGGGAGTGCGGCAAATAGCTCCAAAACACTGCACAATCCAAACACACTGCGGGGCTAAATTAAGGGCATAGCAACCTAATAATGCAAAAAAAAAACATTTTTATTGGAATTACTGAATCAAAAAGCCATCATTACAATAACAACACAAAAAACAACGCACATTAAACAAAAAATAAAAAACCTACAAAACCTGTCTACCCTGGACCCGATTTTATTACTCAATAGTGTATATGTATGGATAAAATACCTACGGCGGACAAATAAATACCAATCAAGAAAGAGATACTTTTCAAAATGGATCCCTATGTAAATATATTTTGCTAATAAACAAATCCCTCCCAATTTGTGCAATTAGAAAATAAATATCCTCCCACACATGAAAAAGTTAATAGTGTGCACTGATATATCAAATTTATATGTTCCAATAATGGTTATATATACTCACATATGTGAGCTATAAAGTGCCCTGTGCAAAAATATAAAAAATAATTTCTAATTACAATCACTTCGCGGTTAGGTTCTTCTTCCATGTATGACCCCTAAAACTTACCCAAATCAATTTGCAGTTAGGTTCTTCTTCCATTTTTCACCCCTAAAACTTACCCAAATAACTTCGCGGTAAGGTTCTTCTTCTATTTTTAACCCCTGAAACTTACACAAATCACTTTGTGGTTAGGTTCTTCTTCCATTTTTCACCCCTAAAACTTACCCAAATCACTTCGTGGTAAGGTTCTTGTTCCATGTATGACCCCTAAAACTTACCCAAATCACTTCGCGGTTAGGTTCTTCTTCCATTTTTCACCCCTAAAACTTACCCAAATCACTTCGTGGTTAGGTTCTTCTTCCATTTTTCACCCCTAAAACTTACCCAAATCACTTCACGGTTAGGTTCTTCTTCCATTTTTCACACCTAAAACTTACCCAAATCACTTCGCGGTTAGGTTCTTCTTCCATTTTTCACCCCTAAAACTTACCCAAATCACTTCACGGTTAGGTTCTTCTTCCATTTTTCACCCCTAAAACCTACCCAAATCACTTCGCGGTTAGGTTCTTCTTCCATGTATGACCCCTAAAACTTACCCAAATCACTTCGCGGTTAGGTTCTTCTTCCATGTATGACCTCTAAAACTTACCCAAATCACTTCGCGGTTAGGTCCTTCTTCCATTTTTCACCCCTAAAACTTACCCAAATCACTTTGCGGTCATGTGAATCCTCATCTCTAAATATTTCTTTGCCCATTCGTTTTGTGTTAATGTATTTTTGAAATAAAATGACACAGAAACATTTTTTTTTTGTTTATAACCAAATGCAATTTTTTTGTGGCTTTTTTTTTGTAAAAAATTTTTCGTTAAAAAAGTACAAATTTTTTTTTTCTTTTTGGCTTATAAAAATTTTAAAATATTTAAAATATCTTATATGTTTTGAAATAAAACAATAAAAAACTATATACAAAACAATGGCAGGACCCAGAACATTAGTCTTCTTCTGTGGTCCCCAAAGAGTCACGCAGCTCCTGCATGTCCGCCACCAACTGAAGGACCCTTTCACTCATGGCTTCCACTCTGAAGAGAAAAAAGAAACAAACATTATTTTTTGACAAATACATGTTTCTCACCTGTGGAGGGAATGTTTTTTAGGTGGCAAGCTAACTCATGACGACATATGTCATTATGTTAAGTAATTAATCTAAGGAAGTGGGCATATGTCATTATGCTAAGTAATTAATCTAAGGAAGTGGGCATATGTCATTATGCTAAGTAATTAAGCTTGAAAAAGATTTTTTGTCCCGCACTGCTAAATTAAGTATACTAATCTATGTAAATGCTGGTGCTGGCTGATAAAGGGACATTTAAATGTACACAAACAGAAAAGGTGGTGGGGCTGCCAGCACAGTCCCAAAAGCCTTTATCAAAGTGAACCGCACTCAGTAGTATAAAAATTGATATACCATGCCTTTATTGAAAACATATACATATACAAGACTGACAAAAGTTTAAAAAACATTAAACTTTTAAGAACCAGAGAATTTTTTTTTTTTATGTGTCTTTACTTTCACTTTAATTGACTGCATTCATCATGATAATTGTATTTGTTGTATTAGAGCCATAAAATTAAGCCCACCTTTTCCAACACCCTTTTTAATGTTTTTTAAACTTTTGTCAGTCTTGTATATGTATATGTTTTCAATAAAGGCATGTTATATCAATTTTTAAACTACAGAGTGCGGCTCACTTTGACAAAGGCTTTTGGAACTGTGCTGGCAGCCCCACCACCTTTTCTGTTTATGCTAAGTAATTAATCTAAGGAAGTGGGCATATGTCATTATGCTAAGTAATTAATCTAAGGAATTGGGCATATGTCATTATGCTAAGTAATTAATCTAAGGAAGTGGGCATATGTCATTATGCTAATGCCATTGACTAGGGCTTTAGGTATCTTGGTGATCATGTCAATTTCCACATAATCCAAAGAATGACATTACAACTTACTTCGTTGGTGGCCGACGTGTGCCTCAGGGACCACCCTCCGTTCTGGGCCCTGCCACTGCTGGGAAGTTGAGGCTGTAGAGACATGTCAAATAGGGTCACTTCTAATGTCTTAGTCAACAGTAAGCAAATGACAAATTAAATGTGTGTGTGACATCACCCACCTTCTCCATGTGCCTCCTGGGCCTGATCTGCTGCAGACTCTTCCACAGATCCTTCACCCGCTACATCAAAATCTAGAAAAAGAGATTAAGGGAATCAGCTTTGTCTCAAATAGCATATATGTGTGTGCGGTTACATGAAGAGTCACATACCAGAGGCTAACGGCTCCGTCGCTTGGCACGACTCCCTGCCCACGCCGTGACGCCCCTCCTTTGTAGAAAGGTCCAGGGGCAGTCAGAGGCCCCTACAGAGGAGGGGTAGGAACGTCGCCCTGGAGATCCACCACCTTCACTTCCTGCTGCAGATTCATGCAGCACTGGTCAGCCTGTACGCCTCCAGGTGCGTCGGATTCGGTACTCCATTTCCAGCACTAGAAAAGAAAATCATTTATAAATAAAGGCCTACCTTGTATATTAGTTACGAGTCCCAAAAATCGCCGCACCAGGGGCATGTGGAGCCATTTCAGGTCCGACCAGTGCTGCATGATCTGCGTGTGGGTGAAGGTGGTGTCAGTCTCGTGCTGGATCCTGGAAACGATCTGCAGGGAGACGGTCCTCTTCTCAAAAGAGTTGGGCAGGTAGTTGTACCTGCGCTGAAGCATCGTCTAAAAAACACCAAAAAAAACATAGTATTTAGATCAAACTGCATACAAATATCTGTCACAAATCGATCAGTTGACTAAATGACATTACCAGACACATTTCTAGGCTAAAACTATCCTTCTAGATGTAAGTGACTTGGTTCGCACATGTGGGCCCTAACTTCTGTTTGGCACAGAGTTTTAGACACTTTTCAAACAAACCGTTTCTTCCTGCGCTTCCTTAAGGGCTAGGCATGCATTTAGATGGCAAATCAAAGGCATTAAAATACACTTACAAGTATAATCAGCTCTTCTTGTTGGCGGGTGAAGATCGTGGGTGCCATCTTTCTTCTTGTCTGCAGCAGATAAGTAATGCCCCAGCGGTTTCCGGGTTCCGCATGGCCGGACGAACAGCCTTACGCACGCGTATGCGAACGCGTAAGTGTCATACCCAGGCATTAGTATTTAAAAGGTCCTGGACCCACAGCTCATTCTCTTTCAGAGTCTCATCATTATGGCACCCAAAAAAGCCGTCGGGAAGGCAAAAGCAGACAAGGAGGGCAGCAGCAAAAAGCAAGATAAGCGTGAGGAGGCTTCTTCAGGCACCACCACTCACTCAAAAATTCCAATGCTGAAGGTGCGGGAAACCCGCAGTGGGCAGGCCAAGGCGACAATACCAACAAAGTCTACTAAGGCACCACCAACCAGCAAACCAAAGAAGGCAGCGGCGAAGAAGAAGCCCCAGGCCACCAAGCAGACAGGTACGCCCGCAAAAAAGGCCACTAAGAGGGTGAGAAGCTCCAGCCCACAAAGCTCACCATCTCCACACCCACGTGGAAAAAGCGGGCATGGGAAGAGCAAAAGCCACCGGGACAGAAGTCCCAGCCCCCAAAGCTCAGCATCACCACACCCACGTGGGAAAAGGGGCCATGGGAAGAGCAAAAGCCACCGGGACAGATGTCCCAGCCCCCAAAGCTCAGCATTACCACACCCACGTGGAAAAAGCGGCCATGGGAAGAGCAAAAGCCACCGGGACAGAAGTCCCAGCCTCCAAAGGTCACCATCTCCACACCAACGTGGGAAAAGCGGGCATGGGAAGAGGAAAAGCCACCGGGACAGAAGTCCCAGCCCCCAAAGGTCACCATCTCCACACCCACGTGGGAAAAGCGGGCATGGGAAGAGGAAAAGCCACCGGAACAGAAGTCCCAGCCCCCAAAGCTCCACATCACCACAGACACATCCAACTACCTCCCAGGGGCATGCAAGCACAAGTCTCAAGGGCCCACAGAGGCACAGGGCAAGAAGCCCAACAACATCAAGCACACCCTCTCCTCCTCGGCCACATTTGCCACCGGCACAGGTGGCAAGGCACTCTCCATATGCCACATCGATGCCTGCAAGTTCAGTGGCCACCCAGCCAAGGACCCCAAGTCCATATCGAAGTGCAGTACAATCTTTAGCCAGCCACCTGTCCTACATTTCTCCCCAACACAGCCAGGCCAGAATGTCCCCCGAATTGCCTGCAACCACTGATGATCCGGAACATCAAGCAATAGGGTGGACATTTCGCCGAGGACAGTTGAGTGGCAGGTTTGGGAAGGCCCAAACTCTGGCATTGGCTAGTGGGCTGACTTTACATTATGATGAACTATATGGGCGCAAATCCAAAGCAACCAGCAAAATGCGCAAAGCTGAAATTTTAGAGGAGCCCACCAGACAGGTCAATGCAGCGGGGGAAGAGCTCAAAGATGTGGAGCAGATTCAATGCAAAATATCGGACCTGAAGTATGCAGCACGGAAGAAAGAAAATAAATGGCGAAATTACAGGTACATATATGCTTTGTGCATTTGTCTGCTTCTTGTATTGTCCACATTCTCATACATTTCCCAAACTATATTTTTCAGCTTACAAACTGGCGGAGGCTTCCCTGCTAAATTACAATTTATCAGAGCTGAGGAGATGGTGCTGGGTCTGATACATCCCGTGGCCTTAGAGGGACACTCGAGGTGACGGGACACTGACATATCTACTATTGCAGCAGGTTAGTAATGTTAATGTGTATGTGAAATGTTTTAAACGTATAAAATTAGGCTCACAGGCATATATGAACACATGCCCCTAGGGAAGCCTGTAGGGGAGGTTATAGTTTTAGCAGGGTGTGGAATGTCTTTGGAATGTTCATTTTCTAATTTGCTAGGCCATACATGACCTTGGACAGTATTTCTGGTCACTATTAAAGTCTTAATATTAGCTAAGGACTGCCTGTTATGTGATTTTACTCAATCATATCCAACACTTACTTCTTTGTCTTTAGGCCACTTGGGTTTGAGCTGTGCTTTGGTCTCAAATACATGATCTGGGATCAGGGAAAGGTCTACATAGGAAGAATGCCCACCAACATACTCTTAAGGCAAATGCTATTTGCAAGCTGAGTGTGGGCCCCTAATGGCCCTTTAGGGATGTGTGAAGCCTCATAACATGCAGTACATGCATGTTTGTTTTATTTAAGGTGACCAATGTGTATGTACAGGGTGACTCATACATATAACAGATAATGACATTCATAGTGAAGGACAACTTGGACCGTTGGGGAAGTTGCCATTCCTGCTTGCCTACGTGTTTTAGTGAAGCATATGTAGTAAGACAGATCATCAATGCATATTTGGGTGTTTATGTACCCTTTTTTAAACAATACAGCCCAGCATCAACCCTCAGCTAGTGGGGAAGCCTCATTCAGTTGGACCACGCCGTCAACTTCCGTGCTGCCTAAGAGCCAGGACCCGATATATACGGTAAGTGTAATTTGCTTAATCTGCTGATGCATGTGAATTAACATAATACTACTAATTTGAATACCAAATATATTTAGGGCACAAACTGAACCTTTTCACATGTCCCAACAGACCCACACACTGATGGAGGAAATCCAGGAGATGGAGGAGGATGCCACCTTGGTGGGACCTTCCCAACAGACCCCCCTGGAACATAATCTGCAACTGTCCCAACATGTTTCTTCACCAAATTCTCTGCAGCAGAGTGAAGCCCATTGTGGGCAGCATGCAGAGACTGAGCCTACAGTCCCCAGTGGATTGTGCTGTAGAGGATTTGGCAAGCACATCTGTGGCTGTTGGTCGGCCTAGATGTCCATCATCTGCAGGCGCTCCAACCCGGGGAATTGGGAGGCGTAGTCAGCTACGTCGCCCAGTTTCCCAGGGGAGGCACGTGACGATCATGGAGTCAGCATGGCACCATGAGAGGCGTTTATTAGAGACCTTAAGTAATACATTAAACACCATGCTGACAGAATTTAGGTCAACCAACAGCCACATGGCCACCTTATCTACTAATTTCACAGCCATGCTTGAGGAAGTTCGAACTAGCAACACCCACATGGCCACCCTAAGTAGTAATTTCAGTGCCATGCTGGATGAAGTTCGAACAACCAATAGAAACATGTTGGAACAGTTGCAGAATGCCACACATGCCCAGGTGATGGGCCACCTCCAAGGCCCATCACCAGGGTTTTATGGGCATCAACCATTTTAACACCTATTTCCCCTGTATCTGCTCCACATCTTTTCTCTACATCCCCACTGTATTGTCTGGTGAGCGCTACCAATATAGCCTTTTGGTATGGCTTTGCTTCTATGCTTTGGATTTGGGCCCATATAGCTAATTAGAGTGCTGAGATACCCCACTAGCCAATGCCTGAGCTCAAGCCTCACTGAACCTGCCACTCTAGCTGTTGCACTGCAGGCTTTGGCCTAATTACATTGCTTCTGGCTCCTCCTGTTTGTAGGCATGATTGGGGGACATTCTGGGTTGGTAAACTACTACCTTGAACCCTGGCAGAGATTTCTCTGGACTTGAATTTGGACTGGGGCTTCTTGTTTGGGTGGGCCACTGACTTACAGGCGTAGATGTGGCATAGGTATGGCTGCTTTCCATCTGTGCCTGTGGCAAATGTGGCCAAGCAGGAGAGGGTGTGTATGTGGCCCTATTTATTACAGGGCAAATATTGACATGCAAATGCTTGCTCCCTATGTCTGTGTATTTTATTTAGGATTGAAACTTTGGCCTGGAGTGCATTACTTTAATACTTCTGGATGTGGCCAATTGCTAGGTGCCATGATTTGCCACAAATGTATTTTAATGTTGTACTATGTATGTACATGAAGTATGCGAGTGCCCTTCAACTCCAAATTTTCATATTTCAATAAAAAATATTGAATGTGACTTGACCTGTTGTTGACTAAGTTGATGCATTAATGTTTTGGTTATTTTTAGATTACTTAAGGTTTTCCTAAACAAACAGGGCAAAAAAAAAATGCATGAGTCTCAGATCATGTGTGAATATTTTAGTAATTAATAGAGATGAGTGAGTAGTATTCGACCGAGTCGGTATTCGATCGAATACTACGCTATTCGTCATACTCGATTTCGATCGAGTACAGCGGCGATGGCGCACTCACAATTCGTTTCCCCTCACTCCTTCCCTGGCGCGTTTTTTACACCAATCACCATGCAGGGGGGGTGGGACAGGTCCTGGGAGGACGCTGGCATCGCGAGAACGGCGTCTAGACGCATTGGCTGGAAAAACCATGTGACCTCGAATCTACAAAACTCAGCACTTCCTCTTTGTCAGCATTAGCAGCTTAAACTTAGTGAGGGATAGACGCTCACAGCAGGGAAAGACAGGCTGTAGCTGGCAGGGCCCCAGAAGCTCGGAATATCGCATTTACCACCATATATACCAGCTACCAGAAGACAAGAGAGTCATTAAGAGCCCTTATTAGGGCTACTATGCTGAACGGTATATAGCCCATATGTAGGCAGGTAGGGCCCCAGAAGCTCAGAATATCGCATTTACCACCATATATACCAGCTACCAGAAGACAAGAGAGTCATTGAGAGCCCTTATTAGGGCTACTATGCTGAACAGTATATAGCCCATATGTAGGCAGGCAGGGCCCCAGAAGCTCAGAATATCGCATTTACCACCATATATACCAGCTACCAGAAGACAAGAGAGTCATTGAGAGCCCTTATTAGGGCTACTATGTTGAACAGTATATAGCTCATATGTAGGCAGGCAGGGCCCCAGAAGCTCAGAATATCGCATTTACCACCATATATACCAGCTACCAGAAGACAAGAGAGTCATTGAGAGCCCTTATTAGGGCTACTATGCTGAACAGTATATAGCCCATATGTAGGCAGGCAGGGCCCCAGAAGCTCAGAATATCGCATTTACCACCATATATACCAGCTAGCAGAAGACAAGAGAGTCATTGAGAGCCCTTATTAGGGCTACTATGTTGAACAGTATATAGCTCATATGTAGGCAGGCAGGGCCCCAGAAGCTCAGAATATCGCATTTACCACCATATATACCAGCTACCAGAAGACAAGAGAGTCATTGAGAGTCCTTATTATTAGGGCTACTATGCTGAACAGTATATAGCCCATATGTAGGCAGGCAGGGCCCCAGAAGCTCAGAATATCGCATTTACCACCATATATACCAGCTACCAGAAGACAAGAGAGTCATTGAGAGCCCTTATTAGGGCTACTATGCTGAACAGTATATAGCCCATATGTAGGCAGGCAGGGCCCCAGAAGCTCAGAATATCGCATTTACCACCATATATACCAGCTAGCAGAAGACAAGAGAGTCATTGAGAGCCCTTATTAGGGCTACTATGTTGAACAGTATATAGCTCATATGTAGGCAGGCAGGGCCCCAGAAGCTCAGAATATTGCATTTACCACCATATATACCAGCTACCAGAAGACAAGAGAGTCATTGAGAGTCCTTATTATTAGGGCTACTATGCTGAACAGTATATAGCCCATATGTAGGCAGGCAGGGCCCCAGAAGCTCAGAATATCGCATTTACCACCATATATACCAGCTACCAGAAGACAAGAGAGTCATTGAGAGCCCTTATTAGGGCTACTATGCTGAACAGTATATAGCCCATATGTAGGCAGGCAGGGCCCCAGAAGCTCAGAATATCGCATTTACCACCATATATACCAGCTACCAGAAGACAAGAGAGTCATTGAGAGCCCTTATTAGGGCTACTATGCTGAACAGTATATAGCCCATATGTAGGCAGGCAGGGCCCCAGAAGCTCAGAATATCGCATTTACCACCATATATACCAGCTACCAGAAGACAAGAGAGTCATTGAGAGCCCTTATTAGGGCTACTATGCTGAACAGTATATAGCCCATATGTAGGCAGGCAGGGCCCCAGAAGCTCAGAATATCGCATTTACCACCATATATACCAGCTACCAGAAGACAAGAGATTCATTGAGAGCCCTTATTAGGGCTACTATGTTGAACAGTATATAGCTCATATGTAGGCAGGCAGGGCCCCAGAAGCTCAGAATATCGTATTTACCACCATATATACCAGCTACCAGAAGACAAGAGAGTCATTGAGAGTCCTTATTATTTGGGCTACTATGCTGAACAGTATATAGCCCATATGTAGGCAGGCAGGGCCCCAGAAGCTCAGAATATCGCATTTACCACCATATATACCAGCTACCAGAAGACAAGAGAGTCATTGAGAGCCTTATTAGGGCTACTGTGCTGAACAGTATATAGCCCATATGTAGGCAGGCAGGGCCCCAGAAGCTCAGAATATCGCATTTACCACCATATATACCAGCTACCAGAAGACAAGAGAGTCATTGAGAGCCCTTATTAGGGCTACTATGTTGAACAGTATATAGCTCATATGTAGGCAGGCAGGGCCCCAGAAGCTCAGAATATTGCATTTACCACCATATATACCAGCTACCAGAAGACAAGAGAGTCATTGAGAGTCCTTATTATTAGGGCTACTATGCTGAACAGTATATAGCCCATATGTAGGCAGGCAGGGCCCCAGAAGCTCAGAATATCGCATTTACCACCATATATACCAGCTACCAGAAGACAAGAGAGTCATTGAGAGCCCTTATTAGGGCTACTATGTTGAACAGTATATAGCTCATATGTAGGCAGGCAGGGCCCCAGAAGCTCAGAATATCGCATTTACCACCATATATACCAGCTACCAGAAGACAAGAGAGTCATTGAGAGTCCTTATTATTAGGGCTACTATGCTGAACAGTATATAGCCCATATGTAGGCAGGCAGGGCCCCAGAAGCTCAGAATATCGCATTTACCACCATATATACCAGCTACCAGAAGACAAGAGAGTCATTGAGAGTCCTTATTAGGGCTACTATGTTGAACAGTAAATAGCTCATATGTAGGCAGGCAGGGCCCCAGAAGCTCAGAATATCGCATTTACCACCATATATACCAGCTACCAGAAGACAAGAGAGTCATTGAGAGCCCTTATTAGGGCTACTATGTTGAACAGTATATAGCTCATATGTAGGCAGGCAGGGCCCCAGAAGCTCAGAATATCGCATTTACCACCATATATACCAGCTACCAGAAGACAAGAGAGCCATTGAGAGCCCTTATTAGGGCTACTATGCTGAACAGTATATAGCCCATATGTAGGCAGGCAGGGCCCCAGAAGCTCAGAATATCGCATTTACCACCATATATACCAGCTACCAGAAGACAAGAGAGTCATTGAGAGCCCTTATTAGGGCTACTTTGCTGAACAGTATATAGCCCATATGTAGGCAGGCAGGGCCCCAGAAGCTCAGAATATCGCATTTACCACCATATATACCAGCTACCAGAAGACAAGAGAGTCATTGAGAGCCCTTATTAGGGCTACTATGTTGAACAGTATATAGCTCATATGTAGGCAGGCAGGGCCCCAGAAGCTCAGAATATCGCATTTACCACCATATATACCAGCTACCAGAAGACAAGAGAGTCATTGAGAGCCCTTATTAGGGCTACTATGTTGAACAGTATATAGCTCATATGTAGGCAGGCAGGGCCCCAGAAGCTCAGAATATCGCATTTACCACCATATATACCAGCTACCAGAAGACAAGAGAGTCATTGAGAGTCCTTATTATTAGGGCTACTATGCTGAACGGTATATAGCTCATTCTAGCTATATACACACTGCACACAACGGCTGCTTTAGTGAGGGGTAGCTGCTGCTGGAATAGGGACAGAAAGACTTCAGTGGTGTATTACCACCTATATACAAAACTATATACACTCTGCTCAAAACGGCTGCTTTAGTGAGGGGTAGCTGCTGCTGGAATAGGGACAGAAAGACTTCAGTGGTGTATTACCACCTATATACAAAACTATATACACTCTGCTCAAAACGGCTGCTTTAGTGAGGGGTAGCTGCTGCTGGAATAGGGACAGAAAGACTTCAGTGGTGTATTACCACCTATATACAAAACTATATACACTCTGCTCAAAACGGCTGCTTTAGTGAGGGGTAGCTGCTGCTGGAATAGGGACAGAAAGACTTCAGTGGTGTATTACCACCTATATACAAAACTATATACACTCTGCTCAAAACGGCTGCTTTAGTGAGGGGTAGCTGCTGCTGCTGGAATAGGGACAGAAAGACTTCAGTGGTGTATTAGCACCTATATACAAAACTATATACACTCTGCACAAAACGGCTGCTTTAGTGAGGGGTAGCTGCTGCTGCTGGAATAGGGACAGAAAGACTTCAGTGGTGTATTAGCACCTATATACAAAAGTATATTTTGCACTACTGTTTTGTGTCCTCTGTGCCAACAAAACACTGTTTTATACCCGGTGCGTATAGGCACCATTTCACCTTCTGGCAGTATACGGCTGTATAGCCAGGTGTTCTCCTAAAAAATATATTTATATTTGGCACTACTGTTTTGTGTCCTCTTTACCAACAAAACCCTGTTATATACCCAGTGCGTATTAGGCACCATTTCACCTTCTGGCAGTATACGGCTGTATAGCCAGGTGTTCTCCTTAAAAATATATTTATATTTGGCACTACTGTTTTGTGTCCTCTTTACCAACAAAACCCTGTTATATACCCAGTGCGTATTAGGCACCATTTCACCTTCTGGCAGTATACGGCTGTATAGCCAGGTGTTCTCCTTAAAAATATATTTATATTTGGCACTACTGTTTTGTGTCCTCTTTACCAACAAAACCCTGTTATATACCCAGTGCGTATTAGGCACCATTTCACCTTCTGGCAGTATACGGCTGTATAGCCAGGTGTTCTCCTAAACAATATATTTATATTTGGCTCTACTGTTTTGTGTCCTCTGTGCCAACAAAACCCTGTTATATACCCAGTGCGTATTAGGCACCATTTCACCTTCTGGCAGTATACGGCTGTATAGCCAGGTGTTCTCCTTAAAAATATATTTATATTTGGCTCTACTGTTTTGTGTCCTCTGTGCCACCAAAAGACTGTTATATACCCGGTGCGTATAGGCACCATTTCACCTTCTGGCAGTATACGGCTGTATAGCCAGGTGTTCTCCTAAAAAATATATTTATATTTGGCATAATGCGTGGCCAAAAAAGTAAAACGTCTGAAATGCGGAGGGCTAGCGCAAAGGGACGTGGACGAGGACGGGGGCGCGGAAATGCTGGTGGGGGCACAAACCGCGTTGAAGCCAGTGGGGATACAATGCGTGCTGGTGAGGGGCAGCCAGCATTACGCTCATCCAGCTTCCCTGCCTTTATGGGACAGTTATGCGGGGGGCGGGGTACACCTCTGTTGAGGCCTGAGCAGCGTGAACAGGTGGTGCAATGGATGGCCGATAACGCTTCCAGTCACTTGTCCACCACCCAGTCATCCACACAGTCTCACTCTGACCCTCCTTCCTCCCAACCTGGCCAACAGAGTCAGCCCACCCTTGACCCCTCCCAGGACCTCTTTTCGGGTCCTTTTCCAGATGTGCTGCAAGAATCCCAGGAGCTAGCAGAGGAATTTGTTTGTAGTGATGCCCAAACACTTGAGTATCCGCCATCTCCTAGTGATATGGACCCGGAACCAGCATCTGCTATCATGAGCGATGATGATGAGACGCAGTTGCCATCAAGGGAGGCTGTTGGAATGTCCAGTGGGCAGGAGGAGGAGCAGAGAGAGGAAGTGGAAGAGGAGGTGGTGGACGACGAAATGACCGACCCCACTTGGACAGGGGTGATGTCCAGCGGGGAAAGCAGTGGAGATGCGGTCTGCGCATCACCGAATAAGGCAGCAAGAGGCAGAGGACAGTCCAGAGGCAGAGGACAGTCCAGACAGAGAAGGCAGGCCACAGCCAGCAGGGCCGAAGCTCTTCCCGGCAGCAGACAGTCGCGCAAAGCTCCCCCATTGAGGCCTCGTACTTCTGTGGTGTGGAGATTTTTTAATGTTTGCGCGGACGACAAACTGAGCGCGGTTTGCGCAATCTGCCACTCAAAACTGAGTAGGGGCTCCGAGAAGAGCAATCTGACCACCTCAGGCATGCGCCGTCACTTGGAAGTCAAGCACTGGGCTGAGTGGGAGAGAGCAAACGCAATACAACCTGCGCCCGGTCTTGCTGCCACTGCCTCTTCCCCTTTGTTGTGTGCTGCCACTGCGGTCCAGACCTCCAGCCAGGACACCTCCACATCTGCCTCTGCCTCGGCTACTTTGGGGCCTTCTCCTTCAGTCCCCCTCTTCCCCCGCATCTTCGTCTGCACCTTCCATCTCCTCGTCCCATCAACTGTCCATCTCGCAGGCGTTCAACCGCAGGCGGAAGTACGCCTCCAGTCACCCCCAAGCCCAAGCCTTAACCTGCCTCATCTCCAAACTGCTGGCCCTGGAGATGTTGCCGTTTAGGTTTGTGGAGACGCAGGCCTTCCGTGAACTGATGGCGGCTGCCGCACCTCGCTATTCCGTCCCTAGCCGCCACTATTTTTCCCGGTGTGGCGTCCCCGCCCTGCACCAGCACGTGTCGCGTAACATCAGGCGGGCCCTGAGATACGCAGTCAGCGCAAAGGTCCACTTGACCACCGACTCGTGGACAAGCGCTTGCGGCCAAGGACGTCTGTGCCAACAAAACACTGTTTTATACCCGGTGCGTATAGGCACCATTTCACCTTCTGGCAGTATACGGCTGTATAGCCAGGTGTTCTCCTAAAAAATATATTTATATTTGGCACTACTGTTTTGTGTCCTCTTTACCAACAAAACCCTGTTATATACCCAGTGCGTATTAGGCACCATTTCACCTTCTGGCAGTATACGGCTGTATAGCCAGGTGTTCTCCTTAAAAATATATTTATATTTGGCACTACTGTTTTGTGTCCTCTTTACCAACAAAACCCTGTTATATACCCAGTGCGTATTAGGCACCATTTCACCTTCTGGCAGTATACGGCTGTATAGCCAGGTGTTCTCCTTAAAAATATATTTATATTTGGCACTACTGTTTTGTGTCCTCTTTACCAACAAAACCCTGTTATATACCCAGTGCGTATTAGGCACCATTTCACCTTCTGGCAGTATACGGCTGTATAGCCAGGTGTTCTCCTTAAAAATATATTTATATTTGGCACTACTGTTTTGTGTCCTCTTTACCAACAAAACCCTGTTATATACCCAGTGCGTATTAGGCACCATTTCACCTTCTGGCAGTATACGGCTGTATAGCCAGGTGTTCTCCTAAACAATATATTTATATTTGGCTCTACTGTTTTGTGTCCTCTGTGCCAACAAAACCCTGTTATATACCCAGTGCGTATTAGGCACCATTTCACCTTCTGGCAGTATACGGCTGTATAGCCAGGTGTTCTCCTTAAAAATATATTTATATTTGGCTCTACTGTTTTGTGTCCTCTGTGCCACCAAAAGACTGTTATATACCCGGTGCGTATAGGCACCATTTCACCTTCTGGCAGTATACGGCTGTATAGCCAGGTGTTCTCCTAAAAAATATATTTATATTTGGCATAATGCGTGGCCAAAAAAGTAAAACGTCTGAAATGCGGAGGGCTAGCGCAAAGGGACGTGGACGAGGACGGGGGCGCGGAAATGCTGGTGGGGGCACAAACCGCGTTGAAGCCAGTGGGGATACAATGCGTGCTGGTGAGGGGCAGCCAGCATTACGCTCATCCAGCTTCCCTGCCTTTATGGGACAGTTATGCGGGGGGCGGGGTACACCTCTGTTGAGGCCTGAGCAGCGTGAACAGGTGGTGCAATGGATGGCCGATAACGCTTCCAGTCACTTGTCCACCACCCAGTCATCCACACAGTCTCACTCTGACCCTCCTTCCTCCCAACCTGGCCAACAGAGTCAGCCCACCCTTGACCCCTCCCAGGACCTCTTTTCGGGTCCTTTTCCAGATGTGCTGCAAGAATCCCAGGAGCTAGCAGAGGAATTTGTTTGTAGTGATGCCCAAACACTTGAGTATCCGCCATCTCCTAGTGATATGGACCCGGAACCAGCATCTGCTATCATGAGCGATGATGATGAGACGCAGTTGCCATCAAGGGAGGCTGTTGGAATGTCCAGTGGGCAGGAGGAGGAGCAGAGAGAGGAAGTGGAAGAGGAGGTGGTGGACGACGAAATGACCGACCCCACTTGGAAAGGGGTGATGTCCAGCGGGGAAAGCAGTGGAGATGCGGTCTGCGCATCACCGAATAAGGCAGCAAGAGGCAGAGGACAGTCCAGAGGCAGAGGACAGTCCAGACAGAGAAGGCAGGCCACAGCCAGCAGGGCCGAAGCTCTTCCCGGCAGCAGACAGTCGCGCAAAGCTCCCCCATTGAGGCCTCGTACTTCTGTGGTGTGGAGATTTTTTAATGTTTGCGCGGACGACAAACTGAGCGCGGTTTGCGCAATCTGCCACTCAAAACTGAGTAGGGGCTCCGAGAAGAGCAATCTGACCACCTCAGGCATGCGCCGTCACTTGGAAGTCAAGCACTGGGCTGAGTGGGAGAGAGCAAACGCAATACAACCTGCGCCCGGTCTTGCTGCCACTGCCTCTTCCCCTTTGTTGTGTGCTGCCACTGCGGTCCAGACCTCCAGCCAGGACACCTCCACATCTGCCTCTGCCTCGGCTACTTTGGGGCCTTCTCCTTCAGTCCCCCTCTTCCCCCGCATCTTCGTCTGCACCTTCCATCTCCTCGTCCCATCAACTGTCCATCTCGCAGGCGTTCAACCGCAGGCGGAAGTACGCCTCCAGTCACCCCCAAGCCCAAGCCTTAACCTGCCTCATCTCCAAACTGCTGGCCCTGGAGATGTTTCCGTTTAGGTTTGTGGAGACGCAGGCCTTCCGCGAACTGATGGCGGCTGCCGCACCTCGCTATTCCGTCCCTAGCCGCCACTATTTTTCCCGGTGTGGCGTCCCCGCCCTGCACCAGCACGTGTCGCGTAACATCAGGCGGGCCCTGAGATACGCAGTCAGCGCAAAGGTCCACTTGACCACCGACTCGTGGACAAGCGCTTGCGGCCAAGGACGCCACACTGGGTGAATGTTGTGGAAGCGGGGACGGGGTCGCAAACAGGGACGGCCTACATACCACCCCCGCCCAAGATTGCCAGCACGGGTTCTGATAGACCCCCCTCCTCTTCCTCCTCCTCCTCCTCTGCCTTAACATCGCCCTAAGCCCCTAGCTGGAAGCGTTGCAGCACTGGCGCGGGGAGACGTCAGCAGGCGGTGCTTAAGCTCATCAGCTTGGGCGACAGGAAGCACAGCGCCGCAGAGGTGAGGCACGCCATATTGCAGCAGACAGAGATGTGGCTGTCGCCGCTGCAGCTAGGACCAGGCATGGTCGTGTGCGATAACGCCCGTGACCTGGTGGCGGCTCTGGAGCTTGCAGAACTCACGTACCATGCCTGGCCCACGTTTTTAATTTGGTAGTACAAAAGTTTCTAAAGACTTACCCCAACCTGGCAGAGCTACTGGTCAAAGTGCGGCGCTTGTGCGCTCACTTTCAGAAGTCAACTGTAGCTGCTGCTAGCTTAAAAAAAATCCAGCAACGCCTCCATTTGCCTCAACATCGGCTGTTGTGCGACCTGCCCACTCGCTGGAATTCCACCTATTGCACGTTGGCCAGGGTGTGTGAGCAGCAGAGAGCATTGATGGAGTACCAGATGATGCATCCACGCGTGCATCCAACTCAGCTCCCTCAGTTTGCCAACCACGAGTGGCCATGGATGGCAGACATATGCGATGTATTGCGTATCTTTGAGGAGTCCACTAAGAAGGTCAGCAGCGAGAACGCTATAGTGAGCGTAACCATCCCGCTCCTATGCGTCCTTAAAGAATCGCTCATCGCAATAAGGGAGAACGCATTGCACACAGAGGAGACGGGGGTAGGAGGAGATGCAACGCAGGTAGACAGTCAGACCACACTTTTGTCTGCTGCTCGGTGGCAGTTGCAGGAGGAGGAGGATGAGGAGGAGGAGGACAACGTGGAGGTGGCAGTGGAAGAGGATGCTGGCGGCGAGGGTAGCAGTCAGGCTGTGTGCGTCTCATTGGTTCAGCGCGGATGGGGCGGAGAGGAGGAGGAAGAGGAGGAAATGGAAAATGATCCTTCTGGTGGGGGCAGTGACGTCATGCCTACTCAGAGTCTGGCACACATGGCTGACTTCATGCTGGGCTGCTTTTCCCGGGACATACGTGTTGTCCGGATATTGGAGAACAAACTATACTGGGTCTTCGCACTCCTGGACCCCCGGTATAAAGATAACTTCTCTTTTATTCCGGTAGAGGAGAGGACGAATCGATTACTGGAATACCAGAGGGAACTCTTGCAGAACATGATGCAGATTTTCCCACCCAGCATCGCTGGCGGCAGAGAGGAGAGTGTCTCCCAGAGTCTGACAACATCGATCAGGCCCACAGCCACCAGGGGAACACTCTCCAAGGTGTGGGACACGTTCATGTCACCCCCTCGTGCAACTTCCATCACTGCGGGGCCCGCTATCAGCAGGAGGGACAAGTATCGGCGGATGTTGCGGGACTACCTGGCAGACCACACCCCTGTCCTCCCCTATCCCTCGGCGCCCTACACTTACTGGGTCTCCAAGTTGGACACGTGGCTGGAGCTGTCCCTGTACGCCTTGGAGGTGCTTGCCTGCCCTGCCGCCAGCGTGCTATCAGAAAGGGTGTTCAGCGCAGCCGGGGGCATTATAACCGATAAGCGCAGCCGCCTGTCAACCGACAGTGCCGACAGGCTGACGCTAATCAAAATGAACAGCAAGTGGATTGACCCGGACTTTGCTTGTACAACAGTGGAAAGCAGCCAAGAGTGAAGTGCCATCTGTATGAAGTGCCATTTCCTCCTCCTCCTCCTCCTCCTCCTCCTTAACCGCCGTAGAATTGCTGTATTAATAAAAAAAATGATGGCTCACCTCTTGGGCTTAATACAATCAATTGTTAACAGGTCTCAGCTCTTGGGCCTCCACACAATTTTTAAGAGGCCTCAGCTCTTGGGCCTCCACACAATTTTTAAGAGGTCTCAGCTCTTGGGCCTCCACACAATTTTTAAGAGGTCTCAGCTCTTGGGACTCCACACAATGTATGAGAGGTCTCAGCTCTTGGGCCTCCACACAATTTTTAAGAGGTCTCAGCTCTTGGGACTCCACACAATGTTTGAGAGGTCTCAGCTCTTGGGACTCCACACAATTTTTAAGAGGTCTCAGCTCTTGGGCCTCCACACAATTTTTAAGAGGTCTCAGCTCTTGGGACTCCACACAATTTTTAAGAGGTCTCAGCTCTAAGCTTCCCTTACTGCTGGGGTGACACACTGTAACAAACCTCCTCCTGTAAGCTTCCCTGACTGCTGGGGTGACACAATGTAACAAACCTCCTCCTGTAAGCTTCCCTTACTGCTGGGGTAACACACTGTAACAAACCTCCTCCTGTAAGCTTCCCTGACTGCTGGGGTGACACACTGTAACAAACCTCCTCCTGTAAGCTTCCCTGACTGCTGGGGTGACACACTGTAACAAACCTCCTCCTGTAAGCTTCCCTTACTGCTGGGGTGACACACTGTAACAAACCTCCTCCTGTAAGCTTCCCTTACTGCTGGGGTGACACAATGTAACAAACCTCCTCCTGTAAGCTTCCCTTACTGCTGGGGTGACACACTGTAACAAACCTCCTCCTGTAAGCTTCCCTGACTGCTGGGGTGACACAATGTAACAAACCTCCTCCTGTAAGCTTCCCTTACTGCTGGGGTGACACAATGTAACAAACCTCCTCCTGTAAGCTTCCCTTACTGCTGGGGTAACACACTGTAACAAACCTCCTCCTGTAAGCTTCCCTTACTGCTGGGGTAACACACTGTAACAAACCTCCTCCTGTAAGCTTCCCTGACTGCTGGGGTGACACACTGTAACAAACCTCCTCCTGTAAGCTTCCCTTACTGCTGGGGTGACACACTGTAACAAACCTCCTCCTGTAAGCTTCCCTTACTGCTGGGGTGACACACTGTAACAAACCTCCTCCTGTAAGCTTCCCTGACTGCTGGGGTGACACAATGTAACAAACCTCCTCCTGTAAGCTTCCCTTACTGCTGGGGTGACACAATGTAACAAACCTCCTCCTGTAAGCTTCCCTTACTGCTGGGGTGACACACTGTAACAAACCTCCTCCTGTAAGCTTCCCTTACTGCTGGGGTGACACACTGTAACAAACCTCCTCCTGTAAGCTTCCCTGACTGCTGGGGTGACACAATGTAACAAACCTCCTCTTTTAAGCTTCTCTTACTGCTGGGGTAACACACTGTAACAAACCTCCTCCTGTAAGCTTCCCTTACTGCTGGGGTGACACACTGTAACAAACCTCCTCCTGTAAGATTCCCTGACTACTGGGGTAACACACTGTAACAAACCTCCTCCTGTAAGCTTCCCTTACTGCTGGGGTGACACAATGTAACAAACCTCCTCCTGTAAGCTTCCCTTACTGCTGGGGTGACACACTGTAACAAACCTCCTCCTGTAAGCTTCCCTTACTGCTGGGGTGACACACTGTAACAAACCTCCTCCTGTAAGCTTCCCTGACTGCTGGGGTGACACAATGTAACAAACCTCCTCCTTTAAGCTTCTCTTACTGCTGGGGTAACACACTGTAACAAACCTCCTCCTGTAAGCTTCCCTTACTGCTGGGGTGACACACTGTAACAAACCTCCTCCTGTAAGATTCCCTGACTACTGGGGTAACACACTGTAACAAACCTCCTCCTGTAAGCTTCCCTTACTGCTGGGGTAACACACTGTAACAAACCTCCTCCTTTAAGCTTCCCTTACTGCTGGGGTGACACAATGACACAAGAGGACATGTCTGACCACATCTCACACACACACACACACACACACACACACACACACACAATGACAATTAGGGGTGGGGTCTATTTATTTTCCCCCTTGCCTATGCCATCTGTGGTTGTCATTAGGCAACGTGATTTTAAGGGGTGCAGAATTTTGTTCTTCTTTTTTGTACAGTTTGGCTTGGGGTCCATGGCAATGTAGAGGAAAGAAGGTTTCCTTGTCTTGTCTCACTTTACGTAGAAGTTATATTGTGTTTGGAGTGTATTGTTGAGTGGCTGTGATAGTGGCGTAATAGTGCGACTTGGGCGCGTTATATGCACCCAGACATGCTTCCCCTGCTGTCCCAGTTGCATTCCAGCAGTGTTGGCATCATTTTCTGATGTTTCAGGGTGGACTTGGTGACCTCCAAGTGGTCGAATTGAGATTTCCAAGTGGCGAGCATTTTTTTCCCATAGACTATAATGGGATTCGATAATCGGTCGAGTAGTCGAGTAACGCGGTCTATTCGAATCGAAATTCGAAATTTCGAATATTTCACTACTCGCTCATCTCTAGTAATTAACTCATTACTAGTTGATACACCAAAAAATAATAAAAATTAGAGGAGCAAATAATAATTACAGGCACAAAACAAACACAGGTAACAAAAATTATGCAAAATGTGTCTGAATCAAATCGGCCCGAACTGCTTGGCCAGAGGCACTAGGCGTGCCGCGGTAGTGGTCTTCTGGGTCCTGGCTGGGTGGAGAGGGGGGAAGATCCAAATGCCGGAGGACACGCTGCATGATGGCATTATGTAAGACACAGCAGGCCAGTATGTTGTCTATGACCTTTTTGGGGTCATACTGGAGTGCTCCCCCAGTATGGTCCAAACACCGGAAGCTTGTTTTTAACAGGCCAAAGGCCCTCTCCACAACGGCCCGGGTCTTCCGGTGTGCCCGATTGTAGGTGTCCTGTGCGGCATTCTGTGGCCGAAGGACAGGCGTCAGCAGCCAGGGAAGTAGTGGATAGCCGGAATCCCCTGAAAGAATAAGAAAATACTAACATTAATTGCACATGACACAAAAATTTAATAAAAAAAAAAAGAATAAAAAAAAAAAGGTTGTTCACCCTGAATAAGAGCCTATCTTATATTTTAGACACACCCTAAACATACAGATTGCTCTGCTAAAGAAACAGCCTAACACCATCTACTGCATATTCTGACCCTTTAAAATCCAAAATGGCGGAATAGGGCAAATCAGGCAGACTGCTAACAGGTATTGCCTTGGGACTGTGCTGATCAGCATTCTTGGATGTCTTACCTTTTCAGGACACCAGATCTGCTTTGTGTGAGCCAAGCACAGCTCTAACCCATCCCCTGCACTTTATCCCACTCTCCTCTACTCAGTAAGTGTCATGCTTCGGAGCAAAGATGGCGCAGACCCTATCATAAAGTCAAGAACAGAATTGCAGCCGAGTGTGGGGAAGAATAATAAGAAATTTACTAGAAAGTATAAATATATTATTTACTAATTGTGGAAACTCATTTTGTAATGGTTTGTGCTTTGCTAAAGATCATGGTTAAGGTCCGGTTTCACCTGTCATCAAGGGGTAAAAAACAGCCATAGCTTCAGACATGGGTCCGAAACTATATTCATAGTCATACATTGAAAAGGGAATGACGTTATTTGCGTCAATTTACCAAGGAGCCATGTACCGGAGAATTCTCCAGACTCAAACCGACGGTACAATCCAGATCGTCGCAAGATGTACGCATCATGGGATGAGCCTGGAAACCCGGCAAGGACGCTAAGGAACCGCATGTCCGGGGCCATCACTGCTTTGAACATTCAGTGAGTGGCCCATTTTGCGGTTCCTGGGGAAAAAAAAAAAATTAGCAAGGCTAGGTAAATTACTCAAACAATAACTCCTAACATCCTCCAAAAAACATGTTGGCCAATACAAATAACACTAACTGAGTACCTAACAATTTTTTAGGCCAACAAAGGATATGTATGTTGGATCAACTAAATATTAACTTTCACATGACAAATTAAGGTCCACATGCAAATGTTTGGCTTTGGGCTACATGAAAAACATTGATGACGCTAAATCCGGCCAAATATATCACATGAACAATTTACAAGGAGGGATTAACAGATATACAGTGTAGACTAATTCACAGGGACTATTTACAAGGAGGGATTAACAGATATACAGTGTAAGCTATTTCACAGGGACTATTTACAAGGAGGGATTAACAGATATACAGTGTAAGCTATTTCACAGGGACTATTTACAAGGAGGGATTAACAGATATTTAAAATACCATTTATGTCAACTATATAAAAAAATTACTGATTGAACTTGCCTATAGATGTACTCGTCGGCTGCCGGAGGGACTAAGGCAACGTGGGTGCAATCAATGACACCCATGGCGTTGGGCATGTCGGCGATATTATAAAATGCCAACTTAAGTGCGTTCCAGGCCACCATGTCATCAGGAAAAAATATATATTTCCGACTAATGGTAGCCATGCCTTCCAAAAACGTGGATAGCGCGCGGCTCAGCGTAGGCTGGGAGATCCCCACGGAGAGGGCACCAATCCTCTGGAACGAGCCGTTCATCAAAAATTGCAGGCAGCCAAGCATCTTGGTCATACCTGAAATCGCTTGCCCCTTCCTTGTGGTGCGGGCTAACCATGGCCGCAGCTCACTATACAATTTACGGAGGGAAGCGCGATTAAGTCTGGTCGGCTCGAACAGCTCAACGTCATGCATGCCATCGATATGCATGCGTCGACTCGCCGGTGCAATCTGGTCTCGGCCCTGCTGACACATTCAATTCCCATTAGCTGGAGTTCGTGATGCTCCTCCACAAAGGCACACAACTGGTTCATTGCAAGGGTATCTGAGGTCAAAATGGTCCCGTAAGGGGATCGTAAATGAAACGGTTTTATAGGGTGGTGGTCCCTCGACAATCAGCTCTCTGAATGAGACGCAAACCCATAGCAATAACGTAAGTTATCTGAACGAACGCAAAATATCAGATTTTGATGGGAAAATGATCCGAACTCACGCAAATGATCCGATTTGCTTTCATTCTTCGAAAGCGCATATACGCATTAGCCCGAACGTTCGTACGAATGAAAAATGAACGGAAAAAACAAATAAAATGACAAACACACACAAAAACTTTCACAGACAGCTATGAAAGTCCAGACGAATGTGCCTCTGAATCGAGCCTAATATGTAAACATAATACTATAGCTGCCTTGTGAAAATAACACACCATTGATTTTATAAATAATAAAATAAGGGATGAACCTGAGGAGGGGGAGGGAAAACATATAGAGGGAAGGGAAAAAATGACAAAGAAATCAACAGCAAAGACGATCCATAATCTCAGAATAAAGAATAAATACCACCCCATTAATGATCTATAAAAACGTCCAGGTTGGCAGGGGTGCTGTCCGCGCGCTCCACTGCATGCCCACAGCTTCAGGAGGGGTGGAACCATCATTTTTTCCTTAATTTAGCCCCGTAGTGTGTTTGGGTTGTTTTAATCATACATATCATGAATTTGGCATGGGCCTAATGAGGACCTAACTGTGAGAGATCACTGAGCCTTCTTAATATGAAACAATATAATAATGTATTGCTGTGTTCTAAATTGACTTAATTACATGTATTTTGTATTGTGAATAGATCCACTTTATGGTGATCAAGATTTAGAATTTACTATTATGAAACGTGTTCATTTAGTGGATGACCTAACAACATGTGAAAGCATAACATGAGATTATGAAATTTTAATGGAGGATAGAAATAAAGGAATTTTTGGCTTAGCAAACGTAACAAATTATTTATTGCAATGCTGAAGTTTGTGGCCTCATGTAGACCTAATACATATGATTTGTGCAGTTCAAAATAAATGACATTAGTAGACTGAGGGTGAGTGGAAGGGTTTTTACTGTCTTTTTACAGTTCTAGTGCAAGCTCAAATTGAGATACCCTGAAACTTCATGCTACTCACAATCTTTGATTATTGCAAGATCTAGATACCTTCAATATCATTACCGGAGCACTATGCAGACCCCAGGACAGACACCAGTGCAGCATCCACTTTGGAGTCCACAGCGGAGCCCCATGCTCCAACCCAACACCTAGCAGGGGGTGTTGGGCACCATGGACACCAATATGCCCACCAATGGTAAGACTGGTTAGAAGCAAACTGTTGTTTGGCACAGGGGGGGAGTAGGCAAACCAAACACGCCTCTCACCAACCTTAGTACCCACATGCACAGTCAAATTTGAGGGCTTGCCTGCACAACATATGTTGTGTGACTACACACACCAAAGGTATTAGACAACCTTTATATTTAACCCCTAACATAGGTGTGAGCAGACCAAAATTTGGGGGCCACGTCGATGTGGGACTCAGTGTGTACCCCTTGTAGGAATTTTGAAGGGGCACATATACTGTTAAGAGGAAACTACCAATGCATTTACCTTGACTTTGCAGCACACCCCAGCCAGCAGCACCTCACCCACAAGGCCCACCACCTGCAGCCACAGCTGGCCCCTTTGGTTTGGCTACCACCAGGACAACATTAAGGCTGGGCCCACCCACCAGCCAGGCACCAAGGGAGCAGGGCCCAGGCAGTGATGAGGTAAATGAGTGAGCTTAACAGGCAAAAGGTAAAGTGCAAGGGGCAGGGTGGAGGGGGAGGGTGAACCCAGGGTAAAGTTTGGGGTCATGGAGGCTATGAGATAACATTGGGAAAAACTAACATTTATATTGAACTTTCTCCACACAGACAGCACCACTCGAAATTAATGCACAGCAAGCTGCAAACACCCAAAACTGGAAAACATCCTGGAGTTTGGGTTGTGGGGGGTTTAGCTATGCCGGACAGGCACATTTTTATTGAGCAATTTTCTGTTGACCTGCATCCACAGTTGTGCAATAATCCAACAACTTGTGACAATTAACATCTAATTAGAGAATAAATACCAAATACCAGAACTTTGTTTGGGTGTTATTTAATCACACCCAGACACGGCAAGGGATTTAATAAATCACAAATGACATAAGTGGTGAAAAGACATAAGATGAGCACAGTCAAAGTAATGGAGGACAGGGAGAGTAGTTGTCACACACAATAAAGTTGGACCAATTACAAAAAGGGGGCACATAACAAAAGTAAAACACGTTGCAAATGCAACATAAACAATAAGCAGGCAGATCCACTGCAGCAATAAACAGACTTACTCACAAGCCAGCCGCCAGTCAGCTCACCACTCTCAAAAAGGGTGTATTAATCGGAAATACTCAAGATAAATGCATCATGGGATGAGCCAGGGAATTCAGCCAAAACACTGAAAAAGTGCAGCTCTGGCCCCAAGGCACATTGGACGTTAAGAGAGTGGCCCATCTTGCGACTGCTGAAAAGAAACCACAAATAAAAAAGGGTCACTAGACAGGCAACAACAAATGAACAGCAAAAGTAAAGTAAAATAAGGGCCAAATGGGACACAGAAAAGCTGTTTGAGGGAGGGGAAACTAGGGTAGCCTCAAGAGAGAAGAGTGTCCTACAAGAAGGAGCAATGTGGACCTAAACAGACTGAGACACAGGAAAGATGTTTGGGGGGAGGGGAAGCTAGACTAGCCTCAAGAGAGAAGCATGTTTTAATTTCCCTTTTATCCTCCTTTTTTTGTAGATTAACGTTATAACTCCTTCTCTCATACTTGCAGATAAGTTCCCATTGACCAAAACTGTAAGAACACTTCTGCTGGGAGCTCATCCTTCCCAGGAGTCTTTCCTTTAGGCTTATGTTTTAGTACAGCCCACACCTCCTCCTCAGACCACCTCTTCTTAAAAAGACATTTCTTAATGCAAGATTTTTCTTTTTAGCACTAGCTCTTGCATCTCCTCCATTTTCTTCTTGTCCAACACAAAGAATGTCATAAATGTGCCTTACTTTTTCCACTTCTTCCATCCCCTCCACCATCACAGGTGATATCAGGTCTTTCCCTTTAATCCCACATAGCTGCTCATCCAACCGTTAAGTGCCAGCTATGTGAGACTCATGTAGCTGACTTTAAAGCCCCATAAAGAAACACTATAAAAGATAAAAACTCACCTGACCCCCTCAATTAATCCAGCTGGGTCTTCTATTCACCCAAGGGGGGCATCTGATCCTTCCCCAGGGCACTTCCAGCTTCAGGAGTGGGCCCAAAAGAGCCTTGCTTCTGCCTTTGACATCTGCTAAAGAAAATATAGGACATTTACTCACCCGTAGCTGCATCCCCTTCCGCCAGGTCTCCCCTTCACTGGGGCGGGGGGCTCCGATCCCCCTGGGCTCTTCTGTGGCTGAAAAAGGCCCTCTCCATCACTTTCTCCATCCTTGTCACTAGCCCCATCTTTTGTGGGTGGCTCTGATGATGTCATGGCAGCACCCACCCAAAGATGCTTAGTAGTGCCGGGTGATCACTGGAGGGAGGTTGGAGGGCTAGGGTTCTGCGATCCCCTGCCTCCCCAGCCTCCTCCAGTGATCACCCAGCATCTGTCATCGGAGCTCCGCAGACATATTCGCTGTGGGACAGAGGATCAGAGGTGAGTTAAAAAAATAAAATTGTGTGTGTGTTTACATTTAACCCTTGTCCCTGACCCTAGTCCATGGGACCCCTATACCAGTTCACAAGACTTAGGGGGCTTGCAAGGAACCTGTGGCTAGCGGGTGACTTGCCATTAACCCCCCATTACCTGCTTCCCCGGGGGGGGGCAGAAGAGCCCAGGGCATTTAGGCTGTGCAGGTTTGTAGCCAACAGGGCGGAGGCCACCAAGGCAGGCCCCTTCACCCTGTTCTACAAGCCCCCATAACTGGTCCTCAGGTTGGTTATACTGGGTAGAGGGGACCTAACATCATTTTTGGGGGGGTTTTAAGGGTTTAAAAAATCCCCCAAAAATAGACCCCAGGAGAGGTGCCCTAAATCAATTTTTACATGAATTCCTCATGCCCTGTCACCCAGCAGGTATAAAAGGCTTCCAGCAGCAGCAGGAGGGCAGAAGCCAGAGTGATCGGTGTGGGACTAAACGTGGGACAGAGTGCTTGGGGATGGATGGGAGGTAAGTATTAAAAAGAACAAAACAAATAAAATATATTTTTCTCTTTGTGTGTTATTTTGTAATATACAGCCCTTTGTTAACTGGTAAGGGGTCCATGAGGCCCCTATATCAGTTCACAAGGCTTAGGGGCTGGCAAGTCACCTGTGGCTAGAGGGTGACTAATTGTAGTTGTGTTTTATTTGTAAATGTTATAAAGTTCTCTTTTCAGTTTGGGGGGGGGGGGGGGTCTCCTGGGAGGAATGGGGGGCTACCAATACATATGTGGTACCGTTGTAATCTTGAGAAATGGAGCTTTGACATGCATAATGCATAATAAAATAAAAGTTTTATTTAAAATAAAGGAAATATTTTCAAAAATACTCAACTACTTAAAAAAAACAGTAGAGAAATTACAAAATAGACATTTTCATGTTAAAGCATACATTTTCCTGGAAAGTCTTGCAAAAAGAGTTAAACATAGCACAAAATGGTGAAAAATGACCTGTCACCAGAGTGTGACAAAATTTTAAGTAAGCTGGCAATTAAAAAAGTAAAATTAGCGTTGCAGGTTGGGTATTGTTCTGTTCAGGGCACCTTGTGCTTTCAGATTTAGCTTGGTTTTTTCTTCTTTGCATATAGATTTTTTAGTAAAACAGTTTTTTTATACATTTTTTTAGGGAAAACCCTGTGCAAAAGGAGAATTCTTTGAGGGATTACAATACAAATGATAAAAGATTCTTTTTTATTTTTTTGCACATATTTCACACAAAAATATTGAGAATACATGTAAATGACAAACAAGAAATTTCATGTTAAAACTGAGACTCTGCTGAAAAAGAACAATAAGAAATTTTCTTTGAAAATCCCTGGATATCCCTTCAAAAATAACAGTTGAACATGTGTAGTCCAAAATAGTGGGGATCACTGCTGTTTAATAACAAGTATTAGTGGAATATCCACTTGTTCAGCCCATTTAAGGGTCACTTTTGTTTAATAACACGTTAGTGGGGTATCCACTTGCTCAGGCCTCTAGGGGGTCACTGCTGTTTAATAACAAGTATAAGTAGAGTATCAACTTGCTCAGGTCACTTGGGAGTGACTTTTGTTTAATAACAAGCATTAGTGGAGTATTTGCTTGCTCGAACCACTTGGGGGTCACTGCTGTTTAATAACAAGTATTAGTGGAGTATCCTTTTGCTCAGGTAACAAGAGGGTCACTGCTGTTTAAAACAGGTATTAGTGAATTATCCACTTTCTCAAGCCACTTGGGTTTCACTGCTGTTTAATAACACGTATTAGTGGAGTGTCCACTTGTTCAAGGCACTTGGGGGTCATTGCTGTTTAATAAGTGGATTGTCCACTTGTTCAGACCACTCAAAGTGGACCAACACACTCCATGGCGAGCGTGCTGGTGGCCACTGACGCCACCGCTATATGAAAATCTGGGGGGCATCCAGAATGCTGAAGCCTCCCTGCACATAACCCCACAGGATGTCCATAAATATCACCTTAATCTCGTTCCAGCACCACTTCAATTGTCTCATCCTCTTAGCCACCTCCCCAACAACATAACCACCTGTCTCCTCCTCAAAGGGAGGATGTGAGACCACCACTACCTCCACCAGAAGCCCCACCATTACCAAGCCTGTCCACCATCCCGTTCAGCTTTCCATCCCTCAAACTTTGGAGAGAAAGCGAAAGTTCACCCCTGGCCCTGAACAGCTGCAGTGCTTCCAGTACGCCACCAATATGGTCAGCGCTGATGATGCCAGCGCTACCATCCCCATCCTTGGCCTGCTCAAAAAAAAGTTCAGGCCATGACGGAGGATGTGATGGTGACACAGGAGAAAGCAGAGGGGAAAGAGGAAGGCCCATTTTCCCAGGTGTCAGGACAGTGCACACGTGGCTCGCAGGGCTGATTGACAGTGCCAGGTACTCCACTGTCCAATCAGTGGATTCAGAGTGGGGGGAGGAGGAGGAGCTTATGGACATCACTGGAGCATGGCTGGAGGGAAGAGCAGGAGTAGGAGGAGACACCTGACACTGAAGGCAGCTTCTCCTTGACGAGGGCAGCTCAGCTCAGCTCACATAAGCCACTACATGCTCCAGTGCCTGCAGAATGCCTGCAGAGTTGCCCACATAGTCACCAGTGCCGATTACTAGGTGGCCACCCTGCTGGATCCCCTCTATAAGCATAACATCACCTCCTTTATTCCAGCACTGGAGTGGGATAGAATGATGAGTAAAAACCACTCTGGTGGATGCACTGCTGGCAGAGTTCTCAACTGAATTTGAGGGCAGAGTGGTGGTACAAGGCAGAGGAAGGGGATTAGCAAGTTGCCCATGCAGCAGGGGCAGTGGCACCACCTCACAGGGGAGGGTGAGCCTGGGCACAATGTGGAACACCTTATTCCATTGTCTGCCACATCCACCACCATTGGATACAGTCCGTAATACCAGGAGGCAGACTTTGACTCACATGATAGATGACTCCTTGTCTGGGTTTCTCCTGGTACTGAGCAATGGGTTCTCCCCGTTCTGGGTCACTAAATTAGACTTGAGCCAGAGATTTCCCTCTATGCCTTGGAGGTTCTGGCTTGCCCTGCAGCAAGTGTTGTATCAGAACCTGTGTTTAGCCCCACTGGGGGTGTCATCCCGGGCAGGAGGATCTGCCTATCCACAGGCTAGTGAACATCCTTACATTCCTAAAGATGAACCAGGCATGGATCCAACTGGACTTGGGTACTTTCCCTAGCAGGGCAATTGCCCCTATGTTACCATTGATTTTCAGCCCTCTAACCCTTGCTAACCCCATTTTACAGCCAGTTTTGGACCCTCAAGTTGGGGTCCCCATTGACTTCAATAGGGCTCGAGTTTGGTTCAAATCCGGGCACCTGAAACCAACATTAGCAGTTTGGCCGAACTTGGCAAATTCAAACTTCTAGGGGGCCGCTCATTCCTATACATCAGACAATAAAGCAATTAAAATCAAACTTGAAATTAAGTCCCATAGGCGCCATAGTATCAAGGTTTAAAATCCATTGGAATCTCTCTTTTGGATATACTTTGAATAATGTCCTCTCCCTGCTAATGAGGTTCCAACCTATTAATACCAATAAACCTCATACCAACAGGATTACTTTGATGGAACTCTTTGAAATGGGCTGATAAGTGTCACAATAAACTTACCTCCTGTCCGGTCCCGCGATGTCTGCGGGTGGTGCAAACTCGGGCAGCCGGTGGAGACTCCTTCAGCCCGGCAGCCGGCTCGAGCAGTGTCAGCTAAAACGGTTCCAAGTTTGCAAACAGCAAACCTATGGCGGCAAATAATATCCTTCGCACCTCAAGCGCTCACCCAGAACATCTTGTGAAAATCATACCAGTTCTCCTTGAGGCCAAGGAGAAATTGTTCCTCACAGGAGGATTTAAAAAAAAACGCAGATTAAATTAGGGATAGATTATCCCAAAGAGGATATAACCAAAAAGTGTTTAAAAAAACAAATCAAAGGGCCAAAGAGTGACAGATCTAAAATTATTAATGAATGTTTTTTAGGAAGAAAAATCAAAACAAAAAACTCGGTTCCAATAATGTATGTTCCAATAGTGTATCTTGCATAGAAATTGTATATTCTTAAGCGAGATCCTATTTTTGGAATCCTATGTAACCAAGAAACCACAGATTGTTTATAGGAAAACATAACCTTTAAAAGATAAATTAGTATCCAGTCAGTTTAGAATGGAGTTAAAGAAGTGCTGTAAATGTCCGAGCACCTATAAAAGTGGGGGCTGTTATATTGTATGTTATATTGTGGTGTTATATTAAGCAAGGGACAGATATAAAATTGCCAACAGGTGGGATTCAAAAAGCTGTACTCTATGCTAATTGTGCAACAACAGATGTGGTCTACTTGCTGTGTTGCAAATGTAATTGTTTTTATGTTGGGAAAGAAAATTATGCATGTGCATCTATGAATGCACCTATGATGCACGTACCCCAGTTGGTAGATATTTTCACTTCATAATAAAAAGATAAGATGAATAAGATTCCAGGTGTTAGGAGGAATACAACATGAGAGAGGATCTGATTTAGAGAATAGGATCTTGCAGGTGGAAACAAAATGTATTCCATGTATATCTGAGGCTCAATGAGACTCTGAGCTTTATGCCCTTTCTTCCTAAATAAAATAATTTCTTATGAAATATTGATCTGCTGATGTTGAGGATTGCGAATCTTGTTAATATGGATTTTAACTTTTTCAATGTTATCTGTTGAGTTTTGGAACTCTGGCAAATTATGTATAGGATACAGCATTGCAATGCATGCATTCTGAGAGGGTAAATGTAAGAGAAAGACTGGCATTATTTATTAATTTAAGAATTTTGTTTGGGGGCAGTAAGATGGGTCTTCAGGTTGTTTCTTCCCTTGATGTGGCCCTGCAAATAGCAGGGCGGTACGAGTTAAGGTGCGCTCCAAAGCGGGGGGGGCAGGCTTGGATGACATGGACTGACAACCTTCTGAAAGGGAAAATATCAGTTCTCCCTGGCTCCATCCTGTATTTTAAATAATTATGTTGTCCTGCTAAATAGTATAAATAAAAATTAGTAAGTGCTAAACTATACAGTGCAGTCTACGTGGCTGTCCAATGCAAGGCATCTTACTTCAAATAAAAGGTGGCACGTCCTCTATGAAAAACTAGCACAACGTTGGTTGATGGGCTGCTTATGGCTGAGGTTTGTGTTGGGGTTCAGGAACCAGAACTTGCAAAGTTCGGTATGAACCCAAACTTTTTGGTTTGGGCTCACCCAACACTACACTTAACACAAAGATCTTCTAGCATACAGTAGTGGACAATCTCAGTGGGATAGCTTCAGGCTCCAAACAGCAAACTTTAATGGATACCAGAAAAAGACAGTTTGGGAAGCAATACTCTAAATATTCAACAAAAATGTAAACAACTGCTGCACAGTGTTTTATCTAATTGCACATTTTTAATGGTTCTTTCTTAGTTGCATTTAATTTAAATACTCCATAGCATTCATCCATTTTTAACTGACTGGATCTCAATCTATTCTGCAGCAACAATGGTGGACATGTGTGCAGCTGCCATCTGTAAATAGTGAAACACCAGCACTGATGCACCAATAGTATTGTATGTCCAATATGCGTACAGCTTTAGAGATGGTTGTGCAACACACAAGTGCAAAGGCTTACAGATAAAACTTAAGATCCAGATATTTAACAAAGTGTATTTAAAACCTATTTTTCAATTATGGCTTAAAGTATGGCGTTCATAGTATTTGTGTAACCATTGTCAAGTTATGTTATTGTTAAATATTTATGCTACACATAATAGACTGAAGTATGGTAACTGGTTCCTAGAATAAAATTTGCAAAATACGAGTGATGAGAAATTTTAATTATTTTCCATTCTCATATAATAGTGTTTTGGTCATGCATAGATTTTTAGTTTTTAATGTGGTAACCTCTACGTAACAGTTTCAACCCCCATATTTCCTTTCTTGTAAATCCAAACAATGAACTGTGAGCACAGGTCTGGTCTGTGATTCTGAGGTTATATATGACAACTCTGTGTGACCCGAGACATCATTTTAAAGTCACCTCATTCCCATGTGGTTTCCTGGCAGCACCTGTTCTACCTATTTAATGCAAGCGGGGTTTAGTGAGAAAGACAACTTTGAAGACAGTTCTTGACGAATCAAGAGAAATTTGAAACTCATTCATTCGCCATATGCTGATAAACATTCAACTTTTTTTTAAAAAAAAGTAGCAACTCTAGTTTTTGCATCTGAACTAAAATGTTCATTTTAGTATTTATTGCAATCAGCTGGTTTTATATTAGTCCGTCAAATGGTAGGTGGAGTAAGTTGGTGACCTTGCATTTTTTTCATAACATATGTATAATGCTGTTGTAATATTTGTTCTATGTTTTCTTTGAGTTATAGCTAATAATCTAAATTGTTTATTTTGCTAAAAAGTGTGATTACAGCACACCATTAATAGTTCAGACACAGGGTTGTCAGTCTAGTGCACTGTGGGTGGGAATATCTCCATATATACTGGTATTATTGTTATTTTTACTCTATTAAACCTAAAGCTCATGTTATAGACACTGTGAGGTAGTATGTGGCATATGAAATATGGGCTTTCATGTATGTTGGTATTTGATCAATAGCCTCACTAGTCTTAGTTCATCGTTAACAAAACCCAATGAGACCAAATTAGTAATTAAGAACATTGCTATTGATATATTTCATGTAGAGATATTTCCTTTCCTTTTCATGAAAATCAAAGATAAATATCATCTGTGCAAATGTTGATGTTCTTGCCTTACAGGTGCCAGAGTGAGCCAACCAGCTGTGGTTGTGGCCAGCAGGCATGGAGAGGCTACATTAGTGTGTGGCTACAAAGTGCACAGCATAGTGCAAGAAACACGTTTTAGTCTTGTAAAGAAAACAGACAACCAGATAAAAGAAATATGTGTATTGTCTTACACCAAAGACTATAAGCCATCCTCCAGTGGTGGTGCTATCCAATGCTTAGGTATTCCAGGACCAAACAATGTGACTTATAATATATCAGGGCTGCAGGCAGAAGACACAGGGTTCTATTCTTGCAAGATGGAAGTCATGTATCCTCCTCCTTACCAGACAACTGAAGGCAATGCTACTTTTATCTATGTTAGTGGTAAGTCCTTGAGCTATTCTTTTGTTATGTCTTAGTGGTACATAATATACATATATTCAGTGTGATGTGAATATTACAAAACATAATTTACAAACCATATACATTCTCCAATATTATAGTGACCCCCCAGTTTGGTATAGAGATCCATAAGGTGATGAGTCAGATAAACATAAATCCGGAATTCCATTGTTCAGAATATGATCATATTAGTTGTATTCTCTGAATGCTGTAGTCATGTCTGCCTTTACTTGCATACTTGTGATTTTGATTTTTTATTATTTTTACTATAATTTTAAACATTATTTTTTTTCTTCATGGAAGGCTCCATTGTTTTCTGTAAAAACAGAAATTAGCATTTGAAATAGTCCACCTAAAACTGATCTATCAAACTGAATCAACAAACATTATCTAGAGGTCTTGGGATATAATCAGTCAATAAATCTTAGGATGGCAGAGTCAACCTTAGGATTTCTATTTCCATCTCAAGAGTGATCTTAATAAATCTGCCTACCTCTTTTGATGACCATCATGGTTAACGTTAAGATATTTAGTAAAGTTACACAGCCATAAGATCATGACACTAGTACTGAGTTGGGTGTTAAAATGGCAACTGTGTATGGGTTGGTACCTCAGATTATTAAAAATATAGTATGGCAACTCATTTGAACTTACCTATCCAAATCGCAAACATTTTTTCAGTAGATATTCCATTAATTGCATTACTAAAATAATTAGTTAAACCATTTAAAATAAGCCTAGTAACACCTAAGTATTGCCTAATTTATTGATTTGGCTTTGCAGATCTGGCTGAACAATGTGCACAGTCAATGGAACCAGGTGAAACAACGAAATACGACTATGGGTTTTTCTTCACGTTCCTGGTCTTGCTAGCTTACAGTGTACTAATCACAATTATCTTAATTGTTAAGGTAAGATCTTCTGGTTTTAATAACAATATTAAAGCGGACCTCCAGTGGACTAAATTGCTCCCCTAAACCACCCCTCTGATTATCAGTGGCATAAACTGTTTGATAGGGCTTAAAGCCATGAAGATGTTGTGGAATAGCTACTTTCTTAGAATTACAATCAGACATCTTGCTACACACCTGACAATCCTACATGTGAATGAGTGGGGAGCTATGCCAACAGAAATTCATACCAAACAGAGAGGGATATACCCTATGACTCAGAAACACTACACTGGGAAGATTGTCTATCATGCCACACACACTGAATAAACAGCTGCTGGAGGAATTATGTGCGAGGGTGAATCTGTTACATTCGCTTATTCACGTTATGTCAATTGGGTGTCAGCTACAGAGCATTCTGACAGTGTAACTAATTATCTAAAATATATTTTGGAGCTGTCAGCTTTGAGCAGAACAGTGATGTCAGCTGATGGCTTTCTACTTGTGGCTGCAAATGAGACATGATTGCACAGAGATTTGAAGCAAATTTGAGTTTTTCCAAAAGCAGGGCTATCAGCTGTAAATCAACATATCCCATGCTCCCAGCTCTCATTTAGTTGCAGAGCACAGAATCTGCCGGCTATTCCACAATATCTTCATGGGGTTAAGTTCTATTAAATAACTTAAATCCCTGATTGCCAGTGGGACAGTTTAGGGGAGCAATTTACTAAGCTTTAATTTTTTGACACAAGGTTTGCTTTAAGTAAATAACTGGATGTTAAAAATGAAAAGCATGTTTGGACTGTAGGGTACCACACCTTCCACTTGTCCACCTGCCCACCTGTGCTATATGGCAGTGTCTGCCAAACCAGTCCTCAAGGCCCACAAACAGCTAATATTCTGTTGATATAAACACAGAATCACAAATTAGAAATTAAACCAGAGCAACACCCGTGGACCAAAATCCACGGAGATTGGTCCAGGATTGATTCCCTCCCCGGGGCATCCAAAATTGGGATGTCCCGCTGTGTGAAAACCACCAGGTCACCCATACACTTACCTTCTTTTCCAGTCCAACAACGCATGCTTTCCCCGCTATCCCTCTAGCAGGGTGTCTGCTCCCGCGCGAGGCATTTGTGGATGGCCGACGCGGGCACACTTCCTGGTAGTGGGGGATGCGTCCATCAGTGCGCCCGGGCCGCTCGCCTTAGATGAAGGCTTAGATGCGCTGACATGAGCGGATCTGAGCGTGCTGATTGGACGAGCGGCTGCGCATGCGCCGTAGGGCCAGTAAGAGGTTTGTTTTGGCGCCCTGCGGGGTTTCACACAGCAGGCACTCCTGATCGGGGTGCCCCGGGGGGAAAGGACCAAAGCCCAGAATAGTGAAAATCCTGGGTTTTGGTCCACTTTAAAGGGTGTTGGTTCAGCAGACAGCTAACAAGCTGTGGGGGGGGGGATCCAGAATCACGGTGCTGGCTCATAGTGAAGGTAAGGATATCGGGCATTCTGGGGAGGTTATGTGCGGGGGCCTCAGCATTATGGATCCCCCCAGCTTGTTTTTATTAGCTGTCTGCAGGACCAACACCCATTAAAGAAAAAAAATGTTGGTCCAGTTTAATGATATGTCAGTTTTTGCCTTTGTGGGGATCCACAAAACATGATTTTTGTTGGACCTTCGGGACTGCTTTGGAAAACACCACTCTGGTTGTATTTAAAATGGATAAAGTAGATAGCATATATAAGACGCTGGGTCCAGTTAGAAATCCACCCCTGGGGCACCTCTCATTGGAATGTCCCACTCAGTGAAGCCACACCAATTGCCAAATTTTCTTAACTTGCCAACAAGACCATTGCACATGCATGATTGACAGTGGCATCTCTCAAATCTTTCTCAGGCTGTGCACAGCCACGCCTGCTAGAACTAATGAGGCTGTACACAGCCTTAGAGGGTCAGTGCAGCTGGCCGTGTGCTGATTCATCAATGACAGTGCACAGAGTGGTGTGCTGATGTCATTGATGCATTGGATTGTAATTCAGGTATGGAGTTTTTTCTTAACTAACTGACTCAGTGGTGTTTGGGGATTGGGGGGGGGGATCTGCCACACTACCTGTTATATGGTGGGTTGGTGGCTGAATGTTGTTTGTTATAAAGGGGGGGATTCTGCATGTATTGGGTATTCTGCAAGCAGCCTGTTATACGGGAAGGGGGGATTCTGCATGCTGCTTGTTTTTGTGGATGGGTAGGATCTGCCAAATTACCTGTTTTAGGGGTGATTGGGGGATTCTGCAATGTCCTGTTAAGTTTGGGGTGGGAGATTTTAGCACACCATTTGGTTTAGAATATTTTTTTTTCCTCCTCAAAAATCTAGGAGGTGCGTCTTATGGGCATGCGCGTCTTATATGGCAAAAACATGGTATCTATTCTTTGTATTATGGATTTAGTAACCCTTTAAAGAGGAACAACACTAAAAAACAAGTGTCGTTCCTCTTACATCATCAACGGGGGGGGGGAATCAAATTGAAGGATGGTTCTCACTGCATAATGCCTGGGGATTCCCATTCACCTCCCATCATGGTTCCCATGGCGTATGGCATTCCCACATGACCAGTAAAGTTTGCTAGAGTACTTGCACAGGGCTTCTGTATATGTGCACCTGCCTGGAAATCCCCAATAGACAGTAGCAATCAATGGGAACTCAATCTGTTGGCCAATTGGAGTAATTCTGGAAGATGGTGAGGGGGGTAAGTAGGGGCAGGCGTACCCAGCCGGTGGTCAAGCAAATCAGATCCTACTACTTTTTTACATGAGGCTAAGAACATTTAAATGAGGCATTAAAGCTTTCAATGCATCATTAACTAATCCCTAATGTATTTTTAAACACACCCACACCCACCTTTATAAAAATGGGATGTTTATAAATGAATGAGCAAGCTACTTTTTTCTGTAATAAAAAATTATGCAAAACATTAGCTAATTATTTGGTGAAGCATGGCGCACTTTGGGTTTTGCTTTGCTGCGTGAACTGCAACCTGCAATTTTTAACACAAATGAGAATGTGTAATAAACAGTTTTTTTTCCAAATAAATCACCTTGTACCTGTGATGGGGCATTTTTCCAATGATTCAAGGGTATATTTCAAGTCAAGTTTAGAAATAACACTGCCCTATGGGGTATGCAAAAAATAAATGGCATATTTATCTGCATAACCCATAGGGCACTGTAATTTACAAAAAAAAACTTACCTCACTGAAAAATGATTTACCTCACCTGTAAAATTGCTCCATCACAGGTAAAGGTGATTTTTTGTAGAAACAAGTTTGAAAACAAACAGAAAAAAATGCAGTTTCTTGTAAAAAGCTCACTCAGAGGCAGGTTACACCCAAATATGATGGCTAGTAGAAGAAATTACCCCCAAAAAATTAAGGCATATTACAGAATATGTCTACATTAAAGTGTAGGACCACCTATACATAAATTATGTATTTCATACTTTTCTAACAAGGTTTTTTTTTCCATCATTATTTATAGAGACGGAAAAGAAGATGGGACACAGGTAATTATGGACAAGTACTTCAATCAAATTACAAGACTTATCAACCTTATTACATTCCGGTGCAACCCAAGAAGCAGGGGAACATTTCACCGTAACAGAGCATATTATCCTGTCTTGATATATTAGCATTTACTTCTTGACTACAGTGGACCACAGCCCATCAATCTATAAGACTCCAGGGCCGCCTGATTCCATCTCTCTAGGGCATCCAGATTTGGGATGTCCAGCTGTGTGAACCCCCCAAAGCCCCCTGTAAAACCTAACTTTTCCCCAATCCAACAGAGCATGAGCCCGGTTAGCGGTTAGTTTGGATGCGGCTGCCGGTGCGCTCAGCTGCTTTTGGCTAGATTCTGCCTTTAACCGATTCTTAGTCGAAATTCATGAGTGGAGCTAAGCACGCTGATCAGACAAGAGCCCACTCATGCGCTGTATGACTGGGGAAAGGTGAGTTTTTATTGGCGACCTGGGGAGTTTCACATAGCAGGGCATCTCAAATTGGGGTTCCCTAGGGGCAAGGACCAAAACCTGGGATGTGCCTGCCTGACTGTGAAGTAAGTAAGCAAAGGTAAGCAAGTTCAATAGTGCTTATCTGTAAATGCGCGGGTGAACAAAAGATGCAGCCCATGACAATCACTACCTTTCTTGGTGTTGTTTCTCTCTTGTGGGCCATCTCCAGTAAAACTCTTGCATGCGTCGATGTGCCACTCTGCCACAAAGAAACTGAATGGAGCGAGCACACCAGCGGCCACATCCCTGCTCACCTCTATCTGGGGGCATATCCATGCAGGCCTTTCACATATTTCACACAGCAGGGCACCCCAAATCAGGATGCCACAGGAAGGGGGAATTTGCCAGCCCTGAAGTTTTTTTTTTTGAGTGGGGACTAATTAAGGGCACTTTGGCCAGCCTTGGAGTCTAAAAGATTCTAGAACGTCCGAAGGTAAACATTTTTATCTATATCAATGTATTTGTCTTTTCATTTATGTTTTGCTTTAATAAATGTAATTTGCAATCTGCATCAATACTAGATTCATGAATACTCGATTCAGTAAGAGTTTCTTGGTAGTAAAAAATTCACTTTAGAAAAAAGAAATCCTGAGAATTTAGCTGAATCACAGCTAGAGACATTAGGGCTGCTGATGCAGAGAGTCTCTTAGCAGCTAAATACATTTCCACCTGTATTTTTTGGTGGTTGGTCATTTTTAATTTTTGGCTGATGATACAGACATTGAATGTAAGAGATAAAACGTATTGTTTTAAAATATATTTTTTAAAATTTAATTGAATTCAAATTATAGTTGTCTCTAATGTTATATATTTCATGATATCAATGAAAAAAGATATTCTTGCTGCCTCTCCCATAAGCTAAAATTCCAGTGAGCTGTATTTTACCTTGTGTGTAGTTGTATTCATTCAATAGCTGAAATATATAAATTATTTTGGCATATTGCATTGTACCAGTGTTGTGTAAACCTATTACACCATAATCATGCATATGCATTTAGCATTATTTTGTATCCTATGTGTACATCATGTTTTTCATAAGATGAAATGTATAACAAAGCATATGTTTTCTGTGAAAACGCCTTTGTTCAAATCAAAAGATGGTGTATACAGGAATTGCTCCATACATAAATAAAAACAATTATTAATTTTTTTTAGTGTTTTGTTTGAATGTTTCAAGTTTTCTTTGTTATCTAGATCATGTCCCCTTTATTTAAAAAGTCTATTTTATTTTATTTTATTTAAAACTATAAAGAATCTATGGGGGCGATTGAAGTTCGCACCATTTAGCTCTGATGCATTGACCATTTAATTAACTAATATAAGACATGTTATTTAGCAAAAGAGGGGATGGGAGGCACCAAACAATAATCTACTATGTAGGTGCCCTGCTCTGGTGAATCCCTCATTAAGGTAAGTATAATATAAACACAAGGGGTGCCCCAACCCCAGAGGGGGATGCAACCAAAGACTAACAAAGGCACTCTAGTAATTGTAATTAGTGTCAAATGTATTGAATTATCATAAGTTCGTATTCCTTCTGTCAATACAATGTCCAATTTGGATGTTAAAATAATAAAACAACTCACTTGATTGCCGAAATCTTCACCTTATGTTGGCAAGGGGTGAGATTGTGCATGGCAGCCATGTGCTTGAGTGACAGACAAGTACAGTCACAGTCACACAGTCATGTACAGTCACATTGATACACAGGATTGGGTGACAGTGACATTGACAAAATCAATAACAAATAACTTTTATAAGTTTACCCGAGACCCTCACAACATAACATCCAGCAGCCATGAGATTCCGTCTTGTATTTCTTGTCTGTTTGCTGACAAAAAAGAAGAGGAGAAAAAATAACTCATGGTGTAGCAATATTCTCCATCAGCCTTTTAATAAAACAAATACAAATAGGAGAAAAGAAGACTTTATAAGATTTTTTTTCATAGGCAAGCACAAGCAAACACTTTAGCAATATTACTACAAAAAAAACCTTTTATCAGTTTACCTGATATTTGCACAGAATAGCATCCAGCAGCCTTTTGGGAACTTCCGGTCCGCTCTGCCTGTCAAGACAAGAATGATAGGAGAAAAGATCTCATGAAATATTTTTTCCAGGAAGGCAAAAGGAAACACGTTAGCAATATCATTACGAAAATCATTATCCCAGCCTTGAGGAGGAGCCCTTGTGGCTTGGAACGCGTGTGCTGCTGTATGGTTGCCTTCCTGTCAGGTTAACAGTAAGGATCTGTGTTTTGTATGTCTCTTGTTGTATACCTTGCACTCTATTGCTTTAACTGGGCCCTCTTATTTAGAGGTCCGTGTCTTGATAATTGATGCACACTTACTTTAGCACATAGCACTTTATTGAAAGATATATATGTTTCAGGCTTTATCGTTAATCACCATTTGTCCATGCACATTGTAATATACTGTTCCTGGCAGGATGGCTCCTCCATGTGGCTGGACTTGTAACAGCACTGGGAAAATGTTGTAGTTTTTAAAGTATTTTTTAGATGTGATTACCTTGAATAAAGACTACTTATTTTTACCTTTTTGAGAGTGCAATTGTTAGTCCCCAGGGGCCTATTGTGGGGGGGGTTTGTGGAGGGTACCCCCAATTCTTGGGTATTCATTGTGCTTTTGCAAGGCTCCCTATAGGGACAGTGCACCTCATATTATTTGATTATTAAACCTTTGGTGCCACCCGCAATATTTCTTCCTTGGATTACGAAATACATGTAACCTGTTTAGCTAAAACTCTCAAAGATTAGTATCCAGCAGCCTTTTTGGACAATGTTGTCTTCTACATCTGTTACCTGCAAAAAACTAAAATAATAGGAGGAAAAAACTTCTCACATTTTTCTGCTTTACATGATACCATCACATAATAGCATCAAGCAATCATAATATTGTCACGGACCGGGTGTGGCGGCACAAGTGTGGATCCGCTGTGACTGTGATACTGATAGCGAGTACTAAGAGGCTACCGGTACTCACCAGAGCCTGCCGCAAGGCAGGTTGGTCTTGTAGCGGCGAGTGACCCCCAGGTCGCTACCCCCCAACAGCGGCTCAGCCACACAGTCAGCCGAGGTACTGCGTGGTGCAAAGGAGGCAGGCAAAAGGCGATGTCAAAGTTCAAGCAGAGGTCAGGGGTTGCAGCATAACCTCGAGATCGAAGATAAGTAGCCAAGATCGGGACGGGCAGCGAAGATTCAGAGTCGGGGACAGGCAAAGGTCGGTACACGGGTGAGAAATCCTGAAAACAACTGACTTTCTGCATACATAGGAAGACCAAGATCCGGCACTGATGGAAAGGAAGTGCCCCTTAAATAGGGGAAGTGGATGCAGGATTGGATGACTGGGCATCAATCAGTGGTGCACCGGCCCTTTAAACTTCAAGAAACCGGCGCGCGCGCCCCCTAGAGAATGGGGAGGTGCGTGCACCGGACCATGCGAGGAGGCAGAGCGAGGAGAAGGGAGACGACTGGGAGCAGCCGGTGTGCGGTCAGCCAGCAGGAACGGGTAAGGAGGGAGGATGGGGAGCGCTGTGAGATGGACGTGCAGCGTTCACCCGGGCAGCGGGAGCAGCAACGGAGGTGAGGGGAGTGCTGCGAGATGGGCGGGTGGCGCTCGCCCTAACAGGTATTTCTTCCTGTATTTCTTGTCCTGATTAAACAAAAGGAATAGGGGAAAGAATAATGAGATATTTTTGTTACCAGGGTTGGAAAGCAAACACTTTATGAATATCAGTATTAAATGCCTTTTACCAATTCAGCCGATACCCTTACCCTCACTCTTCATCAAGAAGAAAAGGGATATTAGATATAATATAATAATGCAATATTATTTTTTCCAGAGAGGCAAAAGCAAAAACTCATTAGCAACATTAGAACCAAGCATTCAAGGATACTTATATACAATATTCCAACTTGAGCTACTCTAAAGTAGTAGTAAAGTTGCGCTTGTTATTCTACCTATTTAATTAACAGCTACATGTACCGTATGTAGGAAGAGTCCAATCAGTCTTTAGGAAGTGTGTTCTCTGTTAAGTAAACATATGGACGATGGGCAGAATCCATTTTTTGACATGAAAGACTTGCATATTGGTAGTCTAAGGTGTCCCCCAAATGGGAGGGTAATGAAACACCCATGGCCAGGGGGTGAGGAATCTTAGCAACCCTTGACTTGATCTTCTTTTTGTATAGGTCCTTAAGTGACGGGATTTTAATCATCCTCTGTAGTCCAAACTGTAACCAAATACCTTTTACTGGTTAACCTGATAACCTCATAGAATCCAGCAGCCATTTTGAGCCTTTTTGTATCTCTGTCTTCCTCCGGACAAAACAAAAATTAATATGCAATAAAATCATTAGATATTTTGTTTCCAGGAAATTAAAGACAACCAAATATCTTTTACTAGTTTTACTTTTACTAGTTTACCTGATTCAATCACAGAATAGCAAACAGCACATTGGGGTTCCTTATTGTCTGTTTTCTGACAAAACGAAAACATTTGGAGAAAAGACCGGTTAAAAGGCTCAAAACAGTGATACTAAACCAAAGCTTACAAAAAGATACAATAAAAAAAATTCCAATGACTTTTATACCCATAGCGCAGGATAATATATATATATAATATATATATATATATTAAGGCATCTACGGAATTATTGAGATTAGCCTGCTTTATGTACAATACACATGATATTATGTTAAGAGATCACTAACCAAGTCTCATTTTACTGGTTCAAATCTTCAGTTCTTTGCTGAAGAAATTATTCCGTAACTAATGTTCTTTTTTTTACGACAGATCTTTTCTATACTACATAGGCTGTAGGGTCTTAAGCCAGAGAGGGACATGGTTTTAGCTGCATTTAAGCTTTTCACAGACTTCATCTGCAGAGGCACCAGATCACATCTGGGTCACATCAGTCCTTTCTAAATCACTGCCACTCTTATTGCCAATGTGGAGGCACAGTTTGTTTTGACCACTACATATACAGTTATCGGCTGTTGCTTCAATAAGATCTGTCAATAACAAGACAAAAACCAAACTGTAGAAGAGAGGTCTATTATCACATCTTCAGACCATTGTTTTAGTAATTCCGTGAAAAAAATCTAATTCATCCCAAGCCCTGAGTGCATTGGTCATCTTGTCAGGCTTAAGTCACTCAAGTTTAGCTGGATGGTTTACAAAGCAACCTCTGTGACATCCGGCTCCTTGTCAGGAGTTTCAGAATCCTCAGCTGAGATCTAGGCACCTGACCAGATGGGGATGTCTATGGAATATTCCTTCTGGCATGCCAGAAGGGTTCTAATTAGTTGTCTTCTCAAATACTTAACCCATATTCTTTGCCTCCAACTGCTCATTTAATGGGGTTAGAATCACCATTGGCCTGTTCAGTTGGTTCAGGTTTCTGCACCAAGTAGGGCTGTAGGTGGGGAGAAAAATCTGTGCATCTAGCTGTTGCAATTTATTTCCAGAAGGCTACATAATCTAAAGTTTTAAATAAATGGCACATCAAAGATAGCTTTCAATTATTCATGTAAAAACTGTTAAGAAAGTATGAAGCCATACAAACAAAGTGAAACTCCCCAAGACCCCTCCCCCCATAAATGACATCACCCGAATACAGTATAATCCAAAATATAGTAATCAAGTATCTCAAGCCTATAGCTTTAATTAGGTCCAATAGTAGGGACATATCATAGTCCAGCATGAGGCAATACTTGCCTTCTACTGCACTTGGCCTACTGAAGGGTAGGACTTCATAAAATGATCAGTTGAAGGCTCCACATAAAATTATAAGTCAAAGGTTTCACGTAAAATGATCAGTAAATGTTTCTTAGTAGACACCTACTGTCTGGTAATGCTGTCAGTCAATGGAAAGATTACTCAAGGGAAGTTTCTGAATAACTCCCAACTCCAACTCCCAACACTCTACATCTCTTAGCCCATGTCGACAAATTTTACAATAAATGAATGCCGATATAAAGTCATAAATAATCAATCTAACTATCCCATGGTGCGGCAAACAGATCAGATTTAAAGGTGAAATATAAGATTTAAAGGTGAAAGTAGTAATACACACTGTCATACTGACCTGGGTATGGGTACAGGCATCACTAGTATTATTACTATATATTTATATTTGCCACACTATTTTAAAGTAAACCAAAAGATTCCTTGCCCCTGGGGCACCCCGACTCGCCATGCCCCGTTGCGTGAACCCCCCCCCCCCCCGAGTCCACTGTAAACCTGATCCAATGATGTATGTGCTGGCTGATTCTTAGCCAAAACTGGCAAGCACAACCGAGCACGCTGACTGGATGAGAGCCCACACATGCACCTTAGGACCCGACAAAGGTGAGTTTTACTGGGTGACCTGGGGATTTCACAGGGGAAAGGACCAAATCCTGGGTTTTGGTCTCAATCAGATATATCTGGTTATATTTCCTAATGTGAGTTCTGTTTCCTGATTTTTTCTGATTTGTCCTGCAATTTAATAGGCCAATATAGCTCAGGTTTGATAGAAAATTTAATTGGTCATTTCTATGAAGTCCTACACTGCAGTGGGAGGCAAGTGCAGTAGAGGGCGAGCACTGTCTCATGCTGAGATATGATTCATTCCTTTTATTGGGCCTAATTTAAAGCTATAGGCTCAAGATACTTGGTTACTATATTTTGGATTATACTGTATTCTGGTGACCTCATTGATGAGGGAGGGGTTTTTGGGGGTTTACATTTCACTTTGTTTGTATCAGTGCTGTCTATGACTAAGAGTCAGGCGGACCAGAAATGTGTCACAGTTCCTACATGACTTCAAGCTTTCTTTCTGGATTTTAAATGTAATATTAAAAGCTATGTTTTGTTGTCAACACTGGTCAACCCTCCTTTACTTTAAATCTTGGCTCTGAGCTAGCCTGCCAAGCGCCTAAGGCAACTGACCGTTGGAGCTGGATCCCCCTTTTTTGGTTTTAGATACACATGTCATAAAGTAAACCTCCTGTGTACACAGACAAATTAGCCTTACTGCAACGAGACATAATAAAAATGATTGTAATGGCATGTAAGGATCAGGAATGTGTACTAACAATCGAGTAATGTATACTAGAAAACAAACAACATGGATGACATGGGGACCATATCAAGAAAAAGTATAAGTCCCAAGTCCCAAAATATATGCATACATGTAGTAAAAACACAAACATTTGCCATCAACAATCCTGGCTCCAAATAGTTACTATTGTAGAGCAATTCTGTGGCACTATACAATGAACACCATTTTATTTTATGCAAGAAAAGTGGGGTATTTTAGGTCATTCCGTAAAGAGGAACAAATCTGTTCGACCTGTACCACTCACCTTGTGTCCCACGCAGACCATTGCTCCTTGTCTGATGCTCGAACTCTTACCTGATGGATCCATGAGCCATGATGCCTGCCCGCCCCCCCCCCCACATTGTCTCTTCCAGTGTCCTCCGATGGGGAGATGCCCCCCGCCATCATCATTGTGATGTGGCACACTCCTTCTGTTCTCTGCAATGGAAAGGGGCATTTTAGGTTTTCACATGCCTCTTTTCATTTCAGTGAATGGAGGGGGGCGTGCCTCTGTTCAGGGCCATGTCCACAAGGGAGCTCATTATCTTTGGCCCTATATACATCCTGGTACAATTAATGATCCACTTAATAACCTCAACAGGCTGCATGACGATGGCAAATACTAAAAGTGCTGCAAAATAACCTCAGAAACGTGTCATGACCTAATATGAACCATGGCCAAAAACTCACCCTGCTCTAACAAGGTGACTATGAGATTCCATTTGGAAGTTCTGGGTATGGCTTTATCTATTCAGTTGCTTGAGATGCAGAATTAGACACACTGCCCCGGTCTTTTTGGCTACTGTAAAACCTAAAAACCACAGCCACAGGGAGAAGCAAGAATACCACAACTCTTATATCCACCAAGGGTTTGACAGGACTTTTTGGCAAGGAGGCCAAATGCATTATATTTTGGGTGGAAGGGTCCTCAGGATGTTGGTACAAATGCAGAAGTCTTTCTAAGTACAACCTAGTGTATGCATATCCCACACTTTCGCTTACTCTCCAGCTTATTTATAATATTGGGCTGGAAGTGGTCAAAAGGATTCTTTTTTATCTGAACTGACCAAGATGGGCCTTAGCTAGCTCCTTAGACATTACTGGTGACAAGTAATAGGAGGGATAGAGGGTTGTATTTGCAGCTATAACTCCACAGGCACGCCAACTTCCAGTCACTTCTTCATTACCCTTCCTTTGCAAATGTCTTGCATCAGTCCATACGTATACATGTAAATTGGCTGCTGCTTTGGTCTAAAAAAACAAGACGTACACAGTAACAAGATTCCATGGTGTTTTGGTGCCACCTACTGTTCACAGTGAAAAATTCATAGCAGGGTATAGACATTGGATGCAGATAAAAGTTTTTTCAGAAAGTTGGTGCAAAGCTACATCAGATAATACTAGCTGCATTAATCTGAAGCATGAGCACAAGTAATAAATACCCAATAGAGTCGATTCAGCAGCTGAACATGCAAGACAAACCCACAGGTGCAAGTAGCACACCAAAAAGCTGTGAGTGAATTCAGATTTCCATACAAAAGTTTAAAAATCACATGAGTGAGTGAATCAGTTTACTAAATCATTGACAGCGAGATGTAAAATATTTAATTGATGAAAGCCATGCTGCCACAGCTGAAATGTTTTTTTTCAATGAAAATGACAGCTGGCATTCGTGTGTGTGTTTTTTTTTACTATACTACTACTACCCTGCAACATACTGATGGGCACCAGGCTCTTCCTCACACCCAGCATTCCAAATGGGGGAGCAGGTAACCGGGAACGGTACTGTTATGTCACCCACCAATGCCAGCGGGTGACATGGCGGCCCTCTACACTGTGAACTGGAATAGGGTTCCCCTGGACGCCTTACCAGTTTACCCCCAGTGTAAGAAAAAACACACCACACAAATAAATGTACTCTTCTTAATTTCACTGATTCCTGTTCCCCACCTTCTATCTTCTGTCTCCCACCGCGCACCGTCTTCATATTGTTCAGTGGTGTTCCATGTCCCACACTGGGTTGTCCCTCCATATTCATGGCTCTTTTGCACCCCTTCCGTGGTCCTCTTTAGTTAGAGATCTGGCGACACAGATCCCCCCACCTCCTTGCCAGGAAATAATTCATGAGCCACAGGGAAACCTCTCTCCTCCTGTGATGTATGGAGTCATGTGGGGGAGGTCCAAAAGAGGTTGCAGGGGGGGGGGGGCACTGCTCATCCTGCTCTGATCCACAAATAAACGTATTAGGGAAAGAATTGTGAAAACAATTAAGAAATTGTCCCACAATTGACGCCTGATGGCCTAATGGCAGCTGCACACCTGACGATCAGTAAAATTACAACTTGCCTTTTGTGCCTGCTATGGACTGTCAATCTTGCTAAACAGCCTCATAGTTGGGACAGCTTGTAAATACAGAGCTACTTACTGGGAGCTATCGACTACCATTTGGCCCACTACACAGAGCAAAGTGTCTATACCACCAGCTACAATCTTCCCAGAGCAATTTGATGAGTGCTGAGTGCAGCAAAGTCATATCAAGATAGACATTTGTGGTGTAACAGGAACTGGCTTTACTGGACCATGAGTGCAATAAGAGAAGGTCACCTTACATGGTGGAACAGTTGTTTTAACCGTGTAACTCTTTGACTGCGCTGCTGAAACATACTCTGCTTCAATAGACGATAGAGTAACAGAGAGCCACTTTCTGCTAGTCCAACTGTTACTACTTCCTTACAGAAGAAACTCATAGCCACTGGTAAATTTTCTGTCACTGGAGTCTTTGGCCCAGTCGACATCCACATATCCTGTCAGGATGCTTTCATCACTTGCTGGTAGCCTTAGCTTGTAGTGTAAATTCCCTTTAAGATAGCAAATGACTCGCTTCACAGCATTCCAGTCCATCTGACTGCCATTGAAGCCTTGCTGCATAGATTTTCAATAGGTGCTGCAATTTTAGGCCTTGTAGCAGTGGTATTGTACAGCAATTGAGTGTTAATTGTTTATCTTTCTCAAGTAGTTGGTTTGCATTCAATATTTTACTGGTTTGGAATCTTCCAATCGAAAAGTTTCAATTATTTCTTGTATTTTGTGCTTTGTTTCAGTGTATCTCTTAGCAGAGGTACATATTTATGTTTTCAAGACCTTTGATCTCAAAATGCTGATTCAGGGTTTACAAAATTTCTGCTTCATCCATTTCTTGCTCAAAACAAAGCAGGATATTATCCACATAAATGAACACATGGATCCATCTGTTTGCCAGTTGCATTGTACATAAGCTTTACTCCTCTGAAAGTCTTCATGTGTAAGCACTTCATCTATTTTTATATTCCATGCTTTGGCGGCTTGCTTTTGACCTCCTCTGAAGTTTGCATAATATGACTTCCCTTAGTTCATCTTTGAATGCTGGTGGTTGTTCCATGTAGATGTTTTTTGTTAACTAGCCATGTAGAAACACTGTTTTCACATAAAAAGTGTTTCACTTGCATTCTCCTTGTGGAGGCTACTGTCCTTATTGTAGCATGTTTGGCTACTGGAGTAAAAGTCTCATTATAGTCCTCTCCATATTTTTGAGAGTATCCCTTGGCTATGAGTCTTGCTTAGTATCACTCCCCTGTGCCACCTGCATTGTACTTCCCTTTAAAAGTCAATTTGCAGCCTATGGCTTCCCTTCCAGTTGGTAGTACTGTAAGTGTCCATGTTTTGGTATCATGTATGGATTTTATCTCTTCTTTTGTAGGTTTTATCTATTTACTTGCTTCCCCTTATAAAAGCTGCGATATGTCTTCTCAAGTTGCAGGTTCATTAGTACTGGTAGTAATTGCCTTGTATGAGAAACATACTTTTGGGTTACCTTTGTTTTCTCTTGTTGGGCACCTCGGTTCTGTGTCTGAGCTTGCTTGTGTCAGCTCTTCAGTACTGGAAGGTTCTGAAGATACACATTTTGTTTGGTACAGAGAACCATGATTACTGAAATGTAATGTTTAGATGATAAAACAAACAAACAGGTTGTTTAGAAGATACAGATACAGATAATGGATAATCCGTGTCCGTTTTCTCTTCTGTTGTCATCACATTGTCTCTCAGATCTTCAACAAAAGTTATGCCATTGCTAATGGTACCTTGTCTGTTTTGGGATTTAGGATTCTGTAACCCTTAACATTGTCACTGTATCTAACAAAGATTTCTTCTAATGCTCTGTTTTAGAGTTTGGTGCATTTTTCCTCTGGAATGTAGATGAATGCTTTGCATCCAAAAACTCTTGGGTGTTTTACACTTGACTTCTCATTGTTCCACATTTCATATAGAGTTTTCTCCACTTTTCTAGAAAATTATGTACCTGTTGCCTCCAGTTGTAGGCAGGTTTAGGGGACCACATACATCACTGTGAACAAGGTCAAGTGGCCTTTAAGCTCTATCCTGACTGACTTTAGAAAGTGTTGCTATTGTAGCTTTGGATTTGATGCAACATTCACACTTTACAGTAACCGGACAAGGGGATACTGTTGGATCCTTTGACAGATTCCTCTTTTGTAGTTCTTATATGCATTCAGGGTGTCTGAGACCTAAATGCCTCTGCCACATGTGTATACATTGTGTTAATGGGTGCATAATCTCACCTTTTCCTTCACTGTGTTGCGGTGATCATCCAGCTTTGCATTTGCTATCGTCTGCTTGCCATCCAAGATAGAACACTTGTCACCTTGGAATTTTAAAGTGAATCCTTTGACTGTCAGATGCTTCACAGATAAGAGTCCTCCTTCTAGATCAGGAGCATAAAGCACATCTTTTACTGGTATGGCTAAATTGTGTCCTGCATCATTAGATCATACAAGGGTTCCATGCCCATATCCCTTTGCATATATTTTACTTCCATCTGCAATGCAAGTAGACTCTTTTTTATTCTGATGAAAAAGTTTCTATCACTTGTCATCTGAGTGACTCGCTCCATGCGAGTCCATGCTCCAGCCTTCAAATGTGTGGTTGCCTGTCACTTTAAAAGTTGCATTTCAGTTCTCTTCACATGTATCAGAAAACTTGTGCCCCATAGTTTGCTAACCTGTACCCAGGAGCTTGGGAGCGGAGGTTGTGGGCAGATGTGGGGGCATTGATGTACCTAGACCACGTACTGTTGTGGAACAGATACATTGATAATATCCTCATGCTGTGGGAGGTTCCAGGGAAGTTCCTGCCCAGAAACTGCAGGACTTTGTTGGATTGCTCAATTCCAATGGCTAACTTCCTGGATCTCACAATCAAAAATGCAATGATGAACAGACTGAAAAGGTGCTCTACTGAAAGGAAACATCCGGCAACACCTTACCTTTCTGCACAAGCTCGCATCCACGGCAACTCAGGAGAAGAATTTCCTATGGGGTGTTCCGCCAGGCTTGGAGGAACTGTTCCATAGATGATGACTTCTGCAGAGTGGCAAAGGAAATGACACATTGATTACACCAAGATATGTAGCACACTGCAGTATATTGAAGATGTTCACAAGCTTCAATTTTGAGTGTCTGGGCATCCACTTGGCAAATGAAGTTCAGTGTGGAGAAATGTAAAGTCGTACACTTGGGGTCTAATAACCTGAAGGCCACATATATTCTCAGGGGAGTAAAACTGGGAGAATAACTTGTTGTTGAGGGGGGACATGATTAACTTGTATATAAGTATATAAATGGCCAATACAAAAAATATGGGGAAACACAATTTCAGGTAAAATACTCTAAAGACAAAGAGGCACTGGCCTTGACTGGAAAAAAGGAAATTCAGTCTCCGGAGGCGACAATCGTTTTTTACCATAAGAACTATAAATCTGTGGAATAGCTTCCCACAGAAGCTTGTTACAGCATCAACCTCTGGCAGCTTTAAAAAAGGATTAGATGCCAACACCCTTGGTTGAACTTGATGGACATGTCTTTTTTTCAATTGAATTAACTATGTAACTATGATTACAGCAGAGGGGCTATCACCTCCGGTTAATAGCAGAGGCAGAGAGAAAGGCCTTAGAAAGAAATTGGAATGGTGTCCATTATACATACAGTCAATACATTCAGTATTGATTAAGACTAGGGATGAGCGAATCGATCCGGACGAACCCGGATTCGATCCGAATTTCAGGAAAAATTCGATTCGGATCGAATCCGAATTTCCCCGCGATTCGATCGCTCGAAGTTTTCCATCCATTCATTTACATTACAGGCATTCTAAGATGGCGGACAGGACATGTCCAGACATCAACCCCGCGCCAGTGCAAGCTGGGACAGTCACATGCAGCCTATCAGCAGCCAGCAAGCCCGGTGACGTCACAGCGCCATTTAAGGCCGGCCATCTTGCTTTTCCTGCCTCATTTCTCTATTGCATTCGTGAGAGACAGAACGCTGTGTAGCTGAGGGAGAGAGGCAGTTAGACAGGCAGGGACAGACAGGGACAGGCTGGAGACAGGCAGGAGACAGACAGGAGACAGACAGAAAGTCAGCGAAAAACAGGGAAAGGTAGAAAAATCGGAGGCTGTCACAGGGAGTTTTTTTTTTTTTTTTCATCCAGCCTGACAGGCTTTGTTAGCGTTTTCAGGCTGCTTATACTAACTAACTGTGCATATATACTGAACTGATCTTAAGTCTGCTGTGAGGCATCCCATTCTGTGACTACAGCAGCCTCTGTTTAAGACCATATAACCATTTGCACTTATTATAATTGAAATTAGCCTGATAAAGACACTTTTGCTGGGCATAGTACTTCTGGACCCTGCCAGGTCCACTTCTGTTGTGGCATCCCATTCTGTGACTACAGCAGCCTCTGTTTAAGACCATATAACCATTTGCACTTATTATAATTGAAATTAGCCTGATAAAGACACTTTTGCTGGGCATAGTACTTCTGGACCCTGCCAGGTCCACTTCTGTTGTGGCATCCCATTCTGTGACTACAGCAGCCTCTGTTTAAGACCATATAACCATTTGCACTTATTATAATTGAAATTAGCCTGATAAAGACACTTTTGCTGGGCATAGTACTTCTGGACCCTGCCAGGTCCACTTCTGTTGTGGCATCCCATTCTGTGACTACAGCAGCCTCTGTTTAAGACCATATAACCATTTGCACTTATTATAATTGAAATTAGCCTGATAAAGACACTTTTGCTGGGCATAGTACTTCTGGACCCTGCCAGGTCCACTTCTGTTGTGGCATCCCATTCTGTGACTACAGCAGCCTCTGTTTAAGACCATATAACCATTTGCACTTATTATAATTGAAATTAGCCTGATAAAGACACTTTTGCTGGGCATACTACTTCTGGACCCTGCCAGGTCCACTTCTGTTGTGGCATCCCATTCTGTGACTACAGCAGCCTCTGTTTAAGACCATATAACCATTTGCACTTATTATAATTGAAATTAGCCTGATAAAGACACTTGCTGGGCATAGTACTTCTGGACCCTGCCAGGTCCACTTCTGTTGTGGCATCCCATTCTGTGACTACAGCAGCCTCTGTTTAAGACCATATAACCATTTGCTCTTATTATAATTGAAATTAGCCTGATAAAGACACTTTTGCTGGGCATAGTACTTCTGGACCCTGCCAGGTCCACTTCTGTTGTGGCATCCCATTCTGTGACTACAGCAGCCTCTGTTTAAGACCATATAACCATTTGCACTTATTATAATTGAAATTAGCCTGATAAAGACACTTGCTGGGCATAGTACTTCTGGACCCTGCCAGGTCCACTTCTGTTGTGGCATCCCATTCTGTGACTACAGCAGCCTCTGTTTAAGACCATATAACCATTTGCACTTATTATAATTGAAATTAGCCTGATAAAGACACTTTTGCTGGGCATAGTACTTCTGGACCCTGCCAGGTCCACTTCTGTTGTGGCATCCCATTCTGTGACTACAGCAGCCTCTGTTTAAGACCATATAACCATTTGCACTTATTATAATTGAAATTAGCCTGATAAAGACACTTTTGCTGGGCATAGACTTACTGCTGCCTGCCAGGTGCACTTCTGTTGGGGCATCCCATTCTGTAACATAGCATACCCCTCTTTATTTACACTAAGCAGCTCTCTTATTTACACTAAGCAGGCCTGTTGGAGGCTGAGTGTTACTGATCATCAACTGTTGCTCATCAACAACATCATCACAACTTACGTCTGAGACCCCCAGTCTAGGGTCGGTAGGTTCCTCTGACACAACCCTGAGTCGGCATGCCCCGAGAGCAGTCCCTGTCCTCCCATTGCCTCTGTCCTACGCCGCTCCCTCCCCCAGCGACGTATCCTATGCTTTGGGTTCAGCTCCACTCTTTAGTGAGGAGGACGATCAGATAGAGGACAGTCAGCAGCTACTGCCCAGCCAAGAAATGGAGGTGGCTTCTCTAGCTAGGCAGACAAATAGTGATGTGGACAGTGTCGTGGGTGCTGCGAGCGTTCCAGCTCCTGCGCCAGACACTGTTGACGAATCCACGAACATCAGTGACGTACAGCCACAACTCGGTGATGATGATGATGACGATGAAGCCGATCGCACTTGGGAGCCGGGTGATGAAGGGGCTTCATCGTCATCATCAGGAGAAGAGGGGCGCAGGTTGCCCCGGAGTCAGCAGCTGAGGCAGCAAGGTGGTAGCAGTCAGCATGGGGGCACAATTCCAAAGGCTGGAGCCGGCCGGGGCCGGGGCCGGGGTAGAGCACCTGCTGTGCGGCAGTCTACCTTATCGGGAGGTAGTGGAGCAGGGGTTCCTGGAGTTGGCAACAGCAGCAGTGAATCAGTGAGGCCAGGGGGTGGGAAAAGTAGCTACTCGGCAGTGTGGCAGTTTCTCCTGAGGCATCCGCAGGAGGGTAACATGGCCACATGCAAGATATGTAGGCAAAAGGTGAAGCGTGGCCAGGGTCCAAATGTTGGCACCACAGCCCTGCGTCAACATATGATGCGTCACCATAAAACGACCTGGGAGAACCGAGGCTCCCAAGGGGTGGTCCAGTCTGCTTCCTCACCAAGTGAGCTCCCAATTTCTTTGCCAAGAAGGCAGTACCAGCGCTGCACACTTTTGTTGAACAGAAGGTGGGCCAGTCCTTGAGCCTGTCGGTGTGTAGCAAAATACATGGCAGCGCCGACATCTGGAGCTGTAACTACGGTCAGGGGCAGTACATGTCGTTTACGGCCCACTGGGTGAATGTGGTCCCTTTGCAGCAGCAGCAGCAACTTGGACAGGTCACGCCGCTTCGGCCTCCGCGCTCTCTGCCCATTGGACCTGTGACACCGTGCGACTCGGCCTCCTCATCCTCCGCCATCTCCTCACCCTCCACTGTAGGCTCAAGTCTCAGTGCCCCTCCAGTCTACCATGTGTGCAGGGCACGGAGGTGTCACGCAGTGCTTCACATGGTTTGTCTTGGCGAACGGAGTCACACAGGGGAGGAACTGCTTAAATGTATTCATCAGGAAATCCAAACATGGCTTACTCCGAGAAAACTTAAAATGGGAATCATGGTTACCGACAATGGGAAGAACATTTTGTCTGCGCTGCGCCAAGGAAGCCTGACCCATGCCCCCTGCATGGCTCACGTCTTCAATCTGGTTGTCAAGCGGTTTCTGAAGTGTTCCCCCCATCTGCAAGACATCCTAACAACTTCAAGGAAACTTTGCATGCACTTCAGCCACTCCTACACCGCCAAACACACCCTTCTTGAGCTACAGCGTCAGAATGGTATCCCCCAACATAGTCTGATTTGCGATGTTTCCACCCGTTGGAATTCCACCCTTCACATGTTGGACCGATTATATGAACAGAGAAAAGCCATCACGGATTTCCTGATGATCCAAGCAGATAGGGGGGCTCCCCTGTGTAACTTCAATGTCAACCAGTGGCAGCTCATACGTGACACCTGCCGTTTGCTCAGGCCCTTTGAGGAAGCCACTTTATTTGTCAGTCGGCAGGATTACGGGATGAACGACGTGATTCCACTGCTTCATGTACTACAGCACATGTTGGAAACCATGGCTGGTCAGGGCACTGGAGACATGGCGTTTACATCTTACGGCCACATGAACCCTGTTGGAGCTGAACTGGAGGAGGAGGAGGAAGAGGAGGAGGAGTTGCCCAGCGAAACACAGTTTAGGCTTGGCGAAATGGCTGGTTTATCTAGTCAGCGGACAGGAGAGGAGGAGCAGGAGCAGCCAGAGGAGCTAGAGGTTTTTGAGGAAGGCGAGACAGAGGACCCGGGCACACCGTGGCAGTATGCAGTGGAGATGGAGACAGGTAGTCCATCCGAGTCACTTGCGCAAATGGCACGAAGCATGCTCACGTGCTTGCGTAGTGACCCCAGAATTGTTTCCATCTGTCGGCGGGATGACTTCTGGCTGTCCACCTTATTGGACCCTCGCTTCCGGCACAAAATGGGGGCATTTTTTAAACCCACCGAGAGGGAGGACAAACTCAACTACTACAAAGACATTCTACGTAGGCAGTTGGCCGATGCCTATCTGCGCCATGGTCCATACTCTCGCAGGTCTGACTCGAGGGGACCTCTGCGCTCACCTTCCACTGCCATGGCCGCTGGGGGGGTTGGCAGGAGCAGCAGCAGCAGCTCCATCAGCAGCAGCAGCCTCAGTCTTCAGTCGCTAATGAGTAGCTTTCTACACCCGCATAGTGAGGCTACTCATGAGCAGCAGGAAGACCTGGAGCAGGACCTCAACCAGCAGGTCATGTCATACTTTGACATGACCATGCCAACACACCTTGAGGATCTGCTGAACTTCTGGGCAGCCAAACTTGATTTGTGGCCGCAACTAGCAGAGTTTGCCCTGGAAAAGCTGTCCTGCCCGGCAAGTAGTGTGCCATCTGAGCGGGTGTTTAGTGCGGCGGGGGCCATAGTTACGGCGAGGAGAACTCGTCTGTCAACTAAAAATGTGGAGAGACTCACCTTTGTCAAAATGAATCAGGGATGGATCAGCCAGGATTTCCACCCACCAATGCCTGATGCATGCGACTAGATTCAGCATGGTGCCACGTTTTACACTTTCCAAATGGTGCAAAACATATTTATGTCTTTAGGCCATTTTTTGGGCTCCTGCTGCTGCTGCTGCCAACTTCTGCCAACTCCAGGGTGTGATTCATCCAATTTTTGGGCTCCTGAAGCCAACTCCAGTGTCTCTTTAAAGTAATATTTGGGCTCCTGCTGCTGCTGCTGCTGCCAACTCCAGGGTGTGATTCATCCAATTTTTGGGCTCCTGAAGCCAACTCCAGTGTATATTTGGGCTCCTGCTGCTGCTGCTGCCAACTCCAGGGTGTGAATCATCCAATTTTTGGGCTCCTGAAGCCAACCCCAGGGTCTCTTTAAAGTAATATTTGGGCTCCTGCTGCTGCTGCTGTCAACTCCTGCCAACTCCAGGGTGTGATTCGTCCAATTGTTGGGCTCCTGAAGCCAACCCCAGGGTCTCTTTGAAGTAATGTTTGGGCTCCTGCTGCTGCCAACTTCTGCCAACTCCAGGGTGTGATTCATCCAATTTTTGGGCTCCTGAAGCCAACCCCAGGGTCTCTTTAAAGTAATGTTTGGGCTCCTGCTGCTGCTGCTGCTGCCAACTTCTGCCAACTCCAGGGTGTGATTCATCCAATTTTTGGGCTCCTGAAGCCAACCCCAGTGTCTCTTTAAAGTAATATTTGGGCTCCTGCTGCTGTTGCTGCCAACTCCAGGGTGTGATTCATCCAATTTTTGGGCTCCCGAAGCCAACTCCAGTGTATATTTGGGCTCCTGCTGCTGCTGCTGCCAACTCCAGGGTGTGAATCATCCAATTTTTGGGCTCCTGAAGCCAACCCCAGTGTCTCTTTAAAGTAATATTTGGGCTCCTGCTGCTGGCAACTCCAGGGTGTGATTCATCCAATTTTTGGGCTCCTGAAGCCAACCCCAGTGTCTCTTTAAAGTAATGTTTGGGCTCCTGCTGCTGCTGCCAACTCCAGGGTGTGATTCATCCAATTTTTGGGCTCCTGCTGCTGCCAACTCCAGTGTCTCTTTAAAGCAATGTTTGGGCTCCTTCTGCCCCTCATAGTGATGCCACTTCAACTCTCTGCAATTGTGCCGCTCTGCGATTCTATTAGCGATGCCTCTGATCTGCATGTGATATTTCTTCAAAGTATTATTTAACTAACCCAGCACGCATCCTGTGCGTGTTACAGCAAGGCAGAATGGTTTACAACCCTAATGAGGCTCTAGGAGGCTCAGAAATAGCCGTTTTTAATAGCAATTTGTTGCGAATTTATTCGGGTCGAAACGATTTTTGTCGGAAAATTCGGCGAATCAGTCGAATCGAATTTTTCAAAAGTTCGCTCATCTCTAATTAAGACTCACACGAACATGCGGAGGTAAGAGCTACAGTATAATCAATAAAGATTGGAAAGTACAATCCCTAGATGAAAACCTGAAAGATTGTCTTCCTGACAGACCTAAGATAGTATAAAGAAAAACCAAGAGTGAAAAACCAAGTGTGGAAAGTGCTCTATGTGTAAATACATAAGAGAAGATAAGACAGATACACTTCAGGACAAACAAATTAAAGTGGACCTTCACTCTGAATAAGAGCATATCTTATATGTTCTCCACACCCTGTACATACAGATTGCTCAAATTGAAAATCATCCTACCTGCATCTGCTGCATGTTATGAGTCTTTAAACATCTAAGATGGAGGCTCAAGGAGCATCAGGCAGCCTTCAAACAGGAAGTGTCTTCTGACTGTGCCACTCTGCATTCTGGGATTGCTGTCCTTCCCCTGAACCTTTTTAGATGCTGGGGAATATTTTTTTAAGGGTTTGGGTTTTCATTAAATCATGCTGAAGGTCCTGTTTAAGTCCAGACACTTTATTAACTGTCAGATATGTGATATATTTGTTGATCTGTCCCTGCAACCACTTCTATGTGGGCAAAACAAAAAGGCTAGAAAAGAGAGTCTATGAGCACCAATATGAAGTGCAGAAAAGAAAGAATCAATCCCTGATAGCAAGGCATTTTTCTGAGAAAAGCAATGGAGACCACAATGGCCTACTCTTTCAAGGAATAACCGGACTCTACATCCACCAAAGGTGGAAAGATAATAAAACAAGGTCAAAGGGATTTATCAGCTCCAGTCCTTAAAGTATCCAGGATTAAATTACTTACTTAAAGTGAACCAACAGTCAAAAATGACTAAAACTAGACCAACACAATAAACAGTGATCATATGCATCCCCCCCAGGGCAATTTAGATTGCTGCACATAAAAAAGAATTGACCCTTTTCTAACTCTTGCTGTGGTAAATTTTAAATACAAAATGGTGACTCATGCATTTGCAGGCCACCTGCAAACAGGAAGCGCTGCTGGGCTTACTGTTACTGTGCATTGTAAGTTATGTCAGTTGGGAGGGGAAGCTCCAAAATGGCTGCTACCTTTCTTTTCCAACTGTGCCAGGCTGTTGGTCCGGTTTAAGTTAAGAATAGGGTAAATGAGGGCAAAGGGTGATATAGAAAACTTCTCTAGCTGAAACCTATCACTTTTATACACCCCTTATACTCTGTATTGTAAGCCTACAAGTGCAAGACCCTCTCTACTACTGCATTTCATTATGACTAATGATAATGGCACTTCATAAATAAATAATAATATTATGCAAAGCAAAAGTACAGTTTCCACAAAACTCCTTTATATCAGTGGAGAAAGATGGTACATTCTTCGAAAAACTATCACTAAGTGCCACTTATATGATCCAAAGAGGACCTATAGGAGAGGAGAGGTGAGTATATCCAAGGCTGGGTTTGTCTATTTTAAAGCAAATCCTACCCTTGGTGGATCAGGTTGTTGCATATCATCCAAACAGTTTAAATCTTCTATGGTAGGATATACATAGGAACATATTCCATATCAATCATTACCAGACCTGGTCCGCATTGCCATATGGGAAATATATCAATATTAAGTGGAAATGTAATATTTCTCACAATACCCCAAAAGTGAACAGTGGTTTGGTAAAACTCTAAATAAAAATAATACAAGGAATAATTGGTGGTGTGCATGTCAGTGGAAAACAGCATAGACATCAAAATCTGGCTTAGATACTAATTCAATTTTCTGGTGACCTACATACACAGTTGTGACATAACCCAACAACTTGAGACCATTACCATGTAATTAGATAACATAAATAAAAAAAAAAATACGTTTGTTTGGGTATTATTTAATCATACTCAGACAATGCAAGGTATAAAGAAATAAAAAACTGATATAATTGGAGCAAAACAAATAATAAATTAGGAAAAAGTGGAGATCATCAAATGTAGGCAAATGGTTTGGGCTGCGCAGCTCTGGGTGCCAGTATACAGATGTCCTGGAATCTCTTGAGCAATAGCACGGGTTGTTCCATCCAAATATGCTGATACCCTCTCGCAAAGTTATGGAGGCAGATGCACGTCATGATTATTTGAACCACCTTCTCAGGCTTGTATTGAAGGGTGCCCCCTGTGTGGTCCAGACAGCAAGAGCCCGAAGACACACTCTACTACAGCCCATGTGCTGCTGTGGGCCACATTATATGCCTCATGGCCAAGTGTCTGGGCCTTAGGAAGGACATCAGGAGCAAGGGTAGCAGCTGATAACCTGAATCACCTAAAAGACAAATGAAAATGGAAATATCAGGCAACACAACATCAAAACAGTCTAGACCAAATAGTAAGTAGCACAAAAGAGTAGGGCCAAAGATGCAAAATGTAAGGCTGGATGCTCTGACTAAGCATTTGTAACTGCAACAGGGAGAAGGGGCATTCAAAGAGGGGCATGAGCACAGTCGAAGTGACGGAGGGCAGGGAGAGCAATTGGCTAACACAAGAAACTTGGGCCTATTACAAAAAGGGGGCACACAACAGATCTAAAAACGACATTGCAAATGCTACATTAACAATAAACAGGCCGATCCACTCGAGCAATAAACAGACTTATCCACAAGCCAACAGCCAATCAGCTTGTCCCCAATCAGTATACAGAAAAGCTCGATCAATTAAAGACAAATTTCAGTCTAGGAATCGGAAATGCTATGTAAATACTGGAACTTTCAGATGTGGATTATGTGAAAAGCGGCCCAATTATTCAATTTTTCACATGCAAAAGAATAAAATTACTACTTGTTCCCAGGATTAGGTCCTCCCAGGTTCTTGTTATGCTCTAAATGTGACCACACCAAATTGTAAATACTGTCTACTATTAATTTATTTGAATATTTGAAAATATACAACACAAGTGTTATGCACTGCCGTAAGTAATTACTAACGGGTGCTGGCCTCCCGGGGACCCCGGCATAAAATGCCACCTACACAAAATCTACACCACAATGAGCTGCCAGCACAGACTCACATATGGGCCCCACCAAACAAGACCGCACAAACCCAAATATTAAAAGGTATATGTCTTTAATGTCAAAAAAGTACCAATACAAAATACAAATGCAAAAACAATCAAAGATACAGCCTATACACGTCACACAGACTATTTAAAAAACATGTAAGACAGTGCCCTCTTGTGGTGAAACCTTATATTGACTCTAATTAGTATACTGAATATTGCCTGGTTGGTGTAACAAAACCAATATTTGAATAATTAATTATCTAATTTACATTGAGTGGCAAATAAATTAATAAATCTAAAGATAATCATAGATAAATAAATAAATGAATAAATAAATAAATATTATAAACCTCTAAATATATTTTTTGTGTAGTAATACTGTGAAGGAGTGGAGCTCACAAACACATCAACTCCTAAAAAATCCCTAAAACATCATAATAATCTATACTTGGTGTACCACAGATATGAACCTAAAGAGTGAAAAAATGTGACCATGAACAGTGCTAACAAGTACAAAGCTGTACCAAGAAGTATGTACAAAATGACAAAGCTGTGCAAAACCCAACATACAAAACAATTGCCACTCAATCCAATGTACAAACCATGAAAACCAGGCATAAAATCAAGGCATGAGATCAAGATAAATAGCTCATATCACCATCAAGTTCAAGATCAAGATCCAGTAAGCAGAGACTGGGTTACCACACAGAGGGCTATGGTCGCATCGATGCGTTGCGTGGGCGTAGCCCCGCCCGCTTCCTCAGGATGCAGATAATGCCTTAGTTTGATTCACCCCACCTTATATGTGCACTGACCTGGCCAATTAGTTGAGTCCGGTGCGCCCTTCTGTCCCTCCAGTCTCGCCCGCCTTCCAGACCAGAAGTGCACACAGGCAACCTGTGTCGGCCGCGCATACTGCCGCCGTCACCACCGGAGTTGGGATGCGGCCCCACGTCGGCCCCACGCACACGCGCGCGCTCCCGCCGCCCGCCCCCGGGCGCCCACCCCTGCAGTAGGCGGCGTCCAGGCGCGAGCGCGGGGCACAGCGCGCATGCGCCGAACCGGCGCCGAGCCCCATCAATTGCTAATTTGTATGTAACCAAGGCAATATCCTTGTTGACCTGTTGTACTCTAGCACACCACAAGGTGGGGTAAAACAAATAAGTTGTGCACTGATATCGCAATATTACTCAATTCATTTAGCACATACTCAACCACGGTACTATGTACTGAGAATAAAATATATTTACTATACACATATATGTATCTACATAATTATACATGGAAAGGGATGTATCTAATCTATATACAGTACTAAAGGACACTATATCTGCTCGCTAGAAAAGCTCAAGACACTATATCTTAATTTTAACAGAGGGAGAGCAAAAACCACACATATATTTACATTGGAGCATGGGTATGCATGCCCTCCACTCATATTCTATAGGCATGACTTATTGGAGCATATACTCCAAAAATAATCTTCTGATGTTACGTGATGATCAGTCCTTACAGTAACCATATTTTCTTCTCTAGTAATTTATTTTGTTCTTTTTTTCTCTTTTTCTTTATATGATGCCAGTAGCCTTTGTGTTACTTGAACCATTGGAGGATATATACTAGGATCTTTGTGGCAGTCTCCAATTATTTGATTTTTTGATTGCATCAACTCCGGGGACAAACAGAGCCCCACCAATCTCCATGAAGGCATTCCTCCAAAACCAAACAGACCTCATTTGATCAAAACTTCTATAGAGAGGGGAGGAATGGAGTATCATTTGATTGCCTTTGTTATTTATAAGTTTATTCTTTTTTACATATGAGTTATTGAACTTCCATAACTCATAACAGATTATTGCACATACATGATATTGTAGCCGCATAATACACTCCAACTATCATTTCGTTCATCTCCTCTTTCTTTGATAAATCTTTCACAGTGGGCAGACATGTTTCACCCTCTCTGTCTTTTTCAATGCCCTATATGAGAAAACATCTCAAATTAAATATCTGCTAATTATATATCATAGTCTCTATGTGCATTTATTTTGTTGTTATTTTTTATTTATTTATTTTTATTCAGTGCAAAAAATAAACAAAACATATAAAATAACAAATGCATTAAAAACACTGTCAAAGAAATAGAGTTTGATGGAATTTTATGTTGTGCCTAGAGATGAGCGAACTTTTGAAAATTCGATTCGGCTGATTCGGCAAATTCTCCGACAAAATTCGTTTCGGTCCGAATGTATTCGCGATGAATCGCTATTAAAAACGGCTATTTCTGAGCTTCCTAGAGCCTCAATAGGGTTGTAAACCATTCTGCCTTGCTGTAACACGCATAGGATGCGTGCTGAGTTAGTGAAATAATACTGTAAATAATTTGGACATGCAGATCAGAGGCATCGCTAATAGAATCACAAAGCGGCACAATTGCAGAGAGTTGAAGTGCCATCACTATGAGGGGCCCCTATAGTGCCTGAAAAAGACACCCTGGAGCTGGCAGCAGCAGGAGGCCAAAAATTAGCTGAATCACACCCTGGAGTTGCAAGCAGCAGCAGCAGGAGCAGGAGCCCAAACATTACTTTAAAGAGACACTGGAGTTTGTTGCAGGAGCCCAAAAATTGGATGAATCACACCCTGGAGTTGCAAGCAGCAGCAGCAGCCCAAACATAGCTTGAAAGAGACACTGGAGTTGGCTGCAGGAGCCCAAAAATTGGATGAATCACACCCTGGAGTTGCAAGCAGCAGCAGGAGCACAAACATTACTTTAAAGAGACACTGGAGTTGGCTGCAGGAGCCCAAAAATTGGATGAATCGCACCCTGGGTTGCAAGCAGCAGCAGCAGGCCAAACATTGCTTCAAAGAGACACTGGAGTTGGCTGCAGGAGCCCAAAAATTGGATGAATCACACCCTGGAGTTGCAAGCAGCTGCAGCAGCAGCCCAAACATAGCTTGAAAGAGACACTGGAGTTGGCAGCAGGAGCCCAAAAATTGGATGAATCACACCCTGTAGTTGCAAGCAGAAGCAGGAGCCCAAACATTGCTTGAAAGAGACACTGGAGTTTGCTGCAGGAGCCCAAAAATTGGATGAATCACACCCTGGCGTTGCAAGCAGCAGCAGCAGCCCAAACATTGCTTTACAGAGCCACTGGAGTTGGCAGCAGGAGCCCAAAAATTGGATGAATCACACCATGGAGTTACAAGCAGCAGTAGCAGCAGGAGCCCAAACATAGCTTGAAAGAGACACTGGAGTTGGCTGCAGGAGGCCAAAAATTGGATGAATCACACCCTGGGTTGCAAGCAGCAGCAGCAGGCCAAACATTGCTTCAAAGAGACACTGGAGTTGGCTGCAGGAGCCCAAAAATTGGATGAATCACACCCTGGAGTTGCAAGCAGCAGCAGCAGGAGCCCAAACATAGATGCCGATTCATTAATAGCGCCAGGTAGCGACAGATGAGCGCCAGTAGCGTGATTTTCACAGCGCCAGCTAGTATTCGCTGTGCTTTGCCGGGGTTTGCTTGTTGACAGCGACTCAGTCGGTGTGCGGTAATGTTGAATACGGGGTTAGGGATCGATGTTTCACAGGTTCTGCGTTGTATGGGTGCGCCTGACAGCGAATGGCCAGAGCGAACGGCTTGCTGCAGATTCATTAACAAATCACGCTCTAAAATTTCTCGCGCTGTGAATTCCTTGTTTAAACCCCAGAGCGCTGGCGGCGATGTGTGTAAAGTAGTTTTTAACCCCCAAACAACCATTTTTTTTTAATGTAAAAATTTTACAAGTTTTTCTAAACATTTTGTAATATGAATACATTAATATCAGACCTGTAATCTCAATTCTGCACATATTTTTTTTTTTTTTTCTTAAAAAAAATATCTAACATTGCCGTAGTGGTCACAGAATTTTTGACAGTTAAAAAAAAAAAATAAATAAATAAACTCAATTAATTATGAATATTTAAAGATTGCTCCATTGAAATGCATTGGAGAGCGCAAGGGAGCGACAGGTCATACCTGGCGCTGTGATGGGATTAGTAGCGGCGCTGTTCGTTGCAGTCGGCTACATGATGAATCCCGCGCTAGCTGACGCTCTCGCCGGCGCTAGCCTCATTTAGCGTGATAAATGCGTCATTGTGACCGCCGCCGGCGTACTTGATTCGGTAGCCGCCGTTAGCTGCCGGTACCTGGCGCTCGTCAGACACTACCTGGTGCTAGCCCTTGATAAATAAGGCCGATAGCTTGAAAGAGACACTGGAGTTGGCAGCAGGAGCCCAAAAATTGGATGAATCACACCCTGGAGTGGCAAGCAGCAGGAGCCCAAACATAGCTTGAAAGAGACACTGGAGTTGGCTGCAGGAGGCCAAAAATTGGATGAATCACACCCTGGGTTGCAAGCAGCAGCAGCAGGCCAAACATTGCTTCAAAGAGACACTGGAGTTGGCTGCAGGAGCCCAAAAATTGGATGAATCACACCCTGGAGTTGCAAGCAGCAGCAGCAGGAGCCCAAACATAGCTTGAAAGAGACACTGGAGTTGGCAGCAGGAGCCAAAAAATTGGATGAATCACACCCTGGAGTTGCAAGTAGGGATGAGCGAATCGATCCGGACGAACCCAGATTCGATCCGAATTTCATGAAAAATTTGATTCGGATCGAATCCGAATTTCCCCGCGATTCGATCGCTCGAAGTTTTCCTTTAACATCCATTCATTTACATTACAGGCATTCTAAGATGGCGGACGGGACATGTCCAGACATCAACCCCACGCCAGTGCAAGCTGGGACAGTCACATGCAGCCTATCAGCAGCCAGCAAGCCCGGTGACGTCACAGCGCTATTTAAGTCGGCGGACATCTTGCTTTTCCTCATTTCTCTATTGCATTCGTGAGAGACAGGACGCTGCTGTAGGCAGGGAGAGACAGTTAGACAGACAGGGATAGACAGGGACAGGCTGGAGACAGGCAGGAGACAGGCGGGAGACAGACAGAAAGTCAGCGAAAAGCAGGGAAAGTTAGGAAAAATCGGAGGCAGTCACAGGGAGATTTTTTTTTTTCATCCAGCCTGAGTGTTACTGGCTGGCTGACTGGCTTTGTTAGCGTTTTCAGGCTGCTTATACACTAACTGTGCATATATACTGAACTGATCTCAAGTCTGCTGTGAGGCATCCCATTCTGTGACTACACCAGCCTCTATTTAATACCATAACCATTTGCACTTATTCTAATAGAAATTAGGCCTGATAAAGACACTTTTGCTGTGCATAGCCTTACTGCTGCCAGGTGCTCTCTGGTTTTTGGGGCATCCCATTCTGTGACTACACCAGCCTCTATTTAATACCATAACCATTTGCACTTATTCTAATAGAAATAAGCCTGATAAAGACACTTTTGCTGTGCATAGCCTTACTGCTGCCAGGTGCTCTCTGGTTTTTGGGGCATCCCATTCTGTGACTACACCAGCCTCTATTTAATACCATAACCATTTGCACTTATTCTAATAGAAATTAGGCCTGATAAAGACACTTTTGCTGTGCATAGCCTTACTGCTGCCAGGTGCTCTCTGGTTTTTGGGGCATCCCATTCTGTGACTACACCAGCCTCTATTTAATACCATAACCATTTGCACTTATTCTAATAGAAATTAGGCCTGATAAAGACACTTTTGCTGTGCATAGCCTTACTGCTGCCAGGTGCTCTCTGGTTTTTGGGGCATCCCATTCTGTGACTACACCAGCCTTTATTTAATACCATAACCATTTGCACTTATTCTAATAGAAATGAGGCCTGATAAAGACACTTTTGCTGTGCATAGCCTTACTGCTGCCAGGTGCTCTCTGGTTTTTGGGGCATCCCATTCTGTGACTACACCAGCCTCTATTTAATACCATAACCATTTGCACTTATTCTAATAGAAATTAGGCCTGATAAAGACACTTTTGCTGTGCATAGCCTTACTGCTGCCAGGTGCTCTCTGGTTTTTGGGGCATCCCATTCTGTGACTACACCAGCCTCTATTTAATACCATAATAACCATTTGCACTTATTCTAATAGAAATTAGGCCTGATAAAGACACTTTTGCTGTGCATAGCCTTACTGCTGCCAGGTGCTCTCTGGTTTTTGGGGCATCCCATTCTGTGACTACACCAGCCTCTATTTAATACCATAACCATTTGCACTTATTCTAATAGAAATGAGGCCTGATAAAGACACTTTTGCTGTGCATAGCCTTACTGCTGCCAGGTGCTCTCTGGTTTTTGGGGCATCCCATTCTGTGACTACACAAGCCTCTCTTTACTATAACCCTTTGCACTTATTCTAAAAGTCATTTGGCCTGATAAGGACTCTTTTGCTGTGCATAGTACTACTGCTGCCAGGTGCACTGCTGGCTGTTGGGGCATCCCATTCTGTGACTACACAAGCCTCTATTTACTATAACCCTTTGCACTTATTCTAAAAGTCATTTGGCCTGATAAAGACACTTTTGCTGTGCATAGTACTACTTCTGCCAGGTGCACTGCTGGCTGTTGGGGCATCCCATTCTGTGACTACACAAGCCTCTATTTACTATAACCCTTTGCACTTATTCTAAAAGTCATTTGGCCTGATAAAGACACTTTTGCTGTGCATAGTACTACTGCTGCCAGGTGCACTGCTGGCTGTTGGGGCATCCCTTTCTGTGACTACACAAGCCTCTATTTACTATAACCCTTTGCACTTATTCTAAAAGTCATTTGGCCTGATAAAGACACTTTTGCTGTGCTTAGTACTACTGCTGCCAGGTGCTCTCTGGTTTTTGGGGCATCCCATTCTGTGACTAAACAAGCCTCTCTTTACTATAACCCTTTGCACTTATTCTAAAAGTCATTTGGCCTGATAAAGACACTTTTGCTGTGCATAGTACTACTGCTGCCAGGTGCACTGCTGGCTGTTGGGGCATCCCATTCTGTAACATACCATTAGCCTCTGCATTTACTGTAAGCTGCACAGTTATTTAAAGTAATTTGGGCTGTATGAGCCTGCTTACACACTGTTGCTGTGTGCATATATACTGATCTCAAGTCAGCTTTGGGGCATCCCATTCTGTAACATACCATTAGCCTCTGCATTTACTGTAAGCTGCACAGTTATTTAAAGTAATTTGGGCTGTTTCAGCCTGCTTACACACTGTTGCTGTGTGCATATATACTGATCTCAAGTCTGCTGTGGGCATCCCATTCTGTAACATACCATTAGCCTCTGCATTTACTGTAAGCTGCACAGTTATTTAAAGTAATTTGGCCTGTTTGAGCCTGCTTATCCACTCTTGCTGTGCATATATACTGATCTCAAGTCTGCTTCGGGGCATCCCATTCTGTAACATAACATAACCTACCTCTCTTATTTACACTAAGCAGCTCTCTTATTTAAACTAAGCAGGCCTCTTATTTTCACTAAGCAGCTCTCTTATTTAAGCTAAGCAGCTCTCTTACTACACCCGCATAGTGAGTCTACTCATGAGCAGCAGGAAGACCTGGAGCTGGACCTCAAACAGCAGGTCATGTCATACCTTGACATGACCATGCCAACACACCTTCAGGATCTCTTATTTAAACTAAGCAGGCCTCTTGGATGCTGATTGTCCACTTTTGGGTGTGCATTATATTCGGTTTCATATACAGTGGGGTATCCCAATTTGTAAGATAACCTACCCCAACCATGTAAACTAAAGAGGCCTGTTGCAGCCTGAGTTTCTCTGCTTGCGTATGGCCTGCATTACAATCTGTCTCTTTCAATGACACTGCTGCCTGGGGTATCCCAATTTGTAAGATAACCTACCCCAACCATGTAAACTAAAGGTTACGTCCTTCCAGAAGGAAAACTTATGCCGAACACTATTTTTGTTGGGGGCATTGACCTTTGGATTGATCGGCATGAAATTAAGGATTTTTTTCAAAGTATGGCGCTGTAAAGAAAGTCAAAATTATTTCTCATACTTGGATTATTGTTACTTTTTGTTCAGCTTAAAATATACCAGGCCACACGGGCATCCCAAGGCACATGCTGATTAACCCAATATGTTAAGCACAAGCATTTCTCATACTTGGATTATTGTTACTTTTTGTTCAGCTTGAAATATACCAGGCCACACGGGCATCCCAAGGCACATGCTATTTTAACCCTATCTGTTATACAACATAAGCGTTGATCAGCATCAGCTGCTTTATTAAGCTACTTCAGTTTGCACTTGTTTTTGACTGCTTTTAATAAACCAGGCCGCAGGGCACCCCAAAGCTGCACCTTGCACCCTATCTGGTATACAACATAAGCGTTGATCAGCATCAGGTTCATTAAGCTACTTCAGTTTGCACTTCCTTTTTGACTGCTTTCATTTAACCAGGCCGCAGGGCACCCCAAAGCTGCACCTTGCACCCTACCTGTTTATGCTAAATAAGCATCTACAGCCTCAGCTTTATTAAGTTATTGCATTTTGAATTGGTTTTGGTCTGCTTTAAATACACCAGGCCACAGGGCATCCCAAACCTGCATGTTGCACCCCGTCTGTTATACTAAATAAGCGTTGATCAGCATCAGCTTTATTAAGCTATTGCATTTTGCATTGGTTTTTGTACTGCTGCCAAAACACTAGCCCATATGGGCATCCCAAACCAGCACATGTCACCCTATCTGTTATACTAAATAAGCTTCTACAGGCCCTTTTTTTATTTATTTATTTTTATTTATATAGAGCTGTAATAGCTTATATAGTGAGGTAAATTTGCCATTTTGCTGCATTATATAGAGCACCCCCTCTGTAAATCTGAGGGGCAATAGTTTATATTATAAGGTAAATTCATGGTTTTGCACCATTATATGGAGCAGCCCCTGTGTAAATCTGAGGGGCAATAGGTTATATTGTGAGGTAAATTTGCCATTTTGCTTCATTATATAGAGCAGGCCCTGTGTAAATCTGAGGGGCAATAGCTTATATTGTGAGGTAAATTTGCCATTTTGCTTCATTATATAGAGCAGCCCCTGTGTAAATCTGAGGGGCAATAGTTTATATTATGAGGTAAATTCATGGTTTTGCACCATTATATGGAGCAGCCCCTGTGTAAATCTGAGGGGCAATAGCTTATATTGTGAGGTAAATTTGCCATTTTGCTTCATTATATAGAGCAGCCCCTGTGTAAATCTGAGGGGCAATAGTTTATATTATGAGGTAAATTCATGGTTTTGCACCATTATATGGAGCAGCCCCTGTGTAAATCTGAGGGGCAATAGCTTATATTGTGAGTAGGGATGAGCGAATCGATCCGGACGAACCCGGATTCGATCCGAATTTCAGGAAAAATTCGATTCGAATCGAATCCGAATTTCCCCGTGATTCGATCGCTCTGAGTTTTCCTTTAACATCCATTCATTTACATTTACAGGCATTCTAAGATGGCGGACGGGACATGTCTGGACATCTATCCCGCGCCAGTGCAAGCTGGTGCAGTCACATGCAGCCTATCAGCAGCCAGCAAGCCCGGTGACATCACAGCGCTATTTAAGTCGGCCATCTTGCTTTTCCTTCCTCATTTCTCTATTGCATTCGTGAGAGACAGAACGCTGTGTAGCTGAGGGAGAGACAGTTAGACAGGCAGGGACAGACAGGGACAGGCTGGAGACAGGCAGGAGACAGACAGGAGACAGACAGAAAGTCAGAGAAAAACAGGGAAAGGAAGGAAAAATCGGAGGCTGTCACAGGGAGATTTTTTTTTTTTTTCATCCAGCCTGACAGGCTTTGTTAGCGTTTTCAGGCTGCTTATACTAACTAACTGTGCATATATACTGAACTGATCTTAAGTCTGCTGTGAGGCATCCCATTCTGTCACTACAGCGGCCTCTGTTTAAGACCATATAACCATTTGCACCTATTATAATTGAAATTAGGCCTGATAAAGACACTTTTGCTGGGCATAGCACTACTGGATCTTTTTTGGGGCATCCCATTCTGTGACTACAGCAGCCTCTGTTTAAGACCATATAACCATTTGCACTTATTATAATTGAAATTAGGCCTGATAAAGACACTTTTGCTGGGCATAGCACTACTGGATCTTTTTTTGGGCATCCCATTCTGTGACTACAGCAGCCTCTGTTTAAGACCATATAACCATTTGCACTTATTATAATTGAAATTAGCCCTGATAAAGACACTTTTGCTGGGCATAGCACTACTGGATCTTTTTTGGGGCATCCCATTCTGTGACTACAGCAGCCTCTGTTTAAGACCATATAACCATTTGCACTTATTATAATTGAAATTAGCCCTGATAAAGACACTTTTGCTGGGCATAGCACCACTGGATCTTTTTTTGGGGCATCCCATTCTGTGACTACAGCAGCCTCTGTTTAAGACCATATAACCATTTGCACTTATTATAATTGAAATTAGGCCTGATAAAGACACTTTTGCTGGGCATAGCACTACTGGATCTTTTTTGGGGCATCCCATTCTGTGACTACAGCAGCCTCTGTTTAAGACCATATAACCATTTGCACTTATTATAATTGAAATTAGCCCTGATAAAGACACTTTTGCTGGGCATAGCACTACTGGATCTTTTTTTGGGGCATCCCATTCTGTGACTACAGCAGCCTCTGTTTAAGACCATATAACCATTTGCACTTATTATAATTGAAAATAGGCCTGATAAAGACACTTTTGCTGGGCATAGCACTACTGGATCTTTTTTGGGGCATCCCATTCTGTGACTACAGCAGCCTCTGTTTAAGACCATATAACCATTTGCACTTATTATAATTGAAATTAGCCCTGATAAAGACACTTTTGCTGGGCATAGCACTACTGGATCTTTTTTGGGGCATCCCATTCTGTGACTACAGCAGCCTCTGTTTAAGACCATATAACCATTTGCACTTATTATAATTGAAATTAGCCCTGATAAATACACTTTTGCTGGGCATAGCACTACTGGATATTTTTTTGGGGCATCCCATTCTGTGACTACAGCAGCCTCTGTTTAAGACCATATAACCATTTGCACTTATTATAATTGAAATTAGGCCTGATAAAGACACTTTTGCTGGGCATAGCACTACTGGATCTTTTTTGGGGCATCCCATTCTGTGACTACAGCAGCCTCTGTTTAAGACCATATAACCATTTGCACTTATTATAATTGAAATTAGCCCTGATAAAAACACTTTTGCTGGGCATAGCACTACTGGATCTTTTTTGGGGGCATCCCATTCTGTGACTACAGCAGCCTCTGTTTAAGACCATATAACCATTTGCACTTATTATAATTGAAATTAGGCCTGATAAAGACACTTTTGCTGGGCATAGCACTACTGGATCTTTTTTGGGGCATCCCATTCTGTGACTACAGCAGCCTCTGTTTAAGACCATATAACCATTTGCACTTATTATAATTGAAATTAGCCCTGATAAAGACACTTTTGCTGGGCATAGCACTACTGGATCTTTTTGGGGCATCCCATTCTGTGACTACAGCAGCCTCTGTTTAAGACCATATAACCATTTGCATTTATTATAATTGAAATTAGCCCTGATAAAGACACTTTTGCTGGGCATAGCACTACTGGATCTTTTTTGGGGCATCCCATTCTGTGACTACAGCAGCCTCTGTTTAAGACCATATAACCATTTGCACTTATTATAATTGAAATTAGCCCTGATAAAGACACTTTTGCTGGGCATAGCACTACTGGATCTTTTTTGGGGCATCCCATTCTGTGACTACAGCAGCCTCTGTTTAAGACCATATAACCATTTGCACTTATTATAATTGAAATGAGCCCTGATAAAGACACTTTTGCTGGGCATAGCACTACTGGATCTTTTTTGGGGCATCCCATTCTGTGACTACAGCGTCCTCTGTTTAAGACCATATAACCATTTGCACTTATTATAATTGAAATTAGGCCTGATAAAGACACTTTTGCTGGGCATAGCACTACTGGATCTTTTTTTGGGCATCCCATTCTGTGACTACAGCAGCCTCTGTTTAAGACCATATAACCATTTGCACTTATTATAATTGAAATTAGGCCTGATAAAGACACTTTTGCTGGGCATAGCACTACTGGATCTTTTTTGGGGCATCCCATTCTGTGACTACAGCAGCCTCTGTTTAAGACCATATAACCATTTGCACTTATTATAATTGAAATTAGCCCTGATAAAGACACTTTTGCTGGGCATAGCACTACTGGATCTTGTTTGGGGCATCCCATTCTGTGACTACAGCAGCCTCTGTTTAAGAACATATAACCATTTGCACTTATTATTAGAGATGAGCGAACTTTTGAAAAATTCGATTCGACTGATTCGCCGAATTTTCCGACAAAAATCGTTTCGACCCGAATAAATTCGCGACGAATCGCTATTAAAAACGGCTATTTCTGAGCGTCCTAGAGCCTCAATAGGGTTGTAAACCATTCAGCCTTGCTGTAACACGCACAGGATGCGTGCTGGGTTAGTTAAATAATACTTTGAAGAAATATCACATGCAGATCAGAGGCATCGCTAATAGAATCGCAGAGCGGCACAATTGCAGAGAGTTGAAGTGGCATCACTATGAGGGGCAGAAGGAGCCCAAATATACACTGGAGTTGGCCTCAGGAGCCCAAAAATTGGATGAATCACACCCTGGAGTTGGCAGAAGTTGGCAGCAGCAGCAGCAGGAGCCCAAATATACACTGGAGTTGGCTTCAGGAGCCCAAAAATTGGATGAATCACACCCTGGAGTTGGCAGAAGTTGGCAGCAGCAGCAGCAGGAGCCCAAATATACACTGGAGTTGGCTTCAGGAGCCCAAAAATTGGATGAATCACACCCTGGAGTTGGCAGAAGTTGGCAGCAGCAGCAGCAGGAGCCCAAAAATTGGATGAATCACACCCTGGAGTTGGCAGAAGTTGGCAGCAGCAGCAGCAGGAGCCCAAAAATTGGATGAATCACACCCTGGAGTTGGCAGGAGTTGGCAGCAGCAGCAGCAGGAGCCCAAATATATACTGGAGTTGGCTTCAGGAGCCCAAAAATTGGATGAATCACACCCTGGAGTTGGCAGAAGTTGGCAGCAGCAGCAGCAGGAGCCCAAATATACACTGGAGTTGGCTTCAGGAGCCCAAAAATTGGATGAATCACACCCTGGAGTTGGCAGGAGTTGACAGTAGCAGCAGCAGGAGCCCAAATATACACTGGAGTTGGCTTCAGGAGCCCAAAAATTGGATGAATCACACCCTGGAGTTGGCAGGAGTTGACAGTAGCAGCAGCAGGAGCCCAAAAAATGGCCTAAAGACATAAATATGTTTTGCACCATTTGGAAAGTGTAAAACGTGGCACCATGCTGAATCTAGTCGCATGCATCAGGCATTGGTGGGTGGAAATCCTGGCTGATCCATCCCTGATTCATTTTGACAAAGGTGAGTCTCTCCACATTTTTAGTTGACAGACGAGTTCTCCTCGCCGTAACTATGGCCCCCGCCGCACTAAACACCCGCTCAGATGGCACGCTACTTGCCGGGCAGGACAGCTTTTCCAGGGCAAACTCTGCTAGTTGCGGCCACAAATCAAGTTTGGCTGCCCAGAAGTCCAGCGGATCCTCAAGGTGTGTTGGCATGGTCATGTCAAAGTATGACATGACCTGCTGGTTCAGGTCCTGCTCCAGGTCTTCCTGCTGCTCATGAGTAGCCTCACTATGCGGGTGTAGAAAGCTACTCATTAGCGACTGAAGACTGAGGCTGCTGCTGCTGATGGAGCTTCTGCTGCTGCTGCTGCCAACCCCCCCAGCGGCCATGGCAGTGGAAGGTGAGCGCAGAGGTCCCCTCGAGTCAGACCTGCGAGAGTATGGACCATGGCGCAGATAGGCATCAGCCAACTGCCTACGTAGAATGTCTTTGTAGTAGTTGAGTTTGTCCTCCCTCTCGGTGGGTTTAAAAAATGCCCCCATTTTGTGCCGGAAGCGAGGGTCCAATAAGGTGGACAGCCAGAAGTCATCCCGCCGACAGATGGAAACAATTCTGGGGTCACTACGCAAGCATGTGAGCATGCTTCGTGCCATTTGCGCAAGTGACTCGGATGGACTACCTGTCTCCATCTCCACTGCATACTGCCACGGTGTGCCCGGGTCCTCTGTCTCTCCTTCCTCAAAAACCTCTAGCTCCTCTGGCTGCTCCTGCTCCTCCTCTCCTGTCCGCTGACTAGATAAACCAGCCATTTCGCCAAGCCTAAACTGTGTTTCGCTGGGCAACTCCTCCTCCTCCTCTTCCTCCTCCTCCTCCTCCAGTTCAGCTCCAACGGGGTTCATGTGGCCGTAAGATGTAAACGCCATGTCTCCAGTGCCCTGACCAGCCATGGTTTCCAACATGTGCTGTAGTACATGAAGCAGTGGAATCACGTCGTTCATCCCGTAATCCTGCCGACTGACAAATAAAGTGGCTTCCTCAAAGGGCCTGAGCAAACGGCAGGTGTCACGTATGAGCTGCCACTGGTTGACATTGAAGTTACACAGGGGAGTCCCCCTATCTGCTTGGATCATCAGGAAATCCGTGATGGCTTTTCTCTGTTCATATAATCGGTCCAACATGTGAAGGGTGGAATTCCAACGGGTGGAAACATCGCAAATCAGACTATGTTGGGGGATACCATTCTGACGCTGTAGCTCAAGAAGGGTGTGTTTGGCGGTGTAGGAGTGGCTGAAGTGCATGCAAAGTTTCCGTGAAGTTGTTAGGATGTCCTGCAGATGGGGGGAACACTTCAGAAACCGCTTGACAACCAGATTGAAGACGTGAGCCATGCAGGGGGCATGGGTCAGGCTTCCTTGGCGCAGCGCAGACAAAATGTTCTTCCCATTGTCGGTAACCATGATTCCCATTTTAAGTTTTCTCGGAGTAAGCCATGTTTGGATTTCCTGATGAATACATTTAAGCAGTTCCTCCCCTGTGTGACTCCGTTCGCCAAGACAAACCATGTGAAGCACTGCGTGACACCTCCGTGCCCTGCACACATGGTAGACTGGAGGGGCACTGAGACTTGAGCCTACAGTGGAGGGTGAGGAGATGGCGGAGGATGAGGAGGCCGAGTCGCACGGTGTCACAGGCCCAATGGGCAGAGAGCGCGGAGGCCGAAGCGGCGTGACCTGTCCAAGTTGCTGCTGCAAAGGGACCACATTCACCCAGTGGGCCGTAAACGACATGTACTGCCCCTGACCGTAGTTACAGCTCCAGATGTCGGCGCTGCCATGTATTTTGCTACACACCGACAGGCTCAAGGACTGGCCCACCTTCTGTTCAACAAAAGTGTGCAGCGCTGGTACTGCCTTCTTGGCAAAGAAATGACGGCTTGGGACTCTCCACCTCGGCTCGGCACAAGCCATCAGTTCTCTGAAAGGTGCAGATTCCACCACCTGAAAAGGGAGCGACTGCAGCACCAGCAACTTGGACAGGAGCACATTCAGCTTCTGCGCCGTAGGATGAGTGGGCGCATACTGCTGTCTCTTGGACATGGCTTCGCTGATGGATTGCTGGCGGGATGCATGACTTGGAGGAGGAGGAGGAGGAGCAGGAGCGACAGAGGATGGGTATGACGCACAGCTGCCTTCGGCTGAGGTGCTGGAGCCTTGGCTGGCAGAAATTGGGAGCTCACTTGGTGAGGAAGCAGACTGGACCACCCCTTGGGAGCCTCGGTTCTCCCAGGTCGTTTTATGGTGACGCATCATATGTTGACGCAGGGCCGTGGTGCCAACATTTGGACCCTGGCCACGCTTCACCTTTTGCCTACATATCTTGCATGTGGCCATGTTACCCTCCTGCGGATGCCTCAGGAAAAACTGCCACACTGCCGAGTAGCTACTTTTCCCACCCCCTGGCCTCACTGATTCACTGTTGCTGTTGCCAACTCCAGGAACCCCTGCTCCACTACCTCCCGATAAGGTAGACTGCCGCACAGCAGGTGCTCTACCCCGGCCCCGGCCCCGGCCGGCTCCAGCCTTTGGAATTGTGCCCCCATGCTGACTGCTACCACCTTGCTGCCTCAGCTGCTGACTCCGGGGCAACCTGCGCCCCTCTTCTCCTGATGATGACGATGAAGCCCCTTCGTCACCCGGCTCCCAAGTGCGATCGGCTTCATCGTCATCATCATCATCACCGAGTTGTGGCTGTACGTCACTGATGTTCGTGGATTCGTCAACAGTGTCTGGCGCAGGAGCTGGAACGCTCGCAGCACCCACGACACTGTCCACATCACTATCTGTCTGCCTAGCTAGAGAAGCCACCTCCATTTCTTGGCTGGGCAGTAGCTGCTGACTGTCCTCTATCTGATGGTCCTCCTCACTAAAGAGTGGAGCTGAACCCAAAGCATAGGATACGTCGCTGGGGGAGGGAACGGCGTAGGACAGAGGCAATGGGAGGACAGGGACTGCTCTCGGGGCATGCCAACTCAGGGTTGTGTCAGAGGAACCTACCGACCCTAGACTGGGGGTCTCAGACGTAAGTTGTGATGATGTTGTTGATGAGCGCGTCAACCAATCTACCACGGCAGATGCGTTACTGGTGGAGACCCGACCGCTAGCAGATACTGGCAGATTAGGTCTCTCAGTGTGACTCCTGCTGCTACTGGCCCCCAGTCTGATGCGAGCTCTGCCTGCGGAATCTTGGCCTCTGCCACTCCTCTTTTCACTTCCAGGCACTTGTCTGCCCGACATAGTCTAACTGGCGTGGGAGTAGGTGATATTTTAAGATCCCCCGGGCAGCGGTGGGTCTATATGAAACAGAATATAATGCACACCAAAAGTGAGCAGTAACACTCAGCCTCCAACAGGCCTGCTTAGTGTAAATAAGAGAGCTGCTTAGTGTAAATAAAGAGGGGTATGCTATGTTACAGAATGGGATGCCTCAACAGAAGTGCACCTGGCAGGCAGCAGTAAGCCTATGCCCAGCAAAAGTGTCTTATAATATAAATATAATAAGAGCAAATGCTTATATGGTCTTAAACAGAGGCTGCTTTAGTCACAGAATGGGATGCCCCCAAAAAAGATCCAGTAGTACAATGCCCAGCAAAAGTGTCTTTATCAGGCTAATTTCAAATATGATAAGAGCAAATGCTTATATGGTCTTAAACAGAGGCTGCTTTAGTCACAGAATGGGATGCCCTGGCAGGGACAAGTAGTGCTATGCCCAGCAAAAGTGTCTTTATCAGGCTAATTTCAAATATGATAAGAGCAAATGCTTATATGGTCTTAAACAGAGGCTGCTGTAGTCACAGAATGGGATGCCCCAAATAGGAGTGCACCTGGCAGGGTCCAGTAGTGCTTTGCCCAGCAAAAGTGTCTTTATCAGGCCTAATTTCAAATATGATAAGAGCAAATGCTTATATGGTCTTAAACAGAGGCTGCTTTAGTCACAGAATGGGATGCCCCAAATAGGAGTGCACCTGGCAGGGTCCAGTAGTGCTATGCCCAGCAAAAGTGTCTTATAATATAAATATAATAAGAGCAAATGCTTATATGGTCTTAAACAGAGGCTGCTTTAGTCACAGAATGGGATGCCCCCAAAAAAGATCCAGTAGTACTATGCCCAGCAAAAGTGTCTTTATCAGGCTAATTTCAAATATGATAAGAGCAAATGCTTATATGGTCTTAAACAGAGGCTGCTTTAGTCACAGAATGGGTTGCCCTGGCAGGGACAAGTAGTGCTATGCCCAGCAAAAGTGTCTTTATCAGGCTAATTTCAAATATGATAAGAGCAAATGCTTATATGGTCTTAAACAGAGGCTGCTGTAGTCACAGAATGGGATGCCCCAAATAGGAGTGCACCTGGCAGGGTCCAGTATTGCTTTGCCCAGCAAAAGTGTCTTTATCAGGCCTAATTTCAAATATGATAAGAGCAAATGCTTATATGGTCTTAAACAGAGGCTGCTTTAGTCACAGAATGGGATGCCCCAAATAGGAGTGCACCTGGCAGGGTCCAGTAGTGCTATGCCCAGCAAAAGTGTCTTTATCAGGCCTAATTTCAAATATGATAAGAGCAAATGCTTATATGGTCTTAAACAGAGGCTGCTGTAGTCACAGAATGGGATGCCCCAAATAGGAGTGCACCTGGCAGGGTCCAGTAGTGCTTTGCCCAGCAAAAGTGTCTTTATCAGGCCTAATTTCAAATATGATAAGAGCAAATGCTTATATGGTCTTAAACAGAGGCTGCTTTAGTCACAGAATGGGATGCCCCAAATAGGAGTGCACCTGGCAGGGTCCAGTATTGCTTTGCCCAGCAAAAGTGTCTTTATCAGGCCTAATTTCAAATATGATAAGAGCAAATGCTTATATGGTCTTAAACAGAGGCTGCTTTAGTCACAGAATGGGATGCCCCAAATAGGAGTGCACCTGGCAGGGTCCAGTAGTGCTATGCCCAGCAAAAGTGTCTTTATCAGGCTAATTTCAAATATGATAAGAGCAAATGCTTATATGGTCTTAAACAGAGGCTGCTGTAGTCACAGAATGGGATGCCCCAAATAGGAGTGCACCTGGCAGGGTCCAGTAGTGCTTTGCCCAGCAAAAGTGTCTTTATCAGGCCTAATTTCAAATATGATAAGAGCAAATGCTTATATGGTCTTAAACAGAGGCTGCTTTAGTCACAGAATGGGATGCCCCAAATAGGAGTGCACCTGGCAGGGTCCAGTAGTGCTATGCCCAGCAAAAGTGTCTTATAATATAAATATAATAAGAGCAAATGCTTATATGGTCTTAAACAGAGGCTGCTTTAGTCACAGAATGGGATGCCCCCAAAAAAGATCCAGTAGTACTATGCCCAGCAAAAGTGTCTTTATCAGGCTAATTTCAAATATGATAAGAGCAAATGCTTATATGGTCTTAAACAGAGGCTGCTTTAGTCACAGAATGGGTTGCCCTGGCAGGGACAAGTAGTGCTATGCCCAGCAAAAGTGTCTTTATCAGGCTAATTTCAAATATGATAAGAGCAAATGCTTATATGGTCTTAAACAGAGGCTGCTGTAGTCACAGAATGGGATGCCCCAAATAGGAGTGCACCTGGCAGGGTCCAGTATTGCTTTGCCCAGCAAAAGTGTCTTTATCAGGCCTAATTTCAAATATGATAAGAGCAAATGCTTATATGGTCTTAAACAGAGGCTGCTTTAGTCACAGAATGGGATGCCCCAAATAGGAGTGCACCTGGCAGGGTCCAGTAGTGCTATGCCCAGCAAAAGTGTCTTTATCAGGCCTAATTTCAAATATGATAAGAGCAAATGCTTATATGGTCTTAAACAGAGGCTGCTGTAGTCACAGAATGGGATGCCCCAAATAGGAGTGCACCTGGCAGGGTCCAGTAGTGCTTTGCCCAGCAAAAGTGTCTTTATCAGGCCTAATTTCAAATATGATAAGAGCAAATGCTTATATGGTCTTAAACAGAGGCTGCTTTAGTCACAGAATGGGATGCCCCAAATAGGAGTGCACCTGGCAGGGTCCAGTAGTGCTATGCCCAGCAAAAGTGTCTTTATCAGGCCTAATTTCAAATATGATAAGAGCAAATGCTTATATGGTCTTAAACAGAGGCTGCTGTAGTCACAGAATGGGATGCCCCAAATAGGAGTGCACCTGGCAGGGTCCAGTAGTGCTTTGCCCAGCAAAAGTGTCTTTATCAGGCCTAATTTCAAATATGATAAGAGCAAATGCTTATATGGTCTTAAACAGAGGCTGCTGTAGTCACAGAATGGGATGCCCCAAATAGGAGTGCACCTGGCAGGGTCCAGTAGTGCTTTGCCCAGCAAAAGTGTCTTTATCAGGCCTAATTTCAAATATGATAAGAGCAAATGCTTATATGGTCTTAAACAGAGGCTGCTGTAGTCACAGAATGGGATGCCCCAAATAGGAGTGCACCTGGCAGGGTCCAGTAGTGCTTTGCCCAGCAAAAGTGTCTTTATCAGGCCTAATTTCAAATATGATAAGAGCAAATGCTTATATGGTCTTAAACAGAGGCTGCTGTAGTCACAGAATGGGATGCCCCAAATAGGAGTGCACCTGGCAGGGTCCAGTAGTGCTTTGCCCAGCAAAAGTGTCTTTATCAGGCCTAATTTCAAATATGATAAGAGCAAATGCTTATATGGTCTTAAACAGAGGCTGCTTTAGTCACAGAATGGGATTCCCCAAATAGGAGTGCACCTGGCAGGGTCCAGTAGTGCCTTGCCCAGCAAAAGTGTCTTTATCAGGCCTAATTTCAAATATGATAAGAGCAAATGCTTATATGGTCTTAAACAGAGGCTGCTGTAGTCACAGAATGGGATGCCCCAAATAGGAGTGCACCTGGCAGGGTCCAGTAGTGCTTTGCCCAGCAAAAGTGTCTTTATCAGGCCTAATTTCAAATATGATAAGAGCAAATGCTTATATGGTCTTAAACAGAGGCTGCTTTAGTCACAGAATGGGATGCCCCAAATAGGAGTGCACCTGGCAGGGTCCAGTAGTGCTTTGCCCAGCAAAAGTGTCTTTATCAGGCCTAATTTCAAATATGATAAGAGCAAATGCTTATATGGTCTTAAACAGAGGCTGCTGTAGTCACAGAATGGGATGCCCCAAATAGGAGTGCACCTGGCAGGGTCCAGTAGTGCTTTGCCCAGCAAAAGTGTCTTTATCAGGCCTAATTTCAAATATGATAAGAGCAAATGCTTATATGGTCTTAAACAGAGGCTGCTTTAGTCACAGAATGGGATGCCCCAAATAGGAGTGCACCTGGCAGGGTCCAGTAGTGCTATGCCCAGCAAAAGTGTCTTTATCAGGCCTAATTTCAAATATGATAAGAGCAAATGCTTATATGGTCTTAAACAGAGGCTGCTGTAGTCACAGAATGGGATGCCCCAAATAGGAGTGCACCTGGCAGGGTCCAGTAGTGCTTTGCCCAGCAAAAGTGTCTTTATCAGGCCTAATTTCAAATATGATAAGAGCAAATGCTTATATGGTCTTAAACAGAGGCTGCTGTAGTCACAGAATGGGATGCCCCAAATAGGAGTGCACCTGGCAGGGTCCAGTAGTGCTTTGCCCAGCAAAAGTGTCTTTATCAGGCCTAATTTCAAATATGATAAGAGCAAATGCTTATATGGTCTTAAACAGAGGCTGCTGTAGTCACAGAATGGGATGCCCCAAATAGGAGTGCACCTGGCAGGGTCCAGTAGTGCTTTGCCCAGCAAAAGTGTCTTTATCAGGCCTAATTTCAAATATGATAAGAGCAAATGCTTATATGGTCTTAAACAGAGGCTGCTGTAGTCACAGAATGGGATGCCCCAAATAGGAGTGCACCTGGCAGGGTCCAGTAGTGCTTTGCCCAGCAAAAGTGTCTTTATCAGGCCTAATTTCAAATATGATAAGAGCAAATGCTTATATGGTCTTAAACAGAGGCTGCTGTAGTCACAGAATGGGATGCCCCAAATAGGAGTGCACCTGGCAGGGTCCAGTAGTGCTTTGCCCAGCAAAAGTGTCTTTATCAGGCCTAATTTCAAATATGATAAGAGCAAATGCTTATATGGTCTTAAACAGAGGCTGCTGTAGTCACAGAATGGGATGCCCCAAATAGGAGTGCACCTGGCAGGGTCCAGTAGTGCTTTGCCCAGCAAAAGTGTCTTTATCAGGCCTAATTTCAAATATGATAAGAGCAAATGCGTATATGGTCTTAAACAGAGGCTGCTGTAGTCACAGAATGGGATGCCCCAAATAGGAGTGCACCTGGCAGGGTCCAGTAGTGCTTTGCCCAGCAAAAGTGTCTTTATCAGGCCTAATTTCAAATATGATAAGAGCAAATGCTTATATGGTCTTAAACAGAGGCTGCTGTAGTCACAGAATGGGATGCCCCAAATAGGAGTGCACCTGGCAGGGTCCAGTAGTGCTATGCCCAGCAAAAGTGTCTTTATCAGGCCTAATTTCAAATATGATAAGAGCAAATGCTTATATGGTCTTAAACAGAGGCTGCTGTAGTCACAGAATGGGATGCCCCAAATAGGAGTGCACCTGGCAGGGTCCAGTAGTGCTTTGCCCAGCAAAAGTGTCTTTATCAGGCCTAATTTCAAATATGATAAGAGCAAATGCTTATATGGTCTTAAACAGAGGCTGCTGTAGTCACAGAATGGGATGCCCCAAATAGGAGTGCACCTGGCAGGGTCCAGTAGTGCTTTGCCCAGCAAAAGTGTCTTTATCAGGCCTAATTTCAAATATGATAAGAGCAAATGCTTATATGGTCTTAAACAGAGGCTGCTTTAGTCACAGAATGGGATGCCCCAAATAGGAGTGCACCTGGCAGGGTCCAGTAGTGCTTTGCCCAGCAAAAGTGTCTTTATCAGGCCTAATTTCAAATATGATAAGAGCAAATGCTTATATGGTCTTAAACAGAGGCTGCTTTAGTCACAGAATGGGATGCCCCAAATAGGAGTGCACCTGGCAGGGTCCAGTAGTGCTATGCCCAGCAAAAGTGTCTTTATCAGGCCTAATTTCAAATATGATAAGAGCAAATGCTTATATGGTCTTAAACAGAGGCTGCTGTAGTCACAGAATGGGATGCCCCAAATAGGAGTGCACCTGGCAGGGTCCAGTAGTGCTTTGCCCAGCAAAAGTGTCTTTATCAGGCCTAATTTCAAATATGATAAGAGCAAATGCTTCTATGGTCTTAAACAGAGGCTGCTGTAGTCACAGAATGGGATGCCCCAAATAGGAGTGCACCTGGCAGGGTCCAGTAGTGCTTTGCCCAGCAAAAGTGTCTTTATCAGGCCTAATTTCAAATATGATAAGAGCAAATGCTTATATGGTCTTAAACAGAGGCTGCTGTAGTCACAGAATGGGATGCCCCAAATAGGAGTGCACCTGGCAGGGTCCAGCAGTGCTTTGCCCAGCAAAAGTGTCTTTATCAGGCCTAATTTCAAATATGATAAGAGCAAATGCTTATATGGTCTTAAACAGAGGCTGCTGTAGTCACAGAATGGGATGCCCCAAATAGGAGTGCACCTGGCAGGGTCCAGTAGTGCTATGCCCAGCAAAAGTGTCTTTATCAGGCCTAATTTCAAATATGATAAGAGCAAATGCTTATATGGTCTTAAACAGAGGCTGCTGTAGTCACAGAATGGGATGCCCCAAATAGGAGTGCACCTGGCAGGGTCCAGTAGTGCTATGCCCAGCAAAAGTGTCTTTATCAGGCCTAATTTCAAATATGATAAGAGCAAATGCTTATATGGTCTTAAACAGAGGCTGCTGTAGTCACAGAATGGGATGCCCCAAATAGGAGTGCACCTGGCAGGGTCCAGTAGTGCTTTGCCCAGCAAAAGTGTCTTTATCAGGCCTAATTTCAAATATGATAAGAGCAAATGCTTATATGGTCTTAAACAGAGGCTGGTGTAGTCACAGAATGGGATGCCTCACAGCAGACTTAAGATCAGTTCAGTATATATGCACAGTTAGTTACTATAAGCAGCCTGAAAACGCTAACAAAGCCTGTCAGCCAGCTAGTAACACTCAGGCTGGATGAAAAAAAAAAAAAATCTCCCTGTCACAGCCTCCGTTTTTTCCTACCTTTCCCTGGCTTTCTGTCTGTCTCCTGTCTGTCTCCTGCCTGTCTCCAGCCTGTCCCTGTCTGTCCCTGTCTGTCCCTGCCTGTCTAACTGTCTGTCCCTCAGCTACACAGCGTTCTGTCTCTCACGAATGCAATAGAGAAATGAGGAAAAGCAAGATGGCCGCCGTTAAATACCGCTGTGTGACGTCACCGGGCTTGCTGGCTGCTGATAGGCTGCATGTGACTGCACCAGCTTGCACTGGCGCGGGATACATGTCCAGACATGTCCCGTCCGCCATCTTAGAATGCCTGTAAATGTAAATGAATGGATGTTAAAGGAAAACTTCGAGTGATCGAATCGCGGGGAAATTCGGATTCGATCCGAATCGAATTTTTCCTGAAATTCGGATCGAATCCGGTTCGTCCGGATCGATTCGCTCATCCCTACTTATTATAATTGAAATTAGCCCTGATAAAGACACTTTTGCTGGGCATAGCACTACTGGATCTTTTTTGGGGCATCCCATTCTGTGACTACAGCAGCCTCTGTTTAAGACCATATAACCATTTGCACTTATTATAATTGAAATTAGCCCTGATAAAGACACTTTTGCTGGGCATAGCACTACTGGATCTTTTTTGGGGCATCCCATTCTGTGACTACAGCAGCCTCTGTTTAAGACCATATAACCATTTGCACTTATTATAATTGAAATTAGGCCTGATAAATACACTTTTGCTGGGCATAGCACTACTGGATCTTTTTTGGGGCATCCCATTCTGTGACTACAGCAGCCTCTGTTTAAGACCATATAACCATTTGCACTTATTATAACTGAAATTAGCCCTGATAAAGACACTTTTGCTGGGCACAGCACTACTGGATCTTTTTTGGGGCATCCCCATTCTGTGACTACAGCAGCCTCTGTTTAAGACCATATAACCATTTGCACTTATTATAATTGAAATTAGGCCTGATAAAGACACTTTTGCTGGGCATAGCACTAACTGGATCTTTTTTTGGGGCATCCCATTCTGTGACTACAGCAGCCTCTGTTTAAGACCATATAACCATTTACACTTATTATAATTGAAATTAGTCCTGATAAATACACTTTTGCTGGGCATAGCACTACTGGATCTATTTTGGGGCATCCCATTCTGTGACTACAGCAGCCTCTGTTTAAGACCATATAACCATTTGTACTTATTATAATTGAAATTAGCCCTGATAAAGACACTTTTGCTGGGCATAGCACTACTGGATCTTTTTTGGGGCATCCCATTCTGTGACTACAGCAGCCTCTGTTTAAGACCATATAACCATTTGCACTTATTATAATTGAAATTAGGCCTGATAAAGACACTTTTGCTGGGCATAGCACTACTGGATCTTTTTTGGGGCATCCCATTCTGTGACTACAGCAGCCTCTGTTTAAGACCATATAACCATTTGCACTTATTATAATTGAAATTAGCCCTGATAAAGACACTTTTGCTGGGCATAGCACTACTGGATCTTTTTTTGGGGCATCCCATTCTGTGACTACAGCAGCCTCTGTTTAAGACCATATAACCATTTGCACTTATTATAATTGAAATTAGCCTGATAAAGACACTTTTGCTGGGCATAGCACTACTGGATCTTTTTTGGGGCATCCCATTCTGTGACTACAGCAGCCTCTGTTTAAGACCATATAACCATTTGCACTTATTATAATTGAAATTAGCCCTGATAAAGACACTTTTGCTGGGCATAGCACTACTGGATCTTTTTTGGGGCATCCCATTCTGTGACTACAGCAGCCTCTGTTTAAGACCATATAACCATTTGCACTTATTATAATTGAAATTAGCCCTGATAAAGACACTTTTGCTGGGCATAGCACTACTGGATCTTTTTTGGGGCATCCCATTCTGTGACTACAGCAGCCTCTGTTTAAGACCATATAACCATTTGCACTTATTATAATTGAAATTAGCCCTGATAAAGACACTTTTGCTGGGCATAGCACTACTGGATCTTTTTTGGGGCATCCCATTCTGTGACTACAGCAGCCTCTGTTTAAGACCATATAACCATTTGCACTTATTATAATTGAAATTAGCCCTGATAAAGACACTTTTGCTGGGCATAGCACTACTGGATCTTTTTTGGGGCATCCCATTCTGTGACTACAGCAGCCTCTGTTTAAGACCATATAACCATTTGCACTTATTATAATTGAAATTAGCCCTGATAAAGACACTTTTGCTGGGCATAGCACTACTGGATCTTTTTTGGGGCATCCCATTCTGTGACTACAGCAGCCTCTGTTTAAGACCATATAACCATTTGCACTTATTATAATTGAAATTAGCCCTGATAAAGACACTTTTGCTGGGCATAGCACTACTGGATATTTTTTTGGGGCATCCCATTCTGTGACTACAGCAGCCTCTGTTTAAGACCATATAACCATTTGCACTTATTATAATTGAAATTAGGCCTGATAAAGACACTTTTGCTGGGCATAGCACTACTGGATCTTTTTTGGGGCATCCCATTCTGTGACTACAGCAGCCTCTGTTTAAGACCATATAACCATTTGCACCTTATTATAATTGAAATTAGGCCTGATAAAGACACTTTTGCTGGGCATAGCAACTACTGGATCTTTTTTGGGGCATCCCATTCTGTGACTACAGACAGCCTCTGTTTAAGACCATATAACCATTTGCACTTATTATAATTGAAATTAGGCCCTGATAAAGACACTTTTGCTGGGCATAGCACTACTGGATCTTTTTTTGGGGCATCCCATTCTGTGACTACAGCAGCCTCTGTTTAAGACCATATAACCATTTGCACTTATTATAATTGAAATTAGGCCTGATAAAGACACTTTTGCTGGGCATAGCACTACTGGATCTTTTTTGGGGCATCCCATTCTGTGACTACAGCAGCCTCTGTTTAAGACCATATAACCATTTGCACTTATTATAATTGAAATTAGCCCTGATAAAGACACTTTTGCTGGGCATAGCACTACTGGATCTTTTTTGGGGCATCCCATTCTGTGACTACAGCAGCCTCTGTTTAAGACCATATAACCATTTGCACTTATTATATTGAAATTAGCCCTGATAAAGACACTTTTGCTGGGCATAGCACTACTGGATCTTTTTTGGGGCATCCCATTCTGTGACTACAGCAGCCTCTGTTTAAGACCATATAACCATTTGCACTTATTATAATTGAAATTAGCCCTGATAAAGACACTTTTGCTGGGCATAGCACTACTGGATCTTTTTTGGGGCATCCCATTCTGTGACTACAGCAGCCTCTGTTTAAGACCATATAACCATTTGCACTTATTATAATTGAAATTAGGCCTGATAAAGACACTTTTGCTGGGCATAGCACTACTGGATCTTTTTTGGGGCATCCCATTCTGTGACTACAGCAGCCTCTGTTTAAGACCATATAACCATTTGCACCTATTATAATTGAAATTAGGCCTGATAAAGACACTTTTGCTGGGCATAGCACTACTGGATCTTTTTTGGGGCATCCCATTCTGTGACTACAGCAGCCTCTGTTTAAGACCATATATACCATTTGCACCTTATTATAATTGAAATTAGGCCTGATAAAGACACTTTTGCTGGGCATAGCACTAACTGGATCTTTTTTGGGGCATCCCATTCTGTGACTACAGCAGCCTCTGTTTAAGACCATATAAACCATTTGCACTTATTATAATTGAAATTAGGCCCTGATTAGACACTTTTGCTGGGCATAGCACTACTGGATCTTTTTTTGGGGCATCCCATTCTGTGACTACAGCAGCCTCTGTTTAAGACCATCATAACCATTTGCACTTATTATAATTGAAATTAGGCCTGATAAAGACACTTTTGCTGGGCATAGCACTACTGGATCTTTTTTTGGGGCATCCCATTCTGTGTCTACAGCAGCCTCTGTTTAAGACCATATAACCATTTGCACTTATTATAATTGAAATTAGGCCTGATAAAGACACTTTTGCTGGGCATAGCACTACTGGATCTTTTTTGGGGCATCCCATTCTGTGACTACAGCAGCCTCTGTTTAAGACCCATATAACCATTTGCACTTATTATAATTGAAATTAGCTCTGATAAAGACACTTTTGCTGGGCATAGCACTACTGGATCTTTTTTGGGGCATCCCATTCTGTGACTACAGCAGCCTCTGTTTAAGACCATTATAACCATTTGCACTTATTATAATTGAAATTAGCCTGATAAAGACACTTTTGCTGGGCATAGCACTACTGGATCTTTTTTTGGGGCATCCCATTCTGTGACTACAGCAGCCTCTGTTTAAGACCATATAACCATTTGCACTTATTATAATTGAAATTAGGCCTGATAAAGACACTTTTGCTGGGCATAGCACTACTGGATCTTTTTTGGGGCATCCCATTCTGTGACTACAGCAGCCTCTGTTTAAGACCATATAACCATTTGCACTTATTATAATTGAAATTAGGCCTGATAAAGACACTTTTGCTGGGCATAGCACTACTGGATCTTTTTTGGGGGCATCCCATTCTGTGACTACAGCAGCCTCTGTTTAAGACCATATAACCATTTGCACTTATTATAATTGAAATTAGGCCTGATAAAGACACTTTTTGCTGGGCATAGCACTACTGGATCTTTTTTTGGGGCATCCCATTCTGTGACTACAGCAGCCTCTGTTTAAGACCATATAACCATTTGCACTTATTATAATTGAAATTAGGCCTGATAAAGACACTTTTGCTGGCACTACTGGATCTTTTTTTGGGGCATCCCATTCTGTGACTACAGCAGCCTCTGTTTAAGACCATATAACCATTTGCACTTATTATAATGAAATTAGCCCTGATAAAGACACTTTTGCTGGGCATAGCACTACTGGATCTTTTTTTGGGGCATCCCATTCTGTGACTACAGCAGCCTCTGTTAAGACCATATAACCATTTGCACTTATTATAATTGAAATTAGGCCTGATAAAGACACTTTTGCTGGCACTACTGGATCTTTTTTTGGGGCATCCCATTCTGTGGCTACAGCAGCCTCTGTTTAAGACCATATAACCATTTGCACTTATTATAATTGAAATTAGGCCTGATAAAGACACTTTTGCTGGGCATAGCACTACTGGATCTTTTTTGGGGCATCCCATTCTGTGACTTCAGCAGCCTCTGTTTAAGACCATATAACCATTTGCACTTATTATAATTGAATTTAGCCCTGATAAAGACACTTTTGCTGGGCATAGCACTACTGGATCTTTTTTGGGGCATCCCATTCTGTGACTACAGCAGCCTCTGTTTAAGACCATATAACCATTTGCACTTATTATAATTGAAATTAGGCCTGATAAAGACACTTTTGCTGGGCATAGCACTACTGGATCTTTTTTTGGGGCATCCCATTCTGTGTCTACAGCAGCCTCTGTTTAAGACCATATAACCATTTGCACTTATTATAATTGAAATTAGGCCTGATAAAGACACTTTTGCTGGGCATAGCACTACTGGATCTTTTTTGGGGCATCCCATTCTGTGACTACAGCAGCCTCTGTTTAAGACCATATAACCATTTGCACTTATTATAATTGAAATTAGCTCTGATAAAGACACTTTTGCTGGGCATAGCACTACTGGATCTTTTTTTGGGGCATCCCATTCTGTGACTACAGCAGCCTCTGTTTAAGACCATATAACCATTTGCACTTATTATAATTGAAATTAGCTCTGATAAAGACACTTTTGCTGGGCATAGCACTACTGGATCTTTTTTGGGGCATCCCATTCTGTGACTACAGCAGCCTCTGTTTAAGACCATATAACCATTTGCACTTATTATAATTGAAATTAGCCCTGATAAAGACACTTTTGCTGGGCATAGCACTACTGGATCTTTTTTTGGGGCATCACATTCTGTGACTACAGCAGCCTCTGTTTAAGACCATATAACCATTTGCACTTATTATAATTGAAATTAGGCCTGATAAAGACACTTTTGCTGGGCATAGCACTACTGGATCTTTTTTTGGGGCATCCCATTCTGTGACTACAGCAGCCTCTGTTTAAGACCATATAACCATTTGCACTTATTATAATTGAAATTAGGCCTGATAAAGACACTTTTGCTGGGCATAGCACTACTGGATCTTTTTTGGGGGCATCCCATTCTGTGACTACAGCAGCCTCTGTTTAAGACCATATAACCATTTGCACTTATTATAATTGAAATTAGGCCTGATAAAGACACTTTTGCTGGGCATAGCACTACTGGATCTTTTTTGGGGCATCCCATTCTGTGACTACAGCAGCCTCTGTTTAAGACCATATAACCATTTGCACTTATTATAATTGAAATTCGGCCTGATAAAGACACTTTTGCTGGGCATAGCACTACTGGATCTTTTTTTGGGGCATCCCATTCTGTGACTACAGCAGCCTCTGTTTAAGACCATATAACCATTTGCACTTATTATAATTGAAATTAGGCCTGATAAAGACACTTTTGCTGGGCATAGCACTACTGGATCTTTTTTTGGGGCATCCCATTCTGTGACTACAGCAGCCTCTGTTTAAGACCATATAACCATTTGCACTTATTATAATTGAAATTAGGCCTGATAAAGACACTTTTGCTGGGCATAGCACTACTGGATCTTTTTTGGGGCATCCCATTCTGTGACTACAGCAGCCTCTGTTTAAGACCATATAACCATTTGCACTTATTATAATTGAAATTAGCCCTGATAAAGACACTTTTGCTGGGCATAGCTCTACTGGATCTTTTTTGGGGCATCCCATTCTGTGACTACAGCAGCCTCTGTTTAAGACCATATAACCATTTGCACTTATTATAATTGAAATTAGCCCTGATAAAGACACTTTTGCTGGGCATAGCACTACTGGATCTTTTTTTGGGGCATCACATTCTGTGACTACAGCAGCCTCTGTTTAAGACCATATAACCATTTGCACTTATTATAATTGAAATTAGGCCTGATAAAGACACTTTTGCTGGGCATAGCACTACTGGATCTTTTTTTGGGGCATCCCATTCTGTGACTACAGCAGCCTCTGTTTAAGACCATATAACCATTTGCACTTATTATAATTGAAATTAGGCCTGATAAAGACACTTTTGCTGGGCATAGCACTACTGGATCTTTTTTGGGGGCATCCCATTCTGTGACTACAGCAGCCTCTGTTTAAGACCATATAACCATTTGCACTTATTATAATTGAAATTAGGCCTGATAAAGACACTTTTGCTGGGCATAGCACTACTGGATCTTTTTTGGGGCATCCCATTCTGTGACTACAGCAGCCTCTGTTTAAGACCATATAACCATTTGCACTTATTATAATTGAAATTCGGCCTGATAAAGACACTTTTGCTGGGCATAGCACTACTGGATCTTTTTTTGGGGCATCCCATTCTGTGACTACAGCAGCCTCTGTTTAAGACCATATAACCATTTGCACTTATTATAATTGAAATTAGGCCTGATAAAGACACTTTTGCTGGGCATAGCACTACTGGATCTTTTTTTGGGGCATCCCATTCTGTGACTACAGCAGCCTCTGTTTAAGACCATATAACCATTTGCACTTATTATAATTGAAATTAGGCCTGATAAAGACACTTTTGCTGGGCATAGCACTACTGGATCTTTTTTGGGGCATCCCATTCTGTGACTACAGCAGCCTCTGTTTAAGACCATATAACCATTTGCACTTATTATAATTGAAATTAGCCCTGATAAAGACACTTTTGCTGGGCATAGCTCTACTGGATCTTTTTTGGGGCATCCCATTCTGTGACTACAGCAGCCTCTGTTTAAGACCATATAACCATTTGCACTTATTATAATTGAAATTAGCCCTGATAAAGACACTTTTGCTGGGCATAGACTTACTGCTGCCTGCCAGGTGCACTTCTGTTGGGGCATCCCATTCTGTAACATAGCATACCCCTCTTTATTTACACTAAGCAGCTCTGTTATTTACACTAAGCAGGCCTGTTGGAGGCTGAGTGTTACTGCTCACTTTTGGTGTGCATTATATTCTGTTTCATATAGACCCACCGCTGCCCGGGGGATCTTAAAATATCACCTACTACCACGCCAGTTAGACTATTGCGGGCAGACAAGTGCCTGGAAGTGAAAAGAGGAGTGGCAGAGGCCAAGATTCCGCAGGCAGAGCTCGCATCAGACTGGGGGCCCAGTAGCAGCAGGAGTCACGCTGAGAGACCTAATCTGCCAGTATCTGCTAGCGGTCGGGTCTCCACCAGTAACGCATCTGCCGTGGTAGATTGGTTCACGCGCTCATCAACAACATCATCACAACTTACGTCTGAGACCCCCAGTCTAGGGTCGGTAGGTTCCTCTGACACAACCCTGAGTTGGCATGCCCCGAGAGCAGTCCCTGTCCTCCCATTGCCTCTGTCCTACGCCGTTCCCTCCCCCAGCGACGTATCCTATGCTTTGGGTTCAGCTCCACTCTTTAGTGAGGAGGACGATCAGATACAGGAGGACAGTCAGCAGATACAGGAGGACAGTCAGCAGCTACTGCCCAGCCAAGAAATGGAGGTGGCTTCTTTAGCTAGGCAGACAAATAGTGATGTGGACAGTGTCGTGGGTGCTGCGAGTGTTCCAGCTCCTGCGCCAGACACTGTTGACGAATCCACGAACATCAGTGACGTACAGCCACAACTCGGTGATGATGATGATGACGATGAAGCCGATCGCACTTGGGAGCCGGGTGATGAAGGGGCTTCATCGTCATCATCAGGAGAAGAGGGGCGCAGGTTGCCCCGGAGTCAGCAGCTGAGGCAGCAAGGTGGTAGCAGTCAGCATGGGGGCACAATTCCAAAGGCTGGAGCCGGCCGGGGCCGGGGCGGGGGTAGAGCACCTGCTGTGCGGCAGTCTACCTTATCGGGAGGTAGTGGAGCAGGGGTTCCTGGAGTTGGCAACAGCAGCAGTGAATCAGTGAGGCCAGGGGGTGGGAAAAGTAGCTACTTGGCAGTGTGGCAGTTTTTCCTGAAGCATCCGCAGGAGGGTAACATGGCCACATGCAAGATATGTAGGCAAAAGGTGAAGCGTGGCCAGGGTCCAAATGTTGGCACCACGGCCCTGCGTCAACATATGATGCGTCACCATAAAGCAACCTGGGAGAACCGAGGCTCCCAAGGGGTGGTCCAGTCTGCTTCCTCACCAAGTGAGCTCCCAATTTCTGCCAGCCAAGGCTCCAGCACCTCAGCCGAAGGCAGCTGTGCGTCATACCCATCCTCTGTCGCTCCTGCTCCTCCTCCTCCTCCTCCAAGTCATGCATCCCGCCAGCAATCCATCAGCGAAGCCATGTCCAAGAGACAGCAGTATGCGCCCACTCATCCTACGGTGCAGAAGCTGAATGTGCTCCTGTCCAAGTTGCTGGTGCTGCAGTCGCTCCCTTTTCAGGTGGTGGAATCTGCACCTTTCAGAGAACTGATGGCTTGTGCCGAGCCGAGGTGGAGAGTCCCAAGCCGTCATTTCTTTGCCAAGAAGGCAGTACCAGCGCTGCACACTTTTGTTGAACAGAAGGTGGGCCAGTCCTTGAGCCTGTCGGTGTGTAGCAAAGTGCATGGCAGCGCCGACATCTGGAGCTGTAACTACGGTCAGGGACAGTACATGTCGTTTACGGCCCACTGGGTGAATGTGGTCCCTTTGCAGCAGCAGCAGCAGCAGCAGCAACTTGGACAGGTCACGCCGCTTCGGCCTCCGCGCTCCCTGCCCGTTGGGCCTGTGACACCGTGCGACTCGGCCTCCTCATCCTCCGCCATCTCCTCACCCTCCACTGTAGGCTCAAGTCTCAGTGCCCCTCCAGTCTACCATGTGTGCAGGGCACGGAGGTGTCACGCAGTGCTTCACATGGTTTGTCTTGGCGAACGGAGTCACACAGGGGAGGAACTGCTTAAATGTATTCATCAGGAAATCCAAACATGGCTTACTCCGAGAAAACTTAAAATGGGAATCATGGTTACCGACAATGGGAAGAACATTTTGTCTGCGCTGCGCCAAGGAAGCCTGACCCATGCCCCCTGCATGGCTCACGTCTTCAATCTGGTTGTCAAGCGGTTTCTGAAGTGTTCCCCCCATCTGCAAGACATCCTAACAACTTCAAGGAAACTTTGCATGCACTTCAGCCACTCCTACACCGCCAAACACACCCTTCTTGAGCTACACCGTCAGAATGGTATCCCCCAACATAGTCTGATTTGCGATGTTTCCACCCGTTGGAATTCCACCCTTCACATGTTGGACCGATTATATGAACAGAGAAAAGCCATCACGGATTTCCTGATGATCCAAGCAGATAGGGGGACTCCCCTGTGTAACTTCAATGTCAACCAGTGGCAGCTCATACGTGACACCTGCCGTTTGCTCAGGCCCTTTGAGGAAGCCACTTTATTTGTCAGTCGGCAGGATTACGGGATGAACGACGTGATTCCACTGCTTCATGTACTACAGCACATGTTGGAAACCATGGCTGGTCAGGGCACTGGAGACATGCCGTTTACATCTTACGGCCACATGAACCCCGTTGGAGCTGAACTGGAGGAGGAGGAGGAAGAGGAGGAGGAGGAGTTGCCCAGCGAAACACAGTTTAGGCTTGGCGAAATGGCTGGTTTATCTAGTCAGCGGACAGGAGAGGAGGAGCAGGAGCAGCCAGAGGAGCTAGAGGTTTTTGAGGAAGGCGAGACAGAGGACCCGGGCACACCGTGGCAGTATGCAGTGGAGATGGAGACATGTAGTCCATCCGAGTCACTTGCGCAAATGGCACGAAGCATGCTCACGTGCTTGCGTAGTGACCCCAGAATTGTTTACATCTGTCGGCGGGATGGCTTCTGGCTGTCCACCTTATTGGACCCTCGCTTCCGGCACAAAATGGGGGCATTTTTTAAACCCACCGAGAGGGAGGACAAACTCAACTACTACAAAGACATTCTACGTAGGCAGTTGGCCGATGCCTATCTGCGCCATGGTCCATACTCTCGCAGGTCTGACTCGAGGGGACCTCTGCGCTCACCTTCCACTGCCATGGCCACTGGGGGGGTTGGCAGGAGCAGCAGCAGCAGCTCCATCAGCAGCACCAGCCTCAGTCGCTAATGAGTAGCTTTCTACACCCGCATAGTGAGGCTACTCATGAGCAGCAGGAAGACCTGGAGCAGGACCTCAACCAGCAGGTCATGTCATACTTTGACATGACCATGCCAACACACCTTGAGGATCCGCTGGACTTCTGGGCAGCCAAACTTGATTTGTGGCCGCAACTAGCAGAGTTTGCCCTGGAAAAGCTGTCCTGCCCGGCAAGTAGCGTGCCATCTGAGCGGGTGTTTAGTGCGGCGGGGGCCATAGTTACGGCGAGGAGAACTCGTCTGTCAACTAAAAATGTGGAGAGACTCACCTTTGTCAAAATGAATCAGGAATGGATCAGCCAGGATTTCCACCCACCAATGCCTGATGCATGCGACTAGATTCAGCATGGTGCCACGTTTTACACTTTCCAAATGGTGCAAATCATATTTATGTCTTTAGGCCAATTTTTGGGCTCCTGCTGATGCCAACTCCAGGGTGTGATTCATCCAATTTTTGGGCTCCTGAAGCCAACCCCAGCGTCTCTTTAAAGTAATGTTTGGGCTCCTGCTGCTGCTGCTGCTGCTGCCAACTCCAGGGTGTGATTCATCCAATCTTTGGGCTCCTGCTGCCAACTCCAGTGTCTCTTTAAAGTAATGTTTGGGCTCCTGCTGCTGCTGCTGCCAACTCCAGGGTGTGATTCATCCAATTTTTGGGCTCCTGAAGCCAACCCCAGTGTCTCTTTAAAGTAATATTTGGGCTCCTGCTGCTGCTGCCAACTCCAGGGTGTGATTCATCCAATTTTTGGGCTCCTGAAGCCAACCCCAGTGTCTCTTTAAAGTAATGTTTGGGCTCCTGCTGCCAACTCCAGGGTGTGATTCATCCAATTTTTGGGCTCCTGAAGCCAACCCCAGTGTCTCTTTAAAGTAATGTTTGGGCTACTGCTGATGCTGCCAACCCCAGGGTGTGAATCATCCAATTTTTGGGCTCCTGAAGCCAACTCCAGTGTCTCTTTAAAGTAATGTTTGGGCTCCTGCTGCCAACTCCAGGGTGTGATTCATCCAATTTTTGGGCTCCTGAAGCCAACTCCAGTGTCTCTTTAAAGTAATATTTGGGCTCCTGCTGCTGCTGCTGCCAACTCCAGGGTGTGAATCGTCCAATTTTTGGGCTCCTGAAGCCAACCCCAGTGTCTCTTTAAAGTAATGTTTTGGCTCCTGCTGCTGCTGCTGCCAACTCCAGGGTGTGATTCATCCAATTTTTGGGCTCCTGAAGCCAACCCCAGTGTATCTTTAAAGCAATGTTTGGGCTCCTGCTGCTGCTGCTGCCAACTCCAGGGTGTGATTCATCCAATTTTTGGGCTCCTGAAGCCAACCCCAGTGTCTCTTTAAAGTAATGTTTGGGCTCCTGCTGCTGCTGCTGCCAACTCCAGGGTGTGATTCATCCAATTTTTGGGCTCCTGAAGCCAACCCCAGTGTCTCTTTAAAGTAATGTTTGGGCTCCTGCTGCTGCTGCTGCCAACTCCAGGGTGTGATTCATCCAATTTTTGGGCTCCTGAAGCCAACCCCAGTGTCTCTTTAAAGTAATGTTTGGGCTCCTGCTGCTGCTGCCAACTCCAGGGTGTGATTCATCCAATCTTTGGGCTCCTGCTGCCAACTCCAGTGTCTCTTTAAAGTAATGTTTGGGCTCCTGCTGCTGCCAACTCCAGGGTGTGATTCATCCAATTTTTGGGCTCCTGAAGCCAACCCCAGTGTCTCTTTAAAGTAATATTTGGGCTCCTGCTGCTGCTGCCAACTTCAGGGTGTGATTCATCCAATTTTTGGGCTCCTGAAGCCAACCCCAGTGTCTCTTTAAAGTAATGTCTGGGCTCCTGCTGCTGCTGCTGCTGCCAACTCCAGGGTGTGATTCATCCAATTTTTGGGCTCCTGAAGCCAACTCCAGTGTCTCTTTAAAGTAATGTTTGGGCTCCTGCTGCTGCTGTCAACTCCAGGGTGTGATTCATCCAATTTTTGGGCTCCTGAAGCCAACCCCAGTGTCTCTTTAAAGTAATGTTTGGGCTCCTGCTGCTGCTGCCAACTCCAGGGTGTGATTCATCCAATCTTTGGGCTCCTGCTGACAACCCCAGTGTCTCTTTAAAGTAATGTTTGGGCTCCTGCTGCTGCTGCTGCTGCCAACTCCAGGGTGTGATTCATCCAATTTTTGGGCTCCTGAAGCCAACTCCAGTGTCTCTTTAAAGTAATGTTTGGGCTCCTGCTGCTGCTGCTGCTGCCAACTCCAGGGTGTGATTCATCAAATTTTTGGGCTCCTGAAGCCAACCCCAGTGTCTCTTTAAAGTAATGTTTGGGCTCCTGCTGCTGATGCTGCCAACTCCAGGGTGTGAATCATCCAATTTTTGGGCTCCTGAAGCCAACTCCAGTGTCTCTTTAAAGTAATGTTATGGCTCCTGCTGCTGCTGCTGCCAACTCCAGGGTGTGATTCATCCAATTCTTGGGCTCCTGAAGCCAACCCCAGTGTCTCTTTAAAGTAATATTTGGGCTCCTGCTGCTGCTTCCAACTTCAGGGTGTGATTCATCCAATTTTTGGGCTCCTGAAGCCAACCCCAGTGTCTCTTTAAAGTAATATTTGGGCTCCTGCTGCTGCTGCCAACTTCAGGGTGTGATTCATCCAATTTTTGGGCTCCTGAAGCCAACCCCAGTGTCTCTTTAAAGTAATGTTTGGGCTCCTGCTGCTGCTGCTGCTGCCAACTCCAGGGTGTGATTCATCCAATTTTTGGGCTCCTGAAGCCAACTCCAGTGTCTCTTTAAAGTAATGTTTGGGCTCCTGCTGCTGCTGTCAACTACAGGGTGTGATTCATCCAATTTTTGGGCTCCTGAAGCCAACCCCAGTGTCTCTTTAAAGTAATGTTTGGGCTCCTGCTGCTGCTGCCAACTCCAGGGTGTGATTCATCCAATCTTTGGGCTCCTGCTGACAACCCCAGTGTCTCTTTAAAGTAATGTTTGGGCTCCTGCTGCTGCTGCTGCTGCCAACTCCAGGGTGTGATTCATCCAATTTTTGGGCTCCTGAAGCCAACTCCAGTGTCTCTTTAAAGTAATGTTTGGGCTCCTGCTGCTGCTGCTGCCAACTCCAGGGTGTGATTCATCAAATTTTTGGGCTCCTGAAGCCAACCCCAGTGTCTCTTTAAAGTAATGTTTGGGCTCCTGTTGCTGCTGCTGCCAACTCCAGGGTGTGAATCATCCAATTTTTGGGCTCCTGAAGCCAACTCCAGTGTCTCTTTAAAGTAATGTTATGGCTCCTGCTGCTGCTGCTGCCAACTCCAGGGTGTGATTCATCCAATTCTTGGGCTCCTGAAGCCAACCCCAGTGTCTCTTTAAAGTAATATTTGGGCTCCTGCTGCTGCTTCCAACTTCAGGGTGTGATTCATCCAATTTTTAAGCTTGGCTTTAAAAACTGTGTCTTCTGACCAAGCCAAAGTGCTCTTCTTGTGCAGGAGAGCAGGGCTGAGGCCCTAGCTGTGGCTCTGAGGGCCTCCTCTGAAGCATTTGTTAGAAATGAGACTATCCTAGAGACCTTACAGATCAGAGGCATCGCTAATAGAATCGCAGAGCGGCACAATTGCAGAGAATTGAAGTGGCATCACTATGAGGGGCAGGAGCCCAAACATTGCTTTAAAGAGACACTGGAGTTGGCAGCAGCAGAAGCCCAAAAATTGGACGAATCACACCCTGGAGTTGCAAGCAGCAGCAGGAGCCCAAACATTGGCTGAAAGAGACACTGGAGTTGGCAGCAGCAGGAGCCCAAAAATTGACTGACACACCCTGGAGTTTCAAGCAGCAGCAGGAGCCCAAACATAGCTTGAAAGAGACACTGGAGTTGGCTGCAGGAGCCCAAAGAGTGGATAAATCACACCCTGCAGTTGCAAGCAGCAGCAGCAGGAGCCCAAATATTACTTTAAAGAGACACTGGATTTGGCAGCAGGAGCCCAAAATTGGATGAATCACACCCTGGAGTTGGCAGCAGCAGCAGCATCAGCAGCAGGAGCCCAAACATTACTTTAAAGAGACACTGGGGTTGGCTTCAGGAGCCCAAAAATTGGATGAATCACACCCTGGAGTTGGCAGCAGCAGCAGCAGGAGCCCAATCATTACTTTAAAGAGACACTGGAGTTGGCTTCAGGAGCCCAAAAATTGGATGAATCACACCCTGGAGTTGGCAGCAGCAGGAGCCCAAACATTACTTTAAAGAGACACTGGAGTTGGCAGCAGGAGCCCAAAGATTGGATGAATCACACCCTGGAGTTGGCAGCAGCTGCAGCAGGAGCCCAAACATTACTTTAAAGAGACACTGGGGTTGGCTTCAGGAGCCCAAAAATTGGATGAATCACACCCTGGAGTTGGCAGCAGCAGCAGGAGCCCAAACATTACTTTAAAGAGACACTGGAGTTGGCTTCAGGAGCCCAAAAATTGGATGATTCACACCCTGGAGGTGGAAGCAGCAGCAGCAGGAGCAGCAGGAGCCTAAACATTACTTTAAAGAGACACTGGGGTTGGCAGCAGGAGCCCAAAAATTGGATGAATCACACCCTGGAGTTGGCAGCAGCAGCAGCAGCAGCAGGAGCCCAAACATTACTTTAAAGAGACTCTGGAGTTGGCTTCAGGAGCCCAAAAATTGGATGAATCACACCCTGGAGTTGGCAGCAGCAGCAGCAGAAGCCCAACCATTACTTTAAAGAGACACTGGAGTTGGCTTCAGGAGCCCAAAAATTGGATGATTCACACCCCGGAGTTGGAAGCAGCAGCAGGGGCCCAAACATTACTTTAAAGAGACACTGGGGTTGGCTTCAGGAGCCCAAAAATTGGATGAATCACACCCTGGAGTTGGCAGCAGCAGCAGCAGAAGGAGCCCAAACATTACTTTAAAGAGACACTGGAGTTGGCTTCAGGAGCCCAAAAATTGGATGAATCACACCCTGGAGTTGGCAGCAGCAGCAGCAGCAGGAGCCCAAACATTACTTTAAAGAGACACTGGGGTTGGCAGCAGGAGCCCAAAGATTGGATGAATCACACCCTGGAGTTGGCAGCAGCAGCAGCAGCAGGAGCCCAAACTTTACTTTAAAGAGACACTGGGGTTGGCAGCAGGAGCCCAAAAATTGGATGAATCACACCCTGGGGTTGGCAGCAGCAGCAGGAGCCCAAACTTTACCTTAAAGAGACACTGGGGTTGGCTTCAGGAGCCCAAAAATTGGATGATTCACACCCTGGAGTTGGCAGCAGCAGCAGCAGGAGCCCAATCATTACTTTAAAGAGACACTGGAGTTGGCAGCAGGAGCCCAAAGATTGGATGAATCACACCCTGGAGTTGGCAGCAGCTGCAGCAGGAGCCCAAACATTACTTTAAAGAGACACTGGGGTTGGCTTCAGAAGCCCAAAAATTGGATGAATCACACCCTGGAGTTGGCAGCAGCAGCAGCAGCAGGAGCCCAAACATTACTTTAAAGAGACACTGGAGTTGGCTTCAGGAGCCCAAAAATTGGATGATTCACACCCTGGAGTTGGCAGCAGCAGCAGCAGCAGGAGCCCAAACATTACTTTAAAGAGACACTGGGGTTGGCTTCAGGAGCCCAAAAATTGGATGAATCACACCCTGGAGTTGGCAGCAGTAGCAGCAGGAGCCCAAACATTACTTTAAAGAGACACTGGAGTTGGCTTCAGGAGCCCAAAAATTGGATGATTCACACCCTGGAGGTGGAAGCAGCAGCAGCAGGAGCAGCAGGAGCCTAAACATTACTTTAAAGAGACACTGGGGTTGGCAGCAGGAGCCCAAAAATTGGATGAATCACACCCTGGAGTTGGCAGCAGCAGCAGCAGCAGGAGCCCAAACATTACTTTAAAGAGACACTGGAGTTGGCTTCAGGAGCCCAAAAATTGGATGAATCACACCCTGGAGTTGGCAGCAGCAGCAGCAGCAGCAGAAGCCCAACCATTACTTTAAAGAGACACTGGAGTTGGCTTCAGGAGCCCAAAAATTGGATGATTCACACCCCGGAGTTGGAAGCAGCAGCAGCAGCAGCAGGGGCCCAAACATTACTTTAAAGAGACACTGGGGTTGGCTTCAGGAGCCCAAAAATTGGATGAATCACACCCTGGAGTTGGCAGCAGCAGCAGCAGAAGGAGCCCAAACATTACTTTAAAGAGACTCTGAAGTTGGCTTCAGGAGCCCAAAAATTGGATGAATCACACCCTGGAGTTGGCAGCAGCAGCAGGAGCCCAAACATTACTTTAAAGAGACACTGGGGTTGGCAGCAGGAGCCCAAAGATTGGATGAATCACACCCTGGAGTTGGCAGCAGCAGCAGCAGCAGGAGCCCAAACTTTACTTTAAAGAGACACTGGGGTTGGCAGCAGGAGCCCAAAAATTGGATGAATCACACCCTGGGGTTGGCAGCAGCAGCAGCAGCAGGAGCCCAAACATGACTTTAAAGAGACACTGGAGTTGGCTTCAGGAGCCCAAAAATTGGATGATTCACACCCTGGAGTTGGCAGCAGCAGCAGCAGCAGGAGCCCAAACATTACTTTAAAGAGACACTGGGGTTGGCTTCAGGAGCCCAAAAATTGGATGAATCACACCCTGGAGTTGGCAGCAGCAGCAGCAGGAGCCCAAACATTACTTTAAAGAGACACTGGAGTTGGCTTCAGGAGCCCAAAAATTGGATGAATCACACCCTGGAGTTGGCAGCAGCAGCAGCAGCAGCAGAAGCCCAACCATTACTTTAAAGAGACACTGGAGTTGCCTTCAGGAGCCCAAAAATTGGTTGATTCACACCCCGGAGTTGGAAGCAGCAGCAGCAGCAGGGGCCCAAACATTGGTTGAAAGAGACACTAAAGTTGGCTGCAGGAGCCCAAAAAATGGATGATTCACACCCTGGTGTTGCAAGTAGCAGCAGCAGGAGCCCAAACATAGCTTGAAAGACACACTGGGGTTGGCAGCAGGAGCCCAAAAATTGGATGAATCACACCCTGGAGTTGGCAGCAGCAGCAGCAGGAGCCCAAACATTACTTTAAAGAGACACTGGGGTTGGCTTCAGGAGCCCAAAAATTGGATGAATCACACCCTGGAGTTGGCAGCAGCAGCAGCAGCAGGAGCCCAAACATTACTTTAAAGAGACACTGGAGTTGGCTTCAGGAGCCCAAAAATTGGATGATTCACACCCTGGAGTTGGCAGCAGCAGCAGCAGGAGCCCAAACATTACTTTAAAGAGACACTGGGGTTGGCTTCAGGAGCCCAAAAATTGGATGAATCACACCCTGGAGTTGGCAGCAGCAGCAGCAGGAGCCCAAACATTACTTTAAAGAGACACTGGAGTTGGCTTCAGGAGCCCAAAAATTGGATGATTCACACCCTGGAGTTGGAAGCAGCAGCAGCAGCAGCAGGAGCCCAAACATTACTTTAAAGAGACACTGGGGTAGGCAGCAGGAGCCCAAAAATTGGATGAATCACACCCTGGAGTTGGCAGCAGCAGCAGGAGCCCAAACATTACTTTAAAGAGACACTAGAGTTGGCTTCAGGAGCCCAAAAATTGGATGAATCACACCCTGGAGTTGGCAGCAGCAGCAGCAGAAGCCCAACCATTACTTTAAAGAGACATTGGAGTTGGCTTCAGGAGCCCAAAAATTGGATGATTCACACCCCAGAGTTGGAAGCAGCAGCAGCAGCAGGGGCCCAAACATTACTTTAAAGAGACACTGGGGTTGGCTTCAGGAGCCCAAAAATTGGATGAATCACACCCTGGAGTTGGCAGCAGCAGCAGCAGAAGGAGCCCAAACATTACTTTAAAGAGACACTGGAGTTGGCTTCAGGAGCCCAAAAATTGGATGAATCACACCCTGGAGTTGGCAGCAGCAGCAGCAGGAGCCCAAACATTACTTTAAAGAGACACTGGGGTTGGCAGCAGGAGCCCAAAGATTGGATGAATCACACCCTGAAATTGGCAGCAGCAGCAGCAGGAGCCCAAACTTTACTTTAAAGAGACACTGGGGTTGGCAGCAGGAGCCCAAAAATTGGATGAATCACACCCTGGAGTTGGCAGCAGCAGGAGCCCAAACATTACTTTAAAGAGACACTGGAGTTGGCTTCAGGAGCCCAAAAATTGGATGATTCACACCCTGGAGTTGGCAGCAGCAGCAGCAGGAGCCCAAACATTACTTTAAAGAGACACTGGGGTTGGCTTCAGGAGCCCAAAAATTGGATGAATCACACCCTGGAGTTGGCAGCAGCAGCAGCAGCAGCAGCAGGAGCAAAAACATTACTTTAAAGAGACACTGGAGTTGGCTTCAGGAGCCCAAAAATTGGATGAATCACACCCTGGAGTTGGCAGCAGCAGCAGCAGAAGCCCAACCATTACTTTAAAGAGACACTGGAGTTGGCTTCAGGAGCCCAAAAATTGGATGATTCACACCCCGGAGTTGGAAGCAGCAGCAGCAGCAGGGGCCCAAACATTGGTTGAAAGAGACACTAAAGTTGGCTGCAGGAGCCCAAAAAATGGATGATTCACACCCTGGTGTTACAAGTAGCAGCAGCAGGAGCCCAAACATAGCTTGAAAGACACACTGGGGTTGGCAACAGGAGCCCAAAAATTGGATGAATCACACCCTGGAGTTGGCAGCAGCAGCAGGAGCCCAAACATTACTTTAAAGAGACACTGGAGTTGGCAGCAGGAGCCCAAAGATTGGATGAATCACACCCTGGAGCTGGCAGCAGCAGCAGCAGGAGCCCAAACATTACTTTAAAGAGACACTGGGGTTGGCTTCAGTTGCCCAAAAATTGGATGAATCACACCCTGGAGTTGGCAGCAGCAGCATGAGCCCAAACATTACTTTAAAGAGACACTGGAGATGGCTTCAGGAGCCCAAAAATTGGATGAATCACACCCTGGAGTTGGCAGCAGCAGCAGCAGAAGCCCAAACATTACTTTAAAGAGACACTGGGGTTGGCTTCAGGAGCCCAAAAATTGGATGATTCACACCCCGGAGTTGGAAGCAGCAGCAGCAGCAGGGGCCCAAACATTACTTTAAAGCGACACTGGGGTTGGCTTCAGGAGCCCAAAAATTGGATGAATCACACCCTGGAGTTGGCAGCAGCAGCAGAAGGAGACCAAACACTACTTTAAAAAGACACTGGAGTTGGCTTCAGGAGCCCAAAAATTGGATGAATCACACCCTGGAGTTGGCAACAGCAGCAGCAGCAGGAGCCCAAACATTACTTTAAAGAGACACTGGGGTTGGCAGCAGGAGCCCAAGGATTGGATGAATCACACCCTGGAGTTGGCAGCAGCAGCAGCAGGAGCCCAAACTTTACTTTAAAGAGACACTGGGGTTGGCAGCAGGAGCCCAAAAATTGGATGAATCACACCCTGGAGTTGGCAGCAGCAGCAGCAGGAGCCCAAACATTACTTTAAAGAGACACTGGAGTTGGCTTCAGGAGCCCAAAAATTGGATGATTTACACCCTGGAGTTGGCAGCAGCAGCAGCAGCAGGAGCCCAAACATTACTTTAAAAAGACACTGGGGTTGGCTTCAGGAGCCCAAAAATTGGATGAATCACACCCTGGAGTTGGCAGCAGCAGCAGCAGGAGCCCAAACATTACTTTAAAGAGACACTGGAGTTGGCTGCAGGAGCCCAAAGATTGGATGAACCACACCCTGCAGTTGCAAGCAGCAGCAACAGGAGCCCAAATATTACTTTAAAGAGACACTGGAGTTGGCTTCAGGAGCCCAAAAATTGGATGATTCACACCCCGGAGTTGGAAGCAGCAGCAGCAGCAGCAGGGGCCCAAACATTACTTTAAAGAGACACTGGGGTTGGCTTCAGGAGCCCAAAAATTGGATGAATCACACCCTGGAGTTGGCAGCAGCTGCAGCAGAAGGAGCCCAAACATTACTTTAAAGAGACACTGGAGTTGGCTTCAGGAGCCCAAAAATTGGATGAATCACACCCTGGAGTTGGCAGCAGCAGCAGCAGGAGCCCGAACTTTACTTTAAAGAGACACTGGGGTTGGCAGCAGGAGCCCATAAATTGGATGAATCACACCCTGGAGTTGGCAGCAGCAGCAGCAGCAGGAGCCCAAACATTACTTTAAAGAGACACTGGAGTTGGCTTCAGGAGCCCAAAAATTGGATGATTCACACCCTGGAGTTGGCAGCAGCAGCAGCAGCAGGAGCCCAAACATTACTTTAAAGAGACACTGGGGTTGGCTTCAGGAGCCCAAAAATTGGATGAATCACACCCTGGAGTTGGCAGCAGCAGCAGCAGGAGCCCAAACATTACTTTAAAGAGACACTGGAGTTGGCTGCAGGAGCCCAAAGATTGGATGAATCACACCCTGCAGTTGCAAGCAGCAGCAGGAGCCCAAATATTACTTTAAAGAGACACTGGATTTGGCAGCAGGAGCCCAAAATTGGATGAATCACACTCTGGAGTTGGTAGCAGCAGCAGCAGCAGGAGCCCAAACATTACTTTAAAGAGACACTGGGGTTGGCTTCAGGAGCCCAAAAATTGGATGAATCACACCCTGGAGTTAGCAGCAGCAGCAGCAGCAGCAGCAGCAGGAGCCCAATCATTACTTTAAAGAGACACTGGAGTTGGCTTCAGGAGCCCAAAAATTGGATGAATCACACCCTTGAGTTGGCAGCAGCAGCAGCAGGAGCCCAAACATTACTTTAAAGAGACACTGGAGTTGGCAGCAGGAGCCCAAAGATTGGATGAATCACACCCTGGAGTTGGCAGCAGCAGCAGCAGGAGCCCAAACATTACTTTAAAGAGACATTGGGGTTGGCTTCAGGAGCCCAAAAATTGGATGAATCACACCCTGGAGTTGGCAGCAGCAGCAGCAGCAGCAGCAGGAGCCCAAACATTACTTTAAAGAGACACTGGAGTTGGCAGCAGGAGCCCAAAGATTGGATGATTCACACCCTGGAGTTGGCAGCAGCAGCAGCAGGAGCCCAAACATTACTTTAAAGAGACACTGGGGTTGGCTTCAGGAGCCCAAAAATTGGATGAATCACACCCTGGAGTTGGCAGCAGCAGCAGCAGGAGCCCAAACATTACTTTAAAGAGACACTGGAGTTGGCTTCAGGAGCCCAAAAATTGGATGATTCACACCCTGGAGCTGGAAGCAGCAGCAGCAGCAGCAGGAGCCCAAACATTACTTTAAAGAGACACTGGGGTTGGCAGCAGGAGCCCAAAAATTGGATGAATCACACCCTGGAGTTGGCAGCAGCAGCAGCAGCCCAAACATTACTTTAAAGAGACACTGGAGTTGGCTTCAGGAGCCCAAAAATTGGATGATTCACACCCCGGAGTTGGAAGCAGCAGCAGCAGGGGCCCAAACATTACTTTAAAGAGACACTGCGGTTGGCAGCAGGAGCCCAAAAATTGGATGAATCACACCCTGGAGTTGGCAGCAGCAGAAGGAGCCCAAACATTACTTTAAAGAGACACTGGAGTTGGCTTCAGGAGCCCAAAAATTGGATGAATCACACCCTGGAGTTGGCAGCAGCAGCAACAGCAGGAGCCCAAACATTACTTTAAAGAGACACTGGGGTTGGCAGCAGGAGCCCAAAGATTGGATGAATCACACCCTGGAGTTGGCAGCAGCAGGAGCCCAAACTTTACTTTAAAGAGACACTGGAGTTGGCTTCAGGAGCCCAAAAATTGGATGATTCACACCCTGGAGTTGGCAGCAGCAGCAGCAGGAGCCCAAACATTACTTTAAAGAGACACTGGGGTTGGCTTCAGGAGCCCAAAAATTGGATGAATCACACCCTGGAGTTGGCAGCAGCAGCAGGAGCCCAAACATTACTTTAAAGAGACACTGGAGTTGACAGCAGGAGCCCAAAAATTGGATGAATCACACCCTGGAGTTGGCAGCAGCAGCAGGAGCCCAAACATTACTTTAAAGAGACACTGGGGTTGGCTGCAGGAGCCCAAAAATTTGATGAATCACACCCTGGAGTTGGCAGCAGCAGGAGCCCAAACATTACTTTAAAGAGACACTGGAGTTGGCTTCAGGAGCCCAACAATTGGATGATTCACACCCTGGAGTTGGCAGCAGCAGCAGCAGGAGCCCAAACATTACTTTAAAGAGACACTGGGGTTGGCAGCAGGAACCCAAAAATTGGATGAATCACACCCTGGAGTTGGCAGCAGCAGCAGCAGGAGCCCAAACATTACTTTAAAGAGACACTGGAGTTGGCAGCAGGAGCCCAAAAATTGGATGAATCACACTCTGGAGTTGGCAGCAGCAGCAGGAGCCCAAACATTACTTTAAAAAGACACTGGAGTTGGCTTCAGGAGCCCAAAAATTGGATGATTCACACCCTGGAGTTGGCAGCAGCAGCAGGAGCCCAAACATTACTTTAAAGAGACACTGGGGTTGGCTTCAGGAGCCCAAAAATTGGATGAATCACACCCTGGAGTTGGCAGCAGCAGCAGCAGGAGCCCAAATATTACTTTAAAGAGACACTGGGGTTGGCTTCAGGAGCCCAAAAATTGGATGAATCACACCCTGGAGTTGGCTAGGGATGAGCGAATCAATCCTGATCGAATCCGAATTTCCCCGCGATTCGATCGCTCGAAGTTTTCCTTTAACATCCATTCATTTACATTTACAGGCATTCTAAGATGGCGGACGGGACATGTCTGAACATCTATCCCGCGCCAGTGCAAGCGGGGGCAGTCACATGCAGCCTATCAGCAGCCAGCAAGCCCGGTGACTTCACAACGCTATTTAAGTCGGCCATCTTGCTTTTCCTTCCTCATTTCTCTATTGCATTCGTGAGAGACAGAACGCTGTGTAGCTGAGGGAGAGACAGTTAGACAGGCAGGGACAGACAGGGACAGGCTGGAGACAGGCAGGAGACAGACAGGAGACAGACAGAAAGTCAGCGAAAAACAGGGAAAGGAAGGAAAAATCGGAGGCTGTCACAGGGAGATTTTTTTTTTTTTTCATCCAGCCTGACAGGCTTTGTTAGCGTTTTCAGGCTGCTTATACTAACTAACTGTGCATATATACTGAACTGATCTTAAGTCTGCTGTGAGGCATCCCATTCTGTGACTACAGCAGCCTCTGTTTAAGACCATATAACCATTTGCACTTATTATAATTGAAATTAGGCCTGATAAAGACACTTTTGCTGGGCATAGCACTACTGGATCTTTTTTGGGGCATCCCATTCTGTGACTACAGCAGCCTCTGTTTAAGACCATATAACCATTTGCACTTATTATAATTGAAATTAGCCCTGATAAAGACACTTTTGCTGGGCATAGCACTGCTGGATCTTTTTTTGGGGCATCCCATTCTGTGACTACAGCAGCCTCTGTTTAAGACCATATAACCATTTGCACTTATTATAATTGAAATTAGGCCTGATAAAGACACTTTTGCTGGGCATAGCACTACTGGATCTTTTTTTGGGGCATCCCATTCTGTGACTACAGCAGCCTCTGTTTAAGACCATATAACCATTTGCACTTATTATAATTGAAATTAGCCCTGATAAAGACACTTTTGCTGGGCATAGCACTACTGGATCTTTTTTTGGGGCATCCCATTCTGTGACTACAGCAGCCTCTGTTTAAGACCATATAACCATTTGCACTTATTATAATTGAAATTAGGCCTGATAAAGACACTTTTGCTGGGCATGGCACTACTGGATCTTTTTTGGGGCACCCCATTCTGTGACTACAGCAGCCTCTGTTTAAGACCATATAACCATTTGCACTTATTATAATTGAAATTAGCCCTGATAAAGACACTTTTGCTGGGCATAGCACTACTGGATCTTTTTTGGGGCATCCCATTCTGTGACTACAGCAGCCTCTGTTTAAGACCATATAACCATTTGCACTTATTATAATTGAAATTCGGCCTCATAAAGACACTTTTGCTGGGCATAGCACTACTGGATCTTTTTTGGGGCATCCCATTCTGTGACTACAGCAGCCTCTGTTTAAGACCATATAACCATTTGCACTTATTATAATTGAAATTAGCCCTGATAAAGACACTTTTGCTGGGCATAGCACTACTGGATCTTTTTTGGGGCATCCCATTCTGTGACTACAGCAGCCTCTGTTTAAGACCATATAACCATTTGCACTTATTATAATTGAAATTAGGCCTGATAAAGACACTTTTGCTGGGCATAGCACTACTGGATCTTTTTTGGGGCATCCCATTCTGTGACTACAGCAGCCTCTGTTTAAGACCATATAACCATTTGCACTTATTATAATTGAAATTAGCCCTGATAAAGACACTTTTGCTGGGCATAGCACTACTGGATCTTTTTTGGGGCATCCCATTCTGTGACTACAGCTGCCTCTGTTTAAGACCATATAACCATTTGCACTTATTATAATTGAAATTAGGCCTGATAAAGACACTTTTGCTGGGCATAGCACTACTGGATCTTTTTTGGGGCATCCCATTCTGTGACTACAGCAGCCTCTGATTAAGACCATATAACCATTTGCACTTATTATAATTGAAATTAGACCTGATAAAGACACTTTTGCTGGGCATAGCACTACTGGATCTTTTTTTGGGGCATCCCATTCTGTGACTACAGCAGCCTCTGTTTAAGACCATATAACCATTTGCACTTATTATAATTGAAATTAGGCCTGATAAAGACACTTTTGCTGGGCATAGCACTACTGGATCTTTTTTTGGGGCATCCCATTCTGTGACTACAGCAGCCTCTGTTTAAGACCATATAACCATTTGCACTTATTATAATTGAAATTAGCCCTGATAAAGACACTTTTGCTGGGCATAGCACTACTGGATCTTTTTTGGGGCATCCCATTCTGTGACTACAGCAGCCTCTGTTTAAGACCATATAACCATTTGCACTTATTATAATTGAAATTAGGCCTGATAAAGACACTTTTGCTGGGCATAGCACTACTGGATCTTTTTTGGGGCATCCCATTCTGTGACTACAGCAGCCTCTGTTTAAGACCATATAACCATTTGCACTTATTATAATTGAAATTAGCTCTGATAAAGACACTTTTGCTGAGCATAGCACTACTGGATCTTTTTTGGGGCATCCCATTCTGTGACTACAGCAGCCTCTGTTTAAGACCATATAACCATTTGCACTTATTATAATTGAAATTAGCCCTGATAAAGACACTTTTGCTGGGCATAGCACTACTGGATCTTTTTTTGGGGCTTCACATTCTGTGACTACAGCAGCCTCTGTTTAAGACCATATAACCATTTGCACTTATTATAATTGAAATTAGGCCTGATAAAGACACTTTTGCTGGGCATAGCACTACTGGATCTTTTTTTGGGGCATCCCATTCTGTGACTACAGCAGCCTCTGTTTAAGACCATATAACCATTTGCACTTATTATAATTGAAATTAGCCCTGATAAAGACACTTTTGCTGGGCATAGCACTACTGGATCTTTTTTGGGGCATCCCATTCTGTGACTACAGCAGCCTCTGTTTAAGACCATATAACCATTTGCACTAATTATAATTGAAATTAGGCCTGATAAAGACACTTTTGCTGGGCATAGCACTACTGGGTCTTTTTTGGGCATCCCATTCTGTGACTACAACAGCCTCTGTTTAAGACCATATAACCATTTGCACTTATTATAATTGAAATTAGCCCTGATAAAGACACTTTTGCTGGGCATAGCACTACTGGATCTTTTTTGGGGCATCCCATTCTGTGACTACAGCAGCCTCTATTTAAGACCATATAACCATTTGCACTTATTATAATTGAAATTAGCCCTGATAAAGACACTTTTGCTGGGCATAGCACTACTGGATCTTTTTTGGGGCATCCCATTCTGTGACTACAGCAGCCTCTGTTTAAGACCATATAACCATTTGCACTTATTATAATTGAAATTAGCCCTGATAAAGACACTTTTGCTGGGCATAGCACTACTGGATCTTTTTTGGGGCATCCCATTCTGTGACTACAGCAGCCTCTGTTTAAGACCATATAACCATTTGCACTTATTATAATTGAAATTAGCCCTGATAAAGACACTTTTGCTGGGCATAGCACTACTGGATCTTTTTTTGGGGCATCCCATTCTGTGACTACAGCAGCCTCTGTTTAAGACCATATAACCATTTGCACTTATTATAATTGAAATTAGCCCTGATAAAGACACTTTTGCTGGGCATAGCACTACTGGATCTTTTTTGGGGCATCCCATTCTGTGACTACAGCAGCCTCTGTTTAAGACCATATAACCATTTGCACTTATTATAATTGAAATTAGGCCTGATAAAGACACTTTTGCTGGGCATAGCACTACTGGATCTTTTTTGGGGCATCCCATTCTGTGACTACAGCAGCCTCTGTTTAAGACCATATAACCATTTGCACTTATTATAATTGAAATTAGCTCTGATAAAGACACTTTTGCTGAGCATAGCACTACTGGATCTTTTTTGGGGCATCCCATTCTGTGACTACAGCAGCCTCTGTTTAAGACCATATAACCATTTGCACTTATTATAATTGAAATTAGCCCTGATAAAGACACTTTTGCTGGGCATAGCACTACTGGATCTTTTTTTGGGGCTTCACATTCTGTGACTACAGCAGCCTCTGTTTAAGACCATATAACCATTTGCACTTATTATAATTGAAATTAGGCCTGATAAAGACACTTTTGCTGGGCATAGCACTACTGGATCTTTTTTTGGGGCATCCCATTCTGTGACTACAGCAGCCTCTGTTTAAGACCATATAACCATTTGCACTTATTATAATTGAAATTAGCCCTGATAAAGACACTTTTGCTGGGCATAGCACTACTGGATCTTTTTTGGGGCATCCCATTCTGTGACTACAGCAGCCTCTGTTTAAGACCATATAACCATTTGCACTAATTATAATTGAAATTAGGCCTGATAAAGACACTTTTGCTGGGCATAGCACTACTGGGTCTTTTTTGGGCATCCCATTCTGTGACTACAACAGCCTCTGTTTAAGACCATATAACCATTTGCACTTATTATAATTGAAATTAGCCCTGATAAAGACACTTTTGCTGGGCATAGCACTACTGGATCTTTTTTGGGGCATCCCATTCTGTGACTACAGCAGCCTCTATTTAAGACCATATAACCATTTGCACTTATTATAATTGAAATTAGCCCTGATAAAGACACTTTTGCTGGGCATAGCACTACTGGATCTTTTTTGGGGCATCCCATTCTGTGACTACAGCAGCCTCTGTTTAAGACCATATAACCATTTGCACTTATTATAATTGAAATTAGCCCTGATAAAGACACTTTTGCTGGGCATAGCACTACTGGATCTTTTTTGGGGCATCCCATTCTGTGACTACAGCAGCCTCTGTTTAAGACCATATAACCATTTGCACTTATTATAATTGAAATTAGCCCTGATAAAGACACTTTTGCTGGGCATAGCACTACTGGATCTTTTTTGGGGCATCCCATTCTGTGACTACAGCAGCCTCTGTTTAAGACCATATAACCATTTGCACTTATTATAATTGAAATTAGCCCTGATAAAGACACTTTTGCTGGGCATAGCACTACTGGATCTTTTTTGGGGCATCCCATTCTGTGACTACAGCAGCCTCTGTTTAAGACCATATAACCATTTGCACTTATTATAATTGAAATTAGCCCTGATAAAGACACTTTTGCTGGGCATAGCACTACTGGATCTTTTTTGGGGCATCCCATTCTGTGACTACAGCAGCCTCTGTTTAAGACCATATAACCATTTGCACTTATTATAATTGAAATTAGCCCTGATAAAGACACTTTTGCTGGGCATAGCACTACTGGATCTTTTTTGGGGCATCCCATTCTGTGACTACAGCAGCCTCTGTTTAAGACCATATAACCATTTGCACTTATTATAATTGAAATTAGGCCTGATAAAGACACTTTTGCTGGGCATAGCACTACTGGATCTTTTTTGGGGCATCCCATTCTGTGACTACAGCAGCCTCTGTTTAAGACCATATAACCATTTGCACTTATTATAATTGAAATTAGCCCTGATAAAGACACTTTTGCTGGGCATAGCACTACTGGATCTTTTTTTGGGGCATCCCATTCTGTGACTACAGCAGCCTCTGTTTAAGACCATATAACCATTTGCACTTATTATAATTGAAATTAGCCCTGATAAAGACACTTTTGCTGGGCATAGCACTACTGGATCTTTTTTGGGGCATCCCATTCTGTGACTACAGCAGCCTCTGTTTAAGACCATATAACCATTTGCACTTATTATAATTGAAATTAGGCCTGATAAAGACACTTTTGCTGGGCATAGCACTACTGGGTCTTTTTTGGGGCATCCCATTCTGTGACTACAGCAGCCTCTGTTTAAGACCATATAACCATTTGCACTTATTATAATTGAAATTAGCCCTGATAAAGACACTTTTGCTGGGCATAGCACTACTGGATCTTTTTTGGGGCATCCCATTCTGTGACTACAGCAGCCTCTGTTTAAGACCATATAACCATTTGCACTTATTATAATTGAAATTAGGCCTGATAAAGACACTTTTGCTGGGCATAGCACTACTGGGTCTTTTTTGGGGCATCCCATTCTGTGACTACAGCAGCCTCTGTTTAAGACCATATAACCATTTGCACTTATTATAATTGAAATTAGCCCTGATAAAGACACTTTTGCTGGGCATAGCACTACTGGATCTTTTTTGGGGCATCCCATTCTGTGACTACAGCAGCCTCTGTTTAAGACCATATAACCATTTGCACTTATTATAATTGAAATTAGCCCTGATAAAGACACTTTTGCTGGGCATAGCACTACTGGATCTTTTTTAGGGGCATCCCATTCTGTGACTACAGCAGCCTCTGTTTAAGACCATATAACCATTTGCACTTATTATAATTGAAATTAGGCCTGATAAAGACACTTTTGCTGGGCATAGCACTACTGGATCTTTTTTTGGGGCATCCCATTCTGTGACTACAGCAGCCTCTGTTTAAGACCATATAACCATTTGCACTTATTATAATTGAAATTAGCCCTGATAAAGACACTATTGCTGGGCATAGCACTGCTGGATCTTTTTTTGGGGCATCCCATTCTGTGACTACAGCAGCCTCTGTTTAAGACCATATAACCATTTGCACTTATTATAATTGAAATTAGGCCTGATAAAGACACTTTTGCTGGGCATAGCACTACTGGATCTTTTTTTGGGGCATCCCATTCTGTGACTACAGCAGCCTCTGTTTAAGACCATATAACCATTTGCACTTATTATAATTGAAATTAGCCCTGATAAAGACACTTTTGCTGGGCATAGCACTACTGGATCTTTTTTTGGGGCATCCCATTCTGTGACTACAGCAGCCTCTGTTTAAGACCATATAACCATTTGCACTTATTATAATTGAAATTAGGCCTGATAAAGACACTTTTGCTGGGCATGGCACTACTGGATCTTTTTTGGGGCATCCCATTCTGTGACTACAGCAGCCTCTGTTTAAGACCATATAACCATTTGCACTTATTATAATTGAAATTAGCCCTGATAAAGACACTTTTGCTGGGCATAGCACTACTGGATCTTTTTTGGGGCATCCCATTCTGTGACTACAGCAGCCTCTGTTTAAGACCATATAACCATTTGCACTTATTATAATTGAAATTCGGCCTGATAAAGACACTTTTGCTGGGCATAGCACTACTGGATCTTTTTTGGGGCATCCCATTCTGTGACTACAGCAGCCTCTGTTTAAGACCATATAACCATTTGCACTTATTATAATTGAAATTAGCCCTGATAAAGACACTTTTGCTGGGCATAGCACTACTGGATCTTTTTTGGGGCATCCCATTCTGTGACTACAGCAGCCTCTGTTTAAGACCATATAACCATTTGCACTTATTATAATTGAAATTAGGCCTGATAAAGACACTTTTGCTGGGCATGGCACTACTGGATCTTTTTTGGGGCATCCCATTCTGTGACTACAGCAGCCTCTGTTTAAGACCATATAACCATTTGCACTTATTATAATTGAAATTAGCCCTGATAAAGACACTTTTGCTGGGCATAGCACTACTGGATCTTTTTTGGGGCATCCCATTCTGTGACTACAGCAGCCTCTGTTTAAGACCATATAACCATTTGCACTTATTATAATTGAAATTCGGCCTGATAAAGACACTTTTGCTGGGCATAGCACTACTGGATCTTTTTTGGGGCATCCCATTCTGTGACTACAGCAGCCTCTGTTTAAGACCATATAACCATTTGCACTTATTATAATTGAAATTAGCCCTGATAAAGACACTTTTGCTGGGCATAGCACTACTGGATCTTTTTTGGGGCATCCCATTCTGTGACTACAGCAGCCTCTGTTTAAGACCATATAACCATTTGCACTTATTATAATTGAAATTAGCCCTGATAAAGACACTTTTGCTGGGCATAGCACTACTGGATCTTTTTTGGGGCATCCCATTCTGTGACTACAGCAGCCTCTGTTTAAGACCATATAACCATTTGCACTTATTATAATTGAAATTAGCTCTGATAAAGACACTTTTGCTGAGCATAGCACTACTGGATCTTTTTTGGGGCATCCCATTCTGTGACTACAGCAGCCTCTGTTTAAGACCATATAACCATTTGCACTTATTATAATTGAAATTAGCCCTGATAAAGACACTTTTGCTGGGCATAGCACTACTGGATCTTTTTTTGGGGCTTCACATTCTGTGACTACAGCAGCCTCTGTTTAAGACCATATAACCATTTGCACTTATTATAATTGAAATTAGGCCTGATAAAGACACTTTTGCTGGGCATAGCACTACTGGATCTTTTTTTGGGGCATCCCATTCTGTGACTACAGCAGCCTCTGTTTAAGACCATATAACCATTTGCACTTATTATAATTGAAATTAGCCCTGATAAAGACACTTTTGCTGGGCATAGCACTACTGGATCTTTTTTGGGGCATCCCATTCTGTGACTACAGCAGCCTCTGTTTAAGACCATATAACCATTTGCACTAATTATAATTGAAATTAGGCCTGATAAAGACACTTTTGCTGGGCATAGCACTACTGGGTCTTTTTTGGGCATCCCATTCTGTGACTACAACAGCCTCTGTTTAAGACCATATAACCATTTGCACTTATTATAATTGAAATTAGCCCTGATAAAGACACTTTTGCTGGGCATAGCACTACTGGATCTTTTTTGGGGCATCCCATTCTGTGACTACAGCAGCCTCTATTTAAGACCATATAACCATTTGCACTTATTATAATTGAAATTAGCCCTGATAAAGACACTTTTGCTGGGCATAGCACTACTGGATCTTTTTTGGGGCATCCCATTCTGTGACTACAGCAGCCTCTGTTTAAGACCATATAACCATTTGCACTTATTATAATTGAAATTAGCCCTGATAAAGACACTTTTGCTGGGCATAGCACTACTGGATCTTTTTTGGGGCATCCCATTCTGTGACTACAGCAGCCTCTGTTTAAGACCATATAACCATTTGCACTTATTATAATTGAAATTAGCCCTGATAAAGACACTTTTGCTGGGCATAGCACTACTGGATCTTTTTTGGGGCATCCCATTCTGTGACTACAGCAGCCTCTGTTTAAGACCATATAACCATTTGCACTTATTATAATTGAAATTAGCCCTGATAAAGACACTTTTGCTGGGCATAGCACTACTGGATCTTTTTTGGGGCATCCCATTCTGTGACTACAGCAGCCTCTGTTTAAGACCATATAACCATTTGCACTTATTATAATTGAAATTAGCCCTGATAAAGACACTTTTGCTGGGCATAGCACTACTGGATCTTTTTTGGGGCATCCCATTCTGTGACTACAGCAGCCTCTGTTTAAGACCATATAACCATTTGCACTTATTATAATTGAAATTAGCCCTGATAAAGACACTTTTGCTGGGCATAGCACTACTGGATCTTTTTTGGGGCATCCCATTCTGTGACTACAGCAGCCTCTGTTTAAGACCATATAACCATTTGCACTTATTATAATTGAAATTAGCCCTGATAAAGACACTTTTGCTGGGCATAGCACTACTGGATCTTTTTTGGGGCATCCCATTCTGTGACTACAGCAGCCTCTGTTTAAGACCATATAACCATTTGCACTTATTATAATTGAAATTAGCCCTGATAAAGACACTTTTGCTGGGCATAGCACTACTGGATCTTTTTTGGGGCATCCCATTCTGTGACTACAGCAGCCTCTGTTTAAGACCATATAACCATTTGCACTTATTATAATTGAAATTAGCCCTGATAAAGACACTTTTGCTGGGCATAGCACTACTGGATCTTTTTTGGGGCATCCCATTCTGTGACTACAGCAGCCTCTGTTTAAGACCATATAACCATTTGCACTTATTATAATTGAAATTAGCCCTGATAAAGACACTTTTGCTGGGCATAGCACTACTGGATCTTTTTTGGGGCATCCCATTCTGTGACTACAGCAGCCTCTGTTTAAGACCATATAACCATTTGCACTTATTATAATTGAAATTAGCCCTGATAAAGACACTTTTGCTGGGCATAGCACTACTGGATCTTTTTTGGGGCATCCCATTCTGTGACTACAGCAGCCTCTGTTTAAGACCATATAACCATTTGCACTTATTATAATTGAAATTAGCCCTGATAAAGACACTTTTGCTGGGCATAGCACTACTGGATCTTTTTTGGGGCATCCCATTCTGTGACTACAGCAGCCTCTGTTTAAGACCATATAACCATTTGCACTTATTATAATTGAAATTAGCCCTGATAAAGACACTTTTGCTGGGCATAGCACTACTGGATCTTTTTTGGGGCATCCCATTCTGTGACTACAGCAGCCTCTGTTTAAGACCATATAACCATTTGCACTTATTATAATTGAAATTAGCCCTGATAAAGACACTTTTGCTGGGCATAGCACTACTGGATCTTTTTTTGGGGCATCCCATTCTGTGACTACAGCAGCCTCTGTTTAAGACCATATAACCATTTGCACTTATTATAATTGAAATTAGGCCCTGATAAAGACACTTTTGCTGGGCATAGCACTACTGGATCTTTTTTGGGGCATCCCATTCTGTGACTACAGCAGCCTCTGTTTAAGACCATATAACCATTTGCACTTATTATAATTGAAATTAGCCCTGATAAAGACACTTTTGCTGGGCATAGCACTACTGGATCTTTTTTTGGGGCATCCCATTCTGTGACTACAGCAGCCTCTGTTTAAGACCATATAACCATTTGCACTTATTATAATTGAAATTAGCCTGATAAAGACACTTTTGCTGGGCATAGCACTACTGGATCTTTTTTGGGGCATCCCATTCTGTGACTACAGCAGCCTCTGTTTAAGACCATATAACCATTTGCACTTATTATAATTGAAATTAGCCCTGATAAAGACACTTTTGCTGGGCATAGCACTACTGGATCTTTTTTGGGGCATCCCATTCTGTGACTACAGCAGCCTCTGTTTAAGACCATATAACCATTTGCACTTATTATAATTGAAATTAGGCCTGATAAAGACACTTTTGCTGGGCATAGCACTACTGGATCTTTTTTGGGGCATCCCATTCTGTGACTACAGCAGCCTCTGTTTAAGACCATATAACCATTTGCACTTATTATAATTGAAATTAGCCTGATAAAGACACTTTTGCTGGGCATAGCACTACTGGATCTTTTTTGGGGCATCCCATTCTGTGACTACAGCAGCCTCTGTTTAAGACCATATAACCATTTGCACTTATTATAATTGAAATTAGGCCCTGATAAAGACACTTTTGCTGGGCATAGCACTACTGGATCTTTTTTGGGGCATCCCATTCTGTGACTACAGCAGCCTCTGTTTAAGACCATATAACCATTTGCACTTATTATAATTGAAATTAGGCCTGATAAAGACACTTTTGCTGGGCATAGGCACTACTGGATCTTTTTGGGGCATCCCATTCTGTGACTACAGCAGCCTCTGTGTTAAGACCATATAACCATTTGCACTTATTATAATTGAAATTAGGCCTGATAAAGACACTTTTGCTGGGGCATGGCACTACTGGATCTTTTTTGGGGCATCCCATTCTGTGACTACAGCAA